>CM038669.1:589320619-590554786 GCA_021605145.1 Aegilops bicornis | reverse complement strand
CTTTTTGAGGAACACCTTTTATATTGGTCTTCTTAGCTTTTCGCCCATTTTGGCAATCGATGCCAATGGGGGAGAAGTTTCAGAGAGTTTTGTGGAGAAGTCTTCAGAGTTTTCTCCTTGCTTTGGTTTTGTTCCTAAGCATTTGCATCTCATACGCATGCATTATTGGTTGTTGCATTGCATGGTGATGCATAATTCCTTATATAAACTCTCTTGAAAGTGATTGTCATCAATTACCAAAATGGGGGAGATTGAAAGGAAATGCGGTGCCCCCATGTGTGGTTTTGGTAATTGATGACATTCTCTATGGACTAATGGTTGCATTGAGTTATATTTGAAGGATTTGTCCATAGGCAGTTCTTGAAGTCCATGTGTTGGTTTCAAGGAGTTTATGTGTTGACCAAGGTGCTATTAAGGAATTATCCAAAGATTGGTCATGTGAGTGTTGAGCTTATTGCAAGCATGTCTTGAAGAAGAAGATTGTGTGATTCATGTTTACCTTCAAGACATCATCCAAACGAAGAGAGTTGGAAAGATTCAAGGTTGATCAAGACTAAGTCAAGAGTGAATCAAGTTGATCAACTCACAAAGCGTAGAAGATGTACCGAGAGGGATCAAGTGATCCCATGGTATGATAAGCATTATCCATTGCACTTTGTGTACTAACCCATGGTCTATGTGAGAGTCTATGTGGGGTTAGATGCGTGTCCATGGGCTTGCGTCAAGAGGAAGATATCATACAACCCATGGAAAGGATGACATCAAGTGGTGATCGTCATCAAGATTGCCGTGTGCAAGTTCAAGTGGAGCATCACGAAGAGATCAAGTGCTTGAAGCTTGCCATCCATTGTGGTGTCAATGGACTTGTGAAGATGTGTCAAGAGTGGCTCACCCATAGTGGAGTATGGGGGAGCAATCATCTAGTCTCCATCGACCCAACGCAATCAAGAAAGGTGGTCCATCTTGAGGAGGACAAAATCGTCATCATCTAGCTCAAGTGGATCATGTGCAAGGAAAAGGTTTGCCCTTGATAGGTTTTCTATTTTACCGGTCTCATGGTGGTAGTTGGGAGACCGGGTTATAGGATCGATAGCCGTACTATCAAGGGGGCTCACAAGTGAGTAGCTTCATCGTATCGTTCGTCGAGAGCTCAAACCATTGCATCCTTGCATCATGTTTCTTGGTTCTTGTTTGGTTCTCTTTGTGAGTCTTAGAGCTTATGGTCATCTTTATGACAAGCTTGAGTTCATCAAAAACGGAGTTTGCATGCGTCTTCTATGATGTTTTCGGTGTTGGAGGTTTTACCGGTCTTTTCCGAGGAAGGGTTCTCACCATTTTCTTTTGGGCCTTTTCTCATTTGCTTATTATTGTTATTTATTTCAAGATTGTGTTAGCCCTTGTCTCTAGCTTTCCAACAAACTTGGTTTCGTCGAATTCGGAGTCCAAATGCAGAAGTTATAGTAGTTTTGGTGTTCTCAAAAGGCTGCAGCGGTACTACCGCGGGTAGGAGCGGAAGTAATTTTTTACTACCGCCCTTGGGAGCGGTACTACCGCTTGGAGCAGTACTACCGCGGCTACTTCCGTGGCTACTTCCGCTCGGGACCAAAAACTCGTCACAAGTCCAGCGGTGGTAGGCACGGATGTAATTTTTATTACCGCTCATAGCAGTAGTACCGCTACCCCTAGCAGTAGTACCGCTACCCCTAGCAGTAGTACCATGATGCCGAGCGGTACTACCGCTCGGTGCAGGCTGTGAGCATAACGGTTGGATTTTTCCCCACCTATAACAGGTGGTCTTCTTCCCCATTGAACCTTATCCTTTGGGCTCGTGTTCTTCCCCCATTGTTGACCTTCTTCAAGCTTGCTAACTCTCAATCCCTCCATGGATTCTTGCTAGTTTTTTAGGGAAAAGAGAGAGGAGATCTAGATCCACATTTCTACCAATCACTTTCTCCTCTATGTGAGGGGAACCCCTTGGATCTAGATCTTGGAGTTCTTGGTGTTCTCCTTCTTGTTCTTCCTCTCATTTTCTTCCCTAGCATTAGTTGCTTCGGTGGGATTTGAGGGAAGGACTTGGGCACTCCGTGTGCCCTTGCCATTGCATTTGGTGCATCGGTTTGAGTTCTCCACGGTGATACGTGGAAGTTACAAGTTGAGAAGCTTATTACTCTTGGGTGCTTGGTGCCCTTGAGCTTGTTCCTCTTGGGTGCTTGGGCGCCCTAGACGGTTGGTGGTGTTCGAGCTCAATCATTGTGGTGTAAAGCTCCGGGCAAGCGTCGGGGTCTCCAATTAGGTTGTGGAGATCGCCCCGGGCAATTTGACGGGTACCGGTGACCGCCCCCAAGGGTTGCCAAAGTGTACGGGTTCGGTGACCGCCCCCAAGGGTTGCCATTTGTATGGTTCGGTGACCGCCCTCAAGGGTCGCTTAGTGGAATCACGGCATCTTGCATTGTGCGAGGGCGTGAGGAGATTATGGTGGACCTAGTGGCTTCTTGGGGAGCATTGTGCCTCCACACCACTCCAAACGGAGATTAGCATCCGCAAGGGTGTGAACTTCGGGATACATCGTCATCTCCGCGTGCTTCGGTTATCTCTTACCCGAGCCCTTTACTTATGCACTTTACTTTGTGATAGCCATATTGTTTCTTGTCATATATCTTGATATCACCTAAGTAGTTTTTCTTGCTTAGCATAAGTTGTTGGTGCACATAGGTGAGCCTAGTTGTTGTAGGTTTTGTGCTTGACAAATTAACCGCTAGGTTTATTCCGCATTTGTTCAAGCCTCGCCCGTAATTATTTTAAAGCGCCTATTCACCCCCCCCCCCTCTAGGCGACATCCATGATCTTTCAGGTTGAATCTTGGAAAACTTTTGATGTTTCTCTTATTAAATAGATACTTATGTACCTAGAAATGATTTTTGGAAAAAAGAAAGAGCAAACTATGAGGCAGCTGCAGTTCAAATTTGACCCGCATCCTATTGAATCGGTGGAAATTTGTCTTTTTCACCAAAGGTGGATCAAAACTTTTGATACCCAACCATTTGGACAATTGTGCATTAAATATGTCCTGGAATTTTACAAAAATAATTTGGTCCAATTTTGCAACAAATATATGGTAGGTCCTTCACAAAAAAACTCATTTCGTGCACTCAAAAAAATGGAAAATGAATTTTCTGTGCAAAGAAAATGAAAACTCCCTTAGGCAACATTGTTTGCAATTCCAAGATGCACCCTTGTGCACAATATGAGATCATTTGAACAAACTATGCCATGAATGCGGCCATAAAATTGATCATTTGGCTTGAAGGCCATGAATCTTCACGCATGATAGCTCATTTCTGAGAACACTTTTTTAAAATAATTGTTGTATTACAAGTTTATTATTTTTCCTGGAAGCTTGGTCAAAAATAATGACACTATGCGAAGGTTTTCCATTTTTTGATTATTTTTTGAATTTTTTATGCCCGTTTCAAAATGTGGTCAAAGCGACGGGCTTGACCGTTCCTAGCTAATGGTTGAATCTTGGAAAACTTTTGATGTTTCTCTTACTAAATAAATACTTATGTACCTATAAATGATTTTTTGAAAAAATAAAGAGCAAACTATGAGGCAGCTGCAGTTCAAATTTGACCCGCTTCCTACTAAATCGGTGAAAATTTGTCTTTTTCACCAGAGGTGGATCAAAACTTTGGCACCCAACCATTTGGTCAATTGTGCATTAAATATGTCCTATAATTTTATAAAAATAATTTGGTCCAATTTTGCAACAAATATATGGTAGGTCCTTCACAAAAAAAACTCATTACGGGCACTCCAAAAATGGAAAATGAATTTTCCGTGCAAAGCAAATGAAAACTCCCTTAGGCAACATTGTTTGGTATTCAAATATGCACCCTTGTGCTCAATATGAGATCATTTGAACAAACTATGCCATGAATGTGGCCACAAGATTGATCATTTGGCTTGAAAGCCATGAATCTTCACGCATGATAGCTCATTTCTGAGAACACTTTTTTAAAATACGTATTACAAGTTTATTATTTTTCCGGGAAACTTGGTCACAAATAATGACACAATGCGATGGTTTTACATTTTTTTTATTTTTTTTGAATTTTTTATGCCCGTTTTAAAATGTGGTCAAAACGACGGGCTTGACCGTTCCTATCTAATAGTTGAATCTTGGAAAATTTTGATGTTTCTCTGTTTAAATAGATACTTATGTACCTAGACATGATTTTTGAAAAAAAATAAAGAGCAAACTATGAGGCAGCTGCAGTTCAAATTTTACCCGCTTCTTGCTGAATCGGTGAAAATTTCTCTTTTTCACCAGAGGTGGATCAAAACTTTTGACACCCAACAATTCGGTCAATTGTGCATTAAATATGTCCTAGAATTTTATAAAACTAATTTGTTCCAATTTTGCAACAAATATACGGTAGGTCCTTCACAAAAAAAACTCATTTTGGGCACTTAAAAAATGGAAAATGAATTTTCCGTGAAAGAAACTGAAAACTCCCTTAGGCAACGTTGTTTGGAATTCCAAGATGCTGCACAATATGAGATCATTTGAACAAACTATGCAATGAATGTGGCCATATGATTGATCATTTGGCTTGAAAGCCATGAATCTTCACGCAAGATAGCTCATTTCTGAGAACACTTTTTTAAAATAATTGTCGTATTACAAGTTTATTATTTTTCCTGGAAACTTGGTCACAAATAATGACACAATGCGAAGGTTTTACATTTTTTAATATTTTTTTTAATTTTTTATGCCCGTTTTAAAATGTGGTCAAAACGACGGGCTTGACCGTTCCTAGCTAATAGTTGAATCTTGGAAAATTTTGATGTTTCTCTGATTAAAAAGATACTTATGTACCTAGACATGATTGTTGGAAAAAAATAAAGAGCAAACTATGAGGAAGCTGCAGTTCAAATTTTACCCGCTTCCTACTGAATCGGCGAAAATTTGTCTTTTTCACCAGAGGTGGATCAAAACTTTTGACACCCAACCATTTGGTCAATTGTTCATTGAATATGTCCTAGAATTTTATAAAAATGATTTGGTCCAATTTTGCAACAAATATATGGTAGGTCATTCACAAAAAAACTCATTTCGGGCACTAAAAAAATGGAAAATGAATTTGCCGTGCAAAGAAAGTGAAAACTCCCTTAGGCAACATTGTTTGCAATTCCAAGATGCACCCTTGTGCACAATATTATATCATTTGAACAAACTATGCCATGAATGCGGCCATAAAATTGATCATTTCGCTTGAAGGCCATGAATCTTCACGCATGATAGCTCATTTCTAAGAACACTTTTTTAAAATAATTGCCGTATTACAAGTTTATTATTTTTCCTGGAAACTTGGTCACAAATAATGACACAATGCGAAGGTTTTCTGATTTTTCGATTTTTTTGAATTTTTTATGCCTGTTTCAAAATGTGGTCAAAACGACGGGCTTGACCGTTCCTAGCTAATGGTTGAATCTTGGAAAACTTTTGATGTTTCTCTGATTAAATAGATACTTATGTACCTAGAAATGATTTTTGTAAAAAATAGAGAGCAAACTATGAGGCAGCTGCAGTTCAAATTTGACCCGCTTCCTACTAAATCGGCGGAAATTTGTCTTTTTCACCAGAGGTGGATCCAAACTTTTGACACCCAACCATTTGGTCAATTATGCATTAAATATGTCCTAGAATTTTATAAAAATATATTGGTTCAATTTTGCAACAAATTTTTGGTAGGTCCTTCACAAAAAAACTCATTTCGGGCACTCAAAAAATGGAAAATGAATTTTCCGTGCAAAGAAATGAAAACTCCCTTAGGCAACATTGTTTGGAATTCCAAGATGCACCCTTGTGCCCAATATGAGATCATTTGAACAAATTATGCCATGAATGCGGCCATAAGATTGATCATTTGGCTTGAAAGCCATGAATCTTCACGCATGATAGCTCATTTCTGAGAACACTTTTTTAAAATAATTGCCCTATTACAAGTTTATTATTTTTCCTGGAAACTTGGTCACAAATAATGAAACAATGCGAAGGTTTTCTGATTTTTTTATTATTTTTTGAATTTTTTATGCCCGTTTCAAAATGTGGTCAAAATGGCGGGCTTGACCGTTCCTAGCTAATGGTTGAATCTTGGAAAACTTTTGATGTTTCTCTTATTAAATAGATACTTATGTACCTAGAAATGATTTCGGGAAAAAAATAAAGAGCAAACTATGAGGCAGCTACAGTTCAAATTTGACCAGCTTCCTACTAAATCGGTGAAAATTTGTCTTTTTCACCAGAGGTGGATAAAAACTTTTAACACCCAACCATTTGGTCAATTGAGCATTAAATATGTCGTAGAATTTTATAAAAATTATTTGGTCCAATTTTATAACAAATATATGGTAGGTCATTCAAGAAAAAAATTCATTTCGGGCACTCAAAAAATGGAAAATGAATTTTCCGTGCAAAGTAAATGAAAACTCCCTTAGAATACATTGTTTGGAATTCCAAGATGCACCCTTGTGCACAATATGAGATCATTTGAACAAACTATGCCATGAATGTGGCCATAAGATTGATCATTTGGCTAGAAAGCAATGAATCTTCACGCATGATAGCTCATTCCTGAGAACACTTTTTTAAAATAATTGGCGTATTACAAGTTTATTATTTTTCCTGGAAACTTGGTCACAAATAATGACACAATGCGAAGGTTTTCTGATTTTTTTGAATTTTTATGCCCGTTTCAAAATGTTGTCAAAACGACGGGCTTGACCGTTCCTAGCTAATGGTTGAATCTTGGAAAAATTTTGATGTTTCTCCGATTTAAATAGATACTTATGTACCTAGAAATTATTTTTGGAAAAAATAAAGAGCAAACTATGAGGCTGGTGCAGTTCAAATTTGACCCGCTTCCTACTGAATCGGCGGAAATTTGTCCTTTTCACCAGAGGTCGATCAAAACTTTTGACACCCAACCATTTGGTCAATTGTGCATTAAATATGTCCTAGAATTTTATAAAAATGATTTGGTCCAATTTTGCAACAAATATATGGTAGGTCCTTCAAAAAAACTCATTTCGGGCACTCAAAAAATGGAAAATAAATTTTCCGCGCAAAGAAAATGAAAACTCCATTAGGCAATATTTTTTGGAATTCCAAAATGCACCCTCGTGCACAATATGAGGTCATTTTGAAAAACTATGCCATGAATGCGGCCGTAAGATTGATCATTTGGCTTGAAAGCCATGAATCTTCACGCATGACAGCTCATTTCTGAGATCGCTTTTTTAAAATAATTGCCGTATTACAAGTTTATTATTTTTCCTGGAAACTTGTTCACAAATAATGACACAATGCGAAGGTTTTCTGATTTTTTGATTATTTTTTGAATTTTTTATGCCCGTTTCAAAATGTGGTCAAAACGACGGGCTTAACCGTTTCTAGCTAATGGTAGAATCTTGGAAAACTTTTGATGTTTCTTTTATTAAATAGATACTTATGTACCTAGAAATGATTTTTGGAAAAAATAAAGAGCAAACTATGAGGCAGCTGCAGTTCAAATTTGACCCGCTTCCTACTAAATCGGTGGAAATTTGTCTTTTTTAAAAGAGGTGGATCAAAAAATTTGACACCCAACCATTTGGTCAATTGTGCATTAAATATGTCCTAGAATTTTATAAAAATGATTTGGTCCAATTTTGCAACAAATATATGGTAGGTCCTTCCCAAAAAAACTCATTTCGGGCACTCGAAAAATGGAAAATGAATTTTCCGTGAAAAGAAAATGAAAACTCCCTTAGGCAACATTGTTTCGAATTCCAAGATGCACCCTTGTGCACAATATGAGATCATTTGAGCAAACTATGCCATGAATGTGGCCATAAGATTGATCATTTGGCTTGAAAGCCATGAATCTTCACGCATGATAGCTCATTTCTGAGAACACTTTTTTCAAATAATTGCCGTATTACAAGTTTATTATTTTTCCTGGAAACTTGGTCACAAATAATGACATAATGCAAAGGTTTTATGATTTTTTGATTATTTTTTGAATTTTTTATGCGTGTTTTAAAATGTGGTCAAAACAACGGGCTTGACCGTTCCTAGCTAATGGTTGAATCTTGGAAAACTTTTGATGTTTCTCTTATTAAATACATACTTATGTACCTAGAAATTAATTTTTGAAAAAATAAAGAGCAAACTAAGAGGCAGCTGCAGTTCAAATTTGACCCGCTTTCTTCTGAATCGGCGAAAATGTCTCTTTTTCACAGGAAGTTGATCAAAACTTTTGACACCCAACCATTTGGTCAATTGTGCATTAAATATGTCCTAGAATTTTATAAAAATGATTTGGTCCAATTTTGCAACAAATATATGCTAGGTCATTCACAAAAAAACTCATTTCGGGCACTCAAAAAATGGAAAATGAATTTTTCGTGCAAAGAAAATGAAAACTCCCTTAGGCAACATTGTTTGGAATTCCAATATGCACCCTTGTGCACAATATGAGATCATATGAACAAACTATGCCATGAATGCGGGATGGATCATTTGGCTTGAAAGCCATGAATCTTCACGCATGATAGCTCATTTCTGAGAACACTTTTTTAAAATAATTGCTGTATTACAAGTTTATTATTTTTCCTGGAAACTTGGTCACAAATAATGAAACAATGCGAAGGTTTTATGATTTTTTGATTATTTTTTGAATTTCTTATGCCCGTTTTAAAATGTGGTTAAAACGACGGGCTTGACCGTTCCTAGCTAATATGGTTGAATCTTGGAAAACTTTTGATGTTTCTCTTATTAAATAGATACTTATGTAAGTAGAAATTATTTTTGGAGAAAATAAAGAGCAAACTAAGAGGCAGCTGCATGCAGTTGAAATTTGACCCGCTTCCTGCTGAATCGGCGAAAATTGCTCTTTTTCACCAGAGGTGGATCAAAACTTTTGACACCCAACCATTTGGTCAATTGTGCATTAAATATGTCCTAGAATTTTATAAAAATGATTTGGTCCAATTTTGCAACAAATATATGGTAGGTCCTTCAAAAAAAACTCATTTCGGGCACTCAAAAAATGGAAAATGAATTTTCCGTGCAAAGTAAATGAAAACTCCCTTAGGCAACATTGTTTTGAATTCCAAGATGCACCCTTGTGCACAATATGAGATCATTTGAACAAACTATGCCATAAATGTGGCCATTAGATTGATCATTTGGCTTGAAAGCCATGAATCTTCACGCATCATAGCTCATTTCCGAGAACACTTTTTTAAAATAATTGCCGTATTACAAGTTTATTATTTTTCCTGGAAACTTGGTCACAAATAATGAAACAATGCGAAGGTTTTCTGTTCCTTGATTATTTTTTGAATATTTTATGCCCATTTCAAAATGTGGTCAAAACGACGGGCTTGACCGTTCCTAGCTAATGGTTGAATCTTGGAAAACTTTTGATGTTTCTGTTATTAAATAGATACTTAAGTACCTAGAAATGATATTTGGAAAAAATAAAGAGCAAACTATGAGGCAGCTGCAGTTCAAATTTGACCCACTTCCTACTGAATCGGCCAAAAAATTTCTTTTTCAGCAGAGGTGGATCAAAACTTTTGACACCCAACCATTTGGTCAATTGTGCATTAAATATGTCCTAGAATTTTATAAAAATTATTTGGTCCAATTTTGCAACAAATATATGGTAGGTCATTCACAAAAAAACTCATTTCGGCACTCAAAAATGGAAAATGAATTTTCCGTGCAAAGTAAATGAAAACTCCCTTAGACAACATTGTTTGGAATTCCAAGATGCACCATTGTGCACAATATGAGATCATTTGAACAAACTATGCCATGAATGTGGCCATAAGATTGATCATTTGGCTTGAAAGCCATGAATCTTCACGCATTATAGCTCATTTCTGAGAACACTTTTTTTTAAATAATTGCCGTATTACAAGTTTATTATTTTCCTGGAAACTTGGTCACAAATAATGACACAATGCGAAGGTTTTATGATTTTTTGATTATATTTTGACCCACTTCCTGCTGAATCGGCGAAAATTGCTCTTCTTCACAGGAAGTGGATCAAAACTTTTGACACCCAACCATTTGGTCAATTGTGCATTAAATATGTCCTTGAATTTTATAAAAATGATTCGGTCCAATTTTGCAACAAATATATGGTAGGTCATTCACAAAAAAACTCATTTCGGGCACTCAAAAAATGGAAAATGAATTTTCCTTGCAAAGAAAATGAAAACTCCCTTAGGAAACATTGTTTGGAATTCCAAGATGCACCCTTGTGCACAATATGAGATCATTTGAACAAACTATGCCATGAATGCGGCCATAAGATTGATCATTTGGCTTGAAAGCCATGAATCTTCACGCATGATAGCTCATTTCTGAGAACACTTTTTTAAAATAATTGCCGTATTACAAGTTTATTATTTTTCCTGGAAACATGGTAACAAATAATGACACAATGCGATGGTTTTATGATTTTTTTTATTATTTTTTGAACTTTTTATGCCCGTTTTAAAATGTGGTCAAAACGACGGGCTTGACCGTTCCTAGCTAATGGTTGAATCTTGGAAAACTTTTGATGTTTCTCTTATTAAATAGATACTTGTGTACCTAGAAATTATTTTTTGAAAAAATAAAGAGCAAACTAAGAGGCAGTTGCAGTTCAAATTTAACCCGCTTCCTAATGAATCGGCGAAAATTGCTCTTTTTCACAGGAAGTGGATCAAAACTTTTGACACCCAACCATTTGGTCAATTGTGCATTAAATATGTCCTAGAATTTTATAAAAATGATTTTGTCCAATTTTGTAACAAATATATGGTAGGTCATTCACAAAAAAACTCATTTCGGGCACTCAAAAAATGGAAAATGAATTTTCCGTGCAAAGAAAATGAAAACTCCCTTAGGCAACATTGTTTGGAATTCCAAGATGCACCCTTGTGCACAATATGAGATCATTTGAACAAACTATGCCATGAATGCGGCCATAAGATTGATCATTTGGCTTGAAAGCCATGAATCTTCACGCATGATAGCTCATTTCTGAGAACACTTTTTTGAAATAATTACCGTGTTACAAGTTTATTATTTTTCCTGGAAACTTGGTCACAAATAATGAAACAATGCGAAGGTTTTATGATTTTTTGATTATATTTTGAATTTTTTATGCCCGTTTCAAAATGTGGTCAAAACGACGGGCTTGACCAGTTTTAGCTAATGGTAGAATGTTGGAAAACTTTTGATGTTTCTCTTATGAAATAGATACTTATGTACCTAGAAATTAATTTTTGAAAAAATAAAGAGCAAACTAAGAGGCAGCTGCTGTTCAAATTTGACCCGCTTCCTGCTGAATCGGCGAAAATTGCTCTTTTTCATAGGAAGTTGATCAAAACTTTTGACACACAACCATTTGGTCAATTGTGCATTAAATATGTCCTAGAATTTTATAAAAATGATTTGGTCCAATTTTGCAACAAATATATGCTAGGTCATTCACAAAAAAACTCATTTCGGGCACTCAAAAAATGGAGAATGAATTTTCCGTGCAAAGAAAAAGAAAACTCCCTTAGGCAACATTGTTTGGAATTCCAAGATGCACCCTTGTGCACAATATGAGATCATATGAACAAACTATGCCATGAATGCGGCCATAAGATTGATCATTTGGCTTGAAAGCCATGAATCTTCACGCATGATAGCTCATTTCTGAGAACACTTTTTTAAAATAATTGCCGTATTACAAGTTTATTATTTTTCCTGGAAACTTGGTCACAAATAATGACACAATGCGAAGGTTTTCTGGTTTTATGATTTTTTTTGAATTTTTTATGCCCGTTTCAAAATGTGGTCAAAACGACGAGCTTGACCGTTCCTAGCTAATGGTTGAATCTTGGAAAACTTTTGATATTTCTCTTATTAAATAGATACTTATGTACCTAGAAATGATTTTTGGAAAAAATAAAGAGCAAACTATGAGGCAGCTACAGTTGAAATTTGACCCGCTTCCTACTAAATCGGCGGAAATTTGTCTTTTTCACCAGAGGTGGATCAAAACTTTTGACACCCAACCATTTGGTCAATTGTGCATTAAATATGTCCTAGAATTTTATAAAAAATATTTGGTCCAATTTTGCAACAAATATATGGTAGGTCATTCATAAAAAACTCATTTCGCACTCAAAATTGAAAATGTATTTTCCGTGCAAAGTAAATGAAAACTCCCTTAGACAACATTGTTTGGAATTCCAAGATGCACCATTGTGGACAATATGAGATCATTTGAACAAACTATGCCATGAATGTGGCCATAAGATTGATCATTTGGCTTGAAAGCCATGAATCTTCACGCATGATAGCTCATTTCTGAGAACACTTTTTTAAAATAATTGCCGTATTACAAGTTTATTATTTTTCCTGGAAACTTGGTCACAAATAATGACACAATGTGAAGGTTTTATGATTTTTTGATTATTTTCTGAATTTTTTATGCCCGTTTTAAAATGTGGTCAAAACGACGGGCTTTACCGTTCCTAGCTAATGGTTGAATCTTGGAAAACTATTGATGTTTCTCTTATTAAATAGATACTTATGTACCTAGAAATTATTTTTGAAAAATAAAGAGCAAACTAAGAGGCAGCTGCTGTTCAAATTTGACCCGCTTTCTTCTGAATCGGCGAAAATGTCTCTTTTTCACAGGAAGTTGATCAAAACTTTTGACACCCAACCATTTGGTCAATTGTGCATTAAATATGTCCTAGAATTTTATAAAAATGATTTGGTCCAATTTTGCAACAAATATATGGTAGGTCATTCAAAAAAAACTCATTTCGGGCACTCAAAAAATGGAAAATGAATTTTCCGTGCAAAGTAAATGAAAACTCCCTTAGGCAACATTGTTTGGAATTCCAAGATGCACCCTTGTGCACAATAGGAGATCATTTGAACAAACTATGCCATAAATGTGGCCATAAGATTGATCATTTGGCTTGAAAGCCATGAATCTTCACGCATGATAGCTCATTTCTGAGAACACTTTTTTAAAATAATTGCCGTATTACAAGTTTATTATTTTTCCTGGAAACTTGGTCACAAATAATGACACAATGCGAAGGTTTTCCGGTTTTATGATTTTTTTTATGCCCGTTTCAAAATGTGGTCAAAACGACGGGCTTGACCGTTCCTAGCTAATAGTTGAATCTTGGAAAACTTTTGATATTTCTCTTATTAAATAGATACTTATGTACCTAGAAATGATTTTTGGAAAAAATAAAGAGCAAACTATGAGGCAGCTACAGTTCAAATTTGACCGGCTTCCTACTAAATCGGCGGAAATTTGTCTTTTTCACCAGAGGTGGATCAAAACTGTTGAGACCCAACCATTTGGTCAATTGTGCATTAAATATGTCCTAGAATTTCATAAAAATGATGTGGTCCAATTTTGCAACAAATATATGGTAGGTCCTTCATAAAAAAAACTCATTTCGGGCACTAAAAAAATGGAAAATGAATTTTCCGTGCAAAGTAAATGAAAACTCCCTTAGACAACATTGTTTGGAATTCCAAGATGCACCATTGTGGACAATATGAGATCATTTGAACAAACTATGCCATGAATGTCGCCATAAGATTGATCATTTGGCTTGAAAGCCATGAATATTCACGCATGATAGCTCATTTCTGAGAACACTTTTTTTAAAATAATTGCCGTATTACAAGTTCATTATTTTCCTGGAAACTTGGTCACAAATAATGACACAATGCGAAGGTTTTATGATTTTTTGATTATTTTTGGAATTTCTTATGCCGGTTTTAAAATGTGGTTAAAACGACGGGCTTGACCGTTCCTAGCTAATGGCTGAATCTTGGAAAACTTTTGATGTTTCTCTTATTAAATAGATACTTATGTACCTATAAATTATTTTTGGAAAAAATAAAGAGCAAACTAAGAGGCAGCTGCAGTTGAAATTTGACCCGCTTCCTGCTGAATCGGCGAAAATTGCTCTTTTTCACCAGAAGTGGATCAAAACTTTTGACACCCAACCATTTGGTCAATTGTGCATTAAATATGTCCTAGAATTTTATAAAAATGATTTGGTCCAATTTTGCAACAAATATATGGTAGGACATTCATAAAAAACTCATTCAGGCACTCAAAAAATGGAAAATGAATTTTCCGTGCAAAGTAAATGAAAACTCCCTTAGGCAACATTGTTTGGAATTCCAAGATGCACCCTTGTGCACAATATGAGATCATTTGAACAAACTATGCCATGAATGTGGCCATAAGATTGATCATTTGGCTTGAAAGCCATGAATCTTCACACATGATAGCTCATTTCTGAGAACACTTTTTTCAAATAATTGCCGTATTACAAGTTTATTATTTTTCCTGGAAACTTGGTCACAAATAATGACACAATGCGAAGGTTTTCTGGTTTTATGATTTTTTTTGAATTTTGTATGCCCGTTTCAAAATGTGGTCAAAACGACGGGCTTGACCAGTTTTAGCTAATGGTAGAATCTTGGAAAACTTTTGATGTTTCTCTTATGAAATAGATACTTATGTACCTAGAAATTAATTTTTGAAAAAATAAAGAGCAAACTAAGAGGCAAATTGCTGTTCAAATTTGACCCGCTTCATTGAATCGTGAAAATTGCTCTTTTCATAGGAAGTTGATCAAAACTTTTGACACACAACCATTTGGTCAATTGTGCATTAAATATGTCCTAGAATTTTATAAAATGATTTGGTCCAATTTTGCAACAAATATATGCTAGGTCATTCACAAAAAACTCATTTCGCACTCAAAAATGGAGAATGAATTTTCCGTGCAAAGAAAAAGAAAACTCCCTTAGGCAACATTGTTTGAATTCCAAGATGCACCCTTGTGCACAATATGAGATCATATGAACAAACTATGCCATGAATGCGGCCATAAGATTGATCATTTGGCTTGAAAGCCATGAATCTTCACGCATGATAGCTCATTTCTGAGAACACTTTTTTAAAATAATTGCTGTATTACAAGTTTATTATTTTTCCTGGAAACTTGGTCACAAATAATGACACAATGCGAAGGTTTTATGATTTTTTGATTATTTTTTGAATTTCTTATGCCGGTTTTAAAATGTGGTTAAAACGACGGGCTTGACCGTTCCTAGCTAATGGTTGAATCTTGGAAACCTTTTGATGTTTCTCTTATTAAATAGGTACTTATGTACCTATAAATTATTTTTGTAAAAAATAAAGAGCAAACTAAGAGGCAGCTGAAGTTGAAATTTGACCCGCTTCCTACTGAATCGGCGAAAATTGCTCTTTTTCACCAGAAGTGGATCAAAACTTTTGACACCCAACCATTTGGTCAATTGTGCATTAAATATGTCCTAGAATTTTATAAAAATGATTTGGTCCAATTTTGCAACAAATATATGGTAGGTTATTCACAAAAAAAAACTCGTTTCGGGCACTTAAAAAATGGAAAATGAATTTTCCGTGCAAAGTAAATGAAAACTCCCTTAGATAACATTGTTTGGAATTCCAAGATGCACCATTGTGGACAATATGAGATCATTTGAACAAACTACGCCATGAATGTGGCCATAAGATTGATCATTTGGCTTGAAAGCCATGAATCTTCACGCATGATAGCTCATTTCTGAGAACACTTTTTTAAAATAATTGCCGTATTACAAGTTTATTATTTTTCCTGGAAAGTTGGTCACAAATAATGACACAATGCGAATGTTTTATGATTTTTGATTATTTTTTGAATTTTTTATGCCCGTTTTAAAATGTGGTCAAAACAACGGGCTTGACCGTTCCTAGCTAATGGTTGAATCTTGGCAAACTTTTGATGTTTCTCTTATTAAATAGATATTTATGTACCTAGAAATTAATTTTTGAAAAAATAAAGAGCAAACTAAGAGGCAGCTGCTGTTCAAATTTGACCCGTTTCCTTCTGAATCGGCGAAAATTGCTTTTTTTCACAGGAAGTTGATCAAAACTTTTGACACCCAACCATGTGGTCAATTGTGCATTAAATATGTCCTAGAATTTTATAAAAATGATTTGGTCCAATTTTGCAACAAATATATGCTAGGTCATTCACAAAAAAACTCATTTCTGGCACTCAAAAAATGGAGAATGAATTTTCCGTGCAAAGAAAATGAAAACTCCCTTAGGCAACATTGTTTGGAATTCCAAGATGCACCCTTGTGCACAATATGAGATCATATGAACAAACTATGCCATGAATGCGGCCATAAGATTGATCATTTGGCTTGAAATCCATGAATCTTCACGCATGATAGCTCATTTCTAAGAACACTTTTTTAAAATAATTGTTGTATTACAAGTTTATTATTTTTCCTGGAAACTTGGTCACAAATAATGACACAATGCTAAGGTTTTATGATTTTTTGATTATTTTTTGAATTTCTTATGCCGGTTTTAAAATGTGGTTAAAACGACGGGCTTGACCGTTCCTAGCTAATGGTTGAATCTTGGAAAATTTTTGATGTTTCTCTTATTAAATAGATACTTATGTACCTGGAAATTATTTTTGGAAAAATAAAGAGCAAACTAAGAGGCAGCTGAAGTTGAAATTTGACCCGCTTCCTACTGAATCGGCGAAAATTGCTCTTTTTCACCAGAAGTGGATCAAAACTTTTGACACCCAACCATTTGGTCAATTGTGCATTAAATAAGTCTTAGAATTTTATAAAAATGATTTGGTCCAATTTTGCAACAAATATATGGTAGGACATTCATAAAAAAACTCATTCGGGCACTCAAAAAATGGAAAATGAATTTTCCGTGCAAAGTAAATGAAAACTCCCTTAGGCAACATTGTTTGGAATTCCATGATGCACCCTTGTGCACAATATGAGATCATTGGAACAAACTATGCCATAAATGTGGCCATAAGATTGATCATTTGGCTTGAAAGCCATGAATCTTCACGCATGATAGCTCATTTCTGGGAACACTTTTTTAAAATAATTGCCGTATTACAAGTTTATTATTTTTCCTGGAAACTTGGTCACAAATAATGACACAATGCGAAGGTTTTCTGGTTTTATGATTTTTTTTGAATTTTTTATGCCTGCTTCAAAATGTGGTCAAAGCAGCGAGCTTGACCGTTCCTAGCTAATGGTTGAATCTTGGAAAACTTTTGATATTTCTCTTATTAAATAGATACTTATGTACCTAGAAATGATTTTTGGAAAAAATAAAGAGCAAACTATGAGGCAGCTACAGTTGAAATTTGACCCGCTTCCTACTAAATTCCATGAAATTTGTCTTTTTCACCAAAGGTGGATCAAAACTTTTGACACCCAACCATTTGGTCAATTGTGCATTAAATATGTCCTAGAATTTTATAAAAAATATTTGGTCCAATTTTGCAACAAATATATGGTAGGTCATTCATAAAAAAACTCATTTCGGGCACTCAAAAATTGAAAATGTATTTTCCGTGCAAAGTAAATGAAAACTCCCTTAGACAACATTGTTTGGAATTCCAAGATGCACCATTGTGGACAATATGAGATCATTTGAACAAACTATGCCATGAATGTGGCCATAAGATTGATCATTTGGCTTGAAAGCCATGAATCTTCACGCATGATAGCTCATTTCTGAGAACACTTTTTTAAAATAATTGCCGTATTACATGTTTATTATTTTTCCTGGAAACTTGGTCACAAATAATGACACAATGTGAAGGTTTTATGATTTTTTGATTATTTTTTGAATTTTTTATGCCCGTTTTAAAATGTGGTCAAAACGACGGGCTTGACCGTTCCTAGCTAATGGTTGAATCTTGGAAAACTATTGATGTTTCTCTTATTAAATAGATACTTATGTACCTAGAAATTATTTTTTGAAAAAATAAAGAGCAAACTAAGAGGCAGCTGCAGTTCAAATTTGACCCGCTTCCTTCCGAATCGCTTAAAATTGCTCTTTTTCACAGGAAGTTGATCAAAACTTTTGACACCCAACCATTTGGTCAATTGTGCATTAAATATGTCCTAGAATTTTATAAAAATGATTTGGTCCAATTTGGAAACAAATATATGGTAGGTCATTCAAAAAAAACTCATTTCGGGCACTCAAAAAATGGAAAATGAATTTTCCGTGCAAAGTAAATGAAAACTCCCTTAGGCAACATTGTTTGGAATTCCAAGATGCACCCTTGTGCACAATAGGAGATCATTTGAACAAACTATGCCATAAATGTGGCCATAAGATTGATCATTTGGCTTGAAAGCCATGAATCTTCACGCATGATAGCTCATTTCGAGAACACTTTTTAAAATAATTGCCGTATTACAAGTTTATTATTTTTCCGGAAACTTGGTCACAAATAATGACACAATGCGAAGGTTTTCCGGTTTTATGATTTTTTTATGCCCGTTTCAAAATGTGGTCAAAACGACGGGCTTGACTGCTCCTAGCTAATAGTTGAATCTTGGAAAACTTTTGATATTTCTCTTATTAAATAGATACTTATGTACCTAGAAATGATTTTTGGAAAAATAAAGAGCAAACTATGAGGCAGCCTGAGTTCAAATTTGACCGGCTTCCTACTAAATCGGCGGAAATTTGTCTTTTTCACCAGAGGTGGATCAAAACTGTTGACACCCAACCATTTGGTCAATTGTGCATTAAATATGTCCTAGAATTTCATAAAAATGACGTGGTCCAATTTTGCAACAAATATATGGTAGGTCCTTCATTAAAAAAACTCATTTCGGGCACTAAAAAAATAGAAAATGAATTTTCCGTGCAAAGTAAATGAAAACTCCCTTAGACAACATTGTTTGGAATTCCAAGATGCACCATTGTGGACAATATGAGATCATTTGAACAAACTATGCCACGAATGTGGCCATAAGATTGATCATTTGGCTTGAAAGCCATGAATATTCACGCATGATAGCTCATTTCTGAGAACACTTTTTTTAAAATAATTGCCGTATTACAAGTTTATTATTTTCCTGGAAACTTGGTCACAAATAATGACACAATGCGAAGGTTTTATGATTTTTTGATTATTTTTGGAATTTCTTATGCCGGTTTTAAAATGTGGTTAAAACGACGGGCTTGACCGTTCCTAGCTAATGGCTGAATCTTAGAAAACTTTTGATGTTTCTCTTATTAAATAGATACTTATGTACCTATAAATTATTTTTGGAAAAAATAAAGAGCAAACTAAGAGGCAGCTGCAGTTGAAATTTGACCCGCTTCCTGAATCGCATTAAAATTGCTCTTTTTCACCAGAAGTGGATCAAAACTTTTGACACCCAACCATTTGGTCAATTGTGCATTAAATATGTCCTAGAATTTTATAAAAATGATTTGGTCCAATTTTGCAATAAATATATGGTAGGACATTCATAAAAAACTCATTCAGGCACTCAAAAAATGGAAAATGAATTTTCCGTGCAAAGTAAATGAAAACTCCCTTAGGCAACATTGTTTGGAATTCCAAGATGCACCCTTGTGCACAATATGAGATCATTTGAACAAACTATGCCATGAATGTGGCCATAAGATTGATCATTTGGCTTGAAAGCCATGAATCTTCACACATGATAGCTCATTTCTGAGAACACTTTTTTCAAATAATTGCCGTATTACAAGTTTATTATTTTTCCTGGAAACTTGGTCACAAATAATGACACAATGCGAAGGTTTTCTGGTTTTATGATTTTTTTTGAATTTTGTATGCCCGTTTCAAAATGTGGTCAAAACGACGGGCTTGACCGTTCCTAACTAATGGTTGAATCTTGGAAAACTTTTGATATTTCTCTTATTAAATAGATACTTATGTACCTAGAAATGATTTTTGGAAAAAATAAGGAGCAAACTATGAGGCAGCTACAGTTCAAATTGAAACGGGCTTGACCGTTCCTAGCTAATGGTTGAATCTTGGAAAACTTTTGATGTTTCTCTTATTAAATAGATACTTATGTACCTAGAAATTATTTTTTGAAAAAATAAAGAGCAAACTAAGAGGCAGCTGCAGTTCAAATTTGACCCGCTTCCTTCTAAATCGGCGAAAATTGCTCTTTTTCACAGGAAGTTTATCAAAACTTTTGACACCCAACCATTTGGTCAATTGTGCATTAAATATGTCCTAGAATTTTATAAAAATGATTTGGTCCAATTTTGCAACATATATATGGTAGGTCATTCACAAAAAACTCATTTCGGGCACTCAAAAAATGGAAAATGAATTTTCCGTGCAAAGTAAATGAAAACTCCCTTAGGCAACATTGTTTGGAATTCCTAGATTATAAAAATGATTTGGTCCAATTTTGCAACATATATATGGTAGGTCATTCACAAAAAAACTCATTTCGGGCACTCAAAAAATGGAAAATGAATTTTCCGTGCAAAGTAAATGAAAACTCCCTTAGGCAACATTTTTTTGAATTTTTTATGCCCGTTTCAAAATGTGACTAAAACGACGGGCTTGACCGTTCCTAGCTAATGGTTGAATCTTGGAAAACTTTTGATATTTCTCTTTACTTATGTACCTAGGAATGATTTTTGGAAAAAATAAAGAGGAAACTATGAGGCAGCTGCAGTTCAAATTTAACCCGCTTCCTTCTGAATCGGCGAAAATTGCTCTTTTTCACAGGAAGTTGATCAAAAGTTTCTAGGTACATAAGTATCTATTTAATAAGAGAAACATCAAAAGTTTTCCAAGATTCAACCATTAGCTAGGAACGGTCAAGCCCGTTTTAAAATAATTGCCGTATTACAAGTTTATTATTTTTCCTGGAAACTTGGTCACAAATAATGACACAATGCGAAGGTTTTCTGGTTTTATGATTTTTTTTTATTTTTTATGCCCGTTTCAAAATGTGGTCAAAACGACGGGCTTGACCGTTCCTAGCTAATAGTTGAATCTTGGATAACTTTTGACATTTCACTTATTAAATAGATACTTATGTACCTAGAAATGATTTTTGGAAAAAATAAAGAGTAAACTATGAGGCAGCTACAGTTCAAATTTGACCCGCTTCCTACTAAATCGGCGGAAATTTGTCTTTTTCACCAGAGGTGGATCAAAACTGTTGACACCCAACCATTTGGTCAATTGTGCAGTAAATATGTCCTAGAATTTCATAAAAATGTTTTGGTCCAATTTTGCAACAAATATATGGTAGGTCATTCATAAAAAAAACTCATTTCGGGCACTCAAAAAATGGAAAATCAATTTTCCGTGCAAAGTAAATGAAAACTCCCTTAGACAACATTGTTTGGAATTCCAAGATGCACCATTGTGGACAATATGAGATCATTTGAACAAACTATGCCATGAATGTGGCCATAAGATTGATCATTTGGCTTGAAAGCCATGAATCTTCACGCATGATAGCTCATTTCTGAGAACACTTTTTTAAAATAATTGCCGTATTACAATTTTATTAGTTTTCCTGGAAACTTGGTCACAAATAATGACACAATGCGAAGTTTTTATGATTTTTTGATTATTTTTTGAATTTTTTATGCCCGTTTAATAATGTGGTCAAAACGACGGGCTTGACCGTTCCTAGCTAATGGTTGAATCTTGGAAAACTTTTGATGTTTCTCTTATTAAATAGATACTTATGTACCTAGAAATTATTTTTTGAAAAATAAAGAGCAAACTAAGAGGCAGCAGCAGTTCAAATTTGACCCGCCTTCCTTCCGAATCGGCGAAAATTGCTCTTTTCACAGGAAGTTGATCAAAACTTTTGACACCCAACCATTTGGTCAATTGTGCATTAAATATGTCCTAGAATTTTATAAAAATGACTTGGTCCAATTTTGCAACAAATATATGGTTGGTCATTCACAAAAAAACTCATTTCGGGCACTCAAAAAATGGAAAATGAATTTTCCGTGCAAAGTAAATGAAAACTCCCTTAGGAAACATTGTTTGGATTCCAAGATGCACCCTTGTGCACAATAGGAGATCATTTGAACAATCTATGCCATGAATGCGGCCATAAGATTGATCATTTGGCTTGAAAGCCATGAATCTTCACGCATGATAGCTCATTTCTGAGAACACTTTTTTAAAATAATTGCGGTATTACAAGTTTATTATTTTTCCTGGAAACTTGGTCACAAATAATGACACAATGCGAAGGTTTTATGATTTTTTGATTATATTTTGAATTTCTTATGCCCGTTTTAAAATGTGGTCAAAACGACGGGCTTGACCGTTCCTAGCTAATGGTTGAATCTTGGAAAACTTTTGATGTTTCTATTATTAAATAGTTACTTATGTACCTGGAAATTATTTTGGGAAAAATAAAGAGCAAACTAAGAGGCAGCTGCAATTGAAATTTGACCCGCTTCCTGCTGAATCGGCGAAAATTGCTCTTTTTCACAGGAAGTGGATCAAAACTTTTGACACCCAACCATTTGGTCAATTGTGCATTAAATATGTCCTAGAATTTTATAAAAATGATTTGGTCCAATTTTGCAACAAATATATGGTAGGTCATTCACAAAAAAAATCATTTCGGGCACTCAAAAAATGGAAAATGAATTTTCCATGCAAAGAAAATGAAAACTCCCTTAGGCAACATTGTTTGGAATTCCAAGATGCACCCTTATGCACAATATCGGATCATTTGAACAATCTATGCGATGAATGCGGCCATAAGATTGATCATTTGGCTTGAAAGCCATGAATCTTCACGCATGATAGCTCATTTCTGAGAACACTTTTTTAAAATAATTGCCGTATTACAAGTTTATTATTTTTCCTGGAAACTTGGTCACAAATAATGACACAATGCGAAGGTTTTCTGGTTTTATGATTATATTTTGAATTTTTTATGCCCGTTTTAAAATGTGGTCAAAACGACGGGCTTGACCGTTCCTAGCTAATGGTTGAATCTTGGAAAACTTTTTGATATTTCTCTTATTAAATAGATACTTATGTACCTAGAAATTATTTTTGGAAAAAATAAAGAGCACACTAAGAGGCAGCTGCAGTTGAAATTTGACCCGCTTTCTACTAAATCGGCGGAAATTTATCTTTTTCACCAGAGGTGGATCAAAACTGTTGACACCCAACCATTTGGTCAATTGTGCATTAAATATGTCCTAGAATTTCATAAAAATGATTTGGTCCAATTTTCCAACAAATATATGGTAGGTCATTCACAAAAAAACTCATTTCGGGCACTCAAAAAATGGAAAATGAATTTTCCGTGCAAAGTAAATGAAAACTCTCTTAGGCAACATTTTTTGGAATTCCAAGATGCACCCTTATGCACAATATCAGATCATTTGAACAATCTATGCGATGAATGCGGCCATAAGATTGATCATTTGGCTTGAAAGCCATGAATCTTCACGCATGATAGCTCATTTCTGAGAACACTTTTTAAAATAATTGCCGACATAATTTTATTATTTTTCCTGGAAACTTGGTCACAAATAATGACACAATGCGAAGTTTTTATGATTTTTTGATTATTTTTTGAATTTTTTATGCCCGTTTAATAATGTGGTCAAAACGACGGGCTTGACCGTTCCTAGCTAATGGTTGAATCTTGGAAAACTTTTGATGTTTCTCTTATTAAATAGATACTTATGTACCTAGAAATTATTTTTTGAAAAAATAAAGAGCAAACTAAGAGGCAGCTGCAGTTCAAATTTGACCCGCTTCCTTCTGAATCGGCGAAAATTGCTCTTTTTCACAGGAAGTTGATCAAAACTTTTGACACCCAACCATTTGGTCAATTGTGCATTAAATATGTCCTAGAATTTTATAAAAATGACTTGGTCCAATTTTGCAACAAATATATGGTTGGTCATTCACAAAAAAACTCATTTTCGCACTCAAAAAATGGAAAATGAATTTTCCGTGCAAAGTAAATGAAAACTCCCTTAGGCAACATTGTTTGGAATTCCAAGATGCACCATTGTGCACAATAGGAGATCATTTGAACAAACTATGCCATAAATGTGGCCATAAGATTGATCATTTGGCTTGAAAGCCATGAATCTTCACGCATGATAGCTCATTTCTGAGAACACTTTTTTTAAAATAATTGCCGTATTACAAGATTATTATTTATCAGGAAACTTGGTCACAAATAATGACACAATGCGAAGGTTTTCTGATTTTATGATTTTTTTGAAGTTTTTTATGCCCGTTTAATAATGTGGTCAAAACGACGGGCTTGACCGTTCCTAGCTAATGGTTGAATCTTGGAAAACTTTTGATATTTCTCTTATTAAATAGATACTTATGTACCTAGAAATTATTTTTGGAAAAAATAAAGAGCAAACTATGAGCCAGCTGCAGTTCAAATTTGACCCGCTTCCTACTAAATCTGCGGAAATTTGTCTTTTTCACCAGAGGTGGATCAAAACTTTTGACACCCAACCATTTGGTCAATTGTGCATTAAGTATGTCCTAGAATTTTATAAAAATGATTTGGTCCAATTTTGCAACAAATATATGGTAGGTCATTCACAAAAAAACTCATTTCGGGCACTCAAAAATTGGAAAATGAATTTACCGTGCAAAGAAAATGAAAACTCCCTTAGGAAACATTGTTTGGAATTCCAAGATGCACCCTTGTGCACAATATGACATGATTTGAACAATCTATGCCATGAATGCGGCCATCAGATTGATCATTTGGCTTGAAAGCCATGAATCTTCACGCATGATAGCTCATTTCTGAGAACACTTCTTTAAAATAATTGCTGTATTACAAGTTTATTATTTTTCCTGGAAACTTGGTCACAAATAATGACACAATGAGAAGGTTTTATGATTTTTTGATTATATTTTTGAATTTCTTATGCCCGTTTTAAAATGTGGTCAAAACGACGGGCTTGACCGTTCCTAGCTAATGGTTGAATCTTGGAAAACTTTTGATGTTTCTCTTATTAAATAGATACTTATGTACCTGGAAATTATTTTTGGAAAAATAAAGAGCAAACTTAGAGGCAGCTGCAGTTGAAATTTGACCCGCTTCCTTCTGAATCGGCGAAAATTGCTCTTTTTCACCAGAAGTGGATCAAAACTTTTGACACCCAACCATTTGGTTAATTGTGCATTAAATATGTCCTAGAATTTTATAAAAATGATTTGGTCCAATTTTGCAACAAATATATGGTAGGTCATTCACAAAAAAACTCATTTCGGGCACTCAAAAAATGGAAAATGAATTTTCTGTGCAAAGTAAATGAAAACTCCCTTAGGCAACATTGTTTGGAATTCCAAGATGCACCCTTGTGCACAATAGGAGATCATTTGAACAAACTATGCCATAAATGTGACCATAAGATTGATCATTTGGCTTGAAAGCCATGAATCTTCACGCATGATAGCTCATTTCTGAGAACACTTTTTTAAAATAATTGCCGTATTACAAGTTTATTATTTTTCTGGAAACTTGGTCACAAGTAATGACACAATGCGAAGGTTTTTTGATTTTATGATTTTTTTTGAATTTTTTATGCCCGTTTCAAAATGTGGTCAAAACGACGGGCTTGACCGTTCCTAGCTAATGGTTGAATGTTGGAAAAATTTTGATATTTCTCTTATTAAATATATACTTATGTACCTAGAAATGATTTTTGGAAAAAATAAAGAGCAAACTATGAGGCAGCTGCAGTTCAAATTTGACCCGCTTCCTACTAAATCGGCGGAAATTTGTCTTTTTCACCAAAGGTGGATCAAAAATTTTGACACCCAACCATTTGGTCAATTGTGCATTAAATATGTCCTAGAATTTTATAAAAATGATTTGGTCCAATTTTGCAACAAATATATGGTAGTTCATTCACAAAAAAAATCATTTCGGGCACTCAAAAAATGGAAAATGAATTTTCCGTTCAAAGAAAATGAAAACTCCCTTAGGCAACATTGTTTGGAATTCCAAGATGCACCCTTGTGCACAATATGAGATCATTTGAACAATCTATGCGATGAATGTGGCCATAAGATTGATCATTTGGCTTGAAAGCCATGAATCTTCACGCATGATAGCTCATTTCTGAGAACACTTTTTTATAAGAATTGCCGTATTACAAGTTTATTATTTTTCTGGAAACTTGGTCACAAATATTGACACAATGCGAAGGTTTTCTGATTTTATGATTTTTTTGAAGTTTTTTATGCCCGTTTCAAAATGTGGTCAAAACGACGGGCTTGACCGTTCCTAGCTAATGGTTGAATCTTGGAAAACTTTTGATATTTCTCTTATTAAATAGATACTTATGTACCTAGAAATGATTTTTGGAAAAAATAAAGAGCAAACTATGAGGCAGCTGCAGTTCAAATTTGACCCGCTTCCTACTAAATCGGCGGAAATTTGTCTTTTTCACCAGAGGTGGATCAAAACTTTTGACACCCAACCATTTGGTCAATTGTGCATTAAATATGTCCTAGAGTTTTATAAAAATGATTTGGTTCAATTTTGCAACAAATATATGGTAGGTCATTCATTAAAAAAAACTCATTTCGGGCACTCAAAAAATGGAAAATAAATTTTCCGTGCAAAGAAAATTAAAACTCCCTTAGGCAACATTGTTTGGAATTCCAAGATGCACGCTTGTGCACAATAAGAGATCATTTGAACAAACTATGCCATGAATGTGGCCATAAGATTGATCATTTGGCTTGAAAGCCATGAATCTTCACGCATGATAGCTCATTTCTGAGAACACTTTTTTAAAATAATTGCGGTATTGCAAGTTTATTATTTTTCCTGGAGACTTGGTCACAAATAATGAAACAATGCAAAGGTTTTCTGTTTTTTGTTTATTTTTTGAATTTTTATGCCTGCTTCAAAATGTGGTCAAAAGCAGCGAGCATGACCATTCCTAGCTAATGGTTGAATCTTGGAAAACTTTTGATGTTTCTCTTATTAAATAGATACTTATGTACCTAGAAATGATATTTGGAAAAAATAAAGAGCAAACTATGAGGCAGCTGCAGTTCAAATTTGACCCGCTTCCTACTGAATCGGCGAAAGTTTGTCTTTTTCAGCAGAGGTGGATCAAAACTTTTGACACCCAACCATTTGGTCAATTGTGCATTAAATATGTCCTAGAATTTTATAAAAATGAGTTGGTCCAATTTTGCAACAAATATATGGTAGGTCATTCACAAAAAAAACTCATTTCGGGCACTCAAAAAATGGAAAATGAATATTCCGTGCAAAGATAATGAAAACTCCCTTAGACAACATTGTTTGGGATTCCAAGATGCACCATTGTGGACAATATGAGATCATTTGAACAAACTATGCCATGAATGTGGCCATAAGATTGATCATTTGGCTTGAAGGCCATGAATCTTCACGCATGATAGCTCATTTCTGAGAACACTTTTTTAAAATAATTGCCGTATTACTTATTATTTTTCCTGGAAACTTGGTCACAAATAATGCACAATGCGAAGGTTTTATGATTTTTTTTGAATTTTTTATGCCCGTTTCAAAATGTGGTCAAAACGACGGGCTTGACCGTTCCTAGCTAATGGTTGAATCTAGGAAAACTTTTGATGTTTCTCTTATTAAATAGATACTTATGTACGTAGAAATGATTTTTGTAAAAAATAAAGAGCAAACTATGAGGTTGTTGCAATTCAAATTTGACCCGCTTCCTACTGAATCGGCGAAAATTTGTCTTTTTCACCAGAGGTGGATCAAAACTTTTGACACCCAACCATTTGGTCAATTGTGCATTAAATATGACCTAGAATTTTATAAAAATGTTTTGGTCCAATTTTGCAACAAATATATGGTAGGTCATTCATAAAAAAAAACTCATTTCGGGCACTAAAAAATGGAAAATAAATTTTCCGTGCAAAGAAAATGAAAACTCCCTTAGGCAACATTGTTTGGAATTCCAAGATGCACGCTTGTGCACAATATGAGATCATTTGAAAAAACTATGCCATGAATGTGGCCATAAGATTGATCATTTGGCTTGAAAGCCATGAATCTTCACGCATGATAGCTCATTTCTGAGAACACTTTTTGAAAATAATTGCCGTATTACAAGTTTATTATTTTTCCTGGAGACTTGGTCATAAATAATGAAACAATGCGAAGGTTTTCTGTTTTTTGATTATTTTTTGAATTTTTTATGCCCGTTTCAAAATGTGGTCAAAACGACGGGCTTGACTGTTCCTAGCTAATGGTTGAATCTTGGAAAACTTTTGATGTTTCTCTTATTAAGTAGATAATTATTTACCTAGAAATGATATTTGGAAAAAATAAAGAGCAAACTATGAGTGAGCTGCAGTTCAAATTTGACCCGCTTCCTACTGAATCGACGAAAATTTGTCTTTTTCAGCAGAGGTGGATCAAAACTTTTGACACCCAACCATTTGGTCAATTGTGCATTAAATATGTCCTAGAATTTTATAAAAATGATCTGGTCTAATTTTGCAACAAATATATGGTAGGTCATTCACAAAAAAAACTCATTTCGGGCACTCAAAAAATGGAAAATGAATTTCCCGTGCAAAGATAATGAAAACTCCCTTAGACAACATTGTTTGGAATTCCAAGATGCACCATTCTCGACAATATGAGATCATTTGAACAAACTATGCCATGAATGTGGCCATAAGATTGATCATTTGGCTTGAAAGCCATGAATCTTCACGCATGATAGCTCATTTCAGTAGAACACTTTTTAAAATAATTGCCATATTACAAGTTTATTATTTTTCCTGGAAACTTGGTCACAAATAATGACACAATGCGAAGGTTTTCTGATTATTTTTGAATTTTTATGCCTGCTTCAAAATGTGGTCAAAAGCAGCCGGGCTTGACCGTTCCTAGCTAATGGTTGAATCTTGGAAAACTTTTGATGTTTCTCTTATTAAATAGATACTTATGTACCTAGAAATGATTTTTGGAAAATATAAAGAGAAAAATATGAGGCAGCTGCAGTTCAAATTTGACCCGCTTCCTACTAAATCGACGGAAATTTGTCTTTTTCACCAGAGGTCGATCAAAACTTTTGACACCCAACCATTTGGTCAGTTGTGCATTAAATATGTCCTATAATTTTATAAAAATGATTTGGTCCAATTTTGCAACAAATATATGGTAGGTCATTCACAAAAAAACTCATTTCGGGCACTCAAAAATGGAAAATGAATTTTCCGTGCAAAGTAAATGAAAACTACCTTAGACAACATTGTTTGGAATTCCAAGATGCACCCTTGTGCACAATATGAGATCATTTGAACAAAATATGCCATAAATGTGGCCATAAGATTAATCATTTGGCTTGAAAACCATGAATCTTCACGCATGATAGCTCATTTACGAGACCACTTTTTAAAACAATTGCCAGACATAAGTTTATTATTTTTCCTGGAAACTTGGTCACAAATAATGACAGAATGCGAAGGTTTTCTGATTTTATGATTTTTTTTGAATTTTTTATGCCCGTTTCAAAATGTGGTCAAAACGACGGGCTTGACCGTTCCTAGCTAATGGTTGAATCTTGGAAAACTTTTGACATTTCTCTTATTAAATAGATACTTATGTACCTAGAAATGATATTTGGAAAAAATAAAGAGCAAACTATGAGGCAGCTGCAGTTCAAATTTGACCCGCTTCCTACTAAATCGGCGGAAATTTGTCTTTTTCACCAGAGGTGGATCAAAACTTTTGACACCCAACCATTTGGTCAATTGTGCATTAAATATGTCCTAGAGTTTTATAAAAATGATTTGGTTCAATTTTGCAACAAATATCTGGTAGGTCATTCATTAAAAAAAAACTCATTTCGGGCACTCAAAAAATGGAAAATAAATTTTCCGTGCAAAGAAAATGAAAACTCCCTTAGGCAACATTCTTTGGAATTCCAAGATGCACGCTTGTGCACACTATGAGATGATTTGAACAAACTATGCCATGAATGTGCCCATAAGATTGATCATTTGGCTTGAAAGCCATGAATCTTCACGCATGATAGCTCATTTCTGAGATCACTTTTTTAAAATAATTGTCGTATTACAAGTTTATTATTTTTCCTGGAGACTTGGTCACAAATAATGAAACAATGCGAAGGTTTTCTGTTTTTTGATTATTTTTTGAACTTTTTATGCCTGTTTCAAAATGTGGTCAAGACGACGAGCTTGACCATTCCTAGCTAATGGTTGAATCTTGGAAAAATTTTGATGTTTCTCTTATTAAATAGATACTTATGTACCTAGAAATGATATTTGGAAAAAATAAAGAGCAAACTATGAGGCAGCTGCAATTCAAATTTGACCCGCTTCCTATTGAATCGGCGAAAGTTTGTCTTTTTCAGCAGAGGTGGATCAAAACTTTTGACACCCAACCATTTGGTCAATTGTGCATTAAGTATGTCCTAGAATTTTATCTAAATGATTTGGTCCAATTTTGCAACAAATATATGGTAGGTCCTTCAAAAAAACTCATTTCGGGCAATCAAAAAATGGAAAATGAATTTTCCGTGCAAAGGAAATGAAAACTCCCTTAGGCAACATTGTTTGGAATTCCAAGATGCACCCTTGTGCACAATATGAGATCATTTGAACAAACTATGTGATGAATACGGCCATGAGATTGATCATTTAGCTTGAAAGCCATGAATCTTCACGCATGCTCGCTCATTTCTGAGAACACTTTTTTAAAATAATTGCCGTATTACAAGTTTATTATTTTTCCTGGAAACTTGGTCACAAATAATGACACAATGCGAAGGTTTTCTGATTTTTATTAAATTTTTTATACCCGTTTCAAAATGTGGTCAAAACGACGGGCTTGACCGTTCCTAGCTAATGGTTGAATCTTGGAAATTTTTTGATGTTTCTCTGATTAAATAGATACTTATGTACCTAGAAATGATTTTTGGAAAAAATAAAGAGCAAACCATGAGGTTGTTGCAGTTCAAATTTGACCCGCTTCCCTCTTGAATCGGTGAAATTTGTCTTTTTCACCAGAGGTGGATCAAAACTTTTGACACCCAACCATTTGGTCAATTGTGCATTATATATGTCCTAGAATTTTATAAAAATGATTTGGTCCAATTTTGCAACAAATATATGGTAGGTCATTCACAAAAAAAACTCATTTCGGGCACTCAAAAAATGGAAAATGAATATTCCGTGCAAAGATAATGAAAACTCCCTTAGACAACATTGTTTGGAATTCCAAGATGCACCATTGTGGACAATATGAGATCATTTGAACAAACTATGCCATGAATGTGGCCATAAGATTGATCATTCGGCTTGAAGGCCATGAATCTTCACGCATGATAGCTCATTTCTGAGAACACTTTTTTAAAATAATTGCCGTATTACTTATTATTTTTCTTGGAAACTTGGTCACAAATAATGCACAATGCGAAGGTTTTATGATTTTTTTTGAATTTTTTATGCCCGTTTCAAAATGTGGTCAAAACGACGGGCTTGACCGTTCCTAGCTAATGGTTGAATCTTGGAAAACTTTTGATGTTTCTCTTATTAAATAGATACTTATGTACCTAGAAATGATTTTTGGAAAAAATAAAGAGCAAACTATGAGGCTGCTGCAATTCAAATTTGACCCGCTTCCTACTGAATCAGCGGAAATTTGTCTTTTTCACCAGAGGTGGATCAAAAATTTTGACACCCAACCATTTGGTCAATTGTGCATTAAATATGTCCTAGAATTTTATCTAAATGATTTGGTCCAATTTTGCAACAAATATATGGTAGGTCCTTCAAAAAAAACTCATTTCGGGCAATCAAAAAATGGAAAATGAATTTTCCGTGCAAAGGAAATGAAAACTCCCTTAGGCAACATTGTTTGGAATTCCAAGATGCACCCTTGTGCACAATACGAGATCATTTGAACAAACTATGTGATGAATACGGCCATGAGATTGATCATTTAGCTTGAAAGCCATGAATCTTCACGCATGCTCGCTCATTTCTGAGAACACTTTTTTAAAATAATTGCCGTATTACAAGTTTATTATTTTTCCTGGACACTTGGTAACAAATAATGACACAATGCGAAGGTGTTCTGATTTTTATTAAATTTTTTATACCCGTTTCAAAATGTGGTCAAATCTACGGGCTTGACCGTTCCTAGCTAATGGTTGAATCTTGGAAATTTTTGATGTTTCTCTGATTAAATAGATACTTATGTACCTAGAAATGATTTTTGGAAAAAATAAAGAGCAAACCATGAGGTTGTTGCAGTTCAAATTTGACCCGCTTCCTACTGAATCAGCGGAAATTTGTCTTTTTCACCAGAGGTGGATCAAAACTTTTGACACCCAACCATTTGGTCAATTGTGCATCAAATATGTCCTAGAATTTTATAAAAATGATTTGGTCCAAGTTTGCAACAAATAAATGGAGGTCCTTCAAAAAAACTCATTTCGGGCACTCAAAAAATGGAAAATGAATTTTCCGTGCAAAGAAAATGAAAAGTCCCTTAGGCAACATTGTTTGGAATTCCAAGATGCACCATTATGGACAATATGAGATTATTTGAACAAACTATGCCATGAATGTGGCCATAAGATTGATCATTTGGCTTGAAAGCCATGAATCTTCACGCATGATAGCTCATTTCTGAGAACACTTTTTAAAAATAATTGCCGTATTACAAGTTTATTATTTTTCCTGGAAACTTGGTCACAAATAATGACACAATGCGAAGGTTTTCTGATTTTTTGATTATTTTTTGAATTTTTTATGCCCGTTTCAAAATGTGGTCAAAACGACGGGCTTGACCATTTTAGTTAATGGTAGAATATTGGAAAACTTTTGATGTTTCTCTTATTAAATAGATACTTATGTACCTAGAAATGATTTTTGGAAAAAATAAAGAGCAAACTATGAGGCAGCTGCAGTTCAAATTTGACCCGCTTCCTACTAAATCGGCGGAAATTTGTCTTTTTCACCAAAGGTGGATCCAAACTTTGACACCCAACCATTTGGTCAATTGTGCATTAAATATGTCCTATAATTTTATAAAAATGATTTGGTCCAATTTTGCAAAAAATATATGGTAGGTCATTCACAAAAAAACTCATTTCGGGCACTCAAAAAATGGAAAATGAATTTTCCGTGCAAAGTAAATGAAAACTCCCTTAGACAACATTGTTTGGAATTCCAAGATGCACCCTTGTGCACAATATGAGATCATTTGAACAAAATATGCCATAAATGTGGCCATAAGATTAATCATTTGGCTTGAAAACCATGAATCTTCACGCATGATAGCTCATTTCTGAGACCACTTTTTTAAAACAATTGCCGTATTACAAGTTTATTATTTTTCCTGGAAACTTGGTCACAAATAATGACACAATGCGAAGGTTTTCTGATTTTATGATTTTTTTTGAATTTTTTATGCCCGTTTCAAAATGTGGTCAAAACGACGGGCTTGACCGTTCCTAGCTAATGGTTGAATCTTGGATAACTTTTGACATTTCTCTTATTAAATAGATACTTATGTACCTAGAAATGTTTTTTGGAAAAAATAAAGAGCAAACTATGAGGCAGCTGCAGTTCAAATTTGACCCGCTTCCTACTAAATCGGCGGAAATTTGTCTTTTTCACCAGAGGTGGATCAAAACTTTTGACACCCAACCATTTGGTCAATTGTGCATTAAATATGTCCTAGAGTTTTATAAAAATTATTTGGTTCAATTTTGCAACAAATATATGGTAGGTCATTCATTAAAAAAAACTCATTTCGGGCACTCAAAAAATGGAAAATAAATTTTCCGTGCAAAGAAAATGAAAACTCCCTTAGGCAACATTCTTTGGAATTCCAAGATGCACGCTTGTGCACACTATGAGATCATTTGAACAAACTATGCCATGAATGTGGCCATAAGATTGATCATTTGGCTTGAAAGCCATGAATCTTCACGCATGATAGCTCATTTCTGAGATCACTTTTTTAAAATAATTGTCGACATAAGTTTATTATTTTTCCTGGAGACTTGGTCACAAATAATGAAACAATGCGAAGGTTTTCTGTTTTTGATTATTTTTGAACTTTTTATACTGTTTCAAAATGTGGTCAAGACGACGAGCTTGACCATTCCTAGCTAATGGTTGAATCTTGGAAATCTTTTGATGTTTCTCTTATTAAATAGATACGTATGTACCTAGAAATGATATTTGGAAAAAATAAAGAGCAAACTATGAGGCAGCTGCAGTTCAAATTTGACCCGCTTCCTACTGAATCGGCGAAAGTTTGTCTTTTTCAGCAGAGGTGGATCAAAACTTTTGACACCCAACCATTTGGTCAATTGTGCATTATATATGTCCTAGAATTTTATAAAAATGATTTGGTCCAATTTTGCAACAAATATATGGTAGGTCATTCACAAAAAAAACTCATTTCGGGCACTCAAAAAATGGAAAATGAATATTCCGTGCAAAGATAATGAAAACTCCCTTAGACAACATTGTTTGGAATTCCAAGATGCACCATTGTGGATAATATGAGATCATTTGAACAAACTATGCCATGAATGTGGCCATAAGATTGATCATTCGGCTTGAAGGCCATGAATCTTCACGCATGATAGCTCATTTCTGAGAACACTTTTTAAAATAATTGCCAGACATTTATTATTTTTCTTGGAAACTTGGTCACAAATAATGCACAATGCGAAGGTTTTATGATTTTTTTTGAATTTTTTATGCCCGTTTCAAAATGTGGTCAAAACGACGGGCTTGACCGTTCCTAGCTAATGGTTGAATCTTGGAAAACTTTTGATGTTTCTCTTATTAAATAGATACTTATGTACCTAGAAATGATTTTTGGAAAAAATGAAGAGCAAACTATGAGGCTGCTGCAATTCAAATTTGACCCGCTTCCTACGAAATCGGCGGAAATTTGTCTTTTTCACCAGAGGTGGATCAAAACTTTTGACACCCAACCATTTGGTCAATTGTGCATTAAATATGTCCTAGAATTTTATCTAAATGATTTGGTCCAATTTTGCAACAAATATATGGTAGGTCCTTCAAAAAAAACTCATTTCGGGCAATCAAAAATGGAAAATGAATTTTCCGTGCAAAGGAAATGAAAACTCCCTTAGGCAACATTGTTTGGAATTCCAAGATGCACCCTTGTGCACAATATGAGATCATTTGAACAAACTATGTGATGAATACGGCCATGAGATTGATCATTTAGCTTGAAAGCCATGAATCTTCACGCATGATAGCTCATTTCTGAGAACACTTTTTTAAAATAATTGCCGTATTACAAGTTTATTATTTTTCCTGGAAACTTGGTCACAAATAATGACACAATGCGAAGGTTTTCTGATTTTTATTAAATTTTTTATACCCGTTTCAAAATGTGGTCAAACGACGGGCTTGACCATTCCTAGCTAATGGTTGAATCTTGGAAATTTTTTGATGTTTCTCTGATTAAATAGATACTTATGTACCTAGAAATGATTTTTGGAAAAAATAAAGAGCAAACCATGAGGTTGTTGCAGTTCAAATTTGACCCGCTTCCTACTGAATCAGCGGAAATTTGTCTTTTTCACCAGAGGTGGATCAAAACTTTTGACACCCAACCATTTGGTCAATTGTGCATTAAATATGTCCTAGAATTTTATAAAAATGATTTGGTCCAAGTTTGCAACAAATAAATGGAGGTCCTTCATAAAAAACTCATTTCGGGCACTCAAAAAATGGAAAATGAATTTTCCGTGCAAAGAAAATGAAAAGTCCCTTAGGCAACATTGTTTGGAATTCCAAGATGCACCATTATGGACAATATGAGATTATTTGAACAAACTATGCCATGAATGTGGCCATAAGATTGATCATTTGGCTTGAAAGCCATGAATCTTCACGCATGATAGCTCATTTCTGAGAACACTTTTTTAAAAATAATTGCCGACATTACAAGTTTATTATTTTTCCTGGAAACTTGGTCACAAATAATGACACAATGCGAAGGTTTTCTGATTTTTTGATTATTTTTTGAATTTTTTATGCCCGTTTCAAAATGTGGTCAAAACGACGGGCTTGACCATTTTTAGTTAATGGTAGAATATTGGAAAACTTTTGATGTTTCTCTTATTAAATAGATACTTATGTACCTAGAAATGATTTTTGGAAAAAATAAAGAGCAAACTATGAGGCAGCTGCAGTTCAAATTTGACCCGCTTCCTACTAAATCGGCGGAAAATTGTCTTTTTCACCAAAGGTGGATCCAAACTTCTGACACCCAACCATTTGGTCAATTGTGCATTAAATATGTCCTAGAATTTAATAAAAATGATTTGGTCCAATTTTGCAACAAATATATGGTAGGTCATTCACAAAAAAAAAACTCATTTCGGGCACTAAAAAAATGGAAAATGAATTTTCTGTGCAAAGTAAATGAAAACTCCCTTAGGCAACATTGTTTGGAATTCCAAGATGCACCATTATGGACAATATGAGATTATTTGAAAAAACTATGCCATGAATGTGGCCATAAGATTGATCATTTGGCTTGAAAGCCATGAATCTTCACGCAAGATAGCTCATTTCTGAGAACAATTTTTGGAAATAATTACCGTATTACAAGTTTATTATTTTTCCTCGAAACTTGGTCACAAATAATGACACAATGCGAACGTTTTCTGATTTTTTTTTTATTTTTTTATGCTCGTTTCAAAATATGGTCAAAACGACGGGCTTGACCGTTCCTAGCTAATGGTTGAATCTTGGAAAACTTTTGATGTTTCTCTTATTAAATAGATACTTATGTACCTAGAAACGATTTTTGGAAAAAATAAAGAGCAAACTATGAGGCAGCTGCAGTTCAAATTTGACCTACTTCCTACTGAATCGGCGGAAATTTGTCTTTTTCACCAGAGGTGGATCAAAACTTTTGACACCCAACCATTTGGTCAATTGTGCATTAAATATGTCCTAGAATTTTATAAAAATGATTTGGTCCAATTTTGCAACAAATATATGGTAGGTCATTCACAAAAAAAAACTCATTTCGGGCACTCAAAAAATGGAAAATGAATTTTCCGTGCAAAGTAAATGAAAACTCCCTTAGGCAACATTGTTTGGAATTCCAAGATGCACCATTATGGACAATATGAGATTATTTGAACAAACTATGCCATGAATGTGGCCATAAGATTGATCATTTGGCTTGAAAGCCATGAATCTTCACTCATGATAGCTCATTTCTGAGAACACTTTTTTAAAATAATTGTCGTATTGCAAGTTTATTATTTTTCCTGGAGACTTGGTCACAAATAATGAAACAATGCGAAGGTTTTCTGTTTTTTGATTATTTTTTGAATTTTTTATGCCCGTTTCAAAATGTGGTCAAAACGACGAGCTTGACCATTCCTAGCTAATGGTTGAATCTTGGAAAACTTTTGATGTTTCTCTTATTAAATAGATACTTATGTACCTAGAAATGATATTTGGAAAAAATAAAGAGCAAGCTATGAGGCAGCTGGAGTTCAAATTTGACCCGCTTCCTACTGAATCGGCGAAAGTTTGTCTTTTTCAGCAGAGGTGGATCAAAACTTTTGACACCCAACCATTTGGTCAATTGTGCATTAAATATGTCCTAGAATTTTATAAAAATGATTTGGTCCAATTTTGCAACAAATATATGGTAGGTCATTCACAAAAAAAACTCATTTCGGGCACTCAAAAAATGGAAAATGAATATTCCGTGCAAAGATAATGAAAAGTCCCTTAGCCAACATTCTTTGGAATTCCAAGATGCACCATTGTGGACAATATGAGATCATTTGAACAAACTATGCCATGAATGTGGCCATAAGATTGATCATTTGGCTTGAAGGCCATGAATCTTCACGCATGATAGCTCATTTCTGAGAACACTTTTTTAAAATAATTTCCGTATTACTTATTATTTTTCCTGGAAACTTGGTCACAAATAATGCACAATGCGAAGGTTTTATGATTTTTTTTGAATTTTTATGCCCGTTTCAAAATGTGGTCAAAACGACGGGCTTGACCGTTCCTAGCTAATGGTTGAATCTAGGAAAACTTTTGATGTTTCTCTTATTAAATAGATACTTATGTACGTAGAAATGATTTTTTTTAAAAATAAAGAGCAAACTATGAGGCTGTTGCAATTCAAATTTGACCCGCTTCCTACTGAATCGGCGGAAATTTGTCTTTTTCACCAGAGGTGGATCCAAACTTTTGACACCCAACCATTTGGTCAATTGTGCATTAAAACTGTCCTAGAATTTTATCTAAATGATTTGGTCCAATTTTGCAACAAATATATAGTAGGTCCTTCAAAAAAACTCATTCGGGCAATCAAAAAATGGAAAATGAATTTTCCGTGCAAAGGAAATGAAAACTCCCTTAGGCAACATTGTTTGGAATTCCAAGATGCACGCTTGTGCATAATAAGAGATCATTTGAACAAACTATGCCATGAATGTGGCCATAAGATTGATCATTTGGCTTGAAAGCCATGAATCTTCACGCATGATAGCTCATTTCTGAGAACACTCTTTTAAAATAATTGCCGTATTGCAAGTTTATTATTTTTCCTGGAGACTTGGTCACAAATAATGAAACAATGCAAAGGTTTTCTGTTTTTTGTTTATTTTTTGAATTTTTTATGCCCGTTTCAAAATGTGGTCAAAACGACGAGCATGACCATTCCTAGCTAATGGTTGAATCTTGGAAAACTTTTGATGTTTCTCTTATTAAATAGATACTTATGTACCTAGAAATGATATTTGGAAAAATAAAGAGCAAGCTATGAGGCAAATTGCAGTTCAAATTTGAGCCGCTTCCCTCCGAATCGGCGAAAGTTTGTCTTTTCACCAGAGGTGGATCAAAACTTTTGACACCCAACCATTTGGTCAATTGTGCATTAAGTATGTCCTAGAATTTTATAAAAATGATTTGGTCCAATTTTGCAACAAATATATGGTAGGTCATTCACAAAAAAACTCATTTCGGGCACTCAAAAATGGAAAATGAATATTCCGTGCAAAGATAATGAAAACTCCTTAGACAACATTGTTTGGAATTCCAAGATGCACCATTGTGGACAATATGAGATCATTTGAACAAACTATGCCATGAATGTGGCCATAAGATTGATCATTTGGCTTGAAGGCCATGAATCTTCACGCATAATAGCTCATTACTGAGAACACTTTTTTAAAATAATTGCCGTATTACTTATTATTTTTCCTGGAAACTTGGTCACAAATAATGCACAATGCGAAGGTTTTATGATTTTTTTGAATTTTTATGCCCGTTTCAAAATGTGGTCAAAACGACGGCTTGACTGCCTAGCTAATGGTTGAATCTAGGAAAACTTTTGATGTTTCTCTTATTAAATAGATACTTATGTACGTAGAAATGATTTTTTTAAAAAATAAAGAGCAAACTATGAGGCTCTAGCAATTCAAATTTGACCCGCTTCCTACTGAATCGGCGGAAATTTGTCTTTTTCACCAGAGGTGGATCAAAACTTTTGACACCCAACCATTTGGTCAATTGTGCATGAAATATGACCTAGAATTTTATAAAAATGATTTGGTCCAATTTTGCAACAAATATATGGTAGGTCATTCATAAAAAAAAACTCATTTCAGGCACTAAAAAATGGAAAATAAATTTTCCGTGCAAAGAAAATGAAAACTCCCTTAGGCAACATTGTTTGGAATTCCAAGATGCACGCTTGTGCACAATATGAGATCATTTGAAAAAACTATGCCATGAATGTGGCCATAAGATTGATCATTTGGCTTGAAAGCCATGAATCTTCACGCATGATAGCTCATTTCTGAGAACACTTTTTTAAAATAATTGCCCTATTACAAGTTTATTATTTTTCCTGGAGACTTGGTCATAAATAATGAAACAATGCGAAGGTTTTCTGTTTTTTGATTATTTTTTGAATTTTTTATGCCCGTTTCAAAATGTGGTCAAAACGACGGGCTTGACCGTTCCTAGCTAATGGTTGAATCTTGGAAAACTTTTGATGTTTCTCTTATTAAATAGATAATTATTTACCTAGAAATGATATTTGGAAAAAATAAAGAGCAAACTATGAGTGAGCTGCAGTTCAAATTTGACCCGCTTCCCTCGAATCGATTTAAAATTTGTCTTTTTTCAGCAGAGGTGGATCAAAACTTTTGACACCCAACCATTTGGTCAATTGTGCATTAAATATGTCCTAGAATTTTATAAAAATGATCTGGTCCAATTTTGCAACAAATATATGGTAGGTCATTCACAAAAAAAACTCATTTCGGGCACTCAAAAAATGGAAAATGAATTTCCCGTGCAAAGATAATGAAAACTCCCTTAGACAACATTGTTTGGAATTCCAAGATGCACCATTGTCGACAATATGAGATCATTTGAACAAACTATGCCATGAATGTGGCCATAAGATTGATCATTTGGCTTGAAAGCCATGAATCTTCACGCATGATAGCTCATTTCAGAGAACACTTTTTTAAAATAATTGCCATATTACAAGTTTATTATTTTTCCTGGAAACTTGGTCACAAATAATGACACAATGCGAAGGTTTTCTGATTATTTTTTGAATTTTTTATGCCCGTTTCAAAATGTGGTCAAAACGACGGGCTTGACCGTTCCTAGCTAATGGTTGAATCTTGGAAAACTTTTGATGTTTCTCTTATTAAATAGATACTTATGTACCTAGAAATGATTTTTGGAAAATATAAAGAGAAAAATATGAGGCAGCTGCAGTTCAAATTTGACCCGCTTCCTATTAAATCAACGGAAATTTGTATTTTTCACCAGAGGTGGATCAAAAAATTTGACACCCAACCATTTGGTCAATTGTGCATTAAATATGTCCTAGAATTTTATAAAAATGATTTGGTCCAATTTTTCAACAAATATATGGTAGGTCATTCACAAAAAAAAAACTCATTTCGGGCACTCAAAAAATGGAAAATGAATTTTCCGTGCAAAGTAAATGAAAACTCCCATAGGCAAGATTGTTTGGAATTCCAAGATGCACCATTTTGGACAATATGAGATTATTTGAACAAACTATGCCATGAATGTGGCCATAAGATTGATCATTTGGCTTGAAAGCCATGAATCTTCACGCATGATAGCTCATTTCTGAGAACACTTTTTTAAAATAATTGCCGTATTACAAGTTTATTATTTTTCCTGACACCCAACCATTTGGTCAATTGTGCATTAAATATGTCCTAGAATTTCATAAAAATGATTTGGTCCAATTTTGCAACTAATATATGGCAGGTCCTTAAAAAAACTCATTTCGGGCACTCAAAAAATGGAAAATGAATTTTCCGTGCAAAGAAAATGAAAACTCCCTTTGGAAACATTGTTTGGAATTCCAAGATGCACCCTTGTGCACAATATGAGATCATTTGAACAAACTATACCATGAATGCAGCCATAAGATTGATCATTTGGCTTGAAAGCCATGAATCTTCACGAATGATAGCTCATTTCTGAGAACAATTTTTTGAAATAATTGTCGTATTACAAGTTTATTATTTTTCCTAGAAACTTGGTCACAAATAATGACACAATGCGAAGGTTTTCTGATTTTTTGATTATTTTTTTGAATTTTTTATGCCCGTTTCAAAATGTGGTCAAAACGACGGGCTTGACCATTTTTAGCTAATGGTAGAATCTTGAAAAACTTTTGATGTTTCTCTTATTAAATAGATACTTATGTACCTAGAAATTATTTTTGGAAAAAATAAAGAGCAAACTATGAGGCAGCTGCAGTTCAAATTTGACCCGCTTCCTACTGAATTGGCGGAAATTTGTATTTTTCACCAGAGGTGGATCAAAAAATATGACACCCAACCATTTGGTCAATTGTGCATTAAATATGTCCTAGAATTTTATAAAAATGATTTGGTCCAATTTTGCAACAAATATATGGTAGGTCATTCACAAAAAAACTCATTTCGGGCACTCAAAAAATGGAAAATGAATTTTCCGTGCAAAGTAAATGAAAACTCCCTTAGGCAACATTGTTTGGAATTCCAAGATGCACCATTATGGACAATATGAGATTATTTTAACAAACTATGCCATGAATGTGGCCATAAGATTGATCATTTGGATTGAAAGCAATGAATCTTCACGCATGATAGCTCATTTCTGAGAACACGTTTTTTAAAATAATTGCCGTATTACAAGTTTATTATTTTTCCTGGAAACTTGGTCACAAATAATGACACAATGCGAAGGTTTTCTGATTTTTTTTGAATTTTTTACGCCCGTTTCAAAATATGGTCAAAACGACGGGCTTGACCGTTCCTAGCTAATGGTTGAATCTTGGAAAACTTTTGATGTTTCTCTTATTAAATAGATACTTATGTACGTAGAAATGATTTTTATAAAAAATAAAGAGCAAACTATGAGGCTGTTGCAATTCAAATTTGACCCGCTTCCTACTGAATCGGCGGAAATTTGTCTTTTTCACCAGAGATGGATCAAAACTTTTGACACCCAACCATTTGGTCAATTGTGCATTAAATATGTCCTATAATTTTATAAAAATGATTTGGTCCAATTTTGCAACAAATATATGGTAGGTCCTTCCCAAAAAAACTCATTTCGGGCACTCGAAAAATGGAAAATGAATTTTCCGTGAAAAGAAAATGAAAACTCCCTTAGGCAACATTGTTTGGAATTCCAAGATGCACCCTTGTGCACAATATGAGATTATTTGAACAAATTATGTGATGAATGCGGCCATGAGATTGATCATTTAGCTTGAAAGCCATGAATTTTCACGCATGATAGCTCATTTCTGAGAACACTTTTTTAAAATAATTGCCGTATTACAAGTTTATTATTTTTCCTAGAATCTTGGTCACAAATAATGACACAATGCGAAGGTTTTCTGATTTTTTGATTATTTTTTAATTTTTTATGCCCATTTTAAAATGTGATGAAAACGATGGGCTTGACCGTTCCTAGCTAATGGTTGAATCTTGGAAACATTTTGATTTTTACCTTATTAAATAGATACTTATGAACATAGAAATTATTTTTGGAAAAAATAAAGAGCAAACGATGAGGCAGCTGCAGTTCAAATTTGACCCGCTTTCTACGAAATCGGCGGAAATTTGTCTTTTTCACCAGAGGTGGATCAAAACTTTTGACACCCAACCATTTGGTCAATTGTGCATTAAATATGTCCTAGAATTTTATAAAAATGATTTGGTCCAATTTTGCAACTAATATATGGTAGGTCCTTCAAAAAGAACTCATTTCGGGCACTCAAAAAATGGAAAATGAATTTTCCGTGCAAAGAAAATGAAACCTCCCTTAGGCAACATTGTTTGTAATTCCAAGATGCACCCTTGTGCACAATATGAGATCATTTGAACAAACTATGTGATGAATGCGGCCATAAGATTGATCATTTGGCTTGAAAGCCATGAATCTTCACGCATGATAGCTCATTTCTGAGAACACTTTTTTAAATAATTGCCGTATTACAAGTTTATTGTTTTTCCTGGAAACTTGGTCACAAATAATGACACAATGCGAAGGTTCTATGATTTTTTGATTATTTTTTGAATTTTTATGCCTGTTTCAAAATGTGGTCAAAACGACGGGCTTGACCGTTCCTAGCTAATGGTAGAATCTTGGAAATTTTTTGATGTTTATCTTATTAAATAGATACTTATGTACCTAGAAATTATTTTTGGAAAAAATAAAGAGCAAACTATGAGGCAGCTGCAGTTCAAATTTGACCCGCTTCCTACTAAATCGGCGGAAATTTGGCTTTTTCACCAGAGGTGGATCAAAAAATTTGACACCCAACCATTTGGTCAATTGTGCATTAAATGTGTACTAGAATTTTATAAAAATGATTTGGTCCAATTTTGCAACTAATATATGGTAGGTCCTTCACAGAAAAACTCATTTCGGGCACTCAAAAAATGGAAAATGAATTATCCGTGCAAAGAAAATGAAAACTCCCTTAGGCAACATTGTTTGGAATTCCAAGATGCATCCTCATGCACAATATGAGGTCAGTTGAACAAACTATGCCATGAATGTGGCAATAAGATTGGTCATTTGGCTTGAAAGCCATGAATCTTACCGCATGACAGCTCATTTCTGAGAACACTTTTTTAAAATAATTGCCGTATTACAAGTTTATTATTTTTCCTGGAAACTTGGTCACAAATAATGAAGCAATACGAAGGTTTTCATATTTTTTGATTATTTTTTGAATTTTTTATACCCGTTTCAAAATGTGGTCAAAACGACGGGCTTGACCGTTCCTAGCGAATGGTTGAATCTTGGAAAACTTTTGATGTTTCTCTTATTAAATAGATACTTATGTACCTAGAAATGATTTTTGGAAAAAATAAAGAGCAAACAATGAGGCAGCTGCAGTTCAAATTGGACCCGCTTCCTACTGAATCGGCGAAAATTTGTCTTTTTCAGCAGAGGTGGATCAAACTTGTGACACCCAACCATTTGGCCAATTTTGCATTAAATCTGTCCTAGAATTTTATAAAAATGATTTGGACCAATTTTGCAACAAATATATGGTAGGCCATTCACAAAAAAAACTCATTTCGGGCACTCAAAAAATGGAAAATGAATTTTCCGTGCAAAGTAAATGAAAACTCCCTTAGACAACATTTTTTGGAATTCCAAGATGCACCCTTGTGGACAATATGAGATCATTTGAACGAACTATGCCACGAATGTGGCCATAAGATTGATCATTTGGCTTGAAAGCCATGAATCTTCACGCATGATAGCTCATTTCTGAGAACACTTTTTTAAAATAATTGCCGTATTACAAGTTTATTATTTTTCCTGGAAGCTTGGTCACAAATAATGACACAATGCGAATGTTTTCTGATTTTTTTTCAATTTTTTATGCCCGTTTAAAAAAGTGGTCAAAACGACGGGCTTGACCATTCCTAGCTAATAGTTGAATCTTGGAAAACTTTTGATGTTTCTCTTATTAAATAGATACTTATGTACCTAGAAATGATTTTTGGAAAAAATAAAGAGCAAATTATGAGGCAGCTGCAGTTCAAATTTGACCCGCTTCCTACTGAATCGGTGGAAATTTGTCTTTTTCACCAGAGTAGATCAAAATTTTGACACCCAACCATTTGGTCAATTGTGCATTAAATATGTCCTAGAATTTTATAAAAATGATTTGGTCTAATTTTGCAACAAATATATGGTAGGTCCTTCAAAAAAACTCATTTCGGGCACTCATAAAATGGAAAATGAATTTTTCGTGCAAAGAAAATGAAAACTCCCTTAGGCAACATTGTTTGGAATTCCAACATGCACCCTTGTGCACAATATGAGATCACTTGAACAAACTATGCCATGAATGCGGCCATAAGATTAATCATTTGGCTTGAAAGCCATGAATCTTCACGCATGATAGCTCATTTCTGGGAACAGTTTTTTAAAAGAATTGCCGTATTACAAGTTTATTATTTTTCCTGGAAACTTGGTCACAAATAATGACACAATGCGAAGGGTTTATGATTTTTTGATTATTTTTTGAATTTTTTATGCCCGTTTTAAAATGTGGTCAAAACGACGGGCTTGACCATTCCTAGCTAATGGTTGAATCTTGGAAAACTTTTGATTTTTCTCTTATTAAATAGATACTTATGTACCTAGAAATTATTTTTGGAAAAAATAAAGAGCAAACTATGAGGCAGCTGCATTTCAAATTTGACCCGCTTCCGGATGAATCGGTGAAAATTTGTCTTTTTCACCAGAGGTGGATCAAAACTTTTGGCACCCAACCATTTGGTCAATTGTGAATTAAATATGTCCTAGAATTTCATAAAAATGATTTGGTCCAATTTTGCAACAATTATGTGGTACGTCCTTCCCAAAAAACTCATTTCGGGCACTCAAAAAATGGAAAATGAATTTTCCGTGCAAAGAAAATGAAAACTCCCTTAGGAAAAATTGTTTGGAATTCCAAGATGCACCCTTGTTCACAATATGAGGTCATTTGAACAAACTATGCCATGAATGCAGCCATAAGATTGATCATTTGGCTTGAAAGCCATGAATCTTCACGCATGATAGCTCATTTCTGAGAACTCTTTTTTAAAATAATTGTCCTATTACAAGTTTATTATTTTTCCTGGAAACTTTGTCACAAATAATGAAACAATGCGAAGGTTTTCTAATTTTTTGTTTATTTTTTGAATTTTTTATGCCCGTACAAAATGTGGTCAAAACGACGGGCTTGACCGTTCCTAGCTAATGGTTGAATCTTGGAAAACTTTTGTTGTTTCTCTTATTAAATAGATACTTATGTACCTAGAAATGATTTTTGGAAAAAATAAAGAGCAAACAATGAGGCAACTGCAGTTCAAATTTGACCCGCTTCCTACTGAATCGGCGAAAATTGGCTTTTTTAGCAGAGGTGGATCAAAACTTTTGACACCCAACCATTTGGTTAATTATGCATTAAATATGTCCAAGAATTATATAAAGATGAGTTGGTCCAATTTTGCAGCAAACATATGGTAGGCCATTCACATTAAAAACTCATTTCGGGCACTCAAAAAATGGAAAATGAATTTTCCGTGCAAAGTAAATGAAAACTCCCTTAGGCAACATTGTTTGGAATTCCGAGATGCACCCTTGTGGACAATATGAGATCATTTGAACAAACTATGCCATGAATGTGGCCATAAGATTGATCATTTGGCTTGAAATCCATGAATCTTCACGCATGATAGCTCATTTCTAAGAACACTTTTTTAAAATAATTGCCGTATTACAAGTTTATTATTTTTCTTGGAAACTTGGTCACAAATAATGATAGAATGCGAAGGTTTTATGGTTTTTTTGTAATTTTTTACGCCCGTCTCAAAATGTGGTCAAAACGACGGGCTTGACCGTTCCTAGCTAATGGTTGAATCTTGGAAAACTTTTGATGTTTCTCTCATTAAATAGATACTTATGTACCTAGAAATGTTTTTTGGAAAAAAATAAAGAGCAAACTATGAGGCAGGTGCAGTTAAATTTGACCCGCTTCCTACTGAATCGGCGGAAATTATTCTTTTTCACCAGAGGTGGATCAAAACTTTTGACACCCAACCATCTGGTCAATTGTGCAATAAATATGTCCTAGAATTTTATAAAATGATTTGGTCCAATTTTGCAACAAATATATGGTAGGTCCTTCACAAAAAAACTCATTTCGGGCACTCAAAAAATGGAAAATGAATTTTCAGTGCAAAGAAAATGAAAACTCCCTTAGGCAAAATTGTTTGGAATTCCAAGATGCACCCTTGTGCACAATATGAGGTCATTTGAACAAACTATGCCATGAATGCGGCCATAAGATTGATCATTTGGCTTGAAAGCCATAAATCTTCACGCATGATAGCTCATTTCTGAGAACACTTCTTTAAAATAATTGCCGTATTACAAGTTTATTATTTTTCCTGGAAACTTGGTCACAAATAATGACACAATGCGAAGGTTTTATGATTTTTTGATAATTTTTTGAATTTTTTATGCCCATTTTAAAATGTGGTCAAAACGACGGGCTTGACCATTCGTAGCTAATGGTTGAATATTATAAAACTTTTGATTTTTCTCTTATTAAATAGATACTTATGTACCTAGAAATGATTTTTGGAAAAAATAAAGAGCAAACTATGAGGCAGCTGCATTTCAAATTTGACGCGCTTCCTGCTGAATCGGTGAAAATTTGTCTTTTTCACCAGAGGTGGATCAAAACTTTTGACACCCAACCATTTGGTCAATTGGGAATTAAATATGTCCTAGAATTTTATAAAAATGATTTGGTCCAATTTTGCAACAATTATATGGTAGGTCCTTCCCAAAAAACTCATTTTGGGCACTCAAAAAATGGAAATGAATTTTCCGTGCAAAGAAAATGAAAACTCCCTTAGGCAAAATTGTTTGGAATTCCAAGATGCACCCTTGTTCACAATATGAGGTCATTTGAACAAATTATGCCATGAATGCAGCCATAAGATTGATCATTTGGCTTGAAAGCCATGAATCTTCACGCATGATAGCTCATTTCTGAGAACACTTTTTTAAAATAATTGCCGTATTACAAGTTTATTATTTTTCCCGGAAACTTGGTCACAAAAAATGACACAATGCGAAGGTTTTATGATTTTATGATTTTTTTTGAATTTTTTATGCTCGTTTTAAAAGGTGGTCAAAACAACGGGCTTGACCGTTCCTAGCTAATGGTTGACTCTTGGAAAACTTTTGATGTTTCTCTTATTAAATAGATAATTATGTACCTACAAATGATTTTTGGAAAAAATAAAGAGCAAACTATGAGGGAGCTGCATTTCATATTTGACCCAATTCCTACGAAATCGGTGAAAATTTGTATTTTTCACCACAGGTGGATCAAAACTTTTGACACCCAACCATTTGGTCAAGTGTGCATTAAGTATGTCCTATAATTTTATAAAAATGATTTGGTCCAATTTTGCAACAAATATATGGTAGGTCCTTCACAAAAAAAACTCATTTCGGGCACTCAAAAAATGGAAAATGAATTTTTCGTGCAAAGAAAATGAAAATTCCCTTAGGCAACATTTTATGGAATTCCAAGATGCACCCTTGTGCACAATATGAGATCATTTGAAAAAACTATGCCATGAATGCGGCCATAAGATTGATCATTTGGCTTGAAAGCCATGAATCTTCACGCATGATAGCTCATTTCTAAGAACAATTTTTTAAAATAATTGCCGTATTACAAGTTTATTATTTTTCCTGGAAACTTGGTCACAAATAATGACACAATGCGAAGGTTTTATGATTTTTTGACTATTTTTTGAATTTTTATGCCCGTTTTAAAATGTGGTCAAAACGACGGGCTTGACCATTCCTAGCTAATGGTTGAAACTTGGATAACTTTTGATTTTTCTCTTATTAAATAGATACTTATGTACCTAGAAATGATTTTTGGAAAAAATAAAGAGCAAACTATGAGGCAGCTGCATTTCAAATTTGACCCGCTTCCGGATGAATCGCTGAAAATTTGTCTTTTTCACCAGAGGTGGATCAAAACTTTTGACACCCAACCATTTGGTCAATTGTGCATTAAATATGTCCTAGAATTTTATACAAATGATTTGGTCCAATTTTGCAACAATTATATGGTAGGTCCTTCCCAAAAAACTCATTTCGGGCAGTCAAAAAATGGAAAATGAATTTTCCGTGCAAAGAAAATGAAAACTCCCTTAGGCAAAATTGTTTGGAATTCCAAGATGCACCCTCGTTCACAATATGAGGTCATTTGAACAAACTATGCCATGAATGCAGCCATAAGATTGATCATTTGGCTTGAAAGCCATGAATCTTCATGCATCATAGCTCATTTCTGAGAACACTTTTTAAAAATAATTGTCGTATTACAACTTTATTATTTTTCCTGGAAACTTTGTCACAAATAAAGAAACAATGCGAAGGTTTTCTGATTTTTTGAATTTTTTATGCCCGTTACAAAATGTGGTCAAAACGACGGGCTTGACCGTTCCTAGCTAATGGCTGAATCTTGGAAAACTTTTGTTATTTCTCTTATTAAATAGATACTTCTGTACCTATAAATGATTTTTTGAAAAATAAAGAGCAAACTATGAGGCAGCTGCAGTTTGAATCTAACCCGCTTCGTACTGAATCGGCGAAAATTTGTCTTTTTTAGCAGAGGTGGATCAATACTTTTGACACCCAACCATTTGGTTAACTACGCATTAAATATGTCCTAGAATTTTATAAAAATGATTTGGTCCAATTTTGCAAAAATATATGGTAGGTCATTCACAAAAAAACTCATTTCGGGCACTCAAAAAATGGAAAATGAATTTTCCGTGCAAAGTAAATGAAAACTCCCTTAGGCAACATTGTTTGGAATTCCAAGATGCACCCTTGTGGACAATATGAGATCATTTGAACAAACTACGCCATGAATGTGGCCATAAGATTGATCATTTGGCTTGAAAGCCATGAATCTTCACGCATGATAGCTCGTTTCTAAGAACACTTTTTCAAAATAATTGCCGTATTACAAGTTTATTATTTTTCCTGGAAAGTTGGTCACAAATAATGACACAATGCGAAGGTTTTATGATTTTTTTGAATTTTTTATGGCCATTTCAAAATGTGGTCAAAACGACGGGCTTGACCGTTCCTAGGTAATGGTTGAATCTTGGAAAACTTTTGATGTTTCTCTCATTAAATAGATACTTATGTACCAAGAAATGATTTTTGTAAAAAAAAAGAGCAAACTATGAGGCAGCTGCAGTTCTAATTTGACCCGCTTCCTACTGAATCGGCGGAAATTTGTCTTTTTCACCAGAGGTGGATCAAAACTTTTGACACCCAACCATTTGGTCAAGTGTGCATTAAGTATGTCCTATAATTTTATAAAAATGATTTGGTCCAATTTTGCAACAAATATATAGTTGGTCCTTCCCCAAAAAAATCATTTCGGGCACTCAAAAAATGGAAAATGAATTTTTCGTGGAAAGAAAATGAAAACTCCCTTAGGCAACATTTTTTGGAATTCCAAGATGCACCCTTGTGCACAATATGATGCCATGAACGCGGTCATAAGATTGATCATTTGGCTTCAAAGCCATGAATCTTCATGCATGATAGCTCATTTCTGAGAACACTTTTTTAAAATAATTGCCGTATTACAAGTTTATTATTTTTCCTGGAAACTTGGTCACAAATAATGACACAGTGCGAAGGTTTTCTGATTTTTTGATTATTTTATGAATTTTTTATGCCCATTTCAAAATGTGGTCAAAACGACGGGCTTGACCGTTCCTAGCTAATGGTTGAATCTTGGAAAACTTTTGATGTTTCTCTTATTAAATAGATACTTATGTACCTAGAAATGATTTTTGGAAAAAAATAAAGAGCAAACTATGAGGCAGCTGCAGTTCAAATTTGACTCGCTTCCTAATTAATCGGCGAAAATTTGTCTTTTTCACCAAAGGTGGATCAAAACTTTTGCACCCAACCATTTGGTCAATTGTGCATTAAATATGTCCTAGAATTTTATCAAAATGATTTGGTCCAATTTTGCAACAAATATATGGTAGGTCCTTCACAAAAAAAACTCATTTCGAGCACTCAAAAAATGGAAAATGAATTTTCCGTGCAAAGAAAATGAAAACTCCCTTAGGGAACATTGTTTGGAATTCCAAGATGCACCCTCGTGCACAATATGAGATCATTTGAACAAACTATGCCATGAATGCGGCCATAAGATTGATCATTTGGTTTGAAAGCCATGAATCTTCACGCATGATAGCTCATTTCTGAGAACACTTTTTAAAAATAATTTCCTTATATCAAGTTTATTAATTTTTCCTGGAAACTTGGCCACAAATAATGACACAATGCGAAGGTTTTCTGATGTTATTATTTTATTGAATTTTTTATGCCCGTTTGAAAATGTGGTCAAAACTTTTGATTATTCTCTGATTAAATAGATACTTATGTACCTAGAAATGATTTTTGGAAAAAATAAAGAGCAAACTATGAGGCAGCTGCGGTTCAAATTTGACCCGCTTCCTACTGAATAGGCGAAAATTTGTCTTTTTCACCAGAGGTGGATCAAAACTTTTGACACCCAACCATTTGGTCAATTGTGCATTAAATATTTCCTAGAATTTTATCAAAATGATTTTGTCCAGTTTTGCAACAAATATATGGTAGGTCCTTCACAAAAAAAAAACTCATTACGGGCACTCAAAAAATGGAAAATGAATTTTCCGTGCAAAGTAAATGAAAACTCGCTTAGGGAACATTGTTTGGAATTCCAAGATGCACCCCTGTGCACAATATGAGATCATTTGAACAAACTATGCCATGAATGCGGCCATAAGATTGATCATTTGGCTTGAAAGCCATGAATCTTCACGCATGATAGCTCATTTCTGAGAACACTTTTTTTAAATAATTGCCAGACATAAGTTTATTATTTTTCCTGGAAACATAGTCGCAAATAATGACACAATGCGAAGGTTTTCTGATTTTTTTTATTTTTTTGAATTTTTTATGCCCGTTTCAAAATGTGGTCAAAACGACGGGCTTGACCGTTCCTAGCTAATGGTTGAATCTTGGAAAACTTTTGAGGTTTCTCTGATTAAATAGATACTTATGTACCTATAAATGATTTTTGGAAAAAATAAAGAGCAAACTATGAGGCAGCTGCCGTTCAAATTTTACCCGCTTCCTACTGAATCGGCGGAAATTTGTCTTTTTCACCAGTGGTGGATAAAAAGATTTGACACCCAACCATTTGGTCAATTGTGCATTAAATATGTCCTAGAATTTTATAAAAATGATTTGGTCCAATTTTGCAACAAATATATGGTAGGTCATTCACAAACAAAACTCATTTTGGGCACTAAAAAAATGGAAAATGAATTTTTCGTGCAAAGTAAATGAAAACTCCCTTAGGAAACATTGTTTGAAATTCCAAGATGCACCCTTGTGCACAATATGAGATCATTTGAACAAACTATGCCATGAATGTGGCCATAAGATTGATCATTTGGCTTGAAAGCCATGAATCTTCACGCATGATAGCTCATTTCTGAGAACACTTTTTTCAAATAATTGTCGTATTACAAGTTTATTATTTTTCCTGAAAACTTGGTCACAAATAATGACACAATGCGAAGGTTTTCTGATTTTTTGATTTTTTGAATTTTTATGCCCGTTTCAAAATGTGGTCAAAAGCAGCCGGGTTTGACAGTTCGTAGCTAATGGTTGAGTCTTGGAAAACTTTTGATGTTTCTCTTATTAAATAGATACTTATGAACCTAGACATGATTTTTGGAAAAAATAAAGAGCAAACTATGAGGAAGCTGCAGTTCAAATTTGACCCGCTTCCTACTATATCGGCGGAAATTTGTCTTTTTCACCATAGGTGGATCAAAACTTTTGACACCCGACCATTTGGTCTATTTTGCATTAAATATGTCCTAGAATTTTATAAAAATGATTTGGTCCAATTTTGCAACAAATATATGTAGGTCCTTCACAAAAAAACTCATTTTTGTCACTCAAAAAATGGAAAATGAATTTTCCATGCAAAGAAAATGAAAACTCCCTTAGGCAACATTTTTTGGAATTCCAAGATGCACCCTTGTGCACAATATGAGATCATTTGAACAAACTATGCCATGAATGCGGCCATAAGATTGTTCATTTGGCTTGAAATCCCTGAATTTTCACGCATGATAGCTCATTTCTGAGAACACTTTTTTTAAATAATTGCCGTATTACAAGTTTATTATTTTTCCTGGAAACATGGTCACAAATAATGACACAATGCGAAGATTTTCTGATTTGTTTTATTTTTTTTATTTTTTATGCCCGTTTCAAAATGTGGTCAAAACGACAGGCTTGACCGTTCCTAGCTAATGGTTGAATCTTGGAAAACTTTTGAGGTTTCTCTGATTAAATAGATACTTATGTACCTATAAATGATTTTTGGAAAAAATAAAGAGCAAACTATGAGGCAGCTGCCGTTCAAATTTTACCCGCTTCCTACTGAATCGGCGGAAATTTGTCTTTTTCACCAGTGGTGGATAAAAAGATTTGACACCCAACCATTTGGTCAATTGTGCATTAAATATGTCCTAGAATTTAATAAAAATGATTTGGTCCAATTTTGCAACAAATATGTGGTAGGTCATTCACAAATAAAACTCCTTTTGGGCACTAAAAAAATGGAAAATGAATTTTTCGTGCAAAGTAAATGAAAACTCCCATAGGAAACATTGTTTGGAATTCCAAGATGCACCCTTGTGCACAATATAAGATCATTTGAACAAACTATGCCATGAATGTGGCCATAAGATTGATCATTTAGCTTGAAAGCCATGAATCTTCACGCATGATAGCTCATTTCTGAGAACACTTTTTTCAAATAATTGTCGTATTACAAGTTTATTATTTTTCCTGGAAACTTGGTCACAAATAATGACACAATGCGAAGGTTTTCTGATTTTTTGATTTTTTTTGAATTTTTTATGCCCGTTTCAAAATGTGGTCAAAACGACGGGCTTGACAGTTCCTAGCTAATGGTTGAGTCTTGGAAAACTTTTGATGTTTCGCTTATTAAATAGATACTTATGAACCTAGACATGATTTTTGGAAAAAATAAAGAGCAAACTATGAGGAAGCTGCAGTTCAAATTTGACCCGCTTCCTACTATATCGGCGGAAATTTGTCTTTTTCACCAGAGGTGGATCAAAACTTTTGACACCTGACCATTTGGTCTATTTTGCATTAAATATGTCCTAGAATTTTATAAAAATGATTTGGTCCAATTTTGCAACAAATATATGTAGGTCCTTCACAAAAAAACTCATTTTTGTCACTCAAAAAATGGAAAATGAATTTTCCGTGCAAAGAAAATGAAAACTCCCTTAGGCAACATTGTTTGAATTCCAAGATGCACCCTTGTGCACAATATGAGATCATTTGAACAAACTACGCCATGAATGCGGCCATAAGATTGATCATTTGGCTTGAAAGCCATGAATCTTCACGCATGATAGCTCATTTCTGAGAACACTTTTTTAAAATAATTGCCGTATTACAAGTTTAATATTTATCCTGGAAACTTGGTCACAAATAATGACACAATTCGAAGGTTTCCTGATTTTTTGATTATTTTTTGAATTTTTTATGCCCGTTCCAAAATGTGGTCAAAACGACGCGCTTGACCGTTCCTAGCTACTGGTAGAATCTTGGAAAACTTTTGATGTTTCTCTTATTAAATATATACTTATGTACCTAGACATGATTTTTGGAAAAAATAAAGAGCAAACTATGAGGCAGCTGCAGTTCAAATTTTACCCGCTTCCTATTGAATCGGCGGAAATTTGTCTTTTTCACCAGAGGTGGATCAAAACTTGTGACACCCAACCATTTGGTAAGTTGTGCATTAAATATGTCCTAGAATTTTATGAAAATAATTTGGTCCTATTTTGCAACAAATATATGGTACGTCCTTCACAAAAGAAACTCATTTCGGGTACTTAAAAAATGGAAAATGAATTTTCCGTGCAAAGAAAATGAAAAATCCCTTAGGCAACATTGTTTGGAATTCCAAGATGCACCCTTGTGCACAATATGAGATCATTTGAACAAACTATGCCATGAATGTGGCCATAAGATTGATCATTTGGCTTGAAAGCCATGAATCTTCACGCATGATAGCTCATTTCGAGAACACTTTTTAAAATAATTGCCGTGACATAAGTTTTTTATTTTTCCTGAAAACCTGGTCACAAATAATGACACAATGCGAGGGTTTTACATGTTTTTTATTTTTTTTGAATTTTTTATGCCCATTTCAAAATGTGGTCAAAACGACGGGCTTGACCATTCCTAGCTAATGGTTGAATCTTGGAAAACTTTTGATGTTTCTCTTATTAAATAGATACTTATGTACCTAGAAATGATATTTGGAGAAAATAAAGAGCACACTATGAGGGAGCTGTAGTTCAAATTTGACCCGCTTCCTACTGAATCGGCGAAAATTTGTGTTTTTCACCAGAGGTGGATCAAAACTTTTGACACCCAACCATTTGGTAAATTGTTATTAAATATGTCCTAGAATTTTATAAAAATGATTTGGTCCAATTTTGCAACAAATATATGGTAGGTCATTCATAAAAAAACTCATTTCGGGCACTCAAAAAATGGAAAATGAATTTTCCGTGCAAAGAAAATGAAAACTCCGTTATTCAACATTGTTTGGAATTCCAAGATGCACGCTTGTGCACAATATGAGATCATTTGAACAAACTGTGCCATGAACGTGGCCATAAGATTGATCATTTGGCTTGAAAGCCATGAATCTTCACGCATGATAGCTCATTTCTGAGAACACTTTTTTAAAATAATTGCCATATTACAAGTTTATTATTTTTCCTGGAAACTTGTTCACAAATAATGACAGAATGCGAAGGTTTTCTGATTTTTTGATTATTTTTTGAATTTTTTATGCCCGTTTCAAAATGTGGTCAAAACGACGGGCTTGACCGTTCCTAGCTAATGGTTGAATCTTGGAAAACTTTTGATGTTTCTCTTATTAAATAAATACTTATGTACCTAGAAATGATTTTTGGAAAAAATAAAGAGCAAACTATCAGGCAGCTGCAGTTCAAATTTTACCCGCTTCCTATTGAATCGGCGGAAATTTGTCTTTTTCACCAGAGCTGGATCAAAACATTTGACACCCAACAATTTGGTCAATTGTGCATTAAATATGTCCTAGAATTTTATAAAAATAATTTGGTCCAATTTTGTAACAAATATATGGTAGGTCCTTCACAAAAAAAAGTCATTTCGGGCACTCAAAAAATGGAAAATGAATTTTCCGTGCATAGAAAATGAAAACTCCCTTAGGAAACATTGTTTGGAATTCCAAGATGCACCCTTGTGCACAATATGAGATCATTTGAACAAACTATGACATGAATGTGGCCATAAGATTGATCATTTGGTTGAAAGTGATGAATCATCACGCATGATAGCTCATTTCTGAGAACACTTTTTTAAATTAATTGTCATATTACAAGTTTATTATTTTTCCTGGAAACTTGGGCACAAATAATTTCACAATGCGAAGGTTTTCCATTTTTATAATTTTTTTGAAATTTTTTATGCCCGTTTCAAAATGTGGTCAAAACGACGGGCTTGACCGTTCCAAGCTAATGGTTGAATCTTGGAAAACTTTTGATGTTTATCTTATTAAATAGATACCTATGTACCGAGAAATGATTTTTGGAAAAAAATAAAGAGCAAACTATGAGGTACCGCAGTTCAAATTTGACCGACTTCCTATTGAATCGGCAGAAATTTGTCTTTTTCACCTTAGGTGGATCAAAAGTTTTGACAACCAACCATTTGGTCAATTGTGCATTAAATATGTCCTAGAATTTTATAAAAATGATTTGTCCAATTTTGCAACAAATATATGGTAGGTCCTTCACAAAAAAAACTCATTTCGGGCACTCAAAAAATGGAAAACGAATTTCCATGCAAAGAAAAAGAAAATTCACTTAGGCAACATTGTTTGGAATTCCAAGATGCACCCTTGTGCACAATATGAGATCATTTGAACAAACTATGCCATGAATGTGGTCATAAGATTGATCATTTGGCTTGAAAGCGATGAATCTTCACGCATGATAGCTCATTTCTTAGAACACTTTTTTAAATTATTTGTCAGACATAAGTTTATTATTTGTCCTGGAAACTTGGTCACAAATAATGACACAATGCGAAGGTTTTCCATTTTTTTTTGATTATTTTTTGAATTTTTTATGCACGTTTCAAAATATGGTCAAAACGACGGGCTTGACCGTTCTTAGCTAATGGTTGAATCTTGGAAAACTTTTGAGGTTTCTCTGATTAAATAGATACTTATGTACCTATAAATGATTTTTGGAAAAAATAAAGAGCAAACTATGAGGCAGCTGCCGTTCAAATTTTACCCGCTTCCCTCTTGAATCGGCGGAAATTTGTCTTTTTCACCATGGTGGATAAAAGATTTGACACCCAACCATTTGGTCAATTGTGCATTAAATATGTCCTAGAATTTTATAAAAATGATTTGGTCCAATTTTGCAACAAATATATGGTAGGTCATTCACAAACAAAACTCATTTTGGGCACTAAAAAAATGGAAAATGAATTTTTCGTGCAAAGTAAATGAAAACTCCCTTAGGAAACATTGTTTGAATTCCAAGATGCACCCTTGTGCACAATATGAGATCATTTGAACAAACTATGCCATGAATGTGGCCATAAGATTGATCATTTGGCTTGAAAGCCATGAATCTTCACGCATGATAGCTCATTTCTGAGAACACTTTTTTCAAATAATTGTCGTATTACAAGTTTATTATTTTTCCTGAAAACTTGGTCACAAATAATGACACAATGCGAAGGTTTTCTGATTTTTTGATTTTTTTTGAATTTTTTATGCCCGTTTCAAAATGTGGTCAAAACGACGGTTTGACAGTTCCTAGCTAATGGTTGAGTCTTGGAAAACTTTTGATGTTTCTCTTATTAAATAGATACTTATGAACCTAGACATGATTTTTGGAAAAAATAAAGAGCAAACTATGAGGAAGCTGCAGTTCAAATTTGACCCGCTTCCTACTATATCGGCGGAAATTTGTCTTTTTCACCAGAGGTGGATCAAAACTTTGACACCCGACCATTTGGTCTATTTTGCATTAAATATGTCCTAGAATTTTATAAAAATGATTTGGTCCAATTTTGCAACAAATATATGTAGGTCCTTCACAAAAAACTCATTTTGTCACTCAAAAATGGAAAATGAATTTTCCATGCAAAGAAAATGAAAACTCCCTTAGGCAACATTTTTTGGAATTCCAAGATGCACCCTTGTGCACAATACGAGATCATTTGAACAAACTATGCCATGAATGCGGCCATAAGATTGATCATTTGGCTTGAAAGCCATGAATCTTCACGCATGATAGCTCATTTCTGAGAACACTTTTTTTAAATAATTGCCGTATTACAAGTTTATTATTTTTCCTGGAAACATAGTCGCAAATAATGACACAATGCGAAGGTTTTCTGATTTTTTTTATTTTTTTGAATTTTTTATGCCCGTTTCAAAATGTGGTCAAAACGACAGGCTTGACCGTTTCCTAGCTAATGGTTGAATCTTGGAAAACTTTTGAGGTTTCTCTGATTAAATAGATACTTATGTACCTATAAATGATTTTTGGAAAAAATAAAGAGCAAACTATGAGGCAGCTGCCGTTCAAATTTTACCCGCTTCCTACTGAATCATGGAAATTTGTCTTTTTCACCAGTGGTGGATAAAAAGATTTGACACCCAACCATTTGGTCAATTGTGCATTAAATATGTCCTAGAATTTAATAAAAATGATTTGGTCCAATTTTGCAACAAATATATGGTAGGTCATTCACAAACAAAACTCCTTTTGGGCACTAAAAAAATGGAAAATGAATTTTTCGTGCAAAGTAAATGAAAACTCCCATAGGAAACATTGTTTGGAATTCCAAGATGCATCCTTGTGCACAATATAAGATCATTTGAACAAACTATGCCATGAATGTGGCCATAAGATTGATCATTTAGCTTGAAAGCCATGAATCTTCACGCATGATAGCTCATTTCTGAGAACACTTTTTTCAAATAATTGTCGTATTACAAGTTTATTATTTTTCCTGGAAACTTGGTCACAAATAATGACACAATGCGAAGGTTTTCTGATTTTTTGATTTTTTGAATTTTTATGCCCGTTTCAAAATGTGGTCAAAGCAGCCGGGCTTGGGTTCCTAGCTAATGGTTGAGTCTTGGAAAACTTTTGATGTTTCGCTTATTAAATAGATACTTATGAACCTAGACATGATTTTTGGAAAAATAAAGAGCAAACTATGAGGAAGCTGCAGTTCAAATTTGACCCGCTTCCTACTATATCATGAAATTTGTCTTTTTCACCAGAGGTGGATCAAAACTTTGACACCTGACCATTTGGTCTATTTTGCATTAAATATGTCCTAGAATTTTATAAAATGATTTGGTCCAATTTTGCAACAAATATATGTAGGTCCTTCACAAAAAAACTCATTTTTGTCACTCAAAAAATGGAAAATGAATTTTCCGTGCAAAGAAAATGAAAACTCCCTTAGGCAACATTGTTTGGAATTCCAAGATGCACCCTTGTGCACAATATGAGATCATTTGAACAAACTACGCCATGAATGCGGCCATAAGATTGATCATTTGGCTTGAAAGCCATGAATCTTCACGCATGATAGCTCATTTCTGAGAACACTTTTTTAAAATAATTGCCGTATTACAAGTTTAATATTTATCCTGGAAACTTGGTCACAAATAATGACACAATTCGAAGGTTTCCTGATTTTTTGATTATTTTTTGAATTTTTTATGCCCGTTCCAAAATGTGGTCAAAACGACGCGCTTGACCGTTCCTAGCTAATGGTAGAATCTTGGAAAACTTTTGATGTTTCTCTTATTAAATATATACTTATGTACCTAGACATGATTTTTGGAAAAAATAAAGAGCAAACTATGAGGCAGCTGCAGTTCAAATACCCGCTTCCTATTGAATCGGCATGAAATTTGTCTTTTTCACCAGAGGTGGATCAAAACTTGTGACACCCAACCATTTGGTAAGTTGTGCATTAAATATGTCCTAGAATTTTATGAAAATAATTTGGTCCTATTTTGCAACAAATATATGGTACGTCCTTCACAAAAGAAACTCATTTCGGGTACTTAAAAAATGGAAAATGAATTTTCCGTGCAAAGAAAATGAAAAATCCCTTAGGCAACATTGTTTGGAATTCCAAGATGCACCCTTGTGCACAATATGAGATCATTTGAACAAACTATGCCATGAATGTGGCCATAAGATTGATCATTTGGCTTGAAAGCCATGAATCTTCACGCATGATAGCTCATTTCTGAGAACACTTTTTTAAAATAATTGCCGTATTACAAGTTTTTTATTTTTCCTGAAAACCTGGTCACAAATAATGACACAATGCGAGGGTTTTACATGTTTTTTATTTTTTTTGAATTTTTTATGCCCATTTCAAAATGTGGTCAAAACGACGGGCTTGACCATTCCTAGCTAATGGTTGAATCTTGGAAAACTTTTGATGTTTCTCTTATTAAATAGATACTTATGTACCTAGAAATGATATTTGGAGAAAATAAAGAGCACACTATGAGGGAGCTGTAGTTCAAATTTGACCCGCTTCCTACTGAATCGGCGAAAATTTGTGTTTTTCACCAGAGGTGGATCAAAACTTTTGACACCCAACCATTTGGTAAATTGTTATTAAATATGTCCTAGAATTTTATAAAAATGATTTGGTCCAATTTTGCAACAAATATATGGTAGGTCATTCATAAAAAAAAACTCATTTCGGGCACTCAAAAAATGGAAAATGAATTTTCCGTGCAAAGAAAATGAAAACTCCGTTATTCAACATTGTTTGGAATTCCAAGATGCACGCTTGTGCACAATATGAGATCATTTGAACAAACTGTGCCATGAATGTGGCCATAAGATTGATCATTTGGCTTGAAAGCCATGAATCTTCACGCATGATAGCTCATTTCTGAGAACACTTTTTTAAAATAATTGCCATATTACAAGTTTATTATTTTTCCTGGAAACTTGTTCACAAATAATGACAGAATGCGAAGGTTTTCTGATTTTTGATTATTTTTGAATTTTTATGCCCGTTTCAAAATGTGGTCAAAACGACGGGCTTGACCGTTCCTAGCTAATGGTTGAATCTTGGAAAACTTTTGATGTTTCTCTTATTAAATAAATACTTATGTACCTAGAAATGATTTTTGGAAAAAATAAAGAGCAAACTATCAGGCAGCTGTAGTTCAAATTTTACCCGCTTCCTATTGAATCGGCGGAAATTTGTCTTTTTCACCAGAGCTGGATCAAAACATTTGACACCCAACAATTTGGTCAATTGTGCATTAAATATGTCCTAGAATTTTATAAAAATAATTTGGTCCAATTTTGCAACAAACATATGGTGGGTCCTTCACAAAAAAAAACTCATTTCGGGCACTCAAAAAATGGAAAATGAATTTTCCGTGCATAGAAAATGAAAACTCCCTTAGGAAACATTGTTTGGAATTCCAAGATGCACCCTTGTGCACAATATGAGATCATTTGAACAAACTATGACATGAATGTGGCCATAAGATTGATCATTTGGTTGAAAGTGATGAATCATCACGCATGATAGCTCATTTCTGAGAACACTTTTTTAAATTAATTGTCATATTACAAGTTTATTATTTTTCCTGGAAACTTGGGCACAAATAATTTCACAATGCGAAGGTTTTCCATTTTTATAATTTTTTTGAAATTTTTATGCCGTTTCAAAATGTGGTCAAACGACGGGCTTGACCGTTCCAAGCTAATGGTTGAATCTTGGAAAACTTTTGATGTTTATCTTATTAAATAGATACCTATGTACCTAGAAATGATTTTTGGAAAAAAATAAAGAGCAAACTATGAGGCAGCTGCAGTTCAAATTTGACCGACTTCCTATTGAATCGGCAGAAATTTGTCTTTTTCACCTTAGGTGGATCAAAAGTTTTGACAACCAACCATTTGGTCAATTGTGCATTAAATATGTCCTAGAATTTTATAAAAATGATTTGGTCCAATTTTGCAACAAATATATGGTAGGTCCTTCACAAAAAAAACTCATTTCGGGCACTCAAAAAATGGAAAACGAATTTCCATGCAAAGAAAAAGAAAATTCACTTTGGCAACATTGTTTGGAATTCCAAGATGCACCCTTGTGCACAATATGAGATCATTTGAACAAACTATGCCATGAATGTGGTCATAAGATTGATCATTTGGCTTGAAAGCGATGAATCTTCACGCATGATAGCTCATTTCTTAGAACACTTTTTTAAATTATTTGCCGTATTACAAGTTTATTATTTGTCCTGGAAACTTGGTCACAAATAATGACACAATGCGAAGGTTTTCCATTTTTTTTGATTATTTTTTGAATTTTTTATGCACGTTTCAAAATATGGTCAAAGCAGCCGAACTTGACCGTTCTTAGCTAATTGTTGAATCTTGGAAAACTTTTGATGTTTCTCTTATTAAATAGATACTTATGTACCTAGAAATGATTTTTGGTAAAAAGCAGAGCAAACTATGAGGCATTTGCAGTTCAAATTTGACCCGCTTCCTACTTAATCCATGGAAATTTGTCTTTTTCACCAGAGGTGGATCAAAACTTTGACAACCAACCATTTGGTCAATTGTGCATTAAATATGTCCTAGAATTTTATAAAATGATTTGGTCCAATTTTGCAACAAATATATGGTAGGTCCTTCACAAAAAACTCATTTCGCACTCAAAAAATGGAAAATGAATTTTCCGTGCAAAGAAAATGAAAACTCCCTTAGGCAACATTGTTTGGAATTCCAAGATGCACCCGTGTGCACAATATGAGATCATTTGAACAAACTATGCCATGAATGTGGCCATAAGATTGATCATTCGGCTTGAAAGCCATGAATCTTCACGCATTATAGTTCATTTCTGAGAACACTTTTTTAAAATAATTACCGTATTTAAAGTTTATTACTATTCCTGGAAACTTGGTCACATATAATGACACAATGCGAAGGTTTTCTCATTTTTTGTTTTTTTTTGAACTTTTTATGCTCGTTTCAAAATGTGGTCAAAACGACGGGCTTGACCGTTCCTAGCTAATGGTTGAATCTTTTGATGTTTCTCTGATTAAATAGATACTTATGTACCTAGACATGATTTTTGGAAAAAATAAAGAGCAAACTATCAGGCAGCTGCAGTTCAAATTTTACCCGCTTCCTATTGAATCGGCGGAAATTTGTCTTTTTCACCAGAGCTGGATCAAAACTTTTGACACCCAAACATTTGGTCAATTGTGCATTTAATATGTCCTAGAATTTTAGAAAAATAATTTGGTCCAATTTTGCAACAAATATATGGTAGGTCCTACACAAAAAAAACTCATTTCGGGCACTCAAAAAATGGAAAATGAATTTTCCGTGCAAAGAAAATGAAAAGTCCCTTAGGCAACATTGTTTGGAATTCCAAGATGCACCCTTGTGCACAATATGAGATCATTTGATCAAACTATGCCATGAATGTGGCCATAACATTGATCATTTGGCTTGAAAGACATGAATCTTCACGCATGATAGCTCATTTGGAAACTTGGGCACAAATAATGACACAATGCGAAGGTTTTCCATTTTTATAATTTTTTTTGAATTTTTTATGCCCGTTTCAAAATGTGGTCAAAACGACGGGCTTGACCGTTCCTAGCTAATGGTTGAATCTTGGAAAACTTTTGATGTTTATCTTATTAAATAGATACCTATGTACCTAGAAATGATTTTTGGAAAAAAATAAAGAGCAAACTATGAGGCAACAGAAGTTCAAATTTGACCGACTTCCTACTGAATCGGCAGAAATTTGTCTTTTTCACCTTAGGTGGATCAAAACTTTTGACAACCAACCATTTGGTCAATTGTGCTTTAAATATGTCCTAGAATTTATAAAAATGATTTGGTCCAATTTTGCAACAAATATATGGTAGGTCCTTCACAAAAAAAACTCATTTCGGGCACTCAAAAAATGGAAAACAAATTTCCGTGCAAAGAAAAAGAAAATTCCCTTAGGCAACATTGTTTGGAATTCCAAGATGCACCCTTGTGCACAATATGAGATCATTTGAACAAACTATGACATGAATGTGGCCATAAGATTGATCATTTGGCTTGAAAGTGATGAATCATCACGCATGATAGCTCATTTCTGAGAACACTTTTTAAAATTACTTGTCGTATTACAAGTTTATTATTTTTCCTGGAAACTTGGGCACAAATAATGACACAATGCGAAGGTTTTCCATTTTTATAATTTTTTTGAAATTTTTTATGCCCGTTTCAAAATGTGGTCAAAACGACGGGCTTGACCGTTCCTAGCTAATGGTTGAATCTTGGAAAACTTTTGATGTTTATCTTATTAAATAGATACCTATGTACCTAGAAATGATTTTTGGAAAAAAATAGAGAGCAAACTATGAGGCAGCTGTAGTTCAAATTTGACCGACTTCCTACTGAATCGGCAGATATTTGTCTTTTTCACCTTAGGTGGATCAAAACTTTTGACACCCAACCATTTAGTCAATTTTGCTTTAAATATGTCCTAGAATTTTATAAAAATGATTTGGTCCAATTTTGCAACAAATATATGGTAGGTCCTTCACAAAAAAAACTCATTTCGCACTCAAAAAATGGAAAACGAATTTCCGTGGAAAGAAAAAGAAAATTCCATAGGCAACATTGTTTGAATTCCAAGATGCACCCTTGTGCACAATATGAGATCATTTGAACAAACTATGACATGAATGTGGCCATAAGATTGATCATTTGGCTTGAAAGTGATGAATCATCACGCATGATAGCTCATTTCTGAGAACACTTTTTAAAATTACTTGTCGTATTACAAGTTTATTATTTTTCCTGGAAACTTGGGCACAAATAATGACACAATGCGAAGGTTTTCCATTTTTATAATTTTTTTTGAATTTTTTATGCCCGTTTCAAAATGTGGTCAAAACGACGGGCTTGACCGTTCCTAGCTAATGGTTGAATCTTGGAAAACTTTTGATGTTTATCTTATTAAATAGATACCTATGTACCTAGAAATGATTTTTGGAAAAAAATAAAGAGCAAACTATGAGGCAGCTGTAGTTCAAATTTGACCGACTTCCAACTGAATCGGCAGAAATTTGTCTTTTTCACCTTAGGTGGATCAAAACTTTTGACAACCAACCATTTGGTCAATTGTGCTTTAAATATGTCCTAGAATTTTATAAAAATGATTTGGTCCAATTTTGCAACAAATATATGGTAGGTCCTTCACAAAAAAAACTCATTTCGGCACTCAAAAAATGGAAAACGAATTTCCGTGCGAAGAAAAAGAAAATTCCCTTAGGCAACATTATTTGGAATTCCAAGATGCACCCTTGTGCACAATATGAGATCATTTGAACAAACTATGCCATGAATGTGGTCATAAGATTGATCATTTGGCTTGAAAGCGATGAATCTTCACGCATGATAGCTCATTTCTTAGAACACTTTTTTAAATTATTTGCCGTATTACAAGTTTATTATTTTTCCTGGAAACTTGGTCACAAATAATGACACAATGCGAAGGTTTTCCATTTTTTTGATTATTTTTTGAATTTTTTATGCATGTTTCAAAATATGGTCAAAACGACGGGCTTGACCGTTCTTAGCTAATGGTTGAATCTTGGAAAACTTTTGATGTTTATCTTATTAAATAGATACCTATGTACCTAGAAATGATTTTTGGAAAAAAATAGAGAGCAAACTATGAGGCAGCTGTAGTTCAAATTTGACCGACTTCCTACTGAATCGGCAGATATTTGTCTTTTTCACCTTAGGTGGATCAAAACTTTTGACACCCAACCATTTAGTCAATTTTGCTTTAAATATGTCCTAGAATTTTATAAAAATGATTTGGTCCAATTTTGCAACAAATATATGGTAGGTCCTTCACAAAAAAAAAACTCATTTCGGGCACTCAAAAAATGGAAAACGAATTTCCGTGGAAAGAAAAAGAAAATTCCCATAGGCAACATTGTTTGGAATTCCAAGATGCACCCTTGTGCACAATATGAGATCATTTGAACAAACTATGACATGAATGTGGCCATAAGATTGATCATTTGGCTTGAAAGTGATGAATCATCACGCATGATAGCTCATTTCTGATAACACTTTTTAAAATTACTTGTCGTATTACAAGTTTATTATTTTTCCTGGAAACTTGGGCACAAATAATGACACAATGCGAAGGTTTTCCATTTTTATAATTTTTTTTGAATTTTTTATGCCCGTTTCAAAATGTGGTCAAAGCAGCCAGGCTTGACCGTTCCTAGCTAATGGTTGAATCTTGGAAAACTTTTGATGTTTATCTTATTAAATAGATACCTATGTACCTAGAAATGATTTTTGGAAAAAAATAAAGAGCAAACTATGAGGCAGCTGTAGTTCAAATTTGACCGACTTCCTACTGAATCGGCAGAAATTTGTCTTTTTCACCTTAGGTGGATCAAAACTTTTGACAACCAACCATTTGGTCAATTGTGCTTTAAATATGTCCTAGAATTTTATAAAAATGATTTGGTCCAATTTTGCAACAAATATATGGTAGGTCCTTCACAAAAAAAACTCATTTCGGGCACTCAAAAAATGGAAAACGAATTTCCGTGCGAAGAAAAAGAAAATTCCCTTAGGCAACATTATTTGGAATTCCAAGATGCACCCTTGTGCACAATATGAGATCATTTGAACAAACTATGCCATGAATGTGGTCATAAGATTGATCATTTGGCTTGAAAGCGATGGATCTTCACGCATGATAGCTCATTTCTTAGAACACTTTTTTAAATTATTTGCCGTATTACAAGTTTATTATTTTTCCGGGAAACTTGGTCACAAATAATGACACAATGCGAAGGTTTTCCATTTTTTTGATTATTTTTTGAATTTTTTATGCATGTTTCAAAATATGGTCAAAACGACGGGCTTGACCGTTCTTAGCTAATGGTTGAATCTTGGAAAAATTTTGATGTTTCTCTTATTAAATAGATACTTATGTACCTAGAAATGATTTTTTGGTAAAAACAGAGCAAACTATGAGGCAGCTGCAGTTCAAATTTGGCCCGCTTCCTCTCGAATCGGCGGAAATTTGTCTTTTTCACCAGAGGTGGATCAAAACTTTTGACAACCAACCATTTGGTCAATTGTGCATTAAATATGTCCTAGAATTTTATAAAAATGATTTGGTCCAATTTTGCAACAAATATATGGTAGGTCCTTCACAAAAAAAACTCATTTCGGGCACTCAAAAAATAGAAAATGAATTTTCCGTGCAAAGAAAATGAAAAATCTCTTGGGCAACATTGTTTGGAATTCCAAGATGCACCCGTGTGCACAATATGAGATCATTTGAACAAACTATGCCATGAATGTGGCCATAAGATTGATCATTTCGCTTGAAAGCCATGATTCTTCACGCATTATAACTCTTTTTTGAGAACACTTTTTTAAAATAATTGCCGTATTACAAGTTTCTTACTATTCCTGGAAACTTGGTCACATATAATGACACAATGCGAAGGTTTTCTCATTTTTTGATTTTTTTTGAATTTTTTATGTCCATTTCAAAATGTGGTCAAAACGACGGGCTTGACTGTTCCTAGCTAATGGTTGAATCTTGGAAAACTTTTGATGTTTCTCTGATTAAATAGATACTTATGTACCTAGACATGACTTTTGGAAAAAATAAAGAGCAAACTATGAGGCAGCTGCAGTTCAAATTTGGCCCGCTTCCTCCTGAATCGGCGGAAATTTGTATTTTTCACCAGAGGTGCATCAAAACTTTTGACACCCAACCATTTGGTCAATTGTGCATTAAATATGTCCTATAATTTTATAAAAATGATTTGGTCCAATTTTGCAACAAATATATGGTAGGTCCTTCACAAATAAAACTCATTTCGGGCACTCAAAAAATGGAAAATGAATTTTCCGTGCAAAGAAAATGAAAACTCCCTTAGGCAACATTGTTTGGAATTCCAAGATGCACCCTTGCGCACAATATGAGATCATTTGAACAAACTATGCCATGAATGTGGTCATAAGATTGATCATTTGGCTTGAAAGCGATGAATCTTCACGCATGATAGCTCATTTCTTAGAACACTTTTTTAAATTATTTGCCGTATTACAAGTTTATTATTTTTCCTGGAAACTTGGTCACAAATAATGACACAATGCGAAGGTTTTCCATTTTTTTTTATTATTGTTTGAATTTTTTATGCATGTTTCAAAATATGGTCAAAACGACGGGCTTGACCGTTCTTAGCTAATGGTTGAATCTTGGAAAACTTTTGATGTTTCTCTTATTAAATAGATACTTATCTACCTAGAAATGATTTTTTTGGTAAAAACAGAGCAAACTATGAGGCAGCTGCAGTTCAAATTTGACCCGCTTCCTACTGAATCGGCGGAAATTTGTCTTTTTCACCAGAGGTGGATCAAAACTTTTGACAACCAACCATTTGGTCAATTTTGCATTAAATATGTCCTAGAATTTTATAAAAATGATTTGGTCCAATTTTGCAACAAATATATGGTAGGTCCTTCACAAAAAAAACTCATTTCGGGCACTCAGAAAATGGAAAATGGAAAATGAATTTTCCGTGCAAAGAAAATGAAAAATCTCTTAGGCAACATTGTTTGGAATTCCAAGATGCACCCGTGTGCGCAATATGAGATCATTTGAACAAACTATGCCATGAATGTGGCCATAAGATTGATCATTTGGCTTGAAAGCCATGATTCTTCACGCATTATAGCTCTTTTTTGAGAACACTTTTTTAAAATAATTGCCGTATTACAAGTTTATTACTATTCCTGGAAACTTGGTCACATATAATGACACAATGCGAAGGTTTTCTCATTTTTTGATTTTTTTTGAATTTTTTATGTCCGTTTCAAAATGTGGTCAAAGCAGCCAGGCTTGACTGCTCCTAGCTAATGGTTGAATCTTGGAAAACTTTTGATGTTTCTCTGATTAAATAGATACTTATGTACCTAGACATGACTTTTGGAAAAAATAAAGAGCAAACTATGAGGCAGCTGCAGTTCAAATTTGGCCCGCTTCCTCCTGAATCGGCGGAAATTTGTCTTTTTCACCAGAGGTGCATCAAAACTTTTGACACCCAACCATTTGGTCAATTGTGCATTAAATATGTCCTATAATTTTATAAAATGATTTGGTCCAATTTTGCAACAAATATATGGTAGGTCCTTCACAAATAAAACTCATTTCGGCACTCAAAAATGGAAAATGAATTTTCCGTGCAAAGAAAATGAAAACTCCCTTAGGCAACATTGTTTGGAATTCCAAGATGCACCCTTGCGCACAATATGAGATCATTTGAACAAACTATGCCATGAATGTGGCCATAAGATTGATCATTTGGGTTGAAAGCCATGAATCTTCACGTATGATAGCTTATTTCTGAGAACACTTTTTTAAAATAATTGTCGTATTACAAGTTTATTATTTTTCCTGGAAACTTGGTCATATATAATGACACAATGCGAAGGTTTTCCACTTTTTTTATTTTTTTGAATTTTTTATGCCCGTTTCAAAACATGGTCAAAACGACGGGCTTGACCGTTCCTAGCTAATGGCTGAATCTTGGAAAACTTTTGATGTTTATCTTATTAAATAGATACTTATGTACCTAGAAATGATTTTAAAAAAATAAAGAGCAAACTATGAGGCAGCTGCAGTTCAAATTTGGCCCGCTTCCTCTCGAATCGTCGGAAATTTGTCTTATTCACCAGAGGTGGATGAAAACTTTTGACACCCAACCATTTGGTCAATTGTGCATTAAATATGTCCTAGAATTTTATAAAAATAATTTCGTCAATTTTGCAACAAATATATGGTAGGTCCTTCACAAAAAAAACTCATTTCAGGCACTCAAAAAAATGGAAAATGAATTTTCCGTGCAAAGAAAATGAAAACTCCCTTAGGCAACATTGTTTGGAATTCCAAGATGCACCCTTGTGCACAATATGAGATCATTTGAACAAACTATGCCATGAATGTGGCCATAAAATTGATCATTTGGCTTGAAAGCGATGAATCTTCACGCATGATAGCTCATTTCTGAGAACACTTTTTAAAATAATTGCCGTATTCCAAGTTTATTATTTTTCATAGAAACATGGTCACAAATAATGACACAATGAGAAGGTTTTCCATTTTTTTGATTTTTTTTGAACTTTTTATGCCCGTTTCAAAATGTGGTTAAAACGACGGGCTTGGCCGTTCCTAGCTAATGGTTGAATCTTGGAAAACTTTTGATGTTTCTCTTATTAAATAGATACTTATGTACCTAGAAATTATTTTTGGAAAAAATAAAGAGCAAACTATAAGGCAGCTGCAGTTCAAATTTGGCCCGCTTCCTCCCTGAATCAGCGGAAATTTGTCTTTTTCACCAGAGGTGGATCAAAACTTTTGACACCCAAACATTTGGTCAATTGTGCATTAAACATGTTCTAGAATTTTATAAAAATAATTTGGTCCAATTTTGCACCAAATATATGGTAGGTCCTACACAAAAAAACTCATTTCGGGCACTCAAAAAATGGAAAATGAATTTTCCGTGCAAAGAAAATGAAAAGTCCCTTAGGCAACATTGTTTGGAATTCCAAGATGCACCCTTGTGCACAATATGAGATCATTTGATCAAACTATGCCATGAATGTGGCCATAACATTGATCATTTGGCTTGAAAGACATGAATCTTCACGCATGATAGCTCATTTCTCGAGAACACTTTTTAAAATAATTGCCAGACATAAGTTTATTATTTTTCCTGTAAACTTGGTCACAAATAATGACACAATGCGAAGGTTTTCCATTTTGTTGATTTTTTTGAATTTTTTATGCCCGTTTCAAAATATGGTCAAAAAGACGGGCTTGACCGTTCCTAGCTAAGGGTTAAATATTGGAAAACTTTGACGTTTCTCTTATTAAATAGATACTTATGTACCTAGAAATGATTTTTGTAAAAAATAAAGAGCAAACTATGAGGCAGCTGCAGTTCAAATTTGGCCCGCTTCCTCCAGAATCGGCGGAAATTTGTCTTTTTCACCGTAGGTGGATCAAAACTTTGACACCCAACCATTTGGTAAATTGTGCATTAAATATGTACTACAATTTTATAAAATGATTTGGTCCAATTTTGCAACAAATATATGGTAGGTCCTTCACAAATAAAACTCATTTCGGGCACTCAAAAATGGAAAATGAATTTTCCGTGCAAAGAAAATGAAAACTCCCTTAGGCAACATTGTTTGGAATTCCCAGATGCACCCTTGTGCACAATATGAGATCATTTGAACAAACTATGCCATGAATGTGGCCATAAGATTGATCATTTGGCTTGAAAGCCATGAATCTTCACGCATGATAGCTTATTTTTGAGAACACTTTTTTAAAATAATTGTCGTATTACAAGTTTATTATTTTTCCTGGAAACTTGGACATATATAACGACACAATGTGAAGGTTTTCCAATTTTTTTATTGTTTCGAATTTTTTATGCCCGTTTCAAAACGTGGTCAAAACGACGGGCTTGACCGTTCCTAGCTAATGGCTGAATCTTGGAAAACTTTTGATGTTTCTCTTATTAAATAGATACTTATGTACCTAGAAATGATTTTTGGTAAAAACAGAGCAAACTATGAGGCAACTGCAGTTCAAATTTGACCCGCTTCCTACTGAATCGGCGGAAATTTGTCTTTTTCACCAGAGGTGGATCAAAACTTTTGACAACCAACCATTTGGTCAATTGTGCATTAAATATGTCCTAGAATTTTATAAAAATGATTTGGTCCAATTTTGCAGCAAATATATGGTAGGTCCTTCACAAAAAAAACTCATTTCGGGCATTAAAAAATGGAAAATGAATTTTCCGTGCAAAGAAAATGAAAACTCCCTTAGGCAACATTGTTTGGAATTCCAAGATGCACCCTTGTGCACAATATGAGATCATTTGAACAAACTATGCCACGAATGTGGCCATAAGATTGATCATTTGGCTTGAAAGCCATGAATCTTCACGCATTATAGCTTATTTCTGAGAACACTTTTTAAAAATAATTGTCGTATTACAAGTTTATTATTTTTCCTGGAAACTTGGTCATATATAATGACACAATGCGAAGGTTTTCCACTTTTTTTATTTTTTTGAATTTTTTATGCCCGTTTCAAAACATGGTCAAACGACGGGCTTGACCGTTCCTAGCTAATGGCTGAATCTTGGAAAACTTTTGATGCTTATCTTATTAAATAGATACTTATGTACCTAGAAATGATTTTAAAAAAATAAAGAGCAAACTATGAGGCAGCTGCAGTTCAAATTTGGCCCGCTTCCTCTCGAATCGTCGGAAATTTGTCTTATTCACCAGAGGTGGATGAAAACTTTTGACACCCAACCATTTGGTCAATTGTGCATTAAATATGTCCTAGAATTTTATAAAAATAATTTCGTCCAATTTTGCAACAAATATATGGTAGGTCCTTCACAAAAAAAAACTCATTTCGGGCACTAAAAAAATGGAAAATGAATTTTCCGTGCAAAGAAAATGAAAACTCCCTTAGGCAACATTGTTTGGAATTCCAAGATGCACCCTTGTGCACAATATGAGATCATTTGAACAAACTATGCCATGAATGTGGCCATAAAATTGATCATTTGGCTTGAAAGCGATGAATCTTCACGCATGATAGCTCATTTCTGAGAACACTTTTTAAAATAATTGCCGTATTCCAAGTTTATTATTTTTCATAGAAACATGGTCACAAATAATGACACAATGAGAAGGTTTTCCATTTTTTTGATTTTTTGAACTTTTATGCCCGTTTCAAAATGTGGTTAAAACGACCAGGCTTGGCTGCCCTAGCTAATGGTTGAATCTTGGAAAACTTTTGATGTTTCTCTTATTAAATAGATACTTATGTACCTAGAAATTATTTTTGGAAAAAATAAAGAGCAAACTATAAGGCAGCTGCAGTTCAAATTTGGCCCGCTTCCTCCTGAATCAGCGGAAATTTGTCTTTTTCACCAGAGGTGGATCAAAACTTTTGACACCCAAACATTTGGTCAATTGTGCATTAAACATGTTCTAGAATTTTATAAAAATAATTTGGTCCAATTTTGCACCAAATATATGGTAGGTCCTACACAAAAAACTCATTTCGGGCACTCAAAAAATGGAAAATGAATTTTCCGTGCAAAGAAAATGAAAAGTCCCTTAGGCAACATTGTTTGGAATTCCAAGATGCACCCTTGTGCACAATATGAGATCATTTGATCAAACTATGCCATGAATGTGGCCATAACATTGATCATTTGGCTTGAAAGACATGAATCTTCACGCATGATAGCTCATTTCTGAGAACACTTTTTTAAAATAATTGCCGTATTACAAGTTTATTATTTTTCCTGTAAACTTGGTCACAAATAATGACACAATGCGAAGGTTTTCCATTTTGTTGATTTTTTTGAATTTTTTATGCCCGTTTCAAAATATGGTCAAAAAGACGGGCTTGACCGTTCCTAGCTAAGGGTTAAATATTGGAAAACTTTGACGTTTCTCTTATTAAATAGATACTTATGTACCTAGAAATGATTTTTGTAAAAAATAAAGAGCAAACTATGAGGCAGCTGCAGTTCAAATTTGGCCCGCTTCCTCCAGAATCGGCGGAAATTTGTCTTTTTCATCAGAGGTGGATCAAAACTTTTGACACCCAACCATTTGGTCAATTGTGCATTAAATATGTACTACAATTTTATAAAAATGATTTGGTCCAATTTTGCAACAAATATATGGTAGGTCCTTCACAAATAAAACTCATTTCGGGCACTCAAAAATGGAAAATGAATTTTTCGTGCAAAGAAAATGAAAACTCCCTTAGGCAACATTGTTTGGAATTCCCAGATGCACCCTTGTGCACAATATGAGATCATTTGAACAAACTATGCCATGAATGTGGCCATAAGATTGATCATTTGGCTTGAAAGCCATGAATCTTCACGCATGATAGCTTATTTTTGAGAACACTTTTTTAAAATAATTGTCGACATTACAAGTTTATTATTTTTCCGGAAACTTGGACATATATAACGACACAATGTGAAGGTTTTCCAATTTTTTTATTGTTTCGAATTTTTTATGCCCGTTTCAAAACGTGGTCAAAACGACGGGCTTGACCGTTCCTAGCTAATGGCTGAATCTTGGAAAACTTTTGATGTTTCTCTTATTAAATAGATACTTATGTACCTAGAAATGATTTTTGGTAAAAACAGAGCAAACTATGAGGCAACTGCAATTCAAATTTGACCCGCTTCCTACTGAATCGGCGGAAATTTGTCTTTTTCACCAGAGGTGGATCAAAACTTTTGACAACCAACCATTTGGTCAATTGTGCATTAAATATGTCCTAGAATTTTATAAAAATGATTTGGTCCAATTTTGCAGCAAATATATGGTATGTCCTTCACAAAAAAAAAACTCATTTCGGGCATTAAAAAAATGGAAAATGAATTTTCCGTGCAAAGAAAATGAAAACTCCCTTAGGCAACATTGTTTGGAATTCCAAGATGCACCCTTGTGCACAATATGAGATCATTTGAACAAACTATGCCACGAATGTGGCCATAAGATTGATCATTTGGCTTGAAAGCCATGAATCTTCACGCATTATAGCTTATTTCTGAGAACACTTTTTAAAAATAATTGTCGTATTACAAGTTTATTATTTTTCCTGGAAACTCGGACATATATAATGACACAATGCGAAGGTTTTCCAATTTTTTTATTTTTTTGAATTTTTTATGCCCGTTTCAAAACGTGGTCAAAACGACGGGCTTGACCGTTCCTAGCTAATGGCTGAATCTTGGAAAACTTTTGATGTTTATCTTATTAAATAGATACTTATGTACCTAGAAATGATTTTTAAAAAACATAAAGAGCAAACTATGAGGCAGCTGCAGTTCAAATTTGGCCTGCTTCCTCTCGAATCGGCGGAAATTTGTCTTTTTCACCAGAGGTGGATGAAATTTTTTGACACCCAAACATTTGGTCAATTGTGCATTAAATATGTCCTAGAATTTTATAAAAATAATTTCGTTCAATTTTGCAACAAATATATGGTAGGTCCTTCACAAAAAAAACTCATTACGGGCACTAAAAAAATGGAAAATGAATTTTCCGTGCAAAGAAAATGAAAACTCCCTTAGGCAACATTGTTTGGAATTCCAAGATGCACCCTTGTGCACAATATGATATCATTTGAACAAACTATGCCATGAATGTGGCCATAAAATTGACCATTTGGCTTGAAAGTGATGAATCTTCACGTATGATAGCTCATTTCCGAGAACATTTTTTTTAAATAATTGTCGTATTCCAAGTTTATTATTTTTCCTGGAAACATGGTCACAAATAATGACACAATGAGAAGGGTTTCCATTTTTTTGATTTTTTTGAACTTTTTATGCCCGTTTCAAAATGTGGTTAAAACGACGGGCTTGACCGTTCCTAGCTACTGGTTGAATCTTGGAAAACTTTTGATGTTTCTCTTATTAAATAGATACTTATGTACCTAGAAATGATTTTTGTAAAAAATAAAGAGCAAACTATAAGGCAGCTGCAGTTCAAATTTGGCCCGCTTCCTCCTGAATCGGCGGAAATTTGTCTTTTTCACCAGAGGTGGATCAAAACTTTTGACACCCAAACATTTGGTCAATTGTGCATTAAACATGTCCTAGAATTTTATAAAAATAATTTTGTCCAATTTTGCACCAAATATATGGTAGGTCCTACACAAAAAAACTCATTTCGGGCACTCAAAAAATGGAAAATGAATTTTCCGTGCAAAGAAAATGAAAAGTCCCTTAGGCAACATTGTTTGGAATTCCAAGATGCACCCTTGTGCACAATATGAGATCATTTGATCAAACTATGCCATGAATGTGGCCATAACATTGATCATTTGGCTTGAAAGACATGAATCTTCACGCATGATAGCTCATTTCGAGAACACTTTTTAAAATAATTGCCGTGTTACAAGTTTATTATTTTTCCTGTAAACTTGGTCACAAATAATGACACAATGCGAAGGTTTTCCATTTTGTTGATTTTTTGAATTTTTTATGCCCGTTTCAAAATATGGTCAAAACGACGGGCTTGACCGTTCCTAGCTAAGGGTTAAATATTGGAAAACTTTGACGTTTCTCTTAGTAAATAGATACTTATGTACCTAGAAATGATTTTTGTAAAAAATAAAGAGCAAACTATGAGGCAGCTGCAGTTCAAATTTGGCCCGCTTCCTCCAGAATCGGCAGAAATTTGTCTTTTTCACCAGAGGTGGATCAAAACTTTTGACACCCAACCATTTGGTCAATTGTGCATTAAATATGTACTAGAATTTTATAAAAATGATTTGGTCCAATTTTGCAACAAATATATGGTAGGTCCTTCACAAATAAAACTCATTTCGGGCACTCAAAAAATGGAAAATGAATTTTCCGTGCAAAGAAAATGAAAACTCCCTTAGGCAACATTGTTTGGAATTCCCAGATGCACCCTTGTGCACAATATGAGATCATTTGAACAAACTATGCCATGAATGTGGCCATAAGATTGATCATTTGGCTTGAAAGCCATGAATCTTCACGCATGATAGCTTATTTTTTAGAACACTTTTTTAAAATAATTGTCGTATTACAAGTTTATTATTTTTCCTGGAAACTTGGACATATATAATGACACAATGTGAAGGTTTTCCAATTTTTTTATTGTTTCAAATTTTTTATGCCCGTTTCAAAACGTGGTCAAAACGACGGGCTTGACCGTTCCTAGCTAATGGATGAATCTTGGAAAACTTTTGATGTTTCTCTTATTAAATAGATACTTATGTACCTAGAAATGATTTTTGGTAAAAACAGAGCAAACTATGAGGCAACTACAGTTCAAATTTGACCCGCTTCCTACTGAATCGGCGGAAATTTGTCTTTTTCACCAGAGGTGGATAAAAACTTTTGACAACCAACCATTTGGTCAATTGTGCATTAAATATGTCCTAGAATTTTATAAAAAGGATTTGGTCCAATTTTGCAACAAATATATGGTAGGTCCTTCACAAAAAAAAACTCATTTCGGGCACTAAAAAAATGGAAAATGAATTTTCCATGCAAAGAAAATGAAAACTCCCTTAGGCAACATTGTTTGGAATTCCAAGATGCACCCTTGTGCACAATATGAGATCATTTGAACAAACTATGCCACGAATGTGGCCATAAGATTGATCATTTGGCTTGAAAGCCATGAATCTTCACGCATTATAGCTTATTTACGAGAACACTTTTTAAAATAATTGTCGACATTACAAGTTTATTATTTTTCCTGGAAACTTGGACATATATAATGACACAATGCGAAGGTTTTCCAATTTTTTATTTTTTGAATTTTTTATGCCCGTTTCAAAACGTGGTCAAAACGACGGGCTTGACCGTTCCTAGCTAATGGCTGAATGTTGGAAAACTTTTGATGTTTATCTTATTAAATAGATACTTATGTACCTAGAAATGATTTTTTTAAAAAATAAAGAGCAAACTATGAGGCAGCTGCAGTTCAAATTTGGCCCGCTTCCTCTCGAATCGGCGGAAATTTGTCTTTTTCACCAGAGGTGGATGAAAATTTTTGACACCCAAACATTTGGTCAATTGTGCATTAAATATGTCCTAAAATTTTATAAAAATAATTTCGTCCAATTTTGCAACAAATATATGGTAGGTCCTTCACAAAAAAAACTCATTACGGGCACTAAAAAAATGGAAAATGAATTTTCCGTGCAAAGAAAATGAAAACTCCCTTAGGCAACATTGTTTGGAATTCCAAGATGCACCCTTGTGCACAATATGATATCATTTGAACAAACTATGCCATGAATGTGGCCATAAAATTGACCATTTGGCTTGAAAGTGATGAATCTTCACGTATGATAGCTCATTTCCGAGAACATTTTTTTTAAATAATTTCCGTATTCCAAGTTTATTATTTTTCCTAGAAACATGGTCACAAATAATGACACAATGAGAAGGGTTTCCATTTTTTTGATTTTTTTTGAACTTTTTATGCCCGTTTCAAAATGTGGTTAAAACGACGGGCTTGGCCGTTCCTAGCTACTGGTTGAATCTTGGAAAACTTTTGATGTTTCTCTTATTAAATAGATACTTATGTACCTAGAAATGATTTTTGGAAAAAATAAAGAGCAAACTATAAGGCAGCTGCAGTTCAAATTTGGCCCGCTTCCTCCTGAATCGGCGGAAATTTGTCGTTTTCACCAGAGGTGGATCAAAACTTTTAACACCCAAACATTTGGTCAATTGTGCATTAAACATGTCCTAGAATTTTATAAAAATAATTTGGTCCAGTTTTGCAACAAATATATGGTAGGTCCTACACAAAAAAACTCATTTCGCACTCAAAAATGGAAAATGAATTTTCCATGCAAAGAAAATGAAAACTCCTTAGGCAACATTGTTTGGAATTCCAATATGCACACTTGTGCACAATATGAGATCATTTGATCAAACTATGGCATGAATGTGGCCATAAGATTGACCATTTGGCTTGGAAGCCATGAATCTTCACGCATGATAGCTCATTTCTGAGAACACTTTTTTAAAATAATTGACGTATTACAAGTTTATTATTTTTCCTGTAAACTTGGTCACAAATAATGACAAAATGCGAAGGTTTTCCATTTTGTTGATTTTTTTTAATTTTTTATGCCCGTTTCAAAATGTGGTCAAAACGACGGGCTTGACCGTTCCTAGCTAATGGTTGAATCTGGGAAAAATTTGATGTTTCTCTTATTAAATAGATACTTATGTACCTAGAAATGATTTTTGGAAAAAATAAAGAGCAAACTATGAGGCAGCTGCAGTTCAAATTTGGCCCGCTTCCTCCTGAATCGGCGGAAATTTGTCGTTTTCACCAGAGGTGGATCAAAACTTTTAACACCCAAACATTTGGTCAATTGTGCATTAAACATGTCCTAGAATTTTATAAAAAAAATTTGGTCCAGTTTTGCAACAAATATATGGTAGGTCCTACACAAAAAAACTCATTTCGGGCACTCAAAAAATGGAAAATGAATTTTCCATGCAAAGAAAATGAAAACTCCCTTAGGCAACATTGTTTGGAATTCCAATATGCACACTTGTGCACAATATGAGATCATTTGATCAAACTATGGCATGAATGTGGCCATAAGATTGACCATTTGGCTTGGAAGCCATGAATCTTCACGCATGATAGCTCATTTCTGAGAACACTTTTTTAAAATAATTGACGTATTACAAGTTTATTATTTTTCCTGTAAACTTGGTCACAAATAATGACAAAATGCGAAGGTTTTCCATTTTGTTGATTTTTTTTTAATTTTTTATGCCCGTTTCAAAATGTGGTCAAAACGACGGGCTTGATCGTTCCTAGCTAATGGTTGAATCTGGGAAAAATTTGATGTTTCTCTTATTAAATAGATACTTATGTACCTAGAAATGATTTTTGGAAAAAATAAAGAGCAAACTATGAGGCAGCTGCAGTTCAAATTTGGCCCGCTTCCTCCTGAATCGGCGGAAATTTGTCTTTTTCACCAGAGGTGGATCAAAACTTTTGACACACAACCATTTGGTCAATTGTGCATTAAATATGTACTAGAATTTTATAAAAATGATTTGGTCCAATTTTGCAACAAATATATGGCAGGTCCTTCACAAAAAACTCATTTCGGGCACTCAAAAAATGGAAAATGAATTTTCCGTGCAAAGAAAATGAAAACTCCCTTAGGCAACATTGTTTGGAATTCCAAGATGCACCCTTGTGCACAATATGAGATCATTTGAACAAACTATGCCATGAATGTGTTAGGCTAACAAAATTGTGCCATGATCATTCCAACATTTTCACAATAGTGTGCCATGACCCCGTCTTGACCATGCCTCGGCTTGACCGGCACACGGGTGCGGCCCTCATGCACCGTTGCTCGCGAGTCACCACATGCACCCGTCGCCATCGCGCAAAACCGCCACGCCCATTATCACCCCGCCTATATCCTTCACGTCCTCCTTCGTGGCCGCGACTCACCCCAACACGGAATTTTTGGTTCGATTTCACCCGCGCCAAGCCCCGAGATTTCTGCCCGCTCTTGCCCGTAAAGAGAAAGGCAAAGAGAAAACCGATTGAATCAAGAAGATGAGAAAAAATAGAAAGATAGGAGTGTTGGACGAGGGGAGAGTTTTGGACTGTTGGATGCCAGAGAAGTGGATGGCCGGGATTTTATCTTGGGGATGGATCCGTGGACTCGTAAGCCATTGGCTGGCTGCCTTTCCATCTCCTATTACCAAAGAAAAATTTCTCTCTCACACGAAAAGAAACCCCAAACCCTAGCTCCCATCTGCCTTGGCGTTTTTCCTTCTACACCCCCGCCTCCCTTTCTTTCTTTCCTTCGACCTCCTCTCTCCCCAACACACCAGAGACCCGCAGCGCCGTCGCCCCTGCCTAGAGCTCGCTCACGACACCTCTCCTCCTCCTCCCCTCACCCCACTGCCGTCAATCCTCACCGTACGTGCGAGCAGGTCAGGCGGTGGCTCCGAGATCCGCCAAGGGTGTGGACCTGGAGCTCCATCTCCATGGCAGTGCCTCCCAGATCCGCCCAGGGGCTGGACCTGGAGCTCATCTCCTCCATGGCGTCGGCTTCCAGATCTGCCTGGTGCTCCATCTCCATGGTTGTATCCCCACGTCTGCTTCTGCTCGGCCGACGACGCCATCGGTGTGTGCTTCTTCTACTGCTTCTCCCCTCGGCTTCCCTTCCTCTACCTTACGTGTTGTGTCTTCCCTCCTCACGCAGGTGCATGCACCCCCGGCGCTCCCGGATCGAGCAGGTGACGTGGCGGCCCTCCCAAATCCACGACAAGCCGCATCTGGCTCGTCCTTGCGGCTGTCGGCCACGTCCTCGAGGAGGGTCACATCTGGCCGTGACAAGTGAGGCGGCCGTGACCAAGTGAGGCGGCCGTGAGCAAGGCGGTCGACTTGGACGCCGCCGCCCATGACCTCGTCTTGTCCACACTCGCGAGCCAGGACACTAGGAGGGGGCGGCGGCACCGAGAGGAATCTCACGCAGCCGTCTTCCACCTTCTTTGTTCGGTTCTAGGTACGAACATTCCCCCCTCCCCGCACACATCCTCCACCTGCTCTTGCTTACTCTGATCCTCCCATTCCGCTTTTGGTTGGGGTGTTCCTGTACTGATACATATGCATGCATTAATTTGTAGCTGTGCATGCGACGTGGAGCCTCATCTTCGAGCTGCTTGACCTCAAGGGCGAGGTGGACAACGACGCTGTGGTTCTTGTGTGATGTTGCCAATAGCAATATGCGACGGATAACTTGGTAATCATTACTCCAGTAGTGAATAGTCGATTAGTCGAGGGACTGCTCCTGATCTAACCAAAGGCATGATTGTGGTGTTGTGCTCTGACCAGTGGCATGATTTACACAGTATGGTAATTTTAGGTTTAGGGAAATATGTACCGTTGCTCCTGATCTAACCAATTGGCCACTATCCAGTTATCCTGGTATGTGTATGGATGTTTTTATGTGGATTTGGTCTAATCTGTCTCCTCATGTTGATCTATTGGTCCATGCTCTAGTTCTAATTCATGCCTATGAACTGGTTACTGTGGATTTGGTGCTGCTCTAGATTCTTTGTGCATATACATGTGTAATCACTAGTCATTAACTAGTGATACTGCTTAACTCAAAATTTCTTTTACAAAGAATAAAAAAGATGAACATTTCTCCAGCCAATGTCTGCAGTAGTTGCTGTTGTGTAGTCATCGGCTGGACCTATGCATTTCAACAAAATTTGCAATGATGTTTGTTGCATAAGAAACAAGCGAATTAGAGGCCTGAGATTTCAATAGTTTGTAGGAGAAACCAATGAATTCAGATTTGTGTGAGAAATCTATTCTGTTTTCAAATAGATAGGTTTGATTCGTGGCGTGTGAGATTTGTTCCTGGGCTGACTTGGTGTGTTTGCCAGTGTATTTTTTGCAGGCCTTGGACAAGATCAGGTTCGAGAGCCTCACGGACAAGAGTAAGCTCGATGTGCAGCCTGAGCTCTTCATCCACATCATCCCCGACAAGGCGACCACCATGCTCACGATCGTCGACAGCGGCATTGGCATGACCTCGTCAACAACCTCGGGACCATCGCGCATAAGATGAACTCTGTTAGTTATGTCTGCCCTGCATAAGCTAAACTCTGTTAGTTCCATGATCAACTTGTATATGTAGTCCAAGCCTTCTAAAATGATTGCCTTTACGGTCCATGTCTTGATGTGATTTGTTCTTAAAACGGTTTGCTAGATACATCCAAACTGTGGTTTTGTGTACAATAGTTTTGCATTGTATGAGCTAAATTCTGTTGTCCATCAGCATGTTTGACTTGTCATTTATGTGGAAGTTTGCATGGGTTAACTCATCCTTATTGATCGATCCTCTCTTTTAATTAATAATGTATGCATGCCTTGTATGTTATGTGTTCTTTACTATACTGTTCTGTCCTCGGGCAATTAAACATTGTATCTGTTTTTATTGTGATATGCAACTCTTCAAAAAAAGAAACTGTACTATGGAATTACTCATCTGCATGGAATTTCTATGTATTCTGGTAGTTTATTTTTGATACTGTATTGCTGTGTCCCCAATCTGCATAGGAGCCGAAGCTCGATTTGTTCCTGTTTCTGTTTCTGTTTCAGTACTAGTACAATGTAATGATTTTGTGCTTTCATGAAGTATTTTGCGCTATTTTTATCTGTCGAGCAATTTAGAAGACCTGTAGAGCATTTAACTAGATAGTAGACTTTGCATGTGCGACTATGCTTGCTTAGAGCAGCCCTTGACTGGTTACATTATTGTGATGGACTGTGCTGTTCTTAGTTGTGCTACAGTATGTGTTACGTGTTGTTTGCACTTGTTAGCCAAATCATTGCACACACAGTGTTAATGCGATGTTGTAAAATTCCTGTTTGTACAATGTATCTGCTACATGTTGTTTTCATCTTGATAGCTAGCAGCCTAGCACCATGAACTTTGATTGTGAAATCTCTATATGGTGTAAAATTAATTGGGCCAGTCTCGAATTTGTTGTGAATTGTAAGATGTTTCAAGTAAATGTTTTTTTGCCTTCTCACGTGTAGGCGGTCAGGCGAGACAACAAGTAGAGGTTCAGTCTGTTGGAGGAGTATGGCAAGCTGCTGATTCGGGCTAACCAGGGGCACACTGTGGCAGTATGTTTTCTGCCTGAACTCCCCTGCACTAATTTATTCTGTTTTTACAAGTAAGATTTAAGATGTGTTTATACTCTTCATGATCATCTGCCATGTAGTAATCGTTATTTTTTGTGACTTCTAAAAGCATTGTACTAGCTGAATTTGTGTTATCATTCTGAAGAACTTGTCCTTTTTATTTAATGGTCTCTTCATAATATATTTGCTCTAGTTTTCTAATTCTTCTTTGCTGATTCATGTAACAGGGCGTCCTGACTATGAGCAGGAGCAGGTGCATGTGCCTGTTTGTAATGCTACCGAAGGAGCTCCATCCTGAAGATTATAGTGCTTGTAAATTAGTTACTCCACTTGTAGAGTTATTTATAGAGCAGGAGCACCATTGTATTGCGTGTTATTTGTAGAGCAGGAGCTCCATATAGAATCTGGCTCTATACTGAATCTGGCTGTTGTTATTTGAAGTATTATATGTGTTTTTTGTCAGTGTCAATTTAAATATTGGTTATTTATTTAATGTCAAAATGAAATGAGGAATATGCCCTTGACAAGTCGGACCCACTTGCTAGAACCTGACAACTTGGACCCACTTATCAGAACATGATAACTGGGATCCATCTGACTAGTGGACCCATGATACATATAAAAAAACAAATTGTTGAGATAAAAAAGAAATACTTGAACTGCTCAACCAAAATGGCCATGGCCCAAAAATAAAAAGGCTGTGATGTTGGGCTTGGCCCATGAAGCTAACAAAAATTGACAGAAAAAATATACTAAATTGGCTGAATTAATGAGCTTGACCCATATAAACATCCAATTGGACTGGGCCGATTCTAATTTTTGAACTTTTCAATTGGTCGCAATTTTGCCACGTCAGATTGCCACGTCGGATCCGACGTGGCCTGGCCAGACAGCCAGTGACCAAAACAAAAGGTCATGGGTTCAACGACCTTCTGTTTTAGTCGTAAACGTCTACGACCTTCTCATAGAGAAGGTCGTTAATTTCAGTTTATGACCGCCAGCTTTTGACCATCTGTTTTTGGTCAAAAAAAGGCTGCAAATGAAAATCAATGACCTTTCAGGGACCAATAGTGAGGGTCACAAGTTGACATATTTCTTGTAGTGTGATCACCAAAACATACATCAAGTGAATCACGTGATATCCCATTGTCACCACAGATACGCACGGCAAGACATACATCAAGTGTTCTCAAATCATTAAAGACTCAATCCGATAAGATTACTTCAAAGGAGAAATTCAATCCATTACAAGAGAGTAGAGGGGGAGAAGCAACATAAGATCCAACTATAATAGTGTCGGGGAGGCTGATCTGGCCCACGAACACCTATGGGACCGGATCGAGCCCCTTTCTTCGTTCAAGGGGCGGAGGTCGCACGAAGAGCAGATCGAGGCGGCTAAGCACGAGCAGTTTACCCAGCTTCGAGCTCTCCGGAGAGATAACACTCCTACTGCTGCATGTCTGAGTGTATTGAGTTCTTGCTCAGGAGCGCTGAGTGCTACAGTACACACAAGCTGCTAACGAGACCGAGCGTGAGTGTTCTCTGGCTTCGAACCTCTCGAACCTCCTCCCTACGTTGCGCATGGGCCTCCTTTTATATGCTAAAGGGGTCTCTGACAGGTGGCAACGTAGACAAGGGTAAAAATAGAAAAGGAGTGGTTGGTACAACTACTTGTACAATGTATCATACCTAACCCTGACGGTAGGGGACAAAGGCATTAAATGCCCGTCTACGTCGCCCTAACAGTGCAAAAAGGGACCGTTAGGGGCGCCACCGCTTGCCACGATGGCAATCTTGTCAGCACCGCTTGCCACCGCTCATCGGCCCGGCCGCAAGACGGCTCTTTGCCACACGCTACCGGAAAGGTCCTGTGGCGACATGTTAGTGGATGTGCTGGAGCGCAGTACAGAGTGGTGGTCTGCAGACAAGCGCCTTTGCAGTTGTTGTCTTGTCGCGCCGGAAGCTTGTCGCTCACGGGCCTTCCCGCAAGCTCCTCTTGCCGGGCCTTGTCTCCTAGGTGCCTTGGGTGGCCTTCCCGGCAAGCTCCTCTTGCCGGGCCTTGTCTCCTAGGTGCCTTGGGTGGCCTTCCCGTAAGCTCCTCTTGCCGGGCCTTGTCTCCTTGGCTTGAATACTTTGTTCTTGAATGGCTCCAAAGGAACCACGGAGGACCTTGGCGGTCACCCGGTAAGCCTTGCCGCGGAGGGCTGCAACTGCCCGTGCACAAGTTCGGGATACTAGGGTACCCCTACTCTAGTACACCGACAGGAGCCCCCGGGCCTGGGCCACACACGATGCCGAGCGTTGTTGGGCCAGGCCCCAAAACAGGCTGCACGCGCGGCACAGGTCCCGTGGATATTCTTGCAGCCATCGGCGAGGGGCTGGCGCAGCTGGGGATGGAGGATCTTGGATATTCCTCCGATGAGCACCTCCGACCCAGCGCCAAGCTCAGCTTGTTCTTCAAGCTGCGTGGTGACGGCCCTCCGGCGACTTCGGGAAGAAATCCCAAAGCAGTTGGCCGAGGAGTCGCGCCAGATCTGCGGGAGCTCTTCAAAAGGTGCTGATGAAGGCGGCCTTCCGCAATCCAGGCCTCAACCTCACCAACGTCCTCAAGTCCTTGCCGCCGGATGCTGATGTGGAAGCGCTCAAGACCCTTGTCGCACCCATCGTGGATAGGTGAGCGGGATCAAGAGGGTTGAGGCGATCGCGTAGATTAGGCCGCCCGCTTTCTCTTTTTCTTGCCGCTGCTGGTCATGTTATGAGAACAATCTATTAGAGCTGCGACAAGCTATCTTGTAATATAACTCTATTTAGGGTAGCAATTGTTGTGTTATTTCCTTTACTTGGTTCCTTCCTTTGTATGTTTTTGCCCTACGCTTTTAGGAAACTTGTCGGTATGAGCACCGGTCATGGCCGAAAAGTCTTGAGACGTCGGCAACTGGCGGTGCTGCTACCGACAAGAAACCTTGTCGCAACTAGTCGCAGATCACTTAAGTTGTTGAGCGGACTCGAAACAAAGTAAGGGCGCAACTAGCTACGAGTTGGTTCCTCCGCGCACAGGTTTTCCATACAAAGTACGGTCGTTCGAGGAAGATAACTTAAAATTTTTAATTGCTATGTTATTTCCTTTACTTGGTTCCTTCCTTTGTATGTTTTTGCCCTCCGCTTTTAGGGAACGTGTCAGTATGAGGCACCGGGCCATGGCCGAGTCTTGAGACGTCAGCAGCCTCCTGGCGGTGCTGCTACCGACAAGAAACCTTGTCGCAACTAGTCGCAGCTCACTTAAGTTGTTGAGCGGACTCGAAACAAAGTAAGGGCGCAACTAGCTACGAGTTGGTTCCTCCGTGCACAAGAAAAGTTTTCCATACAAAGTACGGTCGTTCGAGGAAGATAACTTAAAAATTTTAAATTTTAAAACTAATTGCTCAAACTTTAGCAACTTAGCTTTTCTGTCGTTTGCTTCCCGGTAAGGCTAGACTTCCTTGAGCGACGCTTGTTCCACACCATTATCTTCTCCTTTCCCCCCGGCAAACTTGTGGGCGAGGGAACCTTCCTTTCTTTGAGAAAGAGAAATAAGATAAAATAAAGATATGGAGCCTTATGGCTCGTTATTGCTCTTGAGGGGTAGGTGCTGCACAAAGTGTCAGATAACGCATGCAAAATAGAAGTAGAAAGCATGAAATTGACAAGATGTGCGAAGCACATTAGCTTTACCTATGCACGGGGTCTGCGCCCGGCTTTGTACAAAGGATTACATGCAACATCGGCAAGACTTGTACAAAAGGTGGTTGCCGGAACAGGTTCCGGCAACCGCGCCCTACGGGTAAAACTTACGAAGATGCTCAATGTTCGAGGAGTTGCTCACCGGAATGCCATCTTCGGTCTCAAGGCAGACAGCGCCAGCCTAGTGACTCGTTTCACCCGGTAAGGGCCTTCCCACTTCGGCGTCGACTTGTCGGAATTCTTGGCGGACTGAACGCGCCGAAGAACAAGGTCGCCTTCCTCGAGACTTCTGGCATTAACTTTGCGGCTATGGTAGCTGCGCAAAGCTTGCTGGTATCGAGCAGCTCGTACAGCAGCCTGAAGACGATCCTCCTCAAGGAGCAGCGTGTCATCTTGTCGCAACTGTTCTTGCTCAAGCTCATCATAAGCGAGCACTCGAGGTGATCCGTATACGAGTTCCGCGGGGAGAACTGCCTCTGCTCCATAGACTAGAGCGAAAGGTGTCTGGCCAGTGGCTCGATTTGGCGTCGTCCTGATCGACCAAAGAACCACCGGCAGCTCCTCAATCCAGTTCTTTCCGCACTTGTGCAGCCTGTCGAAAGTTCTGGTCTTGAGCCTGCACAGCACTTCAGCATTGGCCCTCTCTGCTTGACCGTTACTTCTCGGATGAGCAACAGAAGCGAAGCAGACCTTGGCGCCAAGATCTTGGACGTACTGCATGAAGGTGCGGCTCGTGAATTGCGTTCCATTGTCGGTGATGATCTTGTTAGGGATTCCCGAACGGCAAACAATCGACCTAAAGAACTTGACTGCTGACTGTGTTGTCACCTTCCTCACTGCTTCCACTTCCGGCCACTTTGTGAACTTGTCGATTGCAACGTACAAGTACTCAAAGCCCACGACAACTCGGGGAAAGGGGCCGAGGATGTCGAGCCCTGCATCGAAAATGGCCGGGATAAAGGGATCGTCTGGAGAGCTTGAGCTAGCTGGTGTATCTGCTTGGAATGGAACCGCACGCTTCACACTTGGTTACTTGTGCGCTTGCATCACGGAGGGCTGTCGGCCAAAAGAAACCTTGCTTAGGAGCGCTTTTGCGGCAAGTGCTCTGGCGCCAATGTGGTGACCACATATGCCTCCATGTATCTCTCGCCAACAGCTTTTGTCCGTCTTCCGGTGAATACACTTCAATTTCAGACCGTTGAGTCTTCTTACATGCAGTGTGTTGTCGACAAACCGGTACATACTTGACTGCCAGGCTACTCTTTCCACTTCTTCTTGCTCTTCGGAAGTTCTCCTGTCAAGGAAAGCGGACAATCTGTTGTGCCCATGTTGGAGCTTGCGGCTCGACAACAAGGACTAAAGGCACATCTGCTGCTGCGGGAACATCTGCTTCCACGGCGAGAACCTGCGGCTCAGCCGGAGCTTGACGTTCCCCGGCAAGCTTGCCGGAGCAAAACTTGTCGGGAGCATCTGCTTCAACGGAACAAACCCTAGGGCTTGCCGGAGCAGACTGCTCCTCAGCACCCTTGGTACGTCTGGCTTGAAATTCTTCTTGCTGGGCCACTGGACTTGCCGCAACTCACGAGTGAACGCAGGGCAACCTACCGCGTATGGCAAGTCGCCTGGTTCCCCTGGCGCATGCATGTCGACAGAGGGCCCAGCGCGCTGGTCGGATTGACGCCGCGCTTCTCTTCGGCGCTCGATGCGAGTTCGAGCGTCTTCTTGTTGTCGTTCGTGAAGAACTTGGCGCTGATCGCGACGAGCTCGTGGATCCGATGATGCGGTGGAGTCGCTGTCGAGGTGGATCCGGCGAGTCGGCGATCTTGGCCTTCGGGCGGGGAGTGCATGGTGGTTGCACCCCACGGTTTCGTCGCCACCGGCTCGTGTTTGGCAGTCCTGCCGCGGCAGCGATGCACTCGGCTGCCGGAGCGTCGCCGTTAGCAAAGCCGATGAGACTACGAATGGTGGCCCTCCATTCATCGACCTTGTCGGCTGTTGGAGGGTAATCCAGAGCGCTTGAGCTCTCGCCAAAGCTTCTGCTGGAGTGGTGGGTGGCAGTGGCGAGCGGCGCGAGGAGTGGGATATGCTCGGACTTCTAACTATGTTAGAGGGAGCAGTACCCCGTCCAGGCGACCGTGCCTCGCTCGCGCCAGCACGTTGGCGTGCATGCTGGTCTTGAGCATCCCGAGATCCACCAGCTCGATCTTGGTCCAACGAGCGTATGGCGTTGTGAATACCATGACGCTGTCGGTCCCGCGCCTCTTGAGACGGGCGCGGTGCATGTATCTGACGCCGAGGTCTGCGCAGCCTTGTCCTTGGACTTGGCAGCACCGTGGGCTCCCCCGTCGACGTCCATTCTTCCGCCAGCGTCTAACCCACCACCCGTTTGCTCCGGTGGTGGTGGGTTCGACGCGGACGGAACATCTGCCGCCGAAGCCTTCTTCTTCGGTGGCATGTCGATGAAGATGGTGAAGATCTAGCTCGTGTGGACGCCGGATCAGGTTCACACAATCTCGACGCCCCCTACCTGGCGCGCCAAAGATGTCGGGGAGGCTGATCTGGCCCACGAACACCTATGGGACCGGCGGACCGAGCCCCTTTCGTTCAAGGGGGGCGGAGGTCGCATTTAAGAGCAGATCGAGGCGGCTAATACACGAGCAGTTTACCCAGCTTCGAGCTTCCTCCGGAGAGATAACACTCCCTCTGCTGCATGTCCGAAAGTGTATTGAGTTCTTGCTCAGAGCGCTGAAAGTGCTACAGACACACAAGCTGCTAATCTAGACCGGCGTGAGTGTTCTCTGGCCGAACCTCTCGAACCTCCTCCCTACGCTATGCGCATGGGCCTCCTTTTATATGCTAAAGGGTCTCCGACAGTGGCAACGTAGACAAGGGTAAAATGGAAAAGGAGTGGTTGGTACAGCTACTTGTACGATTGTATCATACCTAACCACGACGATAGGGGACAAAGGCATTAAATGCCCGTCTCACGTCGCCCTAACGGTCAGAAAGGACCGTCAGGGCGCCACCGCTTGCCACGATGGCAATCTTGTCAAGACAGCTTGCCACCGCTCCTCACCGGGTCACGATCTCTTGCCACGCTACCGGAAAGGTCCTGGCGACATGTTAGTGGATGTGCGGGAGCGCAGTACAGAGTGGTGGTCTGCGGCAAGCGCCTTTGCCGTGGTTGTTGTCTTGTCGCGTCCGGAAGCTTGTCGCTCACGGGCCTTCCCGGCAAGCTCCTCTTGCCGGGCCTTGTCTCCTAGGTGCCTTGGGTGGCCTTCCCGGCAAGCTCCTCTTGCCGGGCCTTGTCTCCTAGGTCCCTTGGGTGGCCTTCCCGCAAGCTCCTCTTGCCGGGCCTTGTCTCCTTGGCTTGAATACTTTGTTCTTGAATGGCTCCAAAGGAACCACGGAGGACCTTGGCGGTCACCCGGTAAGCCTTGTCGCGGAGGGCTGCAACTGCCCGTGGACAAGTTCGGGATACTAGGGTACCCCTACTCTAGTACACCGACAAATAGCAAAGCTCGCGATACATCAAGATCGTGGCAAATGAAGAACACGAGAGAGAGAGAGAGAGAGAGAGAGATCAAACACATAGCTACTGGTACATACCCTCAGCCCGAGGGTGAACTACTCCCTCCTCATCATGGAGAGCGCCGGGATGATGAAGATGGCCACCGGTGAGGGTTCCCCCCTCCGGCAGGGTGCCGGAACAGGGTCCCGCGAGGTTTTTGTTGGCTACAGAGGCTTGCGGCGGCGGAACTCCCGATCTATTCTATTCTCTGAAGTTTTTAGGGTATATGAATATATATAGGCGGAAGAAATACGTCAGGGGAGCCACGAGGGGCCCACGAGGGTGGAGGGCGCGCCCTAGGGGGGTGGGCGCGCCCCCTACCTCGTGGCTCCCTTGTTTCTTTCCTCACGTGCACTCCAAGTCCATCGGGTAGCTTTCCTTCCAAAAATAACTTCTCCAGAAGGTTTCATTCCGTTTTGACTCCGTTTGATATTCCTTTTCTTCGAAACACTGAAACAAGGAAAAAACAGGAACTGGCACTGGGCTCTGAGTCAATAGGTTAGTCCCAAAAATAAGCAAAATTCTTCTCATTCGGGATAGTGGGAGTATCATAAGAGACTTGAATACTATAAATTGTTTCCAAATTAAAAGAGTAATGTTCAGAAAAAGGGGAATCATAATCATGACAAGTTTTATAAATATAATCATCAGTACTTTTTATAGCATAAGTTTCATCACAATAATCATCATAAGTAGCAACTTTGTTCTCATCATAATCGATTGAAACCTCTTACAAGATAGTGGACTCATCACTAAATAAAGTCATGACCTCTCCAAATCCACTTTCATAAATATTATAAGATTCAACATCCTCCAAAATAGTGGGATCATTACATCCTAAAGTTGACACTCTTCCAAACCCACTTTCATCAATATAATCATCATAAGTAGGAGGCATGCTATCATCATTATAAATTTGCATATAAAAACTTGGGAGACTAAAAATATCATCATCATTAAACGTAGCATCCCCAAGCTTGGGAAAAACATTAATTGTAGCAAATATATTCTCAAAAACATTATCTTCATCAAACATAGCATCCCCAAGCTTGGGCCTTTTCATATCATAAGCATAATTACTCTCATCATTAATAGTATGGATAGCACCAATAGTAAAGCAATTATCATATTCTTCCAAGAAAGTGCCAAAAAGATTTTCAAGATCATATGGAGTATCATTATCTTCCCAATCATAATCATCACAACAAGCAATAGGCATAACGAGATCATCATCAAGTGCATCATCTTCCACAATTATTTTTGATTCATTTTCATGAGGCACAACAATAATAGGAGCAACATTATTTGGGAGAGATATCTTTTACCTCTCTTCCTTTTTCTTTTCTTCTTCTTCACCTCATGTGTGGGTTCAATCCTCTTTTGGAGCTCCTTATTAATGAGGTTGGTTGAATAGAAGGCTCCTCCTCGTTACCTGATTCATCATAAGAAATAATAGGGGGATATTGGGAAGTATCTTCCCTTTCGTTAGTATTATCTTCATCTTCTATTTGTTTTCTTCTCTTTATGTAATTGGCAATATAAGGATTTTCAATGCAATTCACCGCACAATACATATAAATTTCTTCTAGATCAAAATGAAGAACTCTATTAAGGGAAAATTCTGGAATGTCCTTAGTTATAAGTTTAATTTCTTCATAACCCAAGAGCAAACTAAGTTCATTATGATGTGCAAGGGAAATCAAGTCATCACAATTTTTGGACATGATACATCATGAAACAATTTGCATTGGGTACTGAAATGATCACGTTCATTGCAAAGTTCACAAGTATGGCTAATAAAGTTTAAATTTTCAGCACACGCATCTAGCCTTTCTTGCAACCATTTAGTTTCTAAATGCTTATGCCTCTTGAAATATCTATCTTCCCTATTTGTTGTGTACTTGCAAACCCAATGTACTCCACAAAAATTGACATGTTTATAGGAGACATTTTCATCATAACTAGTGCAATCATCATCAGTACTATGAATATTCAAGGAATTCATACTAACAACATTGCAATCATGCTCATCATTCAAAGATTTAGTGCCAAACATTTTAATGCATTCTTCTTCTAACACTTTGGCACAATTTTCCTTTCCATCATACTCACGAAAGATATTCCTTTTGAATGAATGCAAAAAGCCAGGGTATTTTTACACTTATCCCCCTAGCTGCGCAAATGAGCTGCCTATAAAAGGGATGAGGATCTAGATCTGAGTCACACCATCCCCCCTCCGTGAGCTTTCATTGGAGCGCCTCTGACAAAAATACATTCCATCATGGACAGTTGACGTGGCTCCTCCTCTCGCGCTCCTAGCCCTCAGCCTGGAAATTGGGAGAGATGCTCAGTCCCGCATAGCGAGCTAGTGACACTCCAAACCAAGGGATTTCTTCCCCCGGCCTTCATGGTTCCGGTTCGAGCCGGACTCGCCACCTATAAGGGCAGAAAGCAAGCGGAGAGTGTCCCCGATCCCTCCAAAGGAGAGAGTGTATGTTTTATCTCTTATCTAGTAAGAGGACTCGGATTTCCAATTCATCCGTTTCTCCGGGGGCTCTTGGAGTTCTACGGCCTCCAGTTGCACCACCTTACGACTGCCTCCATTTTGCACATCGCGGGCTTCGTGGCCCTTTGCGAACTGTTCTTGGGCATCGAGGCTCATTTTGCGCTGTGGAAGAGATTATTCTGCCTTGTACCCCGTCTCATGAGGGGTCAATATATCAAGTGGGCGGAGCCGAGCTATGGCGCATCGCCGGGACCGGATATCTATCCGGAACCCCGAAGAAGGCGTCCGAAGACTGGCCTTCGGAATGGTTTTATATAGAAGATGTCCCACTGCCGGATCCTGTTCGGATCGGTCTCCCGGAGTTCAGCAATGCTCCTTTGAAGAATCGCCTGAGTTGGCGCCCGCGGAGCTCCCAGAGGGAAGACAACAGGGATGTCCTATACCTGATGAGCCGAATAATATTGTTAGCTCATTCCGGACTGACCATGATCGGTGTCATGGCCACATGTATTATGCGGGGGGTGCAGCCGCTCCAGTATAGGGGCCACCCCATGTGGGATTTCAGCGGGGAGGACGATGCCACCCGTCATGGCCGTAAGGGGCCGGGATCGGTCACCGATCTGGTGAAGATCTTGTCCGCGCTGTACAAGGGAGAAGAGGAGGATTTTCTCCGCGTCAGTCCATTGAACGGATTTTCAATGAACAATCCCCGAAGCTGGGTAAGCGGACATTTCTTTTTTGCACATCCGATCCGTATTCCCATGGTTAGGTATCTCATTTTGTGATTTTGACACGGGAACTGTGCCAGGCCGTAAAAGACATAAACAGCCCGCCTCCACAACCCGAGGATCCGGAACGGCTCCTCGATCCGGCTCCCAAGAGGCTCCGGACATACTGGTGGAGCTGATTGATGGGGTATTTCACCAACTGAGCATCGATAATGCCTTGGTTGCCATTACGGCCGATTACCCCGGAATACTTCCAGCCTCACAGGTAACTGAGACCGAAGTCCCAATACTCTGATAATGACCCATCCGTGCTTATTTTTGATCATCGTATACCAATGGTGTTTCGCAGAGGGTGCCTTCGAGGCAGGAGGCCGAGCCCGCTGTGGCTAGCCAACAAGGGGCAGCATGGCCCCGCAGGCTAAAAAGAAGTGCGGTCCGGATCAAAACGCCACCGCAACGGTATGGCGCGTCACCATATTCCTAGGATTGATTCCTAGAAGGCGTACTAATGCTGGTGCTCTTTTCAGGAAAAAGAGCGCTCGCCGGACTGTGTCCAGAGAGGTTGCCAATCGAGCCTCCGCCGGCCAGGCTCCAAAGCCGGGTCCAGAAGCGGAGTTGAGCACGAGGCGTGCGTCGGATGCTCCTCCGACAGAGGATGCCGACAGATTGTCCTCCACCAACTCCGAGGTGGAGAGCGCCATGAATCACAGGTGCCGCCGGACAGTTCTTCGTGACGCATGTTTCTCCCAAGAGGCATTGAAGGCCTTCAATTCGGGAGATGTGCACCTCCGTGCCACTCAAGATGGTCTAGCCAGAGCCACGGAGCAGTATGTAAAGGACATACGGGTGAGGAAATTTGACGGTTATATATGCCAGTAGCCCCCGAGACTTAAAATAGTTAGAATATCTGATTTAAGGATCATTTGTTATGCAGGATCTTACAAAAAAGAATACCCGACTGTCCCAGGAGCTTGTAGAATGCAAGGCCCAACTTGAGGACGTACTAGCCGCTGCAGGGGGAGCCATAGAGACCCCCTCTGGTAATACATGCTTCAAAAGATAAGTAGCTCGTGAAGTGCGGCGTGTGTGTAAATCTGAAAATAATATTGCAGATGGCGCCGGACTAGATCCGGACAAGCAACAGCTCTTGCGCCGGTTGAAGGCCGGAGAGAATGTGCTTACAAGGGTGAGGCAAGAGAAAAATAATCTCCAGGATGCCAACACCCAGCTGGGTGAGGAACTAAAGGATGTTCGTGCCCAGCTGTCTGACTCCGTCAAGGAGAATCGGCGACTTCGTCGCGGCATTTATAGTAAGTGCTTGAGCGAACTTTGAAAAGGAATTCGGCGAGGAAGTCAACTAACAGAGTTATGTTTGTAGGTATGCTCACGGGTCGTCCCGCAGAGGAAATGCCCGGTTCTATGGGTGACCTTCTTCCCGAGCTATTGCAACTGCACGAATGAGTTCGGCAGGTGATGAAAGGCGTCGCACAGGCCTTGTGGCCATCTATCTCCCTGCCCTAAGGCCTTGGAGAGCTTGCAGAGAAGCTTCAGGGAGCATAGCGGCGCTTCCGACTATGGAAGATATCGGCCTGTCGTCAAGGCTCCAGGGAGGCCTGGGCCATGGTGAAGACGCGGTACACGGCGAACCCAAACCACATGGCGTAGGTCGGACTCAGGGGGGCCCGGACAGGAAGGAGATCCCTGTGAGCTTAGTGTACGGCCAAGTAGAGTTCGCCATAAAAGTATTCCCAGCAGGATCAAAACTAGACAGCCTATTAGATGGCATTGAAGAGGAATACAATCAGTCAACTTGACTATGTAATTTAAAATGACATGTAAAATGCCTTCTAGCCGGATTGTAGATCGTTTGTCGAAGCGGACCTTTTCGCTTCAACCTCAGGACCCAATAGTACGGAGTGAGTCCGAATACCCTCGCGGTTATGTAAAACCGGGGCATGCATGGAGACCAGCGTAGGGGTCATAAGTGCTTTATCGGACAAGTGCCCAACTAGTTATGTTATATTACATGGTTAGCAAGAAACATCTTCCAGGAGAATAGTTCCGTTAGAGGTTCCTTTCTCGAGGCATGCCCTAAAGTGCATGTCCGGACTGCGAAAAAGCGTAAAAGCATCTGGGGGCAGATAAATGAAAAATAAAAAATCGTCTTTTAGTTCACCAACCAAATATTCCCTTAAGAATGCTAGCTTTCGGCTTCACCCAGTCTGAGGTACACGTCCGGCTGACCCGGCGGTAACAATTGCAGAGGTGCTCCCTTTACCACCTAGCCGAACAATCGGGAACGTAGGGGTAAGCACAGGAGCCAGGCAACCCAGATTGGCCAAAACCTAAGTCATATCGATGCATATAATGGTGAATAAAAGGTACATGCGGAAGTGTGACACATGTGTTGGGCATAAAGCCCGTATAAATAAGCTTCTGTTAAAGAAGCCCCCAGGTATAATGAGCGCTGATAGCGCGTCAAGTTTGTGCGAACAATGCGCGAACGAGCCTTTAACGGCTTCAGAAAAAAGGAGGAAGAAGGAGAGAAATAAAAGACAGCTTAAAGTATAAAATATAGACGGTGGAAGGAGACGAACTCAGAATCAGGCTCTAGGCGTAGAATCTTCGGAGACGGGCTGCGTTCCATGGGTTCGGCTCGAGTCAGTTATCCGATGTGTTTCGTAGACGGTACGCTCCGCCGGTCAGGACTTGGTCGATGATGAAGGGGCCCTCCCATTTGGGCTTGAGTTTGTCCTTTTTCTTGTCCGGCAGGCGTAAGTAGTTCGCCAACATTGTAAGCTTTGGCCCGTACTTCCCTGCTTTGATATCTTCGAGCCTGCTGTTGATAGAATGCGGAACGAGCTTTTGCCACGTCACGCTCCTCCTCCACGGCGTCCAAACTGTCCTGCCGATCGAGCTCGGCTTCTCTTTCTTCGTACATGCGCACGCGAGGTGAGTCATGAATTATGTCGCAGGGCAAAACTGCCTCTGCGCCGTATACCATAAAAAATGGTGTGAATCCGGTAGTGCGATTCAACGTGGTCCGCAGCCCCCAGAGTACGGAGTCGAGCTCCTCAACCCAGTGCGTGTTAGATTCCTCGAGGGACCGCACTAGTCTGGGTTTAATGCCGCTCATGATTAGACCGTTTGCTCGCTCGACTTGACCGTTAGTTTGGGGGTGATAGACTAAAGCGTAGTCGAGCTTGATGCCCATGTTTTTGCACCAGAGTTTGACCTCGTCGGCCTTGAAGTTCGTGGCGTTATCAGTGATGATGCTATGGGGACGCCGTAATGGTGTACTACCCACGGTATGAAGTCTATCACGGTCCGGATTCGGCCGTCTTCTGAACTTGGCCTCTATCCATTTGGTGAATTTATCCACCATGACCAATAGGTATTTTTGCTTGTGGGTTCCTCCTTTAAGGGGTCCAACCATGTCAAGCCCCCGGACCGCGAAGGGCCAGGTGATGGGTATAGTTTTGAGGGCGGTGGGTGGCATGTGGCTTTGATTAGCAAAGAGCTGGCAACCGACGCATCGTTGGACTAAATCCTGAGCATCTGCGCGGGCCGTCGACCAATAAAATCCTGTACGGAAGGCCTTGCCTACAAGTGCCCGGGCTGCGGCATGGTGCCCACCGAGTCCGGCATGAATTTCAGCGAGGAGATTCCGCCCTTCCTCTTCGGAGATACACCTTTGAAGGACTCCGGTTTTGCTTTTCTTATAAAGCTCTCCCTCATGGACCTTATAGGCTTTAGACCGCCGCACTATGCAGCGGGCCTCGTTTTGGTCCTCAGGAAGTTCCTGCCTAGTTAGGTAGGCTAGGAATGGTTACATCCCGCACGGGCAATGACTGCCGTTATTGCGTGGGCTGACGGTGTTATTTCGTTGGCGGAACCACCAACTAGGTCGGAATGTTCGGTGCGGGGCACTGTGGTTGGGTCCGGGTTGTTATTTCCGGACTCTCCCTCCCATAATACCGATGGCTTGAAAAGCCTCTCTAGGAAGATGTTGGGGGGACGGCATCGCGCTTTGCGCCAATGCGTGCCAACACGTCCGCTGCCTGGTTGTTATCCCGGGCTATATGGTGAAATTTGAGCCCCTCAAACCGAGCTGACATTTTTAGGACGACATTGCGATAAGCTGCCATTTTCGGATCCTTGGCATCAAAGTCCCCATTTATTTGGGATATCGCGAGGTTCGAATCCCCGCGCACCTCTAGGCGTTGAATGCCCATGGAGACTGCCATCCGGAGACCATGTAGGAGGGCCTCGTATTCGGTTGCGTTGTTGGAGTCCGTCTACATTATTTGAAGTACGTATTGGACTGTATATCCGGTTGGCGACGTCAGAACGACGCCAGCCCCTAGGCCGGCCAACATTTTGGAGCCGTCGAAGTGCATGATCCAGTTGGAATATGCGCCGTACTCTTTAGGGAGTTCGGCTTCAGTCCATTCGGTGACGAAGTCAGCCAAAACATGCGACTTAATAGCTCGCCATGGCTTGTAGGTTATGTCTAACGGGAGGAGCTCAATGGCCCATTTAGCAATCCGGCCCGTTGCATCGCGGTTGTTTATAATGTCATTAAGAGGTACTTCGGAGGCTACTGTTATCGAACACTCTTGAAAGTAGTGTCGCAGCTTCCGGGATGCCATGAACACCGCGTATGCTATCTTCTGATAATGCGGGTACCGTGACTTGCATGGAGTTAGGACAGTGAACACGTAGTAAACTTGTTTTTGGAGAGGGAACTTGTGTCCGTCCGTTTCTTGTTCGACAACGAGCACCGCGCTTACAACTTGATGGGTTGTTGCGATGTATAACAGCATTGGTTCGCCCATGTTGGGCACGGCCAGGACCGGATTTGTTGCCAATATGGCTTTGATTTCTTCGAGTCCGGCCGTGGCGGCATCCGTCCACTCAAAGTGTTCGGTGCGCCGGAGGAGGCGATAAAGGGTAATGCCTTTTCTCCTAAGCGAGGAGATGAAGCGGCTTAGAGCCGCCACGCATCCAAATCAATTTTGTATTTGTTTGAGGTCTTTGTGGATATCCAATTGTGACAGATCTCGGATCTTGGCTGGGTTTGCTTCAATTCCTCTACCGGATACAATGAAGCGCAAGAGCTTTCCGGCTGGTACGCCGAAAACGCATTTTTCCGGGTTGAGCTTGATGTCATATGTTCGGAGATTATCGAATGTGAGCCTCAAGTCGTTGACTAGGGTTTCAACATGCTTGGATTTGACGACCACATTGTCTATGTATGCCTCCACTGTTTTGCCGATCTGGTTTGCGGACATGTCGAATCATCTTATTTGGTATGTTGCTTGGCATTTTTGAGCCCAAAGGGCATTGTGTTGAAGCAGAATGGGCCGTATGGAGTGATGAATGTCGTTGCGGCTTGGTCTGGCTCTGCCATCTTAATTTGGTGGTAGCCGGAGTATGCGTCGAGGAAACACAATGAATTGTGTCCTGTGGTAGCGTCGATAATTTGATCGATGCGGGGGAGGGGAAGGGATTCTTTGGGCAAGCCTTGTTAAGGTCCTTCAAATCGACACATAGGCGCTAGGATTTGTCCTTCTTTGGTACCATTACCAGGTTTGCTAGCCAGTCCGGATGTTTAATGTCTCTGATGAATCCGGCCTCCAATAGTTTGGCTAGCTCCTCTCCCATGGCCTGTCTCTTGGGTTTGGAGAAACGCCGAAGAGCTTGTTTGACTGGTTTGAATCCTTTTAGGATATTTAGGCTGTGCTCGGCCAGCCGGCATGGGATTCCTGGCATGTCTGAAGGGTGCCAGGCAAAAATGTCCCAATTTTCGCGTAGGAATTCTCGTAGTGCGGCGTCCACATCAGGCTTTAATTGTGCCCCGATGGAGGCCGTTTTTGTAGGCCCGTTGGATGGACTTGGAATTTGACTATTTAAATGCGGTTTAAAGAGGTGGACTTGGATCTCTTATCGAGTATCACATCGTCCCCGATCACCGTGGGCCTTGTGCGATGAGTTCCTCTGCCGCTAGGGCTTCGGATAGTGCCTCAAGGGCAAGTGCGGCTATTTTATTTTTGGCACGGAGCGCTATGTCCGGGTCACTAGCGAGAGTGATAATTCTGTTGGGTCTGGGCATTTTGATCTTCATGTACCCATAATGGGGTATAGCTTGAAAAATTGTGAATGCCTCTCGCCCTAATAGAGCGTGGTATCCGTTGCTGAACGGGGCCACTTGGAATGTGACCTCCTCGGACCTATAATTGTCCGGCGTGCCGAACACCACATCCAGTGTGATCTTTCCTGTACAGCATGCTTCCCGACTGGGGATTATTCCTCTAAAGGTTGTGCTGCTTTGCTCAATGCGGCTCCAGTCTATTTCCATTTTTCGAAGGGTTTCCTCGTAGATGAGGTTTAATCCGCTGCTGCCGTCCATGAGTACCTTGGTAAGGCGAAAGCCGTCCACTATTGGACTGAGGACCAATGCGGCTGGTGCTCGGGCTGTTCGGATTTTAGGTTCGTCACTGGCGTTAAAGGTAATAGCCATGTCACTCCATGGAATTATTGTTGCTATCTGGTAGACTTCGGCAAGGCTGCGGAGTGTTCGTTTTTGCATATTATTTGATGTGAAAGTCTCGAAGACTGTTAATACCGTACTGGTATTGCTGGGCTGGTGCTCTGGAGCTAAAAGCTCTTCGCCACTTTTGGCCACCTGCCGTAGTATCCAACATGCTCTAAGGCTATGAGTTGGAGTGGCGCCCTCTGTGCTATGAATCTTGCAGGGTCCACTGAGCCATCCCTCCAGTACGGTTCCATGTCCTTTGGGGGGTTTTTGCTTTTTGGTATGTAACCCAGGTTCCTGGTGACGATGCACCCTTTTATTTTGGACTAGGGTCGTATTCGGGGCCGGATTATCCCAAAATTTGATTTCGGTTTTCCAGGCGCTCTCCATCGCGCAGTACTTCCGTACTATGGACGCCAAGTCAGCGAAGCGTGTAATTTCACGATGACTTATGGCATTTAGGATTCCCTTGTCCGTGCAATTATTGCAGAAGAATGAGACTGCGTCCTCCTCGCGGCAATCCTTTATCCTGTCCATAACCAGGAGGAATCGCCCGATAATGATGTCTTTGTTTCACTGGGCTCTTGCCGGGTTCGGGATAGATTGCTTATTTTTGGGTGGGCGGGTGGAACTAAATTCCGAACCCCATCCGATCTAAGATTCAGGGGCCAAGAAGTTTCCGAACTTGGAAGCTTGGGTTCTTGGAGGTTGTCCAATGAATCTAGCCCGCCGCCTGACTTTAAGTTCAGGGCTTGAGGGGTGTCCTCCCCTCCGCGGGAATCCGGCATGGAGGGGTCAGGAATCCGTACATAGCTAGTCCTTAATGTAGGAGAAGAGTCGTCGTAATGTTCCTCTACCACATCAACGTGGTGGGTAGCCTGGGGAGAGTTGATCTCTCTCAGATCAGTTTTAGGCCCAATCTGATCGTGATGCATGGCGACTCGAGGCGGAGATGCGATCCAAGAGCTCGTTTAAGGAAGAGAGCTCCATCGGATCTAACTGCTCGGCGAGTTCGAGTTAACGTCAAGATTGCTTTCGATGACCGAGAAGTCATCGTCGGCGCGGCGACGAACAGTGGTCATAAGAAAACCGCCTAAGCCGGAGAGTTTGGCCGGTGGCTAAAGCTCCTTTAGCAATGGTGCCGTGTTAAAAGGCGGGATGAGGCATCCTTCACGATAGCGGCGTCACGGAGGAACTCTCAATGAAAGCACCAATGTCGGTGTCAAAACCGGCGGATCTCGGTAGGGGTTCCCGAACTGTGCGTCTAGGCGGATGGTAACAGGAGACAAGGGACACGATGTTTTTACCCAGGTTCGGGCCCTCTCGATGGAGGTAAAACCCTACTCCTGCTTGATTAATATTGTTGATATGGGTAGTACAAGAGTGGATCTACCATGAGATCAGAGAGGCTAAACCCTAGAAGCTAGCCTATGGTGTGATTGTTGTTCGTCCTATGGACTAAAACCCTCCGGTTTATATAGACACGGATAGGGTTAGGGTTACACAGAGTCGGTTACAATGGTAGGAGATCTACATATCCGTATCGCCAAGCTTGCCTTCCACGCCAAGGAAAGTCCCATCCGGACACGGGACGAAGTCTTCAATCTTGTATCTTCATAGTCCAGGAGTCCGGTCAATGGTGATAGTTCAGCTATCTGGACACCCCCTAATCCAGGACTCCCTCAGCCTCCAAGTGCACAGGTTTGTAGGACATTAGAAAATTTTCCTGAAGTGGATGACCTAAGGTTTATCAATCCGTGGGAGGCGTAGGATGAAGATGGTCTCTCTCAAACAACCCTGCAACCAAATAACAAAGAGTCTCTTGTGTCCCCAACACACCCAATACTTGTATAGGTGCACTAGTCGGCGAAGAGATGGTGATACAAGTGCAATATGGATGGTAGATATAGGTTTTTGTAATCTGAAAATATAAAAATAGTAAGGTAACTAATGATAAAAGTGAGTGTAAACGGTATTGCAATGCTAGGAAACAAGGCCTAGGATTCATACTTTCACTAGTGCAAGTTCTCTCAACAATAATAAAATAATTGGATCATATAAATATCCCTCAATATGCAACAGAGTCACTCCAAAGTCACTAATAGCGGAGAACAAACGAAGAGATTATGGTAGGTGATGGTGTCCTGGACTAGGAGGTACTCACCACGTCATCTCCCGATCTGTTAGATTGGGCCGAGGACCCCCATGGCCATATACTCATGGGCGGTCACGGACAATTTGCCGCATACAAGGAAGATTCCGCAAGACATGGCGATCAAGACAAGGACTCCTCCCCCATCGGCGTATTCGGCTAGGACACTTGTTATCCTAGGCCTCTGGTGCATTATATAAACCGAGGCCAGGCTAGTCGATAGGATATACAACAATCATACCATAGGCTAGCTTCTAGGGTTTAGCCTCTACGATCTTGTGGTAGATCAACTCTTGTAATACTCATATCATCAAGATCAATCAAGCAGGAAGTAGGGTATTACCTCCATAGAGAGGGCTCGAACCTGGGTAAACATCGTGTCCCCTGTCTCCTGTTACCATCCGCCTTAGACGCACAGTTCGGGACCCCCTACCCGAGATCCGCCGGTTTTACACCGACATTGGTGCTTTCATTGAGAGTTCCACTGTGTGTTCGGCAAAAGGTCGATGGCTCGCCAGCAGATCAACTGCGGCTTCGGCATCTTCGTCACCAGCTCAACTGGTCACCTTGGTTCGACCAAGGGCTGCCCCCTACCTCCGATCATCATGTTCGGATGAGGGTCTTCATCAACATCAACTCCGATCTCTATCAAGATCATGGAGGAATCATCCAGGGAGCCCGGGGGCTCAACGTCAACATTGCCCTCGGGCGACCGTACTGTTTTTCTGGACAGCGGACTTGTGTTCGCCGCCACCGCCTCCTCAAGTGTCATTTTAAACGATTTCTTCGGTGGAATTGTGCGGAATTGAGTCTACAACAACCCTGGAAAATTTCGTCGAGTTCTGATGGAGTAATCTCTAGCAATCTCCGGTATACCGGAGCCGCATTCAATCTGGACGAGAATCGGGACGAGTTTAGGGCGTGGTGTCCAGCTTCTAGCTCGGACTTCCTTGGGAAGATCCAACCGTTGATCGGCTGCGGAATTCCTATATCTACCACCTCTCAAAATTTTAGCTCGATCCGACCGTCCAAACTCCGGGAACCTTCCGATTAGTGCATGAATTTTCGGATCTGTTTTCCGCGTGAAAACGAATCCGACCCGAGTTCATCTTTTTTATGAACGGGATTTTGGACATCTTTTTTGAAGGAAGTTTTGTATGGGGTATTGTGTTTTGTTCCGGAACACATCCCACTAACTTTAAAATCTTTTGAACATGATCTTCAATATCATGCTGGTGTCAAACCAGTCCGGCAATATTGCTCCACGGCTGCCGACCTGCGCTAGACACGTCGTCACTTCGTTGAGCCGAGCTTAAGTTCTTCGGGCCATCATCTCGGCAAGCCGAACAAGAGTCCGGCACCGCGAAGGATAAATCATCACCAACATCGCCGCCCCACGGATTACACGGAGCGGGCATACCGGTATCGCCGCACGGTCGCTTCATCAAGCCGGCATCGACCACGTCACGACCTGCATCGGCAGGGCCGCACTATTGCTTCTTCAAGCTGGTGTCCATCACGCCGACCTACTTCGACATCTCGGCTGGACCGGGGGCTCCGCCATCTCTTCATCAACCTACTCCGGACACTTCGACGTCACTAGCCGACCGGGTCCGTTAGGCAATGGGTGCGCGGATCGAGTCCCAATTTTGGGAATCACTTTCCTTCGGATTGCTACAATAAATAAACCAGGTGCTATTAATCCCAATATTTTTTGCTTGTTTGGGTTCATTTTTCCCAAGGAATTATTACTCTGGTTTGTCCATCATATGTACACAGGTCTATCAAATGGTGGCGCGTAACGACAACCGCATGGTGGTTCGGTCGGTTTCATTACATAGTCCGTGACGCCAGATCCGAGCTCGGACCGACTTGTGAATTCAGACTTTGCCACGCCTTTACCGCATCACGCCGACGCCCTGCATCGACATTGACTTTGGCACCAGGCCATATTTCTTTTATTACTCACTTTGCATAAATTATTTATTATGCAACAATTTTTTTAATTATCCTTATTACTATTATCTCCGGTTTGCACCATTTTTTGTGCACTGGAAAATGATTCGGGGACTTCGTCGTCACTCTGCCGGTCTGCATTGACCGTGCTATGTCACCACTTCGGCGTGTCGAGCTCTCCGCTCCGCCACCTCGAGACCGGCTTGGGGGATGGAACCTTGTCCCGTATCAAGCTCGGGCCGCGTCATCAATACCGAACACATTAACCAGCTAAGTCGCTTTCATGCTCATAGCTTTAATTTCTAACTTGTGTTCGGTTCGACCAAGCATTATACTTTTTTGGAAAAAAAGTTGCTTGTAAAAAAATTCCTTGTCCAAACTTTGTTTGTGACGCCACAAATTCAAATACCCCATTTACTTGGGGACTCCCTTGCTGGAGATTTTCCTCTTGCATACGATTATACTTGTACGGCTTCGTTCCTTGTTCGTGTATTATGCCACAATATGCACCATATTGACCTAAGTGATTTGCAAGCTGGGTTGCCTTGCTCCTGTGTTTACCCCTACGTTCCCGATTGTTCGGCTAGGGAGTAAAGGGAGCACCTCTGCGATTGTCAGGATCGGGTCACCCGAGCCGGACCTCAGACTGGGTGAAGCCGAAAGCTAGCACTCTTACTGTTTTCAATAATGGTCGTCACACAACGGAACTCATGGGTACAAAAAATCTATTGCACAAGTCTCATAATAACAATGAGCACCGAAGAAAGGTATCGGTGGGCGTACTATTTTCTTCGAAGATGCTTCTTACACTTTGCAGTAATATAGCATAAGTTCCCTGAGCGCGCTTTGTACATTACAGTCTTATGGCCTGATTGCCTGGTTATTGGAAACACCGTCGATATTCTCGATGATGGAGTACATAACACTTTTCGGTCCTTGACCAAGAGGGAGAAAGCCGACGTTCGGTTAAGGCAGCGTTTAAAGTTCGTTGAACATAGATATGATATAAGTACTTGAGACATGCAATCATTCTTTACCCAAGTCACTTGGGGGCTCTTAAATTTATATGAGCCGTTTATGATAAGTGTTCTTCTTCTTAGTCGTTGCAAAGTTTTATTATTATTATTATTATTATTATTATTATTATTATTATTATTATTATTATTATTATTATTATTATTATTATTATTATTATTATCTATCACTCCTTTTTTCGACACGAGCGTGTGGTCACTAGCCGGGGAGCCTAATTTCTCTCTCAAAGCTGCTAGAGTTTAGTTTGCTAAACTAGCCTAATGAGAAGTACTCCGCCCTCGGGATAGGAGGTTGAAGCCGTAGGCTGACCCGCTTGAAGTCTTGAGATAGGAGGTATCATGTTAAAGCACGACAAAAGCACTTCTTTTTCTAAGCCCAATTTTCGGATTGGCACCGAACACTTGATCTCGTTCGGACGTCAAGTTTTTACTGACGTTTTCTGGTTTTCCAAGCTTATGGCACTTTTTAAACTATTTGTGTGTTTTCAGCACAAGTCTCGCAGTGCAACGCCGGGCACCTTTAGAGATTCGGCAAAAACATTCTCAGATATTGCTATATATGCATCGGTTTCGAATTGTGTCTTCGGTCAATAGTTGGGTTGCCCGGCTCCTCCGCTTGCCTCCTACGTTCCGCTTTGTTCGGCTAGGTGTGCAAAGGGAGAACCACTGCGATTGTGCTTCCAGCTCACATGGTTAAGCACCTCAATGGAGAAAGCCGAAAACTGACTGTCACAATAAGCGTAAACTGGTCAGCGATCCAATGACGGTGTTAAACGACGGGCCATTCATAACAATGGCCGAAGTGTTTACGGCTTGACCTCGACTGTCGCCGAACACTACCGGGGGCTATTAACTGGCCTCCCAAACTAAATCCTCGATATTTTGCTCTTACATTGGAGCTGAGGTTTCATGATCATGCTTAGCATGACAACCCAAAGAAAGGAAACGATAGCGGGACTATTTTCTTTGGAAGACATTTCTTTTGTTAAACAGTAATATAACATATCTCTCTGCGTACCTTTGTTTACAAAACCGTATGATCAGATTGCCTTGTTTGCTGTAAATCTTTGCCCTCATAAAGGCTTTATAAAGTAGGACAAACATTCCTCGGCTATTGGCCGAGGAGGTCGAAGCCGATGGTCGGTCAACAAAGTTTTGTACAATGCGGATCCGAGCATTAATGACGTAAAGTACTTGGATACATAGAGTCATTACACATAATTTGTGATTTTACTATGGATATCAATCCTTAATTCAGCCACCCGTGCCTGCATTAAGGCTCGGGGGCTACTGGGCTTCGGGCTTATTATTTACAAATATTAAAGGGGCACATCGATCCCTTGATCTGGTGTTGCCTACTGACCAGTGTCTCGGGGGCTACTGTGTTGCCTGTCCAATGCAGAAAATTTTAAGTGTAATACAGTCTCCAAGGAGATTTTGATCCTCAGGATTGGTCGGCCACACCCAACCTGAGTCTTGAGGACTAAGCACGCCGCTTTTTGTGTCCCGAAGTATTCTGCCAAGCTTGGACTTGATCCTCAGACCGATTTTGCAAATCAACCTGAGTCTCAGCGGCTACGGGGATCAGCGGTCTTATGTCATCCTTCATGTGCATCTCGGTTTTAGACCGATACCCACCTTGAGGGCTACTGGCTATGTATCTCGGCAGAGAATAAATTGCACCAATCAAAAATATTGACAAAAATCGGCCCACATTCAGTGGTGCACCACCTTGGAAGCGGTCCGCATAAAGCTCGGTGCTAGTGGCTGGCTCCATAGAGGGCATTTCCGGCATTAAGCTCGGCTAAACTCCTTCAAACTTCTTTGAACCAAGGTGATTTACGACACCTCGGATCTGATCCGGCGTTGGAGCTCGGATACATAGTCCGGCGTTGGAGCTCGGATACAGTCCGGCGTTGGAGCTCGGATACATAGTCCGGCGTTGGAGCTCGGATACATAGTCCGGCGTTGGAGCTCGGATACAGTCCGGCGTTGGAGCTCGGATACATTCCGGCGTTAGAGCTGGGAAGCGGTCCGGCGTTGGTGCTCGGCTGCAAAAGATACCTCGAATGCAGTCCGGCGTTGGAGCTTGGACGCAAGAGGACGCCGCCGCCAGTGGACAACTTCAAACCCGAGGTGTGGCATAAAAATAACAAGGCATTGATAAAGGTCGGAAACTTAAAGGCTCCTCGGATACCCGACGTGTAAACTCGTCGAATGCATTTCGCGATCCTCAAGATCGAAGATGAGAAGATTTGTTGAACCAGTTTTCAAGACCGGCGATCAAGATGAAGAACGGTTCGAAGAATCGAGGCGTCCCTAACCTTGAAGACCGGTTCAGGGGCTCTGGCGGTGTCCTGGACTAGGGGTACTCACCACGTCATCTTCCGATCTGTTAGATTGGGCCGAGGACCCCCATGGTCAGATACTCATGGGCCGATCCGGACAGCCTGCCGCATAAAAGGAAGATTCCGCAAGACTTGGCGATCAAGACAAGGACTCCTCCCCCACCGGCGTATTCGGCTAGGACTCTTGTTATCCTAGGCCTCTGGTGCATTATATAAACCGAGGCCAGGCTAGTCGATAGGATATACAACAATCATACCATAGGCTAGCTTCTAGGGTTTAGCCTCTACGATCTCGTGGTAGATCAACTCTTGTAATACTCATATCATCAAGATCAATCAAGCAGGAAGTAGGGTATTACCTCCATAGAGAGGGCCCGAACCTGGGTAAACATCGTGTCCCCTGTGTCCTGTTACCATCCGCCTTAGACGCACAGTTCGGGACCCTCTACCCGAGATCCGCCGGTTTTGACACCGACAGTAGGGTACGAAACCACCTCAAAGTTATTCTTTCCAATCAATCCGTTGGGCTATTCCTATAAGTGCCACAAACAGCCCTAGAGTTCGTACTAGAATAACACCTTAAGACACAAATCAACCAAAACCCTAATGTCACCTAGATACTCCAATTTCACCTCAAGTATCCGATATGCATCACACAATCTCAGATTCATCTATTCAACCAACACATAGAACCTCAAAGAGTGCCCCAAAGTTTCTACCGGAGAATCAAGACGAAAACGTGTGCCAACCCCTATGCATAAGTTCATGGGCGGAACCCGCAAGTTGATCACCAAAACATACATCAAGTGAATCACGTGATATCCCATTGTCACCACAGATACGCACGGCAAGACATACATCAAGTGTGTTCTCAAATCATTAAAGACTCAATCCGATAAGATTACTTCAAAGGGAAAACTCAATCCATTACAAGAGAGTAGAGGGGGAGAAGCAACATAAGATCCAACTATAATAGCAAATCTCGCGATACATCAAGATCGTGCCAAATCAAGAACACGAGAGAGAGAGAGAGATCAAACACATAGCTACTGGTACATACCCTCAGCCCCGAGGGTGAATTACTCCCTCCTCGTCATGGAGAGCACCAGGATGATGAAGATGGCCACCGGTGAGGGTTCCCCCTTCTGGCAGGGTGCCGGCCCAGGGTCCTGAGAGGTTTTTGGTGGCTACAGAGGCTTGCGGCGGCGGAACTCCCTATCTATTCTGTTCTCCGAAGTTTTTAGGGTATACTGATATATATAGGCGGAAGAAATACGTCAGGGGAGCCACGAGGGGCCCACGAGGGGCCCACGAGGGTGGAGGGCGCGCCCTAGGGGGGTGGGCGCGCCCCCTACCTCGTGGCTCCCTCGTTTCTTTCCTGACGTGCACTCCAAGTCCATCGGGTAGCTTTCCTTCCAAAAATAACTTCTCCAGAAGGTTTCATTCCGTTTCGACTCCGTTTGATATTCCTTTTCTTCGAAACACTGAAACAAGGAAAAAAACGGGAACTGGCACTGGGCTCTGGGTCAATAGGTTAGTCCCAAAAATAATATAGAAGTGTAAAATAAAGCCCATAAACATCCAAGACAGTAGATAATATAGCATGGAGCAATAAAAAATTATAGATACGTTGGAGACGTATCAGCCATCATCGCCACGAAGGCCAAGGACCAGAGGGAGAACCTTTCCCCATCCAGGGGGGAGGCCATGGAGGAGGAAGCACAAGGGGGAGAACCTCTCCTCCTCTCTCTTGGTGGCACCGGAGTGCCATGAAGATGGGAATCATCGCCGCGGTGGTCGTCTTCATCAACATCACCATCATCATCACCATCCTCATTTCTTTTTCGCGGTCCACTCTCCCGCACCCCGCTGTAATCCCTACTTGAACATGGAGCTTTATGCCACATATTATGATCCAATGATGTGTTGTCATCTTATGATGTTTTGAGTAGATATCCTTTGTCTTTGGGTTGATTGATGATCTAGATTGGTACGAGTTGTATGTTTTATTTTGGTGCTTTCTTATTGTGCCCTCCGTGTCGCGCAAGCATGAGGGATTCCCGCTGTAGGGTGTTGCAATACGTTTATGATTCGCTTATAGTTGGTTGCTTGAGTGACAGAAGCATAAACCCGAGTAAGGGGGTTGTTGCGTATGGGATAAAGGGGACTTTATGCTTTAATGCTATGGTTGGGTTTTACCTTAATGATCTTTAGTAGTTGCGGATGCTTGCTAGAGTTCCAATCATAAGTGCATATGATACAAGAAGAGAAAGTATGTTAGCTTATGCCTCTCCCTCATATGAAATTTCTATGACGACTACCGGTCTTGTTAACAATTGCCTAGGATAATTCCGCAAACCGATCCATCATTATTCCACACTCGCTATTTATAATATTTTGTAATATATTCTAAATTTATGATAACAGCCTCTCATGCCTAAAAAGTTTTGCAAAAAGAGAAGTGATTGGAAAGTTATGCATTGAAGAAGTGAGGTCGACCTTGAGCACTTGTGTTCATGCTCACGGAAACAATGTAGAATTTTTTCATGGAAGTTTCTCTGTAAATAATTATCCCCTTGTGTATATCCATTGTATTATAAAAATAATGTGCCAAGCTTTGGTTTCAGGATGATTAGATTGCTTGTTTACTATGTGGAGTACAAAAATAGAAACCTTGGCTGTAGTGCATGAATTTACATTTTTTACTAGAAAGTAAATTGGGTCTGAAACTTTTTTCACATTACTTCTGTACAAAATTTTCAAATTTTCAAATTTATTTCATAATTTTGGGAGTTACAGAAGTTTAAACTTCCAGATTACTACAGACTGTCCTGTTTTTGACAGATTCTGTTTTTCGCGTGTTGTTTGCTTATTTTGATGAATCTATGGCTAATATCGGGGGGTATGAACCATAGAGAAGTTGGAATACTGTAGGTTTAAACCAATATAAATAAAGAATTAGTTCATTACACTACCTAAAGGTAGTGATTTGCTTTAGTATACTAACGGATCTCACAAAGTTTTTGTTAAGTTTTTGTGGATGAAGTGTTCGAAGAACGAGGAGTTACCGATGTGAGAAGAATAAATAGAGGCAAGAGTTCAATCTTAGGGATGCCCAAGGAACCCCAAGTAAATATTCCAAGGATACTCAAGCATCTAAGCTTGGGGACGCCCCGGTTGGCATCCCATCTTTCTTCTTCAACAATTATCGGTATACCTCGGTTTTTGTTTTGTTCACATGATTTGTGTCCTTTGTGTTTTTTTCTTTAAGAACCATGCTAGTATGATATGTCCCTTCATAAATTTATATAATGATTCATGTGCTTCACTTATATCTTTTGTGTATGACCTTATAGAATGCTCTTTGTGCTTCACTTATATCTTTCGAGTATGACCTTATAGAATGCTCTTTGTGCTTGACTTAAATCTTTTGAGTATGGTTTTATAGAATGCTTCGTGTGCTTCACTAATATATTTTGAGCTTGGATATTGGTTAGTCAATATTAATTGTAGAATGCTCCATGAACTTCACTTATATCTTTTGGAGTATGAATAATATTATCATCTAAAGCGGGTTTGGAAGAGTGCCAACATTAGGAATTAGTGGTCCCACTATTCTGAATGAGAAGAATTTTCCTTATGTGGAGAGTAGAAAAATTTCTATTCTTGTAGATCATGGAAAGAATGCTTTAAGTGATGGTTATATTGTTGAATTCATTCATGATGCTACTGAAAATTATTATGAGGGAGGAATATATGCTTGTAGGAGTTACAATAATATCAAGTTTCCTCTCTAAGTGCTTAAAGTTTTGAAGTTATACTTGTTTTGCCTTCCTATGCTAGTTGATTCTTGTTCCTATAAATTATGTGCTCACGAAATCCCTAGGCATAGGAAGTTGGTTAGATTCAAATGTTCTAGTCATATTCTTCATGATGCTCTCTTTATGTTTCAATTATTATCTTTTGTGTGAGCATCATTGAAATCATCATGCCTAGCTAAAAGGCATTAAAGAAAAGCGCTTGTTGAGAGGCAACCCAATATTTACCCTTACTGTTTTTGTGTGTTTACATGATTAATGTACTGTAGTAATAATGTTTCATAGTTTTTTTTTCAATAAAGTGCCAAGTAAGACCTTTGGGAAGACTTGGGTGAGAGTTAATGTGATCTTGCTGTAAAAAACAGAAACTTTGCGCTCACCGGATTAGCTACCATTTTTTCTAGAAGAGTGCTTTTGAGTTGATTCTTTTTGCATAAGATTAATAGAAAAATTCCTCACGTCCACCAATTTATCTCATAATTTTTGGAGTAGCAGAAGTATGGTTTATGTTCAGATCATTACAGACTGTTCTGTTTCTGACAAATTCTGTTTTCATTGCATGGTTTACTTGTTTTCTAGCTTCTATGGCTTATATTTTTCAATATAAATTGTATAAATGATATGGTATAGTAGGCATTGTGTGAGAAAAATTATGAACCTTGTCTTTGATAGCACCAAAGTGAATGGTTTACTCTTTATCATACTAACCTATCTCACGAAGTTCTATTAAGTTTTGTGTGATTGAAGTTTTCAAACTTTGGGTGAGATATCGATATGAGGAGAATAAGGAGTGGAAAGACCCTAAGCTTGGGGATGCTCAAGGCACCCCAAGTTAATATTCAAGGATAACTCAAGCGCCTAAGCTTGGGGATGCCCCGGAAGGCATCCCCTCTTTCGTCTTCAAAACTATCGGTATACCTTACTCGGAGCTATATTTTTATTCATCACATGATATGTATTTTGCTTGGAGCGTGTTTTCAATTTTACTTTCTGTTTGAATAAAATCATTGGATCTGAAATCTTGAACGAAAAAGAATATTCCCATGGCTAGTTAATTATTTGACTACTCTGTGTTCTTCACTTATATCTTTTTGGAGTAGTTTGACATTTACTCATGTGCTTCACATATATCCTGTGAGTAAATGGTTGAATGAATTGAATATCATAAATCTGAATTTATATATGTTTCATATGCTTATACCATGGGGAGTAACACTACTAGGGAAAAACCTATACACAGAATCTTACCAGCAGCGCGCTTTAAAATCGGCTGCTTTGCTAAAGTAGCAATGTGCAGCGGACAAAACTTCGCCGCTGAAACAAGTTTATCGATGGCGCATTACACTCAAAGACGCTACTGCTAAAATTCCCACGATGCTGCCCGCGAGGCCGATTTATAGAGGCAGCGTTAATACAAGAGCTACTTGCTACGAATTAAATAAACGATGGCGCATTTCTGTAATAACCGTTCTTTGCTAAGATAACTAGTCGCAATAACCCATAGATCCACACACTCACTCGATCTCCCCATCAACCCCCCGCGCCGCCGGTCCTCCCCCGTCGCACCTCCTCCGATCTGCGCCGCCGACAACTCATCCTCCACGCTGGACTCGGTGCGGCCTCCTCCTCCGTCCTCCCTCCACTGCGCTGGCCGGCCCCTCCTCGCTCCGCCTTCCTCCTCCGTCCTCCCTCCACTGCGCCGGCCAGCTTCCTCCTCGTTCAGCCTTCCTCCTCCATCATACTCTCTACTCCCTCCTCGAGTCGCCCCTCCTTCTCCCTCCTCCCTGCTACATGTTGATTTAGTAGGCTAGTTTATATGCAACATTTTGATTTAGTTGATATGATTCAGTTGATTTAGTAGGCTAGTTGATTTAGTTGATTTAGAACATTTTCATTTAGTTGATTTAGTAGGCTAGTTGATTTAATTGATTTAGTAGGCTAGTTGATTTAGTTGATTTAGAACATTGTGTCATTTAGTTGATTTAGTATGCTAGCGGATTTAGTATGCTAGTTGATTTAGTATGCACCATTTTCTTGTTATTTTTTCTGTACATGGATAGGTAGATGCTTTTGTTTTTTTGTAATAAGTTATTTTTTTGGAAAAATGTAGGTGCCAATTTAGATAAATTTGCCACTTGTTTTTTTAATCAATTATCTTAGGCAATAGGTGCCATCGAAATGCTTTGGTAGGTGGTACCTTGTCATCTAATCGTTAATCCTTTGCTCATATTGCTTTAGGAAAATGGCGCCACCACCACCACCACTATGTCGACTGTGCAAGTCAAGGTGCGCCAGTAGCCTTGCAACTGGCAAGCTGTTCGACATCTACTTCTAGCCGAGTTTTCGTCATGCGGCGGTAAGAAATTAGATGAAATGTAACAACTATTTTATTTTTAGTGTTGGCATTACTGCATTGTGTCATTTTGCTTTTCTTACACAGATCGTCCCATGCAATGTGAGGCTGAAATTCAACAAGCTAACAGGAACCTTTGTGACATTTGAGGCTCTGGGGCCGTACACTATGGAGGTCGAGAAAGGGCGCAATATGTCACAGATTGGAGGAGATGGATGGGCCCGTTCCTCACCCGCATGCGTCTTCTTGGTGGTGAGTTGATCAGCTTCTCCTTCAGAAAGCGTAAAGACCCAAGTTGGCTGTCATTTATCTCAACCTGGTGGAAGATGATGAAGATGACGAAGATGATGAAGATGACGAAGATGATGCAGATGACGAAGATGATGAAGATACTGAGGACCCACTTCATGAAGCCATCGTAGCTCAAAGAATGAGGCTGAGCGAGGACGAGGTGTGCAACCTATGGGACATAATTCCGCCACGTGATGACTTTGTCGGGTTGCCATTCGTGACCCGCCTGACAAGTACCATGGTCGATCGGCATGAAATGGTATGTTATATGTACTGACTGTAGTAATTTGATGATATATATATGCTTTATTGTTATACTTACAAATGCAAATTATCCGATTATATGCTTAGGGAATCTGATGAAATGCTTAGTGTAGAGTCCAATGATATGCTTAGTAGAATTCATGATTAATTAGTACAAATGTGTAGTAATGTGTCTTTTGATAGTGTAGAAATCTAGACTTAATAGAAATATATTTGCAAGAGTATGTGTGAGGCTATTTATTAATTGATATGTTTTTCTCATTCAGAAATTGCCAAAGAACCTATCTGTGAGTTGTGGTATCGAGCCTGATGAAGAAGGCTCGGCTGGACTACACCTTACCGCAAGGGGCTCCGTCACCACCTGTACTTACCGCATGGACACAGGGCAGTCGCACACATAAACTTCGGTTGGGTGGAAGAGATTCCTCGTTGGCAAGAATCTTCGTGTTGGACAGGCCATCCTAATTACTATCAGAACACCCACCGCCCAGGCTTGAGGATGATGATCGTCGTCGATATCATCTAGAACTACATATGTGTGGCTATATCATCTAGAACTACATATGATGATCGTCGTCGATATCATGTAGAACTACATATGATGATCGTCGATATCATCTAGAACTAAATATGATGATCGTAGTCGATGTCACCTTGTACTGCTTGAGGATGCATGTTGAGCATATATGAAATTGTAATCTAGTACTTCCTCGGTTCCAAATTACTCGTCGTGGTTTTAGTTCGAATTTGAACTAAAACCACGACGGGTAATTTGGAATCGAGGGAGTACTACCTAGTACCTATAATGCTTTATGAAATTGATATCTAGTAGAACTAGTATCTGAAAATTGCAGTTTAGTGAAGCCGGAATGGGGAAATGGTGGAAGATATAACAAGAATGGCGGAGCAGGAAATCGCTACAACTAACTAATAGTAGCGGCGTTAAAATGCGCTGCTGATATAGTCAATAGTAGTAGCGCGGGTACAGGCAGCGCTACTACTAACGGTTAGCTGTAGCGCCTTATTCATAGCGCAGGTGCCCGCGCTGCTCATAGCCTCAAAACCCGCGCTACTACTAGGGTTTTCCCTAGTAGTGTAATGACTTCACACAGAATAAGTATAGGTAGTAAACTTATTGAAAGTTAGCAAACGCAGAATTGGTCACTTGAACAATTCATGAAAGAATATTGAAGGAAGAGAGATTTCACATATAAATATACTATCTTGGACATCTTTTGTAATTGTGAGCACTCATTAAAATATGACATGCTAAAAGGTTCATGTTGGACAAGGAATACAACTTAATGGGTTATGTTTTCCTATATCCGAAATGTTATATTGTCTTGGATCATCCAACATGTTGGGCTTGCCTTTCCCTCTCATGCTAGCCAAATTCTTTGCACCAAGTAGAAATACTACGTGTGCTTCCAAACATCCCTTAAACCAGTTTTGCCATGAGAGTCCACATACCTACCTAAGGATTGAGTAAGATCCTCCAAGTAAGTTGTCATCGGTGCATGCAATAAAAATTGCTCCTTAAATATGTATGATCTATTAGTGCGAAGAAAATAAGCTTTATACGAACTTGTGATAGGGAAGAAATAAAAGCGATGGACTGCATAATAAAGGTCTTTATCACAAGAGGCAATATAAAGTGACGTTCTTTTGCATTAAGATTTTGTGCATCCAACCATAAAAGCGCATGAAAATCTCTGCTTCCCTCTGCGAAGGGCCTATCTTTTACTTTTATCTTCTACCCTTATACAAGAGTCATGGTGATCATCACCTTTCCTTTTTACACTCTTTCCTTTGGCAACCACTTTGTGTTGGAGCGATCCGAATATATATCTATATATATATATATATATATATATATATATATATATAGGTAAATTGTTTGGGGCACCTAGGTGCCTGGGCACCTTGATCGGGTCCAACCCGTTAGTACAACTTTTAGTTTCTTTCCTAATTTGTTTGCATGCAAGACATTCCATCTATGAAACAACATGAAGCATTTCCTTTTATTAATTTTCTCTCTCATACCTTTTCACATAAAAGATTAGATCATGTATTCGCGAGTATATGCAAAAAAATAATATTTATGGTGCCCACACATTTACGTGGACATATATCCATAAAACAATTGGGTATCATACCCACTTATTTACGCCTATACACTTCAAAAAACAATTAGGTACAATACCACATATTGTGGTATGTATTCATATATTTCTACTTGGGTATGTTGCAAAATATGCAAAAACAATTAGGTATAATACCAATGTATTATTGGGGTATGTAGTCATATATTTTACGCCAGGGTATGTAGTTGTAGAGAATAGATGTATAGTTGTAGGAAAAAATATTGGGGTATGTACGCATATATTTCAATTTCGCATATCCACTTTTTTTGGACTATGTACTTCAAAAAACAGTTAGGTATAATTCCTATGCATTATTGGGGTATATATTCATATATTTCATGCCTGGGTATACATATATTATTGAAGGAAATGTGAAAAATAATAGGTATACGTATGTTTCATGCATGGGTATGTAGATGTATATAATCATATATTAGGAAATATGAAAAACAATTAGGTATACATATATAATTTTCACGTGAGGGTATGTAGTTGTAGATAAATATGATAAGTACGCACATACCTAAAATATATTGAGTACTCTCAGTTTCACATATCCGTAATTGTATTGGGTACCATCAATTTAAAATCATTTGACGAGTATATACCCGTATATGTTGACATACCCAAATAATATACTCTTTTGAATACATACGCATAAATGGTATTGGAGACAGACCCCAAAAATAATATACCCAAAAAATAAAGTACATGTATATGCCTTGAACACATACCTGTAAATGATACTTGAGACATACCCGTAAATAATGTACCAAAATAAAATATACGTACTATGTTATAAAAAATTACACGTACTGTGTTTTAAAAATTAACTGATGTAAATTTAATGGTGAAATACCCAAAAATAATATACCTTTTTTGAATACAAACAGTAAATTGTATTGGAGGCATACCCGTAAATAATATACCCAAAACAAATACACCTATATGCCTTGAACACATACCCATAAATGATATTTGAGATATACCCATAAATAGTATATACCAAAAAGATAAATAAATGTACTTTGTTCTAAAAAATACACGTATATGCGTTGAAGACATTCCCGTAAATGATGTTGAAGATATACCCAAAAATGAAAGAAGTGCATGTATAAGAAAGAAAGAATGGCACGTATCATGGAGCATGCATGACCTTAATGGACCATTAATTGCTGATTTTATCTCTCCTGCCTAATGTGAGCATTAAGTGTCCATGTCCAGCAATAATTAGCAATAATGTTTCCTAATAAAAAGCTAACGGGTCACCCATTAGTGGCAATACTAGTTACACCTGCACACATCTCAAAGTAATCCAATGATTTATAGGCAAGGTGCTGGGCACCTAGGTGTCCCCAAATAGGCGTCCTATATATATATATATATATATATATATATATATATATATATATATATATATATATATATATATATCCACTTGGATGTAGGTTTTCATAAATTATTATTGACATTACCCTTGAGGTAAAAGGTTGGGAGGCAAAACTATAAGCCCCTATCTTTCTCTGTGTCCGGTTAAAACTTTGAACCCATAAATATCACATGAGTGTTAGTAATTGTGAAAGATTAAATGATAGTTGAGTATGTGGAGTTTGCTGAATCAAAGCTCTTACATAAACCCTTCCCGAAAATAAGATGAATTGCAATTGTTTGATGACTAAGAGCACCATCTGTTAGTTTTCAAGAAAGTTTATGATCTATACTTTAACATCTGAATAGCTTGTTACTTGATCATGAAAATTTTTATGAAGATGAGCTACTGTTATGATATATAATGATGCTATAAAGAGTGATTGAAACTATCATTGATGAAACTTATGCACTTGCTAGCATTCACACTTCATAAATTATTACTTTTATCATTTACCTACTCAAGGACGAGCAGGAATTAAGCTTAGGGATGCTGATACGTCTCCAACATATCTATAATTTATGAAGTATTCATGCTATTATATTATAAACCTTGGATGTTTTATATGCATTTATATGCTATTTTATATGATTTTTGGGACTAACCTATTAACCTAGTGCCCAGTGCCAGTTTCTGTTTTTTCCTTGTTTTTGAGTTTTACAAAAAAGGAATATCAAACGGAGTCCAATTGACGTGCCAATTTTTGACGATTTTTTATGGACCAAAAGAAGACCCCGGAGTAAAAGAGTTGGGCCAGGAGAGTCCCGAGGCGTCCACGAGGGTGAGGGGCGCGACCAACCCCCCCCCCCCCCCATAGGCGTGTGGGCCTGCCTCGTGGACGCCTCGGGCACCTCCTTGACGTGAGACCGGCGCCAAAAATTCCTATAAATACAGAAACCTCAATAAATCAACCTAGATCGGAACTTCCACCGCCTCAAGCCTCTGTAGCAACGAGAAATCAATCTAGGCCCTCTCCGGCACCCTGCCGGAGGGGGCCATCATCACCGGTGGCCATGGAGGAGTATCCCAGAGAGGCCATCATCGCCATCTAGGGGGAGGCCATGGAGGAGGAAGCACAAGGGGGAGAACCTCTCCTCTTCTCTCTTGGTGGCACCGGAGTGCCATGAAGAGGGGAATCATCGCCGCGGTGATCGTCTTCATCAACATCACCATCATCATCACCATCCTCATCTCTTTTACGCGGTCCACTCTCCCGCACCCCGCTGTAATCCCTACTTGAACATGGTCCTTTATGCCACATATTATGATCCACTGATGTGTTGCCATCTTATGATGTTTTGTGTAGATATCCTTTGTCTTTGGGTTGATTGATGATCTAGATTGGTACGAGTTGTATGTTTTATTTTTTGGTGTTGTCCTATTGTGCCCTCCGTGTCACGCAAGCATGAGGGATTCCTGCTGTAGGGTGTTGTGATACGTTTATGACTCGCTTATAGTGGGTTGCTTGAGTGACAGAAGTATAAACCCGAGTAAGGGGGTTGTTGCGTACGGGATAAAGGGGACTTTATGCTTTAATGCTATGGTTGGGTTTTACTTTAATGATCTTTAGTAGTTGCGGATGCTTGCTAGAGTTCCAATCATAAGTGCATATGATCCAAGAAGAGAAAGTATGTTAGCTTATGCCTCTCCCTCATATGAAATTGCAATGACGACTATCGGTCTTGTTAACAATTGCCTAGGATAATTCCGCTTTTACCGATCCATCATTATTCCACACTCGCTATTTATAATATTTAGTAATATATTCTAACTTTATGATAACAGGACCTACTTTTAAATTTTAGCTCTCCGATATCATGCAAAGTTATCCTCTTCATACCCACAACGTAGTTTTATTTCTCGTTTCTAGTTGGAAGCAAATTTGATTATGCGTGAGAGTTGTATCAGTGGCAGATAGGACTTGAGAGAATATTGATCTTACCTTTAGCTCCTTGTGGGTTCGACACTCCATACTTATCACTTCCACCTTTGGGAATTTCTATCATGATTCCCTGCACTTGCGGATTATCAAATCCCATAGCTCGCAGTGCCTTTCAAATAGCGCATAACTCTCTCAAGCGCATGCCAATGATCATCTCCTAGTTTTGACACAAACCGACTCAGCTTGCTCATAGCAAAAGAGATGTCAGGCCTCGTGGCACTCACCAGATACATAAGCGAGCCAATAATCTGAGAATACCTCAGTTGATCTCTAGCAATCCGTCGATTCTTTTGAAGCAACACAGTAGCATCATATGGAGTTGGAGAAGGCGTGCAGTCGCTATACCCAAAACGACTCAAGATTTCCACATAGTGAGACTGAAGCAGTGTGATCCCACCATTCTCATCTCTCAGCAGCTTGATGTTTAAGATAACATCAGCCACTCCTAGATCCTTCATCTCAAAGCAACGAGATAAGAAATCCTTAACCTCCTTGATTAAATCAAGTTTGGTTCCAAAGATCAGTATGTCGTCGACATACAGACAAAGAATAACTCCTTCGCCCCCACCATGGCGATAGTACACACACTTGTCACCATAGTTTACTACAAAGCCAACATCAGTTAATGTTCTTTCGAACTTCTCATGCCACTCCTTAGGAGCTTGTTTAAGGCCATATAAAGACTTTAATAACTTGCACACCTTTCCTTCCTGACCAGGTACTGCAAAACCATCTGGTTGATCCATGTAAATTTCTTCCTTCAACTCTCCATTGAGGAAAGCTTCTTAACATCCATTTGATGCACGAGAAGACCATGTGAGGCAGCCAGTGATAGTAGCACCCGAATTGTGGTCAGTCTAGCCACGGGTGAGTAAGTATCAAAGAAGTCTTCACCTTCTTTCTGGGTATAACCCTTAGCCACAAGCCGTGCCTTGTACTTTTCAATTGTACCATCAGGTCTAAGCTTCTTCTTGAACACCCACTTACATCCTACAGGTTTGCACCCATAAGGACGGTCAGTGAGCTCCCAGGTTCTGTTAGCTAAGATGGAATCCATCTACTTCTGAACAGCTTCCTTCGATGGTCGGCATCAGGAGATGCATAGGCTTCTGAAATAGTCCTGGGTGTGTCATCCACGAGGTACACAATGAAATCGTCACCAAAGGACTTTGCAGTCCTCTGTCTTTTACTCCTCATAGGATTTCCATTGTCACCCTCAACTGGATTCTCAATGTGTTCCATCGCAATGGCGGGTTCAGGAATTACAGCGAATTCCTCACTAGATGGAGTAGGTACCTCCTGATTTGATGAACTCGACATATCCTTCATAGGAAATATGTCCTCAAAGAAAGTTGCATCCTTCGACTCCATAATCGTACCAACGTGCATGTCGGATACCTCAGATTTTATTATCAAAAATCTATAGCCAATGCTATGAAAAGCATAGCCCAGAAGAACACAATCCACGGTTTTTGGTCCAAGCTTGCGCTTCTTGGGAATTGGTATATTGACTTTCGCCAAACAACCCCAAGTACGTAGGCAACATAGTTTCAACCTTTTCCTTTCCCACTCCTCAAATGGAGTCATGGACTTATGCTTTGTGGGAACTCGGTTTAGGACATGACACGCAGTCATTAGCGCCTCCCCCCACCATTCCTTGGAGAGACCCGATGTGTCTAACATGGTGTTAACCATATCAGTTAGAGTTTGGTTCTTTCTTTCGGCTACCCCATTTGACTGAGGTGAGTAGGGAGGCGTCCTCTCATGGATTATACCATGTTCCGCACAAAACAAATCAAATTCATTAGAAAAGTACTCTCCACCACGATCAGACCTAAGCCGTTTAATTTTTCGATCAAGTTGGTTCTCTGCTTCAGCTTTATAGTTTTTGAAGAAAGTTAAAGCCTCATCTTTCGATTTCAGAAGATACACATAACAATATCTAACGGAGTCATCGATCAACGTCATGAAGTATCTCTTTCCACCTTTTGTCAACACACCATTCATCTCACAAAGATCAGAATGTATAAGCTCTAGTGGTGCCAAGTCTCTTGCCTCTACAGTTTTATGGGACTTGCGAGGTTTCTTAGCTTGCACACATACTTGGCACTTGGAGAATTTGACAGTAGAGATTTTCGGAATTAAATTCATATTCGCTAGCCGTGTCATGCAACCAAAGTTAATATGACAAATTCATGACTGCCAAATATCAGACTCATTATTGTGTCAAACATTATTAATAAGTTTAGTGCAAATATCTGACAAAGACAGGCGGAACAAGCCTCCACTCTCATAGCCTTTTCCAACAAATTGTCCATACTTAGAAATTAAAACTTTATTGGACTCGAAAACCAACTTAAAACCATCTTGACATAAACGGGAACTGCTAACGAGATTTTTATTGATGGACGACACATGATGAACGTTTTTCAGATGGACGGTCTTCCCCATAGTAAACTTCAGATCGACCTTACCGACACCATAAACGATGGCATGTGACCCGTTCCCCATCAGCACGGGAGAAGTCAATGTGACCTAGTAAGAAGAAAACATAGAGGCATCAGCACAAACATGTACATTGGTACCGGTGTCAATTAACCAATCAGGAGATTGAAATACTGAAAGGATGGTAGGAAGAATACCGTACCCAGATTCCTTCATATCAGTATCACCAATGACAACATTAGCGGACTTGCTGCTCTTCTCATGTCCGCGCTCCTCAAAGTGGTTAGGACACTTCGGAGCCCAGTGATTAGGATCACCGCAGACATGGCAAAGTCCCTTCCTGTTCTTGTGAGAATTCTTCTTGAAGTTGGTAGAATGTGATGGCTTGTTCTTTGTATCAAACTTTCCTTTGCCCTGAGTTTTGTTCTTGTTGTTTTTGAACTTGTTGGGATGGAACTTCTTCTTCTGTACCATATGGGCACTAGAACCTCCCTCAGCAACTCGAGCACATGTGTCCTTTGCTCTCGCCTTCTCTTCAACATAAAGAGTACCAATGAGATCCGCAACGGAAACTCCTGTCTCTTGTGTTTCAGGGAAGTAGCAAAATTGTTCCACGAAGGTGGAAGCTTGGCAATAATGCCCCCGACAACAAATTTGTCCGGCAACACACACTTAAAATACTCAAGTTCCTTGGCGAGTGAATGTATCTCATGAGCCTGCTATACAACAGAGCGCTCATCAGTCATCTTGTAGTCATAGAATTTCTCCATGATGTACAACTCGCTGCCGGCGTCCGAGGCACCAAACTTGGCCTCGAGCGCATCCCACATGTCCTTGCCGCTGTCAAACGACATATATGAGTCCACAATGGAATCATCAAGAACACTCAGAAAAGCGCCTTTAAAGAGAGTATCGATCTTCTCAAAAGCTTCCAGCTGTGCTGGATTAAGATCGCACTCAGGCTTGCCATTGGTGGCGTCATAGCAGCCCATGGTCTGAAACCAGTAGACTTCTCTCGTGCGCCACCTCTTATATTGCACCCCCTTAAAGGTAGGTGGCTTCAGATGCGCAGCAAAACCACTCGGGGTAAATTGCCTACACTCGGGTTTTTGGATTGTTGGAAATATGAGCATTTACTACGAGATTTAATCCAAATAAATAGAAGATAAATCATGACAGCAATAGCAGAGATTAAACTAATCATGCGAACTAGCATAGTAGAGGAACAGATCACATCTGCACTTTCATCCCATGCATCAACGGTTGTATTTGGCATGTCAGGCAAAATCAGCCGGAAAGTGTCCTTTGTATAGTGGGACTCTTGTAGACTTGCTGGCGCCCATACCATCAATGGTTGAAGTCCCAAGCAAGGTATGGAGCGTTGGAAGTTGAGAGAGCCCAGAATGGTTTGAGGACTATTGTTGGAGTTGTTCTTACTGTTTTTTAATCCATATAATACCAATATATAGCATCCAAATTTCTCAAATTTACCTGGTTTATTTAGCATCCAAACCAGTCACGCTTTTGCCGCACATGTTTATGTGACATAGTGCTATGAGGAAATCTATAACGTCATCTGATTTTGGAGATTGTGAGTACAAATGTGCACAATTTTTTCATCTGAGAGTCTTCCAACCATATTAAATTGTTGGAAATATGAGCAAATTACTACGAGATTTAATCAGAATAAACAGAAGATAAATCATGACAGCAATAGCAGAGTTAAACTAATCATGTGAACTAGCATGGTAGATGAACAGATCAAATCTAGGGCACATACTAGTAACATGAATTCTACCAAGATCTCCAAGAAGAAGGATAGAATCACATACGGTGCAGTGGGAACAGCACCGCCGGCGTTGACGTTGTCGCCCATGTCGTCGAGGATGAGGCGAGGCGAGGCGTGGTGTGGCGAGCGAGGAGGAGGAGCGCGTGTGTAGGTCTCCTCTTCTCATGCTTATACAAGTGGTAGAAGAGTTCACCTTATAAAGAGGTGCACCTCTCACTCAACTTCCGTGGTGGGACTAAACTTTAGTCTCACTCACTCCACTCACATGTGTGCATGAATGGGCAAGGAGAATTTCATAATTTTAGTTGCACTAGTAGAAAACAGGGCTTTGGTAACAGCTCAATATACACATTAGTCCCGGTTGCATTATGAACTGGAACTAATGTGAGCATTAGTTCCGGTTCGAGCGGCTAAAGGCATTAGTCCCGGTTCAAATGAGACATTTAGTCCCGGTTTGAGATACGAACCGGGACTAAAGGGCAAAGATTAGACCTTTAGTCCCGGATTGAGACATGAACCGGGACTAAAGGGTGCGATGCCCTTTAGTCCCGGTTCGTGTCTCAAACCGGGACTAAAGGTGTTCGTGTCTAAAACACTACCCCCGTGTATCGCCATTTCCGTTTTGAAAAAAATAAAAGAAAATGATAAAAACTTCAAAAAAAAATAAAATCCTTCGAGATGCAGTTATAATACTACATCTACTAGTTAGGGAAATTAAAAACTTAAATTTGGACATGTTTTGCAAAAAAGTGTAATGAAAAAGTAAATGGCTATAACTTTTGCATACGGTGTCGGAAAAAAACGTATAATATATCAAAATATTCAGCATGAAAATCCACATCCGATTTTGACGGCCATAGGCCTGTTTGCAAATTTTTAGAATCCTCAAATTCTAAAAGGAAAAATAGTTGTGCTCAAATTTTAGTTTTTTTTTTAATTTTGGTTAAATCTGGTCAAGCTACTTATTCAAGAAGTATTAGTGTTACTAAATAATTATTCGAGAATATTAGTGTTACTAAATAATTATTCAAGAATATTAGTGTTACTAAATAATTATTTCAAATTTTCTGAATTTTGGTCAAATCTGGTCAAACAATGGTCAAACTACTTATTCAAGAAATATTAGTGTTACTAGATAATTATTGTTTTTTAGAATAATAGTTTCAAACTCAAATAATGAAATGCGTGACTTCATGCTCAAGCTAAACTCCTCAGGATTAAAAGGATTGACATCTTACTATTGTCAGGAAAACAACAAGTGCAGACTTGGAAACGAGGGGGAATAGAACCCGGAAGTTAAGCGTGCTCAGTTTGGAGTAGTGAGAGGATGGGTGACCGACCGGAAAATTAGATGATTTAGAATGATGAGGGGGGATTAGAGATTAGAGGTTAAATTGAGCAGTGACGAGGGGTGATTAGAGATTAAATTATAAAATAATTCTGAAATTTGAAAAGCGGGAAAAAATTATTTTTTTTTGAAAAAAATCATAAAATACCAACCGGGACTAAAGGTGAAGCTCCAGACAGCGGCCACGTGTAGGGCCTTTAGTCCCGGTTTGTAACAGAACCGAGACTAAAGGGGGGTCGGGGAGGGGTTTAATGTGAGCTGGGACTAAAGGCCCTCTGGAACCGAGACAAATGGGCCTTTTTGTACTAGTGTTAGGCTTTGGGCCAAAGGCCTGCTAGCAAAATTCCAACACGAATTTACCCTCTCTCCCTCTCATGTGTGTCTACGGGAGAGAGAGAGAGAGGGGGGGGGAGGGGGGGCGTGCGGGAAGAGAATACCTAAATGTTTGCACTATTTCTTTTAAATACACGTAAGGGAGATCTAGCATTCCATTAACTATAACAAGTACTGTACATTTTATTGGTAATTAGATGATCAGAATGATTGCACAAGGTAGAGAAAAGATTTGGGAAGTTCATGGACTTGGTCAATAGAAGAATAGAAGAGAACACTCTCGAGATGCCATGTATGTCCAAGCAAAAAAGATCATCTTTGTTAAGCGCACTCGTCCTAATTTTGGAATAACACATGCAATTTGGACACAACCAAAAGCATAAACAAGCACACATAAGTGGTTATATATCCAAAAACAAATGAAATGAAAATTATACTATATTTTATATGCAAGTTTTTCTGTCAAAATTGCTAGCAGGTGCAAATAAGGAGGAACCAATCGCCATGACCTGAAGATGTTTGTCCCCTAGTAGCCCCCTTGTCGGCCAAGACCGAAGTGCTTCGGAAAGACTTAGCTTACTCTATTTTTTGAATGTCTCACATGATGTCTGCAGGGTCAGTACATAAAAATCAGCTCTTGTTACTGATTAATCGAAAGTTTCAAACTTAAATCTACATTTAAGTATCTTCCAAAACAAGGCAGCCGCCAAGACTCAAAGACAATCTCGAGCAATTCAGTTTTGTCTCTCCACTCAGATCCAACCCAAAGTGCCGGGTCAAGATGAGTAAAACATATGAAGTCAATATTTTTTTTAAGGCCGGAAGTCGGTGCAGATCCAAACTTGGAATTTGGTGCAATGTATACCTAGATAGTACGTACGTACTAGTTTAGTTCTCCACTGAGAGTATCCAACCCAAATTGCCTGGTCAAGATGAGTAACATGTGAAAAGTCAAACTTGTAACATGCATGGCGCAGATCTCAACATGCAACTTGGGACAGTTTACCAAGCTACGAATAAAATTTATCTATACATTCATGGAGTAGTACATGACAATACTAATTAGCTATACCTAAGATTCCAATCCTGGGTGCCTGTATATAAATAGTATCGTATGTGCACCAGCAAGTCTTTACATCTCAAATCTCATCCTGCGTCTCCCTTCTCCTTCTCTCTTAGCCTTGCATTGCTTGCTGGCTCCGTAACACAATGGCTCCAGGTTCAGCTGCTCTCGCTCTCAAGGTGGCCGCCGTCGTTGCTGTTCTCGCCATGCTAGTCGTGCCTTCCTTGGGGCGCTGCCGTTCACCCGCACCGCCGCCACCAACTCCTACTCCCTCACCACCACCACCACCGCCAGCTCTCACACCACCACCTCCGGCGGTGCTGCTGCCACCAAACCCTGCACCAGCGCCAGCACCGGGGCCGGTGATATCCTGCCCCGAGTGTTCTTATCAGTGCTGCTACACCTTCGTTACCGAGAAATGCAGCAGTACTTGCGACGCAGTTGGACCTTCCTGCAACTCCTGCAAGACCCAGGTGTCCTTGCTCTGCAGGGCCGACAAAAACTGCACCGGCAGCTGCGATGAGTGCAACGACACCATCAACAATTCATGCATCAGCGCCTGCACTACCCGATACTGTGACGCCTGCACGAGGGGGCGGAGCGGAGAGTGCCGAGATAACTGCAGCAAGCAGTGCTCCCCGCCTAACTGCAGACCCTGGAGTCCTCAGAACTAGCTTAGATAGCTGCTCTAGCTAGCATGTGTTGCATTATATGGTCAAACGTGTCTGCTAGTTCATGCATTCATGAGTCATGTGTATGAGAAGCTGTGACCATAAGCCCTAGCTAGCATGTGTTGCATTATATGGTCAAACGTGTCTGCTAGTTCATGCATTCATGAGTGTCATGACTCATGAGTCATGTGTATGAGAAGCTGTGACCATAAGCCAATAATATGGAAGCTGTCGTTGGGCCCGATCTTGGCACAATGGTTTGATGCTACAATCTGCGAAATGTGCTTTGGGTCCACATCTGTGAAGCAATCAACGGCTGTTATGGAACATCTGTGTGCCGAGTTGGACAAAATATGATGTCATGCCCATACACCATAGCATCTCTCTTCTCTATCACGAAAATCTTATCTATGGCGCATTTCCCTTGTAATCTAATCTAGAATAAGTTGGACTTTTGTTTGCGCATTCGTTGCATGATCTTACTTTCTCCCCCGGACCATATACCATATTTGTCACTCTGACTAAGCCTTTAAAGTGTTGGAACTAATCTCGTTACATCTTCTGTTTAGACTGTTTTTATCCTTTGCTTCCACGTTATATGTAATTTTTTTAGAGTCCTAGTCACGTAGGAGTTCTTACATGCATTGTTTGTTGTACTGCATGCGAACTACACGGGCCAGAGGTGTGCTAGTTCACGCTGCGGCCAGGTCGTTTAGTTGTTAGGATTCTACCGAGTCGTCTGGTACTTTCCATTGCATCGTGGGATGGCACGACGCTTTAAGTGGATCGTGATGGACTTAGATCTTTACTGGATGGAACAAAAGGAAAGGGCGAAAAGGACGCAAAGATTACGCATTGCAAAATCTCTCTCTCCCGACGGCGTCTCTCTTCTCAGTTTTCCTTCAGCCTTCGTGTGTGTGCCTTGTGTTCTTCAGAGAAAAGGTTTCGAGAGAGAGAGGGTAGATCACTGCCAAAAAATCTATCAATTGGCATCAGAGCCACGGGTGTAGGGCCTTGGGCGTTTTGGCGGCGGCGATCTAAGGAGTTCGGCAGCGACTGCGATGGGTGATACATCTCCGAAGAGTAGCGATGGGAAGAGCAGCAGCGGCGGCGGAAAGTACACGCCGCCGGCGGCCAGGAAGGCTGCTGCAGCGGATGGCGGCGCTGTTGTGCTCGCTACCCCATAGAGGGCCATGAGTGTGCCCGTCCAGTATCCGATGCTGACGGACACAAACTACTCGCTGTGGGCCGCGAAGATGAAGGTCCTGATGAAGCCGTTGCGTGTTTGGTCCGTGATTGAAGGCTCCGGTGAGTATGATCAAGCTGCGGACGAAGGGGCGTTCGCCGCGCTCTCTCAATCTGTTCCGGATCACGTGATGCTGCAGGTTGCGGAGTGCGACACCGCGCGTGAGGCGTGGGAGATGATCCGGTGTGCGTGCCTCGGCGAGGATCGCGTGAAGAAGGCGCATGCACGCCAACTGAAGAGACAATTTGATCGCCTCGATATGGCGGATGGGGAGACGATCCCGGAGTTTGCCAAGAAGCTGATCCCGCTGGTGAGCGAGAGCCGCTCTCTCGGCGTCACACTTGAAGATGAGGCCGTGGTGGAGCGGCTCTTCAGCGCTGTTCCAGACCGTTTCACGGACATCGTCAACACCATTGAGCAGTGGGGTAATGTCTCCGCAATGACAGTGCAAGAGGCTATTGGGCGCCTCACCGCGTTCGAGCAGAACCAGCGCGGTCGTTGTCAGAGTGGTGGCCATGAAGGCGAGAAGCTGATGCTTGTTTCACGTGCCCAGCTGGAGGAGTTGATCCTTAAAGAGAAAAAGAAGGGGGTGGGCTCCAGCAGCGGCAACAAGAATGACGATCAGGACGGGCGTGGTGGTGGTGGCCGCGGCCAGGACGGAAAGAAGAAGGAACGGCGTGGCAAGTTTGACAAGTCGAGGATCATCTTCTTCCAATGTGGCGAGAAGGGCCACTTTGCCTCTAAGTGCGACGAGCCGAAGAAAGAAAAGGTGCTGCTCGCCGACGCCGGCGACGACGAACCAGCGCTGCTGATGGCTGTGGCAAGTGAGCTCGCGCCGGTGCTACAACATGCCTCCGACGTCGTCTAGCCAGAAGGTATGGAGGTGAAGAAGGTGCTTTGCCCCTTAGCCGTCGAGGCTGAGTTGGAAGTTGTTAAGGTAGAGGCAAAACCGGATGCGTGGTGAACTGGCCGCAGCCCAAGTGAAGTTGCACGCCATGTCAAAGGAGTACAGTGCACAGACAGCGAGCCGCGACGGTGACCACACGCTCCTGCTTGAGTGTGTGAATGCATTAGAGGAAGATGCAAGGCTGGCCAAGGAGGAGAATGGCAAGCTGCTGCAGGTGCAGCGCGTGCTCCGCGAAGAGAACAGCGGACTGCATGATATGGTAAAGAAACTAATGGCAAGAGCCCTCCCAGCAAGTGCAGCAATAGCAGCATCAGCGCCGGTAGCTGTGACGCCGACCGTGAAGTCACCAGGCGTGTAGACGCCCGCCATGGAGTCACTGGACGTGGAGACACGACACCAGTCGTGAAGGAGCTTGGAGTGCAGCTCAAAGTGAAGGAGAAAGTATGCTCAGAGGGGCACTTGCAATCTGCTGAGGTCCCTGATGTGGTCTTGCTGAATGAAGAGAAAATCAAGCCCAAGCTAAGTGCTGATGAGAGGTACAATGGTGAGCTTTGGTATGTTGTTACAGGTGCAAGCAACCACATGTCTGGTTGTTCAAAAATATTTACTAAACTTGACTCCAGCGTGAAGTGGACCGTTTGCTCTGGGGATGGGTCTGTGCTACAAATTTGTGGCCGAGGCACTGTCTTGCTCAGGTGCCGTGGTGGTAAGCAGCATGTGCTCAAGGATGTGTATTTTATTCCCAAGCTTAGAAGCAACATAATTAGTTTGGGTCGGCTGGACGAAGAAGGGTGCAAGTGTGGGCTATTCCATGGGGACCTGAGCATTTTTTATGGCTCGGGAGAGCTGCTATCTAAGGCGCACAGGACAAAGAATCGACTCTACGCACTGAACCTGAAGGAACCTGTGTGCCTGCCGAACATGAAGAAGTGTTCAGTACCAGGTGAGGGGGGTGTTATGCATGGTGATGGATCTTTGCTTGCAACATCCACAGGCTCTTCAATGGACAAGGCGCCAGTGCCGGCAAGTGAAGCGAAGAAGAACGGCACGGCAGCACGCGTCATTACCGGAGTTAAGGCAGCATGAAATTTCAGCACACAATAGAATAAATGAAGATGAGGTAACAAGATTAAGGGGTGATTGTTGGAACTAATCTCGTTACATCTTCTGTTTAGACTGTTTTTATCCTTTGCTTCCACGTTATATGTAATTTTTTTAGAGTCCTAGTCACGTAGGAGTGCTTGCATGCATTGTTTGTTATACTGCATGCAAACTACACGGGCCAGAGGTGTGCTAGTTCACGCTGCGGCCAGGTCGTTTAGTTGTTAGGATTCTACCGAGTCGTCTGGCACTTTCCATTGCATCGTGGGATGGCACGACACTTTAAGTGGATCGTGATGGACTTAGATCTTTACTGGATGGAATAAAAGGAAAGGGCAAAAAGGACGCAAAGATTACGCGTCGCAAAATCTCTCTCTCCCGACGGCGTCTGTCTTCTCAGTTTTCCTTCAGCCTTTGTTTGTGTGCCTTGTGTTCTTCAGAGAAAAGGTTTAGAGAGAGAGAGGGTAGATCACTGCCAGAAAATCTATCACATAAAGCCATCTAATTTTGCAAGTGGTAAGTACGGACTCATCATCGACGAGTACCTTCAGGGTACCTGCATCTGCATGTGATGAGATATTCTATCACAGATGTTTGCCTCACCTTCAAAAGGAGGTAAAACGATGCAACATGGGGTTACTTACCAAATTCAATCGCCACCATGACGATAGGCAGCTCGGACGAGGACACAACTTTGTGTTGCAATTCCGCAAGGAACGGCAGAACCGCTACGATCAGAATGATCCTAAAGATCGATTCGATGCATGCATGGTGTATAACCTGAGCGCTAAGGAAAAACGTCCCGGCTCCCATGCCACAATGTCATAGCAATCCTTGGCTCCTTGCTAATTCTGATGAGCATTCCTACCGAATGCCCTTGCAACTATTGCCACGGAAATTTTTTCTCCATGCGATCAATCTTAAGTCTAAGTGAATGGTCTCCTGAAGACCGATGAAATCTTGATGCTCTCTGTGAATGTAGTCTTTAAGTTTTATAGGCGGCGGCCAGAGTGACCAAAGCCCCTAAAATGAATACATCTCATTTGATGGAGGGAACGATGAGGTGACAGCTGGAACTATATAAATAACTGACGCTATGGTTGGTGAGTCCTAGGAGTCCTAGTTATGGTTTACACGTACTTTTGGCACCCATATATATTAGCAGGACAGAGATGCCGTACGAACTTTCTCCAATGTGCGAACTTGGCCTTGGCCTAGTTATGGTTGGTGGAGTATTAGATAGTTTTCAGTCGCAAAGAGGGAGTAGTGCGACGAAGAAGTTGAGAGACTCCTAATGTCAGAGTGATTTGCCTTTGGGAATGAGAAGCACCGAGAATTTAAGCGCCTCTCAACTTAGCACGCGCATAAGCAATGATGACTTAACCTACTTCTACCGCAGTCTAAGATAGACGCTTATTGGGCTCATAACTCACCGGAGTAGTTGATCACTTCTAGCATGAGTAAGAAACATCTGCACAGCCGGCGGCGAGCAACCGAGTCTTCCGGTATCTGTTCGTGTGTAATCACCAGATCGCGACAAAGTGATAAGAGAAACCGGTCATCCCAATCGATTTCGTGTGTGTTCCTTCTGGGCTTCAAACTAGATTCGCTCAAGCTGGTCGGTTAGCTAATTAGCAGATTCGGCCGTACAAGAAATGCTCTGCCTGTCAAAAAATCTCGTCGTAAAGCATCTCTACGTGAGCGCTGAAGAAGCAAAGCATATAGGCAAGGTTTTTAATTTCGGAAACCAAATTATTTCGGACCTCATTGGAAATTTCGCATATTTCAGAAATTATTTTGGAATTTTCAAGTTTCACTTAATTTTACTGAATTTTAACAAAATTTAAATTTATTTTGAAATTAGTTTGAATCTGCATCGAAATTTCGGGGTTAAAGATATTTCGCACCCCACTGAAATATGTGAAATTTCGTTGAAATTTTTAGCCCTGCATATAGGTGCCTGGCCTGCTGCGCCCTGCGCCAACATTGGGTATGGGCTTGTCCCAGATTCAGCGGTACCTCGGTTGTGACTTGCGAGTGACCTGATTGACCGCCTCTTGCTGACGTATCTCTCGGTTGCGCTGGGGTTGTGTGCCTTCGGCTGGTGGTGCCCTGTAGGCTGTGAGCAGGGATCCGAGTGTGCATTTAGACGGCAGGTAGGGAGCTCAATACTGGTGGCAGGGGGCCTCGAGGGCCCTTCCTTGGCCGATTCAACTAGGATCTTGCCGGAGGAGGGTTTGGGCGTTCTCCTGACTTATACACATGTCCCTATGATCTCTGTTCTTGGTCCTTGCTATCTCCTAACTTGAGCAGCGCTCCACGGCCGGATTGAGGTGGCTGTCTCAACAGCGTGTCGGCCCTTTATGGAGATAGATCGATGTGTTCGACGCTACGGTGGATGGTGATTTCGCAAGGCGGCGTGGATCCGGTCACTGACATGTGGGCCAGTCACCTGTTGGGCCCACATGTCATGGACACAAAGGTAGGTGCCTTAAAGCACCGAAGCATCGTCCGTAGGCTAGCAAGCTTCACATTTACAAAGCACTAGGAAAAGAACAACGACAACCACTAGCTCTAGCTGTTGAGCTAGGTAGGTAGGTAGTTTAAGATATTCAGAGCAACCCCGACCGAGCGGCCCAAACGGACGCGCGCTTTGTCCGTCAATCACCGGCCAAAGTCCAGTTAAACATTAATAAAACATTAAAAATGCTAAGCGCCCGCCTTGCCTTTACCCTTGACGTCGTCGTTGCCACCGGTGACGTCGATGAAGACGGGAGCCAACCCAGCCCAACCGAACGCGGTTGGATGGGCCGCCAGGGCAGCCTCCTTCAGCGTCTGCTTCTGCGGCGGCATTGCGGCGAGGCGGGCGCGCTCCTCCTCCTCAAGGCGCAGTGCGTCTCCTTGTCGCGGCGTAGCTGCTACACCCGGCACATCTGCCTCTCGCCGTTGCCCCCCTCCTCGGCGAGCCAATGTGCCTTCCACCGCTCAAGGTGGGCCGCCTCCTCTTCAGGCGTGGAGGCGTAGTAGCAGGGAGGCACGCTCACCCACTCGTGGAGCTCGCATGTCCATGAATAGGAATCCTCCAACCAAGTGGGCGGCGGCGGCGACCACTTCCGCATGGGCTTGGGCTCATGCTCTGGCTCCGCCTTGGCCTTGGACTCGATGAAGGGCGCAGCGGCGGCGGTGGCGGGACAAACAACGGGCCCTAGACAGAATCCCCCGCTGCCGACAAGGCAAATGCATGCTCCGGCCCATCCCAATGAGCGTCCTCCTCGAGCGAACTCTCCTCCAGCGTGCGCTCCAAGGCCTCCTCGAGGGAAGATTGGTACTCCGCCTTCGCCTCCTCCTCCTCTGGCAATACCTGTGGGGGCGGCGGAGGAACATTGTGGTCGATGTGGACCCCGCGGTGGCGCTACTCCTCGTGCTCTAGCACAAACCAGCACTCCTGGTTGGGGGAGTCTGGCGCATAGGCACACATCGCGCGCTGCTCCGGTGTAAGGAGCTCAGGAATGGGGATGCGCTGCGGGATCCAGATGCCAGTCGTGCGACAGTTTGACATCCGGATACTGCAGGGGAGGGCGGTACTCCCAGTTTCCATCGCGCTTGGTGGAGTAGTATATACAGACGCACTCGATCCCCACCGCGTCTAGCCGCCGATGGCGTAAGAGGAAGAGCTCGCGCCCGCGCTGAACCTCCCCTTCCCCTTCCCACCAAAGAAACCCATGGGTTGCTAGGGTTTCGGGCTGGCTAGTTGACAAGTGTTTTCTGGTCGCCAGCGAGGGACCCAAGGTGGCCATATGTGGACGGAAAGTGGATGAGGCCGGCCCCGTCGCACACTCTCATTAAAAAGGACAGGCACGCGGCCCTTCCAGACACTGCCAGACGGACCCTCGGTAGGTGGCCGCGTTAAATACGACCTCATGCAGTGGTTGACCGGCTGACATTGGGGCCACGACGAACATCTGAAGATGCGTGATGCGTCCGCTTCGTGTCTGTGCTGATGCATTTCATGCCAAAATTTAGACCTGAAATGCATCGACGCGGATACGAGGTAGACGCATTTTAAGTTTAGGTCGCCACGTTTGGCCGGCATTTTTGCCTGCCGCGACCCAAACGGATATGGCCGAACGAAATTGGTCGCATGGTCAGAGTTGCTCTCACCGCTGCGCCCACTCGAATCAAAACACCTGTCTATTGTATACAAGCTGTAGTCGCTTCATGTAGTGCCACCCCGATGCGGGCCACAACCTACAGCCGAGTGGTGGGTGAATGAGCAAGTAAACCCCATGGCCTCGGCGAGTCAGTTACACGTCCGTGGGCCGTGGCGTCATTTGGGCGGTAGTTAAGCTACACGGACCTGAACACCTAACAGCGGCTAAATCTGACCACTGCCCTATCTTATTACAAACGGATCTTGTGGACTCGAGTGTGAGAGTAAAGCAGAAGCAGTTTCGGTATGAATGCATGTGGGAGCGTGACCCCAGTTTTGGGGATGTCGTAACTGAAGCATGGAACACTTCTGGGAAGGCAAACACTGTTGCAGCTCTGTCCGAGAAGCTTGCTAATGTGGCTGGAATGTTGCGCAAGTGAGGCCGAACCACCTTTGGTGCGGTTAGAACTGAGCTGCGGTCGCTTCGATCGAAACTTGCAGAACTTCGAGCCCTTCCCGATCGTGGGGGTCCATCGCCAGAAGAGGAACATGTAGAAGCCCGCATGTCCGAACTTTGCCTACGTGAAGAGATCATGTGGCGTCAATGGGCTCGCATTCAGTGGTTGGCGGAGGGAGACAACAACACAAAAAAATTTCATCGAAAGGCAAGTGCTCGCAAGGCAAGAAACCGGATCAGCGAACTGGAACGTTCAGATGGCACGGTTTGTGTGGACAATCAAGAGATGGCAAGCTTGGCAACAAGTTTTTATACCAATCTGTATGCCTCCGAAAACACGATCGGTATTGAGGAGGTACTATCTCACATACCACCCACGGTGGATGCTGCAATGAATGATATGCTCAATGCCCGTTATACAAACGCCGAAGTGAAAGCGACTTTGTTCCAAATGTTTCCAACCAAGGCTCCAGGGCCCGATGGCTTTCCTGCACACTTCTTTCAGCGGCACTGGGAGTTGTGCGGCGATGAGGTGACTGATATTGTGCTATGTGTTCTAAAGGGAGAGGATTTCCCGGAGGAGATAAACAAAACGTTCATTGTGTTAATCCCCAAGATTGCAAGTCCAAAAAATTTAGGACAGTTTAGACCGATAAGCCTCTGCAATGTGATCTTAAAGATCGCGTCGAAGGTGCTAGCTAATCTGCTAAAGCTCATTCTCCCTGACATCATCTCTGAGGAACAATCAGCATTCGTACCGGGACGTCTTATCACGGATAACTTCATCTCTGCTTATGAATGTCTCCACTACATGAAACGAAGGAAGTTAAAGAGTAACAAATTCTGTGCTTTGAAACTTGATATGATGAAAGCTTACGATAGAATTGAGTGGAACTATCTTGAACGGGTTATGCTAAAGCTGGGCATAAGCGCACGGTTCATGGAGATTGTCATGAGGTGTGTCACATCAGTTTCTTTCTCGGTCATCTTGAATGGTGAAAGGCAAGAATAGTTCAAACTTCCCGAGGCCTCAGGAAAGGTGACCCAATCTCCCCGTATCTCTTTTTGTTGGCTGCCGAGGGTATGTCATGTCTGTTGAAGTCGGTTGATCCAAATGAAAGTGTTCGAGGCATTAAGGTGACAGATGACGCTCCTGAGGTAAATCACTTATTATTTGCAGATGATAGCCTCTTATTCTTTAATGCAACTCCTGAGATGGCGACGAGGGTGAATTCGTTGTTGCAATGTTACTGTGAGGCTTCTGGCCAGCGAATCAACAGGGACAAGTCATCAATCTTCTTCAGCAAGGGCTGCTCAGACTCTTTGAAACAACAAGTGAAGCAAATCTTAGATGTGCAGAATGAAAGATTGTGAGACAAATACCTTGGCCTTCCAGCAGATGTTGGTAGAGCTAAGGAAGGGTCCTTTAAATATCTAAAAGATCGCATATGGAAGCATGTGCAAGGCTGGATGGAGAAGGCGTTATCGGTTGGTGGTAAGGAAGTATTAATTAAATCAGTTGCGCAGGCGATCCCTACTTATTCCATGGCTTGTTTTTAAACTACCCCGAGGCCTTTGCCAGCACATCAATGGTTTGCTGCGGAAATTTTGGTGGGGATAAAAAAAAGGCGAGAGGAAGACGGCCTGGGTTTCATGGGAAGTCATGTCACAACCCAAGAGTATGGGTGGCATGGGCTTTCGCAATATTGAGCTCTTCAACTTGGCGCTACTTGCCAGGCAAGCATGGCGGCTGCTGACTCAGCCGGATTCCCTCAGAGCCAGGATCCTTCGAGCGGTATACTACCCATCTTCTTCAATCCTCGAAGCAGAGGTAGGGAAGAACCCATCACAAGTATGGCGATCAATCATCGAGGGACGGGATGCACTCAAATTGGGCCTCCTGAAGCGCATCGGTTCGGGAGAGCGGACCAACATTTGGCACGATAATTGGATCCCCCGTGACCATAAGCTTCGGCCGGTTTGCCCGAAATCACAGAACCCTCCCCAATTGATTTCTGAACTCATCAACCCGGTCACCTGCACATGGAATGGTGTGATGCTACGTGAACATCTGTATCCGATGGATGTCGAGGCAGTTCTCAATATCCCACTTAGCAGCAAGGTTCAGGAGGATTTCTGGTTGTGGCATTACGAGAAGAGAGGGATCTTCACAGTGAGTTCAGCTTACAAATTACTTGCAGCAACAAAGCAGCAACGCACGGATTGGCTGGAGCACAACGACGGTCACACAAATTCCACCGCAGATAGACGTTCATGGTCCAAACTCTGGGGCGCGGCGGTGCCCGCAAAAGTCTGTGTTTTTGCATGGAGGTTAGCCAAATCATCCATACCTACAGGGGCCGTTCGACAACACAAAAGCATGACTGATTCCGCTGAATGTAGCATTTGTCACGCGACGGTGGATACATGGAGGCACGCCCTTTTCGACTGCCATTTGGCTCGCTGTGTTTGGGCTCTTTCGGATGAGGATATCACTGGAACAATCATCTCCAACCGTACGGACAACGCCAAACTGTGGATGTTCTGGTTAGTTGACACTCTTCCCACGGCAGAACTAGCACGTGTACTTGTAACAATGTGGGCGATATGGTGGGCGAGGGGTCAAGCTATTCACGACGAGCAGTACCAGAGCCCCCTCAGTACTCATACCTTCATTACCAAATTTTTGGCGGAGCTTGACCAGATTCCAGAAAGGGGCGCACGTACCAGGGACCTGCATGCGCAATCCAAGGACCTGCATGTAAGGCCCAGGGGCATGCATGCAATGCCCAGGGACCCGCATGTATCGACTTCGGGCGCGGTTAGGCCAGCACGCTGTGCATGGCTGCCGCCGGTGTCCCATTCAGTCAAGATCAACGCAAATGGCGGTTTTTCTAAGATCGGAGACAAGGGTGCCTCTGCTGTGGTGTGTCGAGATAAAAACGGGAACTATCTGGGGGCCTCAGCCGTTATTTTTGAGGGCCTTCTGGACCCGGTGATTCTCAAAGCACAGGCTTGTAGCGAGGCACTAGCACTCGCTTCGGACCTACAAGTTCAATCCATATGTGTGGCCACAGACTGCCAAGAAGTTGTATCAAGGATCCAGGACGACTCCCCATGCAAGTTTTTCCCAATTCTTCAAGATATCAAGTACCACAGATTAGCTTTTAGTGCGGTGGAGTTTATCCACGAGGGTCGGAAGTATAATGGAGAGGCTCACGCTTTAGCTAAAGCTGCCGCATCTCTTCCTCCCGGCGCCATGTGTGGCTTGCAACTATGCCCGATATTATCTGTATTCCTATGACTTTGCATGCTTAATAAAGGGTACAGATTTCGCTCAAAAAAAAAAAAGCTACACGGACCTGAAGGAACTGGTTAAGTTCGGGAGAATGCATGCACGCGTGACCACCAACACGTGCATGATCTGAGTGCATGTAGCCAATGGGATATCGAAAATTTGTATGACTACAGAATATAATGGTTTGCTTGTTCAATAGGGTACCGCCCCGCGTAATAGAGTGCGCAAATGCTCACTGTATGATTTATGGTGATTAATATATGGTGAGGATTGAAAGAATGGAACCTCTCTTGGGCCGCCAAATGCCAGTTGTCACATTAATCGAGAGAGAAAATGTTAATTTACGCACACCATCCATTTTAGTAGTTGGGGTTGACTTTAATGAGGAAGGTCAATAGATTCATACAACAATTGGTTTTAGAATTTGTTTTACAAATGCAAGTTCTCAGGCATGTACATGCAGTTTTATAGAATTTTATACAATGCCAAGCTACTACGTACTCTGAGCAAGGACCAGCATTTAGTACTCGTACGTAGCAGTAGGTGCATGCCATATTTGATTGATGGAAGGTCACATACACCTGATCTATTGTTTCTTAAGGAGTATTCCATTCCACGCCCCGGCCTCTGTGTGTGCCAATAAGATGCTCGCCGCTACTAACACACTATAAATAACAGCCTTGTACACAGGTGGTAGAATCAACACTCGAGCAACGATGGTACAAGTTACATAGCATGCGGCATCATGCATGTGAACCAACCGAGTGTCATAGGCTATTCCACGGGAAGATCTTTTTCTGCGGGAATAAGACGCATCGGGAATTTTAGCTGATGTTGGTCAATTACGCAACGTAGTGTATGAACTGCTTTCTGCACACCCCTCTGGGGTTGTGCGAGCATGAATTTACCCAGGCCGGCGACCGTCCCAAGAAGGGCGACAGCCCAAGGCTCCCCCATAAAAGATACGAACATATTTTGTATTAGAACATCCTTCGTGTATACTAGTACCCAGCAACTGGCCGTATCTCCTGCACTCTGACTGAAGCTGTAAAAATGAGCTACTCCGTGCACGGGAAGATCTAGTCAGTCGGTTAGTCTCTACTCCTAATGTCTCAGCTGATAGTCTGCGTTCCGGGTTTATTTTCGTCCCATCATTTTCGTCTGGTTTTTTTTTTCGTCCTCAATCCCACCTCCCGCATCCCACCGATTCCCCACCTCCACCTTCGTCCGGTTTAATTTCGTTGGTTATTTTTCGTCGAGTTATTTTCCGTCTCGCCTCTCTGTCTCCCACCGATTTTTTATCGTTCAGCCCGCACCCACGAGACGCTCCTCTCCTCCCTCTCCTATGCGCTCGATCCCCTCTCACGCCTAGGGTTCGTAGAGGTTGCGCCACCACCGCTCGGCTCGGCCTCCTCCTTCCCTTCCCTCCCCCCACCTCTAGCCACACCCGTCCGACCACCTGCCGGATCCCGCGCCGCCACGCCCTGCATCGCTCCGGTCATTTCCCACAACTCACGCATCGCAACGGCGCTCGCGCCCGCGCGGTCTCCTCCATGACCTCTCTCCCTTGCGGCGGCGGCACATATGACGCATCCGACGGCGAGCTCCACAGGTCAACGCATCATCTCTTCTCTCCCATGGAAGTCCCATCCCTCTCACATCTCTCTCTGTCTGCGAGCGGTGGCGGCCGGCTGCGCGAGCGGTCGATCTGGTCACGCCTTCCCACCATCGACCGCGCTGCGTGGCTATCGGAGGGGCACCCTGCCGCTGTCGGGGACTCACCGTCATTGAAGCACGCCACCACGCCCCCGCTCTTCTGTCTCTCCCTGCTCGCCTCCCGCGGCCAAGGAGCGCCCCAACCTCGCCATGTCGCTCGTGTGGCTCCCATGGTGCCGCCCCGCATAGCTCCTTGCTGAGCGCCGCAGGTCATGATAGCCGCCGATTCGATCTGCACAACCACTCAATCATCGGAACTCCCGATTGACGGCAACTCGACCGGGGGCTGGGGGTGAGAAGACTTCGCCAATCCAGATGAGGAAGATCACGTCGTGGACGATTGCCTCAGCCCTCAGTGTCTTTGTTGTCACGACACGGTTGACCCGGTGCTGCGGGCCGGCGAGGTCGTTGAACTTGCCGAAGGCATCACCAAGCTTCTATCTCTAGGTTAGATTCGGGCACCTGTAATCTATGTGCATCATATTGCTCATCGTTAGTTCGGTTGTGCCATTCTTTTCGATTACTGTATACCAGAACACCTAGCTTAATTAGAGCTCACAACCGCAGTAATCATCCATTTATGCTGCTCAAACAGTTTCTCATGTGCTCTCTAATTTAGTGCACACACATTTTCACTGAGTGGCGGAGATATAGAGAAATTGTTTGATTTTGGTGCAACATGACTCTGATGATTATTTTTTGTTACCTTTCCTATTTAGATCTGCACCAATCCTTGTCAGAAAATTGAGAAGTCATGGCATAGTCAAATCTGAACAAGCCGTGTGGAACTTCGCCATGAGTCTGCGCATGAATTTGGGAATGGACGTATGGCACTCCGAAGAAGTCAGAGAATATTTTCAACGCGCAACAGGACAAGAGAAAAGAAGAGAAGCAAAGAGAGGTGGGTTATCGCTCCTACATTGCTTACATGGACATCTTGATTTTTTTAGAAAGAAGGCATAGACCCGACATTAAATTAATGACACCCTGAAAATAGAAAAGGCAAAAGAAACACGATACTAGGTGCATGGTGCTGTAGGATCAGCTTACAAGACATGAAACAAACCATGCAATATAAAAATATAACAGAGTGGATTTTCTACTCCCAGATGCACCTACACCATTCATGAACAGTAAATTAAAAAAATGAAAAACAAAATCGAAAAAATATGAAATTTTGAGACATGAAACTAGATCAAAAGTTTTAGCATCTTGCAAATTTTTCACCACGAAATAACATTCGTGGTGAAAAATGAGGCGTAAGTAGATTCACTCATTTTGGTTCGTAATCCATATTGAAATCTATATAAAGACTTCTATTTAGGAACGGAGGGCGTACAAAAGAAACGCCTCTTGATCGTCGAAGTCCTCAGCCACGAAGCGAAACACCAATGAGGCGTAAGTAGATGATGAACACATAGCAAGCATAGCGCAGGAGTGAGATCACGTCATGCAATATTGATTTGTTTGATTTGATGGATATTCTGCCATTTGAAATAAATCTGAATGTTATTGTTTATTATTCTTATGGAGTGTTTGGCAATGTGAGCATGTAGTATAAGAGTACCTTATCCGTTCAGCGGGGTGCTCCAACTTTTGATGCTGGCGAAGCTTTTGCAATGATGGCTGCATCCTCCGTAATTTGTTAGTCTCCGTTGGAGGTTTAATTAAACTGAAGTAAATATGCTAGATTCTTTTGTCAAATAAAAACATGCCTGTCTATTTTGCTTGTCAGGACCAAGATCTCTAGCTATCAATGAAATTTTCAGAGTAGTTTTTGTTGCCTTTGTGTAACCCTGATAGCAGCTTCTTGAAAGGTTCAGATGTGTGGCAAAGGATTTCAATTTTCCTGTTTACACAAAGGAAACTCAAGGAAGGTTCAGATTTCTCATGCTTGGTTCTGTGCTATCAGGGTTACATAGACAAAATGCCTCCTATTTACACAAAGGCAACTCGAGGAAGGTCCAGATTTCTCATGACTGCTTCTTCGGCATTTCATGCCTGTGCCATCTTATTAGAAAATGTAGTTTGTTTTATAGCTGATGATGCTTGATGCTTTTATCGATTACTAAATGCTCAGTTCTAGCTCATAAACTACATGGCAAAAGCTAATTCCGATGGGTCTGATGCAAATAATTTTCATCTTTGGACATGCCTTTAGTTGATTATTTAATACTTTTATAAGAATCTATTTAGCTTTGTATTGTTGCAGTTTCATTATATATCCACTTACCAATGCATCTAAAGATTCAACAATGTAGAATCCAACACCAGTCTTGGGACTACAAATTGTTTCTTCATTCCTCCGTGTTGCACTGTAGGTGATAAGGGGTCGAGGTCGTATGTTCGTCGTGTCATCAATACACATCACTTTCCTTTTCCTTTTCCCTTTTTCTGTTCTTGCATTTATTTCTTCTTCGCGCACCTCTCTGTCTACTGCTTTAATATGGTTCTGATTGGTGCCCTGCATATTCCAAGATTTATGGATTTTGGTCGAGGCAGTCATCACATAAGTAAAATGCTATCAACCTCTCAATTTCTGAATGGATTTGTTAAATCGCCTTTCTCTTGTTGGATCACATACCTGATTTGTTTGTTGTCCTTGAAGCAAATACCATGACACGAGCTTGAAGAATTCAAAGATACAGAAGGTTGACAGAAAGAGGATACACTGATTTCAGCTGCGGACACTGAGCTGAGTTTCTCCCTAGCAGGTAACTCACCTTTCAACATATTCATTGCAGAAGCAGAAACAACGGGATACATGACCTGAATACTTGCATTCTGACATGTTTTTGCCCGTGCCTCAAATAGGAATGATGTCCATGCTGTTAACCTCTACAAGTTACCCACACTTCAGATAACCCAAGGTCTGGAACCCCAACAATTTTAGTATGTAGCAAATGTAACTTCTTCTCTAACAAAAATAATAATGAGAGGCATATTACAGTTAGTTTTACCCTGAGAATTGATCATCATTCATGCAGATATGTGCTTTGCAAATCGACTGACCTTTTTTGTCTTCTGTGAATAGATGTTGAATGCTAATATAAGTCTGCTATATGTCTCAGCAAAAATGTGGACTTCATAATTTGTCTTTCAATGGTGCATAGTTCAATTTTGTCTTCCTAATTTATACAGTATCAGCTCATATGCCGATTTATCTCATAAATAAGTATTCACTCTTACAGCACCACCATGCATGTTTTCTACACTTCTGCAGCAGTCCATCTTTCAATTTTGATTTGCATAACCATGCATATATAGTGTATTGAAGCAGCAAATGGCATTTACCATGCTGCTAAAATAAGCATCAAAATTGAAGAGTGTATTGTACCAGTGGGAGAAGTTAATGTTCCACGGAATTGCTAATCCCGTCTCGAAGGTTTAATGTTTGTTATTGACCTAAGAGAAAATGGGTTCTGCATCTCTGATGTGATGTATTTCTAACAAACAGTGGCAAAATGCACGAGTAATTACTCTTATATAGTTTGATGCTTGAAAAGTTGTAGAGTCGGCGCCTCTCTTTGAAGTGTACATGATGTAATAAGAACAAAAAATAAAGAAGCAGCTTGAGTACCATGCCCAGATACAGTGTTAATGCCCACAGCTCTATTTTGTTCCATTAGAAAATACAATCATATTTTGTTACATTCAGGTAATGTTATATCATGCACGTGTGTTACATGTGTATCTCTCTACTTTGTGCTCCAGATTTGTTTCCCTACAATATGGCAGATTAATGTATATTCTTCTGAAGTCATAGTACATGGTCTGTATATATGTTTGTATGCTGCCAACCCGAGTCCGGTAGGCAGCGGCTGATTTTTTAATTTGCTATCTTTATATTTTTCAAAGCAATTTAATCTCTTATCTTGCACCTGTGATGAACCTACAATCTAGAGCACAAGGAAACTATAGATAATTTGTTCTATTGCCTCTGTGAACTTGATATATATACATGTATTGTTCGTGGCAACGCACGGGCAACGCACGGGCACTCTACTATAGATAAGAGAGACAGAGGAGGATCAGACTGATTGGTCACTGACTGCTATTTCTGATAATGTCTGCAGTGTAGGTTGATCAGACTGTACATACACACACATACACCCTTATAGTCGGAGGATCCACGGAGAGCGATGGAGGGGAGGGCGAGGCGGCGCGCTAGCCCTTCCGGGATGCGCACCAAGGCAGTCAGGGTGGAGCCGGAGCCGCCACCGACGACCAAGAGGCATGAGCCAGGGACGAGGGCGGCGGTGGTGTACTACCTCTGCCGCAACCACCACCTAGAGCACCCACACTTCATGGAGGTGACCCTCGCCTCCCCACAAAGCCTCTACCTGCGAGGTTAGTTAGTAAGCTGCAACTGGTGCCTGATCAGTAGTTTATTTTAGGATTATGACTTACCATGAATGATTGCAATTTTTCAGATGTGATTGGCCGGCTGGACGCCCTGAGAGGGAAGGGCATGGTGGCCAAGTATTCCTGGTCCTGCAAGAGGTACGTACATACATATACCCATCAATCTCGAGACCTGTATGTTATCCGACAAATATTGTGTTTATTCATAAGGCAACGATGCAATGCAGGAGCTACAAGGCTGGATTCGTGTGGCAAGATCTGTTTGTGGATGATCTGCTGCTGCTCACGCAAGGAACAGAGTACGTTCTCAAGGGCTCCGAGCTCCCATTCGACCAGTCAAAGCCTCTGCCAATGCCAAGTATGAATCATGAGCAACTGTAATTTGTTCCTTTTTCGAACTGCTACTTAATCATATCCTACTGTTTTCATATCATCGCAGAATAATGCAAGATGTGCAAAGGTTCAGCCTGCAAGCCGGCTCGACAACAAGAGTCGCCTCGTTCTCCTGGATCATCAAACCAAGGGTGGACTTCCAAGTCTCCGTCTCCTACTCCTACAACTTACCCTACAGTTCCAGTCATCAAAGAGGAAGTACCGCCGCCACCACCAACAACAGCTCGTGCTGCTATTGTTCCAGCCATCAAAGAGCACGCGGTGCCACCGCGACTCCCCCAGCTGATCTTGCCGTCAACACCATCTGCCTCCACCATTGGAGAATGAAGGACACAAACTTTTGAATTAGACCAATTGTTTGATCGATCATTTTTGTTCTCTTGAATACGATGTATGGTCAATTTTAGTATTCTGATGTGATTGAAGAATATAGGAGGGACAAAGAGATGTGCTATTGCCAGGACAGTTATGACTCTCCATTCAGGTATTCAGGTATGATTCTCCATGGTCGTGCTTCTCCTGTTCACCTGGAAGTTTATTGATGGGAGGGAAGCCACTTCTGCTTTGATGATTTCTTGGAAGTTCAGGTTAAAACACTTTTGCTCTTAAACTCTGTTTATCAATTCTTTGGATAACCTTTGTAACGATTGGTTTTGATTTTCATACAGATAGGTGAATTTACAATCAGTATATACAAGTCAGGTTGTGTTGCGAGAGAATTTCATTCCCTAGAATCATTGTCGTTGTTGTTGCCTACAAGGTACTTGAAGAAAATGCCCGAGACATATTTTAAGGAGTATAATTCAACACTAAGGCTATTATTACAATGATGGAATCTTTGTTGTGGTAATTATGTCTCCAAATGTGTCGATCCCTATCGGCTTACTGAAGTAAACTTATTTATTTTTTCTGTGTCGATTTCTATTGGCTTACTGACAGCTTATTTATTCTTTTTGAATTTTAATTCCTTGATCTTTGCCTCTGCCATCTCCATATCACACAGAAGGTGCTCAGTGCAATGCATCATGCAGTGATTCCATGATAGCTAGGAATTAGGAAGTGCCCATCATCTGTATGTTTCTACAATTTTCCTGCTTGTTAGAACATGCTTGATGTACTTACACATTAACAAAAATGATCTGTAACATTCATGAAAATATTTGGGTTTGGTCCTCTACTTTTTTACTGTTTATTTACTCATGAAGATAGCAGATGTCCCTGTTTTTAAATATAGTTATCTGTGCTTCCAGTTGGTAGAGATCAAAGTATTAACTTCATGATGTAGGGAAAAAGAGCTCTTTTATACAGTGGATACATGGTGAGCCTTTTGAAATTGTTTTGTAGAATAATGCCCATATAAGGTCTGGTCTTTTGGGTATATAATCCTATCTTGAGATGAGCATTGGCAGCTCACATAAGTATACAACAGTATACAGTAGTATATTTGACAGATGATGATGATCATTGGCAGCTCACATAAGTATACAGTAGCATATTTGACAGATGGGCATATATTGGCAACACTTCTAAATCTGTGTTTACCATTTAACAATAAACTATGTAATTTAATCAATAGACTCACTTCAGTTACCATGCTAACTGAAAATCTATATGTCAAATGATGCGACTGTCAAGTGGAAGTTACGTATATTTTCTTCCGTCACCGAGAAGTTTCTTTTAGCAAGCTTGTTTAAGTGCAGCCGAAGTGTACTCTGTTTTTTAGACGATCTTCATGTTTTCTATTGAGATCAGAGAGCAGCTGAAGTAGTGATGGGATGCTACCATTTTTAGGTTCTGAAGGCAGAGCTTCTTACAGAGTTAGTCACATTTGTCAGTTCTGTGAGTAGAAGAAGTCTTGATAGCTTGTTGCTTCTGCTCAGTGTGCTTGGTGCATAAATTGATTGCTTGTGGCAAATGTTGTTTAGTGTCCTATTTCATGGTACCTGCGGCTGCTATATATTTGGAGATTTTTTTGCCGGTATTTCGAGTGCTAGGAGAGTTTCTAAACTACTGTCATAGTGAACCAATGTGACATATGTATAACATTTCTTGTGAGATTCTTTGCAGCAAACTGCATGAGCGAGCGGTCCATTAGTATCGCGTGAAAGAGAGAGGGCGCCATGGCGAAGATGAGGTGAGCGTTATCTGGTTTTAAAGGAGAAGGCCCCAGCGAGAAATGTCCTGCTAAGACGGGAACTGAGCGGTAAGGCAGGAAAGGGAAGTGTGCGTCGTGGGGTGGGGTTTTCTTGTTGGTACCGCATGTTGGGATAACATATGGGTTGGATTTGGGGGCGTCCGGAGTATCCAGACGGTTAAATTTTGAGGAGCTCACTTAATGTCCTAACATGCTGGGACGTACGAGAGAAATAAGATTTGACCTTGGATATGACCATTTGTGTGATTTGTTTGTATGGATTGTAGCCCGTAGTAACGCACAGGCGTTCTACTACCGGGAGCGACAACAACCGCCGGTCTCTTCTTGGCCTTTTTAGCCGGCATCTCCTCCATCCGGATGCCCTGCGGCACGAGCCACTTCGCCACCGCCTGGGACTTGACCTCCGGGAAGTTTAGGTCCGTCTTCAGCCGTCCGGCACGCCACACCACCATGTCGTAGGCACGAGCGGCCTCATTGGCGGTGGGATACGTGCCGAGCCACCAACGCTGCCCGGCGTCGGAGAACTCCAGTCCGAAGTTCCCGGAGGGCTTCACCCTCATGCCGAAGAAACCGGACTTGCCCTTTGTCTTCTTCTTCGGCGCCATCGGGGAGCGGGCGGCGGCCGAGCGAAGAGCGGAGCGGCGACATGCGGCGTTGGGCGGAGGCGGTCGGAGCGGGCGGCAGCATGCGGCGCGGGGCGGAGGCGGATGGAGCGGGGTGGCGGACGGACCGGAGCGGAGGCGGACGGAGCGGGCCCGGGCGGAGGATGGACCGGAGGCGGAGGCGGCCGGAGAGGAGGCGGGCGGGGTCGGAGCGGGGCGGAGGCGGCCGGAGTGGAGGCGAACGCGATGGGGCAGCGCGGCGGCAGGCGGCAGCCTAGGCAGGGTGAAATCAGTGGCGGGGGTCTGGATCTACAGCGGGGCAAGGCCTTAAAAAGTTAACAACTAACTCTTGCAAACTATTTCAAGAGCCCGTGGCAACGCACGGGCACTCTACTAGTATCTGTAGGGACACAGGGATAGCCTACCATGGCCCAGCCAGAGACTCTTTCGAGTAAAAACAACAGAAATACAATTCTTCTGTGCACGGGGAGTCATGTGCATTTTGCTTTGTTTTGGAAAAGGAGTGTAATCCCGGCCTCTGCATCAAAACGATGTATACGACCACTTTTATTATAAGCAAATAAGTTCAACAAAGGTCAAACCACAAAATGACTCATGAAGAGCGGAAAATAAAAGCCACGGCCGGCAGGCAAAATGAAGACAGGAAAACTAATTGCATATGCTATTACATGACCGCCATCCAAACCGGCTGAATACAGCTCGAGCTACCATCTCCCATCGGGTAGATCCAGTAACCAAATGCTCCCTGGACTCCATCTGAGTGAGTAGCGACCACATACGGATCAACGTAGTGGCTCGGAAGATAACCTGCAAAAAATGAGTATTTGTTGTTCTGTTAAAAACCAAATCATTCCTGCAGTTCCATACTACCCAAAGTAAAGCACATACTCCTACACGAATGTGTCTCGCTGTTTGGGGCTCTATCACGTCCCAAATAACGTGTTGATATTATTCGAAGGAGTAATATTAAAAGCAATGTGAACAGTCCGCCATAGAACCTTTGCCATCAGACAATCAAGAAAGAGGTGTTTGATGGTCTCATCGCGATCACAAGAACTACATCTCGTAGAACCGCTCCAGTTGCGCTTTGTCAAATTGTCCTTAGTTAAAATGACTTGTTTGTGTACAAACCACATAAACACTTTAACCCTCAAAGGTACTTTGACATTCCAAACATGTTTGGAACTATGAATAGAGCTAGAGTTGATCACATCTAAATACATAGATTTAACCGTGAACTCTCCATTCATGGTTAGCTTCTAGCTCAACGTATCCGGCCATTGAGAAAGCTGCACATCCATTAGTCTTCTCACCAAATGGAGCCAGGCTTCCCAACGTGCTCCTGCAAGTGTTCTCCAAAATTGGATATTGAGGGGAGTGGACCGAAGCACGGTAGCAATGAAAGCATCTCTTCGTTGCACGATGCTATAAAGGAAGGGATACTGAAGCGCGAGAGGGGTTTCCCCTAGCCACGTATCCTCCTAGAATCTCGTGGAAGTACCATTTCCGACTAGAAACTTTGTTCTGTTGAAAAAGAATGATTTAACTCCGATCAGCCCTTTCCAAAAAGGTGAGTCCATCGGCCTCACTGTCACCTGTGGCAAAGTTTTGGACTGAAGGTACTTGTTACGCAGAATCTACGCTCACATGGCCTCCGACTCTACAGATAACTTATACAGCCACTTGCTGAGAAGACATCTGTTTTTCACCTCCAGATTTTCGATACCTAGACCCCCTTGGTCTTTTGGTCGACAAATAATATCCCATTTAGTGAGTCGATACTTCCTTTTTAAGTCATCACTCTGCCAGAAAAAACGGGATCGATAGAAATCCAGTCTTTTCCGAACGCCAACTGGTATCTCAAAAAACGACAAAAGAAACATAGGTATGCTCGTGAGAACTGAGTTAATAAGAACTAGCCGGCCCCCATACGACATCAGCTTGCCCTTCCAGCAACTCTGTTTCTTCTCGAATCGATTCTCAATACACTTCCATTCTCTATTTGTTAGCTTACAATGGTGGATCGGTATACCCAAATACGTAAAAGGTAAATTCCCAGGTTCACTCCCGAACAATTGCTTATAAGCCTCTTGTTCCTCTTTGGCTCTTCCAAAGCAGAACAATTCACTCTTGTGAAAGTTAATCTTTAACCCGGTCAATTGTTTGAATAAGCATAACACCAGCTTCATGTTTCTCGCTTTTGCCAAGTCATGCTCCATGAATATGATAGTATCATCAGCGTACTGTAGGATAGACACCCCTCCATCAACTAGATGAGGTACCAGGCTACCTACTTGACTAGCATCCTTTTCCCTACCTATTAGAATGGTCAACATGTCAACTACAATGTTGAACAGAATAGGTGACATCGGATCTCTTTGTCTCAGGCCTTTATGTGTCTGGAAATAGTGACCTATGTCATCATTCACTTTGATTCCAACACTCCCTTTTCGCGTGAAGGATTCAACCTGGTTCCTCCAAGCCGGGTCGAAACCTTTCATGCACAAAGCCTGTTGCAGAAACGGCCATTTAACTTTATCGTATGCCTTTTCGAAATCCACTTTGAAAACAACCCCGTCTAGTTTTATCGTATGGATTTCATGGAGCGTTTCATGAAGGACCACAACCCCTTCTAGGATGTTTCTGTCCGGCATGAAAGCAGTTTGGGTCGGCTGCACCACAGAGTGTGCAATCTGTGTGAGTCTATTAGTCCCAACCTTGGTAAAAATTTTGAAACTAACATTAAGAAGACAGATAGGCCTGAACTGCTCAATTCTCACAGCATCTGTTTTCTTCGGGAGCAAGGTTATTGTTCCAAAATTCAAATGAAACAACTGAAGCTGTCCAGAGAATAGATCAGGGAACATCGGTAACAAATTCCCTTTAATAATGTGCCAACATCTCTTATAAAATTCCACCGGAAATCCATCCGGCCCCGGAGCTTTATTGTTCTTCAACTGTGAAATCGCTTCAAACACCTATTTCTCCGAGAATGGTGCAGTTAACACATCATTCTCATTGGCAGCTAGCTGAGGCACATCCTCAATCCTCGACTCATCCAAGGACACAAAATTATCCTCTGGAGGCCCAAAAAGCTGCTTGTAATAATTGGCTATGTAAAGTTTTAAGTTCTCTTGCCCTATGATAGTCCCCTCGTCTTGCTCAAGCAGAAAGATTCTTTTCTTTCTATGCTTGCCATTGGCGATCATATGAAAGAATTAAGTGTTAGCGTCCCCTTGGACAACTTTACGAACCTTAGCTCGCAATTCCCACTTCAACTCCTCTTCCCTCAACAGCTCTTTCAATCTCATCTCGGCATCAACTTAGGCATGAAGCTCCGATGATTGCAGAATTGTGGACTCGGCTTTCACATCTAAGGACTATATAAGTGTAAGGAGCCTTTCCTTTTCAATCTTATAGATCCCATTAAGATGCTTAGCCCATCCTCGCAAGAAACTTCTCAAGTTTCTAATCTTATTCTGCCATCTCTCAATAGGAGACCTTCCTCCTGCATCTATCACCCATTCTCTGGGCATCAGATCCAGGAATCCTTCTCTTTCAAACCGCTTAAGTTCGAAAGAGAAAGAATTTTTTTTACCCACATGTGTTGCCTCCGTAGTATCAACCAGCAGAGGGGTGTGGTCAGAGATACTGCGAGATAACGCTTGGACTGTAACCAAGGGGAATTTCTGTTCCCAATCGACGCTCGCTAGGACTCGATCTAGCTTCTCATACGTCGGGTTTTGCAAAGTATTAGCCCAAGTGAATTTTCTACCCGAAAGCTCTATCTCTCTAAGATCCAAGCTTTCAATGATGGTATTAAACATGAACGACCACCTGGCATCGAAATTATCATTGTTATTTTCTTCTCTCCTTCTAATAATGTTGAAATCTCCCCCAACCAAAATTGGGAGCTGTTCAGACCCGCAAATCCGGACGAGATCCGCCAAAAAGTCTGGTTTTAGTTTCGGCTGCGCGGCCCCATACACCGCAACCAGTGCCCAATTAAAACCATCGACTTTGGATCTAACCCAAAATTTGACGGCGAAGTCACCCATAACCACACTTCGGACTTCCAATGCCTCACATTTCACCCCTAGAAGGACCCCCCCTGATCTTCCTCTTGGGGGAAGGTAGTGCCAATCAAAATCGACACCTCCGGATAAAGTGCTCAGAAACCGAGGAGAGAAATTGTCCCTTCCTGTCTCGGAAAGGGCAATAAAGTCCAATCTATGTTCAGTTGAAGCATCTGCTAGAAACCTTCTTTTAGCCAAGTCCATCAGACCTCTACTATTCCAAAAGATGCCTCTCATAGTTCATCATGGAGTTTTTTGGCTGTACGGACCCTAGCACTCCTACACACAGCGGATGCAGGATAAATCTTACGCCTCCACTTTCGCTTAGGCTTGTTCTGATCATCTACCCGGTCCTCACAACCGAGCTCCGCGGCTCTAACCTCCTGACCCTCTACCGGGGCGCTCTCCTCAAGGGGTAACAAGCCATCATTCTCCTCAGTCTCAGTGATGGATGGCGCAAGATCCGCACAAAACCAATCTAGCACCCTGACTCCCAAAGCATCAATATAACACTACTAGGAAAAGGGCTATAGATGGGATGGACACTAATGGCGCACTGTACATGTGGTGCGCCATTACTAAATACTAATGGCGCACCATGTGTTGGTGCGCCATTAGTGTGTAAATACTAATGGCGCACCACATCCCACGGTGCGCCATTAGTAATTTTTTTTCAAAACTACTAATGGCGCCTTTGTGGGAGTAGTGCGCCATTAGTATTTGAACTAGTAATGGTGCACCATCCCACGATGCGCCATTAGTAATTATGGCCCAAACATTCCCCGAATGCACCCCCACAGACCGCCTTTTAGGTTTCAAAAAAATAAAAGAAAATGATAGAAATGTCAAAAAATAAAAGAAAATAAGATTCCCATGTGATATGTGGTCTAGTTGTTAGCAAAATTTACAAACATGAATTTTCGACTTTTTGCAAAATCTCTAGAATTTGTAAAAATGGGCATAACTTTTGCATACGAACTCGGATGAAAAAGTTTTTATATGAAAAATCATCTACTCGAAAAGTTACATCCGAATTTAACCGGGGTACCCGTTAAACATTTTCAAAATCCTCAAAAACCTAACAGAAAAAAGATACGGGGCTTTTAAGATCTGGAGAGGCAAAAAAATTCAAACTTACTAATGGCGCACCTGCCCATGGTGCGCCATTACTATCTTCCCGCCTTCAAAATTCAAAATAAATCAAAAAATAAAAAAAAGTTACTAATGGCGCACCAGCCCATGGTGCGCCATTAGTATCTTCCCGCCTTCAAAATTCAAAATAAATCAAAAAAAATAGTAATAGCGCACCTGCCCACGGTGTGCCATTACTATGCTGCAGATATGTGGTGGCGTGTCCTCTCCTCCTTACCTCTTCATTCTTCTCCTCCACTCCACCTCTCCTCCACTCCTCCACTCCATCTTCCATTTACTACTCCTCCAGACTACACTCCTCCTCTCCGGCGTCCTCCTCCTCCTCCTCCTCCTCCTCCTCCTCTCCGGCGACCTCCTCCTCCTCCTCCTCCTCCTCCTCCTCCTCCTCTCCGGCGACCTCCTCCCTCCTCTCCTCTCCTCTCCTCCCCTTCCCTCCCCTCACGGTTTCTCCTCCCTCCTCTCCGGTGAGCTCCTCCTCCCTCATCTCCGGTGAGCTCCTCCTCCCTCCTCTCCGGTGAGCTCCTCCTCCCTCCTCTCCTCCCATCGTCTCATGGTTTCTCCTTCCTCCTCTCCCATGCTCCGGTGAACTCCTCTCCGGCGACCTCCTCCTCCTCTCCGGTGATGTAGGCGAGCGCCTCTGCGGTCACCTCCTCCTCCTCCTCTCTGGCGAACTCCTCTCCGGCAAAAGAACACGGCAAAAGAGCATTACAAGATCCAAAAGCAGGGAACAAAATTTGAAATAATATCGTGCAAAAAAACGAGCAAAAAATGAGCAAAAATGGGCAAAAAATCGCGATCCAGATCCAAATTCAAAATTCAAAAATAGCAATGGCGCCTGGTGGGGATTAGGCGGTGCGCCACTACTATTTTCCCGCCTTCAAAATTCAAAAATACTAATGGTGCCTTTGTGGCCTATACTAATGGCGCACCAGTGGCCTATACTAATGGCGCGATCGTGGCCTATACTAATGGCGCACCGGTGGTGCGCCATTAATACTCAGAATACTAATGGCGCACCAGCAGTGCGCCATTAGTAAAAAATACTAGTGGCGTGATACTAATGGCGCACCAGTAGTGCGCCATTAGTAGGCAAAACTGGTGCGCCATTAGTAGGCCTTTTCCTAGTAGTGTAAGAATCGTTCATAGGTTTAACCGCAGCTAAATTACGAATCAACTCTAAGGCACGTTCCGCTTCCAGGTCGAGAATGTCATTAACAGATTTAGAGATTTCACTATCATTACTACCTAGTGAAACTCCTAACTCATTTGCATTATGGATGATGTCATCATTAGAAAAATGCAAAATAGAATTGGAAGTGTTGACCGACATACCAGTAGTGACCTCCATGTCACGAAGCTTGGCCGCCCGCATGGCGCACCTCAGCTGCATATCATCAACATTAAATGCGGTCACGAACGCGACAACTCATCCGTCTGCCCTCAGACACAGGATCCAGAATACCTCCAAAAGCGATGACCTCCTCCCTGGTCGCCCCGTTTGGGGTAAGGCCTCCTGCCCCACCCCCAACGGACGGCCCGGCAAGAGGAGTCGGAGAGCCGCAGACCACCGCTGGCGAGCGCGGGGTTAGTGAGGGCTAGGCCACCTGCCCAGACTCCCCACCAGGCGTCCCGCGAGGAGAAGAGAGGGCGGGGGCCGCCTGCCCCCGCAACCCACCCGACCTGACAGTCGGACTCGACTCGGGCCATGGATCCAACCCAGCCGGCGTCAGCTGATCAAACGGCGCCGCAGGTTCAGCCACCCTGACCATGACAGAAGAGGAGGAAGCCGGGGCCTCCTGCCCGAGCCCCCTCCAAAACCAGGCTTGTCACCGCATGGCGACACCGCCACCACAGCGGCCAGTCCCGACGGAGTCCTCCCGATCATCAAACCAGCAGCAGAGGAGGGAGAACGGGAGGTCACCTACTCAAGACTGTCCCTCCCATCGGAGAACCCGTTGCCTCAACAAAGTTCAGTGGAGGTAACGTGCGCTCAATCACATCCTCAGATTCAACCCTATCGCTCCACATCCTGGGAGGCGTGGAAGCGGGCTGAAAAGAACCGAATCTCAAGGTACTCATAGGCACTGACGTAGAGGGTGCAACCCCATTCCCGGGCGTCTCAGGGTCAGTACCCGGGCCATTGGGAAACTCATGCCCAGCATCCCCCCCTCGCGCCTCCGAGTTACCCGAGCCGTCATTCTTATCATGCATGTCCACATCAGTCCCTGCCAGAACCTCCGCGAAGAACTCAGAATCCTCAAACTCAATATCAAGGTTATACACGAGGCCCTTATGCGTCCACTTGACCACGTTAGGCACAAACTCATTATCCAGTACACTCAGCAGCAACCGGGCCACCCCGTTGGCACGTATAGAGGCCATATCCACTCTCTCAGTTTTGCCAACCAGATTCCTCAAACTTGCATCAACCCGAGCATCCCGAATCAACTTAGATGGAGCTCCCGAAAAAAGCAACCATACCTAAGTGAGAGGCTTACCCTCTGGTTCAACCTTCTTCCACTCGTGAAACTCAAGAATGCACTCTGTGCCAGGAACTCTGCAAAGCCCAAAACTGAGAAGACGTTCCAAGTCCTCAGTAGTCGGAGAGTCAACCTTGTAGCTGTTGGCCTCAAGTCGAATAAGCTCCCACTAAAAATCACCTAGGGCTTACTCCCTACGCCGCAGGATAATCTGAGCCTCAGATACGTCACCTTTCATGACTTTGACCACACCCGTAGTCGTGCTCTGGGCATCCTCAGGGACCTCCCTCGCACAAGGAGACTCAAAGAACATCAGCTCAGCACAACAGACTCCATAAATCATAATACTCGGCATCTGATCTCTCAGTATTGGGCACTCCCCCATGTCTTGCGCTGGTTTGAGGCAAGTGTCACAAAGCTTAGTAACACATTCAGCAATAAAGTGGCCCCTCTCACCACATCGATAACACAACATCTTCTCTTTTTTCCGAGCCCACTTAGAGGCTCTCTCACCATCTGACTGGTCAACAGCACGAGAAGCAGCCGCCACCACTGGCTCAGACACAGGAATCTCAGCAGAGGCCAGCGCCGTCACCACCTCCATAGCTTGACATGTCAAATCAGGCGTCTGTCCAGCAGCATTCACCTCAGAGGAGGCCGTCGGCTCCACGACGACCGTCGGTGGAGGAGGTTGTCAGTAGCGGTTTCTCCCACCGCGACCACCACGAAATCCACGGTAGCCACCTCTCTGCCGGTGATCCGGGCTAGAAGCGCCCTCGACGAAGCCACCTGGAGGTCCATAAAATGGTCTTTCAGCCGTTCCATCACTTTGCCAGGCATAGCCTCACCCATCGCCGGACGAGGACGAGCCACGATGCTGACCCTCGCCATATGCATCGATGCCATCGTCGCCCCACTGTCCCCGAGGCGTCGCATTGGCAGCACGGTTGTTAGGTCCCGCGCCACCAACGCCCCCTTGCTGCGGCGTTGCAGTCAGAACCGGCCCGGTAGGCAACCGAGGCGGCCTAGCAGCCACATGAGGAGGCGGCGCTAATAACCCACAAGTATAGGGGATCGCAACAGTTTTCGAGGGTAGAGTATTCAACCCAAATTTATTGATTCGACACAAGGGGAGCCAAAGAATATTCTCAAGTATTAGCAACAGAGTTGTCAATTCAGCCACACATGGATAACTTAGTATCTGCAGCAAAGTGTTTATTAGCAAAGTAATATGATAGTAGTGGTAACGGTAACAAAAGGTAACGACAGCAAAAGTAATATTTTTGGTGTTTTGTAGTGATTGTAACAGTAGCAACGGAAAAGTAAATAAGCGAGAACCAATATAGGAGAAGCTCGTAGGCATTGGATCGGTGATGGAGAATTATGCCGGATGTGGTTCATCATGTAACAGTCATAACATAGGGTGACACAGAACTAGCTCCAATTCATCAATATAATGTATGCATGTATTCCAAATATAGTCATACGTGCTTATGGAAAAGAACTTGCATGACATCTTTTGTCCTACCCTCCAGTGGCTGCGGGGTCCTAATGGAAACTAAGGGATATTAAGGCCTCCTTTTAATAGAGTACCGCAACCAAGCATTAGCACATAGTGAATACATGAACTCCTCCAAATATGGTCATCACCGGGAGTGGTCCCGATTATTGTCACTTGAGGTTGCGGATCATAACACATAGTAGGTGACTATAGAATTGCAAGATAGGATCAAGAACTCACATATATTCATGAAAACATAATAGGTTCAGATCTGAAATCATGGCACTCGGGCCCTAGTGACAAGCATTAAGCATAGCAAAGTCATAGCAACATCAATCTCAGAACATAGTGGATACTAGGGATCAAACCCTAACTAAACTAACTCGATTACATGATAGATCTCATCCAACCCATCACCGTCCAGCAAGCCTACGATGGAATTACTCACGCACGGCGGTGAGCATCATGAAATTGGTGATGGAGGATGGTTGATGATGATGACGGCGATGAATCGTCCTCTCCGGAGCCCCGAACGGACTCCAGATCAGCCCTCTCGAGAGGTTTTAGGGCTTGGCGGCGGCTCCATATCGTAAAACGCGATGATTTCTTCTCCTTGATTTTTTTCTCCCCGAAAGCAAATATATAGAGTTGGAGTTGGCGTCAGAGGAGCTCCAGGGGGCCCACGAGGTGAGGCGCGCCCTAGGGGGCGCCCCCACCCTCGTGAGCAGTGTGGCCCCACGGTCTTCATCTTTGGCAAGGATTTTTATTATTTCTGAAAAGGCGTTAGTGGAGTTTTAGGTCATTCCGATAAATTTTGTTTCTGCACATAAATAACACCATGGAAAGTCTGCTGAAAACAACGTCAGTCCGGGTTAGTTCCATTCAAATCATGCAAGTTAGAGTCCAAAACAAGGGCAAAAGTGTTTGGAAAAGTAGAATCTGACGAGAGACGTATCAACTCCCCCAAGCTTAAACCTTTGCTTGTCCTCAAGCAATTCAGTTGATAAACTGAAAGTGATAAAGAAAAACTTAAACAAACTCTTTTCACTCTTGTTGTTGTAAATATGTAAAGCCAGCATTCAGGTTTTCAGCAAAGATTATGACTAACCACATTCGCAATAACTCTCAAGTCTCATGTTTACTCATATCAATAGCATAATCAACTAGCGAGTCATAATAATAAATCTCGGATGACAACACTTTCTCAAAACAATCATAATATGATATAACAGGATGGTATCTCGCTAGCCCTTTCTGAGACCATAGAAACATAAATGCAGAGCACCTTTAAAGATCAAGGACTGACTAGACATCGTAATTCATGGTAAAAGAGATCCAATCATAGTCATACCCAACATAAATTAATAGTAATGGATGCAAATGATAGCTGCGCTCTCCAGCTAGTGCTTTTTAATAAGAGGGTGATGACTCAACATAAATGTAAATAGATAGGCCCTTCGCAGAGGGAAGCAGGGATTTGTAGAGGTGCCAGAGCTTGGTTTTGAAATAGAGATAAATAATATTTTGAGCGGCATACTTTCATTGTCAACATAACAACTAAGAGATGGCGATATCTTCCATGCTACACACATTATAGGCGGTTCCCAAACAGAATGGTAAAGTTTATACTCCCCCTCCACCAACAAGCATCAATGCATGACTTGCTCGAAACAACGAGTGTCTCCAACTAGCAACAGTTCCAGTGGAAGTTTTGTTTGCAATTATTTTGATTTAGTTTGCATAAAGCATGGAATTTGGGCATCCGGTGACCAGCCATTTTCTAAATGAATGAGGAGCGGAGTCCACTCCTCTTGAGAATAACCCGCCTAGCATGGAAGATACGGACAACCCTAGTTTATACATGAGCTATTCGAGCATACAGAACAGAATGTTTATTTGTAGGTTTAGAGTTTGGCACATACAAATTTACTTGGAACGGCAGGTAGATAACGCATATAGGAAGGTATGGTGGACTCGTATGGAATAACTTTGGGGTTTAAGGGATTGGATGCACAAGCAATATTCCCGCTTAGTACAAGTGAAGGCTAGCAAAAGACTGGAAAGTGACCAACTAAAGAGCGACAACAGTCATGAACATGCATTAAAATTAATAAACATTGGATGCAAGCATGAGTAGGATATAGTCCACCATGAACATAAATATCGTGAAGGCTATGTTGATTTGTTTCAACTACATGCGTGAACATGTGCCAAGTCAAGTCACTTAAATCATTCAAAGGAGGATACCACCCCATCATACCACATCACAACCATTTTAATAGCATGTTGGTACATAAGGTAAACCATTATAACTCATAGCTAATCAAGCATGGCACGAGCAACTATGATCTCTAATTTTCATTGCAAACATGTTTATTCATAATAGGCTGAATCAGGAACGATGAACTCATCATATTTACAAAAACAAGAGAGGTCGAGTTCATACCAGCTTTTCTCATCTCAGTCAGTCGATCATATATCATCATAATTGCCTTTCACTTGCACGTCCGAACGATGTGAATAATAATAAGAGTGCACGTGCATTGGACTAAGCTGGAATCTGCGAGCGTTCAATAAACAGGAGAAGCCAAGGCAATATGGGCTCTTGGTTAAATCAACAGTAATGCATATAAGAGTCACTTCAACAATTTAATCTTGTTCTTCTCCCATCGAACCCAAAGAAAAGAAATAAAACTATTTACACGGGAAAGCTCCCAACAAGCAAAAGAAGAACGGGATTTTTTTTGAGTTTTCTTTTAGTTATTACTACTACAGCAAGAAAAGTAAACTAACTAAAAGCTATCACTAATTTTTTTTGGTTTTTCTTAAAGTTTAACAAACACACAAGAAGAAAGCAAGAAAAAGAAAATAAACTAGCATGGATATTACAGTGAAAAAGTATGAGCACCGACATCTAGCAATGAGTGTGTGAACATAAATGTAATGTCGTTGAGAAATACGTACTCTCCCAAGCTTAGGCTTTTGGCCTAAGTTGGTTCATTGCCAGGGATGGCCTGGCGGATATCCGTAGGTGTAGCTGGGGTCGTACTGTGATGAAGAGGACTCTGACTGCCACTGGCTGGCAGCCACCTCCGGATCCCAAAAGTAATCAGACTGTCGTGGAGGCTCAAATTGTGGCTCCGTCTCCGGGGCTGGTGTAGGGTTCCGGTAGGCTTGAATGGCAGCCCACGGAACGAGATAAGGACCTTCAGATAAATTAAACAAGGAAGGAGCAGGCAAGGTAATAGTCTCAGGGTGGTGTTTATGAAAGAATAATTTGTATTTAAGCTCCCCTTCCTGACTCTTAACAATAAAGTCATGCGCTAGCATACTCTTATAATCTAAATAAGCATTGGGCAGCAATTTTTCTTCTTTCTCATAAAGTCTAATAGGTATGTTAAAATGTGCAGCTAGGTGTTAAGCATAAATACCTCCAAAAATGGGGCCATTTGTACGGTTCAAACTTAACCGTTTAGCAATAATTCCGCCCATACTAACAGTGTTATCGCGGAATAAACCATGGAACAAAATGATAATACCAGGAACACTAAGGTTTCCACAGTTTCCGCGACCAATCAAGCAACGACTAGCAAATATGGCAAAGTAGCGTAAAAGAGGAAAATTTATGCTAGTGATTCTTGCATCGGAAACCTTCCTGGTTTCTCCCACAGTGATGGTTTCAATAAATTCTTCCACATGTTTACGGTGTGGTTCATCTAAGGTACCCTCAAAGGGTATTTTGCAAACCTTGCAAAATTCAGCTAATGGCATCTTCTTAACAACATCATATAAATGAAACTCTACTGAAGGAGGTGATTCCTTAGGAAAATAGTAGAAGTTTTGCACAAAAGTATTACTGAGTAAGAGATACAGATGACGTTGGTCGCGGAGGAAGTCGGTGAGGCAAGCATTCTCAGCCAATGAATAGAAATCATCATAAATTCCGGCCGCTCTCAAGAAATCATCGGAAGGCCATTCACACGGCCGGACCTCCGCGGTACAAGGCAAATTAAATTTGGGCCTCTGTGCTTCTTCATTTTGCTTTTCCTTCAAGCTTCGGCTCGATGAGCCCCTCAAAAATATCTTCATCATTTTCTGAAATATTCTGAAATTTTTAGAAACTTCAAACAAAAGCGAACCAAACTCAAGAACATGGTCACCTAGGCAGCACAAATTTGCAATGAATAAATCACTAGAACAAAAACTAATTGGACCAATGGAGGAGTCACATACAAAGGAACAATCCCCTCAAGCAGTTTTGTGAGAGGTGCTTTGAGCAAGGAGATCGAAAATCACAGCAAAGTGAGCAAGAACTCGTGCTTGAGCTGGATATTGGTGTTTGTGGGAGGAAGAAGAACTGTATGGGTGCAGGAATAAGTGGAGGAGGGCCACCATGGGCCCACGAGGCAGGGGGGCGCGCCCTGGGGGGTAGGGCGCGCCCTCCACCCTCATGGCCAGGTGGTTGACCCCCCTGCTATGTTCTCAGTTCCATAAATCCTCAAATATTCTAGAAAAAATCATATTTCATTTTCAGGGCATTTGGACAACTTTTATTTTCGGGGTATTTTTATAATGCACGGATAAATCAGGAAATAGACAGAAAAAATACTATTTCTTTACTTTATTTCAACTAAATAACAGAAAGTAGAAAGAGGGTACAGAAGGTTGTGCCTTCTAGTTTCATCTGTCTCATGCTCATCAAAAGGAATCCACTAACAAGGTTGATCAGGTCTTGTTAACGAACTCATTCCGAATAACATGGAACCGGAGAAGTTTCGAATAATGTTACCTCAACAGGGATATGCACATCCCCAATAATAAGAATATCATATTTCTTCTTGATAGTAGGAAGAGGAAATTCAAAACCTCCAAATATAATTGATGGAATTTTTCCAATAGAGTTGATACTATGAACTTGAGGTTGTTTCCTCGGAAAGTGTACCACATGCTCATTACCATTAACATGAAAAGTGATATTGCCCTTGTTGCAATCAATAACAGCCCCTGCAGTATTCAAAAAAGGTCTTCCAAGAATAATAGACATACTATCGTCCACGGGAATATCAAGAATAACAAAGTCCGTTAAATTAGTAATGTTTGAAACCACAACAGGCACATCCTCACAAATACCAATGAGTATAGCTGTTGATTTATCAACCATTTGCAAAGATATTTCAGTAGGTGTCAACTTATTCAAGTCAAGTCTACGATATAAAGAGAGAGGCATAACACTAACACCGGCTCCAAGATCACATTGAGCAGTTTTAACATAGTTTCTTTTAATGGAGCATGGTATAGTAGGTACTCTTGGATCTCCAAGTTTCTTTGGTATTCCACCCTTAAAAGTATAATTAGCGAGCATGGTGGAAATTTCAGCTTCCGGTATCTTCCTCTTATTTGTAACAATATCTTTCATATACTTAGCATAAGGATTCATTTTGAGCATATCATTTAATCGCATACGCAAAAAGATAGGTCTAATCATTTCAGCAAAGCACTCAAAATCCTCATCATCCTTTTTCTTGGATGGTTTGGGAGGAAAAGGCATGGGTTTCTGAATCCATGGATCCCTTGCTTTACCATGTTTCCTACCAACAAAGTCTCTCTTATCATAACGGTGATTCTTTGATTGTGGGTTATCAAGATCAACATCAGGTTCAATTCCTACATCATTATTATTACTGGGTTGAGCATCATCATGAACATCATCATTAACATTTTCACTAGGTTCATGTTCATTACCAGATTGTGTTTCAACATCAGAAATAGATATATCATTTGGATTCTCAGGTGGTTCAGCAATAGGTTCACTAGAAGTTTGCAAAGTTCTATCATTTTTCTTTTTCTTCCTTTTAGAAGAACTAGGTACATCAGTATTATCTTTCTGAGAATCTTGCTCAATTATCTTAGGGTAGCCTTCAGGATACAAAGGTTCCTGAGTCATTCTACCAGTTCTAGTAGCCACTCTAACAGCATAATCATTTTTCTTACTCTTCATTTCATTGAGCACATCATTTTGAGCTTTAAGTACTTGTTCTACTTGAGTGGTAACCACAGAAGCATGTTTAGTAATGAGTTTAAGTTCACCTCTAACATCAACCATGTAATTACCCAAGTGTTTAATCATACCGGAATTGTATTTCAGTTGTCTACCAAAATAAGCATTAAAATTTTCTTGTTTGACAATAAAATTATCAAACTCATCCAAGCATTGTCTAGCAGGCTTATAGTGAGGAATATCACCTTCATCAAATCTATAGAGAGAATTTACCTTTACTACCTGTGTCGGGTTATCAAGACCATGAGGTTCTTCAATAGGTAATGGATTGAGATCATATATTTCTTCAGCATGCGGTAAATTAAGACCATGCATTTCTTCAATAGGAGGTAAATTCTTAACATCTTCAGCTTTAATACCTTTTTCTTTCATAGATTTCTTTGCCTCTTGCATATCTTCAGGACTGAGAAATAGAACACCTCTCTTCTTTGGAGTTGGTTTAGGAATAGGCTCGGGAATTGGCTCTGGAGCTGGCTCAGGAAGTGTCCAATTATTTTCATTTGCCAACATATTATTCAATAGAATTTCAGTTTCATCCGGTGTTCTTTCCCTGAAAACAGAACCAGCACAACTATCCAGGTAATCTCTGGAAGCATCGGTTAGTTCATTATAAAAGATATCAAGTATTTCATTTTTCTCAAGAGGATGATCAGGCAAAGCATTAAGTAACTTGAGAAGCCTCCCCCAAGCTTGTGGGAGACTCTCTTCTTCAATTTGCACAAAGTTGTATATTTCCCTCAAAGCAGCTTGTTTCTTATGAGCAGGGAAATATTTAGCAGAGAAATAATAAATCATATCCTGGGGACTACGCACACAACCAGGATCAAGAGAACTAAACCATATCTTAGCATCACCCTTTAATGAGAACGGAAATATTTTAAGGATATAAAAGTAGCGAGATCTCTCATCATTAGTGAACAGGGTGGCTATATCATTTAATTTAGTAAGATGTGCCACAACAGTTTCAGATTCATAGCCATGAAAAGGATCAGATTCAACCAAAGTAATTATATCCGGATCAACAGAGAATTCATAATCCTTATCGGCAACAAAAATAGGTGAAGTAGCAAAAGCAGGGTCAGGCCTCATTGTATCATTAAGCAATTGCTTATTCCATTTAACTAATAGCCTCTTGAGCTCAGATCTATCTTTGCAAGCTAAAATAGCTGCAGAAGCTTCTTTATGAAAAATATAACCCTTAGGAATAACAGGCATATCTTCATCATCAATTTCATCAATACACTCAGTTTCAATAATTTCTTTCTCTCTAGCCCTAGCAATTTGTTCATCAAGAAATTGACTAAGGGGCACAGTAGTATCAAGCATAGAAGTAGTTTCATCATAAGTATCATGCATAGCAGAAGTGGCATCATCAATAACATGCGACATATCAGAATGAATAGCAGAAGCAGGTTTAGGTGTCGCAAGCTTACTCAAAACAGAAGGTGAATCAAGTGCAAAGCTAGATGGCAGTTCCTTACCTCCCCTCGTAGTTGAGGGATAAATTGTAGTCTTAGCATCTTTCAAGTTCTTCATAGTGACCAGCAGATATAAATCCCAAGTGACTCAAAGAATAGAGCTATTCTCCCCGGCAACGGCGCCAGAAAATAGTGTTGATAACCCACAAGTATAGGGGATCGCAACAGTTTTCAAGGGTAGAGTATTCAACCCAAATTTATTGATTCGACACAAGGGGAGCCAAAGAATATTCTCAAGTATTAGCAACTGAGTTGTCAATTCAGCCATACCTGGATAACTTAGTATCTGCAGCAAAGTGTTTAGTAGCAAAGTAATATGATAGTAGTGGTAACGGTAACAAAAGGTAACGGCAACAAAAGTAATATTTTTGGTGTTTTGTAGTGATTGTAACAGTAGCAACGGAAAAGTAAATAAGCGAGAACCAATATAGGAGAAGCTCGTAGGCATTGGCAGTGATGGAGAATTATGCCGGATGCGGTTCATCATGTAACAGTCATAACATAGGGTGACACAAAACTAGCTCCAATTCATCAATATAATGTAGGCATGTACTCCGAATATAGTAATACGTGCTTATGGAAAAGAGCTTGCATGACATGTTTTGTCCTACCCTCCCGTGGAAGCGGGGTCCTAATGGAAACTAAGGGATATTAAGGCCTCCTTTTAATAGAGTACCGGAACAAAGCATTAGCACATAGCGAATACATGAACTCGTCAAACTATGGTCATCACCGGGAGTGGTCCCGATTATTGTCACTTGAGGTTGCGGATCATAACACATAGTAGGTGACTACAGACTTGCAAGATAGGATCAAGAACTCACATATATTCATGAAAACATAATAGGTTCAGATCTGAAATCATGGCACTCGGGCCCTAGTGACAAGCATTAAGCATAGCAAAGTCATAGCAACATCAATCTCGTAACATAGTGGATACTAGGGATCAATCCCTAACAAAACTAACTCGATTACATGATAGATCTCATCCAACCCATCACCATCCAGCAAGCCTCTGACGGAATTACTCACGCATCGGCGTTGAGCATCATGAAATTGGTGATGGAGGATGGTTGATGATGATGACGGCGACGAATCCCCCTCTCCGGAGCCCCGAAACGACTCCACATCAGCCCTCCCGAGAGGGTTTAGGGCTTGGCGGCGGCTCCATATCGTAAAACGCGATGATTTCTTCTCCTTGATTTTTTTCTCCCCGAAAGCAAATATATAGAGTTGGAGTTGGTGTTCGAGGAGCTCCAGGGGGCCCACGAGGTAGGGGGGCGCGCCGTAGGGGGGGGGGGGCGCCCCCCACCCTCGTGGACAGGTGTGGGCCCCCTGGTCTTCATCTTTGGCAAGGATTTTTTATTGTTTCTGAAAAGACGTTCCGTGGAGTTTTAGGTCATTCCAAGAACTTTTGTTTCTGCACATAAATAACACCATGGAAAGTTTGCTGAAAACAGCGTCAGTCCGGGTTAGTTCCATTCAAATCATGCAAGTTAGAGTCCAAAACAAGGGCAAAAGTGTTTGGAAAAGTAGATACGACGGAGACGTATCAGGCGCTGCCCTTGGCTGCTGCCCTTGCGCGGGTGGCTGCTTCCGCTGCACGATGACCGCAGAGCCGGACGCCGGCGGCCTCGGCCCTATGGCTCCAGCGCCCCGACCCGTCGGAGCCGTCTCGAGAGGCGCCGCTGGTCGTAGCCCCAACGGAGCAGTCCCGCCCCGTCCAGCCGGCACCATCCCCGCAGCCCCCGAAGGATGCTGGGCTCGTGGAATCATAGCACCCCGGCCGCCGAACCAGCAGGCACCGGAGGTCGCTGGCCCGCAGGCGGGGCCGCACCTTGCCCGGCTGGTGCAGCAGCGGCAGTTACCGATGGCCTTGGACCAGTTAGGCCAGCACCATGCCCCCCTGCCATGGCGCGAGGAGGAATGCGGGCGGCTCGATCGATCCCACACGAAGGGAAGCCAGGAGTAGCAGAACGAGAAACCCTAGTCGGCGGCAGCGGCGAATCACGTAGACCCGTCGAGGCGCACACGACGAGAGAGACAGGAGTCGGCTCGCTCATTACCTGGGCCTCATACCCAGTAATCGTGGCCTCAACCGGCCCACCTGTGCCTCCCCATGCTGGGCCACATACCCAGTCTCAGCCAGCTCAAACACCGGCCGATCTTGGCCCAGGAGCAGATTCAAACGAGACGCCCTCGCCACCCGGATCTCACCCACGTTGGTGATCACCAGCGTCGGCGACGGCGCGTTCAACCTACCCTTCCTCTTCTTCTTCTTACCAACTACGCGAGTCCATGAATCCGAATTCAAAAAGTCAGACAATGTAATGGGTTTGATGCATACCTTCGGTAGAGGGCCTTTCCATGGCCGACCCACAGACGCCGCCTCCGTCCTTCGGTGGATGATCCGGCGCACCACCTCCACTCTCTCGTCGGGGCGCAGTCCTTGCCATGTCGGATCGTCCAACGGTACGACCCCGTCTACGATCGAAGCCACCTCCTCCTCCGAATACCCAGGGTTGAATACCTCGCAAATCAAATCTGACGGCGTCGGCGAGTAATCCTCCGGCGTCCGACCCCGCAAGAACCCAAAACCTACCACCGATTTGCCTTCCACCCAGGTCGACGGAAGCCAATGGTCGCGTCGCGGCGGACGCCACTGGTGCCGCCCGAGTCGCGCCTGTCATCACCCGGCTTTTTTGCTACTCACCATGCGGTCGGGAGTCCTGTGCATGGGAGAGCCCTTTGAATTGCTTGGAAATCGGAGAGCCCTTTAAATTGCTTGGAAATCCGAAGCTGTGACGCCCGGATAATTAAGCTACAGTAATTCCCCGCTAATGATGCCACATCATCATGATTACTGTTGTTAAACTCACGTTGGTTCGAATCCAGTCCAAATTCAAATTTAAAAAAAGTTAAAAATAAAAGTTTTCAAATGTAAAAACTAAAAATTGTTCGAATAATCCGATAAATCTCCCTGGTCATTTTCATGTTGAATCCAACTTCATTTGGCTCACTAACAAATTCCTAGGAAGTTAATAAGTGGCCTAACAGGAAATAGAATGGCCTTTTAAAAATAAAGTTTTAGTTTGTCTTTCCCAATTATTGTGAAACCTTGTGGACAGCTCCAATATATTAGCCTAATAATTATGTGCACGGTTTCAACTCAAACAAAAATCGTTTGCTATTTTAATTAAATGCAAAACAGAGGCAAATGTTTGACAAGCAGAATAAAGGGAAAGAAAACCCATGTGCACTCTGGCCCATTTCCTATTTTCCCCTGTACTAGGCCTAGCCCACCTCCACGTCCTTCCACCTTGCTGCTGGAGGAAGGGACCGTGGCTACCATATCATGGCGCCCCTAGCCGCCGTGGCAGCCATCCCGTGGCTCCCCGAGATGCATAAGGCCACCCCCCGATTCCCCTCTCTCCCTCCCCGAAACCCTAGCCCCCAAATCCCCCATCTCCCTCTCCCTCACAGATTCGCTCTAGCCCCTATTCTCGTTCTGGAGAGGATCGAGGACGACGTCACCATGGCCGCCCCGTTCTCGCAGCCGCCGTGCTCCTCGCCGCCTAGGACTGCGCCTGGAGCACCACCGTCAACCGGTGCTCCCTCCCCGAACACGAACGCGAGCCGGAACGGCCCCGCGATACCGCCTCGACTCTTCTTCCTCCGCTCCAGCCACCGTGAGCTCGCCAACTACTCCGGTTCCCTCGTGTCGTCCTTGGGCCGTCTCTGCAACGACAGTGAGCTTCCGCCTCTCCCCCCCTCGCCGTTCACTCGTGCGCTTCCCCTAGCAAGTTCCCCCGCCGTGTCCGAGTCTCGCCGCCGTTGCCGTGCTCCCCATCACGGCCACGGCCACTAGAGCTCATGCGCGAGCACCTGACAGTACTTAGCAGCGCCGTAGGGACCCGTAGAGCCACCCGCGCCGCTCGCCGTACCCCATAACGCCGTCGCCGCCTCGCGTCCCGCCCACGTTGGCCGCCCTGCAACGCAGCCCGCGCCTCGCTGTCCCTTGCGCTGTCGCCGGCGTCCTGCTCCCCGCCGCCCGCAACCACGCCCGCCGTTGGCCTCTGCGTCCGCAGCTCGCCCCGCACAACCTCGCTCTCCTGCTGCCGCACTGGCCCTGTCCCCATGGCGCTTCCGCGCACCACTGCCGCCGCTCCTGCTCCGCTTGCCCTTGCTTGTGCGGCCGCAACCTGCTGCCGCCGTCCACCCCCCGCATAGCGCCGCCGTCAGAACACGCGCCTCCACAGCGCTGCCCGCCCGCACCTCCCGGCCACGCAGACGCGACCAGCCCCTCACCGCTGGCCGGCGCTCCGCCGCGCCCACGCGCCCACGCACCCATGCGTTCGGGCGGGCGCCCACACCCGCACCGGCGTGGCCGATACCCGATCGCCCAGCGCCCACTAAACCTTCTGTGGGCCGCTGACCAAGGGGCCCCATGCCCTCTTTTCTGTAAAAAAAGGATTTTAAAAGTAAAAATGTTTAATTACTTAATTAATTAAGTTAATTAACCTCGCCTATTTAGCCTAAAGAACTAGATTAATTAATTGAAATATGTTTAATTAACCAAGTCAGTGACAAATGGGCCCCGTGTGCGAGGTCTGACTTAGTCAACATGTTGATCTGCTGACGTCACCCTGATGTCATGCTGATGCAATAACTCCTTTTGGTTTTATTAACAATTTCAGCAAATGTTTAAATCTTTGAAAATTCATATAAAATAAACCGTAACTCGGATGAAAATGTTTTCTACATGAAAGTTGCTCAGAACGACGAGACGTATCCGGATACACTCTTCGCTCACCTGTCACATGCCTCTAGCATAGCAGACATGCAACTTTCCCCTTCGGTTCGTCTGTCCGAAAATGCCAACTTCGGGGAAACATTCCCGGATGTTCTCCCCGCTTGCCAGTATCGTGTAGTGCCGCGTTATAACACGTCTAGCTCTGTCTTTTGTCCTGTTATGCTCTTGTTTGCTCTGTATTTATTGTTTTCCCCCCTCTTCTCTCTGGTAGACCCCGAGACCGATGCTGCCCCTGTGATCGACTACGTCGACGACAACACTTCTTTCTTTTCAGAAGAGCTTGCAGGCAAGCCCCCCCTTTGATCATCCCGATATCTCCCATTCCATTTCTCTCATGCTTGCATTAGATTTTGCTACTGTTATTGTTTGCTCCTATTCTGTTGCATAGCCCGCTTTTGTATCTGCTGTTGTACCTTACCTGCTTATCCTAAACTGCTTTGTATAGGTGTTTTAGTCCTTGTTGCCCCTGCTTCATCATTGAAGACCCGATCAACGGGGTCGAAGACCAGGCCCCGGCACCGCACATCACTTTCCCCTTAGTTGCACGACAATACTGGGTTACTATCGAGTGCCGGGGGTGAGACCTCATCAGCACTTCTGATGTTACGTACCCTGTAGTGTAGCTATTCGGTCGTGGTCATCGAGGGTGATTTCGCCTTAACCACTTCCGTCTGACTACGTCGTGCAACCCCTCAAGTGTGAACTTCGAGGGTGGTTCCTCTTACTTTCACCTTGATGATTACATCGAGTGGAATCCGTCAAGGGTGATTCCTGAGGTTTTCCTCTTGGTGTTAGACACACGGTTACTATGGTTACACTAGTAGAAAAACACCTATTAGTCCTGGTTCGTAAGGGCCTTTAGTCCCGGTTCGTGAACCGGGACTAATGGGTCGTTACTAATACCTCCCCCCTTTAGTCCCGGTTCTAACACGAACCGGGACAGATCAATCCTCCACGTGGCGGTGCGCCGAGGCGAGCGAGGGGCCTTTGGTCCCGGTTGGTAGCACCAACCGGGACCAAAAAGGCATCCACGCGTCGACATTCCAAAGGGCTGGGGTTTTGTTTTTTTTGAAAGGGGGGGGGGGTTTGGGGGGTTTTGGGGGGTTAATTTAGGTGTTTCATATATTGTGTTAGCTAGCTAATTAATAGAGAGAAGTGTCCTCTCTTTTGTCCGTGCTTGGTCGACGCTACATACTATACATACATATAGAGAGGACTAGCTAGACACGCTAGCTAGCTAGTAAGCAAACGACGGAAACAGAAGATCGTCATGAACATATATGCATACAGAGGGAAGTGATATCGACCACCTCTCCTCCTCCGAGAGATTGGTCGAACAACAAGTTCTCGTATGTCTATCCGACACTACCGGCTACATATATACAATAATTATCTTTTACAAAAATATAATCTCTAACATACGGACGCGTGGTCCACATAGTATTCTCCGTCTTCAGCGATCACGTGGTCAAGAAAGAATGCCGCCAATTCCTCTTGAATTGCTCGCAGGCGATCTGGTGCTAGTAGTTCATCCCGCATCCGAAACATCTAATTTTAAGAAGTGGGTCAATACATACATACATACATACATATATATATATATATATATATATATGAATGAAACTCAACACAAATGATGGTAATAAAATAAAATTGTGAATATTGTTATTTACGCACTTCATATTGTTTGTCAGAGTAGCCCCGCTCACAGGTCGTGTGGCGGATGGACTCACAAATGTAGTATCCACAGAAATCATTCCCTTGTTCCTGCCACAACCACTTTACAAGAAATAGAGGTCAACCGAACTGATAATTAGCAAGCATGTTAAATGGTATTGATGAAACTAGCGCTTGAATCACTAGGAGATGCGTGGAATATGCTACTATAGTACTTACTTTCGGGTGTCTAAATTATAGCTTCTTCGGCAGTCCCGGAGCTTTTTTGGTGAATTTTCTCCAAACCCTACCATACAAAGAAAACAATTACTTGATATCAGAAATGAACAAAGTTGTTGATATGGTGGATAATGATCGATTTAACTTACTTCTCGAGCATTTCAGTCATGTCCGCATACTCCTTGGGATCTTTTCGTTTGGAGTCTAAGACAGTTACTACTCCCTGCTCAAGCTTAATCTCTAGGAGAATATAGTGGTACCTGCGCATGCATGCATAACTCATCAATATTACATTACTATAACCTGGACTAATAAAGAAAGAGTATTATATCCTTATGTTCATTTATTACCAACGATTGTAGCAAGTTGGCCTCGGTATTTTCGGCATGAAATTCAACCTCTGTTGCATCTATGAGATATGTGTTAATGAACCCAATGGAACCCACTTGTCTTTTCTTCAATTCGCGATCTTCAATCTGCATAATATAGTGAGGATAATTATAAATACATGCAATGAAAGAGCTGAGTTATATAGAGAGACTTAATGCCGTAAGTAGTACTACTTACAGACGATGGCGGTGACCGATGCTTTATCGAGGGCCAATTGATTGAAAAACTGATAGAACTCCTCAAATGGAATAGACAACAGTTCAATTCCGACGAGGTCATGCTCCTTTTTAGCTCTCACATACAAAGTACTCCTCCCCTCAGACTCTCTGCAGGTTTTCATGTACCAATCATGCAATCTTCGCATCATCGTTGATAGAGAGCTTTCATCTTTCACGAGAGGCTTCCCGTACTCGTATCTTTGTATCTGCACCTCCAAGAAATCATAATGTACATCGTCGGGCAGGTAATCTTCAGGATTGCCATAACCGGGCACCATCCTCGGATCGCCGATGTCGCTAGCAGGCACCTTGAGCGGGGGGCACGATTGCTTCGCTTGTTCGCCGAGCTGGGCAATTTGTTTCCCACCTCGTCGTTCTTTCATTCTTTGATCACTTTGAGTGCGTCCCGACCTCTCCGCTTCGGCAAATGCCTTTCCAATAATGCGCTCATAGTTGCCTTTCGGCGGAGACTTGGGTGGTTTCCTCAGGGCAGCCAAAGTTTGCTTCGCTTTCACCGGATCTACCTTCTCCTCCGGAGGTGGACATCTCTTTGCTTTCAACCCTGCAAACCAGTCATCCACTTCAGTCTGCGCGATCTTTGCGTTTTCCTCCTCGGTCCTCTCGTACGGTAACTTCTCTGGAGTCTTCAGAGAAGGACCGTATCTGTATTTCCTCCCGCCTTTGGCTGTACTGCTAGACGCCGGCAGAGCAGACGGAGCGGATGTCTTCTATTTTGCTTGCTTACGAGGCGGAGGAGAAGGACTACGACGCGCCGGAGCAGCCGGAGCGGCGGCGGGTCTCTTCCGCCCTTGCTGACGAGGCTGAGAAGGAGGAGGCTGGCTGCTCGGGCGCCGGGCGCAGGCGGAGAAGGAGGCGGAGTGCCGCCACGCACCGGAGAAGGAGGCGGAGTGCCGCCACGCGTCGGAGAAGGAGGCGGAGTGCCGCCACGCGTGCCCTGATCGTCACTCGCCGGAGGAGGAGGCGGTGGAGGAGGCGGAGTGCCCTGACTCGCCGGAGGAGGAGGAGGAGGCGGAGGCGTCCAGTTCGGAAGGTTGATGAGCTCCTTCCGCCATAGGCATGGAGTCTTCAGAGCAGAACCCAGCCTAGTCTCCCCTTCACCGGTAGGGTGGTCAAGCGGGAGGTCCTCAAATCCCTCCGTTATTTCATCCACCATCACCTTAGCATATCCTACTGGAATCGGCTGGCAGTGATCAGTTATGCCGGGTCCACTAGGATAAACTTGGCCAACTGCCGCCTTGACCTTCAAAGTCATCCATCGCGCCATAATGTGGCAACTTTGAGACTCCGTGATACCATCCACGGGATAGCCGGCAGGAGCCGTCAAAACATGCTCCGGCTGAAGCAGCTCGGTGGAAGCCACGCTGCTTCTCCGCTGAGATGGCGGGGTAGCTTGGGGGGAAGCTTCGGCAGGTCGTTTGCTGCGATCTGCTGCTTCTCGTTCCTCTTCTCGTTCCTCTAGCCCCATTACCCTTTCGTGCGGCGCCTGCAGTTGGTCCTGCTCCAGTTTCTTCCTCCTCTCGTGGGTTTTGTAACCCCCTGCGTCCCGGAAAACCAACCTTCCACGAAAGGGAGCCTGGCGTGCCTCGTGTCCGTCCAGGATGCTCAGGATTCCCAAGGGCCATTGTGAGCTCGTCCTTCTCCCTGTTTGGAAGGAACGTCCCTCGCTGCGCTGCATTGATATAGTGTCGAAGCTTCTGGACCGGTATTTGCGGTTGCTCGTCCGTCCATGGCACTTCCATTACAGGTCCAAGGTTCCGCCAGCCCCGAAGAACCAAGTCCGGCAACGGTCTGGCCAGTACATTGTCTCTGGTTCGATCCCTTTATCAAGCAGATCATGCTCATCCTTGGACAATTTAGGCCGGGCTTTGAGGTAGCCACCTGACCCCGTGCCATGGTGAAGCTTCTTCTTCGCAGCATTTTTCTTGTTTGTCGCCGACATCTTCTTACTCTTTTCCGATGTCTTGTGGGCCACAAATGCGGGCTGGATGATCTTTGATCTTCTCATATTTGCCGGTGAATTCTGGTGTCTTATCTTTCTCGACAAACTGGTTCAGCTCTTTCCTCCACCTCCTCATTAGGGTTGCCATCTTCTTAAGAGCAAAAGACTTGATTAATTGCTCTTTAACTAGCTTCTCCGGATCCTCCTCTGGCGGTAGGGTGAAATTTGCCTTCAGCTTAGTCCAAAGATCTTCTTTCTGCGTATCATTGACATAAGACACCTCAGGGTCTTCCTCCTTAGGCTTATACCATTGATGGATGCTGATCGGGATCTTGTCCCTAACAAGAACCCCGACCGAAGCAGAAAATGCCTTCCTTGTCCGCATGTGTTCAATCGGTTCGCCGTTGGCGCGATTTCTATGATCTCAAACTTTTCATCCGAGCTCAACTTTTTCTTGGGCCTCGTCTCCTTACCGAAGTTGTGCTCGATCCGGAGGGCTAGAAATTATAAGGAAGAAAGACGAGAGTAATTAATATGTGTACATATACCAAAACAATGGATGCATCAATTAACTAGTCAGCACGGGCTTAACTAATGTATATATATAACTGGCCGGACTCGGTTCGGTCACCGGAGCGATCAAGACGGTCTCCTTCGCTTGTACCTCCATTGTGTCACCGGAGCCATCATGAACATAGTCCTCTTCTTGTACCGGCATTAATGGGTCGAAGCCATCATGAACATAGCCCTCTTCTTCACCCGAAGACGGTGTCGTTGAGAAATGACGCAACTTCATCACTTCCTTGTGCGATTATGTGCCCCAACATCGCTTCTGTTTCTTCGTCTCGGGAGTGCTCCATAGTTTCTGCAAATATTTACAACATGTCAATTATTATTCAAACATGGTACAGATGGATATATATATATATATATATATATATATATATATATATATATATTAGTGGCAAACGTAGAACTAGCTAGCTAATTAATCACAATAAGGAATCATGTTAGTTTGGGTGGCCTCGAGAGAGTTAATTTGTCGGGTAGGGGATCGGCGGGAGGGGGTAGGAGACCAACATCGCTTCTCTCTAGGGTTTGGGGTCGCCTCGAAACAACGCTTCAAGGGTTAATTTGGGTGGCCTCGAGAGAGTTAATTTGTCGGGTAGTGGCGCGGCGGGAGGGGGTAGGAGACCAACATCGTTTTCTCTCTAGGGTTTAGGTGTCCTCGAGAGTTTTGGTCGAGCGAGAGGGACGAGGGGGGTGCTGCCGTTGTATAAGTTATCACGGTCGAGAGGGGCTATATATATCGACCGCCCCTCATGTCGAAGTTATCTCGAGGGGGTTATATCGACAACGACGCGACATACATATACATGGGAAAATAATGTTATCGGGAGGGGTATCGGTACCCCCTCGTGTTGAAGTTTCTTCTTTCTCCTCTATTCCTTTCTTCTTCTTCTACTCTTCTTTTTCTTCTTCTCGCGAGAAACGAAAATAAGGAAAAGGAAGAAAAGAGGAAGAAGAAAAAAAAGAGGAGATTCTATTTTTCTTCTTCTCCTCTATTCCTTTCTTCTTCTCCTCTCCTTATTTATTTCTCCTCTTCTTCCTCTCCTCTTCTTCTCCTTTCTTCCTCTTCTTATTTTCCTTTTTCCTCTCATTCTTTTAGTATTGCTTGTTTTAAAAAAAATGTTCAAATAGAAAATTTCGAAATAAACAAAGGTGTTGCCTAATGCATTGTTCATATGAATATACAAACATTTGCATATTTCTACAATAATTAATATCACCAAAAAAATCTATGAAAAGAAAAAAACATTAATACACATATGAACAAAAATACATATATGAAGAAAAACATGCTCTCAACAATTTTTTATACATTTTGAACATCTACATACACATAGCCACATACATACACATATACATTATATATATATGAAAAAATTAAACTAATAAAAGTGAAAAAAAACAGAGCCGGTCTTGGCGGCTCACGGTGAAGCGGCTAGATGACGATGGCGGCAGTGGGCGGCGAGGCGCCGGCCAGCGGCGAGACGGCAGGCAGGGGCTCGAGGCGGGGCAGGCGCTGAGCTCGGGAGGCAGCGATGAGGACGGCGCGGGTTGGGGGGCGACGGCCTTGGTGGCGGCGGCGGCGATGGCGAGGTGGAGCAGCCTGGCAGCGTTGAGGAGGGTCGGCGTCGTTGGGGGGGGGGGGCAACTGGCGATGAGATTCTGAATTTTTGCAAAGTGTTTGCTTATATAGCAAAGCCTTTGGTCCCGGTTCGTGGCACCAACCGGGACTAATGACCCCCTTTAGTCCCGGTTTGTGCCACCAACCGGGACCAAAGGCCTCTTTTTCGGCAGCCCAAAGAACGGGAAGCGGCGGCCTTTGGTACCGGTTGGTGGCACCAACCGGTACCAATGCCCCCCCTTTAGTCCCGGTTAGTGGCACCAACCGGGACTAAAGGCCCCTGTGCTGCACGCGTCGGGGCCAAAGTTTAGGCCCACCTCGCTAGTTGAGAGGGGCACGCAGTGGTTTATAAGCCCCACTGCCGCACCCCTCTCAACCTCCTCTCCATTGCAGGCTTACGGGCCTACTTGTAACTGCTATGCACGATGGGCCTGCTTTGGCCTGCTGCGAACTGAATCTGGCCCATGGATGGGTTTCTAGTCGTATTCAAGCCGGTGGCCCGATGGGCGGCAATTTTTTTGTTTTTTGTTTTCTTTACTTATTGTTGCTATTTTTATTTTTTTCCAGTTTTTTGTTTTGTTTTCTGCATTATTTATTTTCTTTTGTTTTTTGCTTTATTTTTTAATTCTTTTTGCTTTTAGTTTTAGGAAAATTATAAACTTTCTGTTAGTGCCATTACTTTTCAAATTTGAAAACACTTTTTTTTTGTTTTCTTTCTTGCTTTATTTATTTTATTTTGTTTCTACTTACAACAAAATACTTATTATTGTTTTTTTGTTTTGATTTCTGCATTATTTATTTTCTTTGATTTTTTGCTTTATTTTTCAATTATTTTTGCTTTTAGTTTTAGGAAAATTATAAACTTTCTGTTAGTGCCATTAGTTTTCAAATTTGAAAACACTTATTTGTTTTTTAATTTTCTTTCTTGCTTTATTTATTTTATTTGTTTCTACTTACAACAAAAAATTTATTGTTGCTATTTTTAATTATTACGAGGGCCGAACCATAAGACATTAAAGCATTTCGTATTCCCACATATAGGGCATGGACAACACATAAAACCATTCTGCTTGTTTGCCTCAGCCACTTCGAGAAAATCATGCATGCACTTAATGTACTCGGAGGTGTGTCTTGAACCGTACATCCATTCCAGGTTCATCTGCGTGCATTATATATAATTAAGTGTGTCAAAAATCATTACAGAACATCCTGAATAGATAATTAAGTGACCAAATTAATAGAAGTTCATCATCACATTAAAACCAAAGTACATACATAGTTCTCATCTAACAACATAAAGCTCTGCAGAGCATCTAAATTAATTAAACCATACACTGAAACTATGTAAAACATTTCAATGCGAAAACAAATGCGATCATAATCGCAACCAATGTAACAACCGATCCAACGGCATAATGATACCAAGCCTCGGTATGAATGGCATATTTTCTAATCTTTCTCATCTTCAAGCGCATTGCATCCATCTTGATCTTGTGATCATCGACGACATCCACAACATGCAACTCCAATATCATCTTCTCCTCCTCAATTTTTCTAATTTTTTCTTCAACAAATTGTTTTCTTCTTCAACTAAATTTAACCTCTCGACAATAGGGTCGGTTGGAATTTCGGTTCAACAACCTCCTAGATAAATAAAATCTATGTCACGTTGGTCGGCATAATTGTCATAAACAATAAATGAACCAATAGTTATGAAAAGATAATATATACCACATCCGAATCATAGATGTGACGAGGGCCGACGGGGCGGATACCAAAACCATCGCACTATATAAGATGCAATAATAAAAGTAAGAAAATTATACAAGTATCTATATAAACATACAAGTAAGAATTTTTTCCTTTCGTAAAGAAGATAAGATAAGAACAAGAGGCTCACCACGGTGGTGCCGGGCGACGAGATCGGCGCAGGCGATCAACGGCGGTGAAGACGGGAGCGGACGTGACGGACCGCTAAACCTAGACAAATATTAAGGAAAATGGAGCTTGGATGTCGAGCTTGGAGAGGAGAAAGCTTAAGTAGTGTGGCTCTGGCATTCCATCGAACACCTCGTGTGCATAGAAGGTGAGCTAGAGCACAACAAAGCTCTCCCTCGCCACGAAAAAGCGAGCACCGAGTGCTCTGCTTTCATGGGCGAGGGGTATATATAGGCAACTAATTGGTCCCGGTTGGTGACTCGAACCGGGACTAAAGGGCAGCCTTTGGTCCCGGTTCGTCCCACCAACCAGGACCAATGGTGGTGGGCCAGGAGCGAGGCCCATTGGTCTCGGTTCGTCCCACCAACCGGGACCAAAAGGTCCAGACGAACCGGGACCAATGGCCCACGTGGACCGGCTGGCCCCCGGGGCTCGCGAACCGGGTCTAATGCCTCCATTGGTCCCGGTTCTGGATTGAACCGGGACTAATGGGCTGGCCGGGCCTGGACCATTGCCCTGTTTTCTACTAGTGTTACTATAACTTTACACTGAACCAGGTTACTAAAGACGGGTCGACCCTGAGGGGTACCCGCGCGAGCTTAATTGCGAGTGATGTGGAGTCGGGTTGACCTGGAAGGTGCCCGCGAGATAATTACGAGGCGTGGCCGGGCATTCCTAGCCCTTGCCGCAAGTCCTCGAGACGGGGCAACGGGGTCACATCTTTCGTGAGTCTCTGCTTGTTACCGCGTGCTTCTAATCCACTACGATTTGGATATTTGATCCGAGGGGCCTCTGGCCTGATAGCACTAACCATCACGTGGGCATAGTATGGGCGTTCTGCGTCGTATGCATCAGCCGAAGCTTAATAGACGTCAGCGACTGAGCGGCGCGCGCCGGGTTGGACTGGTAAGCTCCTGCCTTTTTAGGGAGGTAGCTAGGTCTGCTCACCGGCCGCCCTCGCAACGTGCAGGAGTTCCCGGGGAGATGGCCCATGCATGACCCCTAGGGGCATAGGTTTAGTCCGGCGTGCTGGCCTATCTATTAAGCCTAGGTCGGGTTGCGGCGTATTGTTTGGCCGAGGCCGGTCATGACCCAGGAAAGTGTGTCCGGCCGGAGTTAATCGAGCGTGGTGGGTAAGTTGGTGCACCCTGCAGGAAGAAAACATCTATCGATAGCCTGTCCTATGGTAACGGACACTTGGAGTTGTATCCCGATCGATACAACTAGAACTGGATACTTGTGATGAGAACTGGATGGTGATGAGAATTGGATTGTGATGACACTTGGATAGTATGGCTCTGGGATTGCTTTCTCGCAGGGAGTCGAGAAAGGATCTCTGGCCGAGGTTGATGACACTTCTACTACTTTACTTTATGCTGCTCTACTCCCTTCTATTGCTGCAAGATGGTGGTTTCCAGAAGATGCTAGTCTTCGATAGGCTAGACTTTCCCCTTCTCTTCTGGCATTCTGCAGTTCAGTCCACATATACTACCCTTTTCATTGACACCGATGCATATGTAGTGTAGATCCTTGCTTGCGAGTACTTTGGATGAGTACTCATGATTGCTTTGCTCCCCCTTTTTCCCCTTTCTTCTCCTTTCTGGTTGATGCAACCAGATGTCGGAGTCCAGGAGCCAGCTGCCACCGCCGATGCCTGCTACTACGTGGAGACCACTGACGACCAGGAGTAGTTAGGAGGCTCCCAGGCAGGAGGCCTTGCCTCTTCGATCGTGTTGCTTTGTGCTAGCCTTCTTAAGGCAACTTGTCTAACTTATGTCTGTACTCAGATATTATTGCTTCCGCTGACTCAGAGTGACGCGTTCGTGCCCAGTGTCTGCGTCAACGCATGATCTTGAGGGTATCACCTGCTTCCTTTGCCATGGCCTTGGTGCCCAGCATCCACGTCAACTCTGGTGGCACACCCCTTATCAGGGCAACTATGGCTCGCCGGTCTTCGCGGTCCCTACCTTCACCAGTCTCAACCACAAGCCACAGCTCATCGGCCCGCAACAGCAATTTAGTCAGGAGGGCCTAGTAGGTGTAGTTCGTTCGCGTTAGCACCATCAGCGGTAATGCCGCCACCACAGGTGGGCACGAAGCGCACCCCTAACCCTCCTTCTGTGGAGAGCCGCACCAGGGTTTTCTCCAGTGTTGCCATTTCCGCTGTCGCCTTCTTCTCCTCCACCTCCTTAATTGTCTTATTGTTGTCGCTTTCAGTCATCTCGGATCCGACACCACCAGTGCTTAGTATGGATGAACACCAACAAGGCTCTGATGACACTTATTGTTGCTGAAGCTGGCAACCTCAACGATAGAGATTTGTGAGAGAAAGAGAGAGTGCAAGAGGTGGAAGACAATAGGTTTGCGTTGCGAACTGCCACTGCAGCTTTTCTGTTATTAAGCTAGCCCTAAAACAAGTTGTTGAAAACGAGAAGGAAATGGTTGCCCATGACGACCTTACTGATCGTGCTGTCCCAGAATGCTCGCCATGATTGAACCCTACATACCCGCCACGAGACGCGTGATCCATGCCATCCCATGGCGCTTCCTCGAACGGGTGAAAATACTGCTAACTTCCTCACTGAAAACTACTGCATCTGTGCGTGCACAAGCACACGCTGACGGACTGAATTTTATTCAGTGACACTGAACTAACTCAATGTGTTCCAGCGGAAAGCACTCGCCGCGAGCGAAGTCCGGTGAATAAGTCAGGCCTGTGGCCAACAAACCTCTCATCGGCTGCAACTAAAGTTCCCAATGCCTCTCACTCTCATCGCCTCAAGAGTTCGCACTGTGTAATAGCCTATGCCACTCGATGGCTTCACATGCACGACGCACACATGATATCTAGCTTCTACCATTGCTGATTGAGTTCGATTCCACAAAATCTACACGGTTGTATTATTTATAGACACACTACATATCTTGGCGGGTGAGCATGGGTCTGAGGAGCTCATGCAGAGGCCAGGAGAGTAATGTGATGTTCCTTGAGAATAATAGATGTGTTGTATGTGCACATGCATCTGCTGCAGCAAATACTAAATCGGAAAGGTGTGGTAGCACCTGGGAGCCCCGTCACCCCATTACCAGACCTGTTCAGCGCCGTTCGATTCGTGTTGAGGCTTAACTAGGAACAGTCCTTTTGCAGCTGCAGTCAGTTTTGTCAGCCCATTTGACTATTCTAGTGATGGCAGATAGAACTGAGCAGTAGATACAAGTGCCTCGTATGACATGACGGTCACTGTTCGTATTGCTGTTTGACGCGTGCTAGAGGCGTGTTCATGTTCTTTCGTGCGAGAGTGACCACAACAAAAAATAAAAAGGAGAACAAACACGAATGATTGCTTGATCTCTTGTTTTTTAGGATAAGCCAGCAACACGCCTGGCAGCTCACATGCAACAACATTTTTGTAAGGTAGCGACTTGTTAATACAGTAAATCCATGATGCAGTAACTGTTTAAACTAGGCCTGCTAAATAGAACATAATTGCAGTGCGAGGCACATATCCCAACGAGATAGGTGTTGTCTGCACGGTCATGATAACCGGGTGCCTAGACACCCGGGTGTTAAAAAGCCGGTCTCATACTAAATGCTAGTTCCAGCTCAAGGTAATGGCTTTACCTTCTAGAAAGTTCGGTAAAATCACATGTAAGTCTTATCCTTTTCTTCTCACTAAAGGGATCAGGCGCTCTCCGCACTGAGCCAGTGCCAAGCTAACATGCAAGAGCAATCAGCTAATGAGCAAAATAAAAGATATATACACTGTAGAGAAATGTGCGGTAGCTTCCGGGTGCCCCTACACCCTCGTGAACAATAAATTGAAAAAAGTGAAAAAAAGACAAAAAAAATTGAAATTTTGTGCACATGCTCAAATATTTTAGTTGCTTGCAAATTTTCATGGAGAAATGTCATCCAATGAGCTCTACAAATGAGAATAAAAAAATCAGTGCTCAAAACTTTGAATAGTGAAATCCTTTTCTTCTGTAGAGCTCCTCAAATGGTTTTTTGGCATAAAATCTTGCAAGCACCTACAAAGTTTGAGCGTATTTGATGTCATGAAGTTTCAGATTATTTGATTTTTTATTCTGTTTTCAGTTTTTTAGTTTACTGTTTGTATGGCGAACAACGTAAACTACACCCTTGCGTCGCCCAACTCCAAATACAACTCATGGAAGACTTTAGGATTTAGGCATGTGGTGAACTACACCTTGCGCTCATCAACTTCGACTAACTAAAACACCAAATGCCTCTCACTCTCATTGCCTCAAAAGTTCTCGCTGTGTATATCCTATGCCACTCGATGGATCCCTAGGCATGATGCACCCATGATATCTAACCTTCTAACAATATTAATTGAGTTTGGTTCCGTAAAATGTACTCGATTGTTTTATTTATAGACAGGCTACATATCTTGGTAGGCGAGCATGGTCCGAGGAGCTCGTCTAGAGGCCAGGAGAGCAATGGGATGTTTTTTTTAAGAATTATAGATGTGTTCTATGTGCACATGCATCTTATTTTGCAAATACTAAATGCTAGGAAGTTTGGTAAAATCACATGCACATGTTTGAATGATGTTCACATTTGTATTTTGTACTTTTATGACAACTAATAATAGCAATATCCTATTCTTATCACGAAGGGGATGAGGCGCTCTCTTTTGTGACAATTAAACATGCATGAGTAGTCAACTAATGAGTAAAAAAGATATATAAACTATATAATGATAGTCAAAGCCATATTATATGGAGAAACATGCATCCATGCAACATTATGTTGCATAAGAATAAGTGTATGACGAACCATTAGTGTGTCAATGCGTGGATGAACATACGTCCGTTGGTGTGCCTAGTGCAAGGTACTTTGTTCTTTTTTAAGAAAGAGCCAAGAAGGTAGATCGATTCTCTATCTTATGATTCCATAATTACATTGATTTAGGTTATCACATTCTTAGCTCTAGCGTCGTGCACTAGTGGCACAAAAGCAAAGTCACGTGCTGGTCTGAAGTTGAAAGACAAAACACCAAGGAGGTCCGAACAGCTTCAAGTTTGATTGTACTTCTAAAGGTTTTGCTAGTACGGCATTTAGCATTGAGGCCGAGAAATGCAGTGCAAAATTATTGTTGTATGTTTGCTCTGTGTGCCCAAATCGATTGCCATATAATTGTGTGACTTCTTGAGTTGTATATAGTTTTGGAAACATAGTTATATGCTTGCAACCATCACCGTAGTGCTCTAGCTTCGATTCATGGAGCTGGTGCTTCTGTTCACAGAATCTACTTTACAATCCCATTGCTTGCTCACTTTGAATTGTGAGTTCCTCTGGTTCCAACCATACCCTGTTTTACGGGTGAGCTACAAGGCATAGTTTGTTTTTGTAGTCACCCATACGATCACGAAGGAAGAGTGGGAGAGAGGACATACAAGTAAAGTTTCCAACCGATGCAATGGTTGGTGAAGCAGTGAAGTCATTGTCAGTATGCACATGTACAATCGATATAGTGAAGAATTCGTCTCGGCTTCTACTCCACTGCGACCAACCCAAAAGAGTTGTAGCACAAACATACACGTATTTGTAGGTTACCTTTTTGATGAGGACATCAATACTATTTTTACACCCACAGCCCCTACTGCTACATATACTGGACAAATTACTAGAGCTCGCGCACGCCAATTAAATTATCAGATACTTTTGTTTATTGGTAATGATTCTAATGTTCATGAGAATATAATGCTGCCTAAATTGAATACATTTGTTTTTCTTACAAATGAAGGGCCTGGCATGGATAAGAGGGATGAACACTGGAGCAAGACCAAGGCTGGAGGTGATGGCATGTGCAAGGGGAACAAGAATGGAGTTACAAGTGATGATTTCAGGACTTTGAAGCCACCATAAGGAGTGCATGAAGCCTTGGACGAAATATACAAGATGCTACTTCGTAAATTTCGTCCATAGGCTATTCTAGGTGCTGCGTCACCTTATTATTGGGCCAGGCCCATGTAATTTCGAAATACTTAAGTACGGGCTGTTTTTAGAGCCCGTATGTGTGGGGAAACAAGAGTTATGGTTGGTTTCGGACCCCTCCCTCAAGGGCCACGAAATTCCCCCCTCTTCCTCCACATAGGGCGTCGTTTAGACTTTGGGGTTTTGTTTAGATTAAAAGTTCGCCATAGCTGCAACTCCGCGTACTTCGTTTGTGTTCAACGACCAGACCAAGACATCACAGAACCCCACTTGATCAATAATGTTTTCCTCTTATATTCGCAATATCCAGATTGCAATCTTAGTTTCTTGCTTGTTCTTCGTTTGCCTGCAGGAAATAGACCCTCGTGGTCAGGTTGATCGTGCTCTGGCGTGGTCAATAACCTCGCGGAGTTGGTTTAGCGATTGCTAAGGCGCGACGTCCTCGCATGTTCCTAGTCGAATCGTCAAAGTCTACTCCATCCAAAACGATAGCCACCATCTCATCGAAAGACGGGACACCTTTGCCTCTATCACTTTTTAGAGAGGAGAACAAGAGCGGCAAAAGAGTGTGATGAGGATGTTGAGAACCACCTACCTCTGTTATATGCCTACTGTACTATAACACATCCAGAATCTATGCAGTATGATCCTTTGTTTGTAATGCTAAGACAGCCATATAGAATATAAAAAGTTACCCCACAATCGGTCGCAATGTAACAGAAAAAATATTGCCTTGATGCATGGCAAATTATCTTATTTCAAAGTAGTATATCTTGAAGGAAATATGCCCTAGAGGCAATAATAAAGTTATTATTTATTTCCTTATATGATGATAAATGTTTATTATTCATGCTAGAATTGTATTAACCGGAAACATGATACATGTGTGAATACATAGACAAACAAATTGTCACTAGTATGCCTCTACTTGACTAGCTCATTTATCAAAGATGGTTATGTTTCCTAGCCATAGATATGAGTTGTCATTTAATTAACGGGATCACATCATTAGGAGAATGATGTGATTGACATGACCCATTCCATTAGCTTAGCACTTGATCGTTTAGTATGCTGCTATTGCTTTCTTCATGACTTATACATGTTCCTATGACTATGAGATTATGCAACTCCCTTTTACCGGAGGAACACTTTGTGTGCTACCAAACGTCACAACGTAACTGGGTGATTATAAAGGTGCTCTACAGGTGTCTCTGAAGGTACTTGTTGAGTTAGCGTATTTCAAGATTAGGATTTGTCACTCCGATTGTCGGAGAGGTATCTCTGGGACCACTCGGTAATACACATCACTATAAGCCTCGCAAGCATTGTAACTAATGAGTTAGTTGCAGGATGATGTATTATGGAACGAGTAAAGAGACTTGCTGGTAACGAGATTGAACTAGGTATTGAGATACTGACGATCGAATCTCGGGCAAGTAACATACCGATGACAAAGGGAACAACGTATGTTGTTATGTCGTTTGACCGATAAAGATATTCATAGAATATGTAGGAGCCAATATGAGCATCCAGGTTCCGCTATTGGTTATTGATCGGAGGCGTGTCTCGGTCATGTATACATAGTTCTCAAACTCGTAGGGTCAGCACGCTTAAAGTTATGTGACGATCGGTATTATGAGTTTTTGTGTTTTGATGTACCGAAGGTAGTTCGGAGTCCCGGATGTGATCACAGACATGATGAGGAGTCTCGAAATGGTCGAGACATAAAGATTGATATATTGGAAGCCTATATTTGTGTGACGCCCCCGATTCAATCGTACACTAATCATACACGCAAACATGTACGATCAAGATCAGGGACTCACAGGAAGATATCACAACACAACTCTAAAAATAAAATAAGTCATACAAGCATCATAATACAAGCAAGGGTCCTCGAGGGCTCCAATACAAGTGCTCGATCATAGACGAATCAGCGGAAGCAACAATATCTGAGTACACACATAAGTTAAACAAGTTGCCATAAGATGGCTAGCACAAATTGGGATACATATCGAAAGAGGCGCAGGCCTCCTGCCTAGGATCCTCCAAAACTACTCCTGGTCGTCGTCAACGGCCTGCACGTAGTAGTAGGCACCTCCGGTATAGTAGGAGTCGTCGTCGACGATGGCGTCTGGCTCCTGGGCTCCCGCATCTAGTTGCGACAACCAAGTAGAAAGGAAAGGGGGAAAAGAGGGAGAAAAGCAACCGTGAGTACTCATCCAAAGTACTCGGAAGTAAGGATCTACACTACATATGCATGGGTATCTGTATAAAGGGCAATATCAGTGGACTGAACTACAGAATGCTAGAATAAGAGGGGGATAGCTAGTCCTGTCGAAGACTACGCTTCTTGCAGCCTCCATCTTGCAGCATGTAGAAGAGAGCAGATGGTAAGTTCACCAAGTATCATCGCATAGCATAATCCTCCCCGGCGATCCTCCCCTCGTCGCGCTGTGTGAGAGCGATCACCGGGTTATATATGGCACTTGGAAGGGTGTGTTTTATTAAGTATCCGGTTCTAGTTGTCATAAGGTCAAGGTACAACTCCGGGTCGTCTGTTACCGTGGACACGGCTATTCAAATAGATCAACTTCCCTGCAGGGGTGCACCACATTACCCGACATGCTCGATCCCTCTAGCCGGGCACACTTTCCTGGGTCATGTCCGGCCTTGGGAGATCAACACGTCGTAGCCCTACCTAGGCTCAACAGAGAGGTCAGCACGTCGGTCTAAATCCTATGCTTGTAGGGTCTGCAGGCCCATGGCCCTTTGCACACCAAGACGTTATGCGTCTGTGACGAAAGCAGACCTAGCCCCCTTAATACAAGCGCGGGCTTATGGTCCAATCCGGCGCGCGCTGCTTAGTCGCTGACGTCAAAAGAGCTTCGGCTGATACCACCACGTCGGTTGCCCATATCTTGTACCACATGGCGGTTAGTGCGTATAAGGTCAACGACCCAACTCAGATCAAATACCAAGATCTCGTTAAGCGTGTTATTATGAAGTAACTGCGGATGCCGAACAGGTCCATGCCCACCCCTCACCTAGGTAGTCTCAACCTGCCCTGTCGCTCCGACACAAAGATCCACCCAGAGGGCTGTCGGGACAAAGGTCCTTTCAGCCTCCAATCCGTGAATCACTCGCGGGTACTCTACGAGCCGACCCGACTTTAGTCACCACATGTATCATGTATAAAGTATCTAGCATATACGCGTGATCACCTCCCGAGTGATCACGGCCCGATAGTATAGCATAGCAGACGGACAAGAATGTAGGGCTACTGATGGAAAACTAGCATCCTATACTAAGCATTCAGGATTGCAGGTAAGGGTAACAACTGTAGCAACAATGACAGGCTATGCAACAGAATAGGATTAACCGAAAGCAGTAACATGCTACACTACTCTAATGCAAGCAGTAGAGAGAAGGAATAGGCGATATCTGGTGATCAAGGGGGGGGGCTTGCCTGGTTGCTCTGGCAAGTAGGGGTCATCAACAGTGTAGTCGATCGGGGCACCAGCAGCATCGTCAGTCTTGTAGTCTACCGGAGAGAAGAGGGGGAAGAAATAATGAATACAATGCAAACAGATGCATGACATGACAAGTAACGGCGCTAGGTGTGCCCTAACGCGGTATTAGGTGATACCGACGAAGGGAGAAAACATCCAGGAAAGTATTCCCGGTGTTTCGCGTTTTTGGTCAGATGAACCAGAGGGGGAAAGTTGTGTGTTTGCTATGCTAGGGATGTGTGGCGGACGAACGGGCTGCGTATTCGTATTCGGAAATATGCCCTAGAGGCAATAATAAAGTTATTATTTATTTCCTTATATCATGATAAATGTTCATTATTCATGCTAGAATTGTATTAATCGGAAACATAATACATGTGTGAATACATAGACAAACAGATTGTCACTAGTATGCCTCTACTTGACTAGCTCGTTGATCAAAGATGGTTATGTTTCCAAGCCATAGACATGAGTTGTCATTTGATTAACGGGATCACATCATTAGGACAATGATGCGATTGCCATGACCCTTTCCGTTAGCTTAGCACACGATCGTTTAGTATGTTGCTATTGCTTTCTTCATGACTTATACATGTTCCTATGACTATGAGATTATGCAACTCCCGTTTACCTGAGGAATACTTTGTGTGCTACCAAACGTCACAACGTAACTGGGTGATTATAAAGGTGCTCTATAGGTGTCTCCGAAGGTACATGTTGGGTTGGCGTATTTCGAGATTAGGATTTGTTACTCTGATTGTCGGAGAGGTATCTCTGGACCCTCTTGGTAATACACATCACTTAAGCCTTGCAAGCATTGCAACTAATGACTTAGTTGCGGTATGATGTATTACAGAATGAGTAAAGAGACTTGCCGGTAACGAGATTGAACTAGGTATTGAGATATCGACGATCGAATCTCGGGCAAGTAACATATCGATGACAAAGGGAACAACGTATGTTGTTATGTGGTCTGACCGATAAAGATTTTCGTAGAATATATGGGAGCCAATATGAGCATCCAGGTTCCGCTAATGGTTATTGACCGGAGACGTGTCTCGGTCATGTCTACATAGTTCTCGAACCTGTAAGGTCTGCACGCTTAACGTTACGATGACAGTTATATTATGAGTTTATATGTTTTGATGTACCGAAGGTTGTTCGGAGTCCCGGATGTGACCACGGACATGACGAGGAGTCTCGAAATGGTCGAGACATGAAGATTGATATATTGGAAGCCTATGTTTGGATATCGGAAGTGTTCCGGGTGAAATCGGGATTTTACCAGAGTACCGGGAGGTTACCGGAACCCCCCGGGAACTTAATGGGCCTTAGTGGGCCTAGGTGGAAGAGAGGAGAGGCGGCTAGGGCTGGGACGCGCGCCCCTCCCCCCAGTCCGAATAGGACAAGGAGAGGGGGGCGGCGACCCCCCTTCCTTCTTCTCCTCCACTCCTTCCCCCTCCCAAGTCCTAATCCAACTAGGAAAGGGGGGGAGTCCTACTTCCGGTGGAAGTAGGACTCCTCCCGGCGCGCCCAATCCCTGGCTGGCCGCACCCCCCTTGCTCCTTTATATACGGGGGCAGGGGGCACCCTAGACAACATTGATCAGTTGATCTTTTAGCCGTGTGCGGTGCCCCCCTCCACCATAGTCCACCTCGATAATACTGTTGCGGTGCTTAGGCGAAGCCCTGCGTCGGTAGAACATCAACATCGTCACCATGCCGTCGTGCTGACGAAACTCTCCCTCAACACTCGGCTGGATCGGAGTTCGGGGGACGTCATCGGGCTGAACGTGTGCTGAACTCCGAGGTGCCGTATGTTCGGTACTTGATCGGTTGGATCGTGAAGACGTATGACTACGTCAACCGCGTTGTGCTAACGCTTCTGCTTTCAGTCTACAAGGGTACGTGGACAACACTCTCCCCTCTCATTGCTATGCATCACCATGATCCTGCGAGTGCGTAGGAATTTTTTTTGAAATTACTACGTTTCCCAACAGTGGTATCAAAGCCAGGTTTTATGCGTAGATGTTATATGCACGAGTAGAACACAAGTGAGTTGTGGGCGATACAAGTCATACTGCTTACCAGCATGTCACACTTTGGTTCGGCGGTATTGTTGGATGAAGCGGCCCGGACCGACATTACGCCAGACGCTTACGCGAGACTGGTTCTACCGACGTGCTTTGCACATAGGTGGCTGGCGGTGTCGGTTTCTCCAACTTTAGTTGAACCGAGTGTGGCTATGCCCGGTCCTCATGCGAAGGTTAAAACAACACCAAGTTGACAAACTATCGTTGTGGTTTTGATGCGTAGGTAAGAACGGTTCTTGCTAAGCCCGTAGCAACCACGTAAAACTTGCAACAACAAAGTAGAGGACGCGTCTAACTTGTTTTTGCAAGCGCATGTTGTGATGTGATATGGTCAATACATGATGCTAAATTTTATTGTATGAGATGATCATGTTTTGTAACCGAAGTTATCGGCAACCGGCAGGAGCCATATGGTTGTCGCTTTATTGTATGCAATGCAATCGCCTGTAATGCTTTACTTTATCACTAAGCGGTAGCGGTAGTCGAGAAGCATAAGATTGGCGAGAGGACAACGATGCTACGATGGAGATCAAGGTGTCGCGCCAAAGGATTTATGGTGATCATGACGGTGCTTTGGAGATGGAGATCACAAGCACAAGATGATGATGGCCATATCATATCACTTATATTGATTGCATGTGATGTTTATCTTTTATGCAGCTTATCTTGCTTTGATTGACGGTAGCATTATAAGATGATCCCTCACTAAATTATCAAAGTATAAGTGTTCTCCCGAGTATGCACCGTTGCGAAAGTTCTTCGTCTTTGAGACACCACGTGATGATCGGGTGTGATAGGCTCTACGTTCAAATACAACGGGTGCAAAACAGTTGCACACGCGGAATACTCAGGTTAAACTTGAGGAGCCCAGCATATAACAGATATGGCCTCGGAACACGGAGACCGAAAGGTCGAGCGTGAATCATAGAGTAGATATGATCAACATAGTGATCTTCACCATTGAAACTACTCCATCTCACGTGATGATCGGACATGGTTTAGTTGATTTGGATCACGTGATCACTTAGAGGATTAGAGGGATGTCTATCTAAGTGGGAGTTCTTAAGTAATATGATTAATTGAACTTAAATTTATCATGAACTTAGTACCGATAGTGTCTTGCTTGTCTATGTTGATTGTAGATAGATGGCCCGTCTTTGTTGTTCCGTTGAATTTTAATTCGTTCCTTTAGAAAGCAAAGTTGAAATATTATGGTAGCAATTACATGGACTGGGTCAGTAACTTTAGGATTATCCTCATTGCTGCCACGGAAGAATTACGTCCTGGAAGCACCGGGTGCCAGGCCTTTCTTGGGAGCAACACCGGTTGTTATGAATGTCCGCAGCAGCAAAGCTAATGACTACTCGCTAGTTCAAGTGTGCCATGCTACGGCTTAGAACCGGACTTCAACGATGTTTTGAACATCATGGAGCATATGAGATGTTCCAGAGTTGAAGTTAATATTTCAAGCAAATGCCGGATTGAGAGATATGAAGTCTCCAATAAGTTCTATAGCTGCAAGATGGAGGAGAATAGTTCTGTCAGTGACCATATACTCAAGATGTTTGGGTATAATAATCACTTGATTCAACTGGGAGTTAATCTTCCGGATGATAGCGTCATTGATAGAATTCTCCAATCACTACCACCAAGCTACAAGCGCTTCGTGATGAACTATGACATGCAAGGGATGGATAAGACAATTCCCGAGCTCTTCGCAATGCTAAAGGCTGCGGAGGTAGAAATCAACAAGGAGCATCAAGTGTTGATGGTCAATAAGTCCACCAGTTTCAAGAAAAAGGGCAAAGGGAAGAAGAAGGGGAACTTCCAGAAGAACAACAAGCAAGTTCTTTGCTCAGAGAAGAAACCCAAGTCTGGACCTAAGCACGAGACCAGAGTGCTTCTCTTTAAGCGGTAGTCCTTTGGAAGCGGAACCGCCCCAAGTATTTGGCGGATAAGAAGGATGGCAAGGTGAACAAAGGTATATGTGATATACATGTTATTGATGTGTACCTTACTAATGCTCGCAGTAGCACAGGTATTTGATCTTGGTTACATTGCTAATATTTGCAACTCGAAGCAGGGGCTACGGATTGCGAAGATTGGCTAAGGACGAGGTGACGATGCGCGTGGGAAATGGTTCCAAAGTCGATGTGATCGCAATTGCACGCTACCTCTACATATACCTTCGGGATTAGTATTAGACCTAAATAATTGTTATTTGGTGCCAGCGTTGAGCATGAACATTATATCTGGATCTTGTTTGATGCGAGACGGTTATTCATTTAAATCAGAGAATAATGGTTGTTCTATTTATATGAGTAATATCTTTTATGGTCATGCACCTTTGAAGAGTGATCTATTTTTGTTGAATCTCGATAGTAGTGATACACATATTCATAATGTTGAAGCCAAAAGATGCAGAGTTGATAATGATAGTGCAACTTATTTGTGGCACTGCTGTTTAGGTCATATCGGTGTAAAGCGCATGAAGAAACTCCATACTAATGGACTTTTGGAACCACTCGATTATGAATCACTTGGTACTTGCAAGATGACTAAAACGCCGTTCTCCAGAACTATGGAGAGAGAAAAAGATTTGTTGGAAATCATACATACAGATGTATGTGGTCCGATGAATGTTGAGGCTCATGGCGGATATCGTTATTTTCTCACCTTCACAGATGATTTAAGCAGATATGGGTATATCTACTTAATGAAACATAAGTCTGAAACTTTTGAAAAGTTCAAAGAATTTCAGAGTGAAGTTGAAAATCATCGTAACAAGAAAATAAAGTTTCTACGATCTGATCATGGAGGAGAATATTTGAGTTACTAGTTTGGTCTACATTTGAAACAATGCGGAATAGTTTCGCAACTCCCAGCACCTGGAACACCACAGCGTAATGGTGTGTCCGAACGTCGTAATCGTACTTTACTTGATATGGTACGATCTATGACGTCTCTTACTGATTTACCACTATCATTTTGGGGTTATGCTTTAGAGACGACTGCATTCACTTCAAATAGGACACCATCAAAATCCGTTGAGATGACGCCTTATGAACTATGGTTTGGCAAGAAACCAAAGTTGTCGTTTCTTAAAGTTTGGGGCTGCGATGCTTATGTGAAAAAGCTTCAACCTAATAAGCTCGAACCCAAATCGGAGAAATGTGTCTTCATAGGATACCCAAAGGAGACTGTTGGGTATACCTTCTATCACAAATCCGAAGGCAAGACTTTTGTTGCTAAATTCGGAGTTTTTCTAGAGAAGAGTTTCTCTCGAAAGAAGTGAGTGGGAGGAAAGTAGAACTTGATGAGGTAACTGTACCTACTCCCTTATTGGAAAGTAGTTCATCGCAGAAACCGGTTTGTGCGACACCTACACCAATTAGTGAGGAAGTTAATGATGATGATCATGAAACTTCAGATCAAGTTGTTACTGAATCTCGTAGGTCAACCAGAGTAAGATCCGCACCAGAGTGGTAAGGTAATCTTGTACTGGAAGTAATGTTGCTAGTCCATGACGAACCTACGAACTATGAAGAAGCGATGGTGAGCCCAGATTCCGCAAAATGGCTTGAGGCCATGAAATCTGAGATGGGATCCATGTATGAGGTGTGGACTTTGGTTGACTTGCCCGATGATCGGCAAGCAATTGAGAATAAATGGATCTTCAAGAAGAAGACGCTGACGGTAATGTTACTGTCTACAAAGCTCGACTTGTTGCGAAAGGTTTTCGACAAGTTCAAGGGATTGACTATGATGAGACCTTCTCACCCGTAGCGATGCTTAAGTCTGTCCGAATCATGTTAGCAATTGCCGCATTTTATGATTATGAAATTTGGCAAATGGATGTCAAAACTGCATTCCTGAATGGATTTCTGGAAGAAGAGTTGTATATGATGCAACCGGAAGGTTTTGTCGATCCAAAGGGAGCTAACAAAGTGTGCAAGCTCCAAAGGATTCATTTATGGACTGGTGCAAGCCTCTCGAGTTGGAATAAATTCTTTGATAGTGTGATCAAAGCATTTGGTTTTGTACGACTTTGGAGAAGCTCTGTATTTACAAGAAAGTGAGTGGGAGCTCTGTAGCATTTACGATATTATATGTGGATGACATATTGCTGATTGGAAATGATATAGAATTTCTGGATAGCATAAAGGGATACTTGAATAAGAGTTTTTCAATGAAAGACCTCGGTGAAGCTGCTTACATATTGGACACCAAGATCTATAGAGATAGATCAAGACGCTTAATTGGACTTTCACAAAGCACATACCTTGACAAAGTTTTGAAGAAGTTCAAAATGGATCAAGCAAAGAAAGGGTTCTTGCACGTGTTACAAGGTGTGAAGTTGAGTAAGACTCAATGCCCGCCACCGAGAAGATAGAGAGAAGATGAAAGATGTTCCCTATGCTTCAGCCATAGGCTCTATCATGTATGCAATCTTGTGTACCAGACCTGATGTGTGCCTTGCTATAAGTCTAGCAGGAGGTACCAAAGTAATCCAGAGTGGATCATCGACAGCGGTCAAGAACATCCCGAAATACCTGAAAAGGACTAAGGATATGTTTCTCGTTTTTGGAGGTGACAAAGAGCTCATCGTAAATGGTTACGTTGATGCAATCTTTGACACTGATCTGGACGATTCTAAATCGCAAACCGGATATGTGTTTACATTGAACGGTGGGGCTGTCAGTTGGTGCAGTTCTAAACAAAGGGTCGTGGCGGGATCTACGTGTGAAGCGGAGTATATAGCTGCTTCAGAAGCAGCAAATGAAGGAGTCTGGATGAAGGAGTTCATATCCGATCTAGGTGTCATACCTAGTGCATCGGGTCCAATGAAAATCTTTTGTGACAATCTTTGGTGCAATTGCCTTGGCGAAGGAATCCAGATTTCACAAGAGAACCAAGCACATCAAGAGACGCTTCAATTCCATCCGGGATCTAGTCCAGGTGGGAGACATAGAAATTAGCAAGATACATACGGATCTGAATGTTGCAGACCCGTTGACTAAGCCTCTTCCACGAGCAAAACATGATCAGCACCAAGGCTCCATGGGTGTTAGAATCATTACAGTGTAATCTAGATTATTCACTCTAGTGCATGTGGGAGACCGAAGGAAATATTCCCTAGCGGCAATAATAAAGTTATTATTTATTTCCTTATCTCATGATAAATGTTTATTATTCATGCTAGAATTGTATTAACCGGAAACATAATACATGTGTGAATACATAGACAAACAAATTGTCACTAGTATGCCTCTACTTGACTAGCTCGTTGATCAAAGATGGTTATGTTTCCTAGCCATAGACATGAGTTGTCATTCGATTAACGGGATCACATCATTAGGAGAATGATGTGATTGACATGACCCATTCCGTTAGCATAGCACACGATCGTTTAATATGTTGCTATTGCTTTCTTCATGACTTATACATGTTCCTATGACTATGAGATTATGCAACTCCCGTTTACCGAAGGAACACTTTGTGTGCTACCAAACTTCACAATGTAACTGGGTGATTATAAAGGTGCTTTACAGGTGTCCCCGAAGGTACATGTTGGGTTGGCGTATTTCGAGATTAGGATTTGTCACTCCGCTTGTCGGAGAGGTATCTCTTGGCCCTCTCGGTAATACACATCACTTAAGCCTTGCAAGCATTGCAACTAATGAGTTAGTTGCGGGATGATGTATTACGAAACGAGTAAAGAGACTTGCCGGTAACGAGATTGAACTAGGTATTGAGATACCGACGATCGAATCTCGGGCAAGTAACATACCGATGACAAAGGGAACAACGTATGTTGTTATGCGGTCTGACCGATAAAGATCTTCGTAGAATATGTGGGAGCCAATATGAGCATCCAGGTTCCGCTATTGGTTATTTACTGGAGACGTCTCGGTCATGTCTACATAGTTCTCGAACCCGTAGGGTCCGCACGCTTAACGTTACGATGACAATTATATTATGAGTTTATATGTTTTGATGTACCGAAGGTTGTTCGGAGTCCCGGATGTGATCACGGACATGACGAGGAGTCTCGAAATGGTCGAGACATGAAGATTGATATATTGAAAGCTTATGTTTGGATATCGGAAGTATTCCGGAAGAAATCGGGATTTTACCGGAGTACCGGGAGGTTACCGGAACCCCCCGGGAACTTAATGGGCCTTAGTGGGCCTAGGTGGAAGAGAGGAGATGCGGCTAGGGCTGGGCCGTGCGCTCTCCCCCCCAGTCCGAATAGGACAACGAGAGGGGGGCGGCGCCCACACTCCTTCCTTTTTCTCCTCCACTCCTTCCCCCTCCCAAGTCCTAATCCATCTAGGAAAGGGGGGGGGGGAGTCCTACTCCCGGTGGAAGTAGGACTCCTCCCGGCGCGCCCTCTCCCTGGCCGGCCGCACCCCCTTGCTCCTTTATATCTCTGAGGCGGGGGCACCCTAGACAACATTGATCAGTTGATCTTTTAGCCGTGTGCGGTGCCCCCTCCACCATAGTCCACCTCGATAATCTTGTTGCGGTGCTTAGGCGGCTGTGTCGGTAGAACATCAACATCGTCACCACGCCATGCCGTCATCTTGTGAAACTCTCCCTCAACACTCGGCTGGATTGGAGTTCGAGGGACGTCATCGGGCTGAACGTGTGCTGAACTCGGAGGTGCCGTACGTTCAGTACTTGATCGGTTGGATCGTGAAGACGTACGACTACATCAACCGCGTTGTGCTGCGCTCTTTCGGTCTATGAGGGTATGTGGACAACACTCTCCCCTCTCGTTGCTATGCATCACCATGATCTTGCGTGTGCGTAGGATTTTTTTTTGAAATTACTACGTTCCCCAACACAAAGTTCTCGTCCATCGGTGGTTACTGGAATGTCATCAACAATAGTAACAGGGTCTTACTGACAAAGTTGTACACCGAGGTGTTTGCACAAGCAGGGTATTATTACTGCTTATGTCACATATCATAGAAAGGGTTTAAACAAACCAATGGAAAGAGAAAAGTGTGTTAATCAGAACAATGGAAAGAAAAATGTGTTTAAACACATAATTTAGGGGTATATCCTTCCCAAGGTCAAGCAGTGCATGATATCCATGCCAGGATAGAAAGTTGAAAACCATTTAGGTACGGGGAGATGAAGTTCATGACATTACCCAAACAACGTGTTTGAATAATTGATAAAGAAAATTTAGCATTGTGCTTCAAACGTTCTTATTGAAAATCGGAGTACCAGTGACATGCTTCGAGATAGCATTACATGGTCTTCAAGAAAAGGTCTGACTTTGGATACACAAAGGATCTATCAGGAACAACTTATATAATAAGTCTTACAATTTCCTCATGGAAGAATGGTTAACCTTGACAAAAAGGAGGAACTATAACAATAGGTCCTCCGGTCAGGTGTGCTAGGCATGTCATCACCTTATCGGTTCATAGAGAAATGCTATAACTCTTGGGAATATGTTCCAACATCATATCTGACCGAGATTCAGATCTTATTGGTGTCAAAATACCTCAGACTTAGGATGCCTACGAACAAAAAGGTGCAACACAACATGACGGGATGACACTGTAAGATCCTCGGGAAATGAACTATGGAGGAAAGTTCCGAAACAAGAGTTCATCATTAAAACCCAGAAGAGGATGAAGAGGTGGTTGATGGTCTCAATGACAATTCATTGAGATTTCCAAAAAGACGGATTCCACAATTATGTGAACAAGGAGATAACATTTGTGATATCAAGTGGTATAATGATGTATGCTCGAGGGAAACATGTGCATTTAAACATTGGTTGAAAAGTGCACCCGAAATATGGGCTTAGGTAGCACGATCAAGGTTAGAATGGTGATTCATTATCCAATATTCTAAGAATGAACTGTCGACCATTAACTCCAATGCAATAGGGTTGCTAGGAGTACGGAATACAAGCAGCACCATGCACTTGTTGGTATTCCGGTTAGAATCAACATAGGGACTAAGAAAGAATGGTGATGGTGAGAAGTATCACTATACCAAGAAATTTTAAGAGGCGGCGCAATTCTCATGACCTTCTTGACATAAAACATGGTAATACTCCAAGGTGAAGAACAACAGATGCCGGATAGCAAGGAACTCAAGATTCAATCCAAAACATGAACACGTTTGTATTGAGGGAAGACAAGGGTGTGGTCGATGATAACACAAATCATCGAGGGGCAAGGATGGTATTTCTCAACATGAATTCGACTGATATCCTTGAAGAGCTCAGAATGTTGATGATGATCATGACACATTGATATGTCTCCAATGTATCTATAATTTTTGATTGCTCCATGCTATATTATCTTCTGTTTTGGACATTATTGGGCTTTATTATTCACTTTTATATTATTTTTGGGACTAACCTATTAACCGGATGCCCAGCCCAGAATTCCTGTTTTTTTGCCAATTTCAGAGTTTCGCAGAAAAAGAATATCAACGGAGTCCAAACGGAATGAAACCTTCGGGAACGTGATTTTCGGAACGAACATGATCCAGAGGACTTGGACCCTACGTCAAGAAAGCTAGAAGGAAGCCACGAGGTAGGGGGGCGCGCCTACCCCCCCAGGCGCGCCCTCCACCCTCGTGGTCCCCACGTTGCTCCACCGACGTACTCCTTCCTCCTATATATACCTACGTACCCCCAAACGACCAGATACGGAGCCAAAAACCTAATTCCACCACCGCAACCTTCTCTACCCACAAGATCCCATCTTGGGGCCTGTTCCGGAGCTCCGCCGGAGGGGACATCGATCACGGAGAGCTTCTACATCAACACCATAGCCTCTCCGTTGAAGTGTGAGTAGTTTACCTCAGACCTTCGGGTCCATAGTTATTAGCTAGATGGCTTCCTCTTTCTTTTTGGATCTCAATACAATGTTCTCCCCCTCTCTCGTGGAGATCTATTCAATGTAATCTTCTTTTGCGGTGTGTTTGTTGATACCGATGAATTGTGGGTTTATGATCAAGTTTATCTATGAACAATATTTGAATCTTCTGAATTCTTTTATGTATGATTGGTTATCTTTGCAAGTCTCCTCAAATTATCAGTTTGGTTTGGCCTACTAGATTGACCTTTCTTGCAATGGGAGAAGTGCTTAGCTTTGGGTTCAATCTTATGTGTCCTTTCCCAAAGGATGAGGGGCAGCAAGGCACGTATTGTATTGTTGCCATCGAGGATAATAAGATGGTTTTTTTTATCATATTGCATGAATTTATCCCTCTACATCATGTCATCTTGCTTAAAGCGTTACTCTGTTCTTATGAACTTAATACTCTAGATGCATGCTGGATAGCGGTCGATGTGTGACCTAATATTAGTAGATGCAGGCAGGAGTCGGTCTACTTGTCTCGGACCTTATGCCTATATACATGATCATACCTAGATATTCTCATAACTATGCTCAATTCTGTCAATTGCTCAACAGTAATTTGTTCACCCACCGTAAAATACTTATGCTGTTCAGAGAAGCCACTAGTGAAACCTATGGCCCCTGGGTCTATTTTCCATCATATTAATCTTTCAACACTTAGTTATTTCCGTTGCTTTAATTTTACTTTTCATCTTTATCATAAAAATGCCAAAAATATTATCATATCATATCTATCAGATCTCACTCTCGTAAGTGACCGTGTAGGGATTGACAACCCCTTATCGCATTGGTTGCAAGGATATATTTGTTTGTGTAGGTGCGAGGGACTCGCGCGTAGCCTCCTACTGAATTGATACCTTGGTTCTCAAAAACTGAGGTAAATACTTACGCTACTTTGCTGCATCACCCTTTCCTCTTCAAGGGAAAACCAACGCAGTGCTCAAGAGGTAGCAAGAAGGATTTCTGGCGCCGTTGCCGGGGAGGTCTACGCAAAAGTCAACATACCAAGTAACCATCACAAACCCTTATCTCCCGGATTACATTATTTCCCATTTGCCTCTCGTTTTCCTCTCCCCCACTTCACCCTTGCCGTTTTATTCGCCCTCTCTTTTCCGTTTGCCTCTTTTTGCCTGTCTCTTGTTTGCTCGTGTGTTGGATTGCTTGTTTGTCACGATGGCTCAAGATAATACCAAATTATGTGACTTTGCCAATACCAACAATAATGATTCCTTAGCACTTCGATTGCTCCTCTTACCGATACTGAATCTGGTGAAATCAATGCTGCTTTGTTGAATCTTGTCACGAAAGATCAATTCACCGGCCTTCCTAGTAAAGATGCCGCTACTCATCTAAATATCTTCGTTGATTTGTGTGATATGCAGAAGAAGAAAGATGTTGACAATGATATTGTTAAATTGAAGTTATTTCCTTTTTCGCTTAGAGATCATGCTAAAGCTTGGTTTTCATCTTTGCCTAAAAATAGTATTGTCGGGGAGGCTGATCGGACCCACGAACACCTATGGGGCCGGCGGACCAGGCTCCTTGTGGTTCGGAGGGGGGCGGAGATCGCACGAAGAGCGGATGGAGACGAAGCACACGAGCAGTTTACCCAGCTTCGGAGCTCTCCGGAGAGATAATACTCCTACTGCTGCTTGTCTGATGTATTGTGTTCTTGCTAGGGAGCGATGAGAGCTACAAAACCTAGCGTGAGTGTCTCTGGTCTCGAATGAGTCGAACGTGCCGAACCCTTTCTACGTTGCGCATGGGCCTCCTTTTATATGCTCAAGGGGTCTCCGACAAGCGGCAACATAGAAAAGGGTACAAATGTAAAAACAGTAGTTGGTACACCTACTTGAAGAGTGTATAGTGCAATATACCTAACTCTGACGGCAAGGGACACAAGCATTAAATGCCTGTCCTTGTCGTCCAAACAGTGCAACAGAGCGCCACCGTTTGCCACGATGGCGGGCTTGTCAGCGCCGCCTATCGCTGCTCTCCGCTAGCTGCATAGCCTCTTGACACGTGCGCATGGAATGGTCCCATGGCGACACGTTGATGGGTGAGCTGGAGCGGAGATGAAGAGAGGTTGCCTGCCGCGGCAAGTGCCTCGCCGCGGCTGAATCCTTGTCGCGTCGGAGGCTTGTCGCGTTCCGAGCCTTCCCGGCAAGCTCCTCTTGCCGGGGTCTTGTCTTCTGCGTGCCTTGAGTGGCCTTCCCGGCAAGCTCCTCTTGCCGGGCCTTGTCTTCTTGGCTAAATACTTTGTTCTTGAATGGCTCAAAAGGAGCCACGGAGGATCTTGGCGGTGACCAGTGCAAGCCTTGCCGCTGGTGCTGCAATCGTCTGCGGCACGAAGTTCGGGATACTAGGGTACCCCTACTCTAGTACACCGACAGGAGCCCCCGGGCCTGGGCCGCAGACGGTGCCGAGCACTGTCGGGCCAGGCCCAAAAACAGTGCACGGTCACACGTGGCCTTGATCACACCGTCACTTGCCCCGGACCCACCACGTCCCCCACTAACGGCACGCACCGAACGTGGCGTCGTGCGAGAGATCGTGGGCGCGGTCGTGGGGGGGTTCTTTATTAGGAAAAGCGGAACGTCCGCCCCCCCTTTTTATAAACAGGGGAAACAGGGGCAGGTCGTCCACCTCGCCATTGTCGTCTTGTCCTGAAAACCACCGCCGCTCCCCCCTTCTTCTCCAGTGCGAAGAGAGCAGCGCTCCGCCCCCTTTCGCCACAAGCGCACTCACCGCCGTCGACCTCCTCCGTCGCCTCCGCCATGGCTCCGAAAACCGACAAGGGGAAGGGCCTCAAGTCGGCCGAGGCGCAGCGGCTCGCGGCGCTACGCAAGGAGCGGGCCATCTTCGCCCCTCAGCTCGACGCAAAGGAGCTGAGGGAGCTCTTCTATCTCTTTTGGTCGACGGAGATGCGTGCGCATCCGCGCACGAAGGTACTCCCCGCCTCCGCTTCTGATTTGGCCCCAACTGGGTATCCTTTCTTTGCCCTTTTCTTCTATTGCGGGCTCTGCCCGCCCTTTTCCGAGTTCTTCTGCGATATCATGAATACATATGGCCTCCGCCTCCTTGATTTTACTCCCAACGCTGTCTTGACCATGGCAGTTTTCGCACACCTTTGCGAAAACTTTGTCGGAGTCCACCCAAATGTGGCACTCTTCCGCCACTTCTTCGTGCCCCGCGTCGAGAGAGGAGAGCCGCTTGCCGGAGGGATAGCTTGGGTCTCCAGGATCGGCAAGAAAGAAGCCTACTTGGAAGGAGAGTTCTGTAACAAGTGGGAGGAGTGGGGAGCCAACTGGTGTTGGATCGTAGAGGAGAACCCATGACCCTTCATCGCTGCGTCGCCGAACCCCAATAGTGCTTGCGGCAACGATTGGAGCAACTTGGCGCCGGAGGATGCTAGGTTGAAGATAGCTGCGACCGGATTTTGCGCCTCGGGCTTGCCGGACTAACCGTAGATGTTAGCTTGGCGCAGACTTCCTTCGCCGCCAAGACGCTTCCCTTGCGAGAAAGGAGGAGGCCTGCTTGGGAGTTCCAAAATGCGGCAGACATCATGAGGCTGCGCACGGGTCTCAATTGGAATTTCACCGTCTTGGTGCTGGATGCGATGCTGCTAGAGCTGTTCAAGAACGACCCCGATCACCCCGAGTGGTTTAGGTTGCCGAGGGGGGTCGTCCCATTGTGCAACAAATCAGCGCTCGACCGCATCCGCGCTATGATGCCGTTGTGCGATTCCCATGGGATCGTTCCAACCTGGCAAGAGCCTTCCGACGAGATTGTGCAGCAGTTCTTCGACACCTTGGAAGAAGTGCAGATCCGCTCGACGAAAGCGTAAGAGGCTCACCCGCGACACCACCGACGAGGAGATGGTGCGCATTGCCACCAGGCTGGAGGAGGCGGCAGCAGCTGCTGCCGCTGGCGTCTTCGGGTACACCGTGGAGGAGGCGGACGCAGCCGAGGCGGCAAGCCTTGCCGAGCGAAGGGAGTTCGCCGGCGAGGAAGAGCTTGTCGCACCCGAGGCTGAGTCGAGCGGACCAGTCGAGGGCGCTTCAGCTCCACCTCCCAGCGACCTGCCGCCAACGGAGCCCCCGGCTCCGCCGAAGAGGCGTCTCCGCAAGGCCGGAGACGAGACGGGGCGGCAGACGGGCCCGCAGGTAGCGCCGCTGCGATCGCCGCTTTCATCAGCTGCAAGCGATGTTGCCGCGGGAGCACCCCACACTGCTACGACAACTGGGGCGGGATCCTCCCAGGCCACCGCCGACACCTCCGCCAAGAGGCGAAGAGAGCCCACTCCTCCGCCTCGTCGCAACGGAGGCGAGCCGGAATTTGACTTCTCCGCGCTTAGCTCCGAGGAGGAAGAAGAAGAGTGAGCTTCAATATTGTGTTTGTATTTCTTCAATTTTATAGCTTTATCTTGAATCTGACTTGCTTCGCTCTGAACTTTTTCCTTTTCAGGACGCTAGCCCAGAGAGGGTCGAAGAGGGCCAAGACCCCGGTGGTCGTCGTTGAGGATGATCCACCCGCGGCAACAGGAGGCGTGTTTGAGACCCCCTTGCCGGACCCGGCAACCCTTCCTCAGAGCAGCCCCCAAAGACAGCCCCAGGGGTAAGTCTGGCGGTTTCTCCTTCTTGTTAGGCGTGCATGGGTGCTCCTTCTTCATTGGTATCTGATCGCTTGTTTGTGTAGGAGCAGGAGCCTCATCAGGAGGGCTCGGAAGCCGCCCCCGAAATCCTGTCTGCTGCGACTACGCCGCCAAGGGAGGATTTTCCGGCAAGGGAGCGTCCTCCGACAAGGGAGGCTACTCCGGCAAGGGAGGCTACCCCGGCAAGGGGCAGCGCCAGTGATCCTCCAGTGGTAGAGACCATGGCGGCAGATCCCATTGCAGGTAATCCCCTTACGCGAAAATTTCCCTTGGGCTTGTTTTCTTCTGTTTTTATTTGAATGTTTGCTTGACTGTCCTTTCTTTGTCTGACGCAGAGCCGATGGAGGTCGAGGTCGCCGGCGAGGAGGAAGCGCGCGGCGACACCGACGAGGCCGTCGTCGTGGAAGAAGAGGCCGTCGTGGACGAAGAGGCCAACGTGGACGAGCCTGTCGGCGAGGAGGCCACCGGGGCTGCCGACACAGAGGCCGGCTTGGGTCGGGCGATCGCACTAACGGCCCCGAGGCCGCAGGAGCGCTAGGCGCTGCACCGACCACCGACTCCCCCGCCGCTGCTGCAGCGTCGGGCTCCGAAGAGCCCCAGCCCGGCGCCTACTTGAAGGCCGGCGACGACGTCTTCATCAAGCTCCCATGGGAGTCGAGCCTGTGGCGCCCGATCGAAGGAGAGACCATCGAGGAGAGCTCCTCGCCTCCGCTGGTGGCTGGTGGACGCGCGCCAAGCAGCAGAGCGGCGAAGTCCGAGGAGGAGCAGCTGTTGAAGAAGCTGTTGTCGCTCTACCGCGCGGCAAGCCAAGTTGGAGTCCCGGAAGCACTTGTCGCGAGGGCGGAGCACATGGAGAAGCCTTGAGAAGAGCTCCGAGCGCCAACCAAGAAACTCTCCGTAATGTAGCGAAGCGCTGGAGCAACTTGCGTAAGAGCGTCTGGCCTTCATCCTTGAGAAGGCCGCAGCTGAGGAGGAGGAGCGGCTGGCCGCCGAGAAGCTCTCCGCGCAGGAAAGCGAGCTGGCGCAGTGGAAGGTCAACCTGGACAGCCACGAGGAAGAGCTTGTCGCGCGTGAGGAGTCACTTGGCGGGCGCTTAAGGAAGCGAAGGATGCTGCCGCAGCGGCCGAGGCCGCCAAGGAGGAGTTGAAGGCGAAGGTGGCACAGCTGGAGGCCAGTCTCGTAAGAGCGGCGAGGAGCTTGCGCTCAAGCGCGAAAGGCCGAGAAGGACGCCTACACTCTTGGCGAAGTTGCAGGTCCGTCTCGCGATAGGGAGCAAGGAGCTCGACGCCGCCAAGGATTCCAAGGCAGATCTTCAGCTGAAGCTGACCACTCTGACGCAGACGCTGGACGGCGCCAAGGAGCGGGAGGTGGGCCTGTTGGAGACGATCAAGGCCAAAGAGGAGCTGCTGGCGGATGTTGTTGCCACCCAGAGCGCCTTGAGGGAGAGTGTGGAGCACGATCAAGGTCTTGTGGATACCGCTGCTGGCATCCACAATGAGTTGATGGAGCTGGGGATGGCGGATCTTGCATACTCATCCGACGAGCACCTCCAATCCAGCGCCAAGCTCAGCTTATTCTTCAAGGGCGTGGTGACGGGCCTCCAGCGACTCCGGGAAGAGGTCCCAAAGTAGCTGGCCGAGGAATCACGCCAGATCTGTGCAGGAGCCCTCGAGAAGGTGTTGATGAAGGTGGCCTTTCGCAATCCAGGCCTCAACCTCAACGACGTCCTCAGATCCTTGCCGCCAGATGCCAACGTGGAGGAGCTCAAGGCCCTTGTCGCGCCCATCGTGGACAAGGTGAACAAGATCAAGAGGATTGATGGCGACCGCGTAGACTAGGCTGCCAACTTTATCTTTCCCTTGTCGCTGTTGATCATGTTTAGAAAAATTCATTAGGTCCGCGATAAGTCATTTCGTAATATACTCTATCTTAGGTGATGAATGCAACGTTATTTCCTCTACTTGATTTCTTCCTTTGTACGTTTTTGCCCTACGCTTTTAGGGAACTTGTCGGTGCAGACACCCTTGCCGCGAGCGCTGAGTGCGGAACGTCAGCAGCCTGCTGGTGGTGCTGCCTCCGGCAAGCAACCTTGTCGCGACTAGCTGCAGCTCACTCAAGTTGTTGAGCGGACTCGAAACAAAGTAAGGACGCGACTAGTCTGCGAGTTGGTTCCTCTGCGCACAGGTTTTCCATACAAAGTACTATCGTTCGAGGAAGATAACTTAAAAATTTAAAAACTGATTGCTCAAACTTTGGCAACTTAGCTTTTCTGTCGTTTGCTCCCCGATAAGGCGAAACTTTCTCGAGCGGCGTCTGGTCCATAGTATTATCTTCTCCTTCCCCCCTTGTTAACTTGTGGGCGAGGGAACCTTTTCTTCCTTGAGAAAGAGAAAATAAAGTCATGGAGCCTAGTGGCTCGATGTTGCTTACCGGGTGTGGGTGCTGCACAAAGTGTCAGTCAAAACATGCGATAAAATGATGAAAGCATGAAATTGACAAATTGTGCGCAACACATGAGCTTTACTGATGCACGGGGTCTGCGCCCGGCTTTGAACAAAGGATTACATGCAACAGCGGCAAGACTTGTACAAAAGGTGGTTGCCGGAACAGGTCCCGCCAACCGCGCCTTCTATGGGTAAAACTTACGAAGATGCTCAATGTTCCAGGAGTTGCTCACCGAATGCCATCTTCGGTCTCAAAGCGGAAAGCGCCAGGCCTAGTGACTCGTTTCACCCGATAAGGGCCTTCCCACTTTAAGCGTCAACTTGTTTGAATTCTTGGCGGACTGAACAGCGCCAAGAACAAGGTCGCCTTCCTCGAGGCTTCGGCACTAACTGCGGCTATGGTAGCGGCGCAAAGCTTGCTGATAACGAGCAGCTCGTGCAATGACACGAAGATGATCCTCCTCAAGGAGCAGCGCGTCATCTTGTCGCAGCTGCTCTTGCTCAAGCTCATCATAAGCGAGCACTCGAGGCGATCCGTATACGAAGTTCCGTGGGGAGAACTGCCTCTGCTCCATAGACTAGAGCGAAAGGTGTCGGCGATGGCTCGATTTGGCGTCGTCCTGATCGACCAAAGAGTCACCGGCAGCTCCTCAATCCAGTTTCTTCCGCACTTGTGCAGCCTGTCGAAAGTTCTGGTCTTGAGCCCGCGCAGCACTTCAGCATTTGCCCTCTCTGCTTGACCGTTGCTTCTCGGGTGAGCAATAGAAGCAAAGCAGACCTTGGCGCCAAGATCTTGGACGTACTGCATGAAGGTGCGACTCGTAAATTGCGTGTCGTTGTCGGTGATGATCCTATTAGGGATTTCGAAACGGCAAACAATCGACCTGAAGAACTTGATCTTGACCGTGTTGTCACCTTCCTCATCGCTTCCACTTCCGCCACTTTGTGAACTTGTCGATTCGCGACGTACAAGTACTCAAAGCCCCGACAGCTTCGGGAAAGGGGCCGAGGATGTCGAGCCCCGGACCGAAAATGGCCAGGATAAAGGGATCGCCCGGAGAGCTTGAGCTGGCTGGTGTATCTGTTTGGAATGGAACTGGCACGCTTCACACTTGGTTACTTGTGCAGTTGCATCCTGGAGGGCTGTCGGCCAGAAGAAACCTTGCCGGAAAGCTTTGCCGGCAAGTGCTATTGCGCCAATGTGGTGACCACATATGCCTCCATGTATCTCTGCCAACAGCTTCTGTCCATCCTCCCGGCAAATACACTTCAATTTCACCCCGTTGAGTCTTCTTCTGTACAGTATGCTGTCGACAAACCGGTACATACTTGACTGCCGGGCTACTCTTTCCGCTTCTTCTTGCTCCTCGGGAAGTTCTCATGTCTGAAGGAAACGGACAATCTACTTTCGCCCATCTTTGGAGCTTGCGGCTCGACAACAAGGACTAAAGGCACATCTGCTGCTGCGGGAACATCGGCTTCCACGGCAAGAACTCGCGGCTCAGCCGAGCTTGATGATCCCGGCAAGCTTGCCGGAGCAAAACTTGTCGGGAGCGTGCAGCTTCAACGAACAAACCACAGGGCTTGTCGGGCGGGCCCCTCGGCTCTGTTGGTGTCGATCTTGGGGACCTTCTTGGCGGCGGCTTGGGAAGCTTCTGCGAAAGTAGTCACCAGAGATCAACTTCATCTTCTTGTCCTGTCCAGTTGATGGTGTTACGGCCGGTTGAGTTAGCTTGAGCACAAAAATCCACAGTTCCACGAGCAACTTAAGTCTGCGCGCACTTTGACAGGCCATCAGCAATATCATTCTGAGATCTTGGAACATGTTCCATTTGCAGGCCGTCAAAGTGCTCCTCTAGCTTCCTCACTTCATCAACGTAGGCTTCCATCAATGGACTCTGATAATCTTTGTTTACTTGACGGACGACAAGCTGCGAGAAACCCCAGACAATGAGCTTCTTGATCCCAAGGTCCATCGCGATCTCGAGACCGGCAAGCAAACCTTCATACTGCGATATTGTTTGTCGCTTGCTTCTTGGGAAAGTGCATCCGGACTACGTACTTGAGGTGCTGTCCGATGGGTGCGACAAGCAAGACGCCGCACCGGCGCCTTGCAGCGAGAAGGCACCATCAAAGTACATCAGCCACTCTTTGCTTGCTTCCTTGGCGTGGATGCTCGTTTCGAATTTCTTCATCCGGTGTTGGCGTCCATTCTGCTATGAATTCCGCCAATGCTCGCTTTTGGATAGTCGAAGTGCTTTCAAACTTGAGGCCAAAGCTTGATAGTTCCAGTGCCCACTCGACAATCCTGCTGTAAACTTCGGATTCTGCAAGATCCTCTTCAGCGGAAAGCGAGTGACGACTGTTATCTCATGTGCCTGGAAGTAATGGCGCAACTTTCTCGAGGCCATGAGAAGGCCGAAAAGCAATTTCTGCACACCAGAGTACCTTGATCTAGCCCCCTGCAGAAGGGAACTGACAAAGTAAACTGGGCGCTGCACCATCCTTTTCTGCATCTGCTCTTGCGTCTGCGCAGATCCGTCCTTGTCGGGACCAGAGCTTGTCGGCGAAGCCCCCTGCTTGTCGCTGGATGTGTCTGCCGTGGTTGCTAGCTCGTCATCCGCCTCCCTCTCCGCCACTAACGCAGCACTAACCACTTGATTGGTTGCCGCTATATATAGCAGCAACTTCTCTTGTGGCTTAGGTGCGACAAGTGTTGGAGTGGAGGACAGGTACCTCTTTAAGTCCTGCAGCGCAGCCTCCGCCTCGGGAGTCCATTTCATTGGACCTGCCTTTTTCAAAATCTTGAAAAATGGCAGGGCGCACTCAACAGATCTAGAGATAAACCTGCTGAGAGCAGCTACGCAACCGGCAAGCCTTCGTACACCCTTGACGCGCTTTGGTGCTTCAATCTGCTCAATGGCCTTGATCTTGTCGGGATTAGCTTCAGTCCCCATTGAGACTGAAGAACCCGAGAAGCTTGCCGGAAGGGACTCCAAACACGCACTTCTCGTGGTTGAGCTTGAGGTTGATCTTGCGCAGATTTTCAAAGGTCTCATCTAAGTCTTGAACCAGATTTGCTTTGTCCTTGCTTTTGACCACTATGTCATCCATGTAGGCTTCTACATTTCTGTGCATTTGCGGCTCAAAAGTGTCATGGACTACTCTTGCGAACGTTGAACCAGCATTCTTCAAACCGAAAGGCATCCGTATGAAACAGTACGTGCCACATGGAGTAATGAATGCGGTCTTCTCCTCAACTTCTTCTGCCATGAAGATCTGATGATATCCTGAATATGCATCAAGAAACGAAAGCAAATCACATCCAGCCGTGGAGTCAACAATCAGTCGATCTTGGCGGCTAGGGAAATGGATCCTTGGGACTAGCTTTATTAAGATCATTGAAGTCAATTCTTAGTCTCCATTTTCCATTTGCCTTGCGTACTACGAGGATTGGCCAACCACGTGGGATGGAGCACTCCTCGACAAGGCCTGCTGCTTCCGGTTCTTGATCTCTTCTGCGATGAACTCTTGGCGCTCACTTTGCTGTTTTTGACTTTACCTTGACCGGCGCGCATGAGGACAAAGCGGCGAGGCGGTGCTCAATTACTTTCCTGGGAACACCGGGGATGTCAGACGGTTGCCATGCAAACACGTCGACATTCGCCCGCAGGAAAACAACGAGCGCGCCTTCCTATTTGGGGTGGAGAGAGGCACTGATGGTGAAGGTACCACCAGCGCCGTCCTCCTTGGCGGACACCTTCTTTTTTTTTGGCGGAGCAGCCATCGTCTTCTTGCACTTGCCGGTAGAGCTCGATGGTGCGTCCTCTACGGTAGCGCAGCACTCAGAAGAGGTGCGCTTGCTGGAGTGGGCTTCAGAGCTCTTGCCGGACTTGGACTTGGTCTTCTTCCCCCCGGGAGCTTCAGCGGCAAGTGTTTCACAATCTGTCGCGGCTGCTGCATCCCGGTAGATCTTGTCGGCACAGATAAGAGCATCCTTCTTGTCGCCATGGACAGAGATGATGCTTATCGGGCCTGGCATCTTGAGTAGGTTGTAGGCATAATGAGAGGCTGCCATGAACTTGGCGAGTCTTTGGGCGGCCAAGTATCCCATTGTAAGGCAATGGGAAATCAGCGACGTCGAACGTGACCCTCTCAGTCCTAAAGTTCAGCTCGCTGCCAAATGTTACATGCAACGTGATCATCCCCTTCGGCTTGCTCCTTCACGGATTAATTCCTTGGAGCGTGCGGTCTCTTGAGCTCGCTGTCAGGGATTTGAAGCTTCTGGAGCACCGCGGAGGAGATAAGATTCAAGCCGGCCCCGCCGTCAACTAACATCTTGGTGACCTTGAGGTTGCGGATGGTTGGTGAGACCAACATCGGCAAGCACCCGACCGCAGTTATGTGATCATGGTGGTCCTCAATATCAAAGATGATAGGCGTCTTTGGACCATTTCGTAGGCTTGCGTGACTCTCTGGATGGTTCCGCTGCATTGACCTCCCACATCCACTGCTTGAGTTGGCGGTGGGAAGTATGCAGGGAAGCACCTCCGTCAACGCTGAGAACCTCCGTGGCTTTCTGAAACTCCTGCTCGTCGGTGTCATCATCATCCATGTCTTCATCATCGTCTTCGTCTTCATCCTTGTCACGGCCGCGGGGAGGTCTGTCTCCTTGCCATTGCTTGGCCTTGCCGCGGCGCCCTCCCCGGCCGGGACGCTCCTTGCTGGCTCCTCCAGCACCTTCCTGGGCCTTCTCCTTGTCGCGCCGCTCGTACTCAGCCTTCTGCTGTTCAACAAGCTGCTCGACCTTCTTGCAGCTCTGGAGGTCGTGGCCCTTGGTGCGGTGGATCTTGCAGTATTGCTTGCGAGCCGTCACGCTTGTCGTGGCCGCCCACAGATTGGTGGTTGGCGTTAGCGGCAACTTCCTTGCCGGAGCTACCAGCCTTGGCGTTCTTGTCGCCACCTCCATTGCCGGACTGCTCAACAGCTAGCACTTCTCTGCCTTTTTTCTTCCTGTTGCCTCGCCGCCGGCTCTTCTTTGCCGGGGCGGTCTCCTCGCTGTCAGATCCTGCTTCTGCATTCTCTCCTGGGAGTCTCCTCCCTTCCTCAGCACGTGCACACTTGTCGGCCAAGGTGTACAGCTCACTGACGTCCTTGACTTTGCACATCGCCATCTCCTCTCTCATTCTGCGGTTCCGCATGTTCTGATGGAACGCGCTGATCACCGCGGCAGGGTGGACATCTGGGATGTTGTAGTGCACACGGCTGAATCTCTGAATCAACATGCGCAGGGACTCTCCTTCCTTCGGGCGGCAGATGAAGGTCACTCTCTTGGCCATGAGGCTTGTGGCGCTGTAAAAGCGCCAACAAACCGATGGCACAAATCTGCCAAGAGGATATAGAGCTGTCAGCAAGTGCATGAGCCAAGATCGGCGTTGGACTTGAGTACCGGTGGGAAATAGTTGGCGAGGATCTTGTCGTCTCGTCCCCGCAGCTTACCTTTGCAATGGTGTAGATGCTTTGAGGAACTCCGGACGGGTGCGTCCTGCCATCGTACTTCTCTGGCACGTCTGGCTTGAAGTTCTTGTTGCTGGGCCATTGGACTTGCCGCAGCTCACGAGCGAACGCAGGGCAACCTACCGCGTACGGCAAGTCGCCTGGTTCCTCCGGCGCGTGCATGTCGACAGAGGGCCCGGCGCGCTTGTCGGACTGACGCCGCGCTTCTCTTCAACGCTCGATGCGAGTTCGAGCGTCCTCTTGTTGTCGCTCATGAAGGACTTGGCGCTGATCACGGCGAGCTCGTGGATCAGATGACGCCGTGGAGTCGTCATCGAGGTGGATCCGGCGAGTCGGCGATCTTGGCCTTCGGGGTGGAGAGTGCATGGTGGTTGCACCTCCACAAGTCTCATCGCCACCGGCTCGCGTTTGGCGTTCTTGCCGCGGCAGTGATGTAGTTGGTTGCTGCGGAGCGTCGCCGTTGGCAAAGCTGATGAGGCTTTGGATGGTAGCCCTCCACTCGTCGACCTTGTCGGCTGTTGGAGGGTAATCCAAAAGCAGCTGAGCTCTCGCTAGAGCCTCTGCTGGAGTAGTGGGTGGCAATGGTGAACGGTGCGAGGAGCGGGATATGCTCGGACTTCTAACTATGTTAGAAGGAGCAGCCTCCGTCGAGCGACCGTATCTCGCTCGTGCCGGCCGTTGGCGTGCATGCTGGTCTTGAGGGTCTCGAGATCCTCCGGTCGGTCTTGATCCAACGAGCGTATGGTATTGTGAATACCATGACGCTGTTGGTCCCGCGTCTCCTGAGATGGGCGCGGGGGGTGTGCGGACGCCGAGGTTTGCGCGGCCTTGTCCTTGGACATGGCAACGTCACGAACTCCTTCGCCGACGCCCGTTCTTCCGCGAGCGTCCATCCCACCACCCGTTTGCTCCGGTGATGGCGGGTACGACGCGGACGGCTCTGCTGCCGCCGGAGTCTTCTTCTTCGGTGGCATGTCGCGGAAGATGTTGAAGATGATGAAGACGGTGCTCGTGTGCACGCCGGATCAGGTTCACACGGCCTCGACGCCCCCTACCTGGCGCGCCAAAGATGTCAGGGAGGCTGATCGGACCCGCGAACACCTATGGGGCAGCGGACCAGGCCTTTGTGGTTCGGAGGGGCGGAGATCGCCTGAAGAGCGGATCAAGGCGAAGCACACGAGCAGTTTACCCAGCTTCGGAGCTCTACGGAGAGATAATACTCCTAGTGCTGCTTGTCTGATGTATTGTGTTCTTGCTAGGGAGCGATGAGAGCTACAAAACCTAGCGTGAGTGTCTCTGGTCTCGAATGAGTCGAACGTGCCGAACCCTTTCTACGTTGCGCATGGGCCTCCTTTTATATGCTCAAGGGGTCTCCGACAAGTGGCAACATAGAAAAGGGTACAAATGTAAAAATAGTAGTTGGTACACCTACTTGAACAGTGTACAGTGCAATATACCTAACTCTGACGGCAAGGGACAAAAGCATTAAATGCCTGTCCTTGTCGTCCAAACAGTGCAACAGAGCGCCATCGTTTGCCACGATGGCGGGCTTGTCAGCGCCGCCTATCGCAGCTCTCCGCTGGCTCCACAGCCTCTTGACACGTGCGCATGGAATGGTCCCATGGCGACACGTTGATGGGTGAGTTGGAGCGGAGATGAAGAGAGGTTGCCTGCCATGGCAAGTGCCTCGCCGCGGCTGAATCCTTGTCGCGTCGGAGGCTTGTCGCGTTCCGAGCCTTCCCGGCAAGCTCCTCTTGCCGGGGTCTTGTCTTCTGCGTGCCTTGAGTGGCCTTCCCGGCAAGCTCCTCTTGCCGGGGCCTTGTCTTCTTGGCTAAATACTTTGTTCTTGAATGGCTCAAAAGGAGCCACGGAGGATCTTGGCGGTGACCAGGCAAGCCTTGCCGCGGGGTGCTGCAACTGTCCGTGCACGAGTTCGGGATACTAGGGTACCCCTACTCTAGTACACCGACAAGTATTGATTCTTGGAATAAGTGCAAAGACGCTTTTATCTCTAAGTATTTCCCTCCCGCTAAGATTATCTCTCTTAGAAACGATATTATGAATTTTAAGCAACTTGATCATGAACATGTTGCACAAGCTTGGGAGAGGATGAAATTAATGATACGTAATTGCCCCACGCATGGTTTGAATTTGTGGATGATTATACAAATTTTTTATGCCGGATTGAATTTTGCTTCTAGAAAATTTTTAGATTCGGCCGCGGGAGGCACTTTTATGGAAATCACTTGAGGAGAAGCTACTAAACTCCTAGATAAAATTATGGTTAATTATTCTCAATGGCACACTGAAAGATCTACTAATAAAAAAGTGCATGCAATAGAAGAAATTAATGTTTTGTGTGGAAAGATGGATGAACTTATGAAATTATTTGCTAGTAAGAGTGTTTCTTCTGATCCTAATTATATGCCTTTGTCTACTTTGATTGAGAATAATAATGAATCTATGGATGTGAATTTTGTTGGTAGGAATAATTTTGGTAACAACGCATATAAAGGAAACTTTAATCCTAGGCCTTATCCTAGCAATTCCTCTAATAATTATAGTAATTCCTACAACAATTCTTATGGAAATTTTAATAAGATGCCCTTTGAATTTGAGACTAGTGTTAAAGAGTTTATGTATTCGCAAAAGAATATCAATGCTTTGCTTGAAGAGAAATTGCTTAAAGTTGATGAATTCGCTAGGAACGTTGATATAATTTCTCTTGATGTTGATTCTTTCAAACTTAGATTATTCCTCCTAAGCATGATATCAATGAGTCTCTCAAAGCCATGAAAATTTCCATTGATGAGTGCAAGGAAAGAACTGCTAGGATGTGTGCTAAGAAAGATTGCTTTATGAAAGCGTGTTCTTCAAGTTCCTATGAAAAGAAAGATGAAGATCTAAAAGTTATTGATGTGTCCCCTATTAAATCTTTGTTTTGCAATATGAATCTTGATAATGATGGGACTGGATATGATCCACCTTTACCTAGAAGGCGTTCCAAAAATTCGGAGTTTTTAGATCTTGATGCTAAAATCGATAAAAGTGGGATTGAAGAAGTCAAAACATTAGATGTTAATAAACCCACTATTTTGGATTTCAAGGAATTTAATTATTATAATTTCTCTTTAATAGATTGTATTTTCTTGTTGCAATCCGTGCTAAATTCTCCTCATGATTATAGTCAAAATAAAGTTTTTACCAAACATATCATTGATGCTTTGATGCAATCTTATGAAGAAAAGCTTGAGTTGGAAGTCTCTATGCCTAGAAAACTTTATTATGAGTGGGAACCTACTATTAAAATTAAGATTAAAAATCATGAATGCTATGCTTTGTGTGATTTGGGTGCTAGTGTTTCCACTATTCCCAAAACTTTGTGCGATTTGTTAGGTTTCCGTGATTTTGATGATTGCTTTTTAAACTTGCACCTTGCGGATTCCACCATTAAGAAACCTATGGGAAGAATTAATGATGTTCTTATTGTTGAAAATAGGAACTATGTGCCCGTAGAATTTATTGTTCTTGATATAGATTGCAATCCTTCATGTCCTATTATTCTTGGTAGACCTTTCCTTAGAACGATTGGTGCAATTATTGATATGAAGGAAGGGAATATTAGATTCCAATTTCCATTAAAGAAAGGCATATAACACTTCCCTAGGAAGAAAATAAAATTACCATATGAATCTATTATGAGAGCCACTTATGGATTGCCCACCAAAGATGGCAATACCTAGATCTATCCTTGACTTTATGGCTAGCTAGGTGCGTTAAACGATAGCGTTTGTTGGGAGGCAACCCAATTTTATTTTTAGTTTTTTGCTTTTTGCTACTGTTTAGGAATAAATTTTTGATCTAGCCTCTGGTTAGATGTGTTTTTATGTTTTAATTAGTGTTTGTGCCAAGTTAAACCTATAGGATCTACTTGGATGATAGTTATTTGATCTTGCAGAAAATTCCAGAAACTTTCTGTTCACGAAAATAATTGTTAAAAATCACCACAGTGTGATAAAATTTTGATTCAAATTGCTGCTGATCAGTAAACAAATTTTCTAGGTCGTCCTATTTTTTCTGATTTTTTGGAGTTCCATAAGTTTGCGTTAGTTACAGATTACTACAGACTGTTCTGTTTTTGACAGATTCCGTTTTTCGTGTGTTGTTTGCTTATTTTGATGAATCTATGGCTAGTAAAAGAGTTTATAAACCATACAGAAGTTGGAATACAGTAGGTTTAACAAAAATATAAATAAAGAATGAGTTCATTACAGTACCTTGAAATTGTCTTTTGTTTTCTTTCGCTAACGGAGCTCACGAGATTTTCTGCTAAGTTTTGTGTTGTGAAGTTTTCAAGTTTTGGGTGAAAGATTTGATGGATTATGGAACAAGGAGTGGCAAGATCCTAACTTGGGGATGCCCATCGCACCCCCAAGATAATCTAAGGACACCAAAAAGCCATAGCTTGGGGATTCCCCGGAAGGCATCCCCTCTTTCTTCTACTTCCATCGGTAACTTTACTTGGAGCTATATTTTTATTCACCACATGATATGTGTTTTGCTTGGAGCATCTTGTATGATTTGAGTCTTTTATTTTTAGTTTACCACAATCATCCTTGCTGTACACACCGGCACACATGATTCGGAGATTATTAGAATACTCTATGTGCTTCACTTATATCTTTTGAGTTATATAGTTTTTGCTCGAGTACTTCACTTATATCTTTTAGAGCACGGTGGTGGATTTGTTTTATAGAAACTATTTATCTCTCATGCTTCACTTAGATTATTTTGAGAGTCTTAAATAGCATGGTAATTTGCTTAAAATCCTAATATGCTAGGTATTCGAGATTAGTAAAAACTTTCTTATGAGTGTGTTGAATACTAAGAGAAGTTTGATGCTTGATGATTGTTTTGAGATATGGAGGTAGTGATATTAAAGTTGTGCTAGTTGAGTAGTTGTGAATTTGACAAATACTTGTGTTGAAGTTTGCAAGTCCCGTAGCATGCACGTATAATTTGAAACATGAGGTGTTCTTTGATTGCCCTCCTTATGAGTGGCGGTCGGGGACGAGCGATGGTCTTTTGCTACCAATCTCTCCCCCTAGGAGCATGCGCGTAGTGCTTGGTTTTTGATTAGTTGTAGATTTTTTCAATAAATATGTGAGTTCTTTATGACTAATGTTGAGTCCAGGGATTATACGCACTCTCGCATTTCCATCATTGCTAGCCTCTTCGGTACCGTGCATTGCCCTTTCTCATATTGACAGTTGGTGCAAACTTCGCCGGTGCATCCAAACCCCATGATATGATACGCTCTTTCACACATAAACCTCCTTATATCTTCCTCAAAACCTCCACCATACCTACCAATTATGGCATTTCCATAGCCATTCCAAGATATATTGCCATGCAACTTTCCACCATTCCATTTATCATGACACATTCATCATTGTCATATTGCTTTGCATGATCATGTAGTTGACATAGTATTTGTGGCAAAGCCACCATTCATAATTCTTTCATACATGTCACCCTTGGTTCATTGCATATCCCGGTACACCGCCGGAGACATTCATATAGAGTCATACTTTGTTCTAGTATCGAGTTGTAATCATTGAGTTGTAAATAATAGAAGTATGATGATCATCATTTTCTAGAGCATTGTCCCAAGTGAGGAATAAAAAAAAGAGAGAAAGGCCATAAAAAAAGAAAAGAACCAATAAATGAGAGAAAAAGAGAGAAGGGACAATGTTACTATCCTTTTACCACACTTGTGCTTCAAAGTAGCACCATAATCTTCATGATAGAGAGTCTCTTGTTTTGTCACTTTCATATACTAGTGGGAATTTTTCATCATAGAACTTGGCTTGTATATTCCAACAACGGTCATCCTCAAGTGCCCTAGGTCTTCGTGAGCAAGCAAGTTGGATGCACACCCACTTAGTTTCTTTTGTTGAGATTTCATATATTTATAGCTCTAGTGCATCCGTTGCATGGCAATCCCTACTCCTTGCATTAACATCAATCGATGGGCATCTCCATAGCTCATTGACTAGCCTCGTTGATGTGAGACTTTCTCCTTTTTTGTCTTCTCCACATAACCCCTATCATCATACTCTATTCCACCCATAGTGCTATATCCATGGCTCACACTCATGTATTCCGTGAAGGTTGAAAAAATTTGGGATTACTAAAGGATGAAACAATTGCTTGGCTTGTCATCGGGGTTGTGCATGATGAGAGCATTCTTGTGTGATGAAAATGGAGCATGACTAAACTATATGATTTTCTAGGGATGAACTTTCTTTGGCCATGTTATTTTGAGAGGACATAATTGCTTAGTTAGTATGCTTGAAGTATTATTATTTTTATGTCAATATTGAACTTTTATCTTGAATCTTTCGGATATGAATATTCATACCACAGTTAAGAAGAATTACATTGAAATTATGCCAAGTAGCATTCCACATCAAAAATTCTGTTTTTATCATTTACCTACTCGAGGACGAGCAGGAATTAAGCTTGGGGATGCTTGATACGTCTCCAGTGTATCTATAATTTTTGATTGCTCCACGCTATATTATCTTCTGTTTTGGACATTATTGGGCTTTATTATTCACTTTTATACTATTTTTGGGACTAACCTGACTAACCTATTAACCGGAGGCCCATCCCAGAATTGCTGTTTTTTGCCTATTTCAGAGTTTCGCAGAAAAAGAATATCAAACGGGGTCCGAACGGAATGAAACCTTCGGGAACGTGATTTTCGGAACGAACATGATCCAGAGGAGTTAGACCCTACGTCAAGAAAGCTACCAGGAATCCACGAGGTAGGGGGCGCGCCTACCCTCCCAGGCGCGCCCTCCACCCTCGTGGGCCCCACGTTGCTCCACCGACGTACTCCTTCCTCCTATATATACCTCACGCACTGAGCGATCGACACGAGCCGAAAACCTAATTCCTACGCCGCAACCTTCTGTACCCATGAGATCCCATCTTGGGGCCTGTTCCGGAGCTCCGCTAGAGGGGGCATCGACCACGGAGGGCTTCTACATCAACACCATAGCCTCTCCGATGAAGTGCGAGTAGTTTACCTCAGACCTTCGGGTCCATAGTTATTAGCTAGATGGCTTCCTCTCTCTTTTTGAATCTCAATAAAATGTTCTCCCCCTCTCTCGTGGAGATCTATTCGATGTAATCTTCTTTTGCGGTGTGTTTGTTGAGACCGATTAATTGTGGGTTTATGATCAAGTTTATCTATGAACAATATTTGAATCTTCTGAATTCTTTTATGTATGATTGGTTATCTTTTCAAGTCTCTTCGAATTATCAGTTTGGTTTGGCCTACTAGATTGATCTTTCTTGCAATGGGAGAAGTGCTTAGCTTTGGGTTCAATCTTGCGGTGTCCTTTCCCTGGTGATGAGGGGCAGCAATGCACGTATTGTATTGTTGCCACTGAGGATAACAAGATGGGGTTTTTATCATATTGCATGAAATTATCCCTCTACATCATGTCATCTTGCTTAAAGCGTTACTCTGTTCTTATGAACTTAATACTCTAGATGCATGCTGGATAGCGGTCGATGTGTGGAGTAATAGTAGTAGATGTAGGCAGGAGTCGCTCTACTTGTCTCGGGCGTGATGCCTTTATACATGATCATACCTAGATATTCTCATAACTATGCTCAATTTTGTCAATTGCTCAACAGTAATTTGTTCACCCACACCGTAAAATACTTATGCTCTTGAGAGAAGCCACTAGTGAAACCTATGGCCCCCGGGTCTATTTTCCATCATATTAATCTTTCAACACTTAGTTATTTCCGTTTCTTTTATTTTACTTTGCATCTTTATCATAAAAATACCAAAAATATTATCCTATCATATCTATCAGATCTCACTCTCGTAAGTGACCGTGTGGGGATTGACAACCCCTTATCGCGTTGGTTGCGAGGATTTATTTGTTTGTGTAGGTGCGAGGGACTGTGCGTAGCCCTCTTGGATTGATACCTTGGTTCTCAAAAACTAAGGGAAATACTTACGCTACTTTGCTGCATCACCCTTTCCTCTTCAAGGGAAAACCAACGCAGTGCTCAAGAGGTAGCACACATTTGTCGAGATGTTTCATGAAGATATAATAGCTCATGGACGACATCAAGCAGAAGGAAGGATGGAGCGAAAAGTTATTGAAACCACGGATACGACACAAACTCAGAATCAAGCTTGTTGTTTGAGGTAAAACGATAAGACAAGGAAGATCGACATAAGCTTTGCTCATCATCAAAAGTTGTGCTCTGGGAATAAGGACCAAGTAGCACAGTTAAAATTTAGCATCATAAAGATATAGTCAATTATGCTAGAAATGAAGTGATCGAGTAGAAACTCGTAATTAAAGAAGATTACTAATAGTTGTTTAATCGCGATGTGGACTCGATTCAGTTATCGGTGTCGTTGAGTGTTTAATGACTCAGAGCCCATGAAAAAATTGGAATCAGTGATAATGTAGTACTTGATGGAGATCTCATAAGAAGTTATGCAGTGCCGTGATAATCTTGAGATACCAAGATGTAATACTCTACGGAAGATCAAAGTAAAGGTGGGACTGGTGTATTGCTCCACGGAAGACAAGTGCTTAAACTTGCCCGAGAAATAGGATCAAAGAAGAACATATGGTCGGAACCACGATTGCTAAGGATCAATTCACCGATACCAGAGGATATTATATCAAGGAAATAGTTATTATTACAATAAGCTTCCATGATAGGATCTACATCGTGTCCATGGGCATGAACACAAATTTCAAGGTCGACTCCCACTTCTTCAATGTATAACCTTCCATTCACCTCTCGCTTTTCGAAAATGACATTCCGTTGTTAAAATTTTTACCTGGTGCAATACCAGATAAGTATGACACGTGAAATCTTTCGGGTTCACACAGATTTAGGAAGGCATAGGTTCAACCCATCAGGGCATCGTAGAAACATATACCATAAACTTTAGGAGTAAATAATACAAGCTCAAAAGTAAAGCATGGTTGAAAAGGCAAATGATACAATTTACCAAAGGCATTATGTATCAGGGGAAGAACTCAAGGTTTTGAGAATATGCAGGAACGGTCGGATAATAATCCACCAAACGATCTGGCGGACCGCCAAGAATCTGTGTGAGCACATATGTTCAACTAGAAGAAGAAATAATGCAAAGGCATCGGTATAGAAATATCTTGATAATTCGAGAGCTTAAATACAAGGAATTATGATTTCCAAATTAGGGGATTAGAAGCAGATGCTCTGATCAAAAGATAAGTAAGTCGAAGAGACTTAGAGGCACAAACGGTGGCAATTTGATTGGTCAACAACCAGCTCATGTTCAAAATGACGTCTGGGCCGGAAGGATAATTTTCAAGGAATACTGATGATTTTTGCATTCACACACATGTTGAATCAACAGGATCAGAATGTCGATCACAAAGTATTTTAATGAATATTGCTTGACATATGGAAGTAACCATTATGCAAGCAGGTAAAGAAGATCAAGAGTAATAGGCTACTAAGGATTTTGGAAGATCGAATGGCATTTCAAAGAATTTTGCGAAACACCTGAATAACTGGGGATGAACGAATCCTCGGTAAGTGTGAGGAATTATTCATACATGTATTCATGAGGAAAAGGAGCTGCAAGGTAGCAGACACAAAGGATTCTCAGAATATCCGAAGTATTTTAGGGTACCTTGTAATAACAAGAACAATTGGAAATGAAGTTATCGACAACAAGTGTATGTAGCTTTCCATAGGGATTTGTCGGTGGTATGGAATTGCAACGGCGAGGGGCACAAGGGTCTTGGGGAAACATCAGAGAGTATCTTCAAAATTATTTGGTGCAGCAGGCAGTCATCTGGACTGAAGGGGCTCTCCGGGAGAAGTATTCTCGAGAACCTAAAGTTAGATTTTAGAAAAATCATTTAACCCGAATAAAGATAAATAAAAGTCCCAGGGTATAGATCGAGAAGTAAAAGATCCTAATACCACCCAAATGGCAACGTGGACCCGTAAGACACACAACCATGTTAGTAAAAGGTTTTTGTAATGTCTAGACTCGACTTCGGCCAAGGAGTGTAGAAGGGGGATTCCTACAGGCAGTCAACTCTGATACCAACTTGTGACGCCCCGATTCAATCGTACTCTAATCATACACGCAAACGTGTACGATCAAGATCAGGGACTCACGGGAAGATATCACAACACAACTCTAAAAATAAAATAAAAGTCATACAAGCATCATAATACAAGCCAGGGGCCTCGAGGGCTCGAATACAAGTGCTCGATCATAGACGAGTCAGCGGAAGCAGCAATATCTGAGTACTAACATAAGTTAAACAAGCTGCCATAAGATGGCTAGCACAAACCAGGGTACATATTGAAAGAGGCGCAATGGCCTGCACGAAGTAGTAGGCACCTCCGGTGTAGTAGGAGTCGTCATCGATGATGTCGTCTGGCTCCTGGGCTCCCGCATCTGGTTGCGACAACCAGGTAGAAAGGAAAGGGGGTAAAGTGGGAGAAAAGCAATCGTCAGTACTCATCCAAAGTACTCGCAAGTAAGGATCTACACTACATATGCATGGGTATCTGTGTAAAGGGCAATATCGGTGGACTGAACTGCAGAATGCTAGAATAAGAGGGGGATAGCTAGTCCTGTCGAAGACTACGCTTCTGGCAGCCTCCATCTTGCAGCATGTAGAAGAGAGCAGATGGTAAGTTCACCAAGTATCATCACATAGCATAATCCTACCCGGCGATCCTCCCCTCATCGCCCTGTGTGAGAGCGATCACCGGGTTATATCTGGCACTTGGAAGGGTGTGTTTCATTAAGTATCCGGTTCTAGTTGTCATAAGGTCAAGGTACAACTCCGCGTCGCCTGTTACCGTGGACACGGCTATTCGAATAGATCAACTTCCCTGCAGGGGTGCACCACATTACCCGACACGCTCGATCCCTCTGGCCGGGGACATATTCCTGGGTCATGTCCGGCCTCGGGAGATCAACACGTCACAGCCCTACTGAGGCTCAACAGAGAGGTAGGACCATTGCCCTTTGCACACCCGCACGTTCCATACGCGGCCGAAAGCAGACCTAGCACCCTTAACACAAGCGCGGGCTTACGGTCCAATCCGGCGTGCGCCGTTCGGTCGCTGACGTCAAAAAGAGCTTCGGCTGATACCACGACGCCGGTTCCCCATATCTTGTCCCACGTGGCGGTTAGTGCGTATAAGGTCAATGACCCAACTCAAATCAAATACCAAGATCTCGTTAAGCGTGTTATTATGAAGTAACCACGGACGCCGAACAGGGCCATGCCCACCCCTCACCTAGGTAGTCTCAACCTGCCTTGTCGCTGCGGCACAAAGATCCACCCAGAGGGCCGTCGGGACAAAGGTCCTTTCAGCCCCCTATACGTGAATCACTCGCGGGTACTCTACGAGCCGACCTGACTTAAGTCACCACATGTATCATGTATAAAGTATATAGCATATACTCGTGATCACCTCCCGAGTGATCACGGCCCGATAGTATAGCATTGCAGACGGACAAGAATGTATGGCCTCTGATGGAAAACTAGCATCCTATACTAGGCATTTAGGATTGCAGGTAAGGGTAACAACTGTAGCAACAATGACAGGCTATGCAACAGAATATGGTTAACTGAAAGCAGTAACATGCTATACTACTCTAATGCAAGCAGTAGAGAGAAGGAATAGGCGATATCTGGTGATCAAGGGGGGGGGGGGGCTTGCCTGGTTGTTCTGGCAAGTAGGGGTCGTCAACAGTGTAGTCGATCGGGGCACTAGCAGCGGCGTCAGTCTCGTAGTCTACCACAGAGAAGAGGGGTAAGAAACAATGAATACAATGCAAATAGATGCATGATGATGCATGACATGACTAGTAACGGCGCTAGGTGTGCCCTAATGCGGTATTAGGTGATACCGACGAAGGGGGGAAACATTCGGGAAAGTATTCCCGGTGATTCGCGTTTTTGGACAGATGAACCGGAGGGGGAAAGTTGCGTGTTTTCTATGCTAGGGATGTGTGGCGGACGAATGGGCTGCGTATTCGGATTCGTCTCATCGTTGTGAGCAACTTTCATGTACAAAGTATTTTCATCCGAGTTACGGATTATTTTATATTTTTTTTTCCAGATTTAATCCATCTTTAGAATTAACAGAATTAATTCTATTAGAAAATATAATTATGATGTCAGCATGATGTCAGGGTGATGTCAGCAGTCAACTAGTTAGTTGACCTAGTCAAACTGACGTGTGGGTCCCACTGTCATTGTCTAACACTAACTAAACAGGTTTAATTAGTTTGGTTAATTAAACACAATTAATTATGTTAATTAATTTAGTTAATTAATTAATTAATTAATATTATTTTTAATTTTTTGTATCCTTTTTTTAACGTTTTGGGGGTGGGGCCCCTTTGTCATAGGGCCACTGGGCCTTAGCGGGCGCGGGCGACGGGCACAGCCCGAGCGGGGCCGAGCCCGACCGGAGAGGCGAGGCGAGGCCACCAGGGCACGGTGGCATTTGGCTGCCGTGGGCGACGGCCAACGGGGGCGGACCCGGGTGGCGCCGCATGGGGGAAGCGGAATGGCGGGCGGCGGCGGCAGGCGTGTAGGGCGGCGATGTGGCAGCAGCAGCGAGGCGGCGGGAGGTAGGCTGCGGTGCGCGCACGACAAAGCGGCAAAGGGCGGTCCAGGGCGTGCGAGAGCACGGAGGTGGACGCGCACGGACGCAGGTGGCCGCGGGCGCCAGCGGCAGATGCGGCGGCGTGTAGGCGGCAATGGAGCGTCGGAGCGGCCTGCATGGGGGCGGGCAGGGTTGCGGCCGGACGAGGAGGGCATGGCACGGGCGATGCGGCCGGAGCCAGATGGACGCGCGGGCGCGCCACGCGTGTGGTGGGGCAAAGCAGGAAGGACGAGGGCGGTCGTGACATACTGTACAAGGAGAGGAAGAGGGAAGGCACAGGCCGAGCGCCTCACCGGCGGGGCGTAGGGCACGGGACAACAGTTGTTGAGGCGGAGGACGGGGACGACACGCGGTGGGGAGGAGATCCGGCGAGGAGGTCCAGCGGCAGGGTGGACGTCGAGCGCTGGTACCGGGGATCGGCTCGGGTGTCAATCTAGATCCAGCGGGGGCAGCTCGGCGATGTGGTCCTCCGGGTGGCGGCGACGACGGGGGCGGGGGCAAGGTTGCCCCACATCTCGATCCGGACAGGGAAGGGAGGGGAGGAGCGAGGCGTGGGGGGAGTGGGTGGACCGATCTAGGTCACGGGGGGAGTGGGGGTTATGGGGGTGCCGGCTGGGCCAGCCTGATTGGTTCTGAGGCCATCTCGGCCGTGGCCCAGCGGGGGGGTGGGGGGGGGGGTCGGGGTTCTCTTTTACCTTTGTTTGTTGTATTATGTTTTTCTCGGTTTTTTTATTGTTTTATTTTTAGTTTCTCTTTATTTTAGTTTTTATAATTACTACTTATTCTAATGCCACAATATCTTTGGGACCCAAAAAGATTAGTTTAATATTTAATACTTTGTAGAAGACATTTAATTATTGGTTTTGGCCGATGTTCTATTTAATTTGGAGTATTTAAACATTTCAGAACAATGTGGTTTCACCACCATAATCATCTATGATTTATTTGCTACAATTTGAACATTTTAGATTTGAGAATTGAAAACTTTTATTGTTTGACTTTAATTCAAATTTGATTTCGAAACGTTTTGATCTAACGCAAGGTTAGCAACTCTAACCGAGGTGACGTGGCATCATTAGCATAGGTTTACTATAGCGTAATTATCCGGGCATCACAATTTGGACATTGGAAGAGTTCCGGGTGAAATCGAGATTTTACCGGAGTACCGAGGGTTGCCGGAACCCCCCCCCCCCCCGGGGGATGTATTGGGCCTATTGGGCCTTAGTGAAGAAGAGAGAGGGCAGCCAGGAGGTGGCGCGCGGCCCCCCTTGCTCCAGTCTGAGTTGGACAAGGGAAGGGGCGGCGGCCCCCCCTCTCCTTCCTTCTCTCCACCTCCTCCTTCCCCCTTCTCCTACTCCTACTAGGAAAGGAGGAGTCCTACAACCGGTGGGAGTAGGACTCCCCCTTGGCGCGCCCTCATCCTTGGTCGGACGCCTCCCCCCTTGCTCCTTTATATACGGTGGCAGGGGGCACCTCTAGACACACAAGTTGATCTGTTGATCTCTGCCAGCCGTGTGCGGTGCCCCCCTCCACCATATTCCACCTCGATCATATCGTAGTGGTGCTTCAGCGAAGCCCTGCATCGGTAGCAACATCATCACCGTCATCACGCCGTCGTGCTGACGGAACTCTGCCATGAAGCTCTGCTGGATCGGAGTTCGCGGGACGTCATCGAGCTGAACGTGTGCTGAACTCTGAGGTTTCGTACGTTCGGTACCTGATCGGTCAGATCGTGAAGACGTACGACTACATCAACTGCGTTGTGCTAACGCTTCCGCTTTCGGTCTATGAGGGTACGTGGACAACACTTTCCCCTCTCGTTGCTATGCATCACCAAGATCTTGTGTGTGCGTAGGATTTTTTTTGAAATTACTACGTTCCCCAACAGTGTTATCAGAGCCAGGTTTATGCGTAGATGTTATATGCATGAGTAGAACACAAGTGAGTTGTGGGCGATACAATTCATACTGCTTACCAGCATGTCATACTTTGGTTCGGCGGTATTGTTGGATGAAGCGGCCCGGACCGACATTACGCGTACGCTTACGCGAGACTGGTTCTACCGACGTGCTTTGCACATAGGTGGCTGGTGGGTGTCAGTTTCTCCAACTTTAGTTGAACCGAGTGTGGCCACGCCCGGTCCTTGAGAAGGTTGAAACAGCAGTAACTTTACGAACTATCGTTGTGGTTTTGATGCGTAGGTAAGAACGGTTCTTGCTCAGTCTGTAGTTGCCACGTAAAACTTGCAACAACAAAGTAGAGGACGTCTAACTTGTTTTTGCAGGGCATGTTGTGATGTGATATGGTCAAGACATGATGCAATATTTTATTGTATGAGATGATCATGTTTTGTTACCGAGTTATCGGCAACTGGCAGGAGCCATATAGTTGTCGCTTTATTGTATGCAATGCAGTCGCCCTGTAATAGCTTTACTTTATCACTAAGCGGTAGCGATAGTCGTAGAAGCAATAGTTGGCGAGACGACAATGATTCTACGATGGAGATCAAGGTGTCGCGCCGGTGACGATGGTGATCATGACGGTGCTTCGGAGATGGAGATCACAAGCACAAGATGATGACGGCCATATCATATCACTTGTATTGATTGCATGTGATGTTTATCTTTTATGCATCTTATTTTTCTTAGATCGACGGTGGCATTATAAGATGGTCTCTCACTAAATTTCAAGGTATAAGTGTTCTCCCTGAGTATGCACCGTTGTGAAAGTTCTTCATGCTGAGACACCACATGATGATCGGGTGTGATAAGCTCTACATTCAAATACAACGGGTGCAAGACAGTTTTACACACGCGGAATACTCAGGTTAAACTTGACGAGCATTGCATATGCAGATATGGCCTCAGAACACTAAGACCGAAAGGTCGAGCGTGAATCATATAGTATATGATCAACATAGTGATGTTCACCATTGAAAACTACTCCATCTCACGTGATGATCGGACATGGTTTAGTTGATTTGGATCACGTGATCACTTAGATGGTTAGAGGGATGTCTATCTAAGTGGGAGTTCTTAAGTAATATGATTAATTTAACATTAATTTATCATGAAGTTAGTACCTAATAGTATTTTGCTTGTCTATGTTGTTGTAGATAGATGGCCCATGCTGTTGTTCCGTTGAATTTTAATGCATTCCTTGAGAAAGCAAAGTTGAAAGATGCTGGTAGCAATTACACGGACTGGGTCCGTAACTTGAGGATTATCCTCATTGTTGCACAGAAGAACTACGTCCTGGAAGCACCGTTGGGTGCCAGGCCTACTTCAGGAGCAACACCAGATGTTATGAACGTCTGGCAGAGCAAAGCTGATGACTACTCGATAGTTTAGTGTGCCATGCTTTACGGCTTAGAACCGGGACTTCAACGATGTTTTGAACGTCATGGAGCATATGAGATGTTCCAGGAGTTGAAGTTGATATTTCAAGCAAACGCCCGGATTGAGAGATACGAAGTCTCCAATAAGTTCTATAGCTGCAAGATGGAGGAGAATAGTTCCATCAGTGAACATATACTCAAAATGTCTGGGTATAATAATCACTTGATTCAACTGGGAGTTAATCTTCCGGATGATAGTGTTATTGACAGAATTCTTCAATCACTGCCACCAAGCTACAAGAGCTTTGTGATGAACTATAATATGCAAGGGATGGATAAGACGATTCCCGAGCTCTTCGTGATGCTAAAGGTTGCAAAGGTAGAAATCAAGAAGGAGCATCAAGTGTTGATGGTCAACAAGACCACCAGTTTCAAGAAAAAGGGCAAAGGGAAGAAGAAGGGGAACTTCAAGAAGAACAGCAAACCAGTTGCTGTTCAGGAGAAGAAACCGAAGTCTGGACCTTAGCCTGAGACTGAGTGCTTCTACTGCAAGCAAACTGGTCACTGGAAGCGGAACTGCCCCAAGTATTTGTCGAATAGGAAGGATGGCAAGGTGAACAAAGGTATATGTGATATACATGTTATTGATGTGTACCGTATTAATGCTCGCAGTAGAACCTGAGTATTTGATACTGGTTCTGTTGCTAATATTTGCAACTCGAAATAGGGGCTACGGATTAAGCGAAGATTGGCTAAGGACGAGGTGACGATGCGCGTGGGAAATGGTTCCAATGTCGATGTGATCGCGGTCGGCTCTCTACCTATACTTCTACCTTCGTTATTTGTTTTTGACCTAAATAATTGTTATTTGGTGCCAGCATTGAGCATGAACATTATATCTGGATCTTGTTTGATGCGAGACAGTTATTCATTTAAATCAGAGAATAATGGTTGTTCTATTTATATGAGTAATATCTTTTATGGTCATGCACCTTGAGCAGTGGTCTATTTATATCAAATCTCGGTAGTAGTGATAAAGATATTCATAATATTGAAGACGAAAGATGCAGAGTTGATAACGATAGTGCAACTTATTTGCGGCACTGCCGTTTAGGTCATATTGGTCTAAAGCGCATGAAGAAACTCCATACTGATGGACTTTTGGAATCACTTGATTATGAATCACTTGGTACTTGCGAACCATGCCTCATGGCCAAGATGACTAAAACGCCGTTCTCCGGAACTATGGAGCGAGCAACAGATTTGTTGGAAATCATACATACTGATGTTTGTGGTCCAATGAATGTTGAGGCTCGCGGCTGGTATCGTTATTTTCTCACCTTCACAGATGATTTGAGCAGATATGGGTATATCTACTTAATGAAACATAAGTCTGAAACATTTGAAAAGTTCAAAGAATTTCAGGGTGAAGTAGAAAATCATCATAACAAGAAAATAAAGTTTCTACGATCTGATCGTGGAGGAGAATATTTGAGTTACGAGTTTGGTCTTCATTTGAAACAGTGTGGAATAGTTTCGCAACTCACGCCACCCGAAACACCACAGCATAATGGTATGTCCGAACGTCGTAATCATACTTTACAAGATATGGTATGATCTATGATGTCTCTTAATGATTTACCGATATCGTTTTGGGGTTATGCTTTAGAGACGACTGCATTCACGTTAAATAGGGCACCAAAGTTGTCGTTTCTTAAAGTTTGGGGCTGCGATGCTTATGTGAAAAAACTTCAACCTGATAAGCTCGAACCCAAATCGGAGAAATGTGTCTTCATAGGATACCCAAAGGAAACTGATGGGTACACCTTCTATCACAGATCCGAAGGCAAGACTTTTGTTGCTAAATTTGAATCCTTTCTAGAGAAGGAGTTTATCTCGAAAGAAGTGAGTGGGAGGAAAGTAGAACTTGATGAGGTAACTGTACCTGCTCCCTTGTTGGAAAGTAGTTCATCAGCGAAACCAGTTCCTATGACAGATACACAAATTAGTGACGAAGCTAATGATGATGATCATGAAACTTCAGATAAAGTTACTACCGAACCTTGTAGGTCAACTAGAGTAAGATCCGCACCAGAGTGGTATAGTAATCCTGTTCTGGAGGTCATGTTACTAGACCATGACGAACCTACGAACTATGAAGAAGCGATGGTGAGCCCAGATTCCGCAAAATGGCTTGAGGCCATGAAATCTGAGATGGGACCCATGTATGAGAGCAAAGTGTGGACTGTGGTTGACTTGCCCGATGATCGGCGAGCCATAGAGAATAAATGGATTTTCAAGAAGAAGACTGACACTGACGGTAATGTTACTATCTACAAAGCTCAACATTTTGCGAAAGGTTTTCGACAAGTTCAAGGAGTTGACTACGATGAGACTTTCTCGCCCGTAGAGATGCTTAAGTCTATCCAAATCATGTTAGCAATTGCCGCATTTTATGATTAAGAAATTTGGCAAATGGATGTCAAAACTTCATTCCTGAATGAATTTCTGGAAGAAGAGTTCTATATGGTGCAACCAGAAGGTTTTGTCGATCCAAAGGGAGCTAACAAAGTGTGCAAGCTCCAGCGATCCATTTATGTACTGGTGCAAGCCTCTCGGAGTTGGAATAAACGTTTTGATAGTGTGATCAAAGCATATGGTTTTATACAAACATTTGGAGAAGCCTGTATTTACAAGAAAGTGAGTGGGAGCTCTGTAGCATTTCTAATATTAGATGTGGATGACATATTGTTGATTGGAAATGATGTAGAATTTCTGGATAGCATAAAAGGATACTTGAATAAGAGTTTTTCAATGAAAGACCTCGGTGAAGCTGCTTACATATTGGGCATCAAGATCTATAGAGATAGATCAAGATGCTTAATTGGACTTTCACAAAGCACATACCTTGACAAAGTTTTGAAGAAGTTCAAAATGGATCAGGCAAATAAAGGGTTCTTGCCTGTGTTACAAGGTGTGAAGTTGACTAAGACTCAATGCCCGACCACTGCAGAAGATAGAGAGAAAATGAAAGATGTTCCCTATGCTTCAGCCATAGGCTCTATCATGTACGCAATCTTGTGTACCAGACCTGATGTGTGCCTTGCTATTAGTTTAGCCGGGAGGTACCAAAGTAATCCAGGAGTGGATCACTAGATAGCGGTCAAGAACATCCTGAAATACCTGAAAAGGACTAAGGATATGTTTCTCGTTTCTGGAGGTGACAAATAGCTCATCGTAAATGGTTACTGTTGGGGATATTACTACTGGGTGTAAACCGGCCTGGAGAGGCCGGATTAACCCCATCAGCAGTTTATTATCTTTGAAGCCCATGAAGACGGACGATGACGCTTTATGAAGGCCCAGGCCCAGAGCAGGTTTAAGGCCTGTAGACGCAAACCGGCATTGATATGTAACTTGTGTTGTAAGGTAGAAAGAGCGGAGACCGAGCCGGACACGTTTATGAGCCGGCCTCGGGATTCTGTAAACCGACGGGCGTCAACCCATGTATATAAGGGGACGACCCGGCGACGGTTCAAGGAGAACGGACAACAACTCGAGACTCAGGCAAATCGTATTCGCCCCTGGTCATCGAAACCCCAGCAATTCCATCACAACTAGACGTAGGCTTTTACCTTCATCGTAAGGGGCCGAACTAGTATAAAACTCTCTTGCGTCCCTTGTCCGCTTTAACCCCTGTAAGCTAACCCACGTCAATGGCTCCACGACTAAGTCCTCTCACGTGGACATCTGCCGTGACAAAACCACGACAGTTGGCGCCCACCGTGGGGCTATCGCACGAGGGTTTCAAGTTCTTGGAGGGAAACTTTGAAGGACTCAAGGGTTACGCTGTGGGCCGGATGACCAAGAGTCGTCGCGGCAAGCTCTACATCGACGATGCAGGCTGGGGCCCCGATGCCGGCTCAATCGAGTACGGGTACCGGGTCCCCTTTGGTGGCATTCACGTTTTCATTGGCAAGATCGGCGAACCGGGCCCTGAGCCGGACATCTGCACCGACCTCGTCGAAATGGCTCAGCGTGCGAGATCCGCCCGGGTCAAGCCCGTCATGAAGCGTGCCTTCGTGGGAGTTATCCATGGAGGGGAATCTGAGGATAGATCGGAATCTTGTGGTGAGATCGTCGTTTATTCCGGCACCGAGTCATCGACCGGAGAGACCGAGTCGTTATATCAGCTACAAGATGGCCGGATTGGGGGCTGTTCCGATGGCGACAGTAATCCGGACCCCTTTGATCTACCAAACCGGGTTGCGATCTTCATGGACTGTACGCAACCTACGCTCCACTCTTTGACCACAGCAGTGATGATTTCCGGATCTGTAGCAGCAACAGCGGCCGAGGCAGTAGGCCCTGTGCGACCGCCAGCTCAGGTTCTATCTGATTTGTTTGACGCATTGGCAACGCTGATGGCGGAGGTTAACCCGGCGGATCAGGATGCGCACAATTCGGAAATCGCGAAGGTGAAAGATCAAATCACCCAGGCCAAAGCCGACTTAGCAGCTGAGGATACCAGGATGGCCGCGGAACGGGCCGCTTTGGATGCGTAGGCTTACCGGCTTATGTTGGATCAGAGTGCGTCGAACGAAGTCCTGAAAAGGAGGTACCGATCTCGTCTGCCGCTGGTTTACGATGCTAGAAACCTCTTTAACACCCCAGGAGCAGGAACCAGTAATCCGCCGGTGGTAAACCGGGCGGAGGCACCTGGGGCAAGGGCGCCGGTTCAGCCACGTTTGGTGGGTCCGCCTCGTCAGAACAACATTGTAGTGCCACATATCCCAACACCACCGGGTCATTACTCTAACCCGATGGACAACCTTGTTGCTGCCACTTCACGGCTGTAGGCCATCCTGATGGAAGGCGATTCTCCGGCGGCGATCGAGGCGCGTCGGGTTAAGGAGCTTCTTCAAACAACCTTGGTTCAACAGGAGGCTTATTCGTATAGTCGCGATCGAATTCATTCTACTCCTTGTCCAAGCCGGAATTACAGCAGGCGTATGGATGAATCGGCAGTGTCCAGCAATGCGCGGAACCGTGAACCGCCCCGTGGCAATAACCTGGCGGGTGGTGCCGGTGAGGCTCAGGAAGTGGTGGACCGGGCTCGGGCACGCAGAGAGGTCGAGTTAGCGGCAAAACATGAAGCCCGTCAGCTTACCCCGGTTCGTCCAACCACATCGGTGGAGCCAGGAGTTACCTCTAGTTCTTTGGGAGTGTCGTGCCTCGTTCCGGCGTTGCGCAACGTGCGCCTGCCCTAGGATTTCAAAGGCCCGCGTAAGGTGCCGAATTACACTGCCGATTTATCCCCTAAGACATGGCTAGAGAGCTATGAGATGGCCATGGAGATGCTAGATGTGGATGATGCGCTGTGTGTGAAATACTTCACCATGATGCTAGAAGGGATGGCTCGTACTTGGATAAAGAGTTTATCGGCTAATTCTATCAGGTCATGGGCCGAGTTGAGCCCGATTTATCCAGAATTTCAAGGATACATGTAAGCAGCCCATGTCAATTGTGGACTTAGCTGCCTGTGTCCAGGAGGAAGGAGAATCAACCACCCGTGGGGTGCGCTGGGTTTCGGAAATTTTGCATTCATCGGACCACATCAATACTGATACCGCAATTTTAACATTGGAAGGCAATTTCCGGTTTGAACCACTGAAGTTGAAGTTGGGACGGCTCAAACGTCATTGTAATGACATGGGAACCCTCATGGCTGCTCTGGTGAAGTATGCCGATTCTGATAGTACCAAGGATCCCGAGTCTGACGATGATAAGACAGGGAAGGGAAAAAGGAGCGGCAACGCCAAGGGGCAGTACCACAACCCGGCGGGTCATGGAAACAGCGGCAAGCGTAAAGCGGACCACGGTTTACTCTTCGTGGCTAATACCAGCACGCAGGATAAGGGCCAACGGCGTAAGGGTAAACCGCCCCAGCGCGGTGGGGTACCGAGTCCTAACAATCAGGGGAGCCAGCAACAGCAGCAGCAGCAGTCGGGTTACCAGAGCAACCCGAAGCAGTTGAATAGCGGGCAGTATCATGTCTTTACCACTAGCCTGGACAAGCGCGATCAGAAGCTTCATAAAAGGGCAGTGAATACCGTTGAACTGGTGGTACCCCGTTATTTGCGCTGGTCCGAGCAGCCAATTGTGTGGAGCAGAGAAGATCATTCGCTTCGGGTTGACAATCCGGGTCATCTGGCACTGGTGGTGGCACCTCAAGTGGGAGGTTATAAGTTCACTAAGGTACTCATCGATGGAGGGAGTAGTATCAATAATCTTTATTATGAAACTTTCCGTCGCATGGGGTTAACCGATAAAAATCTTAAACTGTCCAATACGGTGTTCCATGGTGTGGTGCCTGGTAAATCGGCGTACCCTGTTGGCAAGATAGCTCTGGAGGTGGCTTTTGGAGATGAGCATAACTCGAGATCAGAAACTTTGACCTTTGAAGTGGTGAAAATCAGAAGTCCGTATCATGCCCTGTTTGGACGGCCGGCTTATGCTAAATTTATGGCACGACCTTGCTATGTCTATCTGCAGCTCAAGATGCCAGGTCACAAGGGGACTATAATCGTGCATGGGAGCCGCAAGGTCGCTCTGGAGTGTGAAGAAGGTGATGCGGCTTATGCTAAGTCGGTTTGTGCGACAGAAGAGCTCAAATTTTACAAAGACAATGTTGATCCGGCAGGTATTACTTCATTGAAGAAGCCAACTACAAAGCATGATCCGGCCCTAAAGTTTAAATCGGCTGATGAGACTAAGCTTGTTGACTTCGTGCGTGGCAATTCGCCCAATGAGTTTAGCATCAGCGCTAACCTGGATCCAAAATAGGAATGCGCGCTCATCGAGTTCATCCGTGAGAATCGGGAGATTTTTGCGTGGAAGCCTTCTGACATGCCAGGTGTACCGAGAGAACTCGCTGAGCACACTCTTAATGTTGATCCCAAGTATAAATCGGTCAAACAGTCTCTCCGCTGGTTCAATGAGGAAAAACGCAAGGCTATTGGAGAAGAAGTGGCCAGGCTCTTGGCGGCTGGATTTATCGTTGAAGTGTTCCATCCTGAGTGGTTGGCTAATCCGGTGCTGGTCCTTAAGAAGAACGACACATGGCGTATGTGTGTGGACTACACAGATCCCAACAAAGCTTGCCCAGCAGATCCGTTTGCCCTCCCCCGTATTGATCAAATTATTGATGGTACGACGGGTTGCGAGCGTTTGAGCTTTTTGGATGCATATTCTGGTTATCATCAGATCAAAATGGCAGTTAAGGACCAGGAGAAGACAACCTTCATAACTCCCTTTGGAGCCTTCTGCTATGTGTCCATGCCCTTTGGGCTCAAGAGTGCCCAGGCGACTTATCAACAGTGTGTGCAGAATTGTCTTCATAAACAAATCGGCCGTAATGTTCATGCTTATGTGGATGATATTGTGGTGAAATCAAGGAAGAAGGAGACATTGATTGATGACTTGAAGGAAACCTTCGATAACCTGTGGGTTTACAAAATGAAGCTCAATCCGGCCAAGTGCGTTTTTGGTGTACGAGCAGGCAAACTCTTGGGTGGTGTCTAACAGGGGCATTGAAACTAATCCGGAAAAGATCAAAGCTATTACTTCCTTGTCCATACCGAAGTGTATCAATGATGTTCAACACCTGGCAAGCTGGATTGCCGCGCTGAGCTGGTTTATCAGCCGCCTTGGCGAGAAGGCCATTCCTTTGTATCAGATGCTGAAGAAAATGGATAACTTCGTCTGGAGTGACGCGCCGCTAATGAAGCATTTGAGGACTTAAAGAGGCGGCTGGTTAAACCGCCGGTTCTTGCTGCTCTGGTTGACAAAGAGCCATTGTTGTTATACGTCGCAGCTAATGCTGGGGCTGTTAGCGTGGCTATTGTGGTGGAGCGCAAGGAGGCAGGAAAGGAATATCCGGTTCAACGTCTGGTTTATTATATCAGTGAGGTACTTATTGAGTCCAAGCAGAGGTACCCACATTGGCAAAAATTGGTGTATGGGGTCTTTATGGCGAGCCGGAAGCTTAAGCACTATTTCCAAGGTCATCCCATCACGGTGGTCAGCTCTGCTCCTTTGGGGGATATAATCCAGAACAGAGAAGCAACAGGCCAGATTGCCAAGTGGGCTATCGAAGTCGGGCCTCACGGGTTGAAATACATACCCCGAACGGCGATCAAATCTCAGGCACTTGTGGATTTCATCAATGATTGGACAGAACTACAAGCACCAGAAGAGAAGCCAGATCACACTTATTGGACTATTCATTTTGATGGCTCCGGGCAATTGGAGGGCTCGGGGGCTGGAGTCGTATTAACTTCCCCACGAGGTGATAAGTTTTGTTATGTTCTTCGTTTAATGTTCCCTTGCACTAACAATGCAGCTGAATACGAGGCTTTACTCCATGGTCTTCGGATGGCTAAGGAGATGAACCTAAGCCGAGTTAAGTGCTTCGGTGACTCGGATCTGGTGGCTCAACAAGTGTCTGGCACTTGGGATTCCAAAGATCCACTCATGGCAGCATATCGTCATGAAGTGGATATTGTTGCAGGTCACTTTAAAGGTTATCAGGTGGATCATGTGGACCGGCGGAAGAATGAAGCGGCGGACGCTTTAAGCCGCCTGGGTTCCCAACATAAACCGGTTCCGCCTAATGTCTTCCTAGATATTCTGCATAACCCGTCCGTCAAGCACCCTAGTGAAGAGGATTTGGCTGTTCCTGATCCGGAAGCTCAGTTGGTGGCGGCTCTTCATGTTATCCTAGATTGGACGGTTCCATATCTGGTGTATATGAACCGGGGCGAGTTACCAGAGGATGAGACTTTGGCCAGGCAGATAATCCGGCGCTCCAAATCCATGACTATTATCAATGGAGAGTTACATCATTGCAGTGTGACAGGGGCGTTTCAACGCTGTGTGTCTCCTGAGAAAGGCCGTGAAATTTTGTGTGAGATCCACGAAGGAGATTGTGGTCACCACGCCGGTTCAAAATCTCTTGTGGCCAAGGCGTTTTGCCACGGTTTCTATTGGTTGACAGCTCATGCTGATGCCGAGGACTTGGTCAAAAGATGTGATGGATGTCAGAAATTCTCAAGGCGTGCTCATGTACCGACTCAAGAATTGAGGCTGATTCCCATCACCTGGCCGTTTGCAGCTTGGGGGCTGGATATGGTTGGGCCTTTCAAAAGGTCCAAGGACAAGAAGACCCACCTTTTGGTGGCGGTTGATAAGTTCACAAAGTGGGTAGAGGCAGAGCCAGTTAGCAAGTGTGACGCAGCCACAGCGGTTCAATTCATCAAAAAGGTGATCTTCCGGTTTGGCTTCCCACACAACATTATAACAGATAATGGTACCAATCTGTCAAAGGGTGCCATGAAGGAGTTCTGTCAGCGTGAGCACATCCGGCTTGACGTATCATCAGTGGCTCACCACCAGTCTAACGGTCAAGCGGAGAGGGCCAATCAAGAGATATTGAGAGGCATCAAACCCCGGCTTATGGTTCCTTTGCAACGAATGTCGGGTTGTTGGGTTGAGGAGCTACCTTCAGTATTATGGAGCATCAATACCACACCCAATAGATCGACATGATACACACCGTTCTTCATGGTTTATGGAGCGGAAGCAGTTCTTCCTAGTGACATCCGTCATGAATCACCTCGTGTGGCGGCGTATGTTGAAGCTGACAACGAGAAGGCACGACAGGAAGCTCTTGACCTATTAGATGAGGAACGTGACATGGCAGCAGCCCGTTCTGCAATTTGTCAGCAAGATTAGCGTCGTTATCACAGCCGCCGGGTTAGAACTAGAACCTTTCAAGAAGGAGATTTGGTGCTTCGACTCATCCAGGATCAGACGGATATGCACAAGCACTACAAAAAGAGACACATCCGTGACATTTTGGGCGGAACGAATTTTTTTTTTTGTCATACATATGACACTTCTATGACGATAATTGTGACAAAACCCGGTATCATCATAGATGTGGTGGGGTCCTACTTCTATGACAAAAAATCATGACAGAAAATGGGCTTTTCGTCCTGGGCGGGTCGGAGACGCAGCTGTATGACATTCTTTGGGCCGTCCATGACGGAAAAAACCGTGGTAGAAGCGAGGGCGAGGAAAATTTCGCGGAGTTCCCGGTTACGGTGGGAGGTCGGGGGCCGAGCGATGTGTGCGAGGCGTTGGCTCTAACTGAACCCGAGCGAGGCGTTGGGCTCTAATCAACCCGAAGGACAGCACCGCAGTTACGCTACATCGCACTAACGATCGATCGATGGTTGTTAACTTAACCCGATCGAGCGATTCTTCGCGATCGCCGCTAACTGAAGCCGATCGATTGGATGAACAAGTGAGCGCTATGGGGGTGGATGAACAAGTGAGCGCCGGGCGTTGCCTCTGGATGAACAGGACCCGTGGTGTGGAGGGCTGGATGAACAGAGACGGTGGAGGGGTGCCCGTGGAGGGGTGGTTGAATAGGACCCCGTGGTGTGGAGGGATGAATGAACAGTAGACGGTGGAGGGGTGCCCGTGGAGGGGTGGTTGAAGAGTAGCCGGTGGAGTAGCACGCGGTGGAGGCTGGATGAACAGGAGCCCGTGGTGGCTGGAGGAGGTCGACGGTGGAGATGAACAGTATCCCGTGGAGACCCGTTTTGCGGTACGCCACACCCCTCCAGATGAACAGCGCCCCCGTTTTGTCCGTTTCGTCCGTTTTGCGGTACGCCACACCCCTCCCGATTAACATGACCCCCGTTTCGACCGTAGGAGGTATGTTTCGTCCGTTTTGCGGTACGCCACACCCCTCCCGATCAACAGGACCCCCGCTTGGACCGTAGGATGTCCATTTCGTCCGTTTTGCGGTACGCAACACCCCTCCTGTCATGACCGGTTTTCCAATAAAATATTTATTGAGAAACCGACCTATAAATTCTAGTGTGAGGAAAACCCTCCTCACTGGTAGACAAAATCTTGATACAATAAGCCAGTAGCATAAAATATATTATAGGGTCGAGCTGATCTTGCTCAACAAATTATTACAAGCACGCCAATAATTATACATAGAGGCGGATATGACACCGTGGAGTGGTGGCATACTACTGACTCGAGGTAAAGTGGTGGAATAACACAGTGGAGTGCATGCTATGACTCCTACACTGGCGGCTCATCGAGCGTCGGGGTGAGGCTCGGTGGATTTATTTGGGTAGCGGAAGCGAATATAACACAGTGACTAATCCATGGGTCGCACGAGACTGGCTGGGATTCCTCTAGGCGTCGGACTCGCTATCGAACTCTTCATCCATAAGATCGCCTTCGTTAGCATCTGGCCAAATCAACAAGCCAGGTAAGTAATTTGAAAGTACTCGCAAGACAGTTCGGACAAAAGATATAACAAATGTATGCATGAATGTGACATGAATAATTTAACAATGCGCAATCAAATCAGTATAGCAAGGTAAGTGAAAAGGGAATCGGCCGTAGTCCGCTCGAAAACCCAAAGAAAATAAACTCAAAACCGATCGGGTGTCTGAAGCGACACCTCGAAGGACGAAACAAATAAGTAAAGCATGCCACAGTCGGGCGTCTAAGCGACACCTCATAAAAGTCTTACTGAAAGAAAAGACATGCATGCCGCAGTCGGACGTCGCAGCGACATCACAGAAAGGGCTTATAACAAAAGTAAATAATAACAATGCCGCAGTCGGACGTCTGAGCGACATCGCAGAAAGGGCTTATAACAAAAGCAAGTAATAACAATGCCGCAGTCGACGTCTGAGCGACATCGCAGAAAGGGCTTATAACAAAAGCAAATAATAACAATGCCGCATTCGGACGTCTGAGCGACATCACAGAAAGGGCTTATAATTCACTTCTCATATCGGTTAACTTGCAAGCAAAAGTGCTCATAGGAAAATATTCATCACATGATAATAAACGGGTTAGTCCAACCACAGGAAATAAACATTTAACACTCATGTGGTTCTCAGGAGTTTCTGTCACCGAGACGGACACTTGACAAGATACAATGAACACAGCTCTTGGACATGGATAAGATGATTTTCAAGAATTTTTGACTCTGCAAAGTTTTTACTAAAATTTTCCACAGCCAACGGATTTCCGTAGTCACGAAGGACTAGTTCTGTTTACGGTATTTCGGAGAAAACACAGCTAACCAGTACACACCCATCCTACCTCACGTTGCCAGGAATCACCCTAGACAGCGTTCAAGAAAAACTTTGAGACGGGAGATCACAATCTCGAATAGCATGGGATCAAATTTATATATCGCCAGCGCTCTAAGGGTGCCCCCCTCTCGGTCCCAACCGAAACACCCATGCCCCTGACCGGATGATGGGCTTTAATCCAGGCCATGGAACCCTCATCCCGCCTCTCGATTTGGTGTGTACCGGAAAGTGGTTTGCAACTTACTAAGCCGTATCCCTTGCGGAAAACATGTGGTAGTACGAAAGGGGAGACGGACGGAATTGAACTGATTTATGTTGACACCTGGTCAACGGTCCGCATAAGACTGGCATGCTACAACACTGCCATCTTACCCATTCTCATGCCAACTCATGGCCATGCAACTTGTTTCCAACAACTCATGGGTTTCCGAGACTTACTTGCCTCAACTTTTACGAGATAAACTTTCATCGAGATGCTCATGAACATGCCATGAAACTAAATCAATGCAAACATGCCCAAACACTCATCATATCAAAAGTTCAAACATGCTTGCCTGGTTCGGAGTAGTCGGGGCCTAGCTCGGTGAAGTTCGCGGTCCCGTCACCTCCTTCGGTATCTACGGTATACAAAAAAATATCCGCACTAACGTAAATACCAAGGGGTGCTCAACAAATATTCCAAATATTTTTCAAATAAATCAGATAAAAAACTAGACAAAATTTTGAAGAGGACCGAAAAAGAATCACTCAAAATCCTTTTGTGTTTAAAAGTTATAAGTGTTTTGGTCCAAGGACCTTTCTGTAATGAAATGTAAAATAATCGAAGCGTAATGAAAAGTTCAGAAAAAGATTCAGTTTGGAAAGCGCATTTGTCAGAATACGCTTTCAGAAAATGTTTCAAAAGAAAGATCAGAGAGGCTAACGGGCGGGTCCCACCCGTCAGGTTTGAAAATTCAAACGAGGCGGCAGAGTTCGTCGGCGCCCGAGAGCCGCGGTGGTCGCCGGCGGCGATCCACAGCGAGGCAGGAGTTTCGGGTCGTACCTCTGCGCTCAGGGAGTCATTCCGCGTCGGTGGGTGGTGGTGGTGGTCGCCGGCGAGCACTACGTCGACGGCGGCCGCTGCTCCGGCGGACGGTGGTTCGGGAGGGGTTGGATCTCGCCGGGGAGTGCTGTGAAGAGCAAATTTAAGAGGGGGTTAGACTACTGGGTGCTCGAGAGGGTTGCTGACGAGGTTAGGGCGCCGGGGACGGCCTCACCGGAGTGAATCGAGGTGGAGGCCGAGGCGGAATGGGGCGGCCGGAGTTGGGGGAGGAGACCTCCTCGAGGTCCTCCTAGTGGCCTTGCAGAGTGTTGGTGAGGTGCAGGGATGGTGCGAGCTCGAGGGCGAGCTCGGGGCCCCTTTTTATAGGCGGTCCGAGGCGGTGGCCGTGAACGGAGTTCTCCGGCGAAGGTTACGGCGGCACAAAGCTTGGTCGGGGAGGTTTAGGGGCTGAGCGTCATCGTGGAGACCCACTGGTTCCATTCAGACGCTAAACGGACTTGGATTAGGAGCTTTGAGTGGATTTCGACGGAACTGGGTGTCGTGGGCCCGTCGGCGGCAGAGGGTGCACCTTGCGCTTGCCGGCCACGGCGATGGTGCAACGGGCTTGCGCTGGCGTGCATGAGCCACGCGGAGGGCCAGGGAACGATGGGCGGTGACGGGTGACGTGGCGAGCGGGCTCGGGCCCTCGCTGGCCGCCACGGGTGGCGCAACCACCACAGAAACCGCCAACGCCGGCGAGGCTCGCCGCCACCGACGCATGCATCCGTCCAAGGGGGCGTCTGCGCCTGCCAGGGAGGAGAGGCCGTGCAACGCGCCAGGTGCACTGCTGACAGGTGACCCGACTGACGTGAAACTGAATTCTTCAAGCTCTGAATTTTACTGAAAGTGCAAAGTGACAGTGCAAGCTAGGTGTTCGACAGAATGCTTTTGGCATGTGGGGATTTTTCCTTGAGCTGATTTTTGGTGGAGTGGCTTCTCATTGCAACTGGAGGTTGCCTGAATTTTGGTGGAATTTTTGGAGAAGAGGAGATATGAATTTCACCAAATTTGACAAATCTGGTCCAAACTTGCAGAAGCTGAAACTTGAAAATTTTGAAAAGAAGAAGAGTGGATCTTGATGGTTCCAGGTTGTGGGTGCTAGGGAATATCCAGAGAAGTTGGTTTGAGAGCAAATTTCAAAGACAATTAGGTACTTGCTTTGCAAATCACCTAGGCTCAAAATAATGGACATAATTGTTTTGGGAAAAGAATTTAATGAAATAAAATCCAAAAATGAGTTGGACTTGTTGGGACAGAATATTTGGATTGTCCCAAAGGGGAAGGAGGGTTTTTGGGAAGATTTTCCACATGAGGCATGGTAAAACCATGGATGGTTTCAAAATAAGAGAAGACCCAAAATTCCTAGGGTTTTCTTCTAAAAGAAAATAAATCCCAAAAACAAATTTGTGAAGGGGGAAAATCAGAAGAAAGGTTTTTAGTAAGCAACACCAGAGTTGAAGAAGGTGCCAAAATAAAATCTTTTGTCAAAGGGGAAATTCTTGAGAGAAGGAGATTTTTGGAAGGGTTTAAATGACCTCCTTCAAAACCAACAAAGTTTTTTTGCTGAAAACCAAAACAAAATTTTTGGAGTGTCACACCACCTACCCCCTTAGGAAAAATCTCGTCCCCGAGATTTCAGCTGATCCTCAAATAATTGTGGGTGCTCTGTCCGAAGAAAATCCTCTCTTTTCCATGTGGCTTCACTCTCGGTGTGGTTGCTCCACTGAACTTTGAAGAACTTGATGGTTTTACATCGGGTTCTCCTTTCGAGACTCCTCCAAGATTTTTATTGGGTGCTCTCGATATGTGAGGTCTGGCTGCACGTCAATGTTTTCATGGGATACTTGCTTCTACAGGTTGCTCACGCACTTCCTCAATTGCGAGACGTGGAACACGTCGTGGACGTCGGATAAATCTTGAGTAAGTCTAGCTGGTAGTTCATCGTGCCCTTCCGTGCCATTATGCAGAATGGTCCGATGAATCTTGGTGCTAGCTTCCCTTTAATCTTGAATTGATGCAGGCCTCTCATAGGGGACACTCGTAGGTACACAAATTCACCGGGTTCAAAGCTGATTCCTCGATGTTTTTGATCGTAATAACTCTTCTGTCGACTTTGGGCTGTCTTGAGTCGATCCCTAATCACCTTGACTTTATCTTCAGCCTCCTTGAGCATGTCTGGGCCGAAGATATGGCTGTCTCCGGTTTCCGACCAATTTAGTGGGGTACGACATCTTCGCCCGTACAGAGCCTCAAATGGTGCCATTTGCAGGCTGTCCTGATAACTGTTGTTATATCACGAATTCTGCGTATGGTAAGCTCTCTTCCCAACTGGTCCCATAGGTGAGGACACATGCTCTCGGCATATCTTCTAGAATCTGGTTTACTCGCTCGGTTTGCCCATCATGTCAGGTGGTATGCGGTCTTGAATGCCGCTTGAGTTCCCAGAGCTTGTTGTAAGTGATCCCAAAATCGGGAGACGAATTGAGTGCCTCTGTCCGAGATTATTTTCCTTGGGACTCCATGTAAACAGATGATACGGGAAAGATAAAGCCTAGCAAGTTTCTGAGTGGTGTGGGTTGTCTTCACGGGGATGAAGTGTGCTACTTTAGTCAGTCTATCAGTGATGACCCAAATGGCATTATTTCCGTGCCTAGACCGAGGTAGCCCAACAATGAAATCCATTCCAATCTCATCCCATTTCCACTCGGGTATTTTATTTGGCTGTAAAAGTCCGGCCGGTTTCTGGTGCTCGGCCTTGATGCGTTGGATGAGTCACAACATGCGATGAACGTGGCTATGTCCCTTTTTAGACCGTGCCACCAAAAATTTTCCTGAATATCCTTGTACATTTTTGTCCCTCCTGGATGTATCGAATACGGGGCGGTGTGGCCTTCATCTAAGATCTGCTGTTTAAGATCCTTGATATTTGGTACGCAAAGTCTATCCCCGTACCACAATATTCCCTGCTTATCGATAATGAATTTTGGGGCCTTGCCCAAACTCACTTTTCGTTTAATGCCTTCAATGCTGGGGTGTCCATGCTGAGCCTCTTTGATTGTTTCCATTAAGGTAGGCTATATTTCTAAATTTGATACGCTGCCTTCGGTGACTACCAGAAAGTTGAGCTTAGCAAACTCCTGCCGAAATTCAGGCCTCAAGTTGGGCAGGCCGTCGTCGTTTGGGCTAGGGTTCCGACTTAGAGCGTCTGCCACTACATTTGCTTTACCTGGGTGGTAGTGGATTCCAACGTCATAATCCTTCACTAGTTCCAACCAGCGTCGTTGCCTTAAGTTCAGTTCCATTTGTGTGAAAATATACTTGAGGCTCTTATGGTCCATGTATATCTCACAACGATTCCCAAGTAAAAAGTGTCTCCATTCTTTGAGTGCATGAATAATTGCTTCTAACTCCAGGTCATGAGTACGATAATTTTCTTCATGCTTGCGAAGTTGTCTGGAGAGATATGCGACTACCTTGCCTTCTTGCATCAACACGCATCCGAGGCCTTTCCGGGATGCGTCGCAATATACCTCAAAATTCTTGTGTATGTCCGGCACAATTAATCTTGGTCTTGACGTTAATTTCCCCTTTAATTCTTGGAAACTTTTCTCGCAAGCTTCCGTCCATTCAAACTTCCTATCTTTCTTGAGTAGTTGCGTCATTGGCTTTGCTATGGTGGAGAATCCTTCAATAAATCTTCGGTAGTATCCTGCCATTCCCAAGCAACTTCGTACGTCCGTTACGCTGGCTGGTGGCTTCCAGCCAAGTACGGACTTGACTTTTTCCGGATCTACGGCAATACCTTCTTGGGTTAGTACGTGGCCCAGAAAACCTACTTGCTTTAGCCAAAATTCACACTTGCTGAATTTAGCGTACAATTGACGTTTCCTGAGCTCCCCTAGTACAATTTGGAGATGTTCAGCGTGTTCTTCTGGTGTCTTGGAGTATACCAGAATATCATCGATAAATACCACAACAAACTTGTCCATAAACTTCATGAATACTTTGTTCATGAGGTGAACAAAATATGCGGGGGCGTTTGTTAGTCCGAATGGCATTACGGTGAACTCATACAATCCGTATCTGGAGGTGAAAGCTGTCTTGGGAATATCTTCAGTTCTTACTTCTAATTGATGGTATCCCGACCTCAAGTCAATCTTTGAGAATACCTTGGCCTGAGCGAGCTGATCAAATAAATCATTTATTCGTGGCATTGGATATTTGTTCTTGATTGTGACCATGTTAAGCGCTCGATAGTCTATGCACAATCTCAGTGTTCCATCCTTCTTTTTGGCAAATAAAATTGGTGAACCCTAGGGTGAGGAGTTGTCTCGTATATAACCTTTGTCCAGTAATTCTTTTATTTGCTTCTTCAGTTCTACCAATTCGGATGGTGCCATTCTGTATGGTTTCTTGTATATGGGGGCGGTTCCGGGTGCTAGCTCGATGCTGAACTCTATCTTTCGGTCTGGTGGCATGCCTGGCAGTTCTTCAGGAAATACGTCTGGAAATTCACGCACTACTGGAACCTTGCTCAAATCAGAAATATCCACTTTGTTCAATCTTGGTTGCCGGGATATTTTTCTTTCCTTGGCTGAGACTTTTATGGTCTTCCCGTGGTGGTGGGTGAGAATCACGGTCCGGTTGAAGCAGTCAATAAAACCCTTGTTGGTGGTTAACCAATCCATCCCTAGGATGACATCCAGTCCTTTATTTTCCAACACGATAAGATTTGCGTGAAACTTCAACCCTTCAAACTCAATAATCACTCCCTGGCAATAACTCTAGGTAACTTGCTTAATTCCAGGGGACTTGGCGATCATAGATTTTTCCAAGGGAAGCATCAAAAAATTATTTTGCGAGGCAAAACTTTTCGAAATGAAAGAGTGAGAAGCTCCAGAATCAAACAAAACCATGGCAGGTATTGTGTTGACAGGAAACGTACCGAGTACGATATCTGGGGCATTCTGTGCTTCCTCTTTGGTCACGTGGTTCAGATGACCCTTCCTGTGGTTGTTATTTGGGTTGAAATTGTTGTGCCTTGGCGCCAAATTATTGCCTCCGTTGTTCGGCTTTGGGGTCGAGTTCCTTGGCTTGGGGCACTGTTTGGCATAGCGCCCTTCTTCTCCACAAGCATAACAGGTAACGCCTGGGCGGTATGTGAACTCCTTGTCCCTTGCATGAAAACTCTTGATTGGACGTGAGACGCTTGTGTGGGTTTGGGTGTCCAGTTTTTCTGAACATCTGTCTTGCTGCGGTGGTTGCGGGCATGAATAGTCTGGTCCCTCTTCCGCTTGCGGAAATCTTCTAAGTTGCGTCTCTCATTTTCCAATGTAATGGCCTTATCCACCAGCGTCTTAAAATCTGGGAAGGTGTGCACGACTAGTTGGCATTTAAGCGCAGGCGTCAGACCGTCTAGAAATTTTTCCATCTTCTTGCTTTCAGACATACGTTCCTCGTTGGTGTAGCGAGACAGCAGAGTAAACTGACTGTTGTATTCTGACACCGTCATTGTCCTTTGCTTGAGTTAATCAAATTCTCTCTTTTTGATCTTCATAAGACTCTTAGGAATATGTGCCCCACGAAAACCTTCTTTAAACTCCTCCCATGTTATATTATTTTCATTGGGGTGCATGTGTAGGAAATTTTCCCACCATGATGCGGCTGCTCCGGTGAGATAGTGCGGTGCATACAGTACTTTCTCCATATCTGAACACTGGACAATGATTAATTTTCTTTCCATGTCTCGAAGCCAGTCCTCGGCTTCAAGAGGTCTGTCAGTGTGAGAAAATGCTTGGGGACGCGTCTTTTGTAGCTCGGATAACTTTGATTGCTGCTGAAACGGTCCACAGTGATTTCCCATATTGATGACTTGGTTCATCGTTTCCTGATGTTGTTGCTGACTTTGCTCATAAAGACGGCACATTTGGGAAAGTGTCGTTTCGCTGTCCTGTTGACTTGACTGCCCCTGTGTGAAATTTTTGCTGGGTTGTGTGTCATAATTTTGCTCTGGCGGAGTCGGCATGGAGCGCGTCCAAGGACGAGACATTGTTCACTCTGGGGATATATTTTGTGAAACTCATAAGAAAAGAAATTTGAGTCGCAAAAGTCAATAAATTCATGAAGACGGAAGAAGTCGCAAATGCTCCAAGATTTTTCAAGAGAATAAACGTTTGCGCACGGAGAAGGGCTGCTCATTACATATCTTACACGCAAGCAGCAATTATACAATACATCACTCAGGATATGCGTACATAATCCTGACATGTTATTTAGGCTAGTGCACTCCTCCAGTTCCTACATGATGCGCAAACAAGCTACTCCTCACAGCTTATGTACATACAAACATATCGTACAAGTCGGTACATCGCATGGCGGGTAAGCGTACTCACGGGAGATGGTAAGGATTTCCCTTGGCCTGCCAAGGGTGAGGCGCAGTGAGGCTGGGGACTCAACCTCCTCTTCGGTGATAGGCTCCAGACGTGAAGTGTTGCGCTGAGTCGGTGGAGCAAGTGCCCTATGCGGGACAACTCGAACATGAGCGGGCACAACGGGTGGTGCAGAACGAATCGGAGTAGGTGCAATGACATGGTTGAACTCCTCCGTGGTAGGCAGGCGACGAGGAGTAGTGAGAGCAGTAGGAGCAAAAGATGCTGATGATGAGACAAAAGTCTGTGGCGGTGCGGCGCGCAGGAGCTCCCTCCTGTTGGCGGCACAGCCATGGACTGAGTCCATGCGGGCAGCTACAAAGTCGTCCACCAGGTTGTCGAAGGCTGCCTCCAAAGCCCGGAGATACTCGATAAGCATCTCAAAAGCTTCGTCTCGTTCTCATCTGGGGCAAGAGAACGCGTAGTGGCAGGTGTATGGCACGTGACATGGCAGGTAGCGGTAACGACGAGTCTTCATCGAAGGAAGGATATCCCTGAGACGAGCTATCGCCTCACGGGCTGCCATCTGCAGTGCAGGCTTTTCCGTGGGCATGGCTCTCCCCAAGAACCGGAAACGCTCAACTCGCCCTCCCTTGAATTGCACCACGGCTTGGTGCATGGTTAGACGGTCATTGACCTCGTGCTGAGAGAGTGAGAAGACTGGGCCCACAGATGGCCCCATCGCGACTTGGACGATGAAGGAGAGAAGCAGCGAACCCATCGGGCATGTTGGCGAACATCTGTGACTCGCAGTCGTTGCCAGCCATCTACAAAAGTAGGCAAAAATCCTGAGTAGTCAAATCATAAATTTATGCTGACTGTCAGAAATTGACTACAATTGTAAAATTAAGTAATAGCTCTATATGATAATAACCGATTAGCGATCGTACCTAGTGGCTTCCTACAGTCAGCCTGGCTCTGGTACTAAGCTTGTCACGACCGGTTTTCCAATAAAAATATTTATTGAGAAACCGACCTATAAATTCCAGTGTGAGGAAAACCCTCCTCACTGGTAGACAAAATCTTGATACAATAAGCCAGTAGCATAAAATATATTACAGGTCGAGCTGATCTTGCTCAACAAATTATTACAAGCACGCCAATAATTATACATAGAGGCGGATATGACACAGTGGAGTGGTGGCATACTCGACTCGAGGTAAAGTGGTGGAATAACACAGTGGAGTGGATGATATGACTCCTACATCGGCGGCTCATCGAAAGGCCGAGGTGAGGCTCGGTGGATTTATTTGGGTAGCGGAAGCGAATATAACACGATGACTAATCCGAGGGTCGCACGAGACTGACCGGGATTCCTCTAGGCGTCGGACTCGCTATCGAACTCTTCATCCATAAGATCGCCTTCGTCAGCATCTGGCCAAATCAACAAGCCAGGTGAATACTTTGAAAGTACTCGCAAGACAGTTCGGACAAAAGATATAACAAATGTATGCATGAACGTGACATGAATAATTTAACAATGCGTAATCAAATCAGTATAGCAAGGTAAGTGAAAAGGGAATCGGCGGTAGTCCGCTCGAAAACCCAAAGAAAATAAACTCAAAAACCGATCGGGTGTCTGAAGCGACACCTCGAAGGGCGAAACAAATAAGTAAAGCATGCCACAGTCGGGCGTCTAAGTGACACCTCATAAAGGGCTTATACTGGAAGAAAAGACATGCGTGCCGCAGTCGGACGTCGGAGCGACATCACGGAAAGGGCTTATAACAAAAGTAAATAATAACAATGCCGCAGTCGGACGTCTGAGCGACATCGCAGAAAGGGCTTATAACAAAAGCAAGTAATAACAATGCCGCAGTCGAACGTCTGAGCGACATCGCAGAAAGGGCTTATAACAAAAGCAAATAATAACAATGCTGCAGTCGGACGTCTGAGCGACATCGCAGAAAGGGCTTATAACAAAAGAAAATAATAACAATGCCGCAGTCGGACGTCTGAGCGACATCGCAGAAAGGGCTTATAATTCACTTCTCATATCGGTTAACTTGCAAGCAAAAGTGCTCATAGGAAAATATTCATCACATGATAATAAACGGGTTAGTCCAACCACAGGAAATAAACATTTAACACTCATGTGGTTCTCAGGAGTTTCTGTCACCGAGACGGACACTTGACAAGATAAGATGAACACAACTCTTGGGCATGGATAAGATGATTTTCAAGAATTTTTGACTCTGCAGAGTTTGTACTAAAATTTTCCACAGCCAACGGATTTCCATAGTCACGAAGGACTAGTTCCGTTTATGGTATTTCGGAGAAAACACAGCTAACCAGTAGACACCCATCCTACCTCACGTTGCCAGGAATCACCCTAGACAGCGTTCAAGAAAAACTTTGAGACGGGGAGATCACAATCTCGAATAGCATGTGAGCAAATTTATATCACAGCGGCGCTCTAAGGGGTGCCCCCCTCTCAGTCCCAATCGGAAACACCCATGCCCCCTGACCGGATGATGGGCTTTAATCCAGGGCCATGGAACCCTCATCCCGGCCTCTCGATTTGGTGTGTACCAAAAAGTGGTTTGCAACTTACTAAGCCGTATCCCTTGCGGAAAACATGTGGTAGTACGAAAGGGGAGACTCACGGGAATTGAACTGATTTATGTTGACACTGGGTCAACGGTCTGGCATAAGACTGGCATGCTACAACATTGCCATCTTACCCATTCTCATGCCAACTCATGGCCATGCAACTTATTTCCAACAACTCATGGGTTTCCGAGACTTACTTGCCTCAACTTTTACGTGATAAACTTTCATCGAGATGCTCATGAACATGCCATGAAACTAAATCAATGCAAACATGCTGAAACACTCGTCATATCAAAAGTTCAAACATGCTTGCCTGGTTCGGAGTAGTCGGGGCCTAGCTCGGTGAAGTTCGCGGTCCTGTCACCTCCTTCGGTATCTACGGTATACAAAAAAATATTCGCACTAACGTAAATACCAAGGGGTGCTCAAACAATATTTCAAATATTTTTCAAATAAATCTGATAAAAAACTAGACAAAATTTTGAAGTGGACCGAAAAATAATCACTCAAAAATCCTTTTCTGTTTAAAAGTTATAAGTGTTTTGGTCCAAGGGCCTTTCTGTAATGAAACAGAAAATACTAAGGGGGCAGAACAGAGAAGTTCAGAAAACGATTCAGTTTGGAAAGAACATTTGTCAGAATACGCTTTCAGAAAACGTTTCAAAAGAAAGAACAGAGAGGCTGACGGGCGGGTCCCACCCGTCAGGTTTGAAAATTCAAACGAGGCGGCAGAGTTTGTCGGCGCCCGAGAGCCGCGATGGTCGCCGGCTGCAATCCACGGCGAGGCAGGAGGATCGGGTGGTACCTCTGCGCTCAGGGCGTCATTCCGCGTCGGTGGGTGGTGGTGGTGGTCGCCGGCGAGCACTACATCGACGGCGGCCGCTGCTCCGGCGGACGGTGGTTCGGGAGGGGTTGGATCTCGCCGGGGAGTGCTGCCAAGAGCAAATTTAAGATTGGGTTAGACTACTGGGTGCTCGAGAGGGTTGCTGACGAGGTTAGGGCGCCGGGGACGGCCTCACCGGAGTGAATCAAGGTGGAGGCCGATGCGGAACGGGGCGGTCGGAGTTGGGGCAGGAGACCTCCTCGAGGTCCTCCTAGTGGCCTGGCGGAGTGTTGGTGAGGTGCAGGGATGGTGCGAGCTCGAGGGCGAGCTCGGGGCCCCTTTTTATAGGCGGTCCGAGGCGGTGGCCGTGAAAGGAGTTCTCCGGCGAAGGTTATGGCGGCGCAGAGCTTGGTCGGGAAGGTTTAGGGGCTGAGCTTCATCGTGGAGACCCACTGGTTCCATTCAGACACTGAACGGACTTGGATTAGGAGCTTTGAGTGGATTTCGACGGAACGGGTGGCGCGGGCCCGTCGGCGGCAGAGGGCGCGCCCTGTGCTTGCCGGCCACGGCGACGGTGCAACAGGGTTGCGCTGGCGTGCATGAGCTACGCGGCAGGCCAGGGAACGATGTGCGGCGACGGGTGGCGTGGCGAGCGGGCTCGGGCCCTCGCTGGCCGCCACGGGTGGCGCAGCCACCACAGAAACCGCCAACACCGGCGAGGCTCGCCGCCACCGACGCCTGCATCCGTCCAAGGGGGCGTGCGGCGCTCTGGCCAGGGAGGAGAGGCCGTGCGCAACGCGCCAGGGTGCACTGTTGACAGGTGACCCGACTCTGACGAAACTGAATTTACTGAAACTCTGAATTTTACTGAAAGTGCAAAGTGACAGTGCAAGCTAGGTGTTCGACAGAATGCTTTTGGCATGTGGTGATTTTTCCTTGAGCTGATTTTTGGTGGAGTGGCTTCTCATTGCAATTGGAGGTTGCCTGAATTTTGGTGGAACTTTTGGAGAAGAGGAGATATGAATTTCACCAAATTTGACAAATCTGGTCCAAACTTGCGTAAGCTGGAAACTTGAAAATTTTGAAAAGAAGAAGAGTGGATCTTGATGGTTCTAGGTTGTGGGTGCTAGGGACAATCCAGAGAAGTTGGTTTGAGAGCAAAGTTCAAAGTCAATTAGGTACTTGCTTTGCAAATCACCTAGGCTCAAAATAATGGACATAATTGTTTTGGGAAAATAATTTAATGAAATAAAATCCAAAAATGAGTTGGACTTGTTGGGACAAAATATTTGGATTGTCCCAAAGGGGAAGGAGGGGTTTTGGGAAGATTTTCCACATGAGCCATGGTAAAACCATGGATGGTTTCAAAATAAGAGAAGACCCAAAATTCCTAGGGTTTTCTTCTAAAAGAAAATAAATCCCAAAAACAAATTTGAGAAGGGGGAAAATCAGAAGAAAGGTTTTTTGTAACCAACACCAGAGTTGAAGAAGGTGCCAAAATAAAATCTTTTGTCAAAGGGGAAATTCTTGAGAGAAGGAGATTTTTGGAAGGGTTTAAATGACCTCCTTCAAAACCAACAAAGTTTTTGCTGAAAACCAAAACAAAATTTTTGGAGTGTCACACCTCCCGATCAACAGGACCCCCGTTTCGACTGTAGGAGGTCCGTTTCCTCCGTTTTGCGGTACGCCACACCCCTCCCGATCAACAGGACCCCCGTTTCGACCATAGGAGGTCCGTTTCCTCTGTTTTGATGCGCCACAACGCCCCGATCAACAGGACCCCATTCCGAACGTAGGAGGCCCGTTTCCTCCATTGTGCGGTACGCCAGGCCTCGTTTCCATCACCTGTTCCGTCCAAGCCCTCCCGATGAACACGACCACGCATTCCGTTCCGACCCAGCCGGTTGGCTCCCACGCGTTCTGTTGCCTCCCGATGAACACGACGCATTCCGTTGCCTCCCCATGAACACGACGCATTCCGTTGCCTCCCGTTGAACACGACGACGATGATGTTTCTCCGTTCCGACCCAGCCATGTACACGAGCCCTCTCCATACGTTTGGGCGAGTAGGCGTTCGAGACCCTGCCCGTATGTACGTACGTGGCCGTATTTTCTTTGTTAGACCCTGGCCGATGTACGTATGTGTACATGCTACATGTGCGCCTCTACTACGACACGTACGCGCCTCTACTACGACACGTGCGTGCCTCTACATCGACCAGTATATATGCACGCATATCGTCATGACCAGAATGACAACGCTTCGTGCGCTTCGACCGGTGGGTCCCGACTTTCGTGCACTTCCTTGCCCGCGAAGATGTAGCTGGTGGGTCCCAGCAGTCAGGGCGGTGAATCGTTTTTTTGCCCGGACGCACTTCCTTGCGTGCGAAGATGTAGCCGGTGGGTCCCAGCAGTCAGGGGGCAAATAGGCTTTTTTTTGCCCGGACGCACTTCCTTGCGTGCGAAGGTGTAGCTGGTGGGTCCCAGCAGTCAGGGGGGAAACGTTTTTTTCGTGAAATACGGTGGCCCGTCCGCTGGGTCCCTGTTGTCAGGTGGAGGAATCATTATTTTCTGCGTAATAAGGAGGCACTTCCTTGCTACCGTCGTGGACACAGTTGTCAGCCTCTCCATGTACAGTCCACGTCCGATGGAAGTCGTTCCTTGACCACGTTGACCACGCCGCGCCGAGAGCACCAGGGCGGTGGACGACGGCGATGCCTAGGAAGGGGACGACGCGGAGGCGGTGAAGACGCGGCAGTGGATGCCCATGCGGAGAGGAGTATGAGGGTTCACTCGATCGGCTGCGGTGTGAGGCTGCCGTCGCCGCAGGGCCTGGCCAGCGGTGGGAATAGTAGGGGGCGGTGAGGCCTCCACGGCATCACAGCCGGCCACGGGCGGCAGGATCAGGCGTCACGACCTGCGCTGCTTTGGGCGGCTGGAGCAAAAAGACCAGAGGTTGAAGAAGCACTACGGCCGTTGGATGGACACCGTACGGTCACTGGAGCTAGAATCGTTCATATTGACTAAGTTGACAAAGCCCTCCGTCCCCGTCAACTTAGTAGGCCCACAAGTCAGCCTCCCACCAAGGTGGGTCCTAGCTAGCAGGGGGAGTATTCATTTTTTTGTGCGTCATAAGGAGGCACTTCCAGTGGGTCCGAGCTGACAGCGGGGGGAACGTTCTTTTCGTGAAATACGGTGGCCCGTCCGGTGGGTCCCAGCTATCGGGGGGGAAACATTTTTTTTCGCGAAATAAGGTGGACCGTCCGGTGGGTCCCCGCTGTCAGGTGGAGGAATAATTATTTTGCGCGTAATAAGGAGGCACTTCCTTGTGGCCACCGTGGACCCAATTGTCGACCTCTCCACGTCTGATTACTCTTCCGATGGAAGTCGATTGCCGACCACGCCAAGGCGGAGAGCACCAGGCGGTGGACGACGGCGAGGCCTAGGAAGGGGACGACGCGGAGCCGGGGAAGACGCAGAAGTGGAAGCCCGCGCGGAGAGGAGTACAAGGGTTCACTGGTTCGGCTGCGGTGTGAGGCTGCCGTCGCCGCAGAATAACAGGGGGTGTGGGTGAGTGGAGGGATGGCCTGGCCAGCGGTGGGAGTAGTATGGGGGCGGTGAGGCCTCCGCGGCAGCACAGCCGGCCACGGAAGGCAGGAGCAGGCGGCACGACCGGCGCTGCTTTGGGCGGCTGGACCAAGAAGACCAGAGGTTGAAGAAGCACTACGGCCCTTGGATGGACATCGTACGGTCACTGAAGCTAGAATCGTTTATATTAACTAAGTTGACAAAGACCTTGGTATGCTCCAACTTAGTAGGCCCCCAGGTCAGCCTCTGAAATGGTGCGCCCCAGATGTCAGGGGGAGGAATCATTTTTTGGGCGGTCGAAGCTAAGAATATTCGAGATTGACACTACTAGGGAAAAGGCTACTAGCAGCGCGGGTAAAATGGCTACTAGCAGCGCGGGTACCCGCGCTACTAATATCGCGCTACAGCTAATAGTTAGTAGTAGCGCGGGTTGAACCCGCGCTACTACTAACAAAGTTAGTAGTAGCGCGTTTCCACCCACGCTACTACTATTATGAACCCACGCTACTACTAATGAAATAGTAGTAGCGCGTCTATAATACCAACACTACTAGTATCCTAAATACTAGTAGCGTGCAAATTTGTCCCACGCCACTACTAACGAATTAGGAATAAAAAAATAAAATCGACAAATTCCATTTTATGCATACAGTTCAAGAAAACACAATAGTGATGGAAATGTCGTTATTCCTGATTATACTATTACACTGTTGTCGTATCTACTATCATACAGTTCCTCATTCTAACATCCATGGACCACATCGGTTGCATCCAAATGGAAGAAACAAATAAAATCATCACCATATATATACAACCACCATACACTACAGGCATGACATAATACGGCAGATTAGAAGAAGCAAGCATCATACATACGCCGCCGCCTTCTTCGGCATGCTCTTGGCTGTGATGGGGCCTGCCTTCCAGTTGGCCTGGTGCTTGCCAAAGTTGCTCGCTCATCACTGCACCAACCAAACAGAGAAGAAAGCTCGGTTCCAACAAGCGAGAAAAGGAACCGATCTGCATCGGTGATGCTTGCAAATGAATCTGCATGTCTTGGTTTTGACATGCCAAACAATGAATGATACAGATTCATTTGTCTGTATGCATAAGTGCAAAGTCAAGTTTGCTGAGTTACTAGTGTCACCTACTATGTATGTTTATCGAGACAGGCATGTTGATATCCATAAAGAAGGTGTGATGTAGTACCTACAGTGGGCTCTCCCCAGGATGGATTGGATTCTTAATAGGAACAGTATTAGGAACTAGCTCACAGCTGAGAGATAGAGAGAGAGATCGACCTTTTGCAAGGAGTCGTGGTGGTAGGAGTATACGACCGAACCGTCGAGGCTGATGTTGATGTCCCCCACGGAGCGCTACTGCTGCATCCAAATCGAACAAAAAAATTATACACTGTCGGTGATGATCCAACTTTAGGAAGTAAGGCACATGATACACCTACAACAGTAAAATTAACCGACTGAATCAAGTCAAGTTGCCTGTGTTGTTTCTATCGTGTCCAACTCCAAATCTACATTAGGAACTGATCAGGATTGATGATGCTTAGAAATGGATGGATCTGCACGTCTCGGTTTTGGCATGCCAAACAAAGAGTGATGCATATATTCATTCGTCTGAACGTACGAGTGAAAAGTCAAGTCTGCTGCAATTACTAGTGGCTCTCCCTAATCAGGATGGATTGGGTTCCTATGCCTAATCAACTTGGCATTTCAAGAAGTGTCAAATTTTCCTACTATCTCCAATCATAGGAAAATATCAAACTTTTCTCCTCTCATCTCGCCTCTCAAGAAAGGTTCAGTTTTATTGACTTGTCCTCTCTAATGTTTCTCAGAAAGTAAATTTGATGACCCATGAGCGAAGCAAAAGGAAGAGGGAGTGAGTACCTTGGCTAAACGATCACAAGAACGGAGCTGCATCTCCATGGCCTCCGGTGCCGGTGCCGATGCCGTGGTTGTGGGGGTGGATCCAGAGCTCGCTTGCTTGGACAGGGAGCAGAGGAAGGGCGGCGTCCTCCCGAGAGAGAGAGAGAGAGCCTGAAGAAAATACTAGCTAGTGACAAGCATGTTTCTTTGATTCCGTCGCGCTTCAGTCTCCTCTCATCATAGGGCAACCTGAAGCCGACACAGCAGAAGCGTAAGTAGCAATGGCAGACAAGAAGTTTTGAGGAAGCTGCCACGCCAGAGAAGAACTCTCCCTTCTCCACCTTGGTGTCTTCATCGACCTATATATCATCACAGGGTTGCAGGTCACTTATCTTTGAACAGAACCAATAATACACCATTAATTACTGTCAAATAAACTTACGGACGCCGAAGAACTCGAAGAGGCAGCCATGCGGAGGGTGGCCCTTGAACAGACCCTCCATGTAGCCCCAGTGCCGAAACTTGAAGACACCCATGGGAGGGCCGATGTACACGTCTAGCACCTCGATGGCGAAGCCCCGGGGGAACGCCGTGAGGAACATGGTCGTGGCCGACTGCAGCGACTCCGCGTCCGGGTCGTAGATGCGGTGCTCCGGTGGCAGCGTGGTCGCCAGGAACGCGTTGTAGCCGCCCATGGCCGTCACCCCCTCACTCCTGGTCTGCCTCCTCACCTGCTGGGTCGCGCCATGGCTGGTGTTGGCGCAGGCCGGAGAAGGGCGGATCTGGGCGCCTGGTCTCCCTCCTCTGCTGCTCCATGGGGACGGGAGGTGAGGTCATGAAGAAGAGGCGATCTGGCGGCGCCGTCTTGACGCGAGAGGCGGAGGAGGGGATCTGGATCGGTGGTGGATTTTTTTTAGACGGGGGTGGGGGTGGAGTGGGATGGTTGGTCGGACCGGGGTGGACACGCTTAGTAGTAGCGTGGGGTCTTACCTGCGCTACTATTATTTACTTAGTAGTAGCGCCGGTTTTATATCCCTCGCTACTACTATGGCCTATTCCGGGGGCATTGTTGGAGACCATTTAGTAGCAGCGCGGGTTTATACCCCTCGCTACTACTATCAACTTAGTAGTAGCGAGGTTTTTATACCCCTCGCTACTACTAATTAGCTGTAGCGCCCATTTTTAAACCGCGCTACTGATAAACTTCTGTGTATAAGGTTTTTTCTAGTAGTGTGAAGAAGAAGCACGACATCCGTTGGATAGACATTCAACGGCCACTGCTGCTAGAACCATGTGTTGACTATAATAAGTTGACAAAGCCTTGCATACGCGTCAACTTATTTGTTTTAGGGGACGAGTCACTTAGTAGGCCCACAAGTGTGCGGCAGAGAACCTATAGCCAATTTACATTTTGTAAGGATGTACAACCCATTTTTGAATTCTAATGAAATTTACAAGAGCCCATTTACAGTTTGTTAAAAGTACAACCCATTTTCTAGCTAGGACAACGATTAATAATTTCAATCAACCATTGAAGACAGAATTCAATAAAATTTCCCATGTTTTGATGTGATCCTTAATATTTTTATCTCGAAATTTCTAGTCAAATTAAATATAAATTTGTATTACATAAAAATCCAACGAAACATTGCGCGCGCAACAATGAAAATTTAAGATTTTCAAAATCCATAAATAATATTTTATAAACTAATTTCGTGTTTGGTGCATTTTTTTATAGTTACTGCCGAGTTTTTATAATTACATCCCATTTATTATTTTTAAAGCCAATTTTGATGTTAAACCTAATGCATCCCTCCTAGGAAAGATTTGCAGCCCAGCGAGGCGGAGAATAACAAGTTGACTTTGCATGGGTATTCCTCAAAAAGACATATAGCTGGGCTAGCCATTTTCATCTTGAAAAAATTAGTATCTGGGCTGGATATCTGGCCTGGGCTAGACGGGCCACAGCCCACCCAGTTAATACCCTGCTCTCCTCTGAACAACAACGAAATCATCGCCAAGAAAAGCTCTGCAGTGCTCACGCCTCAAAAACACAAATACTGCTCGAGCTGCTTGGTCCCAGCTGTCGGCCGCACCTTATGCAATTCTCTCGTTTATATTGACTACATAGGTTGACAATGGTGCGGGACCGTGATGTCAGGAAACCAGGAGAAAGCAAAAAATATATAGTTGTACATAATAAGGAGGCACTTGCGTACGTACGGCTATGGCCCTAGTGGGTCCCTAGTGTCATCCAGTCAAAATAAAGTCATCTCCTGAATCCTCATGTTCGTTGATGATGTGTCACAGCCCTAGAGCTTGCTTGTAACTAGTGGCATTGCATCCATGCATCATATTTAATTTTCATGAAATTTGAAATGGGGAAGACAGAAACCCCAGAGCCCCTTTTAATCCAACTAGGGTTTACTAAAATTATTTTCAATGAACACAGAAATGCCCTTCAAAAATGCTCATCACTTTTGCTTTGGTTCGTGAGCCTCTGCCAAAAGTGGTGCACTATTTTCTAGGTCACCCTAAGGTCTTTGAATTAAATCATAAGTATTTGAGTTTGGGCATTTAAAATTATATAAAATATTGCAGATGCCCAAATATTCCCAAACTAAAATGTTTCATGTTGGAAATATTCCAACTATGGACCAGGAGCAGTTTGGTGATTTTTGAAACTGTTTTAGTATTTTTAAAAACTCCACAAAGTTGCAGAAAAATAGAAAAAGAAAAATAGAATAGAAACCTTACCTGGCGCCACCTACCCGGCCCACCTGCCGGCCAACCCCAAAGCAGCCAATGGCTGCTTGGCTCGGCAGTGGCAGGCAGGTGCTCGGCGGCGAGCACCGCATGCACGCCACGCACCTGGTCGCCGCCTCGCCGCTCCCTTCCTCGAGCTGCCGACGCGGTTCGATCCCCCTCTCTCCCCCGAACCCCTCGGACACCTCCTCTCCTCCCGGCTCCTCCCCTTCGCTCTCCCCGCCATGGCCGACGCCATCAAGCCACGCCTGGCTGTCAGAGACGCGCTCCCCGCCGTCCGTGCTCCTCCCCACCGTGTCTAGTAGCTCCGCCACCCTCCTCTACCCGAGCTAGCCGAGCCCCGCATGCTTTCGAGTGACCCGAGTCCACCACACCGACCTCGCCCCGATCCCTGGCTGCCCCCGGAGATCCCCTTCAACGCCGCCGTCGCTCCGGCCCGTCCCCGACCCCAACGAGAGTTTCTCCGAGTTGCCTGTGAGCCCATTTATCTCCCCTTCCCTTCCTCTCTCGCTCTCGAGCTGTGTAGCGACCGAACGGAGATCAACCGCACCCGCCGCCGCGGAGCTCGTCGCCGACGTGCTCCCGGCCACCCTCCGGCCACCTCTCGGTGTCTAACGCACTCACCGCACTGCGCAGCACCTAACCATGCACTCCCCGCACCTCACCGAACCCCTAGCCCCGAGTTCGCCTTCGGCCGAACTTCTGGCGGCCCGCCCTAAAGGTCGTCATGCCCGGCACCGATTCCGGCCACCCCGACCCCAACTAACATCACCAAGAGCTGCGGGTTGCTCCCAGCTACCCGTACTCATTTGGTCGCCGAAACGGCCAAATCCACTCTCGCCCGCCAGCGTCGGCTTCGCCCGGCTAAACGCCGGTGTAGTTAGCGCTGACTTTGACCACGGGTGGGCCCTGGTTGACTCTGTTGAGTCTATGACAGGTGGGGCCCAGCCCTGTTAACTAATTAGGATTAGTTTTAATTAATATCTAGTTAAACTAATTATGCTGACACGCGGGACCCAGAGTCAGATTTGACCTGGACAGCGCCCGTTGACTTGCTGACGTCACCGTGAGGTCATGCTGACGCAGTAATACCTTTCTGGATTTATTATAATTCAGGAAATTTCAGAAAATATCCCAAACTTCTAAAAATCATATAAAATCAACCGTAACTCCAAATGAAAAAAATTATATATGAAAAATGATCAGAAAAATATGAAGAATTTGTTTATGCCATGATCATGCATGTTTGAACAAGTTAACCTCACTGAATAGGATGAATCATGATTAGGGCAATTTATGAACAAGCATTTGGAGTTGGAGTTTAACCTTGTTTGAGTTCCACTTCAATTAACTTGGCTACATATTGCATTAGGTGAATTCAGTACCTTAACATGACATGTCATTCATGTGAATGTGCATTGCATTGATTGTGTTCTCTCTTGTTTGCCGGTAATTGTCCCCTCTCAGCAGATTTATCGCATCGACGATGAATTCGATGACACCGATGAAGAACTATATTATCTTCGGAAGTGCCAGGCAAGCAAAACCCCCTTGTTCATTCCGATATAATCCCACTCTCTCGCTCCTGCTCTATTTTATTGCATTAGGACAACAACGATTCATCTGTTACTTGCTGCGGTAGCTGAACCCCTTTATCCTCTGCATGACCTGTCATTCCACAGTAATTAGATGAAACCCACTAGCATGAGTAGGAGTTGCTTGAGCCCTGTTGTGCCTACTCATTCATGCTTGTTTGTCATGCCTGCTACTGCTTAGAGTTGAGTCAGGTCTGGTTCATCGGGAATGAATCGGAGGTGTGTGAACATGTCCTACTGTGTGTGAGCTAAGTGTGTGAACACGATTTGGTAAAGGTAGCGGTGAGAGGCCATGTAGGAGTACATGGTGGGTTGTCTCATTGCAGCGTCCTCGGGAACTGAAGTTCTGTGTTTGTGATCCATGAAAGCAGTTACTACCACGCATTGGGCCCGAAACCAATGGACCCTCTCGGCTTCTTAACCACCCTTGTACTCTCGGTCAGGAAATGCAAGTAGTTTACGGTGTTTGTAGTATCTTTGGGGGCGCATATAGCTGACCTTAGGGGTGGGTTGTGTTGCGGTAGGCACGTGGCCTGGTGTACCGAGTGCCCGGTTGGTATCTCGGGAACCCTGCACACATCGTTCGGGGCTGTATGGGAAACCTCGGCCGGACTCCCTGCGGATGGAACCCGAATAGGCGATAAACCTGGACTGGGGACTTGAGTGTTTAGGTAGGCTGGGGCCGACACCCACGTTGGGCTTCCGCTTGAAGGTTGCCGAGTACATGTCGTACACCCACGTAGGCTGGGGACTTGAGCGTGTGTGAAGAAGTACACCCCTGCAGGGTTAATATGATCTATTCGAATAGCCGTGTCCGCGGAAAAGGACTTCTGGGTTGCCTATATCAGTTCATAGACAAGTGAAAGTGGATACTCTAGAATGCGCAAGATAAGCGTGAGTGCTATGAATGGCGTTCTCGTAGGGAGGCAGGAGCGGGTCCATAGTGGTGTATTGATATGGTGAATATGTGGACTCGTGTGCGCCACCTCAAAAGAGTTACTTGCAATGTAGTTCAGGATAGCCACCGGTGAAAGTCGGGCTTGCTGCGGTCAAACTCCACCACCCCTTTGATAATGATGCATATGTAGTTAGATTACGATGTAAGTCTTGCTAAGTACAATTGTACTCACGTTTGCCTATTTTATGTTTTTGCGAGAGACGTCGGTCTCACTAGTAGTTCCGCTTGGACTTGATGTTTAGCTTGTTACCTCAGCTACGATCTTGTGCCCTCGGCGAGATCTCGTAGATAGTCAGGCTTCCCAGCCTTTTTCATTTATAGTTGTCTGTACTCAGACATGTTTAGCTTCCGCTTGTGCTTTGACTTGTAGGCTCTGAGTGCTGGGTCATGAGACCCATGTTTGTAATATAGCGCTCCTCGGAGCCTAATGAATAAATATTTGAGTTGTAGGGTTATGTTGTGATGCCATGTTGTATTTACACATATTTAGCATATTGTGTGTATGTTTGAAATGCTTGGTATGTGTGGGATCCGACAAACTAGTTGTTTATCGTTGGCAGCCTCTCATATGGGGAAATGTAGTCTCGTGCTTCGGCGATAGTAGTCCGCTACAGCCCGGTTCACTGAGTCCTGCTAGCCCAGCACTACTGCTTGGACACTTGACTGGCCGGCATGTGTTTCACTTCGTTCTATGTCTGTCCCTTCGTAATTTCACGCGGTGATATTCGAGTCCTGCCTAGCTCGCTATAGCCGGGATACCGAGTCCTGTTAGCCAGTGCTACAGCCCGAATTCATATGTTGATGACCGACCTGCTCGATGTGATTCATGTATGCCTGTCCCCATGGGTTAAGCGCCGCTTTGGGTTCACGACTAGCCATGTCGGCCCGGTTCTTTGTCATATGGATGCTAGCGACACTATCATATACGTGAGCCAAAAGGCGCAAACGGTCCCGGCCATGGTAAGGCGACACCCGTGGGAATACCGTGCGTGAGGCCGCAAAGTGATATGATGTGTTACATGCTAGATCGGTGTGACTTAGGATCGGGGTCCTGACAGCGTTGGTATCAGAGCCTGACTGCCTGTAGGATTACCAAGCCAAACTGGTCGAAGTTGTGTCTAGAAATGCTTTAGTTATGTAAGGGAATTGATTGGGGAAGGGAACGTAAGGCTCTTTTTACTCCTTATACCTCATGGCCCTCTGATCTGAGTCAACCTCTTCTCTTCTACGGGGTTTAAGAACTAGGCTTCTCATCTATCTATCAGGATGACGTGTTACTAATCCATAGACCTTTAAGATTGTTGGATTTAAGCCCCAGTTCAGTTCCTACTATTTCTGAATGATAATTGTTGATATCTGAACCTTGATCTGATGATATTGAGTGGTTATGCCACCATTTTGCATGATGTTCCAAATTTTTTTTGAGCATTTACAGCCGTTATGCTGTCCGAGTCATCCCAGGTCTCTAAATAGTCTGATGCATTTGCAAATCCTTTCCTTCCGTTCCCGATGTCCGTTTTGGTCAGAATAAGCACACTAATTGGTAAGTTGAGGTACTTCGTTGCCTCGGCGTAGATGTTGGAACTATTATTATGACCCTAGATGTTTAGGAAGTCACCTAGCAAATCAGCAATGCTTTGTATCCCCAGTGCGATGATTCTGGCCATTATTGTTGAAAGCATCCCGTGATGCTATTAGTTAGTAGGCATTCTATTCCTGGGTTCTTGAGCCCGAGATTCACCTTACCTCATGTTGTTAGTATTTGCTAGCTCCTTTAGGATACTAGTAACTTTGTGATAGTCCTCGAGGTCCATGGTATTTCCTTCTTCCAAATACTACGAACCGCTTATGGCAGAAGTTCCTTGTTGAACCAAAACATCACAATAAGAGTGCTCTTGAGGAGTTCTCCATTCATAATTGTGAATCTGCCAATTCTACCTTTCCGCATGGGTTATCCGGAAGAAATGTTGAGCTTCACTCGACATACTAATCTATGCATCCACAACTAAGAAAACATATGTTCCTTCGAGTTGTTCTCTTTAGTTGTATTCCGACCCTCCTCCATCAATTGATAGTCAAGGGTATGTGTGCGATCGTGTTTATCGATGCCTATTATCCTTGTGGTTCGTCAAGCCATTCTATTCTGGAATGACTAGGAGAAAAAAACTCCAGTACCCCATCCATATCCAGGATTGGGTCAAAGCAGTTGTAATCCGCAGATCAAATGCAATCAAGCTTTTGATTATGTTCTATCCTGAAGTATTACCCACTTTATGTCCGGAACGTCATGAGAATTGCACCTTCTCTTATGAATTCTTGACGCAGTGATACTTCTCGCCGTCATTATTCACTCCTCGGTCCCGAGTTGTTGTAACCGGAATGCCGACAAGTGAATTGTGATGTCTGAAATCAATACTCCGAGCAACTTGTTGCTTGGCAGCTAATGGACAATATCCTCATTCTTAGCGTGTTGGTTATTAAAACATCATCCTAAGATTGATCGTGCTATCTAGTCCTTATTTCTGGTGCACAATTCGATTGATGAGTTAGGATCTTGTCAAGTCCTCACTCATTTGATCATGTCGTCTTGCCCTCAAAAGCAAGATTGTTCTCGAGCTTAGTAACATACCGGTGGTTCGTGATTTTCCAAATATCTTCTTGGAAGTGTTACCGGGTTGTTTCCTGACTGTTATGTTGAGCTCGTGATCAAGTTGGTTTCCTGTGAACCACCCTTTCTCCAAGAATATGTGTTGGATATCCCTGAGCTAGTTGGTTAAGCTAAACAACAACTTGGAGAGTTGGAAGATAAAAGTTTGCCTAACTTAGTTCGTTCCAAAGGGATATTATTGTGTGTGTGTTGAAGAAAGATGATATTTTCATCGATTGGTCCCTGTGATCAGTTGTTGGATCTATTGTGTGATCAATCCTTTGATTTGAGTGTGGGGTATCGTCAAATCAAATCAGTACCAACGATGCTCGTAATGTTGTCTTACTCGTGGTTGATCCCTCGAGCATACACCATTATATCTTTTGGTCTGACCAATGCTATCATCGTGTTCACATGATGGTGGAAGTCCAGTGATATGGAAATTCCGATGAGTTGTTGTTGAGCCCATCAGTAGCATTTTGTCTCCCCCATGATTCATGCTGAACATCAACCTAGTGTTGAAAATTTTATAAGCAATGCCTTCGTGTTCCATTCATGAAGCTTATGCTTTGGTGAAAGAAGTGACTTCCTCTAATTCACGTGCATTTGTTGTAAGTTGACGCCGTGGATCCGAGAAAGTTTGTTTTTGCTTCCTCTGGAACCACCCCAAGTCAGTCATGCATGTGCGAAGTATTCTATGGTCTGATAGACCGATCATCTTCATTCCATATGAATTCCCTGGCACAACAAGCCACTGATTGATTTGTTCAAGGAGAAGCAGTTCCTTCCTAAGAGCTAATCCGGACTTATGTAAGGACTTCATTATCCTCGATGATGGTTCCCCCACCTGAACTTGGTAGTGTTTGATAAAAGAGTACTACGTGGCCATGCTTGTCTGGGACAGCGTGTTCACATGTTAGTAGCAGAACCAGCTCATGTTTTGGAGCTTGCTATCGTAGTTCATTCCCGAGAATCTCGCAACATCTTCTCGTCGATTTGTGTTGCAAACTTTCATTTTTCTTTCTAGACTCGATGAGTCTGGAATATCCTAACACCAACCAGATCTGAATCTCAGGCAGATATGATGGTTGGAATATTCCAACATTTGTATCTTGTTCGCAGCTTGCACTCCATCGTGCCAACTCTCCATGGGTTGTCCTTTCCAGCAGTTGCTGTCTAGGATCATCCTCAAAAGTGGACTTACCATGGGTCCCATCCATTTCCGATGATAAGCAAATCATCCGTTGCGTTGTCTTCAACAAGGTAGTCCACATCATCCATTCTAGTCCGTGTATGTCATTCTTTCGAACTCTTTCAAATGATCAATTGTGATTGCCTTAGGCTGGTATAAAGAGTCTCAATGATCTCTATATCAAAAGTAATTCTTTTTGCCACTTAAGGGAATAACTCTTTGCGTCACCTCCCCTAAGGTGCCCCGTTTTGGAATCATGGCAACTTCCCTCGCTATTTTCAAACACTCGTAAAATTGTTTCCTCCGTCCTTACTGATGCATGTCTTACCTCTCCACTCCAGAAATGTTTTATGTCTCATTCCATGAGTTGATCTTGGATCATTAAGATGATCCAAAATTGTTTGAACCTCAAGAAGATCGATTCTTCTAAATTTCCCCTTTCCTTCTCATTGTCATGTTGGATGTAGTTCTCAAGACAAGACGTCGAGACAAAATGGTGATCGTGTCAACGTTCCTATGAAGTGCAACCTGGATCGTGAAGATCGTGTTAGCTTGTACCCCCTCTGTCTTCTTACCTCACGTCTTGAATCTCGGGACGAGATTCTTGTTTAGTGGGGGTGAGTTGTCACAGCCCTAGAGCTTGCTTGTAACTAGTGGCATTGCATCCATGCATCATATTTAATTTTCATGAAATTTGAAATGGGGAAGACAGAAACCCCAGAACCCCTTTTAATCCAACTAGGGTGTCGGTGTACTAAAGTAGGGGTACCTTAGTACCCCGAACTTGTCTGCAAGCGATCCTGGCGTCCCGTGGCGAGCCTCGCTTGAGGCGTCCGCCAAGACCCTCCGCTGCCATTACGAAGACAAGGCCCGACAAGAGGAGCTTGTCGGGAAGGCCTCTCTAGGCAGACAAGGTCCCGACAAGAGGAGCTTGTCGGGAAGGCCACCTGTGCACGCAGAAGACAAGGCCCGGCAAGAGGAGCTTGCCGGGAAGGCTCAGGCGCGACAAGCCTCCGAGCGCGACAGGATTCGGCCGCTGCAAGGCGCTTGCCGCGGCATGCAACTTTCTCTCCGTCTCCGCTCCAGCTCACCTAGCGACGTGTCGCCATGGGACCGTTCCATGGGCGGCGTGTCGAGCAGCAGTGCAGCCAGCGGAGAGCAGCGATGAGCGGCAGCGTGCTCGCCATCGTGGTGGCGGAGGCGCCTTTTGACGGTCTCTGTTACCTTTGTTTGGGCGACAACAGCAGGCATTTATTGCTTTTGTCCCTTTGCCGTCGAGTTAGGTATTTTGCACCGTACCTTTGTTCAAGTAGGTGTACCAACTCCTGTTTTTACATTCGTACCCCCGCCTATGTTGCCACCTGTCGGAGACCCCTTGAGCATATAAAAGGAGGCCCGAGTGCAACGTAGAGGGGGTTCGGTTCGGCTTCCGTTCATCTCAGGAGACCAGATAGACTCACGCTAGGTTTTGTAGCCCGCATTGCTCCCTAGCAAGAACACAATAGATCAAACGAGCAGCAGTAGGAGTTTCATCTCTCCGGAGAGCTGCGAAGCTGGGTAAACCGCCCGTGTGCATCGCCTCGATCCGCTCTTCGTGTGACCTCCACCCTCCTCCGAACCACAAGGGGCCTGCTCCGCCAGCCCTATAGGTGTCCGTGGGTACGATCAGCCTCCCCGACATCTCTGGCGCGCCAGGTAGGGGGCGTCGAGGCCGTGTGAATCGGATCCGGCGTTCACGCGAGCGGCGTCATCAACATCTTCCTCAACATGCCACCGAAGAAGAAGGCTTGGCGGCAGCAGAAACGTCCGCTGTCGTACCCACCCTCACCGCAGCAAGCGGGTGGTGGGGGCGGCTGGCGGAGGGACGGGCGCCGACGGCGAAGGTGCTCGCGATGTTGCCAAGTCCAAGGACAAGGCACAGCAAACCTCGGCGTCCGCGCATCCCCCGCGTCCATCTCTGGAGACGTGGGACCAACAACGTCATGGCGTACACAACGCCATACGTTCGTTGGATCGAGACCCTCAAGACCAGCATGCGCGCCAACATGCTGGCACTAGTGAGATACGGTCGCCCGGACGGGGCGCTGCTCCTTCTAACGTAGTTAGAAGTCCGAGCGTGTCCCGCTCCTCGCACTGTTCTCCAATGCTGCCTACTACTCCAGCAGAAGCTCTGGCGAGAGCTCAACTGCTCCTCGACTACCCTCCAACGGCCGACAAGGTCGACGAGTGGAGAGCCACTTCCAGAGCCTCATCGGCTTTGCCAACGGCGACGCTCCGCGGCAACCAACGCCATCGCTGCCGTGGCGCGACGACAAGGCACGAGCCGGAGGCGACGAGACTGTCGGAGGTGCAACCACCGTGCACTCTCCGCCAAGAAGGCCAAGATCGCCAACTCACCGGATCCACCTCGACAGCGACTCCACTGCGTCGTCGGATCCGCGAACCCGCCGCGATCAGCGCCAAGTTCTTCACGAGCGACAACAAGAGGACGCTCGAACTCGCATCGAGCGCCGAAGAGAAGCGCGACGTCAGTCCGACAAGCGCGCTGGGCCTTCTGTTGACATGCACGCGCCGGAGGGACCAGGCGACTTGCCGTACGCGGTAGGTTGCCCTGCGTTCACTCGTGAGCTGCGGCAAGTCCAGTGGCCCAGCCAGAAAAACTTCAAACCGGACGTGCCGGAGAAGTATGATGGCAGGACGCATCCGTCGGAGTTCCTCAGCATCTACACCATCGCGGTGCAGGCTGCGGGGGGACGGGACGACAAGATCCTCGCCAACTACTTCCCGCCGTGCTCAAGCCCAACGTCGGATCTTGGCTCATGCACTTGCCGGACAGCTCCATATCCTCTTGGGCAGATCTGTGCCATCAGTTTGTTGGCGCCTTCACAGGTGGCCACAAACCTCATGGCCAAGAGAGCGACCTTCACTTGCTCGCCCAGAAGGAAGGAGAGTCCCTGCGCAAGTTCATCCAGAGATTCAGCCATGTGCACTACAACATCCCAGACGTCCAACCTGCTGCAGTGATTAGCGCATTTCATCAGAATGTGCGGAACCGCAGGATGAGGGAGGAGATGGCGATGTGCAAAGTCAAGGACGTCAGTGAGCTGTACGCCTTGGCCGGCAAGTGTGCGAGGAAGGAGGAGACTCCTGTGAGAGAATCTGAAGCAGGATCGACAGGATGACACCGCCCGGCGAAGAAGGGCGGCGGCGAGGCAACAGGAAGAAGAAAAGCAGAGAAGTGCTAGCTGTCGAGCAGTCCGCAACGGAGGCGGCGACAAGAACGGCAAAGGCTGGTGGCTCCGGCAAGGAGGTTGTCAGCTGACGCCAACCACCGGTGGCAGCCGCCGACAAGCGGGGACGGCTCCGGCAAGCAGATCTGCAAGATCCACCGCACCAAGGGCCACGATCTCCGTGAGCTGCAAGAAGGTCGAGCAGCTCGTCGAACAGCAGAGAGCTGAGTACGAAAGCGGGCGAGACAAGGAGAAGGCCCTGTGAAGGTGCCGGGGAGCGAGCAAGAAGCGTCCCGGCCGGGGAGGACGCCGCGGCAAAGTCAAGCAGCGACAAGGAGATCGACCTCCCCGCGGCCGCGACAAGGATGAAGATGATGATGACGACGAAGATATGGAGGACGACGACGCCGACGAGCAGGAGTTTCAGAAAGCCACAGAGGTTCTCTGCGTTGACGGAGGTGCTTCCCTGCATACCTCCCACCGCCAACTCAAGCAATGGATCACGGGAGGTCAATGCAGCGGAACCATCCGTGAAGTCGCGCAAGCCTCTGAAGTGGTCCAGACGCCTATCATTTTTGATATTGAGGACCACCACGATCGCATAATCGCGGTCGGGTGCTTGCCGATGTTGGTCTCTCCAACCATCCGCAACCTCAAGGTCACAAAAATGTTAGTTGACGGCGGGCCGGCTTGAATCTGATCTCCTCCGCGGTGCTCCGAAGCTTCAAATCCTCGACAATGAAGCTCGAAGAGACCGGAACCTTCCAAGGAATCAATCCGGGAAGGAGCAAGCCAAAGGGGAAGATTACGTTGCCGGTCACATTTGGCAGCGAGCTGAACTTCAGGACTGAGAGGGTTACATTTGACGTTGCCGATTTCCCATTGCATTACAATGGGATACTTGGCCGTCCAGCACTCGCCAAGTTCATGGCAGCCTCTCACTACGCATACAACCTGCTCAGGATGCCAGGCCCGATAAGCGTCATCTCTGTCCATGGCGACAAGAAGGATGCCCTTATCTGTGCCGACAAGATCTACCGGGATGCAGCAGCCGCGACAGACTGCCCAACACTTGCCGTTGAAGCTCCCGAGGGAAAGAAGAACAAGTCCAAGTCCGGCAAGGGCTCTGATGCTCACTCCGGCAAGCGCGCCTCTTCGGAGTGCTGCGCTACCGTCGAGGACGCACCATCGAGCTCCACCGGTAAGTGCAAGAAGATGGTGGCTCCGCCGAAGACCAAGAAGGTGCCCGCCGAGGAGGACGGCGCTGGTGCTACCTTCACCATCAGTGCCTCTCTCGACCCCAAATAGGAAGGCGCGCTCGTTGCTTTCCTGCGGGCGAATGTTGACGTGTTTGAATGGCAACCGTCTGATATCCCCGGTGTTCCCAGGAAAGTGATTGAGCACCGCCTGGCCGTTTGTCCTCATGCGCGGCCTGTCAAGCAAAAAGTCAGGAAACAAGTAGTGGAGCGCCAAGAATTCATAGCCGAAGAGATCAAGAAACTGGAAGCAGCAGGTCTTGTGAGAGGAGTGCTCCATCCTACGTGGCTGGCCAATCACAGTAGTCGTCGCCAAGGCAAATGGGAAATGGAGACTTTGTATTGACTTCACGGATGTTAATAAAGCTTGTCCCAAAGATCCATTTCCCTTGCCGCGCATTGACCAGATTGTTGACTCCACGGCGGATGTGATCTGCTTTCGTTTCTTGATGCCTACTCAGATACCATCGGATCTTCATGGCTGAAGAAGATGAAGAGAAGACCGCATTCATCACACTATGTGGCACATACTGTTTCATACGGATGCCTTCGGTTTGAAGAATGCTGGTTCAACATTTGCAAGGGTAGTCCATGAGGCTTTTGAGCCGCAAATGCACGTAAATGTAGAAGCCTACATGGATGACATAGTGGTCAAGAGCAAGGACAAAGCAACTTTGGTTCAAGATTTGGACGAGACCTTTGCAAATCTCCGCAAGATCAACCTCAAGCTCAACCCCGAGAAGTGCGTGTTTGGAGTCCCTTCCGGCAAGCTTCTCGGGTTCTTCGTGTCTCAGCGGGGGATTGAAGCTAATCCCGACAAGATCAAGGCCATTGAGCAGATTGAAGCACCAAAGCGCGTCAAGGATATACGAAGGCTTGCCGGTTGCGTGGCTGCTCTCAGCAGGTTTATTTCTAGGTCTGCTGAGCGCGCCCTGCCATTTTTCAAGATTTTGAAAAAGGCGGGTCCAATGAAATGGACTCCCGAAGCGGAGGCTGCGCTGCAGGACTTAAAGAGATACCTGTCCTCCACTCCAACACTTGTCGCACCTAAGCCACAAGAGAAGTTGCTGCTGTATATAGCGGCGACCAATCAAGTGGTTAGTGCTGCGTTAGTGGCGGAGAGGGAGGCGGATGATGAGCCAGCAACCGCGGCAAGCACATCCAAATGGCTGCTGTGGGGCTTCACCGACAAGCTCTGGTCCCGACAAGGACGAGTCCGCGAAGACGCATGAGCAGATGCAGAAGAGGATGGTGCAGCGCCCAGTCTACTTTGTCAGTTCCGTTCTGCAGGGGGCTAGGTCAAGGTACTCTGGTGTGCAAAAATTTCTTTTCGGCCTCCTCATGGCCTCGAGAAAGCTGCGCCATTACTTCCAAGCACATGAGATCACAGTTGTCACTCGCTTTCCCGAAGAGGATACTGCAGAATCCGTGCGGCAGGCGGGATTGTCGAGTGGGCACCGGAGCTGTCAAGCTTTGGTCTCAAGATTGAAAGCACATCAACTATCCAAAGCAGAGCCTTGGCAGAATTCATAGCGAGAATGGACGCCAACGCCCGGATGAAGAGATTCCGGAGACGAGCATTCCCGTCAAAGAAGCAAGCAAAGAGTGGCTGATGTACTTTGATGGTGCCTTCTCGCTGCAAGGCGCCCGGTCTTTGGCGTGCTGCTTATCGTACCCACCGGAGAGCACCTCAAGTCGTCGTCGAGATCGCTTTCCCAAGGAGCAAGCGACAAATAATACCGCAGTATGAGGGTTTGCTTGCGGTCTCGGGATCGCAGTGGACCTTGGGATCAAGAAGCTTATTGTCGGTGACTCGCAACTTGTCGTCGACAAGTGAACAAAGATTACCGTAGTCCGTTGATGGAAGCCTACGTTGATGAAGTGAGGAAGCTAGAAGAGCATTTTGACGGCCTGCAAATGGAACATGTTCCAAGAGCTCGAGAATGATATTGCCGACGGCTTTGTCAAAAGTGCGCCAGCGTTTAAGTTACACAATGGAACCAGGGATTTTCGTGCTCAAGCCGACTCGATAGCCGTAACACCATCGACCGGACAGAGCAAGAAGAGGAAGTTGGCCTCTGGTGACTATTTTCCGTGAGCTTCCCGGCCGTCGTTGCAAAGGTCCCCAAGATCAACACCAGCAGTCTTTGAGGAGAAGTCTGCTCCAGCTGCACCCAGGGTTTGTTTCGTTGAAGCAAACGCTCCCGACAAGTCTTGCTCCGGCAAGCTTGTCGGGGAGCATCTAGCTCCGGCAGAGCCGCAGGCTCTTGCCGTAGAAGCTGATGTTCCCGCAGCAGCAGATGTGCCTTTAGTCCTTGTTGTCGAGCCACAAGCTCCAACATGGGCGCAGCAGATTGTCCATTTCCTTCAGACAGGAGAACTTCCCGAAGAGCAGGAAGAAGCGGAAAGAGTAGCCCGGCGATCAAGTATGTACCAGTTTGTCGACAAAGCATACTGCATGCAGAAGAAGACTCAATGGTGTGAAATTGAAGTGTATTCCGGGGAAGATGGACGAGAAGCTGTTGGCGAGAGATACATGGAGGCATATGTGGTCACCACATTGGCGCAAGAGCACTTGCCGGCAAAGCTTTCCGGCAAGGTTTCTTCTGGCCGACAGCCCTCCAGGATGCAACTGCACAAGTAACCAAGTGTGAAGTGTGCCAGTTCCATTCCAAATAGATACACCAGCCTGCTCAAGCTCTCCAGACGATCCCTTTATCCTGGCCATTTTCGGTGTGGGGGCTCGACATCCTCGGCCCCTTCCCCCGAGCTGTCGGGGCTTTGAGTACTTGTGCGTCGCCATCGACAAGTTCACAAAGTGGCGGAAGTGGAAGCGATGAGGAAGGTGACCGCACGATCAGCGATCAAGTTCTTCAGTCGATTGTTTGCCGCTTTGAATCCCTAACAGGATCATCACCGACAACGGCACACAATTCTACGAAGTCGCACCTTCATGCAAGACGTCCAAGACCTTGGTGCCAAGGTCTGCTTGGCTTCCGTTGCTCACCCGAGAAGCAACGGTCAAGCAGAGAGGGCAAACGCTGAAGTGCTGCGCGGGCTCAAGACCAGAACTGTCGACAGGCTGCACAAGTGCGGAAGTAACTGGATCGAGGAGCTGCCGGTGGTTCTTTGGTCGATCGTAACGGCGCCAAATCGAGCCATCGGCGAGCACCCTTTGCTCTAGTCTATGGAGCAGAGGCAGTTCTCCCCACGGAACTTCGTATACGGATCGCCTCGAGTACTCGCTATGATGAGCTTGAGCAAGAGCAGCTGCGACAAGATGACGCTATTTGCTCCTCGAGGAGGATCGCCTTCAGCCATTGTCGCGAGCCGCCGCTACCAACAAGCCTGCGTCGCTACCATAGCCGCAGGGTTAGTGCCGAAGTCTCGAGGAAGGCGACCTTGTTCTTCGGCGCGCTCAGTCCGCCAAGAATTCAAACAAGTTGACGCCGAACTGGGAAGGCCCTTATCGGGTGAAACGAGTCACTAGGCCTGGCGCTGTCCGCCTTGAGACCGAAGATGGCATTCTGGTGAGAAACTCCTGGAACATTGAGCATCTTCGTAAGTTTTACCCATAGGGCGCGGTTGTCGGAATCCGTTCCGGCAACCACCTTTTGTTCAAGTCTTGCCGCTGTTGCATGTAATCCTTCGTACAAAGCCGGGCGCAGACCCCGTGCATCAGTAAAGCTCGTGTGTTGCGCACGACTTGTCGAGCTCATGCTTTCATCAATTTATTGCATGCTTTGGCTAACACTTTGTGCAGCAACCACACCCGGTAAGCAGAATCGAGCCGCTAGGCTCCATAACGTTATTTCCTCTTCTTTCTCTTCTCTTAAAGAAAGGAAGGCTCCCTCGCGCACAAGTTAACCAGGGGGGAGGAGGAGATAATACTATGGACCAGGCACCGCTCGAGGAAGTTTCACCCCATCAGGAAGCAAGAAACAGAAAAGCTAAGTTGCCAAAGTTTGAGCAATCAATTTTTAAATTTTCGTTATCTTCCTCGAACGATAGTACTTTGTATGGAAAACCTGTCAGAGAGGAACCTAATCGTGACTGGTCGCGCCCTTACTTTGTTTCGAGTCCGCTCAACAACTTAAGTGAGCTGCGGCTAGTCCGCGACAAGGTTGCTTGCCGGTGGCGACCCCGGCCAAAGCTGCTGAAGTTCCGCACTTTCGGCCATGCGGCAAGGGTGCCTGCACCGGCAAGTTTCCCTGAAGAGCGTAGGGCAATAACATACAAAGCCAAGGGTCGAGTAAAGGAAGTAACGTAGCAGATGTTGCCCAGAATAAAGTTATGCTACAAAAATAACATATCGCTGCATCAAGCTAAATCGTTCGTAACTGAAATAACAGCGAAGAGGAGAAGAAGGGCGCGCTGGTACCCAAGCCCCGGCAAGCCAGAGTTGCCGGGGGCTGCGGCAAGCCAGAGTTGTCGGGGGCTGCGGCAAGCCAGAGTCACCGAGGGCTGCGACAAGCCAGAGTTGCCGGGAGCTGCGGCAAGCCAGAGTTGCCGGGGGCTGAGATATCAGATAAGCCCTTCGTCCTTTTTCAAGCGTCCCTCTTTCATTAAAAACATTCTACTCGGATACAATCCGTGGGGAATGAAAAACATGAAAGAGGAGATTACAAGCTTTAAATGCGGATAAGGCCCGAAGGCTTACAAATTAAAAAGATAAGATGCCCGTAATCCCTTTTCTGTCCCCCTTTTCAGGAGGTAGGTCAAGGAGGCGGGAAGGGCAAAAGAAACGCCTAGGCAGGCTACGGGTGCCGAAGGCACCAAGAGAACATCCGGGAGCTCCCGAGGGCTTGACGGAGATGGCAGCGCCGAAGCGGGCTCAAGACGGGCGGCAGGCGTCAAAGACGCTGTCGAGGGCACCACGCCCTCGTACTCCGACTTGACGGCCTTGTCGCCATCCCTCTTCCCTTCCGCAGCCTCCCTCGCCCGGTCGCCCAAGGAGACGACCCCGGGGAGTTCAGGGAGCCGGCGACACGGATGATGGGGTCGCCGGTGACGCACGAAGCGGCGCCCGACAACTAGTCGGGCCCGCCAACCTCGTCGTCGCTGTCGCTCTCCTCCTCGTCACTCTCGCTCGAGGGGGAATCTTCGCTGTCGGAGGAGCTGTCCACGCAGCACTTCGCCCGAGTGCCAAGATCCCCGAAGACCTTGACGGAGAGGAGATCAACCTCCATTAACTTAAAATGGAGGGTAAACCCCGCCCTCGAGGCTGTGGATGCGGGTGAACGTCTTCCACCCACGATCGAGATACATCACATTAGGGAGCTGGGAATACAACACGGACTCGCATGCCGCTGATTCCACAGCCCCTCATGTGCAATCTCGATGTCTCGGCGGATCCGACTCCATCGCTTCATAAGCGGAGCTGGAAGCCGAGGCGGCGACGAGGCGCCAGCGCAGCTGACGAAGAACTCGCAGGGGTCGTCCCCTGTATGGACCGCCGCAGGGAGGGGAACCGCCGGCGGAGGCGGAGACGGCGCGCCGCCCCGTCCGCCTCTTCCCCGAGCGCCTCGACCTCGTCCACGACCTCGCCCCTCCCTCTTCCTCTTGGGGCTGGCTCTGCCGCCCCGGGCGTGGGGTTGGGAGGGGAGCGCTGCCTAGCGGCGACCCTCGCCGCCACCGATGAAGAACCAAGGCTCCTTTTCTCCATGGCGAATGAGAGAAAGGGGAGCAGAAACTGAGGAAAGGAGGAGGTGGGAGAGTGCGGCCTTCTGCGCTCCCCTTCCGCTCTTTTTGAGGAAGCAAGGTGGGGGCTCAACCGCCCCGCTCGGCAAATCAGGGCATAAGAAGAGCAGCGAATCGGGGCCGACCTGCTGCCTCTGCCATGTGGCCCAGCTTCCACTTCCACCGTCCGTGACCCCAAGAGCATGGGAACCACGTGGCGGGGATGCAGAACGGAGGCGACGGGTGGAAGCGACCCCGACGCCGCCCACTTCCCCACGACGCCGCAATCGACGTGCCGTTCTGAGGGGGCGGCGGATCTGAGTGGGCTTGGTTTGGACCCAGGCAGCGTGCCACGTGCCCTGTTTTGGGCCTGGCCCAACAGCGCTCGGCACCGTGTATGGCCCAGACCCGGGGGCTCCTGTCGGTGTACTAAAGTAGGGGTACCTTAGTACCCCGAACTTGTGCACGGGCAGTCACAGCGTCCCCGTGGCGAGCCTCGCCGGGCGTCCGCCAAGACCCTCCGCTGCCATTCTGAAGACAAGGCCCCGACAAGAGGAGCTTGTCGGGAAGGCCTCTCTAGGCAGACAAGGTCCCGACAAGAGGAGCTTGTCGGGAAGGCCACTCCAGGCACGCAGAAGACAAGGCCCCGGCAAGAGGAGCTTGCCGGGAAGGCTCGGGGCGTGACAAGCCTCCGAGCACGACAAGGATTCGGCCGCGGCAAGGCGCTTGCCGCGGCATGCAACTTCTCTCCGTCTCCGCTCCAGCTCACCTAGCGACGTGTCGCCATGGGACCGTTCCATGGGCGCGTGTCGAGCAGTTGTGCAGCCAGCGGAGAAACAGCGATAAGCGGCGCGACAGCTCGCCATCGTGGCGGCGGGCGCACTGACGGTCTCTGTTACACTGTTTTTGGCGACAACGACAGGCATTTATTGCTTTTGTCCCTTGCCGTCGAGTTAGGTATTTTGCACTGCATAATCGTTCAAGTAGGTGTACCAACTCCTGTTTTACATTCGTACCCCGCCTATGTTGCCACCTGTCGGAGACCCCTTGAGCATATAAAAGGAGGCCCGAGTGCAACGTAGAGGGGGTTCGGTTCGGGTTCCGTTCATCTCAGGAGACCAGATAGACTCACGCTAGGTTTTGTAGCCCGCATTGCTCCCTAGCAAGAACACAATAGATCAAACGAGCAGCAGTAGGAGTTTTATCTCTCCGGAGAGCTCCGAAGCTGGGTAAACCGCCCGTGTGCATCGCCTCGATCCGCTCTTCGTGCGACCTCCGCCCCCCTCCGAACCACAAGGGGCCTGCTCCGCCGGCCCTATAGGTGTCCGTGGGTACGATCAGCCTCCCCGACATGGGGTTTACAAAAATTATTTTCAATGAACCTGAAATGCCCTTCAAAAATGCTCATCACTTTTGCTTTGGTTCAGAGCCTCTGCCAAAAGTGGTGCACTATTTTCTAGGTCATCCTAAGGTCTTTGAATTAAATCATAAGTATTTGAGTTTGGGCATTTAAAATTATATAAAATATTGCAGATGCCCAAATATTCCCAAACTAAAATGTTTCATGTTGGAAATATTCCAACTATGGACCAGGAGCAGTTTGGTGATTTTTGAAACTGTTTTAGTATTTTTAAAAACTCCACAAAGTTGCAGAAAAATAGAAAAAGAAAAACAAAATAGAAACCTTACAGGCGCCACCTACTCCGGCCTACACCGCCGCCCACCCCAAAGATGGTGGCCAATAGCTGCTTGAGCTGGAGTGCAGTAGGTGCTTTCAGCAGCGAGCACCGTGATGCATGCCACGCGACCGGGTCGCCAGCCGCCGCTCCCCTCTTCGAGCTGCCGACGCGGTTCGATCCCCCTCTCTCCCCCGAACCCCTCGGACACCTCCTCTCCTCCCCAGCTCCTCCCCTTCGCGCTCCCCCACCATGGCCGACGCCACCGCAGCCACGCCGTCGTCGTACACGCGCTCCCCGCCGTCCGTGCTCCTCCCCACCGTGTCTAGTAGCTCCGCCACCCTCCTCTACCCCGAGCTAGCCGAGCCCCGCATGCTCGAGTGACCCGAGTCCACCACACCGACCTCGCCCGATCCCGTCGTCGCCGGAGATCCCCTTCAACGCCGACGTTGCTCCGGCCCGTCCCCGACCCCAACGAGAGTTTCTCCGAGTTGCCCGTGAGCCCATTTATCTCCCCTTCCCTTCCTATCTCGCTCTCGAGCTGTGTAGCGACCGAACGGAGATCAACCGCACCCGCCCGCCCAGGCTCGTCGCCGACGTGCTCCCGGCCACCCTCAGCCACCTCTCGGTGTCTAACGCACTCACCGCACTGCGCAGCACCTAACCATGCACTCCCCGCACCTCACCGAACCCCCTAGCCTCGAGTTCGCCTTCGGCCGAACTCCGGCGGCCGCCTAGGTCCTCGCCGGCACCGATTTCGGCCACCCCGACCCCAACTAACACCACCAAGAGCTGCGGGTTGCTCCCAGCTACCCGTAGACACCCTCCGCGACTCATTTGGTCGCCGAAACGGCCAAATCCACTCACGCCGCCGCGTCTGGCTCGCCCGTGACTAAGCGCCGTGTAGTTAGCGGCTGACTTTGACCACGGGTGGGCCTGGTTGACTCTGTTGAGTCTATGATGTGTGGGGCCCAGCCACATTAACTAATTAGGATTAGTTTTAATTAATATCTAGTTAAACTAATTATCTTTGACACGCGGGACCCGTAGTCAGATTTGACACAGACAGCGCCCGTTGACTTCTTGGCGTCACCGTGAGGTCATCTTGTAGCGATAATACCTTTCTGGATTTATTATAATTCAGGAAATTTCAGAAAATATCCCAAACTTCTAAAAATCATATAAAATCAACCATAACTCCAAATGAAATAAATTATATATGAAAAATGATCAAAAAAATATGAAGAATCTGTTTATGCCATGATCATGCATGTTTGAACAAGTTAACCTCACTGAATAGGATGAATCATGATTAGGGCAATTTATGAACTAGCATTTGGAGTTGGATTTTAACCTTGTTTGAGTTCCACTTCAATTAACTTGGCTACATATTGCATTAGGTGAATTCAGTACCTTAACATGACATGTCATTCATGTGAATGTGCATTGCATTGATTGTGTTCTCTCTTGTTTGCCGGTAATTGTCCCCTCTCGATGAGCGACGTCTGCAAGCGATGAATTCGATGACACCGATGAAGAACTATATTATCTTCAGAAGTGCCAGGCAAGCAAAACCCCCTTGTTCATTCCGATATAATCCCACTCTCTCGCTCCTGCTCTATTTTATTGCATTAGGACAACAACGATTCATCTGTTACTTGTCATGCGGTAGCTGAACCCTTTATCCTCTGCATGACCTGTCATTCCACAAGAATTAGATGAAACCCACTAGCATGAGTAGGAGTTGCTTGAGCCCTGTTGTGCCTACTCATTCATGCTTGTTTGTCATGCACCTGCCATCGCTTAGAGTTGAGTCAGGTCTGGTTCATCGGGAATGAATCGGAGGTGTGTGAACATGTCCTACTGTGTGTGAGCTAAGTGTGTGAACACGATTTGCTAAAGGTAGCGGTGAGAGGCCATGTAGGAGTACATGGTGGGTTGTCTCATTGCAGCCGTCCTCAGGAACTGATTTCTGTGTTTGTGATCCATGAAACAGTTACTACCACGCATTGGGCCCGAAACCAATCGACCCTCTCAGCTTCTTAACCACCCTTGTTCTCAGTTCGGGAGTTGCAAGTAGTTTCTGGTGTTTGTAGTATGCTGGGGGCCGCACACAACGCTGACCTTAGGGGTGGGTTGTGTTGCGGTAGGCACGCGATATCTTGTGTACCGAAAGTGCCCGTTGGTATCTCGGGAACCCTGCACACATCGTTCGGGCTGTATGGGAAACCTCGGCCGACTCCTGCGGATGGAACCCGAATAGGCAATAAACCTGGACTGGGACTTGAGTGTTTAGGTAGGCTGTGGCCGACACCCACGTTGGGCTTCGCTTGAAGGTTGCCGAGTACATGTCGTGTAAACGGCGGTAAGTGGTGAGAGCGTGTGTGAAGAAGTACACCCTACTGGGGTTAATATGATCTCTTCGAATAGCCAGGTCCACGGAAAAGGACTTCTGGGTTGCCTATATCAGTTCATAGACCAGTGAAAGTGGATACTCTAAAATGCGCAAGATAAGCGTGAGTGCTATGGATGGCGTTCTCGTAGGGAGGCGGGGCGGGTCCATAGTGGTGTATTGATATGGTGAATATGTGGACTCGTGTGCGCCACCTCAAAAGAGTTACTTGCGATTAAATGTTCGGGATAGCCACCGAGTCATAGCTGGCTTGCTGTAGTCAAACTCCACCACCCCTTTGATAATGATGCATATGTAGTTAGTTCGATGTAAGTCTAGCTGAGTACAATTGTACTCACGTTTGCGTATTTTATGTTTTGCGGAGAGGCGTCGGCCTCACTAGTAGTTCCGCTTGGACTTGACGTTTAGCTTGTTACCTCAGCTACGATCTTGTGCCCTCGGCGAGATCTGGTAGATAGTCGGGCTTCCCAGCCTTTTTCATTTATAGTTATGCGTACTTTCGAGACATGTTTAGCTTCCGCTTGTGCTTTGACTTGTATGCTCTGAGTGTTGGGTCATGAGACCCATGTTTGTAATATAGCGCTCCTCGGAACCTAATGAAGAAATATTTGAGTCGTAGAGTTATGTTGTGATGCCATGTTGTATTTACATATATTGAGCATATTGTGTGTATGTTTGAAATGCTTGGTATGTGTGGGATCCGACAAACTAGTTGTTTATCCTTGGCAGCCTCTCATATGGGGAAATGTAGTCTCGTGCTTACGGCGATAGTAGTCCGCTACAGCCGGTTCACCGAGTCCTGCTAGCCTAGCACTACCGCTTGGACACTTGGTAGCGGCATGTGTTTCCGCCGTTCCTATATGCGTCGCCGGGAAATGTCACGCGGTGATATTCGAGTCCTGCCTAGCCTGCTACAGCCCGGGATACCGAAGTCCTATTAGCCCAGTGCTACAGCCCGAATTCATACGTTGATGACCGACATGCTCGATGTGATTCATGTATGCCTGTCCCCATGGGTTAGCGCCTCTTTGGGTTCACGACTAGCCATGTCGGCTCGGGTTCTTTGTCATATGGATGCTAGCAACACTATCATATACGTGAGCCAAAAAGCGCAAACGGTCCCGGGCCATGGTAAGGCGACACACGTGGGAATACCGTGCGTGAGGCCGCAAAGTGATATGATGTGTTACATGCTAGATCGGTGTGACTTAGGATCGGGGTCCTGACACGATGTTAACAATGCTCAGCGCCATGGCGAGCGCAACAACTCGAAGGACAACGGAGAGGGCCTCGCGGGCCCTACGGATGGTCTGATACAGCGGCCGCTGCTCATTCAGGAAGCCAGGATCATCGGACACCTATGAGCACCTTCAAGAAACTAAGACGGCATGAAACGGTAAGGCTGCGCTTGGGAGCTCTGGTTTATTTCAAACCTGTATTAACATACAAGTGTAATTTACTCTTCATCAGAAACAACGTGTAAAATACAGGCATAATGAAACCGAGGGCCCGAGGTCTGTAAGTAAAACCGGCGGGTTACGCGTGTAATTTGAGAGACCAGTGTATATTTTACGAGCACTGCTATATGGACGACATTACCAGACGAGACATGCACGACGTGCGTATCATGCCATCCATGGGCAAGGCTGAAACAACAGCTAACGGCTGGATTAGCAATCGTCCGAGTGTCCTTCAACGTTTTTTATCGTGTGTGAAGTACTTCCAATATTTTACTAGTCGAAATCGACCAACCAAGCACCTTCGCCCGAGACCATCTGCTTTAATTTACAAGCGTCAGTTTTACAAGCGGTTTTGGTTGGAAAACGACAATCCAATCACGGCCTAATATCATGAGTTGGTCGGAAGATCATATGGTTTCACGTCTAACCTACCCGACTTGTCGTATAGGCTATGAATGAAACATCAGACGATGAACTTCTTAAGCACGGAAACAACATAAGAGGATGATCTTCTTAACAAGCAAATCACTGGCATTAGATCGATATGCAAAACAATACAAAGAATTATTCTCAGGAGGCACGGTGAATAGCTCGTGATGCCGCATGCCACAACATTCCAAGCTCAACTTTGCAATCAAACACAAGGCCTGGCATTACATAGACAATATTCAGAACAAACTCTTAACACATGAATATCTCAGCAGAGTAACTACTTACCTCTAAACTGAACACAGGAATATAAAAAACACTCGACGCTGCTCACAGCAAGGGCGTCCCACTCAAAAATATCAAATGCATGTCTTCTGGCTAACATCAATGAGCAAATTTTGACAAGGTTTTCCAATTCCAATATATGAAACTAACGTCTTTTTGCTAACATCAATGATTAAACTTTGACAAGCTTTTCCCATTCAAAATATGTAATGCCTATGATCGTTGAGTCCTGTCGTAGCTTCTTGTACTTGTTTGGGCACTTTTTCCCCAGGGCACTCCACGTGTTGTTAAATTGCCAATGGTCTCTGCAGACTAGTCATGTCACCGGTGTCTAATATTACTATGTAAAGCTTCTCGGTCATTCATTCTATAATGTAGCGCAAACAGTGACTACTTCTTTCTGCAAAGTGGAACGACCAACTGGACCCAGTAATGCAGCAGTTTGCCTTGGACACATTGGCTCCTTTTGTGCAGTTCAACTAAAATCGAAGTCGGAATAAAACCGAGCTTTAATTTTGATATCCCTGTAAGCAACAATATAAGTGAAATAATTACTGAGAAATAACGGTTGATGACTTTTACTCCCAGAAGAAAAGCATCTACTGATCTACTTTATCTTAATGGGAAACAAAGAAGGAGAGTAGCAATCCTCCATCAGTGTGATTCATTCATATTGACTGAAACATTATCTTAACAATGCCTTGTGTCAACATGTATAAAGAACAACAAAGCAGAAAAGTACCATTCCTAAAACAATGCAACTGATTCACTTTAACAGAGGCATTATCTTAACAATACCTTGGTTAAACATGTAGAAAGAACTACAAAGCAGGATAGTACCATTCCTAACAAGTGTTGCAGTTTTGAACTAAGATTAAGTAGTTAATTAATTCTGAGAGTGGCATTGCTTAATTTTACCAGCCGCATTAGATTAACGAAAAGCATAAATAGTTCCAGGGAGAGTGGGCGCAACAATAGTATGTGCTTCCATCTACTTATAAAGGGGGTGATGCAGAGTTTGTTGTAACAAAGCAACAAACATCATGTCTGGGTTGGTCCCATTTTTGTTCACTACTTAATGGGAAAAGACAGCAATACAATAGCTTCAATTCAACATTTATTTAAAACAGTACCAATACAAGTAGCACAATATCTCAAAGAACACTTCACAATCATGTGGATGAAGGCATGTACTGACCTTTCATGAGACAGACAAGATAAAATATGAATCTGCCAACACGAATAGGAAATCCAATCTCGTTTTGTGCAGTTCCACTGAAATCAAGCAAAGTGTTTCGCGTAGCGAAGCAAAATGTCACAATAGCAAGAAGTTGAATAGATATCCCTGTTTAAACAGAGGCAAAAAAGGAATCGGTTACTGGCTAATAAACGAGGATGAAACATGCGGCCACAAAAATGGTAATCCCGCCAATCCCTAACAAGTGTTGCAGTTTTGAAATAAGATTCAATAGTTAATTCTGAGAGTGGCATCAATTACTGGCTTATAAAGGGGGTGATGCTGAATTTGTTGTAACAAAGCAACAAGCATCATGTGTGGGTTGGTCCCATTTTTGTTCAATACTTAGTGGGAAAAGACAGCAATACAATAGCTTCAATTCAACATTTATTGAAAACAGTACCAAAAAAAGTAGCACAACATCTCAAAGCACACTGCACATCATGTGGTTGAGACCAAGATTTGAAACAACTCGCCACGAAGACTGGAAACAAATCTCGATCTCCTTTTGTGCAGTCCCAGCAAAATTAAGCAAAGTCACCGGTGTGACATTCAAGTTGAACTGCACAAAACACTCTTAAAACATAAGTGTTTCGAGTAGCGAAGCAAAATGTCGCAATAGCAACAAGTTGAATCGATACCCCTATTTTAACAGAGGCAAAAAAGGAAACAATTACTTGCCGATAAAGGAGGATGAAACAAAGGATGACAGAAAGAAGCATCTAACTTATCTTGGATGGAAAACAAAGTAGGACAGTAGCATTTCTAAAACGGTTGCATTGATTCATATTAACAGACATTCTCTTGAAACAACATTCGTTAAATAATGTAATTTACTTTTAACAGTGGCATTGCTTCAATTTTCCGGCGGCATTCTTAGATTAACAACAACAAAATAGCTGTATGGGACATGCCAGCACCATGTGCGTCCACACGTATAAATGGGTGATGTAGAGTATGTAGCCAAGCAACATATATGCGCTGGCCCCATATTTGTTCTCTTTGAACCTTCTTCCTATGTGAGGGCAACAAATCTAGTCCTGCATAAAATACCCGACCCCCCAGTTTCTTTCCCTTTTCAACAAAGAGATTGGTTCCTTACAGATGTGTGTACTGGGTTACCTCCTTTTTCCCTTTTCGACCTACAAAGCGGCTGGATAGCCAGTCTATACTACTTTCCGCCCCTCCTTTCCTCATTGAACCACGTCCTAGATTCTTGCTCCAGCCCATCGCACCCTTCTTTCCTCTTTGAATCAAGACCTAGATTCTACTACAGATCGAAAAAGATCCACATGCAGCTAGAGCAACAACGGTTTCAAAGAAACTTATACCTTAGGGTCGTTGGGATGTGGCAACGCGTGCGGCGGGAGGCCGGATCTGCCCACACTACGTACAACAACGTGGAAGAAGGGGTCGGGCCCTCCCGCACAGGCGCTGGGTGAAAGAGAACAGCGCAGCCGGCAGTGGATTTCCTCCCTCGCCGAAGGCGATAGAGTGAATGTTGCACCTCCTCCCCTTCTCGGTGCGACGGGATACAGACGCCTCCTTCACCAGCTGTGAGGGGGGAGAGAGAGACAAGAGGCCAACGCAGTCTAGTTTAGATCTGGTTTAGAGAGGTGAGAGACTGTGAATATAGCAAACCCTAGCAAATGAACGCTGAGCCTCCAGCGTGTAACATATATGTAGTGCGGCGAGTGTGTGGAGAGTGCAAACCCTAGCGAACAAGCGCTGAGTCTCCCGCTTTTATATATACTACTGTAGTATGGACTGAGCTCCGATGCCTTCGCTGCACCTACTTTTGGCTTTATGACAGGTGAGCCAGCCACATTTTGGGCCCACCTATCATAAATCCAAAGGCAGGTGCACTAAATCAATGAAGCTGCATCCTTATAGTACGCTCGTGTATACGACTAATATATAGTGGAGTGGTTTTCTTATTCTCTCCATAACAATCTTTTTAAATTGTGTAAGTACGAAACGAAACTCTTTATTTAATGTACAGTGAAGAAAACTAGTACTACTTCCGATGAACTAACGATCCACGCAGACGCCGCCCGGGTCGCACTTCACGTCCTTCACGTGTGGTACACTACCCTCCCTTAAGTGAACAACCACACATGTGCCAAATTATCGGAAACATGTGAGAGTGTGTACAAATAAAGAATTTTAATTTCAATTATCATAAAGGTTTGAGAGTATTACAAAGTTTGACTTCAGTCAAATCTAATATGCGGAGTAAATAAAAATGGAGGGCTACTACGTCCATCCGGGTTTTTAGTTCACACCATTTTTTAAATCAAAGTTAATAGCTGGACAAATAAAATTACAGGGGAGCTGGAGACAAAGTTGTGAGAAGGCTTAAAAATCAATACAAAACTTATGCTCTTAGTACCAACGTCGATCCTTCTTCGAGGAAACATTTGGTTCATAGCCAATTGTGTGATAAAATTGCACCAACGTGAAAGGCATTTGCGTCTCCAACGCAACCAAGGTGAACTGACGAAGGATATCATCTTTGTGCGTAACAAGCAAAGAGCACTGATGGAAGACAGCTTGTTTTTCATTGAAAATCGATCAGCTTCACCAGCCGGCGCAACCATGAGGCGCAACCATGAGCATCGATAGGTCATCGTGGTGATGCATCATCCATTTGGCATCAATTTTGGGTGAGGCACCTATGAAGTTCGACAAATCCTCACTGTGGTCTGTTTCTTCTCAGTAATCAAGCTCGAGGAAGGAAGAACCACGTGGCTGAGGACAGTGAGGTGGAACAACAATGGCCATCCAATTTTGTGCAGTTCCACTAAAGTTGAGGAAGACATGCCCGGGTATGGAGACACGCATCACTGTTTCCAAAAATATAAAAAAGGGTTAGCAACGACATCTCAAGTGTCAATAAGAATTAATGAAAACTACACCAACAAACAGAAGCATCATAATTATCTTGATGGGAACTAAACCAGGATACCCGAGAAAAAAAGCATTTCTTCATTTAACCAGTGATAGTACTACCACCATATGGACAATGACCGCACAACCATCATGTACTTTTTGTCGAAACAACATGTATACCTCCACCGAGGCATAAATCAGGACAACTTTTCAAGTGGCATTTCCTCTATAATAGTACTAGTAGGTGATGTTGGACCAGCCGACGAACCCTTGCTACTAAGCATGGTGAGCTAGGGAGTAGTCGCATAGAAGAAAACCCGCATGCAGCGACCTGGGGAGCTGGACCAGTACAAGAAGTTATACCTCAGGTGGGTGAGATGTCGTTTAGGCGGGCGGGCGGGATCTGCCCACACGACGGCAGCGAACAAGGGCGCGGAGGATCTTCGTGCGGGCCAGCGCCGGCTCCGAGAGGATGGTGCGCATCGGCTTCCTCCATCACCGACGGCGACAACGTCAATGCTGCACCTCCTCACCTCCCGCAGCGGATGGGATTCGGGCGGATCTGTGACCATCGGTGAGGAGAGAGATAGAGTGGACACTGTCATCTTATTTTGATATGGAGAGGGTGAGAGAGCGAGACGCGAGAAACTCTATGAAACAAGAGGCTATAATGGAGTAAAAAAATATCTCCATAGCAGTGGTTTTAAATAGAATACGCGCGTTCTCGAAAAAAAGAAATGAAAACTGGCGGACAATTTTTTAAGGGTCTGTCTAGGAGACATCTAGATGTGAATTAGACAAACTGATTTCCTAATGTACCAAGAAAGAAAACTCGATCAAAAACACGCCTCCACTTCCAGGCCGCGAGAGTCGTCGCGCACACACACATAGACATAGACATGTATATCCGTGTTTACGTAAAATTCCATTTCCATCTCCATCTCCAATCATATTTGTCCAACTGGCACATTATTTACGTTGTTAATTATATATGCAACAATATTAACGTACAAAATCTCTTGTTTGCACACGCCCGGACCGCTGCCACGGCCGGTCCTGACCAACCCGAACCGTCTTCATCACCCGTGTGTGCTTCCCGCCCGAAACGGTCAGTGCTGCATTCATGCCCGGCCAGAGCGGACGCGACCTCTCACTGGCGCCGGCATTGAAGCGGCGTGCCGACCGAGAGAGCATCGCCCGCGCAGCTTCCGAGTGCACGTGGCTGCTACGCGTTCAAAGGTCGCAATAGCCGGCTACAACATGCATGTAAAAAGTTCTTGGGAGTCCGTGCTACAGCTAGCTGTCCTCCCCCAACTCGTCAATCTCTTCTAGTAGTGCTAGTACTCCATGGCGCGATCCATCGACAAGCAGGCGGGAAATTTATCATATACTCAGTTTGCGGTGGGTGGCATGCCGAGCGACCATGTGGGGTCGAGCCGTGGAGGATGGTGAGACACGAATATGACAGACGTGATTTAAACGTTGGTTTTGCTCGATGGCGCGATCCAACGAAACGAAACGTTGGTTTCTCTCCGTTTCCATTTTTTCTCCGGAAAAACAGAAACTTTCCACTCCATTTTCATTCCTATTCCAAGGTTGCCCCGTTACAACATTCCATCAAATACAAAGGAAAACTAACACGCATGCTGATGCATCTCAATGATTCACAGATCGTAGCAAATATTTACTTCACAACTAAAGAAAAAAGTTGTGAGAGCGTGTACGAAAGAAAAACTAGTGATGGGGTCACTACGACTTAAACCCTAAACCCTAAACATGATTTAATTCCCTGGCCAGGTAGAACCTGTCGAAGGAAAGATGGCTGGCACCCTCGGATCATACGATGCTTTTGTGTAGTTCCACTAAAATCGACCTGAGCATCCCTGATGGCAAAGATATTGAAGAAGTGTGATTAGAATAATAGTACTGGCACTAGTTTATGAGACATAAACTCATCACAAGTAGAAGTTGGTAGAAGTAGAGAAAGATCGACATGGAGATGGAGCTACGGCAGTGGAGCAAGTCGGCTCCAAAAGGAAGATGGACTACCTGGGACGTTGGGCTGTAGCTAGAGGGGTGGTTGGGACGCGGCATCGGCCCATACCGGTGACCCCCGATTGAGACGCACCGACTGTGGGTTTTCTCCCTCGCCGACGTCGACCGCGTCTACGTAGAACATTGTTCCCTTCCCCCAGCTGCGGGATCAGGCCCATCGTTCTATGCTTGTGAAGAGAGCAACCTAAGCAAGCAGGCTTGTAGCTTAGGCTCCTGGTAGTGTATATATAGTGGGTTTTTTTCTCTCCATATCAACCATTTTATATTGCGTCCGTGTCATTCAAGAGTGAAATGATGATTGCTTCTTCCGACTAACTTAATTTGTGAGTTGACTGCTCCTTAGTGGCCCCTACACGTACTCCCCCTACGTGTATGCAACAGTCACACGTACACATGGACCCAAAAACGTGCGCGACGCCTTAATGCATGCATGTCCGAGCACACGAGGAACACACACGGTCACACTCAAGTGCTCAACCTACACGTGCATGCACACACATACTCAGTCAGGGTGATCTAGTGACCGTATAAACACCGGAAAATATATATATTGAGCGCAATGAGCGTATTATGAAGTCCACTGACCGTAATTTTACAAATATACAGTGACAGACAGTGTATTTATCTCATTTGAAATTAAGCCATATTAACCAGAGAGGAGGCAGTATGGACTAGCATTACTTTGCTGTGTCCCGTCAACTCGCCGAACAAGGAGAAGGTTGCAGGACGGGAGAAGCTTGCGCACGGTGGCTCGCAGGACAAGGAGAAAATTTTGACTAATGCAAGCTCTCCCTCGCTCAGGCGGTGGACGTGCAACAGTTAATTCCGTGTCAGATTGCCAGAAGCATACACTATACTACTAGTGTTGTTATTGTTCGACTTCCCGAATAGGCGAACAGCCAAGCGTAAAGTTTACTAGTACTACTACTATAGTCTATAAAGGTACGTACTATACTAGTACTAGGAACCGGATGGAGGAGCATCTGCACTCTTATTATAATTTTAAAATGAGATAAAGCAATCTTCAACAAATTTGGTTCTCTTCGAGGGTTCTCGCATGTGATAATGGAAGTTGATTGCATGGAACACTCGCCACATTCTCGCTTAATTCTGGCTTATATCCTGTTACAAATAGTAGCGCCCGGTAATATTTCCTCTTTTTTTGTTATTAAGCATGTAAACAGGTCAGCAAACCTTGCGGCGCATCTTCGTGCGAACCGTGCTTGCTGCACTTTGAATGTGGCCGAGAACTGGCTTGATGAAACACTTCGCTTCCTACTTCTTGTTTTGCGGGGTACCTCGCTTCCTAGTGACCAGTGTCTTGGCTGATCGTCCTAAGAATGCTTATATATGAATAAAGCTCTCTTATTTACCCGCGAAAAAGATTTAGCCATATTAACCGGAAAGGAGGGAGTATGGACTAGCACTACTTTTTGGTGTGTCCCGTCAACTCGCAGAACGAGGAGAAGCTTGCAGGACAAGGTGAAGCTCGCTTACGCCTTTTGACTAATGCAACCTACCCTCGGTGGACATGCATCAGTCCATTCGGTGTCAGATTGTCACAGGCATACACTGTAGTACCCAACATGCGGAGTACCATCATTGTTCGACTTCACGAAGAGGCGAAGAGCCAAGCGTAGTAGTACGAGTAGTACTACTACTAGAACCGCATGGTGGAGCGTCTGTACTCTTATTTTTTTATCTCTGATAAAGTACACGTTTATTCCGGAGAAGGGCGGAAAACGGCAGCCCAACATGTAATGAATGATATCGATCAACCAACCATGCTCGAATATATCTTGGTCTCCGTGCGAGCCTGTCTGTGTGTTCTCGCTCCTCATCTCTCTCATGGAACGGCGGGTTGGCTCTTTGCCGTCAATTGAGATCGGTTTGCTCACATTGCTGTCCCACATGTCAGTGATCTGCCAAGAGGAGGTGCGTTGACTGACTGGCCATACACGTACTTGGTTTTGCACCTTCGTACTACTCCTCCCTCCATCATAGTTTATAGGGCGCACTTCATTATGCTGCATTACTCTCTATGCATTTCCACCACCAGAGAGACTTTAGATGCGTTTGGTTTAATGCTCCATTAATTAGGGCGTGGTAACCGCAATCAAGTCCACAATTTTCTCTCCATGTGCTGTACTAATACGGAGTGGAGTAAGTGCATGCATGTGTGTACCTGAGGTGGAAGCACTGCAAGCATGTGTGTACGCATTATTCCCTCTAGTAATAGACGCCGTGCTATAACTACCAATGGTATTTTTTAGGCCGATCGCTAGTCGCCTTGGTCCCACAGATTTTTTTTGTTTTTTTTTAAAGCGCCTGTATAAACAAGCGACGGATGGAGTAGTATGAGCGGAATCAAAGAAGAGCGTATTGATGGTTGCTTCTTGAGCAACTTACAATTAGGAAAGGTGGGGCTTATGATTTGACTGCTCATTACTCACTATTAATGCGGCGCAACGACCGGCCTGAGTCTCCCATGCGGTTGTGCACTACCCCCTCGGTTCTTAAATATACTCCAGAGTATTTGTCTTTCTAGAGATTTCAACTAGTGACTACTCAAATATTTGTATTTTTAGAGATTTCAAATGGACTGTCACATACGGATGTATATAGACATATTTTAGAGTGTAGATTCACTCATTGTGCTCCGTATGTAGTCACTTGTTGAAATCTCTAGAAAGACGAATAGAATATTTAGGAACAGAGGAAGTACACATACGAAGCAAAATGAGTGAATCTACACTCTAAAATATGCCCGTTTGAAATTTGTAAAAAGATAAATATTTAGGAGCGGAGGAGTATAATTTTGTGCATGGCACATGGACCCGGATGATGAAGAGGCTTCTGGCAATGCTATCAAGCTTCCATCATTTGTTTACATAATTAACATACTATACAAATAATTTTCCAACGACATGAAATTGTACAATGGTGTGAGCTTTCAGCTTTTGTTTCGCGTGTCTTGCCATCGATGCTCTTTCAGAAACAATAAAAAAACTAACTTCCTTGCTAATGCATGTCAATTATTAGCATATCAGAGCTAATAATTACATCACAACTGAAGACAGAGTTGTGAGAAGGTGTTAAATTAAAATTGATCCATGCTTTCATTGGCAGCAACGTCCCCAGCTCTGTCTAAATTAACAAAGCATGTTGGGAAAAAAAGTAGTTGTTTGGAGCATGCAACATTCAGATCATTTTGTGCAGTTCCACTAAAATAGAGCTGAGCGTCCCTGTCCCAAAGATATTAAGTGTGATTACGATAATAGAGGACTGCTGATGAAACAATAAACACACAAATAGAAGCTGGTCACCTTTGTAGTCTCTCTTAGGACTAACTAGTTGGAGAAGATTAGGCTCGGAGTTGGATGAGGAGGATAGAGCAAAACCAATCTCCCTTTGTGCAGTCGCACTGAAATGTAGAGACGTTGCCCGTGTGACATTTTAGTACAACTTCACAAAACACTCTTAAGAAAAAAGTGACTACGTGAGCGGCGGCGGGCGGAATCTGCGAGCAGGTGGCGTAGGCCCTGCCGCGCCGGAGCTTGGTCAGAGAGAACGGCGTGTACCGCAGATCGGGACGTGCTGCCTCGGCGCCGTCGAACGAAGAAACGATGCACTTCCTCCCTTTCCCCCGGCGGACGGGATGCGGCCGGATTAGTGACCAACGGTGAGAGAGAGAGAGAGAGAGGCCACCGCAGCCTTGTGTGAGATACTCTGAAGAGCGACAAACCAGGCAGGCAGGCTCCATTGTATATAGTGAGCGGACTACCTTTTTCTCCATAAAAATTGTTTTATATTACGTGTATGTGCCATTGGCGCTATAACTTTAATTTAAAATAACGCGACAACGCGTCAAGTCAAACTTTGTTTCGTACGCGTGGTACACGACCTCCCTAGGTAAACAACCGCTTCTGAGTGTTCAAATTAGCATGTGGGCTGCCATTTCGTAAAGAAATGAGCTCCACCGTGTACCCGCACGGGTGTGGCTGGGCACGAAGCATGACTACGTGCACGGTGCACCTATTCTCTTCTTGTATACGTACACCACCAATGTAGGGTTGTGTGAGAGAGATACAAACCTAGATAGATATAGTGTGTGGGTTCTTGAGAGTTTTTTGCGGGGGGGAGGGGGTCAATCAAAAAATGTAACATATGCAATGCGTGTGAAATAGAGTCCTGGATATAACATATATATATATATATATATATATATATATATATATATATATATATATATATATAGAGGCGATCCACGAGAAGAGAGTGGAGGTATCATCGGCTTGAGGTGTCCATAGAATCGAAGAGAGGGATGATGTGTGTGTGTGTGCGCGCGCGATCAGTAAAGAGTGCCATCGAATTTGTGTGTGCCCACGTCAAAGATATAGAGTGGCTGGCCTACTAGAACGTGAGATGGGATATGTGCAGTTTTTCTCTGTGGCATGGATACCTACCTGCAGTGCTCGACTACCGGTATGTGGTGGGGGAAGAGGGAGGCCCAATTAACTATAGAGGTACAATGACTGGTATATGTGTGGAGGAGGAGAGATTCCTACCTCATGTATTAAGGAGATCGATCTGCCTCATGTATGAAGGGAGATCGATCGGCATCCATGCATATGTGCAGGAGAGGAATAAGGTTGGGAGAGAGACAGAGCTAGTGTGTTGGAGGGGGTGGTAGTGGAGTTGCTTCTAAAAAATGGTGGGATAGGCTTGCTAGAAAAATGGAGGGCACGCCCGCAATATCATTAAGAGAGGAGATGGCTGCTTGTGCACGTGCGTGTGAGAGACGGGTTAGGAGGCATGCACGAATGATGAGGGGGGATGATGTGGCTGTGGTAAGCAGACATAACTACATAGGAAGATCAATCGCCGTTTGTTAGAGAAAGGAGAGACATAACTTGTGAGGTACGTCGATCGATGGGGGGAAGTTAAAAGTCGATCTAGGTATATGTTGGGAGATCGATCGGTATACATGCATGTGTGTGTTAGAAGCAAATGAGGCACGAGGAGAAGGATAGAGAGAGAGAGAGGGATGCATGTAGGAGGTGGTACGAGAGGCATACTATATCGAGGGGGCAGGAGTGTGCGAGTACGAGAACAACGAAAAGAGTGGTGGGGGTGAGGCATGGACGGTGACAAGAGAAGTGGGGAAGCTTGTGTTTATGCTAGGCACACCTGGCTAGAGAGGCATATCGATCGATGCGTGTCGTAAAGAAGAAGCTGGGGGCCTACACACACCGTGGGTGAATGACCTAAAGTGAAAAGACGAATTTGCACGATGGAGCTAGAGAATGCTGAGGGAGGGTGAGAGGGATGCGGGCGTGTGCATGCATAAGAGAAAGTTAGCGCTAGCTACAAAGTTAACAGGGTTGTGTGGGTGTAAAAGACGAATAGAGACCATATATACTTCATTATAAAAAGCGAATTCAGATATTTGAAGAATTTATCATAGTGTTTCAAACCAACACATGTGTGAATATATATAATGGTGATACACATGGTGTGATTATGAACATGTTATACTACATTTAATATATTTTATCTGTACTCTTATAAAAAACGGAGTTGTTGATGATGGTGTGCCTGCCATCCGGCATTATAGGCCGTCCAATTTATATCTGGCGGATAGCAAGGAAACTATGATGGTTGAAGTTGGCACAATCATGATTGTAGATTCTTATTGAAATAGAGAAACGAATTCAAATTTAGTTCAAATTGCAGCGTTTGTATAGACATTTGGAATGCACTAAAATGTTGGTATGAGTAGGTTACATGCATTATACAGCAAGCAAAAAAAATTAATCGGACATAACATGGATTTATACTCCCTCCTTCCATCTATATAGGGCGTAATGAGATTTTTAAGACCGCCTTTGACTATTGACAAGATTAATAGTACATGACATGCACAATGTGAAAATTATATCATTGAAAGAACCTTTCACGCATTTAATTTAACGGTGTGCTTTGTGTAAGTTGCATGTCATATATCATTGCTCTAATATTTGGTCAAACTTAGCATCGAAAAGCATTACGCCCTATATAGATGGAAGGAGGGAGTAGCTGAATAGCATTTGTATAGTAAAAGCGGGCAAGACTCTCTCTTTGTGTGGTGTGAATAGTTTTATTTTTTCGTTTTCTTTTGGTTGAGGGAAGTGCGAATTGATTTGGTACGTACAAGTACAATATTACTACACGTTAGGCTTGTCCCTAAAATTCAACCCGTGTCTTGTTATATCCCGAATATTCAGATATCGTGCTCCCAAAACTGGCGCCTTCACAACCCGCGCCCCTCCCAAGCCATGGGAGCCAAGGAACAGAGGGGAAACCCTCCTCCCATCTAGGGAGGAGGTCAAGGAAGAAGAAGAAGAAGAAGGGGGGCTCTCTCCCACTACTAGTAAAAGGCCTACTAATGGCGCACCTAATTTGGCCATTAATGGCGCATTAGTGGTGCGCCATTAGTGCCACGCCATTAGTATATTTTACTAATGGCGCACATCAATGCGCCATTAGTATCTGATATACTAATGGCGGACCTCGGATCGCCATTAGTATATACAATAAAGGCGCCATTAGTATGCCTCCCAGGGGGCCATGTATACCCAGGTGCTTTGGCATACTAATGACGCACAACAACCAGATGCGCAATTAGTAACTTCGGCATACTAATGGCGCACTATTTAATGATGCGCCATTAGTATCCTTTGGCATGCTAATGGCGCACTGTGATGTGATGCGCCATTAGTATGAATATTAGGTTTTTTATTTTTTTTATTTTCTGTTTTTTGCACAGGTTACAAAATGTATAATTGGACAAAATATAGATAGCACACATCAACAACAGATTCATCGAATACAATAGAAGATTAGTCTCTGAATACAATTCATCATATTAGTCTCTGAATACAATTCATCATATTAGTCTCCAAATTGAAAAGACCGAACAAAGATAGAACATTATATTACAAGTCTCGAGACCGCGAGTAGCGAGTTTGTCTTCACATTACAAGTCGATATCGATCATCTAAACTACCATCACATAGAAGAGCTGCGGTCATCATGATGAGCATCATCACGATGAAACTCGTCTTCATCCGGTTCCTCCAACGCTCCCTCCCCTCTCCCGCTAGATAGCGGGCGTATCTAGATTTGGCCTCGGCCCAAGTGGTGTACCCTTTGTAACTGTTACCGCTGAATCGGTGAACCTGTCTTCGACACTCCTCCGAGTCATCGTGAACTCGAACCTTACCCTTGTACCACGACATACCACGGCATCGCTATGCACTAGCCAAGCGAAACGTTAGTACCAATTCACGTACAATACATAAGCAATATATAAGTATGCAACAGAAGCGATCGGAAGAGAAAAGCAAGATATTAATAGCATTGATTACATCTAAGTTAAACGACTCTCGAAACCAAAGAGACATACTACAAGTTCATTAAAGTTTAATTACAACATGAGCCAATCGATGTTTCAGAACTAGACACAGCATCACTGCTTTCGACTCGACTCAAGGGACCGGAGCATGGATGAAGCCGCCGTCTACCGTGGGAGTCATGAAATAACGGTTGTCAGCCTGCATTTGTAGCATTGTGTCGATATCACTGTTGGACGGTTGATATCTGAGGTAGAACTGCCCCGAGGTATAAAGGACATCTTGATGGATGATTTCCGCAAACTCCGACTGGATGCGAAAGAATTCTTGTCTTATGTCCGCGTCCTGGATTGCCGACACGCTCGCGGCCCAATCTTTTGAGTTTACTCGGTAGCAGAAGTTGATGATGGTCCCGTACGATCGCCCGCATGTGATGGATGGCGTAGTAGGCACCCTTCGACGCCCGGTGACTGCTTGACGCAGCGAATGTCGTATTATGGGAGAACACGTGCTTGTCGTGCTTACGAATAGGCCTGGTGAAGGTGCCTCCAGATTTGGCGTGGCCGGGAGAACATCATCAAGAACCTTCTTGACATTTGTGTAGTCTCGTTCGGTGACGGTCCGGGTCGAAATACGTGGCCATGGAATATTTGGGGCTTAGGAGGATGAGCGTGCAATGTGTGTCGCGCAGAAAACACAGAATGTTAAAAGAAAAAGCGATCGAAATCTAAGAATTCATATGTTACGGGCGGTTGAGGGAGGACTTACTCGGAAAGTAAGGCACGAGGAAGTTATCCTTATCTTGGTTTGCCGAATGACGCCTTCGAGGTAAGAACTTCGCGACTTGCGGTCCCCAGCGCTGCCCAAGATCTTGGCACGCATGTAGAAGGGGTCGACTATCCACGATGTCCGGTCTTGTCGCGAATGATCCGCATCTCCATACTCAGCGAAAATAGCGAGCGAAGGTGTAGTGCAGCGGATGAAGGTTCAACATAGCATGGATGTCATCAAACCGCAGGACGATCGTACGCCCGATGGAGTTATCCACAAAGCCCTTTCCCTCTGGCACCTTGGCCGCGAAAACCGGGTATGCCACATACTTCTCTCTGAGACGTTGCTTCTCAGAAGAAAGAACATTTTCATGTAGACTCCGCATAGCACCGGTTGCAGTATTGAGCATATTTGTCGGTAGCATCGCCCTACCCACCACATGCACCCTCCTCGAGATATCCTCGGGTGAAGGTGGCCCGTCCTGAGCACGGATCGTACTCGGTGCCGGCTGGCCCGCACCCTTGTTAGTCTTTCTTTTGCGTGCCTTCTTCTTCTCTTGTAATGGGACCGAGTTCTGCTCACAGTCCGCCTTCTTGAGTGTGTTGGGCCTGATAATATTTCGCACCTCGCCTATCCGAGGCTTGGTGAAGTCGGCACCGGAGGCGTCTCTCGAGAGCTGAACGGCGAGCGGCGCTGTTGCAACTTGGCTTCTCCGCGGTACCAGCTAGATCGCGCACGTCTTTTGTTGGGTTGGGTTCTTGAGAAGGAGGCCCCATGAAGTCGGCACCGTACCCATGATCGGCAAAGTACTGATCGACGTTGCCAAATGTATCGTTGTTGTCGTTGTTCTGATCCTGTGCCATATGCATGTTTGGATCCAGTGGCATAGAGATGTCCGGCACCATTGCGGCGGTCTTGCCATGGGGCCGACTTGGCGCCGGCACGACTGGCGGTGTTGTCCTTGGGGTGGTGTCCCCCGCCCCCAAACGAATCTGGCTCTTCGACCCAAAGCGAGGGGCCAGGCGGCGGCGAGGGTCATCACGTCATCATCGTCGGCCCGACGGAGGTAACAACTTCGTCGCAGCCTGGCAGCACCGAACTAGTTGAACCCTAAACAAGTTGGGTGGCATCTGGTACCGTGGAACAAGGGTTGCCCGGTTGAACGATTTTGCCCTTGGCGACATCGACCAACTCGTTGTTCACGAAGTGCAGGAGAGTGCACGGAACATCGGCGGCGCCCTGCGAAAACATGTAGGGCATGAGGGATGCCCAGCCAAAGGCAAGGAGATGAAGTCCTCGGCCGAGAGAGGCTTAATTAGTTACCGTGATGATGGCGTCGAGCTTGGCTAATGTCGAGGCACCGCCAACGGCGGGCGTGCAGTTGACGGAGGGGCCGCTTGCTGCAGAGGTGGCGGCGGCGTACACCCGGGTGCATTAAGCTCCGTGCGGCGTCGGACACACCAATGCCGCCTCCGCCGGAGACACCAATGGCCCCGCCATCGCGTTCAGCGAGTTCTTGGCCGTGAAGCTAGGAATCGGGGAGGCCCTGTTGGCGCCCGCAATCCACGCACTCAACCCCTCGATCAAGGTAGGCACAATGGCGGTGATCCTCGCTCCGAGTTGTTGTTGCACTTGCTCTTGGACAATCTCCGGAATCCGCGCCACCTGTGCCTTGAGTTCTTGAACCTCGCGCTACCGCTTTCCGAGCTGGTCTTTTTCTCCTTTCGCCCACCGGTGTTATAGTATGGCGACCATTTTGTCGACAAGCCTTTGCCGGCCACCACGACCAGGTGGCGTCGACTTCGAGCTTATCCTTGTTCTTCATTACATTCAACGCCCTATTTACGGTGGTGTCCCAAGGGTTGCTCTTAGTCGACCCAGCGCTACTGCTTTCGATCGCTGCGGAAGGAATGTGAACCATTTAGAAATTTGGCTTCATTAATTAGAATGCAACCATATGGAGCTAATTACACGGGTGTATTCCTTACTGAACAAGCTCAAGCGCCCTGGTCTTCGGATCCGTGGTAAGCTCCTTTGTTTCGGGTCCTTCTTGTGCGGGCCTGACAAAGTTCCTGGTCCGCTTGTCACCGTATTTATCGAAGAGGCGGTAGGCCTTGCTCGGCACGGTCCGCCTCCTCCTTGTCCCATATAGGCTCCGCCACTCAGTAACCGCCGGGACCGAGTGTGTGTTTCCCTAAGTTCAGCTCCGCATTTCTTTCCCCAATCGACTTGATTCGGAGTTTGCGGTGCTCGAGCAATTGATCTTGAAGTCGTTGTAGTCATCTTCGGTGATCGAAGGATTTTTATCCTTGATCTTCTCATAACTCTCACCTTTCTCGATCATTCTCTTCACATTGCTTTTCCAAGTAGACAGGGGCTTGCTCATCTTCATGAGGGCAGCATTGTTCACTTTATTACCTTTGAGGCTTGTGTTTTCAAATTCAGCGGGGAACTTGTATCGTTCGTGCAGCTTCGTGAAGAGGAGGTTGCACATATTCCCTCAGTCAGGATGCCTCAGGTTCTCGGTGTTGATCGAGACGGTGCTCCGGAGAATGCACGCGAGCTGAAGCTAGTACCCCTTGACTATTCGTTCGGGCGCCGTTGGATTCCCGTCGGAGTCCACTTCAGTAACTTCCTCCTTGAGGGTGCGGAGCACGGTCAGGCGCCGGTCCTTCCGTTGCCTCTTCGGTTGGCTGCCATCTGCATGCGTCTGCTGCCATCATCGATGGTGGCATCCTCGGCGGCACCATCGGTGGTGGCATCGGTGGGGTCATCCCGGCGGTACCATGAGTGGTCTCGGGATCGGTGGGGAAGGCGGCGTCCTCATACAAGTGAGGTTGTTCCTCCATCTCCTAGGACAGCTCCTGTAATGCCTTGCCGCCCGAACCCCGGCCTCATCGTTGTTGGCCATGTTTCTCTCTAAATAGGAACATAGTTTGGTCAAAAGTTGGTTATTGTCAAGGAACAAGATCATGGTCTCATCATTTAGGGTTTGTCGACACGAGGCATCCTAAAAGCTAAGCTTTTATCATTGAGGGTTTTTCGCGCCGAGGCACACTAAAAGCCTAAGCTTTCATCATTAGTCACAAGTACCCCGGCCCATGCATTAGTCACAAGTACCCCATATGTCCTATTTTTAGCAAAGTCATGCTAAAATTCACGGAAAAATTCAGCATGACCTTTGCTGAAAATAGGACATATGGAGCACCCGAATTTGCTGGAACGGAAGTTAATCGACATTCCAGCAAACTCAATGGCCTCTCGGGTGGACAAGGCAAAAAGGCCTCCATCACAACATGGAAAATACATTGGCATGTGAAGAGGTGAAACAATATATGCATCTCCAAGCAGTATCATTCAACATTTTGGACAAACCACTACAAGCAATACTGGATCGAGATACAAGAAGAATGTGAGAAAATGCAGACAAATACTAACAGATTGAGGTGTTTAACTTGTGGTGCTCTCGTGCTATTAACATTTCAAGTCAAAACCTTTTACGGTTAGTAAGTGTTTCTTGAGCATATGTATGTAGTAAGTGTTTGTTCGCATTTTGCTTATAAAAGCTAACAATTGTTTTTGCTTATAAAAAAGCTAACAATTGTTTTTGCTTATAAAAAAGCTAACAAGTGTAAGTCAAAAAAATATACCCCCAAGTGTAAGTCATAACAGTCATATTCAGTATTTTGATCACTACTTCAGTTAAGTTGTCGTACAAGTTTCCATTCCTGTTTTAGTCTCATATTTCATTTAGCTGGACTACCATCTTTATCACAATAATATAGCCGCTCATTAAGAAGACCACTAGAGAGACTAGGTATGGAAATTTGGGAACAAATTATATAATTTAAGCTATTTCATTCTACAGCCTACATCTGTCCTAACTGTTATGTACTTATGTATGTAATTATGTATAAGCCTACAGTCCAATCATGCTTCATTCATTTATGAAATCAGAAATAGTTTGTTACAGTGTTGAAACAACCAGGGGCAACAAGGGTAGAACTTGAGTTTCATTCTTTCTTTTACATTGTAAAAGGACTGCGAGAATACCGATGTTGCATAGTGAGCACCAGGCTCAACCTCAATCCCTATTCTTAGCATGGTCAACTTCTTCTTGAACCATGTAACTTTTGCGATCAAATATCAGAATCTATCTAGGTAGGTAATTCTACAGTCTGCCCTTGCAGCAATTGCTATAGCTATGGTAACTGCTGGCAAAGATTTATCTGAATCGTGCTCCATTCATTTATGAAATTAGACACAAAACAGTGATGTCAGGTTGTCACCGGTACACACCTCCCAAGCGAACAGCCTTGAACTTAAGAAGCCCGTCGCCCTGGGGCCCCGACACCGGGAAAGTGCAGGAGACGGAGCGCCTGGCACGGTTCACGGCAATGGACACATTGTACCAGGGACCCTGCATGATTGGCTCGCCGATCGCGCTCGCTACCTGCTAGTTCTTGGTAGCCTTCTCCAATGCCTGGCTGCAACAACAACAAGAGCAGCTAAAGCGGTTAGCTCCATATCCTCACCTTTGTAAATAACAAAAATTGACAAATTTGAGTACAAATCAACATCAGCAAAGAAGACCGATACGAACACGTGGAAACGAATGCTAACCGGTAAACAAATCGGCGCAACGTTGTGATCTTGGGCGAATCTGGGTTCCACGCCCCGCCAACACCGGCCGAAATTCCAGCGAGACGGACACGCGATCGCGGGGGCGGGGGCGGGGGGGATGGACCTGGAGCAGGAGAGGAAGACGGAGAGGTCGCTGGCGGCTGGCGGCGACGGCGCCGGTGAGCCCCAAGAAGCGAGAGCGCTGTCACAGGACGGGCCCATCGCCAGGCGCCTCGTCCGACGGGCGGAGGCGGACGAGGTGGAGGCGGAGCAGCCTTGGGCTTGGGCTGGGCGAAGAGGCGCCGGAGGAGGAGCGGGCGGGCCGAGGTGTCGAGGCGGCGCTGGGCAGCGCTGGAGAGGAGAGGGAAGGGATCGAGGCGAGGGCGAGGGAGAGAGAGGATAGGTTTGGGCCGGGAGGAAGTATGGATGGGGCGGCACAATACTAATGGCGCACCACACCTCGGTGCGCCATAAGTACATCCATACTAATGGCGCACTCGCCTGCGCGCCATTAGTATTTTTTTTGATTTCTGCTCGAGCCAACAGGTTATCTTCCACCTGACCTGATCCACATCAAGTTCCCTCTACTAGCTCGACTGTCAAGAATCAGTTCTCACACCAGAGGTCCTGGTTCGATTCCTAGGCTCCACAATTTTTTTATGCATTTAAAATGTTGTTTGATACTTATTTGTGTTTAAATATGTTCAAACTTGTTAAAATCATAAGAGTAATATTTTTGTATAAGACAGTAATAATTTTTTTAAAAATTTCATCAAAAAGTAATGCCGGTGGAGCGGGGACGGTCTTGAGGTGGGGGCGGCGGTTGAGTAGGGAGGGTGCGGGCGGTCGGCGGCGCGGTTGAGTAGGGAATCGAGGGTGCGGGGATCGGCGGCCGATGGACCGGGGGTGCTCAAGCGGCGGGAGGGGACCGGATCTGGCGAGGTGGGATAGCGATCGAGATGGAGGGGATCGAGATCGAGGTCCATGAAATTTAAAAATATTCATGATAGTTCAAAAGTGCCCATGAAATACAATCGAGAAATGAAGGCTACGATTTAAATACAATCGATCTTAGCTAGCTATCTGTTCACAATCTTCTTGCCCTTCTTTTTGCAAATGGAGTTCTTCCGTGGAACGGACGTCCTTTAGGTAGGGTGGTCCTGCTTCTTCTTGTTGTGTATGCTGCTACTTCATCATCGTCGTCATGTTCGATCCTCGGTCGCCGTACTTGTCGTAAGTCTTGCTCATTGGCTACTCTATCCATTCCGATGATATTACTTTTGCCTCTCCTCACGACAACATGCCTGGGATTTGACGGGTCGGTAATGAAGAAGCATTGGTCAACTTGGGAAGCCAGTACCCATGGCTCATTTTTCAAGGTGACGCTTATGCCCATGATCTTGGATTTGGCTTCGGGTATAACCATTGTGGTGAAATACCGGTCTTCTTTTAGGACGCTCTTCGCCCATCTGACACGGAACATCGGTACCTTCTCTCCAGCGTAGCTCAGCTCCCAGATCTCCTCGATCCTTCCGTAGTATCTGTCCTTGTCATTACCGGTGTAGGATTCCATAGTTACCCCGGAGTTCTGATAACCATCGCTCTTCATGTCCTTGGCCTTGGTGTAGAATGTGTAGCCGTTGATATCGTACGCCTCATAGGTCATCAGGTTGTGCTCGGCGCCCTGTGACAAGGCGAATATGAGTTGTTCTTCCGCGGAAGAATCCTCATGTAAAGGGTACGGCGTAAGCTTCGCTTGACCAACGTGTGAAACATGAGTTGTGCTCTTTGATTATATCTCCGTCCGCCCCTCTGTTGGCCTCGGTCATTGTACGTCTTCTTAATAAAGGTTTTGTGCTCTACCACCCAAGGATCGACCACGTCTATGTGTTGTAGCGCGAATAGGTTTGCTCTTTCAAAGTCGGCGAGTCGACCATCTAAGTCGACATGCATTTCGCGGCGACCCTCACGGTGAACCCATCCAGCGAGCCTGCCGAGGTGCCTGTTGACGGGCAGACCAACGGGGTTCTCGATGCCTAGATAATTCGAGCAGTAGGAGATGCACTCTTCGATTGAAGCCCCTGGCTATACTTCCCTCTAGACGTGACATGTTGCGAACGTATCCTTTGATGACACCATTCATCCTTTCGAACGGCATCATGCTGTGCAGGAACGTCGGCCCGAATTGAATGATATCCTCCACTATATGGACCAGCAGATTCACCATAACGTCGAAGAATGCGGGCGGGAAGTACATCTCAAGCTCGCATAGTATCACCACGATCTCTTCCTGTAGCCTTCTGAGTTGCCTCACGCCAATCGACTTCCGAGAGATGACGTCGAAAAAGTTGCATAGGCCAAATAGCATTTCACGGACGTGCGGCGTCCATGATCCCAATGGATTGCAACCGGAAGTATCTGCGCGTCATCAAGACGTGGATGTCGTGAGACTTCATCCCACCGAACTTCTTCTTCGCTGGGTCTAGGTATCCGCTTATCTTCCCACAGAATCAGTAAGGAAGTTTTACTCCTAGGAGGCAGGTGAAAAACTGCTCGATCTCCTCCTGACTTAGAGTGAAGCATGCGGGAGGGTTGTCATTTCCGGTCTTCTTGGCCTTTTTGCCTTTGCGACGACTTTCATCGTGGTCCCGCTTCACCATCATCATCATCATCATCATCATCATAATTAGCGTGAAGCTCCCGCCGATGCCCATTGATTTCAAGTCCGCCCTTGCTTTTGGCCCATCTTTGGTCCTCTCGGCATGTTGAGCAGGGTACCAAGCAGACTCTCGCACACGTTCTTCGTGATATGCATGACATCAAGGCTGTGAGGCACACGGTGGATCTTCCAAGACGGCAAGTCCCGTAAAATGACCTTGTCTTCCATACCTTCAGCAGCGGCTCTGGCGCCTTTCGCTTCTTTCCCGGCTCTGGCGCCTTTTGCTTCTTTCCCGGCAGTGGGCAGTCTTTCCAATTTTTCAATAGCTTGTCTATTTCCTCGCCGCTCCTCGTACACGGGCGTTTTCGGGGTTCGGTTTCACCATCGAACAGATCCTTGCGTTTCCTCCACGGGTCATCGTCGCGAAGCCACCTTCGATGTCCCATGAACACGGTTTTCTAAGACCCGGGATCTCTATCTAGCTGGCGATACGTTGTGTCATCCAGGCACCTTACGCATCCAGAAAATCCGTGGACTACCTGCCTCATGAGATATCCGTAATCGAGATAGTCGTGCACCGTCGTGAGCAAAGGCGGCTCTCATAGGGAAATATTCTTTCTCTGGCGTCCCACGTATTGGCTGGCGTTTTCCACAGCGTGTCAAGCTCCTCTTTCAGCAGCCCCAGACATGATTGATGTCGTTCCCTGGTTGTTTCGCCCTTCAATTAGCATACTCATGTGAATGTACTTCCTCTTCATGCACAACCAGGGGGAAGGTTGTACATCCACACAAACACAGGCCAGGTGCTATGTGTGCTTCTCTGGCTGCCAAATGGATTGACTCCATCGGTGCTCGCGCCCAGCACGATGTTCCTTGGATCGTTCCCAAATTCTAGGTCTTCGAAGTTCAACGCTTGCCACTGGCTCGCATCCTTAGGGTGACTCAGCATCTTGTCTGTTTATCTATCTCCGGATCATTTTCGTCATCCTCTCGCTTCTTCTCCTCCCTATCCGCGTGCCAACGCAGGAGCTTTGCTACCTTAGGGTCCGCGAAATACCGCTGCAGACGAGGAGTGATCGGAAAGTACCACACCACTTTTCGAGGAGCTTTCTTGCTCTTCTTGTATCGAGTGACGCCGCACACCGGACATATGGTAGACTCCGTGTGCTCGTCCCGATAAATGATGCAATTGTTCATGCACACATGGTATTTCACGTGCGGTAAATCCAGAGGACACACGATCTTCTTAGCCTCCTCCAAACTGGTCGGGCACTTGTTCCCCTTGGGAAGGCGTTAGTGCAATGACATGTTCTCGTCGAAGCATGCGTCGGTCATTTTGTGTTTTACCTTCATCTCCAGAGCCATGAGCGTTACTTTCAGGCGGGTATCCTCGGGCCTGCATTCTTCATACAATGGAGTAACCGCGTCTAACTCAAGTTGATCCATCTTGGCTTTCTCTCGGGCGGCAGCTCTTGCGTTATCCGTCTGCTTGAGAAGCAGCTCTTGAATATGAGGGTCCTGCACCCAGCCCATCGATGGTCCAGTGTCGTCTGCTCCGCCGGCATCATCATCTTCATGATCATGCCCGTCGTCTGCTCCGGCATCTTCCTCATCATCATGTCCTGCATCTTCTACATGATGATCGTATGCAAGATCACCGTCATGATCATCTCCTCGGGATTCTTCGTCTTCTCGCCCGCCCGAGCCGCGGTGGTTGTCTTGCTGCCCTTCCTCATTTCTTGCCCGCCCCCATGGACGACTTCGTAATCATCTTCATCACCTTGCCACCGATAGCCATCCATGAAACCACGCAAGAGCGGTGGTCCGCACCTGCCCGGAATCCGGTCCGCAATAAGGCTCTTAAGCTTGCATCTTCGACACGGACATCTTATCTCCATCTCGTTCTTTTGAAGCATCTCGCCTTCAAGGACCTCAAAACCTATTCACAATGCCTTCGGTCATCGTATGCGGACCATGGTCGTCAAGGGGTAGAGAAAAACGATATTTTAGAACCAAGAAAAAATTTGGCATGACTTTCCTAAAAATAGGACCAAAAGAATGCTTAATGCCAAAATTCTACTTAAACGGAAATGAATCAACATTCCGGCAAAATAGTGGAAACTACCGCATTTCAAATACCGGTACACCTCTAAACACAAACACATATGCAACACCACAAACATATGCAACACCACGAACATACATAGATCTAGCTAGGCCATAAAAAGTGCATGTGCACATTGTTGTAGGGAGAACAACATAAATATAGCTTCCCCTTACTTACCTATCAAAACAAGGTAATTTAACCACTTAATTTGAATGAATCTATGGTGGAAATGAGGTGAAAAGAGGAGGCACCGAGACAAGGAGGAGGTGGAGAGAATGAAGTGGGGAGAAAGTGAGTGTGGGTAGGGGAGAGGCTGTCCAAAATATCTTGTTGCTGCCCACTTACTAATGGCGCACCAACTCTAAATGCGCCATTAGTAATCCAGGTTACTAATGGCGCACCTTCCGTGGTGCGCCATTAGTAGTTTCAAAAAAACATACTAATGGCGCATTGTTCATAGATGCGCCATTACTAGTTTAAACTAGTAATGGCGCACGGTGGAACAATCTTGTGATTATGAGTTTTGCAAAAAAGGAATAAAAAACAACATTAGTGGCGCACTTTCGATAGGTGCGCCATTACTAGTTACAACTAGTAATGGCGCACTCTATCTGAATGCGCCATTAGTATGTTTGGACAGCGCACTAGTTCAAAAAATAATTTGATACTAATGGCGCACCTTTGGCCAAAAGCGCCATTAGTAGTTTCAACTCTAATGGCGTATCAGAAGGTGGTGCGCCATTAGTATATACTAATGGCGCACCGCTTGTCTGGTGCGTCATTAGTGTCAATCCCATCTATAGCCCTTTTTCTAGTAGTGTCCCCCTTGCTTCCGGTGGCGCCGGAACGCCGCCGGGGCCATCATCATCACCGCGATCTACACCAACATCTCCATCACCTTCCCCCCTCTATCTACAGCGGTCCACTCTCCCGCAACCCGCTGTACCCTCTACTTGAACATGGTGTTTTATGCTTCATATTATTATCCAATGATGTGTTGCCATCCTATGATGTCTGAGTAGATTTTCGTTGTCCTATCGGTGATTGATGAATTGCTATGATTGATTTGAGTTGCATGTTTTATTATTGGTGCTGTCCTATGGTGCCCTCCGTGTCACGCAAGCGTGAGGGATTCCCGCTGTAGGGTGTTGCAATGCGTTCATGATTCGCTTATAGTGGGTTGCGTGAGTGACTGAAACACAAACCCGAGTAAGTAGGTTGTTTACGTATGGGGTAAAGGGGACTTGATGCTTTAATGCTATGATTGGGTTTTACCTTAATGAATCTTTCGTAGTTGCGGATGCTTGCTAGAGTTCCAATCATCATAAGTGCATATGATCCAAGTAGATAAAGTATGTTAGCTTATGCCTCTCCCTCAAATAGAATTGCAATAACGATTATCGGTCTAGTAACATAGTCAGTTGCCTAGGGACAATTCCACAACTCCTACCACCACTTTTTCACACTCGCTATATTTACTTTAGTTGTGTATTTACCTTAACAGCCCATAGTTTTGTATACGTGTTCTTTACTTTCTTGCAAGCTGAGGGAGTCCTGGATTAGAGGGTGTCCGGATAGCCGGACTATAGCCTTTGGCCGGACTCCTGGACTATGAAGATACAAGATTGAAGACTTCGTCCCGTGTCCGGATGGGACTTTCCTTGGCGTGGAAGGCAAGCTTGGCGATACGGATATGTAGATCTCCTACCATTGTAACCGACTCAGTGTAACCCTAACCCTCTTCGGTGCTTATATAAACTGGAGGGTTTTAGTCCATAGGACGAACAACAATCATACCATAGGCTAGATTCTAGGGTTTAGCCTCTCTGATCTCATGGTAGATCTACTCTTGTACTAACCATATCATCAATATTAATCAAGCAGGAGTAGGGTTTTACATCCATCGAGAGGGCCCGAACCTGGGTAAAAACATCGTGTCCCTTGTCTCCTGTTACCATCCGCCTAGGCCTTACGCATTCTGGACCCCCTACCGAGATCCGCCGGTTTGACACCGACATTGGTGCTTTCATTGAGAGTTCCTGTGTCGTCATCTTTAGGCCCGATGGCTCCTCCGATCATCAACGACTATGCGCTCGAGGTGAGACTTTTCTCCCGGACAGATCTTCGTATTCGCGGCTTTGCATCAAGGGCCAATTCGCAGCCATCTGGAGCAGATTGAAAGCTACACCCCTGGCCACCAGGTCAGATTTGGAAGTTTGAACTACACGGCTGACGTCCGCGGAGACTTGGTCTTCGACGGGTTCGAGCCACAACCAAGCGCGCCACACTGTCATGAGGGGCATGATCTAGCTCTGCCGCCGAACAGTGTCTTGGAGGCTGCACCAGTGTCCGCTCCGACCTTTAACTCGGAGCCGACTGCGCCGATCGAGGATGGGTGGCTGGACACCGCCTCGGGGGCTGCAATCTCTAGGGCAATTGAGCCGTACACCTACCCCGTCCTTTGCGAAGCTCGTAACTCCAAGGTGCTCGACTCCTCTCCGGACTACGAGCCTTCCGCGTCCCCGCCAATCGAATCCGATTGGGCGCCGATCATGGAATTCACCGCCGCGGACATCTTTCAGCACTCGCCCTTTGGCGACATCCTAAATTCGATAAAGTCTCTCTCTTTATCAGGAGAGCCCTGGCCGGATTATGGTCAAGAAGGTTGGGATGCGGACGACGAAGAAATTCAAAGCCCACCCACCACCCACTTGCACTACCCAGCCGATGATTTAACCGACATGCTCGACTTTGACTCCAAAGACATCGACGGTATGGACGGCGATGCAGAGACGACTAAGAACCAGCGCCCACAGGGGCCTTTGAAGTCCACCTCATCATACGACATATACATGGTGGACATCCCAAAAGATGGGAATGGCGATGGAACAGCGGAGGATGACCCCTCCAAGAAACAGCCTAAGCGCCGGCGCCAGCGGCACCGCTCTAAATCCCGCCACAGCAAAAATGGTGATTCCGGCACGGGAGACAATAACACCCCGGACAGTGCCGAAGACAACCCCCTCGAGCAGGATTCAGCGCAGGAGGATGGAGAAGCCAGCCCTCATGAGAGAGCGGAAGAAAGAGAGGTAGAGGATGATAATTACATGCTTGCCTCCAAAGATGAGGCAAGCCTCGACGACGACGAATTCATCGTGCCCGAGGATCCCGTCGAACAAGAGCGTTTCAAACGCAGGCTCATGGCCACGGCAAGAAGCCTCAAGAAAAAGCAGCAATAGCTTAGAGCTGACCAAGACTTGCTAGCTGACAGATGGACTGAAGTACTTGCGGCCGAAGAGTATGAACTCGAGCGCCCCTCCAAGAGCTACCCAAAACGCAGGCTACTACCCCGATTAGAGGAGGAAGCACCCAAACCTACATCACCAGCTCAAGCTTAAAGGACCAGCCCGGCATTGGCTTCACAGCTTTCAAGCAGAGTCAGTTGGTTGTTGGGAAGACCTGGAAGCCGCATTCCTCGACAATTTCCAGGGCACATACGTGCGACCACCAGACGTCGATGACCTAAGCCACGTAATTCAGCAGCCAGAGGAATCGGCCAGACAATTCTGGACACGATTCCTAACCAAGAAAAATCAAATCGTCAATTGTCCGGATGCAGAGGCCCTTGCAGCCTTCAAACACAACATCCGCGACGAGTGGCTTGCCCGGCACCTAGGACAGGAAAAGCTGAAATCCATGGCAGCCCTCACAACACTCATGACCCGCTTTCTCGCGGGAGAGGATAGCTGGCTAGCTCGTAGTAACAACATGACCAAGAGCCCTGGTAATTCGGGTACCAAGGACAGCAATGGCGTGTCGGCGTCGCAACAAGCACAAGCGCCGCATTAACGGCGATAATGCTGAGGATACGGCAGTCAATGCCGGATTCAGAGGCTCTAAACCCGGTCAGCGGAAAAAGCCATTTAAAAGAAATACTCCGGGCCCGTCCAATTTGGACCAAATACTCGATCGCTCATGCCAGATACACGGCACCCTCGAAAAACCAGCCAATCACACCAACAGGGATTGTTGGGTGTTCAAGCAGGCAGGCAAGTTAAATGCCGAAAACAATGGCAAGGGGCTGCATAGAGATGACGAGGAGGAGCCCCGCCACGAACAATAGAGGATGAAGGGCTTCCCCCCATAAGTGCGGACGGTGAACATGATATACGCAACCCACAAACCCAAAAGGGAGCGGAAGCATGCACTAAAGGGGCGTATATGCGATGGAGCCATGCCTGAAGTTCAACCCGTGGTCTTCCTGCCCGATCACTTTTGATCGAAGGACCACCCACTAGCATCCGCCATGGCGGATTCGCCGCATTGGTTCTAGACCCAATCATTGACGGATTTCATCTCACTAGAGTCCTAATGGACGGCGGCAGCAGCCTGAACCTGCATTATCACGACACAGTGCACAAAATGGGCATAGACCCATCAAGGATTAAACCCACGAAGACGACCTTTAAAGGCGTCATACCAGGTGTAGAGGCCAACTTTACTGGCTCAGTTACACTTGAAGTGGTCTTCGGATCCCCGGATAACTTCCGAAGTGAGGAGTTAATCTTCGACATAGTCCCGTTCATGGCGGCTATCACGCGATCGCTTTCGGACGAACCGCATTTGCAAAGTTCAATGCGGTGCCGCACTACGCATATCTCAAGCTCAAGATGCCAGGTCCTCGAGGAGTCATTACGGTCAATGGAAACACCGAACGCTCTCTCCGAACGGAGAAGCATAAGGCGGCCCTCGCAGCGGAAGTACAAAGCAGCCTCTTAAGGCAATTCTCGAATCCGGCTATTAAACGTCCGGACACCGTCAAGCGCGCCCGGAGTAACCTACAGCAAGACCTCCTGGCACGTTCCGAGCACGCATAGCAATGCGGCCCAAGCCCCAGCCCTCGCGAAATCGCGAAACCAGTACTACGCGTACCTAATTACGCTCTGGAAATACCATGGGCATAGTGGAAGGGGCATGACCACGGCATGCCCAGAATGCGGCTCAACCGCACAAGGGGCTCCCGATTGTGTCATTGTTTTCTTTTCTACTCTCTTTTTTTTTACTTTCAGGACTCCGTTCTCACGAAGCCCTGTCCGGCAGTAGAATCGCCAAACACACGATGCAACAGCCAGGGAAGCAGAAAGCTACGTCGAGTGTCCAGGTGGTCTCTATTACGAGCAGTATACCTGTTTTACACACCATCCCGCGGCTTACCCTCGAGGGGGACATGTTAAAAGTCCGTCCCTTGCTTATCGCACTATTTGTATCGTTTCTACTCTTCACGCAACCCTTTTGAATAAACAATACATAGCTTCGCCTATTATTGAATTCCATTTTTCTATATATATATATATATATATATATATATATATATATATATATATATATATATATATATATATATATATATATATATATATATATATGTTCATTTATGACATTGTGCAACCGTACACTTTGGTACGGGCAATACACCGAGGGCTTAAGTACCCCATAACATGGTGTGATAAGTCCGAACACTTTCACAAGTGCGGCACCCCGAACTTATAGCATTATATGCATCGGCTCCGAATCATGTCTTGGGTCAATAGTTGGGTTTGCCCGGCTCCCACATTTTGGTACCTTATGTTCCGTTATATCGGCTAAGGTAGCACTGGGAGAACCACTGCGATTGTGCCCCGGTTGAGCTTAGTTAAGCACCTAAGTGGAGAAAGCTAAAACAGACCGTCATGATAGGGCAAGAGTTGGTCGCTGTTCGAGAGGTTTTCGAGTCCCTAAAGACTTATGCCGCTTAGAGCGAGGAGTCGGCATTGTCCGGCCTAGGCGTGGATAGCGCCCCGAACTCGGTTTTCCGAATACCAGGGGCTTCGCCGAAATTTAAAATTATAGAATTCTATGGCTAAGTGAGAGTGTTCAAGCATTGTAGTCCGGTTGCCTTGTTCGTTGCGTTGAGCGCCTCCCTCGAAGGACCCAATAATGGGAACAAGAGCGCTCAAGTTTATCCCGAACACCCCAGCAATTATGGCATGGGGGCTGAAGCCGACGACTCGCCATCTCTCAAATTTAATACACAGCCGCACAGAAGGTAATATTTTAAATTCAAAAGTGTTGCTTAGCGCATATGAACATGTTTTCAGCGTACAGGATAACAAATGCGAGTCTACTAAAAAATTACGTCTTTGGAGCATTCACCCTCTATAAGGCGGGCACCCTTCAGGACGTCCTCATAATACATTTCGGGCTTGCGATACTCCTTGCCCGGTGGTGGTCCGTCCGTCACAAGCTTCTCAGCGTCCATCTTGCCCAAGTGCACCATGGCACGGGCAAGGGCCCTACGGGCACCTTCTATGCAGACGGAGCGCTTGACGACTTCAACCCATGGACAGGCGTCCACCAGCCGCCTCACCAGCCCGAAGTAGCTCCCAGGCATGGCTTCCTTAGGCCACAGCCGAACTATGATGCCCTTCATGGCCTGTTCGGCCACCTTATGGAGCTCAACCAGCTGCTTCAACTGGTCGCTTAAGGGCACTGGGTGTCCGCCTCGATATCGAGACCAGAACACCTTCTCCGTCGAGCTTCCCTCCTCGGCTCGGTAGAAGGCGGCAGCATCAGACACACTGTGGGGCAGATCTGCGAATGCTCCTGGAGAGCTCTGGATTTGGGTAAGTAATAGATAATTCACTTTCACATGCTTGCTTTGCATATAGAATGCCTTACCCGCCGCTATCTTCTTCATCGCCTCAATTTCCTGGAGGGCTTTTTGGGCTTCGCCTTAGCGGCTTTAGGCGCTCTCAAGAGGCGAGCTCGGACTCTCGACTCTTTAAGTCACGCTCCAAACTCTCGTGTTTTTCCACGAGAGCCTGGAGCTCTTGCCGCACCTCCGCCACCCGCGACTCCTGCTTCTCTCGCTCGGTGCGCTCCGCGGGCGCACTGCTTTCGGCCTTGGACACCGCTTCCTTCAGGGTCGCCACCTCGTTCGTGGCCCCTGCAGTATTCACGTTATTCTTGTCATCTTTTGCAACCACATCTTTTAAATACTCCCATAAGGTATTACTTACCTTCCTTATCCTCGAGCTGCTTTTTGGCAAGTCCGAGCTCGTTCTCGGACTGCTCGAGGCTATGCTTCAATGCATCAACCTCCGCAGTCAGTGCGGCAGAGGTCAGCAGCGCAGCCTGCATTCCCATATTGACATACTTATGTTAGACTCCTGCGTATATCTTTTAGATCCTCAGTTTGGCTTTTTCTTTCCGAACACCAAACTGAGCATCAGGGGCTACTGTCTATGCGGTAATATTTTTACATATCTTAAATACATACCTCAAAGCCTGTTAGAAGGCTGGCACAGGCTTCAGTCAGCCCGCTCTTGGTGGACTGAACTTTCTGGATCACCACACTCATAACAGTGCGGTGCTCCTCGTCGATGGAAGCGCCGTTAAGCGCCTCCATCAAATCATCCGGTGCCTCCGGTTGGACGGAGGTCACCGGCGTCGCAGTCTTGCCCTTCTTACAAAGGGGTCGCCTGCCGGACTCCGGAACCACTGAAGGTTCCGGTATGGAGTCCGGCACAGGGCCGGACTTGAAGCCCTTCGGGGTTTTATCCCCTTTGTGCCCGGAGTCCGGGAGGTCGCCTTACGGCGCCTCCAGGGCCACCTCCTCCTGGCTGGGCCCCTTTCGGGACTCCACCCCGGTGTCATCCGCGGCGAGAGGAGACGAGGCGGTCGAAAGTGAGGTGCTATTCACATCCGACGAATCCAGGGAGCCGCTCGACCAAGCGTCGAGCCCGTCCTTGGGCGAGCTGCATGGTTATACTCGGCGTTAGAAGATGTTGTGCGACAAATGGAATGCCATGAGTTATTCTGGTGTCCGGACACTTACGATTTCGCCAGGGGCTTGGTCCTTGGTGGCCACTCCTCTCCGTCGTCGTCGGCGTTGGTGGTGTAGTCCGGAGGGAGGGTCCTTCGCTTCTTGGACCTCCGGCCTCCACAGTTGGGGCGGCCTTCCTTTTCTTCTCTCCCCCCGCTGGGGGAGAGGCCTCTTCTTCCTACTCCTCGTCTTCGCGGGAGGAGTCCGCCTCGGAGTCATCGGACGATGAGTCCGACAACACCTGGCGCCGGGAACTCCTTCGAGTCCCCGTGGCCTTCTTCTTGGCCTTCTTCTCTGGCACCACGTAAGGTGCCGGAACCAGCAGCCTCGTCAATCGGGCGTCCGCTGGGTATTCTGGCAAGGGAGCGGACAGTCAACCTGTTCGGACGTCTTCTGCCAGTCCTGTCAAAGGTGAGGTAGTTTTAGATCCCGCATAGAGTCAAACTATGAAAAAAGAGTCCCGTAAAAGGTAAAATAGCTTACCTCGCTGGCTTGATGCCGCGAGCTGAATCCGCGATCTTTGGGAGCGGATGCGGGAGCCTCGGCGCCCTTGAATAGCACCTTCCAGGCATATTCGTACGTAGTGTCAAAGAGCCGGCTCAAGGTTCGGTGATGTGCCGGATCAAACTCCCACAAGTTGAAGGCCCGTTGCTGGCATGGGAGGATCCGGCGGATGAGCATAACCTGGACTACGTTGACAAGCTTGAGCTTCTTGTCCAACAGGTTTCGGACACAGGTTGGGAGCCAATCAGCTCTTCCGAATTACCCCACGTCAGGCCCGTCTCTTTCCATGAGGTGAGCCGTGTAGGGAAGCCAGATCGGAATTCGGGCGCTACCGCCCATTTAGAGTCATGCTGCTCGGTGATGTAGAACCACCCCGATTGTTACCCCTTTATGGTCTCCACGAAGGAGCCCTCGAGCCATAGGACGTTGGCCATCTTGCCCACCATGGCACCTCCGCACTCCACCTGGCGGCCGCCCACTACCTTCGGCTTGACATTGAAGGTCTTCAGCCATAAGCCAAAGTGGGGCTGGATGCAGAGGAAGGCCTCGCACACGACGATGAACGCCGAGATGTTGAGGATGAAATTCGGGGCCAGATCGTGGAAATCTAGGCCGTAATAGAACATGAGCCCCCAGACAAATGGGTGAAGTGGAAACCCTAGTACGCGGAGGAATTTGGGGAGGAACACCACCCTCTCATGGGGCCTGGGGGTGGGGATGATCTGCCCCTTGTCGGGGAGCCGATGCGCGATGTCGTCGGACAAGTATCCGGCTTTCCGCAGCTTTTTGATGTGCCCCTCCATGACGGAGGAGGCCATCCACTTGCCTCCCGCTCCGGACATAGTTGGAGAAGGTTGAGGTGGGATGTGCAGACTTGGGCGCTAGAGCTCGAGTGCGCGGAAATGGATAAGCAAAGGAGGAAGAAGGCGTGTGTGAAAGAGTGGATCATTATCCCCTTATATGGACGGACAAAGCTATGCGTCCCCACCGGCCTGATAAAACTCACTTATCTCCCAAGCGCCATAATCAATGGCGCAGCTTGGGTTACCCACGCCTGTATTGATGAGAATCCCGGAATAAGGGGACACGATCTCTGCTTTGACAAGACGTGCCAAGGAAACCGCCTCGCTAAACGCTACCGAGGTGGGGACAAAGAAAACGATTCGAATAAAGGCTTGGCCGTGGTGTGATGTCACACCGCAGAATACGTCGCCAGATTGAACTTGTGTAAATATTATTCTCTCTACGGTGGTATGTGGAACTTATTTTGCGAGCGGACACTATCCTTGTGTTCAAAATCTTCTATGAAGTATTCGAGGAGGAACCCGCCTTGCAATGCCGAAGACAATATGCGTCGGAATAAATCGTCATTGAAGCCTGGTTCAGGGGCTACTGAGGGAGTCCTGGATTAGGGGGTGTCCGGATAGCCGAACTATAGCCTTTGGCCGGACTCCTGGACTATGAAGATACAAGATTGAAAAATTCGTCCCGTGTCCGGATGGGACTTTCCTTGGCGTGGAAGGCAAGCTTGGCGATACGGATATGTAGATCTCCTACCATTGTAACCGACTCTGTGTAAACCTAACCCTCTTCGGTGCTTATATAAACCGGAGGGTATTAGTCTGTAGGACGAACAACAATCATACCATAGGCTAGCTTCTAGGGTTTAGCCTCTCTGATCTCGTGGCAGATCTACTCTTGTACTACCCATATCACCAATATTAATCAAGCAGGAGTAGGGTTTTACCTCCATCGAGAGGGCCCGAACCTGGGTAAAAACATCGTGTCTCTTGTCTCCTATTACCATCCGCCTACGCACAGTTCGGGACCCCCTACCTGAGATCCGCCGGTTTTGACACAGACACAAGCCTATCCAAAAACACCTACAAAGTACTTCTAGTTTCATACTTGTTCTAGGTAAAGCGAACGTCAAGCGTGCGTAGAGTTGTATCGATGGTCGATAGAACTTGAGGGAATATTTGTTCTACCTTTAGCTCCTCGTTGTGTTCGACACTCTTACTTATCGAAAACTGTTGCGATCCCCTATACTTGTGGGTTATCAAGACCTTTTTCCGCGCCGCTGCCGGGGAGCAATAGCGTGGGGTGAATATTCCCGTGTGTGCTTGTTTGCTTTATCACTAAGTAATTTTTAATTGTTGTTCTTAGTTGTTTTCTATCTTTAGTTATGGGTAGGAAACGCAAAATACCAAAAAAATTAGTTGTACCTACTGCTCCAATGGTTGAAGAACCACTCAAAATCTATCACACTTCTTTGAAGCTTATTACTTGGATCATCTTTGATCCCTTTGTGCTCGTCTTTGAAACCCCAAGTAGCTTAGTTGAGGGCTAATCTTTAGATGAGCATGCCTGTTATGTGCGACAATCAGATATCTGAAAAAGGGAAACTATTATGGGGTCAAATTCAACGTTTGCAATGCTATGCTTGGAATTTATGTGAAATTTATGATTTTACTTGTTGTTCTGAAAACCCTAAGAAACACCTTCCCTACCAATGTGAGCTTATTGGTAATGGAATCTTATCCTCGTATGCTAAGGGTGTTTATAATTACTATGATGTTCAACAAATTGAAGAATTTGTTGCTTTTAAGGGTGCTTACGAAATTGCTTCTTTGATTGAAAAGTATGGTGCTACTCTTTACGAATCTGAAAATTTTGCCATACTTAAATATTGCTATGATAATTATGCTTCTAATCCTTATGTTAAACCATATATTGAGAACTACTCCGCTGTCCAAGAAGAGACTAATATTTTGCAGGAGTCTATGGAAGAAGAAACTGATGAAACTATGAGCTCATTGGATGAAAAAGATGATGAGGAGAGCGAAGAACAAAAGGAGGAAGAGCGGATTGATCACCCGTGCCCACCTTCTAATGAGAGTAACTCTTCAACTCATACATTTTTTAATTCCCCTTCGTGCTTACCGAAGGATGATTGCTATGATCCCCTGAATTTGTCTGAAATATCCCTTTTTGATGATGCTTGCTATGCTTGTGGCCATGATGCCAATATGAATTATGCTTATGAAGATGAACTTGTTATAGTTCCTTATGTTAAACATGAAATTTTTTCTATTGCACCCACGCATGATAGTCCTATTATCTTTTTGAATTCTCCCTACTACACTTTATCGGAGAAGTTTGTGCTTATTAAGGATTATATTGATGGGTTGCCTTTTACCATTGTACATGATGATTTTGATGAATATAATATGCATGTGCTTGCTGCTCCTACTTGCAATTATTATGAGAGAGGAACTATATCTCCACCTCTCTATGTTTCCCACACGATAAAATTGCAAGAAACTGTTTATACTATGCACTAGCCTTTACTATGTGTGCATGAATTGTTCTTTTAAGACATGCCGATGCATAGGAAGAGAGTTAGACTTCTCATTACATGATATATGATACTTTGTTCTCACTACTAAATTACAAATCATTGCTAATTAAAATTGACTTTGATATACCTTGGGATCCGGGTGGATTAGCTACTTGAGCACTATATGCCTAGCTTAATGGCTTTAAAGAAAGCGTTGCCAGGGAGACAACCCGGAAGTTTTAGAGAGTTATTTATTTCTATTGAGTGCTTTCATGTAGTTTAAAAACAACAAAAATAAAGAGGGGAACCCAAAACTTTTTCAAAAAGAAAAGTGAAAGTAAGAGAGACAAGCATTGTTGAGGTGGGAGAGCTCCTTGAACTTTGTTCATGCTCACGGCAACTTTGTGACTCCTGATTAAAGAAAATTTTCAACAAAAATAATTATCCCCTTGTACAATTCCATTGTATTATAAAAATAATGTGCCAAGGTTTGCCTTTAGGATGTTTACAATGCTTGTTGGTTTGTGCGGTGCAGGACAGAGACTTTGGCTGTAGTGCGTGAATTCTAATGTTTTAATGGAACGTCAAATGGTTCCGATTCTTTTTGCACTGTTTTTATGTACAACGTTTTTATTTTTCCTAATTTTTGCAGAATATTTCAAGTATCAGAAGTATGGTGAATGTTCAGATTGCTACAGACTGTTCTGTTTTAGACAGATTCTGTTTTTGATGCATAGTTTGCTTGTTTTGATGAAACTATCAATTTATATCAGTGTATTAAGCCATGAAAAAGTTATATTACAGTTGACACAATGCAAAAACAAAATATGAATTGGTGTGGATGAAGTGTTTGATTGAGAAGGTTTCGATGTGAGAAGAAGGAAGAGAGGCAAGAGCTCAAGCTTGGGATGCCCGAGGCACCCCAAGTAAATATTCAAGGAGACTCAAGCGTCTAAGCTTGGGGCTGCAGGGAAGGCATCCCCTCTTTCTTCAACAAGTATCGGTATGTTTTCGGATTCATTTCATTCATGTGATATGTGCAAGTCTTGGAGCATCTTTTGCAATTAGGTTCTTATTTTTCTTTTATGCACCATGCTGGTATGAGATAGTCCTTGGTTGATTTATAGAATGCTCATTGCACTTCACTTATATCTTTTCAGTATGGCTTTATAGAATGCTTCATGTGCTTCACTTATATCATTTGAAGTTCGGACTGCCTGTTTCTCTTTACATAGACAACCGCCATTTGTAGAATGCTCTTTTGCTTCACTTATACTTGTTAGAGCACGGGCATATCTTTTGTAGAAAGAATTAAACTCTCTTGATTCACTTATATCTATTTAGAGAGATCACAGGAGCTGGTCATTCACATGGTTAGTCATAAAATCCTACATAAACTTGTAGATCGCTGAATATGATATGTTTGATTCCTTGCAATAGTTTTGCGATATAAAGATGGTGATATTAGAGTTATGCTAGTGGGTGGTTGTGGATTGTAGAGACACTTGTGTTGAGGTTCGCAAGTCCCGTAGAATGCACGTATGGTAACCGTTGTGTGACAAATTTTAAGCATGGGGTGTTTCTTTGATTGTCTTCCTTATGAGTGGCGGTCGGGGACGAGCGATGGTCTTTTCCTACCAATCTTTCCCCCTAGGGGCATGCGTAGTAGTATTTTTCTTCGAGGGCTAATAAACTTTTGCAATAAGTATAGGAGTTCTTTATGACTAATGTGAGTCCATGGATTATACGCACTTTTACCTTTCCATCATTGCTAGCCTCTTGATGCAGGTGCATTGCCCTTTCTCACCTCGAGAGTTGGTGCAAACTTCGCCGGTCTGAGAAAAACCCCGTGATATGATACGCTCTATCACACATAAGCCTCATTATATCTTCCTCAAAACAGCCACCATACCTACCTATCATGGCATTTCCATAGCCATTCCGAGATATATTGCCATGCAACTTCCATCATCATCATATACATGACTTGAGCATTCATTGTCATATTGCTTTGCATGATCGTAAGATAGCTAGCATGATGTTTTATGGCTTGTCCATTTTTTGATGTCATTGCTACGCTAGATCATTGCACATCCCGGTACACGGCTGACATTCATATAGAGTCATATCTTTGTTCTAGATATCGAGTTGTAATATCGAGTTGTAAGTAAATAAAAGATGTGATGATCATCATTATTAGAGCATTGCCCCAGTGAGGAAAGGATGATGGAGACTATGACTCCCCCACAAGTCGGGATGAGACTACGGACTTTACAAAAAAATAAAAGAGGCCAAAGAAGCCCAAATAAAAAAAGAGCTCAAAGAAGCCCACCAAAAAAAGAGAGAAAATAAAAAAATGAGAGAAAAAGAGAGAAGGGGCAATGTTACTATCCTTTTACCACACTTGTGCTTCAAAGTAGCGCCATGTTCTTCATATAGAGAGTCTCTTGAGTTATCACTTTCATATACTAGTGGGAATTTTCATTATAGAACTTGGCTTGTATATTCCAACGATGGGCTTCCTCAAATGCCCTAGATCTTCGTGAGCAAGAAAGTTGGATGCACACCCACTTAGTTTCTTTTGTTGAGCTTTCATACACTTATAGCTCTTAGTGCATCCGTTGCATGGCAATCCCTATTCCTCGCATTGACATCAATTGATGGGCATCTCCATAGCACGTTGATTAGCCGCGTCGATGTGAGACTTCCTCTTTTTTTGTCTTCCCCACATAACCTCCATCATTATATTCTATTCCACCTATAGTGCTATATCCATGGCTTGCGCTCATGTATTGCGTGAGGGTTGAAAAAGCTGAAGCGCGTTAAAAAGTGTGAACCAATTGCTCGGCTTGTCATCGGGGTTGTGCATGATGGGGGCATTTTGTGTGACGAAAATGAAGCATGGCCAAACTATATGATTTTGTAGGGATAAGTTTTCTTTGGCCTTGTTGTTTTGAAAAGACATGATTGCTTTGTTGGTACGCTCGAAGTATTATTGTTTTTATGTCAAATGATAGACTATTGCTTTGAATCACTCATGCCTTAATATTCATGCCATGATTAGACATATGATCAAGATTATGCTAGGTAGCATTCCACATCAAAAATTATTCTTTTTTATCATTTACCTACTCGAGGACGAGCAGGAATTAAGCTTGGGGATGCTGATATGTCTCCGTCGTATCTATAATTTTTTATTGTTCCATGCCAATATTATTCACTTTCATATACTTTTTGGCAACTTTTTATATTATTTTTGGGACTAACATATTGATCCAGTACCCAGTGTCAGTTCATGTCTGTTGCATGTTTTATGTTTCGCAGAATATCCATATAAAACGGAATCCAAACAGGATAAAAACGGATCGAGCTTATTTTTGGAAAATATGGAAAATTCCAGAAGAAAAATCCACGCGAGACGGTGCCCGAGGTGGTCACGAGGCAGGGGGGGCGCGCCGCCTACCCTCGTGAGCCCACCGAAAGGCGGTTGATGCTCTTCTTTTGCCGCAAGAAAGATAATATTCGGAAAAAAAATCTGGGCGAAGGTTTCAGGCCAATCGGAGTTACAGATCTCCATATATACGCGAAACGATGAAACAGAGCCAGAAGAGAACGCAGAAACAGAGAGATAGATCCAATCTCGGAGGGGCTCTCGCCCCTCCCAAGCCATGGGAGCCAAATAATAGAGCGGAGACCCTCCTCCCATTTAGGGAGGAGGTCAAGGAAGAAGAAGAAGAAGGGGGGCTCTCTCCCCCTTGCTTCCGGTGGCGCCGGAACACCGCCAGGGGCCATCATCATCACCGCGATCTACACCAACACCGCCGTCATATTCACCAACATCTCCATCACCTTCCCCCATCTATCTACAGCGGTCCACTCTCCCGCAACCCGCTGTACCCTCTACTTGAACATGGTGCTTTATGCTTCATATTATTATCCAATGATGTGTTGCCATCCTATGATGTCTGAGTAGATTTTCGTTGTCCTAACGGTGATTGATGAATTGCTATGATTGATTTGAGTTGCATGTTTTATTATTGGTGCTGTCCTATGGTGCCCTCCGTGTCGCGCAAGCGTGAGGGATTACCGCTGTAGGGTGTTGCAATGCATTTATGATTCGCTTATAGTGGGTTGCGTGAGTGACTGAAACACAAACCCGAGTAAGTAGGCTGTTTACGTATGGGATAAAGGGGACTTGATGATGCTATGGTTGGGTTTTACCTTAATGAATCTTTAGTAGTTGCGGATGCTTGCTAGAGTTCCAATCATAAGTGCATACGATCCAAGTAGAGAAAGTATGTTAGCTTATGCCTCTCCCTCAAATAGAATTGCAATAACGACTATCGGTCTAGTAACATAGTCAGTTGCCTAGGGACAATTCTACAACTCCTACCACCACTTTTTCACACTCGCCATATTTACTTTAGTTGTGTCTTTACCTTAACAGCCCCTAGTTTTATTTACGTGTTCTTTACTTTCTTGCAAGCCTATCCAAAAACACCTACAAAGTACTTCTAGTTTCATACTTGTTCTAGGTAAAGCGAACGTCAAGCGTGCGTAGAGTTGTATCGGTGGTCGATTGAACTTGAGGGAATATTTGTTCTACCTTTAGCTCCTTGTTGGGTTCAACACTCTTACTTATCGAAAACTGTTGCGATCCCCTATACTTGTGGGTTATCACTCCGACGATCGCCTCGTCTATCGCGGCTGCTCCCTCCCCACAGCGCCGCCTTAACCTGCTCCACCAGAACCGCAGCATCCTCACCGACTCCTCGGACGAAGCGCAGGCCTACTCGGCGCCACCAAAGAGGTTGTACACTCATCGCCTCGCACCTTCTCCTTAACTCGACCTCCCGACACCGATGACGCTCCATCCCGCACCCCCATGGAGCGGCTAACTTGAAGTCGGCACCGCAGGCGACATCTCCACGGCGGCTCTCCCCCAGTGCGAGGCCCCTTCGGCGGCGGCGGCCATACTAGCTGGATTTGCTGCTGCTACTCCGGCTCTCGCTCGCTTGCTCGCGCTACTGCTGCTGCTGCACCAGCTCTCGCTCGATCGCTCGCTCGCCCAACTTCTGCTGCTGCTCTCCCCCTCGCTCGTGCTGCTGCTCTGCTCCGATTAAGCCACACTTCAGTCGAATGAATCGACTTTTGGGTCAGTCGATTTTCAGGGGTTGGGGGGCTCGCCGGAGTTAAGGAAGAACCACCCGCAGCAGGGACGGGGGCTCACCGAAGAGGTACCCCACTATCTATCTTAGGGTTCAGGGTGGGGCGGGGGGGCTAGAGGGCTGGCCGGGGCAGCGGTGGCGAGTTGTTTCGGGGCGGCGAGGCGGCGCTGGGGCCGGCGGTTTGGCCGGTGGTGTCTGGCGGCTCAGGGGAGTGAAGGGTTGAAGATGAACAGCAGGCCCTCCCTAAACTACATGTCAAGTGCCTCTCTGCTACCATTGCGTTCAGTTTCGACAGTAGCATTCAGATTCCACAGTAAATTTCAGTTTCGACAGTTAAGTTCAGAGTCAACAGTTTTACCTCATCTGTTGTAGTCAGTGGTTTTTGGTGATGTTAATTTTACATCCATTTTACATCATCTATTGGAGATGCTATTAGAATCCCACTTGAGATTGACGATGTCATCTTGTGCCGCTTCAGCCTTGACGTCTTCTGACTCACGGAGCTGCTCCAACGTTAGAACGATCCATCACAGTGAGCGATTGCCACTGGACGCCATCTACTGATTCCTCGAGATCTTCCTCCACACCTCCGACAGCCACCTCTACCTCAACTGCTTCAAATGACCAACCCAATGATGCCTTTGAGGTCAACACGGCTACAAAGAAAGAGGTTGTACACTTGTTGCATCACTTATTACTGTACATTCACGTCGATCCATTAGGGCTATTTTGGTTCAACGGAAAAACGTCGATCCACTAGTTGTTACCATCACTCTAAATTTCTGCATGCTCTCCTTACATAATCTCACCATATTTTTTTCGTATGCATGTCAGATATTGTACACAGTCATGCTGAACATGTAGAGAAAAAGAGAAGAGTTTTCCGCGGCAATACAATGTCATGCAGGCATCGCTCCATGGTGGGTTCAATGGCAAACCCTCCCCACCCCTCTCCAGTTGTAATCTAGAGGAAGATATCTGTTACGAGGCGGATTGCATCACCACGACCACTCCTATTTACCCCCCAAGGTGTTTGCTCTACCTTGGCAAGATGATGTTAGTCATATCATGCATATGTTGCCTTGAAGTGCCTACTTTTGACATCATATATGTCATCTGCTTAGTTTAGACATGTTCTGTAATGCCACCTATTTAGTTTCTATATCATATATGGGAAGTATGCAGTCTCATGTCTTTTAGCCAGCCATGATATATGTGAAATGTGCAATGCCATCCTGTTTAACCAGGCATCATATATTTTAATGATATCTTGCCCATCCTTTTCTTCATTACATTTCCATTTGTCAACAATGTTTGTACATTAAACTACTCTTCCTGTGAATCAGCCATTTGGGTGGGAGATGGAAAAATCTGGAGTGAAAACAAGGCCTTGAGCGAGGCGGTGCTACACCGTCAAGCAGATCTCTTGTTGGGTCTCGATAGCTCCTCAGAGATGGATTCAGAGATAGATGACCAGTCCTATTCCCCCACTGAGGTGTATGCTCTAACTTGGCACGGTTATACTGCTCATATCATGCATACGATGTCTTGCATTGCATGGTTTATACATCATATACACAATATTCAACACCATGTTCTTAGTTCAGACATCATATCGAATGCCCTCTGTTTAGCATATAAATCACATATGTGAATTAAACGATGTGATCGTGATTACTTAGATAACATGTAGGTGAATTATGTCATGTGGTCTTGTTTAGTTATTCATCATATCTTTGAATTATGTTATGCTATGCTATCCAGTTTAGTTAGACATCATATATGTGAAATTATGTCATGCTATCCGTTTTAGTTAAACAATATACATGTCAACTATTTCATGCCCTCTTTTTTCCACAATATCTATTGCATCTGTCTCTCATACAATGTATGTACATTCAACTATGTTTCCTATTTATCAGCCATTTGAATTGGAGCGGGTGATGCCAGTATCTAGCGGACTAAAAACACGGTCTTAAAATAAAACAGTGCTACCTCTTGGTGGAGATAGCACCCCGGTTGTACATGCACAAGAACCAGCCCTACCACACATAACCCAAACTCTCGCAGATTGTACCCCTACTGCGATGGATGAGAACTAGCTTCACCCAATCTAACCCCAACCCCAAATGATAGTAACCCGATTCATCGTTGACACAAAGACCATCTCCACCACAGAGCTCCCAAACAAGAGCGGTTAGTAAGGCAGTTCCAGGCCCAAAGGGCCAAGATTATCACGGCGAACCCCAACTCCACCAGTTAGTACGCCTATTCCTGTGGAGGAAGCACAACCAGCTAGTCGTAGTTTAGCATCTATCGCATTTGATGCTGTTAAATCGTATGGGCGTATCTTCCCATCTTGGAAATATTATACTGAATATGAAGGAAAATTCCAGTTGCAGGTGTTTGTCCAGGAGTTATGTGTAAGTAATGTTATTCATGGCAATTACTTTGCTTCGTCCCATACATCCTACCTCCATGATGGTTATAATACGGCAAATTTTTTCCCATTTTTCTCTATAGAGAAGGACCGATTTGGAAACTCAGGATGAGGTAACCTGTAACGCCCTCGATGCGGCTATATCTCCCACGTGTCGAAGCACGACTTAGAGGCATAACCGCATTGAAAGCAATGTCGCAAGTGAGGTAATCTTCACACAACCCATGTAATACATAAGGGAAAGAGATACATAGTTGGCTTACACGCCACTTCACACAATACATAAATAAACATCAATCATCCAGATTACACTCAAGGTCCGACTACGGAACCAAAATAAAAGAAGACTACACCAAATGCTACACAGATCCCCGATCGTCCCAACTGAGCTCCACTCATCGATCATCGTGAAAAGACACATAGTAACGACTCACGTTCCTCGTCGAACTCCCACTTGAGCTCGGTTGCGTCACACCTTGACCGCATCGTCGGCACCTGCAACTGTTTTGGTAGAATCTGTGAGTCACGGGACTCAGCAATCTCACACCCGCGAGATCAAGACTATTTAAGCTTATAGGAAGGACAGAGTTGTGAGGTGGATCTGCAGCAGTTTAATTAGCATATATGGTGGCTACATTCGCGAAAGAGAGCGAGAAGAGAAGCAAGGCACGGTCGTGAAGCTAGTAGTGATCAAGATTTGATCCTGAACTACTTACGTCAAACATAACTCCAACACCGTGTTCACTTCCCGGACTCCGCCGAGAAGAGACCATCACAGTTACACCCGCGGTTGATGTGTATTTTAATTAAGGTCAACTTCGGTTTTCTACAACCGACATTAACAAATTCCTATATGCCTCATAACGCGGGCACGGCTTTGAAAGATAATACCCTGCAGGGTGTCCCAACTTAGCCCATTATAAGCTCTCACGGTCAACGAAGGATATTCCTTCTACCGAAGACCCGATCGATCTCGGAATCCGGACTACAAGACATTTCGACAATGGTAAAACAAGACCAGCAAAGCCGCCCGATTGTGCCGACAAATCTCGATAGGAGCTGCACATATCTCGTTCTTAGGGCACATCCGGATGAGACATCCTACGAGTAAAACCAAGCCTCAAGTCTCCCCAAGGTGGCCCCGCAGTCTGCTCGTTTCGGACCAGCACCCAAAGGAGCACTGGCCCGGGGGGGCTAAATAAAGATGACCCTCGGGCTCGCGAAAACCCGGGGGAAAAAGGCTTAGGTGGCAAATGGTAAACCCAAAGTTGGGCCTTGCTGGAGGAGTCTTATTCAAGGCGAACTGTCAAGGGGTCCCATAAATCACCCAACCGTGTAAGGAACGCAAAATCAAGGAACATAACACCGGTATGACGGAAACTAGGGTGGCAAGAGTGGAACAAAACACCAGGCATAAGGCCGAGCCTTCCACCCTTTACCAAGTATATAGATGCATTAATTAAAATAAGAGATATTGTGATATCCCAAAATAACCATGTTCTAACATGGAACCAACTTCATCTTCACCTGCAACTAGCAACGCTATAAGAGGGGCTGAGCAAAGCGGTAACATAGCCAATCAACGGTTTGCTAGGAAAGTATGGTTAGAGGTTTGACATGGCAATATGGGTGGCATGATATAGCAAGTGGTAGGTAACGTAGCATGGGCATAGGAAAAGAGCGAGCATCTTGCGTGCAAAGTTGTCGAAAGCTTGATCCTCGTAGGCGTTCTCAACAGGTTCCTCGTTCACGTACTCGTCTCCCGGCTCTACCCAAAGCAAGAACACAAACAATGGAACCACAATAAATCATGGGCGATGCACAAACAACATGATGCAATACATGGCATGATATGCGAGATGTGAGATGCAATGCGTATGCGTGCTCCGGAAGGAAAATGATGAAAAAGGCATCAACTTGGCAAACCAAGTATGCCGCTGGAAAGGTGAGATGATTTCGGTTGAAATCGATATAAAGATCGCCGGAATCGTATGCACGGTTTGCAAATGGCAAGCAAAACAAGAATGGCGCAATTCTGTCATTAACAGCACGATGCCACATAGTAAGCAACAAGAAATTAAGCTACTGCACCCAAACATACCAACAAAGCATATGGCAAGGATCTACTCAAGATGCTTGACAAAAGATGAACACTGAGCTACGGCTAAATCACATCATAATAGGTCCAAACAAGCATGGCAAAAGTGCAAAATATATCAGCTTCACAGACAGTGAAAATACTAACATGCCAGAAATTAACATCAGGAAGGCCTGTTTAGAGCAAGCAAACAACCTGCTACAGGAACAAGACATAGCAAAATATGGCATGGCATGAATCAACTCAAGGCATTCAACAAAAGTCCCTTACTGACCAAGAGACAAAAGGGATCAGAAAATGTAATAGCACCCATGTCAATATAGCAAGTTCCGTTAACAGATTCAGCAAACAGGGCATGACATTGACAGAATTATGAAGGCATCTTCGCGAGCTCGATGCACTCACTACAGAGCACTACATGATAAACTAAGCATACATCCATCAAGAAGACATGGCATAGAAGCTATACATGGCAAGAACAACATCATAGCATACACGGATCAACTACAACAAACTTGGCAAAATTGAATAACATGTAAACAACCTACCGGGAAACATTTTATAGCAAAAGTAGAGCTCGATTTACTCAAGCTATGGCACTCCATAATTGCAAACAAGGGCATGGATGGATATAGAATAACCATATGTTCAAAACATCCTTACTGAAGTATCTCAAAATGTGCTTGAATCTCTCGGTAGCATCAAGTTTACATGGCATAAAAATAACAGCAGAACAGGGGCTGAAATCAACAACATCATGAAGCCTAGTTTGCATGCTTGTGCTAGTCACCAAAGAGATCATAAAAATACATGGCATACACCCCTGTAAATATGGCATGGCATATTACAAAACACATGTAGGACTCAAGTTCATAGGGTGCACACATCAATCATGACAAAAATGACAAAAGTGCATGTTCTGATAAGAATCTGAAACTAACATCACATAGCTCTCTTCTAACAGCATTTAGGGCATCAAGATGAGCTCAAATGAAAATGATGCAATGAGATGAAATGGTGTACTCATCGAGGCGAACAAACCGGTATGCTACACGCCCAAAATGGAGCCACAGATGCAAAGTTATGATGCGATGAAAATGCAACAAATAATCTGCAGAATAAATAACTTGGAGGAAAACCGGGGCTCGGGGAAAATCAACCTGTAGGGTGGATCTGGATCGGGCGCGCGGATCGAGGATGCCGGCGGCTCGCCGGAGCTGGTGCGGGAGGAGGCCGGAGACGAGGTCGGGCCGGCCGGGGAGGGGCCGGGCGGCGGCGGCGTAATGGCGCTGGGCGGGCGGGCGACGGGAGCTGGGCGGCGGGCGACGGCCACGGGCGGCGCGGATCTGGGCCGAGGGCCCGGGCGGGCTCCGCGGGCCGGGCTGGCGATGTGGGCGCTGGCTCGCCCACGGGCGGCTCCCTGATTCGCCGGGCGCGCTGGCGGCGGACGCTGGTCTGCCCTGCCCGGGACGTGTCCCAAGGCGCGAGAGGAGCGGAGTTTAGGGTTAGGTGGAAATGACCCGAGATTTCGGGGGAGGAGGTGTTTTATAGGTAGGAGGAGCTAGGAAGCTCCAAATGAGGTGTAGTTTTCGCCCACACGATCGTGATCCGACGACGGAGAGCATGGAAGTGACTTAGATGGGTTATTGGGCTGTTTTGGAGGGGTTTTGGGCTGCAACCCAAAAGTGGCCTTTGCGGTTATGCGGTTAACCGTTGGAGTATCAAACGAGCTCCAAATGACTCGAAACTTGACAGGTGGTCTACCGGTGGTGTACCAAGGCCACTTGGCAAGCCTCGTCCAATTCCGAGAACCTTTTAACACCCGCACACGAAAAGAGACAAGAGGGGTGCGCCGGTGCACGTGGGAGTGTCGGATTGCAAAACGGACAACGGGGAAAATGCTCGAATGCATGAGACGAAAACATATGCAAATGAGATGCACATGATGACATGATATGAGATGCATGACATGAACAAAAAGCAAAACGAAAGACAAAAACCCAACCACGGAGGGAATACCATAACACATAGACGAAAATGGCAAGAGTTGGAGTTACAAATATGGAAAGTTACATCCGGGGTGTTACATAACCTATGCTAATACCTCTGCTATCTTCAAGAATGCTTGGTGGCAGTATCGGAATTACCTGAAGAAAACGTACTTCACCGGCAAAGAAACTCATCAAATTCCCTTGCGTTCTCCTGAGACACATTTACTGGACGATGACTGGGAACGCCTTGTCCTGTACTGGTCCTGAACCAAGAATGTGGTAAGGTCTATGAGCTCATTTTGTATTTTTAAGTATTATATTCTTGCGTCTTACTATACTCTGTTCATATACAACAATTGCCTAAACCTGATGAACAACTGTTCTAATTTAAGATTCCATTGCTATCATAGTTCAAAAAAGCGATAGGCGTTAATTTTGCGTTTTGCCACCGCCTTGCGCTTTACTGACCAAAGCACATGCTTATGCGCAGTTATGCACAGATTATGCGTAGTTATGCGCAATGCGTTTTGCCAACGCCTAGAGCCTAGGCGCGCTTAAGCGCTCACTTAGGCGCGCCTTTTTTAACTATGATTGTTTTGCTCTAGTATCACTGTATTTACTCATACAAACTTATTTTTAAATTGAAGGATCCAATCGAAACACCAACGGCACATCAGGTATGTTCACGGATGTTTCTTTAACATGTTTGCTCTTATCAATAGCTCTGTTGATTCCAATTTCAATTGTGTATACAGTTGGCTTTCATATCATGCACATTACTAGCATCACAACAGAGCCAATAGTGTTGTTGTACATGTAGACCCATGGTACCCATCTGAAATCTTGTTGTGTAGTGTAGTTTCCCATGCTTTGTATTCTTTCACTGAACTGATATGATTTGAACCGTGTCTCTATTTTGATTTGGCAAGACAATGCAGTGACCATAGGACATAGATATATGATTGTTTGATGCTTTTATTATGTACTAGTACTTGGCAATAGAAGACTTGGTAGTTTAATCCTGTCCACCTTACTAATGAACTGGTTCACCGAAAATGAGTTTCATATACTAGTACATGCTAAACTTGTTATGTGTCTGCTTGTTTCTTCTTTTAGAATGTTGACAGAATATTGGGGAAGAGTGCCTTATTAAGAAATGGTAAAGGAAGTAATGCAGATAAGGTTCAGGACAGTGACACATCCTTGTTGGTCTCCAACAAAGCTGATAAAACAGCTAAGGAAGACTATCTTGAAGACAGCGAGACAACCCCAAAGTCCTGTCTTGGTTTAGTGTTCGATTCTTGGCCACTACCGCTTGCACAAGCTATTCAAACTCACTTTATGAATCAGTTCGGTTTCTTGAGTCTCAACTACAAGCTGAAAGACATCGATCACCAGGTGTCTTTGCGACAAGAAGCGAAAAGGATCATGGAAGTCCCTGGACCATTCAGATGCATACTTTTGGTGCAACAAAGCGTTGGAGGATTTTAGCGCCGAACAGGACAAAGCTAATCAGCTTGCTAAGCTTATTGCCAGCATGGTGGATACCTAGGATAACGTTTCTTGAGCTCTTCTGAAGTTGTTTCAGTTATGCTCTTGTTTTGCTACCGCGTTTATTCGCACTGGTGGCCAATTTTGACGGCCAGTGTATGTAATGTGCTGCTTTGTTCCCTATATTTGCACTGGTGGCAAACTTTGATGCCCAGTGGATGTAATATGTGTAATAGCGGTAATAGGCTAGCATTAATTGCTTGCTTATTTATTTCCTTATTGTCTTCTTTAGTTATTTGCTTGTAGTCACTTCAGTTCTTATTCTGTTTTTCCTAGTGGCCACAATAGCCTATTTTTGGTAACTAGGCCAAAATAATCATGGCAACACACGGAATGTCCATGGGCCTCCTGCAGGCCGTATGATCCATGGGCCTTTGTCCGGCAGTAGGATCCATCGGCCTTCTATACGGGCCTTAGGGTCCATGGGCCTTCTACGGGCCTTAGGGTCCATGGGCCTTCTACGGGCCGTAGGGTCCATGGGCCTTCTACGGGCCGTACTATCCATGGGCCTCATACGGGCCGTAGGATCCATGGGCCTTCTACGGGGCGTATCATCATTTCACCAATCATGGGCCGTACTATTCGTGGAACATAACGGGCCGTTAATAGGCCGTATTTGATAACTCTATGAAAACAGTCCAACGGGTTTTTTTGACATGAAAACGGCCCAACGTATTAACGGTCCACAAACGGGCCGATCAGAACGACGGGCTAAATTTGGCCCTGGCGTAAAATGACGATGAACGGGCCGTAGGTAACCGAATGCTGCAAATGACCCCAAGAATCAATGGGCCTTGAGAAGGCCGAAAGATAACTTGGGCTGGAAACGGCCCAATGGAATAACGGATCGTTAATGGGTATAAAGTGATACACTGTTCATTATGGGCCAGTTTCACCACGGGCCATTAATGGGCCAAGAGTTACAAAGGTCCTCATATGGGCCGAAAGAAGTCATGGGCCACACATGGGCCGGAAGTTAAAACAGGTTGAATCATATTGGACGACCCAGATGACGCTGATGGGCCTAATTCGGATAGGGCGTAACGGGCACTTGGTTAGCAGGCTGTAAATGGGCTATATGCGAACAGGCCGTTAACAGGCTTTCCGTGGCCCGGCCCGCCACCTTTTGACCAAGTCAAACGGGCCGGCCTTTTCACAGGAATGGGCCTCTGTTGGGTCGTGCACGTGTTGCCGTATCATAGGCGCCTTCGGTCCAATGAGCGGATGATATCTGTCCCTACGGTAAGCTGACACGTGTTTCCTCCAGCCAATGATGATTTTACATGTGGAAAATCCCCATTGGTCGGGGCTGTTAACGGGTTATCGGATCCAAAACCCGACCCGATAGCATAACGGTGTTCCGTTACGGTGGATGCCACGTGTCGGTCACCCTTGACGAAAGAACTTCTGTGACGTGCGATTTATCGTCATGGAAGTGGACACTTCCGTGATGATAATTTTGTTAATGTCATGGAACACTTCTACGATAGCACAGGTATGACTATCTTGATTCTGTCACAAATTTGTCATGGATGTACATGCATGACAAAAAACGCCGACCTACTGTGACAAACACGTATCATCACGGAAGTGTATTTTTTTTGTAGTGAAGCTATCACCCCCTTGGGAAGGACCCTTTGTGGTCAGCAAGAATCTGCACAACGGGTCATACTACCTAATCGATGTTCGAGAGCGCAAGGACTCACGTAGATCGGAGCAGGAGACCAACCGGCCGTGGAATATTGCTCATCTTCGGCCTTACTATACTTGAGCTATAGGGTCTGCTTATGTACATATCATGACAATGTATATATTATGATTAATATAATAAACCGGAACCTCAGCTAAAGCGGGGTATCTGTTGTTTTCTTACATCATGTGTGGTTACATGGAGCTTTTGTTTATAAAGCGGCGTCCGATTTACCCCTTGATTTAGCTTTTCAAAGCATTATATCACATCACTTGGGGGCTTGGTCGTATCTGAACCATAGCAACACCTCTTGATTGGTGCAATGCCATAGCATCACTTGGGGGCTTGGTCGTATCCGAACCACAGTCACACCTCTTGATCGGCTCAAAGCCAAAACAACAACTCAAACATAGGCACCCACTGAGCACAGCTCAAAACGTTACTTGGGGATTCTTTGCTATCGCAATGAACTTAGAATCTACACTTCTAATGGGCTATCAAGCCATGGCTTGGAAGCCTGGTGTATACCACTACTAGGAAAAGGCCTACTAATGGTGCACCAGTTTTGTCTACTAATGACGCACTAATAGTGCGCCATTAGTATCACGCCACTAGTATTTTTTACTAATGGCGCACCAGCGGTGCGCCATTAGTATCTGGTATACTAATGGCGCACCACTGGTGCGCATTAGTATAGGCCACGGTGCGCCATTAGTATAGGCCACTGGTGCGCCATTAGTATAGGCCACGGTGCGCCATTAGTATTTTTGAATTTTGAAGGCGGGAAAATAGTAGTGGCGCACCGTCTAACCCCCACCGTGCGCCATTGCTATTTTTGAATTTTGAATTTGGATCTGGATCGCGATTTTTTTTGCCCATTTTTTGCTCGTTTTTTTGCACGATATTATTTCAAATTTTGTTCCCGTTTTTGGATCTTGTACGTTCTTTTGGCGTGTTCTTTTGCCGGAGAGGAGTTCGCCGGAGAGGAGGAGGAGGTCGCCGGAGAGGAGTTCACCGGAGCATCGGAGAGGAGGAAGGAGAAACCATGAGGGGATGGGAGGAGAGGAGGGAGGAGGAGCTCACCGGAGAGGAGGGAGGAGGAGCTCACCGGACAGGAGGGAGGAGGAGCTCACCGGAGAGGAGGGAGGAGGAGCTCACCGGAGAGGAGGGAGGAGGAGCTCACCAGAGAGGAGGGAGGAGGAGCTCACTGAGATGAGGGAGGAGGAGCTCACCGGAGAGGAGGGAGGAGAAACCGTGAGGGGGTGGGAGGGGAGGAGAGGAGAGGAGGGAGGAGGAGGTCGCCGGAGAGGAGGAGGAGCTCACCGGAGAGGAGGGAGGAGAAACCGTGAGGGGGTGGGAGGGGAGGAGAGGAGAGGAGGGAGGAGGAGGTCGCCGGAGAGGAGGAGGAGGTCGCCGGAGAGGAGGAGGAGGAGGTCACCGGAGAGGAGGAGGGTAGTATGGTGGAGGAGAGAAGGGAAGATGGAGTGGAGGAGTGGAGGAGAGGTAGAGTGGAGGAGAGGTGGAGTGGAGGAGAAGAATGAAGAGGTAAGGAGGAGAGCACACGCCCAGCCATATATCTGACATAGTAATGGCGCACTGTGGCAGGTGCGCCATTACTATTTTTTATTTTTATTTTGAAGGCGGGAAGATAGTAATGGCGCACAATGGGCAAAGCCATTAGTAACTTTTTTTATTTTTTGATTTATTTTGAATTTTGAAGGCGGGAAGATACTAATGGCGCACCATGGGCAGGTGCGCCATTAGTAACTTTTTTTTGATTTATTTTGAATTTTGAAGGCGGGAAGATAGTAATGGCGCACCATGGGCAGGTGCGCCATTATTAAGTTTGAATTTTTTTGAATTTTTTTGCCTCTCCAGATCTTAAAAGCCCCGTATCTTTTTTTCTGTTAGGTTTTTGATGATTTTGAAAATGTTTAACGGGGTTCTCCGGTTAAATTCGGATGTAACTTTTCGAGTAGATGATTTTTCATATAAAAAACTTTTTCATCCGAGTTCGTATGCAAAAGTTATGCCCCATTTTTACAAATTCTTGAGAGATTTTGCAAAAAAGTCAAAAATTCATGTTTGTAAATTTTGCTAACAACTAGACCACATATCACATGGGAATCTTACTTTCATTTATTTTTTTGACATTTCTATCATTTTCTTTTATTTTTTTTTAAACTGAAAAGGCGGTCCACGGGGTGCACTGGGAATGTTTGGGCCAAAATACTAATGGCGCACCGTGGGAGTGGTGCGCCATTACTAGTAATGGCGCACCGTGGGAGTGGTGCGCCATTACTAGTAATGGCGCACCGCTCCCACGGTGCGCCATTAGTAGTTTTGAAAAAATTAAAAAAAATACTAATGGCGCACCGTCGGATGTGGTGTGCCATTAGTATTTGCACACTAATGGCACACCAAAACATGGTGCGCCATTAGTATTTAGTAATGGCGCACCACATGTACAGTGCGCCATTAGTGTCCATCCCATCTATAGCCCTTTTCCTAGTAGTGTACACCTAAAACCCCGGGTTAACCTGCCTCTTTAAGTAAGTCACGCCGCCCAGGTAAACCTGGTATGACCCTTCGAACTTTGACAAGTTACTCTAAAATGCAGACCCTGAACTTGTCAAGTTAAAGCGATGATTGGTTAAGGATTGCGGACCATCTTAAAAGGCTTTGCAAAAATGGTTTAACTCAGTGGCCTGGCAGCCCATGAAAAGCCTCGAATTTGGGGCCTGGCAGCCCGTGAAAAGCCTCGACTACAACGACTTTATTTGCCTTTTGCTAAGTTTTGCTCTCTTTTGTTAAGATTTATGGTGTTTTTTTAAACCGGTGTTTATCAAACCGGTTAGGTTGTCAACTACAAGTTGTCAGTACATGATCGAATCATAATCCAGAGACAATCAGCCCAGTCTGGCTTTGACTCAAAGTCACCAGTATGGAATAAACCGGAGTTCATCGCAACCCGGCACGGTTTTATCTTTAACCGGCATCATATAACAGGAATTACTTATCGTCCAGAGTAGGTTTATGACCCTCACTGCACTGTTGGTCAGCCAACATTGTGCTTATAGGTCACAGGTATCATATATTTCCATATTTGGTTATATTTTGCAAACCTTGGTTCCAAACCTTGGTCATATATATATACTTGGGTATCATGACTTGCCCGGTGGTAAACCGTCAGGGCGTGATACGTCTACGTCGTATCTATAATTTTTATTTGTTCCATGCCAATATTCTACAACTTCCATATACTTTTTGGCAACTTTTTATATTATTTTTGGGACTAACATATTGATCTAGTGCCCAGTGCCAGTCCCTGTCTGTTGCATGTTTTTGGTTTCGCAGAATATCCATATCAAACGGAGTCCAAACGGGATAAAACGGATGGAGCTTATTTTTGGAAAATATGGTAAATTTGGAAGGAAAATCAACGCGAACCAGTGCCCAAGGTGGTCACGAGGCAGGGGGGCGCGCCCCCTACCCTCGTGAGCCCACCGTAAGGCAGTTGATGCTCTTCTTTTGCCGCAAGAAAGCTAATATTCGGAAAAAAATCACGGCGAAGGTTTCTGGCCAATCGCAGTTACGGATCTCCATATATACACGAAACGGTGAAACAGAGCCAGAAGAGAACGCAGAAACAGAGAGATAGATCCAATCTCGGAGGGGCTCTCGCCCCTCCCAAGCCATGGGAGCCAAGGATCAGAGGGGAAACCCTTCTCCCATCTAGGGAGAAGGTCAAGGAAGAAGAAGAAGGGGGGCTCTCTCTCCCCCTTGCTTCCGGTGGCGCCGGAACGCCGCCGGGGGCCATCATCATCACCGTGATCTTCACCAACACCGCTGTCATCTTCACCAACATCTCCATCACCTTGCCCCTTCTATATTCAGCGGTCCACTCTCCCGCAACCCACTGTACCCTCTACTTGAACATGGTGCTTTATGCTTCATATTATTTTCCGATGATGTGTTTCCATCCTATGATGTCTGAGTAGATTTTCGTTGTCCTATCGGTGATTGATGAATTGCTATGATTGGTTTGAATTGCATGTTTTATTATTGGTGCTGTCCTATTGTGCCCTCCGTGTCGCGCAAGCGTGAGGGATTCCCGCTGTAGGGTTTGCAATATGTTTATGATTTGCTTATGGTGGGTTGCGTGAGTGACTGAAACACAAACCCGAGTAAGTAGGTTGTTTGTGTATGGGATAAAAGGGGACTTCATGCTTTAGTGCTATGGTTGGGTTTTACCTTAATGAATCTTTAGTAGTTGCGGATGCTTGTTAGAGTTCCAATCATAAGTGCATATGATCCAAGTAGAGAAAGTATGTTAGCTTATGCCTCTCCCTCAAATAGAATTGCAATAGTGATTACCAGTCTAGTAATATAGTCAGTTTCCTAGGGACAATTCCACAACTCCTACCACCACTTTTCCACACTCGCCATATTTACTTTAGTTGTGTCTTTATCTAAACAGCCCCTAGTTTTTATTTACGCGTTCTTTACTTTCTTGCAAGCCTATCCTATCACACCTACAAAGTACTTCTAGTTTCATACTTGTTCTAGGTAAAGCGAACGTCAAGCGTGCGTAGAGTTGTATCGGTGGTCGATAGAACTTGAGGGGATATTTGTTCTACCTTTAGCTCCTCGTTGGGTTCGACACTCTTACTTATCGAAAATTGTTTCGATCCCCTATACTTGTGGGTTATCAAGACCTTTTTCTGGCGCCGTTGCCGGGAAGCAATAGCGTGGGGTGAATATTCTCGTGTGTGCTTGTTTGCTTTATCACTAAGTAATTTTTATTTGTTGTTCTTAGTTGTTCTCTATCTTTAGTTATGGATATGGAACATGAAATACCAAAAAAATTAGGTGTACTTGCTACTCATGAGGATGGGGTAACTCCTAAAACCCCCGATTCTCATTATGTGAGAGATATTCTGTACTACTCTGATAATCCTGAGAAAACCCCATTCAACTTTATAATGGGAGACACGTTGGATCAACGTGAATACTTTAGGGATTATCGCTCGACACAAAAAGGGAAACTATTATGGGATCAATTTATTATGTTGCGTTGGTATGCGGAATCTATGCTTGAAATATGATATTACTTGTTGCTCTAGGATGGAGGCTCCACACCTTCCCTTTTCATGCGAATTTAATGATAATGAAACCTTAGCTTCTTATGCTAATGGTATATATGATTACTATGATGTGGAACAAATAGAAGAATTTGTTGCTTTTAAGGTTGCTTATGAAATTGAATCTTTGTTTGAAAAATATGAAGCTTTAGATGATGATGCTTATAGGCCTGAAAATCTTGCTATACTTAGATATTGCTATGAAAATTATGAATACAATTACTATATTAATGCTTTTATGAAGAAAGTCAACGCTGTCCAAGAAGAGACTAATATTTTGCAGGAAGCTATGGAAGAAGAAATTGATGAAACTGTGAGCTCATTGGATGAAAAAGGTGATGAGGAGAGCGAAAAACAAAAGGAGGAAGAGCGGATTAGCTACCCGTGCCCACCTTCTAATGAGAGTAACCCTCCAACTCATACATTATATAATTCCCCTTCGTGCTTACCGAAGGATGATTGCTATGATGATTGTTATGATCCCGTTGATTCTTTTGAAATATCCCTTTTTGATGATGCTTGCTATGCTTGTGGCCAAGATGCCAATATGAATTATGCTTATGGATATGAACTTGCTATAGTTCCTTATGTTATGAATGAAATTGTTGCTATTGCACCCACGCATGATAGTCCTATTATCTTTTTGAATTCTCCCGACTACACTATATCGGAGAAGCTTGCACTTATTAAGGATTATATTGATGGGTTCCCTTTTACTACTACACATGATGATTTTGATGAATATAATATGAATGTACTTGCTGCTCCTACTTGCAATTATTATGAGAGAGGAACTATATCTCCACCTCTCTATGTTTCCAACATGATAAAATTGCAAGAAACTGTTTATACTATGCATTGGCCTTTACTTTGTGTGCAGGAATTGTTATTTTATAACATGCCGATGCATAGAAAGAGAGTTAGACTTCGTCATTACATGATATATGCTACTTTTTGCTCACTGCTAAATTACAAATCATTGTTAATTAAAATTGGCTTTGATATACCTTGGGATCCGGGTGGATCCATTACTTGAGCACTATATGCCTAGCTTAATGGCTTTAAAGAAAGCGCTGCCAGGGAGACAACCCGGAAGTTTTAGAGAGTCATTTATTTCTGTTGAGTGCTTTCGTTTAAAAACAACGAAAATAAAGAGGGGAACCTAAAACTTTTCAAAAAGAAAGTGAAAGTGAGAGAGACAAGCATTGTGGAAGTGGGAGAGCTCCTTGAACTTTGTTCATGCTCACGGAAACTTTGTGAATCTTGATTACAGAAAGTTTTCATAAAAAATAATTATCCCCTTGTACAATTCCATTGTATTATAAAAATAATGTGCCAAGGTTTTCCTTTAGGATGTTTACAATGCTTGTTGGTTTGTGCGGTGCAGGACAGAAACTTTGGCTGTAGTGCGCGAATTTTAATTTTTTTACCGGAACGACAAATGGTTCTGATTCTTTTGCACTGTATTGCTGTACAATTTTTTTATTTTTCCTAATTTTGGCAGAATTTTTCAAGTTTCATAAGTATGGTGAATGTTCATATTCCTACAAATTGTTCTGTTTTAGACAAATTCTGTTTTTGATGCATAGTTTGCTTGTTTTGATTAAACTATCAATTCATATCAGTGATTAAGCCATGAGAAAGCTATATTACAGTAGACACAATGCAAAAACAAAATATGAATTGGTTTGCAACAGTACTTAGAGTGGTGATTTGCTTTATTATACTAACGGATCTTACCGAGTTTTCTGTTGGAGTTTTGTGTGGATGAAGTGTTCGATGCTCGAGAAGGCCTCGATGTGAGAACAAGGAAGAGAGGCAAGAATATCAAGCTTGGGGATGCCCGAGGAACCCCAAGTAAATATTCAAGGAGACTCAAGCGTCTAAGCTTGGGGATGCTGGGAAGGCATCCCCTCTTTCTTCAACAAGTATCGGTATGTTCTCGGATTCGTTTCGTTCATGCGTTATGTGCAAGTCTTGGAGCGTCTTTTGCTTTTAGTTTTCACTTTTCTTTTATGCACCATGCTGGTATGAGATGGTCCTTGGTTGATTTATAAGAATGATCTTTGCACTTCACTAATATCTTTTGAGTATGGCTTTATAGAATGCTTCATGTGCTTCACTTATATCATTTGAAGTTTGGATTGCCTGTTTCTCTTCACTTAGACAACCGCCATTTGTAGAATGCTCTTTTGCTTCACTTATATTTGTTAGAGCGTGGGCATATATTTTGTAGAAAGAATTAAACTCTCTTGCTTCACTTATATCTATTTAGAGAGATGACAGGAACTGGTCATTCACATGGTTAGTCACAAAATCCTACGTAAAACTTGTAGATCACTGAATATGATATGTTTGATTCCCTGCAATAGTTTTGCGATATAAAGGTGGTGATATTAGAGTCGTGCTAGTTGAGTACTTGTGAAATTGAGAAATACTTGTGTTGAGGTTTGCAAGTCCCGTAGCATGCACGTATGGTGAACTGTTATGTAACGTAAGTCGGAGCATGAGGTGTTTATTGATTGTCTTCCTTATGAGTGGCGGTCGGGGACGAGGATGGTCTTTTTCCTACCAATCTATCCCCTAGGAGCATGCGCGTAGTACTTTGTTTCGATGACTAATAGATTTTTGCAATAAGTATGTGAGTTCTTTATGACTAATGTTGAGTCCATGGATTATACGCACTCTCACCCTTCCATCATTGCTAGCCTCTTCGGTACCGTGCATTGCCATTTCTCACCTCGAGAGTTGGTGCAAACTTCGCCGGTGCATCCAAACCCCGTGATAAGATACGCTCTATCACACATAAACCTCCTTATATCTTCCTCAAAACAGCCACCATACCTACCTATTATGGCATTTCCATAGCCATTCCGAGATATATTGCCATGCAACTTCCATCATCATCCTATTCATGACTTGAGCATTTATTGTCATATTGCTTTGCATGATCTTAAGATAGCTAGCATGATGTTTTCATGGCTTGTCTGTTTTTTTATGTCATTGCTACGCTAGATCATTGCACATCCAGGTACACCGCCGGAGGCATTCATATAGAGTCATATCTTTGTTCTAGATATCGAGTTGTAATATTGAGTTGTAAGTAAATAAAAGTGTGATGATCATCATTATTAGAACATTGCCCCAGTGAGGAAAGGATGATGGAGACTATCATTCCCCCACAAGTCGGGATGAGACTCCGGACTTTACAAAAAAAATAAAAGAGGCCAAAGAAGCCCAAATAAAAAAAGAGGCCAAAGAAGCCCACCAAAAAAAGAAAAAAAGAAAAAAAAGAAAAGAAAGAAAAAAATGAGAGAAAAAGAGAGAAGGGGCAATGTTACTATCCTTTTTCCACACTTGTGCTTTAAAGTAGCACCATGTTCTTCATATAGAGAGTCTCTTGAGTTATCACTTTCATATACTAGTGGGAATTTTCATTATAGAACTTGGCTTGTATATTCCAACGATGGGCTTCCTCAAATGCCTAGGTCTTCATGAGCAAGCAAGTTGGATGCACACCCACTTAGTTTCAGTTTGAGCTTTCATATACTTATAGCTCTAGTGCATCCGTTTCATGGCAATCCCTACTCCTCACATTGATATCTATTAATGGGCATCTTCATAGCCCGTTGATACGCCTAGTTGATGTGAGACTTTCTTCTTTTTTTGTCTTCTCCACATAACCCCCACCATCATATTCTATTCCACCTATAGTGCTATGTCCATGGCTCACGCTCATGTATTGCGTGAAAGTTGAAAAGGTTTGAGAAACGTCAAAAGTATGAAACAATTGCTTGGCTTGTCATCGGGGTTGTGCATGATGTTAATATTTTGTTTGGTGAAGATGGAGCATAGCCAGACTATATGATTTTGTAGGGATGAGCTTTCTTTGGCTATGTTATTTCAATAAGACATAATTTCTTGGTTGGTATGCTTGAAGTATTATTGTTTTTATGTCAAACAATAGACTATTGCCTTGAATCACTCGTGTCTTAATATTCATGCCATGATTAGACATATGATCAAGATTATGCTAGGTAGCATTCCACATCAAAAATTATCTTTTTTATCATTTACCTACTCAAGGACAAGCAGGAATTAAGCTTGGGGATGCTGATACGTCTCCGTCGTATCTATAATTTTTGATTGTTCCATGCCAATATTCTACAACTTCCATATACTTTTTGGCAACTTTTTATTTATTTTTGGGACTAACATATCGATCCAAAGGCCCAAGTGCTAGTCCCCTGCATTTGCATGTTTTGGTTTCGCAGAATATCCATATCAAACGGAGTCCAAACGGGATAAAAACGGACGGAGCTTATTATTGGAAAATATGGAAAATTTGGAAGGAAAATCAACGCGAACCAGTGCCCGAGGTGGTCACGAGGCAGGGGCGCGCGTGCCCCCTGGGCGCGCCCCCCTACCCTCGTGTGCCCACCGTAAGGCGGTTGATGCTCTTCTTTTTCCACAAGAAAGCTAATATTCGGAAAAAAATCACGGCGAAGGTTCCACGCCAATCGGAGTTACGGATCTCCATATATACGAAAGCGGTGAAAGCAGAGCGTAAGAGAACGCAGAAGCAGAGAGATAGATCCAATCTCGGAGGGCTCTCGCCTCCCAAGTCATGGGAGCCAAGGACGGAGGAAACCCTTCTCCCATCTAGGGAGAAGGTCAAGGAAGAAGAAGAAGAAGGGGGGCTCTCTCCCCCTTGCTTCCGGTGGCGCTGGAACGCCGCCGGGGGCCATCATCATCACCGCGATCTTCATCAACACCGCCGTCATCTTCACCAACATTTCCATCACCTTCCCCCTTCTATATTCAGCGGTCCACTCTCCCGCAACCCGCTGTACCCTCTACTTGAACATGGTGCTTTATGCTTCATATTATTTTCCGATGATGTGTTGCCATCCTATGATGTCCGAGTAGATTTTCGTTGTCCTATCGGTGATTGATGAATTGCTATGATTGGTTTGAATTGCATGTTTTATTATTGGTGTTGTCCTATTGTGCCCTCCGTGTCGCGCAAGCGTGAGGGATTCCCGTTGTAGGGTTTGCAATATGTTTATGATTTGCTTACGGTGGGTTGCGTGAGTGACTGAAACACAAACCCGAGTAAGTAGGTTGTTTATGCATTATGGGATAAAAGGGGACTTGATTCTTTAATGCTATGGTTGGGTTTTACCTTAATGAATCTTTAGTAGTTGCAGATGCTTGCTAGAGTTCCAATCATAAGTGCATATGATCCAAGTAGAGAAAGTATGTTAGCTTATGCCTCTCCCTCAAATAGAATTGCAATAGTGATTACCGGTCTAGTAATATAGTCAGTTGCCTAGGGACAATTCCACAACTCCTACCACCACTTTTCCACACTCGCCATATTTACTTTAGTTGTGTCTTTATCTAAACAGCCCCTAGTTTTTATTTACGCGTTCTTTACTTTCTTGTAAGCCTATCCTATCACACCTACAAAGTACTTCTAGTTTCATACTTGTTCTAGGTAAAGCGAACGTCAAGCGTGCGTAGAGTTGTATCGGTGGTCGATAGAACTTGAGGGAATATTTGTTCTACCTTTAGCTCCTCGTTGGGTTTGACTCTCTTAGTTATCGAAAACTGTTGCGATCCCCTATACTTATGGGTTATCAGGGCGCTTTAAGCTTTTTACCTGCAGGAACAGCTTGACTAAATGGCTATGAATTGTGCATATCATATCTTAAGCATGTCGGATTAAGCAAGCATAAGTAGCAGATAAAAATGCACGAAGGCATACCGGACCAAGTATTTTAACTAGCCTATCACAAGGTGTTTCAAGTGCCCAAAAGGATAATTGTTTTTTCAAGTACATGTTGCAGCATGTAGAAGACTGAACCAGCCTCCGGTTCAAGATTGGTCACCAGCTTGGCCTGACGGCTGCGGATCATCTCGCGCCGGTTCACCTCCTTCTTCTCTACCCAGTGGCTAGAAGTCAACAATCACTCAGTCGATCCCAGTTAAGGCTTGGAATACAGCTTCATCGCTTATAAGCGTGGACGGTTTAATGTCAGGGGCATAAGTGTGCTTACGGATTGGCGGGATAAGATTTTGAGCTTCTGGAATTGGTGCAGCTACCCGTTTGTTCTTGTCATCATAACTTGCCTGATAGTATGAAAGGTCCGCTTCTTCAACAAGTTGACAGGCCAATGGGCGTACTTCCCGGTTTATGATTCGGAGATCATCTTTGCCAAACTCGCTCATCTTCCTTCAAACCGGGTAACCTTGGGCTGCTTCGGTGGATCAAAGTCGGTACCCATGCTTTTGCCCGGTCGGTCTTGACCAAAGCGCTTTGTTCTAGCGGCAGACTTTTTTAGCTCGTCTACCCGGGTAGGAAGCATAGATAACCTTTCTAAGGTGTCCTTGATCAAGGTGGGAGGAGGATTGTTGTGTGAAGCAGTATAGATGATCCGCTGCGCACCAGTATACAGCTGCTCTATCAGGGTATAGGCCGCTTTCAACTTCTTCTGTACATCAGAGCCCAGATGGCTAATACGAGTTCCTGCATTATTACAAGTCTTAGTAAACCGGCAAAGCATGAAAGGATATGTTGACAGCAGACGTCAAGGATGTTTACCGAACACAGCAGTAGTCATGGCATGAATCTGCCGCTTTACGCCAGTCAGTTCATCAACCACCGGTTTAAGAGTGGCTTTCTGCTTTTTCAGACCTTTTAATCAAAGCATATTTTACAGTCTCCCAATCCGCCCGCTCTTTATTGAAGCCTTCTTTAAGTTTCTCCATAGCGCCTAAAGAGCTGGTTAACTCTTCCTTGGCTTTGGAGGTTTCAGCCTGTTGGGATTTGAGGTTCTCCTCCTGATTGGTGGTCTGGCTCTCTTTTTTGCTCAGTTCAGACTATAAAGAGACAGATATATAATGAGTTGACAGTACATATTTCAAGTACCAAGCACATAACACGTTATGCCCTTAGTACTTGGGGGCTAATGCATATTTTCTCTTTATCAGAAATTTTTGCAAGTCCCAAGCATGATACAAGTGTTAAGCTTGGCACTTGGGGGCTAATGTGTATTTGCTCATAAATTGCTGAGATGGGAATTCTTCTACAAAGTCCCGGTTCATCTTTATAAAGTTAAACCGGCCCTTGGGGGCTACATCAGTGAAGTTAAGATGCATGGTTGTAAACATGAAATTGTTATTAAAGTCCCGGTTTAAATTGGTATCTTAAACCGTCACTTGGGGGCTACTGGAGTTGATAAGCTGCAATAAAATATAAGAGAGAAACACTTATGAATTTACCTCATATCGTTCCTTCATCATATTTACCAAACCGGCTTCGTAGTCAAGGCTGGTGTATAGACGGTTCAGGAAGCCAGAATGAAGGTCTTGAGCACTTAGATGGACACAGTTTGATAAATCGGCGTTCCATTTGCCTTTGCCAATTGCAGAGAGTTCTTCTTTGGCAGTATGCTTTGACAGAGCGACAGGATTGCCAGGAGCGGTATGACCAGTGCCAGTAATCATAACATCATCATCTTTTTCGTCAGCAGCTGTTGCTGGAGTTGCCGGTTTGTCAGTGTTTTTAACCGGACTTGCCGGTTTATCATCAGCTTGGACAGGACTGGTGGGGTGGTCAGCATGGCCTGTGGTGTCAACTTCTGCCTGCTCAGCAACGAAGTCATGATCTTGAGGCGGTGTGTCATTCAGCGTGTCATCAATGTTGGCCTCTTCAGGATCTGGAGTTTTCTCCGGTTCAACAGCCACATCTTCTTCAGTCGGTTTGTTCAACCAAGCCTTCTTACTGGGTCTGGGCTTGGCGCTAAGAAAAACAAATATGAGGATCATCACAGTATATATTCAAATAAACTATTAAGGATAAAAATAAAGGTATGACTCACCCAATCATTGTTTTGAGGGGTGGGAGCTTTGTAGCAGACGACTCGCCAGAAGATGAGTGAGAAGTGCCATGATAATTTGAGTCAGATGGGTTAAGAGGCTGACGGAAACAACCTGCTTTGGGGCATGAAGTGTCAAAGGATAAGAGACCTCTGCTCGGCGTTTCCGAACTGGGCTGTTCGGTAAACCGGCGGAGGTAACTACCTGGCCGCTGTGCCGGGTTGTGCAGTGAGCTTCGTGCTGTTGTGTCTTCAAAATAAAGTTTGGGTCCAAGTAAGCAAGGGGGTGAGAAAATTTTACTTTCCGATTTGCTCGACGGATTTTCGATGTTGACAGAGGATCTGAATCGGAGGAAAGAATGATTACCTCTACATCATCAGCGTGAGTGCCTTCAACGTCGTCCTGGTAATAATCATTGTCAATGAGGTGTATGAAAAATGAACCAAGAGAATCAAGTTCTACCTCTGGTTCCGGATTACCCACATCGTCATCAGCTGGTGGATCGGAGGATGCAGTGGTCCTTCTCTTGGCAGGTTTTTTAACAACCTTGGTCTTTGGACGAACTGGCTTGACCGGTTTGTACTGTGGGGTTTCTTGTTCCAGAATTCATCATCACCCTGTAAGAAAATAATCACACTTTCAGAGAATATTTGGACAGAAACAACTTCAGATAAAAAGATTATATGATTCTTACAGCTGGCGGTTTGTTGAAGACGCAGAAAGGGAGTAGTCCGGTTTGGGCACAAACAACCTCCGGTTCGTTCAACATCTTTTTCACAGCTTCAGTGACTTCTTCATCTGTAAGCTGAATGTCAATGTGCCACTGAGCATCCTTCAGATTCTCCATATACTCACACATCAAACCGGATCGCCGGCTTAAGGGCAGGATGCTCCAGCTTATCCAGCAACGAGCAAGATCAACTCCTGTCAAACCGTTCGTCGTGAAGGCTCTAAGCTTTGATAATTGAGGAGCATAGTTGGCCCTTTCTTTTGCAGTCAGTCTCTGAGGGAAGGGATGTGTGTTGCTCAGGCGTTCAGGGCGGTAACCCGGCAGGGGGTTTTCATCAGGTGGAGATGTATCCTTGCAGTAAAACCAGGTCTGGTTCCACTGCTTGGGATGACTGTGAAGCTTGGGATGGGGAAAAGTAACTTCCTTCCTTTTCTGAATCGCCATTCCACCCAATTCAGTGTTCGGTCCATCTGTGAATTCTGTGCGACGGTTTAGGGGAAGAAATCCCTGAACAGTTCTACTGTAGGTTCCTCTTGTAGATAAACCTCACAAAAGACTTGGAAGTGGCAGATGTTGGTCACAGAATTAGGACCGATGTCTTAAGGGCGCAGTTGAAAGCTAGCCAGTACATCCCGGAAAAATTTTGAACCGGGAGGGCTAAAACCCCGGCCTAAGTGATCAGCGAACACAACTACTTCTCCGTCCTTGGGTGTAGGAGGATTTTCTGGGCCAGGGACCCTCCAGTGGATGACATCTTTTTTCGCTAAAGCGCCCATTTTAACAAGGTTGTTTAATTGTTCTTCAGTCACTCGAGAAGGGACCCAGTTGCGTTCATAGACTTGCTTGGCCATGGCAATGAGAATCTGAAACATTATTGTTGCCGGTTTAAGATTTACAGTTGACAAATATACAGCAATATAAGGGTGTCAGCATATTGTTAAACCGGAGTTGGTTGTTCGTAAACCGGAGTTTACTGATGAAGACAGCGTAATGGTAAGGTGCATTGGCAGTTTAACAGGGGACTAATGGTATCTACTGGGTTACTGGGTCATTATTTTTTCTATGAAGTTAAACCGCCTAATCTGGTATTGAAGATACAAGTCCAAAGATGCATAAGTGAAGGGAAAACAGGTTTCATAAGTTGGCATTATAATTTTGGACCTACCGCATGTCAGGAAAAGAAAATATATTCAGACCTAAATATTGGTACCGAAGTTGTTGATAAAAGTTCAGATGGGATCTTCTATTCAAACGAGAGGCATTGATGGAAAAGAAGGGCTACGTCTATCGCCGTACAGGATGAGCATCAAGGTTTGAATCAAAAGCTATCATATAATGACGAACATTGGCGAACTCCGACGAACACCGAGGAACGCTGAAACCCTAGAGACAGATCTGTGCTGAAAGAAAAGAGAGCTACTGATGCTGATGGAAGAGTGGAGAAGCGCCGTGATTCTCTGGTACGTTCAGGGTGATGCAGCGGTCGGAGCGAGGGTCGACGGCGGCGGCGGAGCTCCAAGGGTCGGGCAGTGCAAGGAAGAGGATGAAGTGAAGAGATACGGGGGGAATGGAAAGACCCCCTGGTCCTATTTATAAAGGCAAAAGATAAGCGTCGGGCGCGAAAATCGAGGAGCCCAAAATTTGGATATAAGGCGGAGTTGTCGCCTCGATTGTTGGAGGCTCATTAATGAGAATGGATTATATGCAGTTTAAAATAAAATGATGTCATGGCGGTTTACCATGGTCTTGGAAATTGACGTCACAGCGATTTACGGATTATGTGAAGATATTGAGGAAGAAATTTTCTTAAGTACTAAGGATTGACATGAACCAGTTCAAATCAATCTGGGGCCTAATGTTGGGGATATTACTACTGGGTGTAAACCGGCCTGGAGAGGCCAGACTAACCCCATCAGCAGTTTATTATCTTTGAAGCCCATGAAGACGGACGATGAACGCTTTATGAAGGCCCAGGCCCAGAGCCGGTTTAAAGCCTGTAGACGTAAACCGGCATTGATATGTAACTTGTGTTGTAAGGTAGAAAGAGTGGAGACCGAGCCGGACACGTTTATGAGCCGGCCTCGGGATTCTGTAAACGGACGGGCGTCAACCCATGTATATAAGGGGACGACCCGGCAGCGGTTCAAGGAGAACGGACAACAACTCGAGACTCAGGCAAAGCGTATTCGCCCCCTGGTCATTAAAACCCCAGCAATTCAACCACAACTAGACGTAGGCTTTTACCTTCATCGTAAGGGGTCGAACTAGTATAAAACTCTCTTGCGTCCCTTGTCCGCTTTAACCCCTTTAAGCTAACCCGCAGCGATGGCTCCATGACTAAGTCCTCTCACGTGGACATCTTTTGTGACAAAACTACGACAGTTACGTTGATGCACGCTTTGACACTGATCCGGACGATTCTAAATCGCAAACCAGATACGTAATTATATTGAACGGTGGAGCTGTCAGTTGGAGCAGTTCTAAACAAAGCGTAGTGGTGGGATCTAAGTGTGAAGCGGAGTACATTGCTGCTTCGGAAGCAGCGAATGAAGGAGTCTGGATGAAGGAGTTCATATCTGATCTAGGTGTCATACCTAGTGCATCGGGTCCAATGAAAATCTTTTGTGACAATCTTGGTGCAATTGCCTTGGCAAAGGAATCCAGATTTCACAAGAGAACCAAGCACATCAAGAGACGCTTCAACTCCATCCGGGATCAAGTCCGTGGGAGACATAGAGATTTGCAAGATACATACGGATCTGAATGTTGCAGACCCGTTGACTAAGCCTCTTCCACGAGCAAAACATGATCAGCACCAAGGCTCCATGGGTGTAGAATCATTACTGTGTAATCTAGATTATTGACTCTAGTGCAAGTGGGAGATTGAAGAAATATGCCCTAGAGGCAATAATAAAGTTATTGTTTATTTCCTTATATCATGGTAAATGTTTATTATTCATGCTAGAATTGTATTAACCGGAAACATGATACATGCGTGAATACATAGACAAACAGAGTGTCAGTAGTATGCCTCTACTTGACTAGCTCGTTGATCAAAGATGGTTATGTTTCCTAGACATAGACATGAGTTCTCATTTGATTAACGGGATCACATCATTAGGAGAATGATGTGATTGACATGACCCATTCCATTAGCTTAGCACTTGATCGCTTAGTGTTGCTATTGCTTTCTTCATGACTTATACATGTTCCTATGACTATGAGATTATGCAACTCCCGTTTACCGGAGGAACACTTTGTGTGCTAACAAACGTCACAAAGTAACTGGGTGATTATAAAGGTGCTCTACAGGTGTCTTCGAAGGTACTTGTTGAGTTGGCATATTTCAAGATTAGGTTTTGTCACTCCGATTGTCGGAGAGGTATCTCTGGGCCCACTCGGTAATACACATCACTATAAGCCTTGCAAGCATTGTAACTAATGAGTTAGTTGCGGGATGATGTATTATGGAACGAGTAAAGAGACTTGCCGGTAAAGAGATTGAACTAGGTATTGAGATATCGACGATCGAATCTCGGGCAAGTAACATACTTATGACAAAGGGAACAATGTATGTTGTTATGCGGTTTGACCGATAAAGTTCTTCGTAGAATATGTAGGAGCCAATATGAGCATCCAGGTTCCGCTATTGGTTATTAACCGGAGACGTGTCTCGGTCATGTCTACATAGTTCTCGAACCCGTAGGGTCCGCACACTTAAAGTTCTGTGACGATTGGTATTATGAGTTTTTGTGTTTTGATGTACCGAAGGTAGTTCGGAGTCCCGGATGTGATCTCGGACATGATGAGGAGTCTCTAAATGGTCGAGACATAAAGATTGATATATCGGAAGCCTATATTTGGACATCGGAAGAGTTCCAGGTGAAATCGGGATTTTCTTAGTAATGCAAGGTTACGGACCCCCCCACCGGGATGTAATGGGCCTATTGGGCCTTAGTGAAGAAGAGAGAGGGCAGCCCGGGGAGGTGGCGCTGCCCCCTTGCCCCAGTCCGAATTGGACAAGGGAAGGGGGCGGCTGCCCCCCTCTCCTTCCTTCTCTCCACCTCCTCCTTCCCCATTCTCCTACTCCTACAAGGAAAGGAGGAGTCCTATTCCCGGTGGGAGTAGGACTCCCCCCTTGGCGCGCCCTCCTCCTTGGCCGGCCGCCTCCCCCCTTGCTCCTTTATATACGTGGGCAGGGGGCACCTCTAGACACACAAGTTGATCTGTTGATCTTTCCCAGCCGTGTGCAATGCCCCCTCCACCATATTCCACCTCGGTCATATTGTAGCGGTGCTTAGGCGAAGCCCTGCGTCGGTTGCAACATCATCACGCCGTCGTGCTGACGAAACTCTCCCGTGAAGCTCTACTGGATCGGAGTTCGCGGGACGTCATCGAGTTGAACGTGTGCTAAACTCAGAGGTGTCGTACGTTCGGTATTTTATCGGTCGGACCGTGAAGACGTACGACTACATCAACCGCGTTGTGCTAACGCTTCCGCTTTCGGTCTACGAGGATACGTGGACAACACTCTCCCCTCTCGTTGCTATGCATCACTATGATCTTGTGTGTGCGTAGGATTATTTTTTTAAATTACTACGTTCCCCAACATATCTTACCCACATAATTTAAATTTATTTCTTCTATTACATGAAAGTGTATGTACTAGAAGACCCCCATAATTTGCACACACACACACACATGGGTACGGTCAATAAGAACGTAGTGCGATTTTTCCTAGGTGTATCTACAGTCTTAGCCAGTTCTAGCGTGTCATTAGATGAAATAACATCATGGATTGATGCTCCCGATCCTTTTGAAATTAGCAGCAATAATCATTCAACCGTTGCAAGTAAAGCTCTCATGAGATTTTTTTTTTCATTCTCGTGCTTGATTCTTTAAGCGGTTTCTAACTCTGGCGGAATTGTTGCCTGCTTGCTGTTTGGAAATAAATCTACTCTTCTGGTTCTTCCCTTCTTGATGGCCCCGATCGGATGTGGATGTTCTGCAACCACAACTATAGCCGACCCCCTATCCTATAACTCCTCAAATGTTGTCCTAAACCATAGCTCCTTAAACATTAAGGAGTTAGGTAGTGATTGGACCTAACCAAACCCCTATACTTAACTCCCTAAAAGCAATTTCTTTAGCTATCACAGATGCCACCTATTCTAGATTCAACGGCTGTGATTATTCTAAGCTCTAACGCAGGTAAAAGCATGTCTTGAACCATTCTCTATCAGGCTTATATCGAACGGCTCTTGTCCAGCAGGATCAGGCTAGCTCAGGTCGAATAAGAACTCCACAGTACAAGCGCTAAGATACTGTTTTTGCACAAGCAACCAATTGCATTAATTGTGAGAAGAATCAAGCCTCAATCTTTACTCATTTTCTATCCAATCTTTAAGCACATCCATGTGTGTATGTCTGTATAGGGAGTGCTCTAACCCAAGTACATTCAATTAACAATGTTGACGCACCGAATGAATAATTAATTACCAGAGGCGCTAATGTTTGATGTGGAGTATTGTCGATGGCAAGAGGAGCACAACCCGCTGTTGTACGAGCGGCAGGTGGCACCTGCCGGAGGGTCAGGGTGGACGTACCCAGCGGGCTTTTCGGCCCGCTCGTGGCCCGCTCGGTCCTGGCCCGGTAGATAATTTGGACGGTCCGGTCTGCCAAATCAGGCCCGAGAAAATGTCGGTCCGATCCGGTCTTTAACCGAGCCGACTGAGCGGACCGAGAAACGCAGTCATCGTCGCGGTCACCGGCAGCCCCTGGGTGAACCACCGTGTCCCCGAGCTTGCCCTCTCCTTCCTTGTTCTCCTCCTCGTGCCCCATAGCCTCTTTCCGCCGCTCGCCGTCGATGCCGTGCGTGCACTGCTGCCTTTCGCGAGTTCTCGATCATGGCAACAGTTTCAGCAGAGCACGCACGCACGCATGAAACGCTCGGCCGTGATTTTTGGATCGTGGGAGAAACGCTAAGCCGTGATTTTCTCGTCCAACAAATCAGGCAAGTGTTGTTTTGGAAGGTGCTAGATTTTAGGGTCAGATATTATCTCACATCTAACTTCCTCTCGTATCTAACTCCCTCATCTTTGATTTTTTTAAAGTCTTTTATGGATTTGTTTTGTCCCTAAGGATGAGAAAGTTAGATGTGAGATATTATCTCATATCTAGATGTGAAATAGCAAACCTGTAGATTTTATACCGTCAGCTTCCTATAATCACGTCACGCACGATCCCATGACCCATGGTGCCGTTTCCTTTTGTTCAGTCAAAACAGAAAACGGAAAGTAACAGAGAAACAGGGCTTGATCCAAAAATTACGTTACCGTTTGACAATCTTCACGTCCGGTTTGATCCGCTAATCACGCAAGGCCCGCACACGAGAAAGGGAAATATTTAGAGCCGGTGCACCGGCCGAACGCTCGGCCGGCCGCGTCCAGGCTGGCAACAGGGCCACACACATACCACCGCTTAAATATCCTTCTTATCCTCACGAATCGCTCCCATCCATTCATTCGTCGCTGTTGTTTCCTTTTATCTTCTAGCGTCTTGTTCCCCGCGGCAGCCTTCATAGTAATCTTCGCCGGTGATGACGACGCCAATCCCACACCAGCCTGCCCCCCGTCCACCCCGCAGCAGTCTTCCCGCAAATGGGCGCTATTTTGGGAGGCCTCCACCACCGCGCGTTGCAAGGGAGAGGGAGGGGGAGGGCCGGAGGGAGGTCGTTGCCTGCGGCACCTATGTGGTGCGGTGCGGCGGACCGGCCGGGGGATTTGCCGGTGACGATGGTGGTCGGCGATAACGGCGGTGGGCGCCATGGTTTTTTTTTTTTTTGCTGCATGAATTTCTTTTTTGCTGGAACCACTTTTTCTTTAGCTGGATCCTTCTTTCCTTTTTGCTACAAACTGATAGATGGTACTATGTTGCTGCCATGATGTTTTTCGCTAGATCAATTTTTGCTGGAACCATTTTTGTTTTTTGCTGGAACTATCATTCGATTTTGCTGCATGGGCGAAGATGGTTGTTTGGCGGCGACGGCGGTGCCCGCCATGATTTTTTGCTGGAACCTCTTAGGATTTTTGCTGGAACCGTTTTTAATTTTGCTGCAATTCAAGAGGATGGTGGTGCTGTCGCCGCTGGATTTTTGCTACATTTAAATTTTTGCTGGAACCTCTTTTCAATTTTGCTACAACCGGTGATAAATTTTGCTACAACCGACGATAAATTTTGCTACAATGGCGACGGGTGGTGGCGCCGATGAGCTTTTTTTGCTGGAACCAGCAATTTTTTTTGCTACTACCGGCGGACATTTTTGTTGCCACCGGCAAACCCAAAGGAGAGTGCTTTTTTCGTGAGCTCATCCCCGGGGTGTTGCGACCGGTGACCGGCTATATGGCCATCCCATCGGTGCTGCCATCGCCCAGTGAGGGAGCTGCATCCGTGGGGGTTAAGTTGCTGTATTCATGGATCCGACAAGGAATACATGAGACTGACGACGGTGAGGCCGGCGACCGGAGGCGAGCCGGTGACCGGCGGCCATGGCGAGCCACCGGTGGTGCAGGTTGTTACAGACATGCGGCCAGCCACGGGCAATGCGGGTTGTGGCAGACGGCGATGGCGGGCCAGAGTCAACTATGTGTTTTCCCTCTGTTTTTCCTAATGAAGCGGGGTGAAGACGTTAGAGATCGAGCGGTTTAAAACAGGCTAATCGTACAGCGTAGGTTGGACCGGCCCAAATTCTAGCGCCCCACGAGAAATCATGGACTCATGCACACAATAGATTACTTGCATGCAACAGAATAACTGCTAATCAACAAACATGTGCACGTTCATGGCAAAGAACCGCGGCGCCCACGCACTTCCCACGGCACGTCGCGCTCACCTCGTCACCGGCGCTCACGCATGTCACCCACCTCGCCACAGCACCCGCACACGTCGTACACCTCGCCGCTGCACCCATGCAAGTCGCCGCCGGTGGTCGTTGGCCGGTCCGCTCGGTCCGGCCCGGGCTTCGTCGTCGCCGGTCTGGTCCCCGGAATCAGGACCGTCATGCTGCTCGGTCCGGTCCGGCCCGGACCGCCGGCGGCCAGTCTAAACGTCGACTCGGACCAGGACCGGACCGGCCCAGACCGTGTCCACCCTGACCGGAGGGGGAGCTACGAATGTACGTGGAGAACTATCTCGCACACCACAACGAGGTGCTCGCACGGCCACTGATGAGGTGCAGCAGCACCCACGCCTTCTGTGTTGCCTCGTAGGGCTGTCTTGTCCATATGCTTGCGCAACTACGGCCAACCGATGGTGTAACCTATGCATTCCATCTGCGCCGCTACGTCGGTGATTTCGCAGGTAGAAGAGGAAGGCGGGGAGACAAATCAGGAAGACGAAGCAGCGATGCCCGCAGCCACGGCCATGAAACCACCATCGGCGAGGGCGGCCGATGGTGTGGGGCGTTGGAGGTTCTATTTTCCCGGTCACCGGGGCGGCGGACGGGAGAAAGAGGCATCGCACACATCAGAAGTCTTCATGACGGAGCTGGACGGCGGTGTTGAGGCCATGGCGGAGCAGGATGGTAGCACCACCCTAATCTCCATTGCTTCATCGCGGGATGCGGGCGCCGCGGAACAACCCACATATACCACATATTTCACTGCTCTATCCGTGGGTGTCCACGAAGGCTGATTATGTGGGCTTTTAAGTGGGCACCGCGGGCAGCCCGTGTCCACTTGCAGCCTGATCAGAGGAGAAGGAATCTTTTTTCTTAGACCTTGTGGCCCACTCAAAACTAAGAGAGTTGGGCACTTTCTCGAAATTAACTGCTTAGTATTTTGAGGTAACCATATAGGAGTGTGGCTAGGTGCAGCTATGTCGTGGGGATGATTCTGACAGTACGAGAGATGGGTAGGGAAGACACTGGATCTCGCTAGGAACAAGTGTGGCACATGGATTTTATCAGGTTCATGCCCCTCTCGGAATAGTATCAAGCCCTATATCATGTGCTCCTCGAGCTCTTCTTTCTCCGCGTATAGATGGGAATTACAAGGAATGCGAACCCATGTCCAAGTGGAAGGGAACGGCTTATATAAAGTGTGCCAAGTCCTCTGCCTTCTATGTTACATGTGATTGGATCATGACCATCATTTTTGTCTATTACAAAAGGTTACTAACATAAAAAAAAGGTTACTAACATCATAATGTCAATAACGTATGCCTCATTAACTATGACGATGCCTCAAATGCCTCACTCCGTCTGTTCCGCGATCTTTCCATCCAAGTGACGGGGGCTTCTCCAAGTGAAATGGGTGACCGACGTCGTTCTGAATCTATGTGTTCGTTTCATCCGAGTGGATTTCTTCCCTCAAGGTTACGACTGATACCAAGGCACGTTATGCCATGGTCCCATGGATTACGCCATATTAGGTCTTCATGGGCCTACCACTTAGTAGGTAACCCCATCAGCTATTCCCTCAAAAGATAATATTTTGAGATGATAATCGTTTATACGGGATCGTCTAGAGTTACCCTGAGGTCTCAGTTGCGTCGGGGTGTGGGGGTGCTATTTCCTCACCATGTTCTAGTGCCCTCATGGTCAACCTGATGGTGGTGCTAGCAGTTGTGAAATGTATCTGTTGCAAGCTCACCGGGTTGATTGTAGTATGTATTTTATTTCTTACAAGTTGTCTTTTCCCACTTTGGCATTTTGTCTATGTTGTTTGGGTCTTTGGTCATTGACTTGCGAGGAGGTTGGAGTTCTCTGGTCCGCGGTGTCGCTAAGTGTCTTAGGTGTAGACGTGTAGTAGCAATATATAGGTTGTTTTTAATCTATGAAATGTGAACTCTTTCTTACTTAACGTAACTGGTCTCTACATCTAAATCAACCAAAACTTAACTATGTCCAAGTCGAGTAGATAAAGTGCAGCTTCAGACTGAGAATATGCTAATATAGCACGTCTTCTTTTGCAGCAGATGTTTTATATTGTGTCGTGCCATAAAAATTACAATATTCACATAAATTTTATTCAAATTTTAGTTTTATAGAATGCCAAACTATTAATGTTAAAGATGGGCTCAAAGTTTCTGTATTCATCGGACATGTAACTAGTGCGGCTATAAATAACATGCACTTGTACATGTAAGGAAACAAATACTGGGTGTCAATGGGAGAAGTTGGCACACATCATGCATCTGCACCAAGTTGCATGAGACATTCCACGCAGCAAAGATCTTTTCCGGGGATAAGAGGCGTCGGGAATCTTAGTAGAAGGCTGCAATTTGATTAGCACAGTAGGTGAGGCACAGATTGCGCATACAATGTCACCCGTGGATCCAAAGGTAGTTGATTATGTAAGACACGAGCCTGCGAGCCGCACGGCACACTAGCCAGAGATAAGATGGGCGACTATGTGCCATTTTATTTCTTTTTTCTTTTTTTTCAAAAAGGAGACTCTCCGGCCTCTACATCAGAATGATGCATACGGCCATCTTATTAAACCAAATAAATAAGTTTCAACAAGGTTTCAAAGTCTCCAACTGAAAAGTGAAAAAAGCTCACACAAAGCCAAAATGGGCTAGAAACACAAACTAGCCAAATAAAGGATGTCACAACCGGCTGGCAAAAGAGAGATAGGTAAACTAATTGTCTATCCTATTACATGACCGCCATCCAAACTGGTTGAAGATATCCCGAGCTACCATCTCCCAGCGAATAGATCCAGTAACCAAACGCTCCCTGGCCTCCGTCAGAGTGAGTAGCGACCACGAACGGATCAACGCCGTGGCTCTAAAAATAACCTGCAAAAAATGAATGTGGGTTGTCCTGTTAAAAACCAAATCATTTCTGCAATTCCAGAGCGCCCACACCAAGGCACAGACTCCTACACGAATATGTCTCGCTAACTCGGGCTCTACCCCGTTAAGCCACGTTCCAAATAACGTGTTGACTGAACTCGGTGAGTAATATTAAAAGCAATATGGACCGTCCTCCATAAAACTTTAGCTAGCGGGCAATCAAGAAAAATGCTACATGTGCCATGGTGGTGCGTGAGTGTTGTGTGCATAATGATGTACGTACACAGGGAGGTGTCATGGTTTGAAGCGGCACGGCCCAGGGCGCTCTTCAATCAGCTAAACGAGTACGTGCGCTTGTGACTGGTGGACCTATCGTTTTTAAGGAATCGACTATATTGCCCTAAGGTCTTGGTTGTGGCGGGGTGGGGGCGTTGTTTCCTCACAATGTTCTTCTGCCCTCATGGTCAGCCTGATGCTTGTGCTAGCAGTTATCGTCTTTGCATATGGATTTTTGTGCTTTTGGATTCTGGGCGCTTGTGCCGTAGTCAAATGTATTGTGCTCTCTGTGCCATCTGCCATTGGAAGATCACCTAGTTGACGTAGTATGCACTTTTATTTGTTGGTCCATTGGAAGATCTGGTCCAGGTGACGCAAAGTTACTGTCTTAGGTGTAGACGTGTAATAGCAATACATAGGTTACTCTTTTGTCTATTATCTCCTGCTTTTCTTCTGGCATTGTAAGTTCTTTTGAGTTAACATAACTGGTCTCTACATTTAAATCAACCGAAAAATTGATATGTGCAAGTCGAGTCAGTAAAGTGCAGCTTCAGACTGAAATTCTGCTAATATAGCACGTCTTCTTTTGCAGCAATATTTTCTGTCATGCCACAAATTGCAATATTCACATGAATTTCTTTCAAATACATGGAGTACTTTAACAGGAGAATATTATGTTCATTTTATAGAATGCCAAACTATTAATGTTAGGGATGGGCTCAAAGTTTCTGTATTCATGGTACATGTAGCTGGTGCGGCTATAAATAGCATAGGCTTGTACATGAAACGAAACCAACACTCGTGTCTCAATGGGAGAAGTTGGCACATATCATGCATGTGCACCAAGTGGTATGGGACGTTCCACGCAGCAAGATCTTTTGAGGGAATGAAATGCACTGGGAATCTTAGTAGAAGGCAGTAATTTGGCTAGCAAGGTAGATCAGGCACAGATTGGGTTCCCAACATCATACGTGGAACTGGAGGTAGTAGATTCTGAGCGGCAAGAAGGAGAGAAGCCTTTGTTGCTGGGCGCACGAAGGTCGCTGCAACTGACTAGGCAGAGACGAGATGAGCGACCATGTGTCATGGTGACGCGTGACTGTTGTGTGCATAATGATGTACACGGCGCGTGGTTCGGCGCGTACATACGCTTGTTACTGAAGGACCTATTGTTTTTTGGAAAGAAAGAAGACCTGGACCCATTATGCCGCGGTATCAATGTGCCAATATCACGTATGAAAGCAATGAAAGAGGTACAAGGAAATTAGGAACGAGGATTTTATACACTGTACTTTTTACAGCACTATGACGGTAGTACAATCGATATTTGACATTTCACAGCGTAATGCTTTGTTTGTTTCTTTCTGCAAGAGTTCACGTGTAATTTACAAATTTAATGGAAGCTGAATTTTTTTCTGTTTGTAGTGCTGTGAAGTGGATGACGAGCATTCACCAAACCAGTTAGATTCAGGAAGACAGTATCAATTTGCCTGCTCGCCGGGCGCAACGGAGCTTCTTTGTTCTGAGAGAGAGAGAGAGAGAGAGAGAGGGAGAGGGAGAGGGAGAGGGAGAGAGAGACCTTGATACAAAGTTGATACTGCTCCGCTGTTAGTTTACACTAAAGAAGTAATAAACGATGAAATATTTGTTGAAGCACTAAAATCCAGCACGATCCACCTGACATCCATATATAGCATAGCCTACACCATGGCAAGACAGTGTTGTAGTACAAACTTGTTCCCGTCTATTAACTGGCTTTTAGCTAGCAGAGAGGAAGCGAGGGTTTACAAAGTGTGTTGAGGACGTTGAGAGGCACACAATATCAGTGACGTGCCTACTGGGATTGGGACGCACCAAGAATTTGTGCGCCAGCATTTATTCACAACCCAGTTAAAAGGTATATTCAAGGTAGATCGATCTCTGATTTTATTTCTATTTTGCCTCATCTTCTTGCCCTATTTCTCATCATGTCTCCCATTAGTTCGTTCGGACGATATGGAGACCTTAGCCTCCATTTTGGCAAAAATTATTTGGGTGTGTGCCTGTGTGCATATATGTACACATTCATCTTCCTTCTGTAATCGAAAAAGGCCGAGCCCCACCAATTTCATCGTCTCAAATCTCTTTGGTTTCTCTTGAGCTAATTAACACAGTCGCAAGGTCTACGAAAATGTGTCCTAGGATTGCATTTTGGTATGCAAAAAATTAGAAACAAAATATATTGGACAAACTAGTGGGAGCGCTGTTTTGGCTCTCAGATGCAGATGTGCTTGTTTCTTGGCCGTAGCAATATGGTACTATACCTAAATACTTTATTTATGATATTTTGTACAATCTTTTGAAAATTTTAAACGTAGGTATAGTTGAAATTTGAATTATATTCAATTTAATACAAAGTACAAATCTTTTTCAAACAATACCATGGTCATAAGAAATAACATACTAACTACTCCCTCCGTTCCCAAATAATTGTCTTTCTAGCCATCTCAAATGGACTACAACATACGGATGTATGTAGACATGTTTTAGAGTGTAGATTCATTTATTTTGCTCCGTATGTAGTCACTTCTTGAAATCTCTAGAAAGACAATTATTTAGGAACGGAGGGAGTAACAAATTGCAGAAAACAAAATTAGCTACATATTTGAACATAGATGGAATGCCACTGGCCTACATATTTGAGCATAGGTGGAATGCCACTCGTATGCCTTCCCCACGACTGTGGTGAGCCACAGGTGGGTAGCAAAATTAACAGTGTTGTGAGTTAGTAGTGTCCGCCATTGTTGCTCTAACTAGTAGTGGCGGGAAAGCCTGGGGCACCCGTCAATGGTAATTTAATCCCAGTGGCAGGCTTGTTTTTGCGCATGTCACTGGTATTTGTCGAAAATTCCAGTGACAGAGCCCTGAGCCAGTCTGCCACTAATGTCACCCCAACTATATACTGATTTCTAGTAGTGTTACGAATAGACGTATGTGCCTTTAGATATCAGTGCATAAAATGGCATGCATTCTCTCTGTAAAGAAATATAAAATTGTTTAGATCACTACTCCCTTCGTTCCCAAATAATTGTTTTCCTAACCATCTCAAATGAACTAGAATATACGGATGTATGTAGACACGTTTTAGAGGGTAGATTCACTCATTTTGCTCCGTATGTCGTTATTTGTTGAACTCTCTAGAAAGACAATTATTTAGGAAGGGAGTAGTATTTAACTGGCATGTACGGTGAGACCAGTGAACGGCGGGAAAGTTTCAAATCCAGTGGCTTCCACCGAGGTACGTTGGGGTTCAGACTTGCTGGACATGTGGGACATATCACAGTTTACCCTTCAGACGACTGGGATCAGGTGACTTGCCCATGGGCAGTCACGCCATACCATGCGGGCACTAATCCAACGTTCATTCTACATCCAATGGAGGGGATTGATCCAACGGAAAACCAGCAAACACTTGGCAGTTTCTAGCGTGGAGACGCACACACTTTAGTTTTATGCACATGCAACAATCTATTCACTAAGTGTTCTCCACATTTCGAATACATATAGAATAATTACTAGTAGTAATTAAGAATAAATTTTAATAGCAACAACAAGACTGAACAGACGCATGTCCTATTTTCAACGAGCTCTATATATTACATTAAATTTAGACGCACAATTTTTAATAACTTCAACTTAAAAAAATACTGAACAAAAACTAAGTGAGGTACCGGCAGGTGACCACGTTCGCACGCCGCCCAGGCTGGCAGCACATCCGTCGTCGTTCGCCGAGATAATGGGGGATGTTATATTGTGATTCAAATTCAAGTATAAAGAGAAAGGCTAACTTCTGACGAGCGAGCAAAGTGAGGCCCGTCGCCGGTAAGTTTGGGCCGAAGCGGGGGATATAGTATTGATAGTAATGGACTGGTTTCATTATCTAAAATGAAGAACATTTCCCACCAGAAGATCAGTCCAATAATAACACTCACTCGTAAATAACGCAATACTTCTTCGTGAATCTCCCCTATTTGAATATTGTACATCGTAACCACGAATAGGGATGAAGCGGCAATAGCTCCTATATGAACTACTTGGGAGATCATAGCGGAGAAGTCGAGACCTAACAAAATAAGTAAAACAGAAGTGTCGCAAAAGACTAGGATGGGAAGCAAAATGGAATGTACCGGATTTTAAGCACGTACAACCATAAAACCAGAGACCAAAGCAGGGCTTGACAAAACAGAAAGTATCGTGGTACGCCATCCTCCCTTGAAATAGAACTTGAATGCTGGAGCAAGAAGACGCATCCAAGTCGATCTATTACTACCAGTGCGGTTGTTCGTATTTCATTTTCTTGTTCCAAGCCGACACTCTTCTTATAAAAGAAAGCACTCGCTAAGTACTATGTCTTACTCACCAACTTTTATTCGAATAAATAGATGTCTTATTTATTTTGAAATAAAAATTTGTTTTTCATTTTGTTTGCCTAATTGCGTTGTTTCTGACAAGATCTTTAAAATAGACAAATATTGAATATATTTTTAAAATCAACCTTTTGACAACTAAATGAGAATACATCAAATTTGTTTCATCAAAATTCATTAATTCGGTGCAGAAAAATGTTTAATCCTATTTTGCAAAAAGTCTTATTGTTTCACTATGGCCTGCCATGTTCCATAGTGTATCATAATTCTACATTATGTATCAGTTTGTGTGAAACTGATTTTTACAAACCTCAACGTTTGTAAATATTAGTGGGTTTTATTGCAAAAAAGTTACAATTTCATTATGGTATATCATGATATAGAATGCATCACAATGTTTCATCATGTGTTAGTATGCTTTAAATTGTTTCATACGGTATGTACAAGTTGGTAAATGAGAGTAGTTTATGTCCAGTTTAATTTGGGGGAATTGTGTTCCAGAGCTTACCATTGTGTTCGGCTCATGAATAAGTTTAGCAAAACATCTCATTGTTTTGTGTATTTTCAGAGTGTTTCACCATGTTTCAAATTTGAAGTTTAAAACTTGTTAAAATATATTCAAAATCAAAAGTGCTATCGTCTTAAAGTCCTAATCCTCATAAACACAAATATGCAAACGGGTCATAAATTGAATTTTTTACTCTAAAGATAAAATAAATTTAAATTTGGAACAAAGATGAAAAACCTATGGATGATGGACCATAGATGGAACGGTGTGCTTGCATGAAAAGCTGATGAACTATGAACAGTACCATGCAGGCCTTCAAATCTGCAACCAATTCAAAGGGCTGGCCCATGCAGATGCACGGGACTTTCTGTGCATATGTGAGAAATTGCTTTTGTGTTGTTTTTACTTGAAAGAGTCTCTGGTTGGGCCTTCAAGGAATCAAGCTATAGGCTATCCCCGTGTCCCTACATATACTAACCTACTGACATTGTATTCTTTCAGCTCAGCTCATTTTCACAGTTTCATTCAGTACGACTCCAGGACGTACAGGCAGTGGGCTGAGTATACACGAAGGATTGTCCTACTACCTAATATTGTGCGTACATTTTTTTAGGGAGCCATCGACCGTCGCCCTGGTCGAGGACCGGCATGGGTAAACTCATGCTGGGACAATTGCAGGAAGGTGTACAGAAGGCGGTTCATGCACTATGTTTGTTTTTAGAAAAGAAGGATGACCCCCGGCCTCTGCATCTGGGCGATGCATACGGTCATTTTATTAATTATTCTCACAAGACCTTACAAAGTACTCCCTCCGTCCGGAAATACTTGTCATCAAAATGGATAAAAGGGGGTGTATCTAGAACTAAAATACATCTAAATACATCCCCTTTTATTCATCTTGATGACAAGTATTTCCGGACGGAGGGAGTAATAAAACAGTAAGACTAAAGCCGCCGTCTAAGCACCTTTATCCAGCTGATGAAGGGGTGCAGATAGTCTGGGCCTAATACCAAACAGACGTCACAGCCAAACCTAAGACATGAGAAACATCCAGGACGCCTGCCGGGCATGGGTCTCACCGGTCCGGCGTGCACTCAGATGCCGCCGCCGCCAACTGCCACCGCTCCATCTTCGTGAATCAGATCGATGCATCAACCTTGCTCGGTCTAGCTATCGTCGACGCCACCACGGCGTAAGCAGCACTCTCCTCCTCACAAGCAATTTGAAAGCACGTCGCGGTCGCCACTAATACACCTCGGCGCCATCTTTGCCGGGTATCACCAAACCGACGGCTTGAAGTCCTTGAAAGATCTCGTCGCGTAGCACTGTCGACCGTGCATGACAAAGCGTAGCACACAGTCGGTCGAGCATGACTTGACATCACCACCGAAGCTCCGTGCAAGACGAAGCCGCTCCACCTCCTGCCTCTGTCATCCGGTACGCTCATAAACGATGCTCCCAAGAGAGAAACGACACCTCACTGCCGCCATCGTCCGATCTGGAACACCAGATCCTAGGGTGTCCCCCAGAGCAGCACGAGTGGGTCGACAATAGTTACACGACGATGCATTCATCAAGGTAACGGCGAGAACACCGCCATCGCCTGCCGTCGGCTCGGTTTTCATCGGCAACCATGTCTCCCCTACTCGCAGCCGGGACAAGATGATGGATCTCGAGATCCGATCACCAAGCCTCTGGCCGGCCATCTCGGGAAGAAGATGACCACCACGCCCGTTAGCCTCACCACGCCGGCACGCATCGCCACGCCGGCACCCCATGGTGCCTAGAGGCCGACAAGCCCCGACGAATCCAATGGCTCGCCACCACCATTGCCACCAAGAATCGCCATGGAGGCAAAGACCATCGATTCGCGTTTAGCCCTCCACCCGCCGAAGTCATCGCCGGAGTTTGTCGCCACCACGCCGCAAAGCCGCCGCCGAACTTCAAGGCCGCCAGAGAAGCCAACACAGACGTTGGAGAGGCCTCAAGCCACAACCGCCAAAGCAAGGTGGCCGCCGCCACCCAAGACGCCATTCCAAGGCCATTGGCCTCGGCCAGCCATTGCCGTCGCTGCGCCTGCTCACACGGACGCAACCGCGAGAAGAGGGCAAGATCTCGCCGCCACCAACACCGCGCGTGTGGCGGGCGGGGAGAGAGATCGACGAGGGAGGACGAGGGGCGGCGGCTAGGGTTTCCCCCCGAGGACGCTCACGGGAGCGGCTCGGGGGTCGGCGTTTCGTTCAGTTAAAATTCCCAATGTGTCTCATTCCTCAAGAAAAGATCTTGCTGCGGAATAGCCGATGGCACAGTTGGTTCACATGCATGATGCACGCATGCGGCATGCTATCTAACTTGTACCATTGTTGCCCGAGTGTTGGTTCTACTCATGTACATTTTCAAAGGAGGTGACACTACTCTCACTCAAGCGATATGAGCATAGAGCCCTGAGCAAAAGAAGAAGAAAACACAAGGATTTAGTTAGTAGCCACGGGAGAGCAAATAAATTAAATTGTACTATATATAGTAGCTAAGAGAAAGTCCAAAATTGAATTCAAATCTAACGATCAGATCCACTTGTACATGTTTGGGCCCAACGGTTTAGAGAACATATAGTGCAGTTCATCTCTGTGTTTTGTACGGGAGTCTAGTACTTATATGAATAAAAACAAACAAAAACTGCTATATGGAGTATCCTGGCAAACCGGTACATACATCAACTGTGCAAAAACTATGTTTGGGATACAAAGGGAATCAAAATGAAAGCTCAAGCAATCATCGCCATTCCCCATAAGAAATCTGCTCGCTCACAGCAACGCGGCTAGAATAAAATATATATCTAAACTAAGAGTAGACATGTTGTAGAGTTAAAAATCGCCAAGAAGTGAACATATCTTTTGGAACTAACAATAGAAACAGAACCAAGAATGATTTGTTGGGCCGGCCTCTCCATGAACACCAAACCAAATCTGTGAGGGAGAGAGGGGGAGGAGGGAGGGGGAGATGGACCTGGAGGTCTAGTAGGCGCGGTAAAAGAGCCTGGTGAGCTCGTCGCTGCCGCTGCTCTCACGTCGAGCTCACAGCCGCGTCCACATCAGCCCAGCCGGCGCGTGAAGGAGACGGGTCAGGGCGGGGCGGATGGGCGACGAATCCGGGGAGTACCTCATGGGAGAGCCGCGCTGGCAGCGCTGCGGCCACTTGGCTCAGGCCTCATCGCCGGGGACGGCTCGCCGATGAACTCGGGCTCCTTGTCACCGGTGGCCACGTTCCTGGCCTTCTTGGTCGGCTGCATATAAATATACAAAATTTATTTGAGCAAACAGAGCAAAATCCTGATATGCGTCAGGCAAGTAAGTTAGGCACTCCAGTCTACAGATCACTAATATACATGCCATTCACAATTTCATTCTTCGAGTTTGCTTGCCTGCTAATTGCATTGGGACAGATTTTTAGAAGAAGCTAATCTCAATTAATCTAACCTCATCATGCAGAGAACCAATCTGGACGTGCTTCCTTCAGCTTGGTCAGACCAGAACATGGGCACACTATACATCCATTGGCTCCAGTGTTTGCTACGCTTGCAAATCTGGACATTACCTACTGTCCAGTTATTTACCCACACCATCGATCCATACCAGAGAGCAAAGGGGAGTGGCGAGCTGTACCTGAGTGGAGATGTAGGGTTGGAGGCCAGGGAGCGCTGGAGGTATGGCAGTGGCATTGGTCCACATCAGCCCGGGGTCAGGGCGGGGCGGATGGGCGACGGATCCGGGGCGTACCTCATAGGAGAGACACACTGGAAGCGCTGCGGCCACTTGGCGCGGGCCTCGTCGGCGGGGAGGGCTCGCCGAGGAACTCGGGCTCCTTGTCGACGGTGGCCATGTTCCTGGCCTTCTTGGTCGCTGGTGCCGCGTGCCCCTCCTCCTCCTGCTGCTCCCTGGAGGCGGTCATCTCCTCGTCCTTCCCGAGCGCCAGCTCCTCCTCGTCAGCGAGAGGGGTGGAGGAGGAGACGATCTGACGACGACGGGGCAGGGAGGCGGTCTAGGGTTAGGAAGGAGAGAGAGAGAGAGGTGAGGCGGGAGGAAGAGGTGAGGGGCGGCGCAAGGTCGTGGATAGGTGCCTGGGCGAGCGGCGGCGGCGGCGACCAGCGGCGGGGCAGAGAGGCGGGCACGGGAGGGAGAGAGAAAGAGGCGGGGCGGGACGAAGAGGAGAGGAGAGCGGGCTGGAGGGGAAGGGGAACGACCCGGTGCTTGGTCTCCACGGTCTCACCCGCGCCTGCGCTATCAGATCTTTTCTCAACCAGGTAAAATGACGAAAATGCCCCGGGCGGGGCAGGCTATTTACGCGCGGTGGCATGACCGGGAGGTAACTCCTCATTCAACCCATGCTACAGGGGGACGGGATTAAATCGGACGGACGAGGTCATCCTGCGGCTCGATCCGACGGCCAGAACTCCATCAAGCAAATCGATCGGACGGTCAGGAGGCACTAATCGCTGAGGAGCCAGGGATTTCGATCGTGGTCGTTTTTCTGGATGGCTGTTATTTGAAGATGTGTTAGTAGTGGCGAGCATCTTCTTGGAACACGCCGAGGCCTTGCATCAATGAAATCTCTCATGCACCTACTACAGCGAATACTAAATGCTGGTCCCTGCTCAAAGCAATAGCTTCACATTCTAGAAAATTCAATAAAACCACATGTACCTGCCGGCGTACTTGCATCTGTATATTTCTTTTAACAACCAATAGTAGCCATAGCATACTTATATCTATTAATAAAGATCAGGCACGACCAGACATCACATGGACAAAATTTAAGAACCAGGAAGTTTTTGATATTGACCATTTTAAATAAAATTGAACCCCACTAAAATGGATGATGTACATAGATTAACCTTTTCTCTTCCGATTAATGCGGGAATCATAATCGCAAACACTGACTATCTATAGTCTGATAGATGTCCAGCCCCAGACCAATCCAATGCCGTCGATTCAACGAAATCTGACGCCTCACAAACTGTGTTTCTTATATAAAAATAATAATCATTGGCAGGAATAACTACTGCAGACCCACGCGTAATTTCTCTCCCCTAATCTGTCGGCCCGATCTCCTCCACCTCCGCTCGGATCCCCTTCTCCCCTCGCCTCGCACACAGCTGCCTCCAGCTCTCCCCGAGGTCGCCACCGCCTGCGGTGGGCTCGACGGCAGCGTTCAAGGCCGCCTAGCAAAAAAGGCTGGCATGAGCGACGGTGGCGCTGCCTTCCCATTTTCAATCTACACGACGGCGACGCGCCACAGTAGCCACCAGAGCACGCGGCAAAACCATGGAAGAGCTCATGGCCCTGCTTGGCACCTCGTCCCCCGACGAGGTCGCCGGGTTCGTGAGCGGCCTCGCCTCTGATCCATCCAGCTCCCGTAGGCTCCACATCACCTACGCCTACTGTGTGTTCCACGAGGAGAAATGGAACTCACGCCAACCTACCTGCACAACGCCGCAGTCCTATAAGGCCGAGATACGTACAGTCGACTTTGACGAGGTCTGCACTTTCATCCAGCTCTTGTTGCCGCCAGTGCTAGGTCTGACATTGTAATGAATTCGTGTGTGCAAGCGGTGCTTCTAATATGCAACAGTTTTGCACCACATGATAATTTGCTTCCATGTTTTTTTGTGAAATGGTGCTTTTCCTTCCATAGTTCAACCAAATTATATAAACTCTCTGAAATGTAGGCGCTGCCCTTGATGACGTGGTGGCCATAGCCTCAAGCTGTATGTGTGTCATTTACGGTGATGCGAAAGTCACAAAGGAGCACGTGACCGTGCCATGCCCAGCGAGGAGATCGTCGGTGGATAAGATTAAAGGCTGGTGACAAGAAGAGAAAATGTGCTAGCATAGCATCTGGCTGAAGTTTAAGAAAATTTTGATTTCTTTGGATGCAAATTATATTATCTTCGGAAGCAGATTCTAATATATCAAGAAGCAATGTCTGATTGATGGAAACAATTTTTTTTTCTGCTGGGAGCAATTCCACAGTACATTTGTGACAATTTTTTGGTCGTTGTATTGTCTATGCGTAGCAAACAAAATATACTGATATAATTTTTCACTGGATTGAAGCAATCATCCGTTGGTATGAAACAATTTCTGGGCGAGTAATGCGACGAAATTACATGTTTTCTTTCTGCTGTAGAAAACTTGTTTCACGCTTCCATGGATGCTTGCTTTGAGTACATTTTTTTCTCTACTTCATACAACTTGCTTCCATGTTTCAGTGGACGCATGCTTTGAATTTGATCACGATGCACACTTGGTCTTTAGAGGCTGCTGGCTTATTCAGAATATAAACCATGTAAGGAAGCAGACGGATAGCGGAGTGAAGCAAATATTATTGTGAAGACGTAACATATGGTATGAAGCATGTAATTTATGTTGATATGGAAGCAAAACTTTGGCGACCAGAATGAAGCAAATATTTAGGTCGTTCAAAACAAAATATTACGATGAAGCACTATGATTTTCGTGATGACAAGGAAGCAAATATTTACGTCGTTGGAAACATGTTATACGAACCAATGAAGCATGTTAATTTTTAGTTGATGTGGACGCAGAAAAATTAGTCGACAGAGGCATAGTTTTGGTGCATTGCAATTGAATAGAAACGATTTTGTTTTGGGTACAGTGGGTACAAAGTTTACCTCATAAGGAAACAAACTGCATGGCGCGGAAGCTTATTTCACCAGATTGATTATTTCCGTCCAAATCCGGAATTAGTTTCCTAAGATTTGTTTTGCTTCCTAAAATAATGGATTAGTTCACAAATCACGTGATCTGTGGACAATTATCAGTATCCTCTAGTCACGCAAGGCTGTGCACAGTTATTAGCTTGGGAAACACTTCGTATCAAACAAACCATGCGTGGGATACTAGCAGATCGGACGGCAACCATGATTCTAATCTTACGGTCTCCTACTGGTCTGATGAGAAGCAATTAGCAGTAGTCTTGCTGCCCATAATCGCAAGCACTGACGTATACAACAGTACAACAGATGTTTTTAACCCTGATCACATATTAATTGCCATAAATCAAGCAATCAGTGTGTTTGCACACTCCGTGACGCAGGATGGCGCCCCACAGACAAGAAAATCATCACTTTTTTCGACGTGCAAGGGCAGGAGCACTAATTTATTAAAAAGATGGAGAAAAATACAGACGTTGCCAGTTTATATGGAAACCGACCAAAAACCATTCAACAAAAAGAAAAAAAAACAATTGTTGAAGCCATTCCATAGACCACCACCTAATAAGACCTCATCCCGAAATGATGGTAAACAAGATCTTTGAATACGCCTTCAAGAAGGTAACAACGACCGAGGACGCCGCCGTCACCGGCATAGCCTAGACCTGCATACACTAGTAGAAAAAGGGCCATTTGTCCCGGTTTGTGAACCAGGACTAAAGGGTCAGTACTAAAGCCTTATACCTTTAGTCCCGGTTCTTATACCAGCCGGGATAGATGGGGCTCTACGAGGCCGCTGCGGCTTGCCCTGGCAGGGTGGCCTTTTACCCGGTTGGTAGCACCAACCGGGACCAATAAGCTACCACGCGTCAGCAGTTCAGGGGCTAGGGTTTTTGTTTTTTTCTGAAGGGGGGGGGGGGGTTTGGGGGTTTTGTAGGGTTAATTTAGGTGTTTCATATATTGTGTTAGCTAGCTTATAGAGAGAAGTGTCCTCTGTTATCTCCGTGCTTGGTCTACGCTACATACTATACGTATAAAGAGGACTCGACACACTAGCTAGTAAGCAAATGAAGGAAACCATTAAGTACAGAAGATCGTCATGAACATATGCATATAGAGATAAGTGATATCGTCCTCTCCTTCTTCGAGAGATTGGTCGAACAACAAGTTTTCGTATATCTATCCGATGCTACTGACTACATATATAGAATATAAGATCTCTTACAATCCCCTAATATATGAACTCAACTTCCACATGGTATTATCCGGCTTTATTGATGACGTGATTAAGAAAGAATCCTGTCAATTACTCTTAAATTGCTTTCATGTGATCTTGTGGTAGGAGTTCATCCCGCATCTGCCACGTCTAATTTAAAGAAGGGGGTCAATACATATATATGAATGAAACACAACACAAATGATGGTAATAAAATGAAATGGTGAATATTATTGCTTACGCACTTCATATTGTCTTTTTGAGTAGCCCCGCTTATTCTTGGCCATCGCGTTGTAGATGAACTCGCAAACGTAGTATCCACAGTAATTATTGCCGGATTCCTGCCACAAGAATTTTACGAGAAATATAGGTCAATCAAATTGATAATGGAGCATTATAAATGGCATTGATGAAAGTAACTAGAATCAACGGGAGATTCACGGAACTAGCTAGCTAGTAGTACTTACTTTCGGGTATGTAAATCGTAGCTCCCCCGGCAGTCCCGGAGCTTATGCGGTGAATACTTTTCAAACCCTGCGAGACAAAGAAAATAATTACTTGATATCAGGAAATGAACAAAGTTGCCGATATGGTGCGATAATGATCGATTGAACTTACTTCTTGAGCATTTTAGTCATGTCCGAATAGTCCTCGAGATCTTTTCGTCTCGAGTCTAAGACGGTTACTAGTCCCTGCTCAAGCTTAATCTCTAGGAGAATATAGTGGAACCTGCGCACGCATGCATAACTCATCAATTACATTACTATAACCTCGAATAATAAGGGAAACTGAATATGCACAAGACAGTAACACTCACTTGAAGTTGTAAGGAAAGAGTATTTTATCTTTGTTTTGATTTTTAAGCAACGGTTGTAGCAAGTTGGCCTCTACTTCTTTGGCATCATGTTTAAGCGTCCATTCACCTATGAGATTTGTGTTAATGAACCCAATATCATAGATTTGTCTTTTCTTGCATTCGACGATCTTCAATCTGCATAATATAGTGAGGATAATTATATATACATGCAATAAAAGAGCTGAGCTATATATAGATACTTAATTATAAAAGTAGTACTTACAGACAGTAGCAAGTGATGACTATTATATCGAGGGCCTTTTGATTGAAAAACTAGAAGAACTCCTCAAATGGAACAGACAACAGATCAATTCCAACGAGGTCATGCTCCTCTTTAACTCTCAGCGTCAAAGTATCCTCCCCCAGACTCTCTGCAGGTTTTCAAGTACCAATCATGGAATCTCCGCATCATCGTTGTTAGAGGAGGACATCCATCTCTGACGAAGGCTTCCCGTACAGGTATTTGTGTTCGTCCACCTCCATTGTATCATAATGTGCATCGTCGGGCAGGTAATCTTTAAGATTGGTACCGGGCAAAATCCTCGGATGATTAGCGACGATATCGCTAGACACCTTGAGCGGGGGGCACGATTGGTTTGCTTGTTCGCCGAGCTGGGCAATTTTTTTCCCAGCTCGTCGTTCTACTAACCTTCGATCACTGCAAGTACTTCCCGACCACTCCGCTTTGATATATGACCTTTCAATAATGCGCTTATAGTTGGTTTTCGGCGGAGACGGTGGTGGTTTATTCAGGGCATTGATAGTGCGCTTTGCTTTCACCACATCTATCTTCTCCTCCGGAGGTGCATGTTTCTTAGCTCTTTGCGTTTCAAAGTAGTCCTTCACATAGGCTTGACAGATCACCTCGTTTTCCTCCGCGGTCACTGTCGGAGTAAATGACCATGGGTAGCCTCATCAGCCACGGTCAGCTGGAAGCCCGCCATGTCTCGCTCGTCGAAAGGGCCAAGAAGTTGGCCACCATGAGACGCCTCTCAAAGGCCTACCAGCGCGAGATCGACCGCGCTGTTGGCGGCACGCCGGCTCCTGGCAGGCCCAGCCGCATCGGCACGGTCCGGCAGCGCGGCGCTATCGTCGCCAGCATATTCGGGGTAGACCGCCCTATCTATGCCACGCCCACAGAAAACATACGAGCGGCAGACGAGCTGGACCACCTTGAGGGCGACGAGCGCCGCTGCATAACGGAGCGCGTTCAGCTGCTCATTGACGCGGCTGCCGTGCAACAAGAAGCCGGCTGCCGCGCAGAAGGACCCGGCCAGCGGGTGGAGAACCCGCCCCCTCGCCGAGATCAAAGAGCGACCTCCCGGACGCCAACAGGCGACATCCGCGACAAACGAGACAAAGAGTCGGCTGCCAGCCGCAGCCGCACACGCCTCACCATCGAGCGCGCCCAAGATGGCCGCCCACGAGCAATGGAACGACGGGACGGCTATCCGCCGCCTCCTCCTCCGCGCAGGGAGAGGCGCGCCTCCCCGCCGCCTGTAGAGCACCTGACACTCGGCGACCGGCTGGGCCGCCAAGAAGGAGTCAAAGAGAACGACGCGCGCCACCGGACCGACCACCTTGCTCGGTCCCTGGCGTTAGAAGAAGAAGACGCGATGTGCCCGCCTTGTTTCGGCTCCCGCTTCCACGATGAGCCCTTCCCCAAAGGGTTCTCACTCCCACGAGACACGCCCAAGTACAACGGCTCGGTGAAGCCGGAAGATTGGCTGGTCGACTACTCCACGGCCGTCAACATAGCGAATGGCAACAAGCATGTTGCCGTAAAGTACGTTCCGCTCATGCTCCAGGGCATGGCCCGGAGATGGCTGAACAGCCTGAAGCCCCGCAGCATCAACAGCAGGGTAGATTTCACTGAAGTCTTCGTCCGCAACTTCACCAGCACCTACAAAGCGGCCGCCCAAGCCCCGCCAGCTCTCACTGTGCGTTCAAGGCCCTAACGAGTCCACCCGCGACTATCTGACGCGGTGTGCTAAACTGCACAACTTCTGCGAAGGGGTGCACAAGGTGCAGGCCATAGAGTACTTCACTGCTGGGTGCCGAGAGGGCACCTTACTCAAGCACTGTCTGCTTTGCGACGAACCGGCTACACTCGACGAGCTGCTGATCATAGCTGACAAGTACGCCACTGCCGACTCCTCCATGAAGTCGGAGCTCCGAGTGGATGCTTCTGGGAAGGTGCTCCCCCTGCTCCTCGAACGCTGGCTGGAGACAACAGTCGGCGCCAGCAGCCGAACAACAACAAGTGCAAGGCCCCGCAGCCGGCTTCCACCAGCCGGCAGGAAGCAACTGTTGAGGACCAGCAGCCTGAAGGGCAACCACTCCCCAAGCGCTCAAAGGGCGGCAAGCCGGCTTGGTTGCCTGCTTTCTCCTTCGAGCAGACCCTCGATGCCCCCTGCAAGTTCCACAACGGCGCGAAGCCGTCCAACCATACAACCCGGAAGTGCCATTGGCTTGTCCGCATTGCCAAGGGAGAAGGACTGCCCCCTCCGCTTTCTTTGGCCCGCTCCGCCTCCCAGAGACGGCAGCCCGTCCGTGATCGGTGATCCAAGATGATTACCCTGAGGAACCTGGCGCCTACTTTGTCTTCACCAGCATGGCCAACGACAGACACAGCCGGCGTCAGCACCACCGCAAAGTAAATGCAGTTGCCTCGATGGCTCCAGAGTTCATGCACTGGTCTGAGAAGCCTATAGGCTGGAGCCGTGCCGACCACCTGGAAGTGATGCCTTCTCTAGGTTCCTATGCCTTGGTGTTGGATGCCACCCTTGCAACGGAGAGGCGAGCTGCTCGCTTCTCCCGAATCCTGATAGATGGCGGCAGCAGCATCGACATCCTCTACCGCGATACCATGGAGAAATTGTGCATCAAACAGAAGCAGCTCCAGCCTAGTCGGACGGTGTTCCACGGCATTGTGCCCGGCCTTTCCTGCTCACCAATCAACAAGATCAAGATAGATGTCCTCTTCGGAGACAAGAATCATTTCCTCCGTGAGGCAATTTGGTTTGAGGTGGTGCACCTGGAAAGCCCTTACCACGTGCTCCTAGGCCGGCCAGCTCTAGCCAAGTTCATGGCAGTGCCACATTATGCCTACCTCAAGATGAAGATGCCAGGAACCAAGGGCATTATCACGATAAATGGAGACTATGAGAAATCGGCAGCCTGTGCTGCAGCCAGCAGTCAGCTGGCCTAGACCCTTGTGATTGCCGCCGAGAAGAAGGTCCTGGACCAGGTGGTGGCCATGGCCAACAAGCAGCCGGACCTGTCACCAGAACCCAAAGAGTCAGAGACCCAGGGCTCCTTCCAGCCGGCCAAAGAAACAAAGGAGATCCCCTTGGACCCTGAGCACCCGGAGAGGCACGCTGTCATAGGTGCCAACCTTGACAGCAAATATGAAAGCGAGCTCGTCGATTTCCTCCATGAGAATCGGGACATCTTTGCATGGTCCCCCAAAGACATGCCGGGTGTTCCGACGGATTTCGCCGAGCACAAGCTACATGTCAGAGCAGATGCCAAACCATTCAAACAACCCCTCCACCTACTGTCGGAGGAGAAGAGAAGAATCGTCAGAGAAGAGATCGCCCGCCTGTTGGCAGCCGACTGCATTATGGAAGTTTACTTTCCAGAATGGCTTGCCAATCTAGTCCTTGTACTAAAGAAGAATAACAAGTGGCGCATGTGCATTGATTACATTAGTCTCAACAAAGCCTGCCCCAAGGATCCGTTCGCGTTGCCTCGGATTGACCAAGTGATAGACTCCACAGCTGGATGCGAGCTGTTGAGTTTGTTGGATGCCTACTCAGGTTACCATCAGATCAAGTTGAACCCGGCAGACCGCCTGAAGACCGCCTTCATCACACCATTTGGAGCCTTCTGCTACCTGACCATGACATTCGGCTTGAGAAATGCCGGTGCCACGTTTCAGTGTTGCATGTAGAAGTGCCTCCTCAAGCAACTCGGCAGGAATGCCCACGTCTATGTAGACGATATTGTGGTGAAGACGGAGAAGCGCGGTACCCTCTTGGAAGATTTGAAGGAAACTTTTGAAAATCTGCGCCGGTTTCATATCAAGCTCAACCCAGAAAAATGCGTCTTCGGAGTACCAGCCGGCCAACTCCTTGGCTTCCTGGTCTCAGAATGCAGCATCGAGTGCAACCCTGTGAAAATCATGGCCATCGAGAGGATGGAGAAACCCACCCGACTGAGAGACATCCAGAAATTCACCGGTTGTTTAGCATCCATCAGCCGTTTCATCAGTCGGCTGGGCGAGAAGGCTCTTCCCCTGTACTAGCTCATGAAGAAGACCACTCATTTCGAGTGGAATGACAAGGTGGATGAAGCTTTTCTCCTGTTGAAGAAGATGTTGACCATGCCGCCTGTCCTGGCGGCTCCGACTGCTAAATACCCATGTACCTCTACATCGCCGCCACTGGCCGGGTGGTCAGCACAGTCATGGTAGTGGAGCGCCCAGATGACGGCAGAGCACAGCCGGTCCAGAGGCCGGTGTACTATTTGAGCGAGGTGCTTTCAACCTCGAAGCAGAACTACCCTCACTTCCAGAAGATGTGCTACAACATGCTTTTTGCCGCCAAGAAGCTGAAGCCATACTTTCAAGAGCACCCAATCACGGTTGCTTGCACTGCCCCGCTTGCCGAGATCATTGCCAACAGAGTTGCATCTGGCCGGGTGGCCAAATGGGCCATTGAGTTGGCCCCCTACACCATCTTCTACCAGCCACGCACCGCCATCAAGTCCCAAGCACTGGCCGACTTCCTTGTCAACTGGGCCAAGACCCAGTACCTGCCGCCAGCTCCGGACTCCACTCATTGGCGGATGGACTTTGATGGCTCGAAGATGCGCACCGGCTTGGGAGCCGCCGTTGTTCTCACTTCTCCCAAAGGTGAGAAGCTCAGATACACATTGCAAATCCATTTTGCCGCCTCCAACAATGTGGCCGAGTATGAAGCAATAATACACGGCCTCCAGCTGGACAAAGAGATCTGTATCTGCCAGATCCTGTGCGATGGCGACTCCGACTTGGTGGTCCAACAGTCGTCTGGTGATTGGGACGCCAAGGATGCGAACATGGCAAGTTACCGCTTTCTCGTTCAGCAGCTCAGCGGATATTTCGAGGGGTGCGAGTTCCTTCACGTGCCACAGAACGAAAATGAGCCAGCTGACGCTCTAGCGCGGAATGGCTCCACCCATCAAGCAACACCGGCCGGCGTTTCCCTTCAGTGCCTCCGCAAGCCGTCAATCAAGCCTTCTCCAAAATTTGAGTCCATCTTCGTGCCGGCTCCTTCCGAAGCAGTCAGATCTGACTCGGGGGCTGCAGCAGCAGGCCCGGGGACTTCGGCAGGCGGCACGGGGACCGCAGCAGTCACACCCGGCCCTTGGACTTCACAACCCAGCCCGGGGGTTGCAGTAGTCGGCCCGGGGACTTCACCAAGCGGTTTGGGGACTGTAGCGGTTGCAACCGGCCCGGGAGCTGCACCAGTCGGTCCGGAAAGTTCAACGATGCATCAAGCAGCAACCAACTCCAACCCGCTGCCTCCCAACCCTACCGCCCTAGTACAAGTGGCCATAGTGGCAGTAGAAGAAATTCAAGCACCATCATGGGCGCAGCCCATCCTCAAGTTTCTGGTGAACAGAGAGCTGTCAGCCGATGAGATCTCGGCTCGGCAAGTACAGTGCCGAGCAAGAGCTTACACGATAGTAAGCAGAGAGCTTGTCAGACGCAGCATGACTGGAGTCTTCCAGCGCTGCGTAGAGACAGAGAAGGGCCAAGCAATCCTCAAAGATATCCACCAAGGCGAGTGCGGCCACCACCAGCCTCTAGATTCCTTGTCGCCAAAGCTTTCTGCCATGGTTTCTTTTGGACGACTGCTTTGGAAGATGCCAAGGAGTTGGTCAAGCATTGTAAAGGGTGCCAGAAGTTCAGTTCCAAGCAGCATCTACCAGCTTCTGCACTCAATACCATCCCCCTCACTTGGCCCTTTGCTGTGTGGGGGCTGAACATGGTGGGACCATTCAAGACAGCATGCGACTGCATGACCATCTGCTCGTCTCCGTGGACAAATTCACCAATTGGATTGAAGCAAAGCAAATCAAGAAGTTGAATGGTTCGACTAATGTGACCTTCATCGCAGATATGCCCGTCCGATACGATGTGCCACACAGCATCATCACCGAGAATGGCACGAACTTTGCCAATGGAGCCTTGGCCCATTTCTGCGTGAAGCAGGGTATCCGACTGGACTTAGCGTCCGTTGCCCATCCACAGTCAAACGACCAAGTCGAGCGAGCAAACGGCCTCATCCTCTCGGGCATCAAGCCCCGACTGGTCGAGCCACTGGAGCGGTCGGCCGACTGCTGGATCACGAGCTGCCGGCCGTCCTCTGGAGCCTCCGCACCACTCCGAACAAATCAACCGGCTTCACTCCATTCTTTCTCGTGTACTGTGCCGAGGCCGTCATCCCCACTGACATTGAGTTTGACTCACCTCGCGTCACCATGTAGATGGAAGTGGAGGCAAAGGACGCATGAGAAGACAATGTCGATCTGCTGGAAGAGGGTCGACTATTGGCACTCAGCCGGTCCGCCATCTACCAGCAGAGTCTGCACCGCTACCACAGTCGGAAGGTCAACCCAAGATCCTTCCAAGAGGTAACCTTGTGCTCCGGCTGATCTAGCGAACAGCCGGCCAGCACAAGCTCTCGGCCCATTGGGAAGGTCCCTTCATCATGAGCAAAGCATTGGGCAACGACTCCTACTAGCTCATCGACTTGCAGAAGCCCAGAGCACACAAGAGAGACGATTCGGGAAAGGAATCGGAACGCTCATGGAACGCAAATTGTTGGGGAACGTAGTAATTTAAGAAAATTCATACGCACACGCAAGATCATGGTGATGCATAGCAACGAGAGGGGAGAGTGTCGTACACGTACCCTCGTAGACCATTAAGCGAAAGCGTTATGACAACGCGGTTGATGTAGTCGTACGTCTTCACGATCGACCGATCCTCAGTACCGAACGTACGGCACCTCCGCGTTCAGCACACGTTCAGCTTGGTGACGTCCCACGAACTCACGATGCAGTAGAGCTCGAGGGAGAGTTTCGTCAGCACAACGGCATGGTGACGATGTTGATGAAGCTACCACCGCAGGGCCTCGCCTAAGCACCGCTACGATATGACCAAGGTGGATTATGGTGGAGGGGGGCACCGCACACGGCTGGGAGAGATCAATGATCAACTTGTCTGTCCTTGGGGAGCCCCCCTCCCCACGTATATAAAGGAGGGAGAGGAGGCCGGCCGACCTCTCGAGGCGAGACAAAAGGGGGGAGGAATCCTCCTCCTAGTAGGAGTAGGATTCCTCCTTTCCTAGTCCTACTAGGAGGGGAAGGAAGGAGAGGGGGAGGAGAAGGAAAGAGGGGGCGCAGCCCCTCCCCTAGTCCAATTCGGACTAGGCCCATGGGGCGCGCGTGGCCAGCCCTCGTGGCTTCTCCTCTTTTCCCCCTAAAGCCTATTAAGGCCCATATGTACTCCCGTATTCCCGTAATTCCTCCGGTACTCCGAAAAATACATGAACCACTCGGAACCTTACCGATGTCCGAATATAGTCATCCAATATATCGATCTTTACATCTTGACAATTTCGAGACTCCTCGTCATGTCCCTGACCTCATCTGGGACTCCGAACTACGTTCGGTACATCAAAACACATAAACTCATAATACCGATCGTCACCGAACGTTAAGCGTGCGGACCCTACGGGTTCGAGAACTATGTAGACATGACCGAGACACGTCTCCGGTCGATAACCAATAACGGAACCTGGATGCTCATATTGGTTCCTACATATTCTACGAAGATCTTTATCGGTCAAACCGCACAACAACATACGTTGTTCCCTCTGTCATTGGTATATTATTTGCCCGAGATTCGATCGTCGGTATCTCAATTCCTAGCTCAATCTTGTTACCGGCAAGTCTCTTTACTCGTTCCGTAATGCATCATCCCGCAACTAACTCATTAGTCACATTCCTTGCAAGGCTTATAGTGATGTGCATTATCGAGAGGGCCCAGAGATACCTCTCCGACAATCGGAGTGACAAATCCTAATCTCGATCTATGCCAACTCAACAAGTACCATCAGAGACACCTGTAGAGCACCTTTATAATCACCCGATTCGTTGTGGCGTTTGGTAGCACACAAAGTGTTCCTCCGGTATTCAGGAGTTGCATAATCTCATAGTCATAGTAACATGTATAAGTCATGAAGAAAGCAATAGCGATGAAACTAAAAGCGATCAAGTGCTAAGCTAACGGAATGGGTCAAGTCAATCACATCATTCTCCTAATGATGTGATCCCGTTTATCAAATGACAACTCACGTCTATGGTTAGGAAACTTAACCATCTTTGATCAGCGAGCTAGTCAAGTAGAGGCATACTAGTGACACTCTGTTTGTCTATGTATTCACACATGTATTATGTTTCCGGTTAATACAATTCTAGCATGAATAATAAACATTTATCATGAAATAAGGAAATAAATAATAACTTTATTATTGCCTCTAGGGCATATTTCCTTCACAAATCTCCTCCGAAGATTTTACAGTTGATTCAGTATGTACCACGCTACCTTTTGTATTAAGCACTAAGACATCGGGTCCCTCGAGGAGCACTCGGGGGCTGCCCTTTTTATCTATATGATAAGTTCTATGCCTGTGAGTATGTTATTTCATTATTCTGCCTGGCATCGGGTTCGACCAATCGGCCCGGGGGCTTGCTGCCTTGTACTATGTCAATGCTACCTGCAACCGGACAAGTAGTGTACCGGCACCTAAGCCCTCTCTTGCCACAAGCCACAGCTCGCAGAGCGACTGTCCGACTGGCAAGAGCCAAAGGCAGGGAATGGTGCCCACACAAAAAAATGGCTAAGGACCAAAGCATTTGCATAGGCCGAGCCAGCTCCTCGCCCCGCCGATCAGCTGTTGAGCAGCCGTCCGGCCGGTTTCTAACTTAATTTGCTACGCTAAACCAACGACTAAAGTACTTGCCTTCCCAAAACGGCCAAGTACTTGACCCAGCCGCAGACCACAGATTGGCTGTCCGGCTGGCAAGACGGCGGCCAAGGGAAGGCGACAAGGGAAAAAGCCAATGGAGCAGAAAAGCAAGACAAGTCGGAAATCGGCAAAGACAATTTACATAGAAAAAGGCCCTCGGCCAGCATTAAACGGAGTTTGAATACACCCCCAGTGGGTGGAACTACGCGAACGTAACAATTTTGTTCAAGAGATTACAAAACAGAAAAAGAAAAGATAACTTGGCCGCCTAGGCCAGAGGAGCAGCAGCCGGGTCAGCGGAGGTCGAGGCTCCGGGTGGTGGAGCGGCCGCCTGATGGGTCTCGGCCTGGTCAGTGTCGGCAGCAGTCGGCTTGCCGGTGCCTGGTCGTTGGCCGAGACTTGGTCAGGCTGAGGCCGGTTGTCGTCACCATCATCCAGTGCATCGTCTTCGTCGTCCTCATCCCCCTCGTCCTCGCCTTCATCGCTGGAGGTGATCTCCTCCACCGAGTCCTCGCTGCCTTCTAGGTTCAGCTCGAACCAGTTGGGCGGCACCTCAGTGCCCGCCTCATCTAGCTCGAGGAGGAAGACACTGGTGTCCGTGTACTCGGCGATCTCCGCGGCGCGATGATAGAGCTTGGACGCCACAGCCTCCAACTCTTCGCCGACTTCAGCATGAAGAGTGGGCAGCTGGTCCAGGTTCAGCCGAGGGTACCACCCCTTAACAAACTCCAAGGCCCACCGTGCACCCGCCCGGGCGGAGGAGCCCTTCCTTGCCTCGATGCGACTGATGGCCACCTCCAACTAGTCGGAGGTCCGATTGAGGGTGCGCACAACCGGTGTGCTGCAGACGGCGGAGAGCCCGATGCGTCGGCTGGAGACGAGCTTGGATGGCAAGCAGCTGCTCAGCTAGGGTCTGGGGGTGTTGGGCGTGATCGTGGCACCAGCCAGCCTCCGCTCATCATGGGGAGCCTCGGCGGTTTGGCTGGCGGCGATGGAGTAATCAAGGAAATACTCTGCACAAGAAGTAAAAAGAAGTATGAAGCCGGAAGCCGACTCATGTGAAAAGACAGTAGGCGGAAGAAAGAGAAGGGAAACTCACCATCGAGCAGGTCCTCGATCTCGCCATAGCCGTCTGACAAGGCCTTCTCCTTCTCGACCCAGTTCAAGCGCTGAGTCTCGAACTCGGCCTGGAGGGCCTCCTCCGCATCCTTAAGCTTCTGCAGCTCCGCCTGATGTTTCTCTGCCTGGTCAGCCAGCTGCTTGGCCAGGCGGCCACGCTCTTGCTCACCTTGCGGCGCTCCTCCTCCTTGGCGTGCAGTGGGGTCTGAGCCTCGCCCAGTTGCTGCCGTAAGGTGGCGTTGGCTCCTGCAGAAGACAAGAAAGAAAAGAGATCAGCAAATCAAGAAAGAAGTAGTTGCCGGAAGATCCGAACCGACTGCTCAGCGGTCGGCCCGAATCTCAGGGGCTACACCCCGCGGGTGCGCTGGCGCGCCCCCAAGAGAACGAAGAGCGGAGTGCTTACTCCGGCTGACGGCCAAGTCAGTGGTCCGCTTGGCCAGTTCCTGGAGCTGGGAGTTGAAGGCGGCCGCACGGATGTTTTGGTAATCCTGCAACAAAGACAACAGAAGAAAAGAAAGGATTAGCACTTGGAACTTACCTTTAAGTTGTGAGCCGCCTGCTCAGTAGCCGACCCGGAACTCGGGGGCTACACCCAATGGGTGCGCTGGCGCACCCCCACAGAAGAATTCAAGAAAACTACAAGAATCAGAAACAAGCGGTCAAGGAACATATCCGGACGGCGGCTCACGACGTCATAAACGTCTTCGTGTAGTTCTGGAGGGCGGTGCCTTGGGCCTGAAGCAGAGACTGTACTTCATGCGCAGCCTTGTTCAGGACGCTCATCGCACCCCTAGACGTCCACTCCCGCGGGACGGCGCTAGCAGCCTTGGACTCTGGGGCCGGTGAGCTCGAGGCCCCGATCTCCTGAGGCCGGGGCGCCGAAGTCGCCTTCGCCGCGCGCCGGCGCGCTGGAGTACGAACAACGGGGGTCGCCCCCACCACCAGCTCGCTGCCGACTTGAGGTGTTGGCGGCACGACAGGCCGACTGCCCTGGACCTCGGCAGTCGGCGCTTGCTGGAGCACCTCCGTCAAGATGGCGGCATCGCCCCTTCCGTCTCCATGACCGGCTGCTCATCACTAGTTGCCCGAGTCAGCGCCGGGATCTATGGAGCTGGCAGCATGGAGCGCAAGGGGACGACAAGTTGCGGCGTCTGGTCGCACGTGGCCTTCTCCACCCGCGCCCTGGCGACCGCGTCCGCCCGCTCCTTAGCCGCGGCGTTGGCCTGGGCCTTGGCGATCGCGTTGGCTTCTTCCTGCGCCGCATTGGCCATTGCCGCCTTCTACCGCTCCGCCTCGTCCAACTCCTCACGCGCCTCCCGCATGTTTCGCTCAGTTGCTGCCTGGAGCTCGGCGCGCGGGTCCACATCATGGGTGTTGGCGGAGCCCTCCGTCCGCCCAATGATGGAGGTGGAGATCGAACTTAGAGGGAGTTTGCAAAGAAGACAAAGGAAAACACAAGGAAAGACAAGCTCTTACACGGACACCGTCGGAAGTTGCTTCGGGGCCCTCTGGAACCAGGCCGCCTTTGCAGCGGCCTCCTCCCGCCTGGTCAATGTGGCCGTGCTCTTGGGTTTCTTCGGTCGGCCGCCTTGCAGCTGCGAGCCGCCTTGGCGCTTTGGTGCACCGGCTGGTGCAGTCGGCGCTGTTGAGGAGCTCCCCCCGCCCTGTTGGCGACCGGCGAGCGGCGCTGCGTGTGCTCCTCCCCGTCGTCGTCTGGCCAGTCCTCAAGGCCGCCTGCTCCATCGCCACCGCCTGTGGCGTCGTCTTATTCCCTGGCGGCCGGCCCCAAGACGAGGTCGTCTGCATCGCTCATTGCTCGGTCCGGCAGGTACTCCTGACCGTGCGCCAGGGCGTCGGCTGCCGGCTAGGTCGTGAGGAGCTACGTCATAACCGACTGATCAGTCGGCAAAGCAGAGCCCGACAAACCAAGAAAAGACCAAGAGTCAAGAAGCTTACCGCAGGCGGCGGGTGTGTGCGGGAAGACGGCCGCTTGCTGAACTGACGCTCCGATTCTGAGAGTTTGCAGTTCGCAGTCTCATTCATTAGGCGGACCACCTCCATAGCCGGCATCTCCCTCGTGCTCATCCGACACGGGTCTCGATGCCCGCTAATCCGGCTGATCAGATGAGGCCGACCTTGAAGAGGGAGAACCCGACGCTCCACAAAGGTGGTCAGCAAGCCTGAGGCTTTGAGGCCCTTCGACTCCGTCACCACCTTGAGCCGGGCGACGGCAGCAGCAGAGGCGGTCGACAGCGTCTTTGGCTTGAAGGTATAGTTGGAGCGGGGCTCGGCCGGTGGGCCGGCTTCATAAGCCCGCAGGTTGACGAAGTCGATCGCCGGGTTGACGTTCTTGACATAGAAGTCGATCACTCCATTGTATCATAATGTGCATCGTCGGGCAGGTAATCTCCAAGATTGGTACCGGGCAAAATCCCCGGAGGATTAGCGACGATATCGCTAGACACCTTGAGCGGGGGGGGGGGGGCACGATTGGTTCGCTTGTTCGCCGAGCTGGGCAATCTTTTCCCAGCTCGTCGTTCTGCTAAACTTCGCTCACTGTAAGTACTTCCCGACCGCTCCGCTTTGATATATGACCTTTCAATAATGCGCTCATACTTGCTTTTTGGCGAAGACGGTGGTGGTTACTTTAGGGCATCGATAGTGCACTTTGCTTTCACCGCATCTATCTTCTCCTCCGGAGGTGGATGATTCTTAGCTCTTTGCGTTTAAAAGAAGTCCTTCACATAGGCTTGACAGATCTCCTCATTTTCCTCCGCGGTCATTGTCAAAGTAAATGACCGTGGGTAGCCTCATCAGCCTCGCATGGTATTTCAAGACATCGGGGCCGGCTGCGCCCCTGAAGAATCAAAGACCGAAGGCCGCCTTCTTGGGGCCGGCTGGTCCATACGGCCGGCTTCCAGAAGGCGGCAAAGCACAACAGACGATCGCTGAGCGGGCCGACTCCTAGCAGGCGGCCCCTAGAGAAGTCGGCTCCTAGCAGGTAGCCCCTCCGCCCCCTTGAAGTTTGCACCACATTAAGACGACGAGACGGGGCATGGCTACAGTGCAGCCTGCCACCCCGAATCTGTATGAGGCGGGAGGTACACAAGGCTCATATCATGACATCCTGGCGGACATCCCCGCGACATCACTATGCAGCCCATGACATCACCATGGCAGAGAGGGCCATGCTCCCACTACGGGCTGTCGATACAATCCACACGCGGCGGGTCCTATCTGTCAGTGAGAAGCCAGAAGGCAGTGAGCCCGGACCAGTCGGCACGAGGGGAGGCCGACTCCCAGCAGGCGGCCCTCTCCCTCCCTCAAAGTCCGTGCGCCATTAATCATAAGAGATGGAGAGTGGCTACCGTGATCGCCCGCCAGGCGGCGGTACTGTAGCCATGCCTCCCCGACAAAGCACACATCATCAGTGGCATTGCCACAGTACTAAGCAACCGGCAGGACCCGCCAGCGACCGGCACGGCCTGTCGGCTAAGTACGAGACAGATAGCAGGGGCCACCAGGCGGCGGGCCCTAGCGGCCAGCGGAGAAGCCGGCGACCATCGACACTGACGGCCGGGTCCTACACCCGGAAGGATTACCATTGTACCCCTAGGGGGTAGGCCTATACAAACCCCCAGGGCACCCATGCGAAGGGGTCAGCCTCGTTCAGACCTTAGTCCACCCACATCCACATATAGAGAGAGGAAGCTAGGGCTAGCCTTGTTCTTCTTCCCCCTCTAGAGAAACACCTCAAGGAGCAAGCTTGTAGCTACCATTGTTGCTTGAGTGATCATGCGGAGACCCCATAGAGCAGGAGTAGGGGTGTTATCTCCTAGGAGAGCCCCGAACCTGGGTAAGATTCGCCGGTGGGCATGTTTGCGCCTTATCCCGTTTCCAGGCACCGGCGACGTATTATTAGTCACCTCCATGATAAGCCATCCTTTGGCATATGTCGCACGACACCCCCGATAGTCATCTCGTATGGTAACTTCTCTACAGGCTTGAGAGATGGACCGAATCGGTATTGCCTCCTGGACCTGGCTGTACGGCTAGACGCCGGAGCAGACGGAGCGGCTGCAGCTGTCTTCTTTCCTTGCTTATGAGGCGGAGAATAAGGATTACGACGCGCCGGAGCAGCCGGAGCGGCGGCAGCTCTCTTCTGCCCTTGCTAACGAGGCGGAGGAGGAGGCGGGCTGCTCGGACGCGTCGGTGCAGGCTGGGAAGGAGGCGGAGTGCCGCCACGCGCTGGAGAAGGAGGTGGAGTGCCCTGCTCACTCGCCGGAGGAGGAGGCAGAGGAGGAGGAGGAGTGCCCTGACTCGCCAGAGGAGGAGGAGGAGGCGGAGGCGTCCAGTTAGGAAGGTTGATGAACTGCTTCCGCCATAGGCATGGAGTCTTCAGAGCAGAACCCAGTCGAGTCTCCCCTTCACCGGTAGGGTGGTCAAGCTCGAGCTCCTCAAATCCCTCTATTATTTCATCCACCATCACCCTAGCATATACTTCTGGAATCGGCCGGCAGTAAAAAGTTGCGCCAGGTTCAGGAGGTGCAACAGAGCCGACAGCCGCCTTGACTTTGAATTTCTGCCATTGCGTCATAAGGTGGCAATGTTGAGACTCCGTGATAACATCCACGGGGTAGCTAGCAGGAGCCGTGAAGACAGGCACCTGAAGTAGCTCGGTGGAAGCCATGCTGCTTATCCACTGAGATGGCGGGGTAGCTTCGGGGGTAGCCTCGGCAGGTCGCTTGATGTGAACTACTTCTCGTTCCTCTAGCGCTTATACCCTTTCGTGCAGCTTCTGCAGTTGGGTCAGCTCCACTTACCTCTTCCTCTCCCGGCCTTTGTAACCGCCTGCATCTGGAAACCCATCCTTCCATGAAACGGAGCCTAGCGTGCCTCGTGTCCGTCCAGGGTTCTCAGGATTCCTGAGGGCCTGTGTGAGCTCGCCGTTCTCTCTATCGGGAATGAACGTCCCTTCCTACGCTGCGGCGATATACTCTTGAAGCCTCGTGACATGTATTCTCAGTTGCTCGCTCGTCCAAATGCACTTCCCTGTTTCAGGGTCCAATGATCTCACAACCCCGAATAACAAAGTCCTTGAACGGTCTGGCCAGTGCAATGTCTCTGGTTCGACCCCTTTGTCAAGCAGGTCATTCTCAGCCTTGTCCCACAATGGCCAGGCTCTGAGGTAGCCACCTGACCCCGTCCGATGGTGATGCTCCTCCATTGTTCGATCACCGTAGCCTGCTTCACCCTCTCCTTCCAGACCATCAGTGTCGTTGAGATACGACAAGACATCACCTCCGGCTGTGATTATGTCCCCCAACACCTGTTCTGCTTCCTCGTCTCAGCCGTGCTCCATTGTTTCTGCAAATATTACAACATGGCAATTATTATGCAAACATGACAGATGGATATATTAGTGGCAAACGTAGACCTAGCTAGCTAATCACAACAAGGAATCATATTAGTGGCCTCGACGCTTCTCTAGGGTTTGGGGTGGCCTTGGCAACGCTTCAAGGGTTCAGGGTGGCCTCGATGACAACGCTCTTTTAACTTGGTAAATTTGGGTGGCCTAGGCAGAGCTTCTAGGGTTTGGGCCGGACCGCTTATCTCATGATTGTCCGACGTCCGGACCGACAAGGGATTTAACAAAATGGTGCCATTCTGGATGTGCAGAAAATGGTCCATATTTTTCCTGATCTCATTTACCCTTCTATATGTCAAGTTGCCTAGTGTCAAAGAATTCAAGAAAACCATGACTTCATCATTAGCTGGAAATGACAGGCGCTTAATGGTACGAAGCTCTTCAAAGGTGTTTTGGAACGGAGTTCCCGGTAGAATAATTCACTTTTTGGTACAAAGTTCAGCAAGAGCCTTCCGAATATCGCTATTTGGAAGGCCTTTGCTGAAATTCGTACGAAAAGGAGGATTATTCTATCAAGAACTCCGTTCCAAAACAACTTTGAAGAGCTTCGTAGCATCATACGCCTGTTACTTCCAGCTAATGATGAAGCCATACATTTCTTCAATACTTTGACAAACAACATGACATGTAGATGAATATATATAGATGAGATCATAAAAAAAATTGGATCAACTTGTGCACATCCATAATGGGGGCATTCTTGATAAATCTGGACCCTCGACCCCTGGACGACCCTCGACCCTAGACCGCTTGGCATAAGGCAACCTGTCGACCCCTCGGCGATCCTCGACCCCCGACCCTCGACCGTTAGGCGATCCACGACTTTCTACCCTAGTTCCCGACCCTCGACCCCCTCATGTCACATTTGTATAGTGTCAAAGGATTCAACAAAACCATGTCTTTTAGCATTAGGCGAAAGTAACAGGCGCATGATGGTATGAAGCTCTCCAAAGTTATTTTGGAACGGAGTCCTAGATAGGATAATTCACTTTTTGGTACAATGTTCAGCAAGAGCCTTCCGAATATCGCTATTTGGAAGGGCTTTGCTGAAATTCGTACCAAAAGACGAATTATCCTATCTGGGACTCCCTTCCAAAATAACTTTGGAGAACTACGTACCATCATGCCCCGGTTACTTCCGGCTAATGATGAAGCCATGGATTTCTTCAATACTATGACACTAGGCAACCTCTCGACCCCTCGGCGATCCTCGAACCCTCGACCCTCGACCGCTCGGCGATCCACGACCCTCTACCCTAGTTCCCGACCCTCGACCCCCTCATGTCACGTTTGTCTAGTGTCAAAGGATTCGACAAAACCATGTATTCATCATAAGCCGAAAGTAACTGGCGCATGATGGTACGAAGCTCTTCAAAGTTGTTCTGGAATGGAGTCCCAGATAGATAAGTCGTCCGGTTTACAACGCCACGGCCTACTTATCTGTCTGTGGCGCCTCTGAAGCCGCGGTCCTCTTTGTCGCCCGCCTCTCGCGTTCTGGTCTATTCCTTCTTTTTTTAATCTATTTTTTCTTCTCCTCTATTCCTTCTTTTTCTCCTCTTTTTTTCCTTCTTCTTCCTCTTCTTATTTTTCTTCTTATTCCTTCTTCCTTCTTCCTCTTTTCTTCTTTACTTATTTTCCTTCCTCGACAACTGTCGGGGATATACCCCGCGACGTAAACCGGCCGGAAGTATAACCCGCTGGTCTTGGCGACTTACTAATGACCTGACCGGACTGGACGATTCACCTATGACCCGGCGGGCGGGATAAACGGATGACAAGGCTCAAGGCCCAGAAGGCCGGTTCAACTATGGTGGGCCGGTTGAATAGGAAAGGCGTGAGGAATATTTGTCGTGCAAGGAGTTAAGACCTAGACTCGCATCCGGTTTGTATTAGAGATAAACTAGTCCTAATCCTAATAGGACTCCACATGTAACCCGTCCCTCTAACATATATAAGGAGGGGCAGGGCTCCCCAAGAGGGAGAAGGAAAAACAAGCAATAATCTCTAGGGCTAAACACAACTAGAGGAGAGTCGGTTTACCGGCGACCCCCTCATGATGATAATGAGACCTAGCCACAAACAACATGTAGGGCTATTACCGGATGATGTTTAGCGGGGCCCGAAGCTGTCTAAATCCTTGTCTTGAGTTGCGTCTCTCGATTCCGCTCAACCCCTCTCAAGCTACCACATAGATGCGTTGGCCTCGCGACTAAGTCCTGACACTAAGGACATCTGTCGTGACATAACCACGACAGTTGGCGCCCACCATGGAGACCACGCACGATGGTGTTGAGTTCTTGGAGGGATCTCAACCAGGGATCAAGAAGCTCACAGTTTTGATCGGATAAAGAAGAGCCGGCGCAAAAAAGTTCGCATCATTTTCGAGTTCGTCAATCATGGGCGAAAGGATACAATCTGTCCACCGCCACAATCTTGTAATCCGCCTAGACCAAAGGAAAGTCAATCTCCGTGGTTGCATTATCCTACAAGGGCACGCGAGTCCCAAGAAGATTCATCGCGGCGGTAGCAGGCAGAACCAAAAGAGGTTTTGTCATTGATGTTTTCCATGAGAAGGAAGAAATTGTTTAATCAGACTAGAGGGAGTACTAACCCACGGAAGAATCAATCAGCAAGTCACATCAATATACAGTAGCAAATACGTCCAACCATTGTCAAGTCAAGATCGATCTGGCAGGAGACCTCATCTGGCAGTACTACTTTTTCACAAAAGGGAAATCTGGCCCGTGAAAAAAAAGGAAGGAAATCCACGACCCAAAGAGGGACGTGGGACACAGACTCCGTTCCGCCTCGCTGGCTTAACATAGGACATGGAATCGGTTTCTCCTCGCTAGCCACCGCACTGGCCTCGCCTCCACCTCTGCCGCACATCATCGCAGTCTTGAGTCGCCGCCTCTGTGGCTGGCCTCATCTCGCCCTGGCGGAGTCCCTAGGCCCAGCTCGCATCCGCCGCGGTTGACCCGGCCCTTCAAGAGCTAGAAGTGGCCCGCGTCAGTACAGGAAAAAGAAGAAAAGAAACCATGAAGAAGCAATCAGAGTATTCAAAGTCGCTGCCTACGGACGTAATCAGGTGCACTCGTCCCTGTTAAATTGCTCTGCATTTTAAATTTGCATTATACAAAACATATGTGGTCTGACCGTGCTATTTTGTACTCGCAGATCTATTCAGCTCAAGAGTTTTTGCTGGCGTTTTTTATTGTGTCATTTCCAACGATCTTCCAAGTCGCCGCTTTGCTGGCCCTACAGCCCTAAAACCACCGGCTGCCATCACCAAATCCGCTCGTTCGTTGGTTCCACTCCGCTACGCTGGAACCGTCGCGTTTAAACCGCTGCCGTCAGGGGAACGCCAGCTTCAAGTCTCGAGGGAATCGGTACCGCTGCTACTGTGTCCTACAAGATCTAAGTAATAAACCAACATGACTAGTGCGGGTACTCCTTATTGGGCTGATTTTCTTCGGAGATCAATTTGCATGGAGTACACATATGTGGAGACCAGCTACGCGCTAATGGCCACGCCCACATGCGTCCAAAAAATAAATCAGGTGTTATTTCTCCTATGCATTTTCTTAGCATATTTTAATTATTCTGAGCACAACTACTCTGCTCTACGGTATTTTTTATACGCAAGAGAATTATTCATTACAAAGTGGTGTTATACCACGGGTGCACGTTCGACTGTACGGCGCGGCTTCACGAACAAGCGTGTCATGGTCCGGTTTACATCAACACGCCGGCCGACTCGCCCGTCCGTGCCGCATTACAGCGCCACAGACGACTTGCCCGCCCGCCCTCGTGACTGGTTCACGCGTCCGCATCGGCTTAAAACGAGGAGGACATTTGCTCGTCCGCACCGACTTACAACGCCACAGCCGATTCATCTGTCTGCTCCTGCGGCCGATTCACCAGTGAGTGACTTCGGTTTCACCTAGTGATCATCAACTTCATGGCGGATTGTTTTCGGCCTAAACACATCAGGTGATATCCATCTAAAATATATTTTTAGCACCTATTATTTTTGACAAAGAATAGTTTACCTTTGCCTTGGTCTGCAGTATGTTTATGCAGGACAATTGTTCACTGCAAAAGCTATAGCTGTGTCATGGATGTATAAACTCGCGCCACCATTATAAATGCGCTAGTATCTTATTAGGCTATCAAGCTCGATGAATATATATGCAAACCGCCATTCTGCAGACTCGTTTACATCAATATGACGTGACTAATTCGCCCGTCCATGCCGGTTTACAACGTCGCGGCCGATTTATCTGTCTGTGGCGCCTCTGAAGCCGCGGTCCTCTTTGTCGCCCGCCTCTCGCGGCCTGGTCTATTCCTTCTTTTTTTAATCTATTTTTTCTTCTCCTCTATTCCTTCTTTTCTCCTCTTTTTTTCCTTCTTCTTCCTCTTCTTATTTTTCTTCTTATTCCTTCTTCCTTCTTCCTCTTTTCTTCTTTCCTTATTTTCCTTCCTCGACAACTGTCGGGGATATACCCCGCGACGTAAACCGGCCGGAAGTATAACCCGGCTGGTCTTGGCGACTTACTAATGACCTGCCCGGATTGGACGATTCACTGGTGACCCGGCGGGCGGGATAAACGGATGACAAGGCCCAAGGCCCAGAAGGCCGGTTCAACTATGGTAGGCCGGTTTAAGAGGAAAGGCGTGTGGAATATTTGTCGTGCAAGGAGTTAAGACCTAGACTCGCATCCGGTTTGTATTAGAGATAAACTAGTCCTAATCCTAATAGGACTCCACATGTAACCCGGCCCTCTAACTTATACAAGGAGGGGCAGGGCTGCCCAAGAGGGAGAAGGAAAAACAAGCAATAATCTCTAGGGCTAAACACAACTAGAGGAGAGCCGGTTTACCGGCGACCCCCTCATGATGATATTGAGATCTAGCCACAAACAACATGTAGGGCTATTACCGGATGATGTTTCCCGGGGCCCGAAGCTGTCTAAATCCTTGTCTTGTGTTGCGTCTCTCGATTCCGCTCAACCCCTTTCAAGCTACCATATAGATGCGTTGTCCTCGCGACTAAGTCCTGACACTAAGGACATCTGCCTTGACAAAACCACGACAACGACCCTAACCCTAAACAGTATAACTAACGTCAACGACTTCGCTTGCATACACATGAACGAATATGATCGATCATCTAAGAACAATATAAAAACATCATATGATATATGAACAAAAAGATTTACATCTATGAACAAAAAAATCATATGATTATATATATATGCAGAAAAAACATCATATATGATGACCCTGAACAAAAAATCATCATATATACTCCATACATCAACATTACATGTACATCAACATATATGCAAAAAAACATATATGCATACGACGGCCACGGCGGCGGCGGTGGCGAGGGGCAGGGCAGGGGCGTGGGGGCTCACTGGGTGCAGTGTCGGCGACGGCGTCGGGACAGGGGCGGCGCGGACCGGGGCGATGACGGCCAGGCAGCAAGCGACGCCGGGCAGGTATGGCGGCAGCGGTATCGTGGCAGGGGAGCGCGGCAGACGACGTCCGGGCAGGGAGGCCGCAAGCACGGCGTTATGCAGGGAGCGGCGACATCATTGGGGCAGTGGGAAGAAGAACTGAATTGAGACCAATGCATTGGTCCCTGTTGGTGCCACCAACCGGGACCAATGTTATTTTAGTCGGTTGGTGCCTAACCGACCAAAGGCCTCTTTTCAAAGAGCCCAAAGGGCGGGAAGCAGAGGCCTTTGGTCCCGGTTGGTGGCACCAACCGGGACTAAAGGTGGGCATCGGTCGCGGTTGGTGGGACGAATCGAGACCAAAGGTGGGCATTGGTCCCGGTTCGTGCCACCAACCGGGACCAATGGCCTTGCACAGCGGCGTGGTGGTGGGAGTTTAGTCCCACCTCGCTAGTTTGAGAGCGCCCAACACCTGATTATAAGCTCCGTTGCCTCCTCCCTCTCGAACTCCTCTAAACTTCAGGCATATGGGTCTAATGTGACACTGCTTCGCCTGTGGGCCTGCTGGGCCTTCTGCGGGCCTGAATCCTAGCCCAACTAGTTGGGTTTCTAGTTGTATTCAGGCCGTGGTGGCCAAGTAGGTGGAATTTTTTTTATTTTTTTCCAATTTTTTTGTTTTCTTTGTTGCTTTGTTTTTTTCTACTTACAACAAAATACTTATTGTTGCTATTTTTATTTATTTTATTAAGGTTCATTTATTTTATTTTACTATAGTTTATTTTATTTTATTTTATTTTGTTTCTACTTATTTATTTTATAAATGTTTATTTTACTTTATTTTGTTTCTACTTATTTATTTTATTTTATTTTATTTTGTTTCTACATATTTATTAAAGTTTATTTTGTTTGTACTCATTTATTTCATTTTCTTTTTTGCTGTTACAAAGGCATTTCATTTAGTACCGGTTCTAAGGCTAGGGCCCCACGAGCACCTTTAGTACCGGTTCGTGGCATGAACCGGTAGTAGAATTTTATAATTGATTCTTTCTGCGGCTGTTTTTTAGTCCCACCTCGCCAAGCGGGAGGCACTCACAGCGGTAGATAAGCCCTGAGTGCAGAGACGATGAAGGATAGGCGCAATGCTCACCTACACGTTGCTTAGCTTCAGGCCTAGAAATGGTGTAGACTGCACGGAGCTATGCGTATTTTCTCAAGGCCTGGAGCTAAGCAACGTGAGGTGAGCATTGCGCCTCTCTTTTATTTTTAATAACTTATTACAACTCCGGACTTTTTTGCGTTCAGTATGCACCATTCAAAGCCATGTCATCAACTTTCAACCATTTCTGACATAATGAACTGTGAAAAGGTTGAAAGTTAGCATGGTATCATTATTTCACCCACATAGCATGTGCAAAACAAGTAGAGAGGGTTACGGCAAAAACTGGATGCACTTCGTGTATGAAACGGACAATCTCTTTCGAAGTATCAGGGTTTCATACGGAAACTCATCTGTTACAAAAGGGATTTCATTTTTTTTGAACTTATTTGAACTCCAGACTTTTTCTGTGTTCAAAATGCACCACTACGGGAAACAGTTAATTTGTCATCAGGGGACGTCTTTGCCGTCAGCTTTTCGTCGGGCAGACGGTAAAGAAAAATTTGCCGTCATCGACAGACGACAAAGAAAAACTGACGGCAAAAAAAACTTTGCCGTCTGTGAAAAAAAACACAGACGGGAAATAGCTCACTTTGCCGTCTGCAACAAAAATCACAGACGGCAAAGCATCTATGCCGTTTGTGTTTTCTTTGGTAGACAGCAAAGAATCTTTGACGTATGTGTTTTTTTGGCAGACGGCAAATTGAGCTCTTTGCCGTCTGTATTTGTTTTCGCAGACGACAAAGAAGAAGTACCCCACGCGGATCCATCACACGGATTGATGACTTGGCAGCATCTGAGGCGCACATCCCACCCCATCCACGACCCCACCCATGACCCCACGCCCGTACCTGCCCCACCCACGATTCCCATCTCCTTCTCCCACGTGCCGCCTCGTCTCTCCATCTGCAAGAGCATTAGCACGCCGCTAGCCAGTGCCCTCCTCTCTCCTTCTCCCCTGAGAGCAGCCACACGCCGCCGGCCAACGCCGCCCGCCCGTCCGGCACACCCGTCCAGCGCCCGCCCATCCTCGAGCAACTGTATGCCGTGGCCAGCGCCCGCGAGCCTGTACATCCGCCGCCACGCCCAGCACCCTTCCGTGCATCCGTCCGCCACCTCGCCGGCGCCGTGTGAACCTCCACCCCTCGCGAGCTCGTCCTCATCGGCCAGCCATGCGCACAGCTCCTCCGGCCGCGCACCTGAGCCCGTCCACACCCTTCGGTCCTGCAGTCCGCCTCGCGAGCTCGCTGCTTGAGCAGCCGGGCGCTCCACCGGTCGAGCACCAACCATCCCCAACCTCCCTCGCGTGCCTCCCCGCGGTGCCAGAGCGAGTCAGCTACCAAGCGCGGCTGAGCAGAGCCATCCCGACCTTCCTCGCGTGCCTCCCCGCGGCGCAGGTCCGAGTCAGCCCCCAAGCGCGGCTGGGCCGGAGTTGCACGGGTGAGCAGGGCGGGCGGCGGCGCAGAAAGCAGAACGGCAGAGCGGAGAGGTGAGCGTCGGACTGCACAGCGGGGCGGGCGGAGCAATGGAGTGGAGAAGGACCCGATTACTTTTTGGTCTTACTTGTTAGGGTCGTTGTATTAATTTCCAGGACTACTCTGTAACACTTCAGTTTTTTTCTCAGGGTCATGTATGCATTTTGTACTTCACTAACATTGAATGAAAGACACTACACGCGGATGGGCTTTTCCCTGTTAAAAAAGAAGAAGAAAGATAGGTAGTGCACTAGCATGAGTTGACCGCATCGCTCGGGAGCAACACTGCTGTTTTTTTTAATTTGACCCCTCTCTTTGCTGTCTGTGATATACGAGGCTGACGGCAAAGACGCGAATAGCAGACGGCAAACCTGTAGTCTGGCTGATGGCAAAATTTCAATTCTTTGCCATCTATGATTTACAAGGCTGATGGCGAAGAAGATTTGGTTGACGGCAAAGTCTTTGCCATCTGGCTAATGAAAAGCTGACGGCAAAGTATTCTTTGCCGACTTATCTTTGTCGTCTGACTTTGCCATCTGCTTCCTGGCGGCAAACTTTTTGTCGTCTAGATTTAGGTCGGATCACAGACGGCAAATTACCTGTTTCCTGTAGTGCACCATTCAAAGCCACATCATCAATTTTCAACCCTTTCTGACTTCATTGTTATTTTTCATGCATTTACTAATTTTTTTGAGCTATAAGACCCTGGAATTGAAAAGCATTTCAAATGAACTCTGAAAAGGTTGAAAGTTGGCATGATATCATCATTTCACCCACATAGCATGTGCTAAAAAGTAGAGAGGGTTACGGAAAAAACTGGATGCACTTCGTGTACAAAATGGACAATCTCTTTCGAAGTATCAGGGTTTCATACGGAAACTCATCTGTTACAAAGGGATTACATTTTTTTGAACTTATTTGAACTCCAGACTTTTTCTGTGTTCAAAATGCACTATTCAAAGCCACATCATCAATTTTCAACCCTTTCTGACTTCATTTGTTATTTTTCATGCATTTACTAATTTTTTTGAGCTATAAGACCCTGAAATTGAAAAGCATTTCAAATGATCTCTGAAAAGGTTGATAGTTGGCATGGTATCATCATTTCACACACATAGCATGTGCTCAAATGTAGAGAGGGTTACGGCAAAAACTGGATGCACTTCGTGTACAAAACGGACAATCTGTTTCGAGGTATCAGGGTTTCATACGGAAACTCGTCTGTTACAACAGGCATTTCATTTCTTCACATGTAACTGCAGTGATATTCTAGATCAACGGCATCATCATAATAGTTGTGGAGACAAAGTATTCACTTTTTCTTCGCTTGTGTCCTTTGCTTATTGCGCCGTAACCATGGATATTCTTCATCGCTTAACAGGGTGCTTGGTTCAGCTTTGACTTTGAAGGGAGGAATTTCATGAAACTTTTCATAATCTTCAGACATGTCTGTCTTGCCCTCCAATCCCATGCTGTCTCTTTTTCCTCAAAGAACTATGTGGCGCTTTGGCTCATCGTATGATGTATTCGCTTCCTTATCTTTTCTTTTTCTCAGTTTGGTAGACATGTCCTTCACATAGAAACCTGTGCCACATCATTGGCTAGGAAGAACGGATCGTTTGTGTACCCAAAATTGTTCAGATCCACTGTTGTCATTCCGTACGGTGGGTCTACCTGTACCCCACCTCCTGACAGATTGACCCATTTGCACTTAAACAAAGGGACCTTAAAATCATGTCCGTAGTCAAGTTCCCATATGTCCACTATGTAACCATAATATGTGTCCTTTCCCCTATTGGTTGCTGCATCAAAGCGGACACCGCTGTTTTGGTTGGTGCTCTTTTGATCTTGGGCGATCGTGTAAAATGTATTCCCATTTATCTCGTATCCTTTGTAAGTAAATATAGTCGAAGATGGTCCCCTGGACAACGAGTACAGCTCATTAGAAATAGTGTTGTCACCTCTGAGACGTTTCCAACCAACTGCCGAAAGTCCTGATGTGTTCACATGTAATCCAATCGTCGCACTACTCCGGGTGTTTGGAGCGCAGACTGTTCTTGTGTTCATCGACATGCGGGGTCAACAAGGTAGAGTTACTCAGAAGCTGTAATCGTGCTTGAGACCAAGAATGCTCGTCCCTACATATTATTGAGTCCCCTCCCAGCGTGCCTTTTCTAGTCAGTCTCCCCTCATACCGCGATTGAGGGTGACCAATCTTCTTAAGGCTAGGCATGAAGTCAACACAAAACCCAATAACATCCTCTGTTTGATGGCCCATGGAGATGCTTCCTTCTGGCCTAGCGCGGTTACAGACATATTTCTTTAGTGACATCCTCTGTTCGATTTTTCTCCACTGTGACCCTTCAGCGGGTGCTCTCAACTTCTCGTCTTTCTTACAGTCCTCACTGTGCCATCGCATCAACTTGGCATGGTCTTTTTTGTTGGGGAACGTGGTAATTTCAAAAAAAAATCCTACGCACAGGCAAGATCATGGTGATGCATAGTAACGAGAGGGGAGAGTTTCGTCTACGTTCCCTCGTAGACCGTAAGCGGAAGCGTTATGACAACGCGTTTGATGTAGTCGTACGTCTTCACGATCGACCGATCCTCAGTACCGAACACGAACTCACAATCTAGTAGAGCTTCGGGGAAGAGCTTCGTCAGCAAGACGGCGTGGTGATGGTGTTGATGAAGTTACCGACGCAGGACTTCGCAAAAGCACCGCTACAATATGACTGAGGTGGATTATGGTGGAGGGGGGCACCGCACACGACTAAGAGATCAATGATCAATTGTTGTGTCTCCAAGGGGTGCCCCCTTCCCCGTATATAAAGGAGTGGAGGAGGGGGAGGGGCCCGGCCTCCTATGGCGCGCCCCATGAGGAGTCCTACTCCCACCCGGAGTAGGACTCCCCCCTTCCAAGTAGGAGTAGGAGAGGAGAAGGAAGGGAGAGAAGGAGAGAAGGAAAGGGGTGCGCCCCCCTCCTTGTCCAATTCGGACTAGAGGGGGAGGGGGTGCGCGGCTGCCCTAGCCGCCCCTCCTCTTCTCCCACTAGGGCCCATTAGGCCCAATATACTCCCCGGGGGGTTCCGGTAACCCCCCGATACATCGGTATATGTCCGAAACCTCCCGAAACACTTCCGGTGTCCGAACATAGTCGTCCAATATATCGATCTTTACGTCTCGACCATTTCAAGACTCCTCGTCATGTCCGTGATCATATCCGGGATTCCAAACTACCTTCGGTACATCAAAACACAAAATCTCATAATACCGATCGTCATAGAACTTTAAGCATGCGGACCCCACGGGTTCGAGAATATGTAGATATGACCGATACACGTCTCCGGTCAATAAACAATAGCGGAACCTGGATGCTCATATTGGTTCCTACATATTCTACGAAGATCTTTGTCGGTCAAACCGCATAACAGCATACGTTGTTCCCTTTGTCATCGGTATGTTACTTGCCCGAGATTCGATCGTTGGTATCTCAGTACCTAGCTCAATCTCGTTACCGCAAGTCTCTTTACTCGTTCCGTAGTGCATCATCCCGTAACTAACTCAGTAGTCACATTGCTATCAAGGCTTATAGTGATGTGCATACCGAGAGGGCCCATAGATACCTCTCCGAGAATCGGAGTGACAAATCCTATTCTTGATCTATGCCAACTCAACAAACACCATCAGAGACACCTGTAGAGCACCTTTATAATCACCCAGTTACGTTGTGACATTTGGTAGCACACAAAGTGTTCCTCCGGTATTCGGGAGTTGCATAATCTCATAGTCATAGGAACATGTATAAGTCATGGAGAGCGCAATAGCAGTAAACTAAACGATCAAGTGGTAAGCTAACGAAATGGGTCAAGCCAATCACATCATTCTCCTAATGATGTGATCCCGTTAATCAAATGATAACTCATGTCTATGGCTAGGAAACTCAACCATCTTTGATCAAAGAGTTAGTCAAGTAGAGGCATACTAGTGACACTATGTTTGTCTATGTATTCACACATGTATTATGTTTCCGGTTAATACAATTCTAGCATGAATAATAAACATTTATCATGATATGAGGAAATAAATAATAACTTTATTATTGCCTCTAGGGCATATTTCCTTGATCTCCCACTTGCACTAGAGTCAATAATCTAGATTACACAAGAATGATTCTAACACCCATGGAGTCTTGGTGTTGATCATGTTTTGCTCGTGGAAGAGGCTTAGTCAATGGGTCTGCAACATTCAGATCCGTATGTATCTTGCAAATCTCTATGTCTCCCACCTGGACTTCATCCCGGATGGAATTGATGCGTCTCTTGATGTGCTTGGTTCTCTTGTGAAATCTGATTCCTTTGCCAAGGCAATTGCACGAGTATTGTCACAAAAGATTTTCATTGGACCCGATGCACTAGGTATGACACCTAGATAGGATATGAACTCCTTCATCCAGACTCCTTCATTTGCTGCTTCCGAAGCAGCTATGTACTCTGATTCACACGTAGATCCCGCCACGACGCTTTGTTTAGAACTGCACCAACTGACAGCTCCACCGTTTAATATAAACATGTATACGGTTTGCGATTTAGAATCGTACGGATCAGTGTCAAAGCTTGCATCGACGTAACCACTTACGATGAGCTCTTTGTCACCTCCATAAACGAGAAACATATCCTTAGTTCTTTTCAGGTATTTCAGGGTGTTCTTGACCGCTGTCTAGTGATCCACTCCTGGATTACTTTGGTACCTCCCTCCTAAACTAATAGCAAGGCTCACATCAGGTCTGGTACACAACATTGCATACATGATAGAGCCTATGGCTGATGCATAGGGAACACCTTTCATTTTCTCTCTATCTTCTGCAATGGTCAGGCATTGAGTCTGACTCAACTTCACACCTTGTAACACAGGCAAGAACCCTTTCTTTGCTTGATCCATTTTGAACCTTTTCAAAACTTTATCAAGGTATGTGTTTTGTGAAAGTCCAATTAAGCGTATTGATCTATCTCTATAGATCTTGATGCCCAATATATAAGCAGCTTCACCAAGGTCTTTCATTGGAAAACTCTTATTCAAGTATCCTTTTATGCTATTCAGAAATTCTATATCATTTCCAATCAACAATATGTCATCCACATATAATATTAGAAATGTTACAGAGCTCCCACTCACTTTCTTGTAAATACAGGCTTCTCCAAAAGTCTATATAAGACCATATGCTTTGATCACACTATCAAAACGTTTATTCCAACTCGGAGAGGCTTGCACCAGTCCATAAATGGATCGCTGGAGCTTGCACACTTTGTTAGCACCCTTTGGATAGACAAAACCTTCTGGTTGCATCATATACAACTCTTCTTCCAAAAATCCATTCAGGAATGCAGTTTTGACATCCATTTGCCAAATTTCAAAATCATAAAATGCGGCAATTGCTAACATGATTCGGACGGACTTAAGCATCGCTACGGATGAGAAAGTCTCATCGTAGTCAACCCCTTGAACTTGTCGAAAACCTTTCGCAACAAGTCGAGCTTTGTAGACAGTAACATTACCGTCAGCGTCAGTCTTCTTCTTGAAATTCCGTTTATTCTCTATGGCTTGCCGATCATCGGGCAAGTCAACCAAAGTCCACACTTTGTTCTCATACATGGATCCCATCTCAGATTTCATGGCCTCAAGCCATTTTGCGGAATCTGGGCTCACCATCGCTTCTTCATAGTTCGTACGTTCGCCATGGTCAAGTAACATGACTTCTAGAATAGGATTACTGTACCACTCTGGTGCAGATCTCACTCTGGTTGACCTACGAGGTTTGGTAGTAACTTGATCTGAAGTTTCATGATAATATCATTAGCTTCCTCACTAATTGGTGTAGGCGTCACAGGAACCGGTTTCTGAGATGAACTACTTTCCAATAAGGGAGCAGGTACAATTACCTCATTAAGTTCTACTTTCCTTCCACTCACTTCTTTCGAGAGAAACTCCCTCTCTAGAAAGGATCCATTCTTAGAAATAAATGTTTTTCCTTCAGATCTGTGATAGAAGGTGTACCCAACAGTTTCCTTTGGGTATCCTATGAAGACACATTTCTCCAATTTGGGTTCGAGCTTATCAGGTTGAAGCTTTTTCACATAAGCATCGCAGCCCCAAATTTTAAGAAACGACAACTTTGGTTTCTTGCCAAACCACAGTTCATAAGGCGTCGTCTCAACGGATTTAGATGGTGCCCTATTTAATGTGAATGCATCCGTCTCTAAAGCATAACCCCAAAACGATAGCGGTAAATCAGTAAGAGACATCATAGATCGCACCATATCTAGTAAAGTATGATTACGACGTTCGGACACACCATTACGCTGTGGTGTTCCGGGTGGCATGAGTTGCGAAACTATTCCGCATTGTTTCAAATGAAGACCAAACTCGTAACTCAAATATTCTCCTCCCCGACCAGATCGTAGAAACTTTATTTTCTTGTTACGATGATTTTCCACTTCACTCTGAAATTCTTTGAACTTTTTAAATGTTTCAGACTTATGTTTGATTAAGTAGATATACCCATATCTACTCAAATCATCTGTGAAGGTGAGAAAATAACGATACTCGCCACGAGCCTCAGTATTCATCGGACCACATACATCAGTATGTATGATTTCCAGCAAATCTGTTGCTCGCTCCATTGTTCCGTAGAACGGCGTTTTAGTCATGTGGCCCATGAGGCATGGTTCGCAAGTACCAAGTGATTCATAATCAAGTGATTACAAAAGTCCATCAGTATGGACTTTCTTCATGCGCTTTACACCAATATGACCCAAACGGCAGTGCCACAAATAAGTTGCACTATCATTATCAACTCTGCATCTTTTGGCCTCAACATTATGAATATGTGTATCACTACTATCGAGATTCAACAAAAATAGACCACTCTTCAAGGGTGCATGATCATAAAAGATATTACTCATATAAATAGAACAACCATTATTCTCATATTTAAATGAATAACTGTCTCGCATCAAACAAGATCCAAATATAATGTTCATGCTCAGCACTGGCACCAAATAACAATTATTCCGGTCTAAAACTAATCCCGAAGGTAGATGTAGAGGTAGCGTGCCGACGGCGATCACATCGACTTTGGAACCATTTCCCACGCGCTTCGTCACCTCGTCCTTAGCCAATCTTCACTCAATGCGTAGTCCCTGTTTCGAGTTGCCAATATTAGCAATGTAACCAAGATCAAATACCTGTGTGCTACTACGAGCTTTAGTAAGGTACACATCAATAACATGTATATCACATATACCTTTGTTCACCTTGCCATCCTTCTTATCCGCCAAATACTTGGGGCAATTTCGCTTCGAGTGACCAAATTCTTGGCGAGAAGCACTCGATCTCGTGCTTATGTCCACACTTAGGTTTCTTCTCCCGAGCAAAGAACTTGTTTGTCTTCTTCTTGAAGTTCCCCTTCTTCTTCCCTTTACCCTTTTCTTGAAATCGATGGTCTTGTTGACCATCAACACTTGATGTTCCTTCTTGATTTCTACCCCCGCAGCCTTTAGCATTGCGAAGAGCTCGGGAATTGTCTTATCCATCCCTTGCATATTATAGTTCATCACGAAGCTCTTGTAGCTTGGTGGCAGTGATTGAAGAATTCTGTCAATGACACTATCATCCGGAAGATTAATTCCTAGTTGAATCAAGTGATTATTATACATAGACATTTTCAGTATATGTTCACTGACAGAACTATTCTCCTCCATCTTGCAGCTGTAGAACTTATTGGAGACTTCATATCTCTCAATCCGGGCATTTGCTTGAAATATTAACTTCAAATCCTGGAACATCTCATATGCTCCATGACGTTCAAAACGTCGTTGAAGTCCCGGTTGAAAGGATCGATATGGTTGACTAGAGGGGGGTGAATAGGCAACTAACAATTTTTAGCTTTTCTTTACCAAATTAAACTTTGCAACAAAGTAGGTTGTCTGGATATGCAACTAGGTGGACAACCTATATGATACAACAACCATAAGCACACAAGCAAGCAATGAATATAACACAATTAAGCTTGCACAAGTAAAGGCATGTGATAACCAAGAGCGGAGCCGGTGGAGACGAGGATGTGTTACAGAAGTTCCTTCCTTTTGAGGGGAAGTACGTCTCCGTTAGAGCGGTGTGGAGACACAATGCTCCCCAAGAAGCCACTAGGGCCACCGTATTCTCCTCACGCCCTCACACAATGCAAGATGTCGTGATTCCACTATTGGTGCCCTTGAAGGCGGTGACCGAACCTTTACAAACAAGGTTGGGGCAATCTCCACAACTTAATTGGAGGCTCCCAATGACACCACGAAGCTTCACCACAATGGACTATGGCTTCACGGTGACCTCAACCGTCTAGGGTGCTCAAACACCCAAGAGTAACAATATCCGCTAGGGATTAGTGGGAGGAATCAAATTTCTCTTGGTGGAAGTGTAGATCGGGGCCTTCTCAACCAATCCCGAGCAAATCAACAAGTTTGATTGGCTAGGGAGGGAGAGATCGGGCGAAAATGGAGCTTGGAGCAACAATGGAGCTTAGGGTTAGAAGAGGTAGTCAACTAAAGGTAGGAGACGACCCTTTTATAGTGGTGGACGAAATCCAACCGTTATCCACTTAACCAGCTCAGCGACACGCTAGTACTACCGCTCGGTAGGCGGTACTACCATAAAGGCCACGCAGTACTAACGTGGGCGACCAGATTACTACGCTGCAGGCGGGGCTAGAGCGAAACTGACAGGGCGATTACTACATGGCCGGTACTCGCTTCCCCCTTGCGGTACTACCGCAAGGCAGGAAAGCCCTAGCCTGGGAAGGGCGCGGATGAATAAAATTACATCCGTGCCTCCTTCCGCTGGAAAACAAACGGTGCAAAAGTCCGACACGGTACTACCGCTGGAGGGCAGTACTACCGCGTGGCTGCTGGATCAGACCGCGCACGGTACTACCGCGCACGAGGCGCGGATGAAAGTGCAACTATCCCTAGGTGGTTTTGGTAATTCATAACAACATGTAGCTCATTGAGCTAATGCTATTCCAAGACAAATATTTCAGGAAAGCTCAATGAATGGCATGGCATAGATGATGAAAGTGGATCCCTCAAAATATTAAGGACAAAGGATTGGCTCAAGCTCAAAAGCTCAAGACTCTACATTTTACATTTTAGTGATCCAAGATCACATTGAGTCTATAGGAAAAGCCAATACTATCAAGGAGGGATGAGGTGCTGCTTAATGAGTTTCTTGCTCTAGAGTGCTTAGTGATATGCTCCAAAAACCTCAACTACTTTCTCACATCCACATATGACCTAAACCTAAAGTCAAACTCGGCCCTACCGATTCTTTCTATCCGGCGCCACCGAGTTCAAATGTCATAGCCACTGCCACAAACCCTAGGCAAATCGGTCTCATCGATAGGGATCTCGGTCTCACCGAGATGGGAATGTAATCTCTCTGTTTCCCTTCGTAACGTTTCGGTCTAACCGAAGTGAGCGATCGGTCCCACCGAGATTGCAATGTAAACTCTCTGTTTCCCTTTCGTAACATTTCGGTCTCACCGAAAATAGCGAATCGGTCCCGCCGAGTTTACCTGACCAACTCTCTGGTTAGCTAATTACCATAATCAGTCTCACCAAGTTTGTGTTATTGGTCTCTCCGAGATTACGTTATGCCCTAACCCTAACCATATCGGTCCTACCGAGTTGCATGCCAGTCCCACCGAAAACCCTAACGGTCACTAGGTTTATTAAATCGGTCTGACCGAGTTTTATGATTCGGTCCTACCGAGTTTGGTAAATTGTGTGTAACGGATAGATTTTGTGTGGAGGCTATATATACCCCTCCACCTCCTCTTCATTCATGGAGAGAGCCATCAGAACAAACCTACTTTTCCAACTTACCAGTTCTGAGAGAGAACCACCTACTCATGTGTTGAGGCCAAGATATTCCATTCCAACCATATGAATCTTGATCTCTTGCCTTCCCCAAGTTGCTTTCCACTCAAATCTTCTTTCCTCCAAATCCAAATCCTATGAGAGAGAGTTGAGTGTTGGGGAGACTATCATTTGAAGCACAAGAGCAAGGATTTCATCATCAACACACCATTTGTTACTTCTTGGAGAGTGGTGTCTCCTAGATTGGCTAGGTGTCACTTGGGAGCCTCCGACAAGATTGTGGAGTTGAACCAAGGAGTTTGTAAGGGCAAGGAGATCGCCTACTTCGTGAAGATCTACCGCTAGTGAGGCAAGTCCTTCGTGGGAGACGACCATGGTGGGATAGACAAGGTTGCTTCTTCGTGGACCCTTCGTGGGTGGAGCCCTCTGTGGATTCACGCAACCGTTACCCTACGTGGGTTGAACTCTCCATCAACGTGGATGTATGATAGCACCACCTATCAGAACCACGACAAAAACATCCGTGTATCCAATTGCGTTCGAATCCTCCAAACCCTTCCCTTTACATTCTTGCAAGTTGCATGCTTTATTTTCTGCTGCCTATATACTCTTTGCATGCTTGCTTGAATTGTGTGATGATTGCTTGCATTGTTCAAAGTTAGCTAAAATCTGCCAAAGTCTAAAATTGGGAAAAGGTTAAGTTTTTAATTGGTCAAGTAGTCTAATCACCCCCCCTCTAGACATACTTCAAGGTCCTACAAGTGGTATCAGATCTTTGGTCTCCATTTTATTTGATTTCCATAGCTTTTGGTGGTCATAGCCTTGGTTTCACAACCTAGGAGAGTATGGCGTCTAGCGAGGGAAATTATCACCGTAGAGGTCCTTACTTTGATGGCGCTAATTTTGCTAGTTGGAAGCATAAGATGAAAATGCATATTCTCAGACATAACCCCGCCGTTTGGGCTATTGTGTGTATTGGTTTGCAAGGTGAATTCTTTGATGGGAGAGAACCAAACCGTGAAGCTAGTGCGGAAGAGTTGAATATGTTGCAATACAACGCTCAAGCTTGTGATATCCTCTTCAATGGCTTGTGCCCCGAAGAATTCAACAAAATCAGCCGTCTTGAGAATGCAAAGGAAATTTGGGATACTTTGATTCATATGCATGAAAGTACTGACTCCGTCAAGGAATCCAAGTTGGATGTGCTCCAAAGTTAGCTTGACAAGTTCAAAATGAAGGATGGTGAAGGTGCCGCCGAAATATACTCTAGGCTTGCTCTTATCACAAATGAGATTGCCGGCTTAGGAAGTGAAGAAATGACCGACAGATTCATCATCAAGAAGATCCTAAGAGCATTGGATGGAAAATATGATACCGTGTGCACATTGATCCAAATGATGCCAAATTACAAAGATCTCAAGCCAACAGAAGTCATTGGAAGAATTGTTGCTCATGAGATGTCACCCAAGGATAAGGAGGAACTTCACAACAAGTCAAGTGGTGCTTACAAAGCCTCATGTGAAGCCCCCACATCATCAAGTGAGAAACAAACCTTCAATGAAGAATTGAGCTTAATGGTGAAAAACTTCAACAAATTCTACAAGAGTAGAAGCAAAGAAAGAAGCTCTAAGTCAAGGTCCTACAATGACAAAAGATCTTCTAGTCGAGGAGCGCAGTGCTACAATTGTGGGAGACCGGACACTATTCCAATGAGTGTACGACACCCTACAAAAGAAGAGAAGATTCTCCCAAGAGAAGAATTAGAAGAGAAGAATCACCACCAAGAGAGAGAAGGAGTAGAGATGATTGTTATGAACGAAGACCCTCACGGACAAGTAAGGATTCGGAAAGGAAGGATAAGTCATCAAAGAGCTACACAAAACGAAGACATCAAGCTCATGTTGGTGAATGGCTATCCGGCTCCGACTCCGATAATCACTCCGAGAGAAGCTATCACTCCGACTCCAAATACACTCAAGATGAAGGTGTTGCCGGTTTAGCACTTGTGTCAACCAACTCCTACGACATATTTGAATCTCCAAATGAAGGCATTGGAAGATGCTTCATGGCCAAAGGTCCTAAGGTAACACACCCCGAGTATGTTGATTTTAATAGTGATGAAGATGACTTGCTAGGTGATGATGATTTACGTGTTGACAACTCTAGTGATGAATACTATGATGAAACATCAATTAATCATGCTAATCAAGATGAAACGAATGACAATGATAAGGAGAAGATTGAGCATCTAACTAAAGAACTAAACACTCTTAAGTTAGCTCATGAAACTATCTTCGAAGATCATCGAGAACTTTTAAGGGCTCATGAAAAGTTACGCTTTGAAAATCTCAATCTTGAGCAAGAGCATGAGTTCCTAAAAGCGATCAATGATGATCTCCGTAAGAAAAGTTCTTCTTATATTGCCAAGCGTTTACTCTTATCTACTTACATGCCTCAAGTCAAGTCTAGCAACCAGAACAAGAAAGATTCCTCTTCTAGTAGTAACAATAACAATTCTAAATCCAATATTGTTGCTTCTAGTAGCTCTCTTGATTCCACTAATGATTCTCTTAGCCAAGTTACACTTGAGCAAGAAAACAACTTGTTGAAGGGAATTATAGAGAAATGTGTATACAAGAGCCTTGCCGGGAGTAAGCAATTTGAGGAAATTGTACGCAAGCAAGGAAGGCACCGGAAGAATCAAGGTGTTGGTTTTGAGCAAAAGCTCAATGTCAATGGAGTTGAGTGGGAAGAAGATCAATACCCCAAGACGAAGTTTGTTCCTCAACAAGAGAAGTATGATCCTACTTCCTTCAAGGGAACACAAGCACAAGATGATCTTCCACCACAAGACCACAAGAACAAAGGCAAGGACAAGCTTCAAGAGGAGATTGATGCATTTGAAGAAGCACCTAAGGCCTTGGTCAAGTGGGTTCCCAAGACTAAATCAAGTTCTACTTCATGAAGCACAACTACTACACCAAGGATTCCCATCAAGATGATGTGGATCCCGAAGAAGAAGAACTAGAGAGTTCTTGAAGGTGACTCCGCCAACATTTTTCACTCATATCATTATGGCAAAGACAAGTGCAATCAACTTCCATATCTTGCACTAGTTCAAGGAGTCACAAAACCCTCATGTTGGTAAGGCAAGGGACAAGGTAACCTAAAGTTTTTATGGACATCATTTTGTGTGTGCATCACTCTATGTCTATGGATATTCTTGTTTGTTCCTTATGGGACTAACCCATGTAGGTATTGAAAGTGCAACTCACTCCAAAGGATTGCTCCAAAAGATCTACACCAACATTGAGCATCCACATCTTCAACACCTACATGAAGTCATCATCGACAAAACCCAAGGTTAGTTTATCCCTCTAAGGGGATCTCACATCTAGGGGAGCTTAACTCTAAGAATTGAGTCAAAGTAACTCTAATGATGTGAACACATAAATGCTTTATGTAAAAGTGGTAACCCCACTTGAGCTTAAGCAGCCAGTATGACCTATGATCAAATGTTCTCATTTGACTCCTAAGTCAATTTACTCATATATAGATGACCTAGTCATCGCCAATTGTTTGATAGATGCTAGAATTTGTTGTGCATGCTTTGGCACATACTTCATTTGTCATTTTATTGTGTGAGCATGTTGGTTGCATATTTTACTCATTCGAGGACATCCACTTGTTGTTTTGATTGTTTGGCTTCTCTTTCTTTGGCCAAGTGGATGGACAAAAATGCCTAAGAACCTTCTCTAGCTATCTATGCTTTTCTCGTCTCAAACTCTATTCATGCTACATCACAAAATTTGATCAAGTCAGATTCGAACCACTCTATGTGAGGAGCACTCGGAGTCCCCTATTCGTCATAGACTTAAACTTCCAAAACTTCTGTGTGATTTTTGGTCTGACCGATTCTTCCATTTCGGTCATACCGAGATCACTAAGTCGATCTAGGTTTTCAATCTCGGTGCAACCGATTTTAACTTTTCGGTCACACCAAGTTGCTGTAACTGTTAACAGTTATGCATCTCGGTGCCACCGAGTTGTTCAACTCGGTCACACCTACAGTGTCGGGCTATATATTCACACGGGCAAATTTTGGAAAACTTTCTCGAAACTCCTCGCTCACAAGATAGCTCGCTCTTCCTACTAGGTCTACGGATCGTCGACTTCGTCGCCAGCCGCCTCCAGCCGCTGGTCTCCGCCGCCGTCAACGGAATTCTCCTCCGCCTTTGCCGCCGTAGCGAGTTCACCGCCGAACGAGGGTATGAACTCGATCGCAGTGCTATCCTCGTCTGATTCTCAGCACATTGTGTTCATAATGCATCTTGCCACGATTGAAACACTTCTATCCAGTCAAAACAATCCTTATAATAGTTGTGATTCAAAAATTTAGGGTTAGGTTTCATGAAACCATCTCGGACCCACCGAGTTGAAAAACTCGGTCCCACCGATTTGGCTAACGCCATTGCACTAGTAAGTCTTGGTCTGACCGAGAATTACAAATCGGTGTGACCGATTTTAGGACTTTGTGAAACCCTAGCAGACTCGGTGCCACCAAACTGTGACTCGGTCTGGCCGAGTTCACTAGTTTAGGTTCCAAAACTGCTTCGGTATCACCGAGTTTGAAAATTGGTAGATCCAAAATGCTTTCTATGGAAAACTAAAACTAAGTTTTTTGAATCATTCTTTTGCAAAATCTCTGCATTTTGTGATGCTCATCCACTCTACCTCATCTATAACCATTCACAGGGTCAGCAGTCAGTGAGTGCAGCATGTCAGACCAAAGTGACAGCCAGAATAGGTCAGAAGAGCAGATTCACATGAGTGAGGGCACTAGTCCCTGAAGCAGCTCAGATGAGGGGAGCAGAAGCACTCCCAGTAATTTGCCCAAGGCTGCAACAAGAACAAGGAAGAAGAAGACCTCAGAGTCTGAGGATGAATATTATGTGGCAGTTTAGGATGATGCCTGTTCAAAGAAGAAAGTGCTCCAGAAGGAGTACAGCTCAACAGCAGTTAAGCCTGGAATGAAGATTAAAAGGCCAAGAGGAAGACAACAATTGTCCAAAGCCAGAGTCTCCACTCAAGCTTCTTTGGAATCCCAACCCAAAGAGCCTGCTGCTGCTGAAGGAAAGAAAAGGAAAGAAAGGGTCAAGAAGACCATGGCCAGAGTGATTGGGAAGCCTTCTATGATGGAGGAAGAAGAAGAAGAAGAGGTTCTTGAGCCAAAGCACCCAAGGCACAAAAGTTGATGGGTGATGCCATAAAGTCAGGGGCTGCAACTTCAAAGCCCAAAGCTGCCCCTAAGCCCAAGAGTGCACCAAAGAGGAATACCTGGAGTATACCAGCAACTGAGAAGAACAAGGCTCCAATGCCCAAGTTGATGCCGAGGAATATGAAGAAGGGCAGGTCCTAAGGAAGCTCAAGCCCAAGATTCCAGACCACAATGATGCTCATCCTGTGGTGAGAACATGAAGATCGAGGAGAGAACAAGGGTTGAGGCTATGGAGAGAGTCGATCCATATGCCACCAGGAGAAGGACTGCTTTGTAGATTACAGGTGTTCCACACCAAGGAGCAGCGGGACTTCTATGAGATCATCTTATTGGATAAGAAGCCCATAGTTTGTGATATGAGGTGGGTCGACCGACCTACATTCAGAGAATGCGTAACACTATCCTGGAGTATAAGACAGCTTCAAAGGCGTGTGGAGTTGCAGATTTTGTTGGGCGTAAGCTCACAAACCGGAATGACGAGCTCATTATGCAATTCTACTCCACAAAGACATTTCTATCCGGATGGCGTGATAGTTTGGATGTCCAAGGAACGAGATACCAGTCAACCATAGAGGAATGGGCAAGTCTGATCAATGCCCCCAAGGAAAGTGAAGATGACTTGGACATTTATGCCAAGAAGAAGATGGGTCACAACTCAATGCCACAGATGTACAAGGAGATCCCAGATGATGCACTTGAGACTTTCAAGTTTGGATCAGTTCATTATCTTATGTCAGGGCTGCCTACGATCAACTGGATCCTAAGGCACACTCTGTTGCCCAAATCAGGTGACCACAACATGATTAGAGGGCATGCAATCAATTTGCTTCACATATTTGATGTGCCTCGAAATTCAAAGTCATGAGCCTCATAGTTGAAACTATCAAGAGGACAAAGAAGCAGACTGTAAGAGGAGCCGTGGATATGCCCCACAGATTCGTGGAGTTGATAAACTCAAAGATGGGCACAGGAAGTATCTGTTGGATAAGGTACACATGGTTCTCTATCCCGACTTTGAGGACAATCAAGTTGTCATGACTGAGAATGAACCATCATCGATTACAAGCGCAAGAGAAGAAGGAGAAAGCAAGGAAAGAGAAGGCTGCCAAGATGCCAACTCAAGCAGAGGCATCGATTAATTTCTGAAGAACAAGCGAGAGCAGCTTGGTTACTTGATAGCATCAACTCTGCGGATTGAGAAGGGGTTGGCCACCCTAACTCAAAACCGGAGAGCCTGGAAAGAATCATGGAACAAAAATTCTATGATCTTGATGTCAAGGTAATGAGATTCAGCCATTGTGGAGCAGCTACAGGATGACATGCAGGAGAGGAAGGGCAGAACTACGACTGATGCATTTGCCAGAGTGCCACGAGCTCAGAGATCAGCTGCAGAGCCAGTCACTAGAGTCACTTCATCAGTTCCAGCTACAGCTCGAGTGCAACCAGCTCCGCACCAACTCCTTTAGCTCCTTCCACATCTACTGATGCCTTCGTCCTTGGAGTCCTATCTACACCACCACCAGAAGACCAAGCCTGAGAGACGATATAGTCCTATGCATTTTTTAGGAACTTTTTGGTAACTTGTTGCCAAAGGGGGAGAAAAATGTATAGATCATAGGCTTTGAGAGAGAGAGAGATTTGCTTTTGTTCTCTCTTGTCTTCTTGGTTGAACTTCGTTTGCTTTGATTGCTTGAGATACTATGCTTTTACATGTGAGACATTGATGATCATGTGTTTGATCATAAGCTACACTTATGCTTGTTATGATATTATCTTACTTATCCTTATATGATCATTCATTGTGCTTGGTGATGGGTGCATGTATTCAATCTTTATTATTTTGAGCGCTCCACCAAGATGTATGTGACATGGAAGAGTAACCCATGAGCCTAATTCCTTGTGCATTTGCAGTCCAAAGCAAATCTTAAAATATGCACAAATTTAGGGGGAGCTCTTGCTTATCACATACTTCTCAAAGCGATGATGTTTTTCAATTTTATTATCATTTGTTGAAGCTTTGATCTACATGTTGTCATCAATTACCAAAAAGGGGGAGATTGAAAGTGCAACTATCCCTAGGTGGTTTTGGTAATTCATAACAACATGTAGCTCATTGAGCTAATGCTATTCCAAGACAATTATTTCAGGAAAGCTCAATGAATGGCATGGCATGGATGATGAAAGTGGATTCCTCAAAATATTAAGGACAAAGGATTGGCTCAAGCTCAAAAGCTCAAGACTCTACATTTTACATTTTAGTGATCCAAGATCACATTGAGTCTATAGGAAAAGCCAATACTATCAAGGAGGGATGAGGTGTTGCTTAATGAGTTTCTTTCTCTACAGTGCTTAGTGATATGCTCCAAAACCCTCAACTACTTTCTCACATCCACATATGACCTAAACCTAAAGTCAAACTCATCCCTACCGATTCTTCTATCCGGCGCCACCGAGTTCAAATGTCATAGCCACTGCCACAAACCCTAGGCAAATCGGTCTCACCGATAGGGATCTCGGTCTCACCGAGATGGGATTGTAATCTCTCTGTTTCCCTTCGTAACGTTTCGGTCTAACCGAAGTGAGCGATCGGTCCCACCGAGATTGCAATGTAAACTCTCTGTTTCCCTTTCGTAACATTTCGGTCTCACCGAAAAGAGCGAATCAGTCCCATTGAGTTTACCTGAACAACTCTCTGGTTAGCTAATTACCAAAATCGGTCTCACCGAGTTTGTGTAATCGGTCTCACCGAGATTACGTTATGCCCTGACCCTAACCATATCGGTCCTACCGAGTTGCATGTCAGTCCCAAGAAAACCCTAACGGTCACTAGGTTTACTAAATCGGTCTGATCGAGTTTTATGATTCGATCCCACCGAGTTTGGTAAATTGTGTGTAACGGTTAGATTTTGTGCGGAGGCTATATATACCCCTCCACCTCCTCTTCATTCATGGAGAGAGCCATCAGAACAAACCTACACTTCCAACTTACCAGTTCTGAGAGAGAACCACCTACTCATGTGTTGAGGCCAAGATATTCCATTCCAACATTATGAATCTTGATCTCTAGCCTTCCCCAAGTTGCTTTCCACTCAAATCTTATTTCCTCCAAATCCAAATCCTGTGAGAGAGAGTTGTGTGTTGGGGAGACTATCATTTGAAGCACAAGAGCAAGGAGTTCATCATCAACACACCATTTGTTACTTCTTGGAGAGTGGTGTCTCCTAGATTGGCTAGGTGTCACTTGGGAGCCTCCGACAAGATTGTGCAGTTTATCCAAGGAGTTTGTAAGGGCAAGGAGATCGCCTACTTCGTGAAGATCTACCGCTAGTGAGGCAAGTCCTTCGTGGGCGACGGCCATCGTGGGATAGACAAGGTTGCTTCTTCGTGGACCCTTCGTGGTCTCCATCAACGTGGATGTACGATAGCACCACCTATCGGAACCATGACAAAAACATCTGTGTCTCCAATTGTGTTTGAATCCTCCAAACCCTTCCCTTTACATTCTTGCAATTTGCATGCTTTATTTTCCGCTGCCTATATACTCTTTGCATGCTTGCTTGAATTGTGTAATGATTGCTTGAATTGTTCAAAGTTAGCTAAAATCTGCCAAAGTCTAAAATTGGGAAAAGGTTAAGTTTTTAATTGGTCAAGTAGTCTAATCACCCCCCCTCTAGACATACTTCAAGGTCCTACAGCGGATGAAAAAATTACATCCGCCCCTAATACCGCAACGCAGTGGTACTTGGCCTGGGGGCCACAGTAGTACGGCTCCATAGGAGCGGTACTACCGTGGGCTCCCGCGGTACTACCGCGCCTGAGCCACGGTACTACAGCAGGTGCCTGCAGTACTACCCCTCCAAGGAGCAGTACTATCGCAAGCACAGCAACAGCAGCGAAGACAATCGCAAAGAGGATAGACGGGGGATGCTCCAAAGTGCAAGGGAAGGTGAAGACAAGGAAGGGAACGTGTAAGTGATGATTCCACCCAAACCTTTCCGACGCGGACCCCCTCTTAATAGTACGGCTTTCCTACGACTCAAATCCACCAAAAGAAACGTAGAGAAACGCCGTCTTCAATAGTCTTCGAGGGGCACCAAACCGTCTTGTGCCTAGTGAAGAAGTGTCTGAGAAACTAAAGGCACACGATTAGTCCGCAAACGCATTGTCATCAATCACCAAAACACCTTAGGGATAAATCTGCACTTACAATCTCCCCCTTTTTGGTGGATTGATGACAATGCGGGATTTGCGCAAAAGGAAAATAAACTAGAGCATAGGCAAACCTCTCCTCTCTAAAATATAGACGGGCTCCCCCTAGATGTGTGCAATCTAGATGGATGCATTTGACTGCACAGCACACAACTAGGATCAACACTCCCCCTATATTTTAGAGACAAGGCATATCTGGCAATGATAAGGCTAAACAACTAATCAAGAGCATAAAACATAGGTAGCACAATATAACATAAGCTCGCTAAGATAGGATAAAGTGCATATGTCTTACACCATATGAAGGATAAGTCTCAAACCAAACCAAAGCAAACAAAACGAGGATCAAACGAGACAACAAACACACCAAACACAACGACACACGAGCAAATCCCTACACTCTCTCCCCCTTTGGCATCGAGACACCAAAAAGGCAGAGAGGACACCTACATACTCGGGGTGGCTCAAGCGGAGAAATCATCCCGGTGCTCCTCGTCAGACTCGGTGGCAGGGATGTCCTCCTTGAAGTCCTCGTCAGAATCAGTCCACTTGAAGCCCTGCTTCGCCATCCACTCGGCCTCTAGAGTGATGTTCCTCTCTGACCGACTGGAATGACCCTCACCAAAGACCCTCAGGATGTGCAAGTCCCGGCGGCGAGCCTCCTTGGAGGCAATGTGAGTCATGTACTGCCCCTTAGCTTGCATGCAGAAGAGAGACTTCATCTTCTCCTTCAGATTCTTGGCCCATGAGGGCTCAGAGGAACTCTGGGAAGACCTAGCAGCACAGTCCTCAGCAACATTCTCTGCTCCAGTCTCCTCCTCACCAACAGCCCTCCTAGCAGCAGACGCCTCAGCACGAGTATTAGTGTTGGCCCAGTTAGGCTTGACACGGAGACTAATGGGATCATGCCTAATCCAGTCTGGTGCAAGGAACTTATCCCCAGGGAACAGCTTCTCCCAAGTCTTGGAGATCAACGCAAACTGGTATGGCACGTAGATAGGCACCTTGCGGTTGAACACCGCAAACCGAAGCTCATGCCACATGATGTGCGAGACATCAAGAGGCTGAGTCTGAGACACCCGGGCCTCCTCGCACATGAGCATCATATCCACCATATATGCATGAACCTTATCCTTGTCACCAATGCACGGGAACAGAGAGTTGCGGAAGATGCGATACATGATATCCAGAAAGGAGTTCAGCACCCAAACTGACTTACCATTGGCGAGCACCTTCTCAACATAGTACTGCTGGAGCTTGTTCTTGTTAGCAGACTCAGAATTGGCATGGGGTCGAACACCAACAGGAGTGTTGAGTCCGTCATCTTGAACATGCAACAGATCCATGAACTCCTTCCAGGTAGCGGTCAACTGACAGACGTTGGTCATCCACGTCATCCGCCGCTCCTCCCCAGGGTGAAAGTACGAGAGGCAAAGAACCGACAAACAAGCTCAGGGTCAAAGTCCAGATGGAAGGAGATCACATGCTCAATACCATACTGCTCCACCAAGTCCAGAGCCTCTCCAAAGTACTCATGAAACTTTTCCTTCCTCATGTGATGCATGTCAATCCACTTGACCTCCATGTAGGTATTCTTCTTGTTCTTGATGACATCCAGATAAATGAGAGTCTGCTGCTTGGTCCAGAACAACTCACAGCCTCTGATGGTAGCACAAGGATTCACATATGGGTTCATCTGCCTGAGACGGACGTACTCAAAGGAGGGTATCTCGTCCATGCTCTTAGCGGGTTCCTTGTTTCTGCCAGCGGCGGTCTTGACAAGACGCTTGGGGGCATTGGGGCCCTCTGATGCTTCACCTTGATTGCGCAAACGCTTGGATCCAGTGTCGCGACTGGGATTGGAACGGCGAGAGCCACCACCTGAGACACAAAGCGCAAAACACACACGACAACCAAGAAGGATCAAAGAAAAGACCTCGGCAAGGCAAAAGAAACACTTAGGAAACATACATGCTAAATGCCATGAGAAATATTTGATCCACGGAAGTACTGCCAAGTGCTGCGGTACTACAAATCTAGTACCGCTCCAAGTCGTGATGTACCGTGCGAAGTCCGCAGTAGTACCAGGTCACAGGAAGCGGTAGTAGGGTGTTAGTGCGCGACTAGTCTTGATAATACCGCTTTTGATAGGCGGTAGTACCGTAGCGGTGATAATACCGCTTTACAGCGGTAAGTACCGCGCCGCGTCGAATCGAACCTAGTTCAAATCTGAGAAAAACCGCGAAACCTCGGCGGTACTACGGTTGATCAAATATATCACAGGACAACATATCAAGTATAATTCCTACGCAACCCGACTCTCCTACATCCTACTCTTGCACATATTTGGCCTAAAATCTCATGAACAACAAGCATCTCCCCAAGAACCTAGAAGCGAAAGAACAACGAAGAAAGAGAGGGATTTGGGGAAAAAACCTTGTTCCATGGCAAGAGGGAGTGGTGGGGGACGATCCCACCGGTCGAAATCCGAGGAGAGTGGCCGGAGACGGAGATCCGCCGAGGACCTCCGGCGCCGTTCGTGAGCGAGAGAGAGAGACGTGGGGAGAGAGATAAGTGAATGGGTATGGGGATTAGGAACTCCCCTGCCCGAGTCATAACCCCCACGCTCACTCGCGGCGCGGTAGTACCGTGGATCATCGCGGTAGTACCGCACATGAGCGGTAGTACCGCTCTCCTGGGCAGCAGTAAAAATTACTGCCGCGAAGGCGCGGTAGTACCGTGCCCTCTCAACGCGGTAGTACCGTGGCTAGCCGCGGTACTACCGTGAACTCAGGAAGTCGCACGTTACAAGCACACGAAAAAGAGGTCTTTGCACGAAAAAACAAACTTCAAGGCAACACGACACCACAAGAACAGGCGACACACGAAGACAGAAAGGCAAACGACAACACGAAAACAACCACGAGACACCACCTCTCCAAAGAGAGGGCGGTGGCCGAAGCCACCTACGTTTGAGTCAATTGGTATGGCACCGCGAAGAATTATCCTTGGGCCCATGACCAAAACTCGTCTTTGAAGCACAAGTACCATAAAAAATGGCTAATGTGAAAGAGTTGATCGATTTATGCATAATGGGGGGAGGGAGAGTTCATTGAGAGAACAACACTCCCCCTATGTCCATGCCTACACCTAAAAAAGATAACAAGTTGAGTATGGTGGGGTGTGCAAAGGGTTCAAGCAACATTGCTCGAAACAATGATATTTAGCTCATGCCTTAACTCACGAAATCCTGCTTCATCCAAAGGCTTCGTGAAGATATCTGCAAGGTTATCATGAGTGTTGACGTAGTTGGGCTCGATCTCCCCTCGCCTAATGTGATCCCGGATGAAGTGATACCGAATCTCAATATGCTTCGTCTTGAAGTGTTGCACCGGGTTGAGAGAAATCTTGATGGCACTTTCATTGTCACACCAAAGAAGCACTTGTCACAAATGACACCGTAATCCTTTAAAGTTTGCCTGATCCATAAGAGTTGTGCACAAAAACTACCGGCCGCTACATACTCCGCTTGATTGGGCCGAGAGAGACACACAACTTTGCTTTTGGAAGACCAACTTACCAAAGAGCAACCAAGGAATTGGCACCCTCCAAAGTGGACTTCCTATCCACTTTGTCTCCCGCCCAATCGAATCGAATATCCTACAAGCTTGAAGTTTGCTCCTCTCGGGTACCATAAGCCAAAGTCTGGGGTATGAGCCAAATATCGAAAGATTCTCTTGACCGCCACAAAGTGGCTTTCCTTAGGTGCGGCTTGAAACCGTGCACAAATTCCCACACTCAACATGATATCCGGTCTAGATGCACAAAGGTAAAGCAAGGATCCGATCATGGAGCGATATACCTTTTGATCCACCGCTTTACCATTGGGATCGATGTCAAGTTGGCACTTAGTAGGCATTGGAGTGGAAGCCGGCTTGACATCGCTTAGCTTGAATCTCTTGAGCATGTCTTGATTGTATTTGGCTTGGTTGATGAAGGCACCTTCTCTTCTTTGCTTCATTTCAAAACCTAGAAAGAACTTCAACTCTCCCATGGAAGACATCTTGAACCCCTTTTGAATGCTTCCAAGTACATTCTTCATGAGATGACCCTTGGTGGATTGCTTGGAAGCAATCTTGGCGGCACGACGCTCTAATTCCTCCTCGGTGGTGAGTTGAGGAGTGGTCACTTGATCATCTTGAGCGTCGTCTTGAGCATGTTCTTGATCTTGAACTTGCTCGGGGGAGAGAACTTGACCTTGGGCATCACATGGTGTGTCAACGTCATCTTGAGCATGATCTTGCCCTTGGTCTTGTTCATGAGGTTGAGGGCCTTCACTTTGTTCTTCGGAAGCGTGTGGGCCTTGGGTTGGTGATGGATCCACTTGAGTGGAGCATTGTCCTTCTCCTTCGGCCACAAGGGGTTCCTCAATGGGTAGGATAAAGCCAACACCCATTCTTCTTATGGCTTGAGGAGGAATTTCATCACCAACATCACAAGTGCCACTTTGCTCCACACAGGGAGCCGTTATTCTCATCAAACTCCACGTTACACGTCTCCTCAATAAGTCCCGTGGATTTATTGAGGACACGGTAAGCATGAGAGTTTGTAGCATAACCAACAAATATGCCCTCATAAGCTCTAGCCTAAAACTTAGACAGCCGAACACCTTTCTTGAGAATGAAACACTTACACCCGAACACCCGAAAGTACTTGAGGTTGGGCTTGTTACCGGTGAGTATCTCATATGGAGTCTTGTTCAAGCCCTTGCGGAGGTAGAGCCGATTGGATGCATGACATGCGGTGTTGATGGCTTCGGACCAAAAGTTGTATGGAGACTTGAACTCCGCCATCATGGTCCTTGCCACATCCATCAACGTCCGGTTCTTCCTCTCCGCGACACCGTTTTGTTGAGGGGTGTAGGGTGCAGAATATTGATGCTTGATCCCCTCATCACTAAGAAACTCATCCAAGGTGTAGTTCTTGAACTCGGTGCCGTTGTCACTTCTTATTGTTAAGATCTTTGCATTGTGTTGACGTTGTGCTTCATTTGCAAAGTCAATGACGGTTTGTTGGGTCTCGCTCTTCCTCTTGAAGAAATACACCCAAGTATATCTAGAGTAGTCATCCACAATCACCAAGCAATACTTCCTACCCCCAAGACTATCAAAGGATGGAGGCCCAAAGAGATCCAGGTGAAGGAGCTCCAAAGGCCTCTTCGAGTAAATGATAGTCGTGGGAGGGTGAGCCTTCTCATGAAGCTTTCCTTGGATACAAGCACTTCAAGCACAATCTTTAGCAAAACTAACATTCGTTAGTCCACGGACATGGTCCCCCTAGAGAAGACTTTGCAAAGATCTCATATTGACATGGGCTAAAAGGCGATGCCAAAGCCATCCCACATCAACTTTAGCCATTAGGCATGTCGCGGTATTAGTGGGTTCCTCCGACAAGTTAATCACATATAGACCATTCTCGACATGCCCAACAAAGGCTACTTTAAGAGTCTTGCTCCACAAGAGGGCCACGGTATCAATATCAAAGAAAGTGACAAAGCCCATGATTGCAAGTTGACGAACGGAAAGTGAATTGTATGCAAGGGACTCTACAAGCATGACCTTCTCGATCGTGAGATCATGAGAAATGACAACCTTGCTGAGTCCCAATACCTTAGAAGACGAAGCATCACCCCACTCGACATTGGTGGTCATAGAAGGAATCTTGTGCACGTCCACCACCAAGTCCTTGCTTCCGATAATATGATTTGTAGCTCCACTATCAAGCAACCATGATCCCCCGCCGGAAGCAAACACCTACAAGAGATCAATGCTTTGTTTTAGGTACCCATTTTGTAATGGGTCCTTTGATGTTAGTAACAAGGGTCTTAGGAACCTAAATAGACCATTCAATGTATTCATGAGGAGAACCAACAAATTTGGCATAAACGTGCCCATCACTAGCACGGCATAACACATAAGAGGGATTAAAATCGCCGGCTTTGTTGGGAGGGGTGGCATTGCCCTTCTTGACATCGCCACCCTTTGCATTGTTCTTCTTCTCCTTGGAAGCACCCTCTCCCTCCTTCACAAAAGTTTGCTTGAGAGGAGGAGGTCATTTGGTCTTGTCTTTCTTCTTCTTGTTCTTGGGCTTGGGTGCGAACCCAATCCCCTCCTTGGCCACAACTTCCTTTTGATTACTCAAAAGGTCGTTGAGGTTCTTCTCACCATGTATGCATGTAACAAGGCCTTTCTCTAGTTGCTCCTTCAACTTAGCATTCTCCTCAACAAGATGCACATGCTCACAACACGGGTTAGTAGCATTTGCATTATCAATTAAAACCATATGAGGAAAGGTGGCTTTCTCCTTGGTTAGCTTTACTTGGAGTTGATCATGAGACTCTTTGAGGCTAGCATGAACGCCCTTCAAGACTTTGTGAGCCTTGTCGAGAATGTCAAACTCCTCTTTGAGTCTAGCAAGATCAACCCCAAGCTTTGCCTTCTCGGAGTTTAGCACACGAGAAACAATAGGAGCATGATCAAGATCTTTCTTTAATTTAGCATGATCATCGTTGTATGACTCCTCAAGAGACAAACGAAGACCACGCTCTTCCTCAAGAGGATTGGAAAGATCCGAAATCTCATCGGCATAGTCACGACTATGCCCCTCCATCTTAGAGATGGTATCTTCGTGAGCCTCGATCATGTCATTGGCTTCACCAAGTTGTTCCAAGAGAGCAACGAAGTGCTTCTTGGATTTGCCCTTGAGTTTACCCATAAAGGCCTCAAACTCATTCTCCTCCACATTAGTTCCCTCATGTTCATCAATGCTATCCGTCGAACAAGAATGATTGATGATGGTAGTTTTGATGTTGGGGGTTACCTTGTTGGTGGCTTTAGCCATGAGGCACTTGGCGGTGATGCTCTCATTGGGTGAGTCGAAGAGAGACACCCGAGGAGTCGTCGCAATGGCAACGGAGGCCATGGCAACCGACTCACAATCTTCATCTTCATCATCATCCTCATTATACTCTTCTTGTACCACCAAATCCCTGTGAGGAGTCTTCTTGGTGAAGTTGCTCTTGTTGGGGAAAGACTTGGCCTTGTCCTTACGGATGAGCTTGCCACCATCGTCTTCCCTCTTCTCATACGGGCACTCCGCAACAAAATGACTCACATTGCCACAATTGAAGCAAGTCCTCACTCGTTGCTTGCCCTTTGCGCCACTTGAGCTGCTCTTGTTGAAGTTGGGCCTTGACTTCTTCTTGCTCCAAAATTGCCTTGAAGCAAGGGCCATGTGTTCATGATAGGCATACCTGGTATCTTCGAGGTTGCTCTCCTCTTCTTCCTCCTCTTCTTCTTCTTCGACACAAACCTTGGCCTTCAATGCAAGGTTGGGCTTCTTTGCTCTTTGGGAGCGAAGCACCGCATTGTCGGCGGTCTTGTCCAATATGCTCATAGCCACAAACTCATCCAACACATCACTTGAGGACAAGGTGTGGAAGTCCGGCCTTTGACGGATGACGGAGGACATGGCTTTGTGGTAGGGCATCATTGCCTTGAGGAATTTGCGCTTGATCCAATTGTCATCTGTGTCCTTACTTCCATGATCCCGGAGAGAGACCGCGAGCTTGGTAACTCTACGATAGAGCTCACGAGGTTCTTCATCTTCTTTCATTGCAAACTCATCGGCTTCATCTTGTACCACTTCATAATTGGAACGTTGAATGCTTGCGCTTCCCCGGTAGAGGGAAACCACTTTGTGCCAAGCTTCTTTGGCCAATGAGTAGGGCCGAAGATGCGGGAGGTCTTCGGGAAGGATTGCTTCTTGGATGATGAAGAGAGCATTCTCATTGAATTGATCATCCACGGCTTCTCTAGGAGTGAAGTTGCTCTGGTCATGCGGATAAAAACCTTCTTCAATGATTCTCCAAAGGTTAGTGTTCACATGATTTAAATGGCGCTTAAAACGATAGACCCAAGAATCAAAGCCCTCCTTTTATCAATCTTGGGGAGGACCGGCATGATTCAAATGAGTAGAAGGAATCGGTCCACCATAAGCGGGTGGAGGTTGCACATGGGCAAAGATGCGGTGCCATTCTTACCACTAGACAAAGGAGCTTTCTCACTAGTAGCTTCCCCTTGTCGGGGTTAGCATCCGTCACCGTGTTGGCGGGATCACCCACTTTCACGGGTGCGGTGGAAAGTTTAAGCCCTTCTAAGAATTCCTTAAACATTTCTTTGACCTCGGTCGTCATGGAGGTTTTCAATGTGTCCAACGCCACATTGAATTCCTCACGTGAGATCGAGTTACCCCCATCTCCCGTAGACGATACCGGATTCGCACCGGAGTGCTCTCCCACATCGTCTTCGACGTCAACCATACTCTTCGGACGGTAAAGTCCTTAAAAAGAGACGAGGCTCTGATACCAATTGAAAGGATCGATATGGTTGACTAGAGGGGGGTGAATAGGCAACTAACAGTTTTTAGCTTTTCTTTACCAAATTAAACTTTGCAATAAAGTAGGTTGTCTAGATATGCAACTAGGTGGACAACCTATATGATACAACAACCATAAGCACACAAGCAAGCAATGAATATAATACAAATAAGCTTGCACAAGTAAAGGGATGAGATAACCAAGAGTGGAGCCGGTGGAGACGAGGATGTGTTACCGAAGTTCCTTCCTTTTGAGGGGATGTATGTCTCCGTTAGAGCGGTGTGGAGGCACAATGCTCCCCAAGAAGCCACTAGGGCCATCAGATTCTCCTCACGCCCTCACACAATGCGAGATGCCGTGATTCCACTATTGGTGCCTTTGAAGGCGCGATCGAACCTTTACAAACAAGTTTGGGGCAATCTCCACAACTTAATTGGAGGCTCCCAACGACACCACGAAGCTTCACCACAATGGACTATGGCTTCACGGTGACCTCAACCGTCTAGGGTGGTCAAACACCCAAGAGTAAAAAAGATCCGCTAGGGATTAGTGGGGGGAATCAAATTTCTCTTGGTGGAAGTGTAGATCGGGACCTTCTCAACCAATCCCGAGCAAATCAACAAGTTTGATTGGCTAGGGAGAGAGAGATCGGGCAAAAATGGAGCTTGGAGCAACAATGGAGCTTAGGGTTAGAAGAGGTAGTCAACTAAAGGTAGGAGACGACCCTTTTATAGTGGTGGACGAAATCCAACCGTTATCCACTTAACCAGCCCGCGACATGCGGTAGTACCGCTCCAGAGGCGCGGTACTACCACAAGGACACGCGGTATTACCGTGGGCGACCACAGTACTACCGCTGCAGCAGCGGGGGCTAGAGCGAGCCTGACAGGGGGCAGTACTACCGCGAGCGCGGTACTACCGCTCCCCCCTTGCGGTACTACCGCAAGGCAGGAAAGCCCTAGCCTGGGAAGGGCGCGGATGAATAAAATTACATCCGTGCCTACTTCCGCTGGAAAACAAACGGTGCAAAAGTCTGACACGGTACTACCGCTGGAGGGCAGTACTACCGCGTGGCTGCTGGATCAGACCGCGCACGGTACTACTGCGCACGAGGCGCGGTACTACCGTGGAGGCGTGGATGTAAAGAATTACATCCGCCCCTACTACCGCAACGCAGTGGTACTTGGCTTGGGGGCCACAGTAGTATGGCTCTAGAGGAGCGTTACTACCGTGGGCTCCCGCGGTACTACCGCACCTGAGCCACGGTACTATCGCAGGTGTCTGCGGTACTACCGCTCCAAGGAGCAGTACTACCGCAAGCACAGCAACAGCAGCCAAGACAATCGCAAAGAGGATAAACGGGGGATGCTCCAAAGTGCAAGGGAAAGGTGGAGACAAGGAAGGGGCATTATGCGTGATGATTCCACCCAAACCTTTCCGACGCGGACCCCCTCTTAATAGTATGGCTTTCCTACGACTCAAATCCACCAAAAGAAACATAGAGAAACGCTGTCTTCAATAGTCTTCGAGGGGCACCAAACCGTCTTGTGCCTAGTGAAGAAGTGACTGAGAAACTCAAGGCACACGATTAGTCCACAAACGCATTGTCATCAATCACCAAAAAACCTTAGGGATAAATATGCACTTACACCGGTTCTAAGCCGTAAAGCATGGCACATTGAACTATCGAGTAGTCATCAGCTTTGCTCTGCCAGACATTCTTAACGTCATCAGTTGCATCTGTAGCAGGCCTGGCACCCAGCGGTGCTTCCATGACGTAATTCTTCTGTGCAGCAATGAGGATAATCCTCAAGTTACGGACCCAGTCCGTGTAATTGCTACCATCATCTTTCAACTTTGCTTTCTCAAGGAACGCATTAAAATTCAACGGAACAACAAAGACGGGCCATCTATCTACAACAACATAGACAAACAAAATACTATCAGGTATTAAGTTCATGATAAATTGAAGTTCAATTAATCATATTACTTAAGAACTCCCACTTAGATAGACATCTCTCTTATCATCTAAGTGATCACGTGATCCAAATCAACTAAACCATAACCGATTATCATGTGAAATGGAGTAGTTTTCAATGGTGAACATCACTATGTTGATCATATCTACTATATGGTTCACGTTCGACCTTTCAGTCTCAGTGTTCCGAGGCCATATCTGCATATGCTAGGCTCGTCAAGTTTAACCCGAGTATTTCTGCGTGTGCAAAACTGGCTTGCACCCGTTGTATGTGAACGTAGAGCTTATCACACCCGATCGTCACGTGGTGTCTCGGCACGACGAACTTTGGCAGCAGTGCATACTCGGAGAACACTTGTACCTTGAAATTGAGTGAGAGCTCATCTTATAATGCTACCGTCAATCAAAGCAGAATAAGATGCATAAAGGATAAACATCACATGCAATCAATATAAGTGATATGATATGGCCATCATCATCTTGTGCCTTTGATCTCCATCTCCAAAGCACCGTCATGATCACCATCGTCACCGGCTGACACCTTGATCTCCATTGTAGCATCGTTGTCGTCTTGCCAACTATTGCTTCTACGACTATCTCTACCGCTTAGTGATAAAGTAAAGCAATTACAGGGCGATTGCATTGTATACAATAAAGCGACAACCATATGGCTCCTATCAGTTCCCGATAACTCTGTTACAAAACATGATCATCCCATACAATAAAATATAGCATCATGTCTTGACCATATCACATCACAACATGCCCTGCAAAAACAAATTAGACGTCCTCTACTTTGTTGTTGCAAGTTTTACCTGGCTGCTACGGGCTGAGCAAGAACCGTCAAGTTAGTGATGTTTTAACCTTCTCAAGGACCGGGCGTAGTCACACTCGGTTCAACTAAAGTTGGAGAAACTGACACCCGCGAGCCACCTTTGTGCAAAGCACGTCGGTAGAACCAGTCTCGCTTAAGCGTACGCGTAATGCCAGTCCGGGCCGCTTCATCCAACAATACCGCCGAACCAAAGTATGACATGCTGGTAAGCAGTATGACTTGTATCGCCCATAGCTCACTTGTGTTCTACTCGTGCATATAACATCTACGCATAAACCTGGCTCAGATGCCACTGTTGAGGAACGTGGTAATTTCAAAAAAATTCCAACGCACAAGCAAGATCATGGTGATGCATAGCAACGAGAAGGGAGAGTGTCGTCTACGTAACCTCGTAGAACGTAAGCGGAAGCGTTATGACAACGCGGTTGATGCAGTCGTACGTCTTCATGATCGACTGATCCTCAGTACCGAACGTACGGCACCTCCGCGTTCAGCACACGTTCAGCTCGGTGACGTCCCACGAACTCACGATCCAGTAGAGCTTCGGGGAAGAGCTTTGTCTGCACGATGGAGTGCTGACGGTGTTGATGAAGTTACTGACGCAGGGCTTCGCCTAAGCACCGCTACGATATGACCGAGGTGGATTATGGTGGAGGGGGGCACCGCACACGGCTAAGAGATCAATGATCAATTGTTGTGTCTCCAAGGGGTGCCCCCTTCCCCGTATATAAAGGAGTGGAGGAGGGGAAGGGGGCCGACCTCCTATGGCACGCCCCATGAGGAGTCCTACTCCCACCGGGAGTAGGACTCCCCCCTTCCAAGTAGGAGTAGGAGAGGAGAAGGAAGGGAGAGATGGAGAGAAGGAAAGGGAGGCGCCCCCCTCCTTGTCCAATTCATACTAGAGGGGGAGGGTGCGCGCGGCTTCCCTGACCGCCCCTCCTCTTCTCCCACTAGGGCCCATTAGGCCCAATATACTCCCCGGGGGGTTCCGGTAACCCCCCGGTACTCCGGTATATGTCCGAAACCTCCCGAAACACTTCCGGTGTCCGAACATAGTCGTCCAATATATCGATATTTACGTCTCGACCATTTCGAGACTCCTCGGCATGTCCATGATCATATCCGGGACTCCGAACTACCTTCGGTACATCAAAACACAAAAACTCATAATACCGATCGTCACAGAACTTTAAGGGTGTGGACCCTACGGGTTCAAGAACTATGTAGACATGACTGAGACACGTCTCCGGTCAATAACTAATAGAGGAATCCGAATGCTCATATTGGTTCCTACATATTCTACGAAGATCTTTATCGGTCAAACCGCATAACAGCATACGTTGTTCCCTTTGTCATCGGTATGTTACTTGGCCGAGATTCGATCGTTGGTATCTCAATACGTAGCTCAATCTCATTACTGGCAAGTCTCTTTACTCGTTCCGTAGTGCATTATCCCGTAACTAACTCATTAGTCACACTGCTTGTAAGGCTTTTGTGATGTGCATTACCGAGAGGGCCCAGAGATACCTCTCCGACAATCGGAGTGACAGATCCTATTCTTGATATATGCCAACTCAACAAACACCATCGGAGACACCTGTAGAGCACCTTTATAATCACCCGATTACGTTGTGACGCGTTTGGTAGCACACAAAGTGTTCCTCCGGTATTCGGGAGTTGCATAATCTCATAGTCATAGGAACATGTATAAGTCATGGAGAAAGCAATAGCGATGGCTGAACGATCAAGTGCTAAGCTAACTAAATGGGTCAAGTCAATCACATCATTCTCCTAATGATGTGATCCCGTTAATCAAATTACAACTCATGTCTATGGCTAGGAAACTCAACCATCTTTGATCAACGAGCTAGTCAAGTAGAGGCATACTAGTGACACTATGTTTGTCTATGTATTCACACATGTAATATGTTTCCGGTTAATACAAATCTAGCATGAATAATAAACATTTATCATGATATGAGGAAATAAATAGTAACTTTATTATTGCATCTAGGGCATATTTCCTTCATTTGTTTCCGAACAGTCATTTCAACCGTGGTATTATGGGAGCATACCACATCACCTTTGGAGGAACCCTCTTCCTGGGAGGGCTCGCGGTCAACATCACCAGCGTCATCTCGTCTGATCTTATACCGCAATGCACCGCATACCGGGCATGCGTTCAAATCCTCGTACGCACCGTGGTAGAGGATGCACGTCGATAGGGCATGCATGTATCTTACGCACCTCCAATCCTAGAGGGCATACGACCTTGATTGCTGCGTCGCGTCTTGTCGGGCAATTCGTTATCCTTTGGAAGCTTCTTCTTCAATATATTGATAGCTTCTCAAATCCTTTGTCGGGCATAGCATTCTCGCCTTCCACTGCAGCAATTCCAAAGACGGTACCGAGCTTTGTGTTGCCATCTTCGCAATTGGGGTACAACCCTTTTTTGTGATCCTCTAACATGCGATCGAACTTCAGCTTCTCTTTTTCACTTTTGCACTATCACCTTGCATCAACAATGACCCGACGGAGATCATCATCGGGCACATCGTCTGGTTCCTCTTGATCTTTAGCTTCCCCCGTTGCAGCATCACCGTATTCAGGGGGCACATAGTTGTCATCGTCCTCTTCTTCTTCCATGTCTTCCATGATAACCCCTATTTCTCCGTGCTTGGTCCAAACATTATAGTGTGGCATGAAACCCTTATAAAGCAGGTGGGTGTGAAGGGTTTTCGAGTCAGAGTAAGACTCCGTATTCCCACAGCTAGGGCATGGACAAGACATAAAACCATTCTGCTTGTTTGCCTCAGCCACTTCGAGAAAATTATGCACGCCCATAATGTACTCAGAGGTGTGTCTGTCACCGTACATCCATTGCCGGTTCATCTGCGCGCATTATATATAATTAAGTGTGTCAAAAACCATTACAGAACATCATGAATAGATAAGTGACCAAATTAATAGAAGTTCATCAGCATATTAAAACCAAAGTGCATACATAGTTCTCATTGAACAACATATAGCTCTCGAGAGCATCTAATTAAACCACACATTGAAACGATGTAAAACATTTCAATGCAACAACAAATGTGATCATAATCGCAACCAAGGTAACAATTTATCCAACTGCATAATGATACCAAGCCTCGGTATGAATGGCACATTTTCTAATCTTTTTAATCTTCAAACGTATTGCGTCCATCTTGATCTTGTGATCATCGACAACATCCGCAACATGCAACTTCAATATCATCTTCTCCTCCTCATTTTTTTATTTTTCCTTCAAGTAATTGTTTTCTTCTTCAACTAAATTTAACCTCTCGACAATAGGGTCGGTTGGAATTTCCGGTCCACATACCTCCTAGATAAATTAAATCTATGTCACGTTGGTCGGCATAATTGTCATAACAATCAATTAACCAAATAGTTATAAAAGATAATATATACCACATCAGAATCATAGACAGGACGAGGGCCGACGGGGGCGGATACCAAAACCATCGCACTATATAATAACAAGCAATAGTAAAAGTAAGAAAAAATAGACAAGTATCTATCTAATCATACAAGTAAGAATTTTTTTCGTTTAGAAAAAAGCTAAGAACAAGTGGCTCACCACGGTGGTGCCGGCGACGAGATCGGCACGGGCGATCGACGGCCGTGAAGATAGGGACGGGACGTGACGGATCGGTAAACCTAGACAAATCTTGAGGAAAATGGAGCTTGGAGGTCGAGCTTCGAGAGGAGAAAGCTTAACTAGTGTGGCTCGGGCATTTCATCGAATAACTCATGTGCATAGGAGGTGAGCTTGAGCACCACAATGCTCTCCCCTCGTCGGCCAGAAAAACAGAGCAGTGTGGAGTGCTCTGCTCGCCGGCGATGGGGTATATATAGGCACCTCATTGGTCACGATTCGTGGCTGAAACCGGGACTAAAGGCACCCCTTCTGTCTCGGTTCCGGCCATGAACCGGGACCAGTGGTTGTGGGCCAGGAGCGAAGACCATTGGTTCCGTTCGTGCCTGGAACCGGGACAAATGGGTCCAGACGAACCGCGACAGTTGCCCCACGAGGCCCGGCCGGCCCCCTGGGCTCACGAATCGGGACATATGCAACCATTGGTCCCGGTTCATGACTGAACCAGGACTAATGGACTGACCAGGCCTCAACCAATGCCCTGTTTTCTACTAGTGATATGATCACCCCACCGAAACCCAAGATAGGTTCAGCCAATCCAACAACCTCCTACGCTACATCCCCACCATCAAGCCATGGCCCGGTGGAAGGAAGTACTCTTCAACATTGCCTAAATGAGTAGGACCCACAAACGTCAACATCACTCGCAACGACCCCTGTCGTAGAACAAGGTTTTTGCTCAAAGCGTTATGCCTCGCTACCTCTGAGGTGCCAGGCCGCAGCAAACCATGTGAGACCAAGCCGCAGCTCCGCTCAAATTTCACGATAGCGAGCCGGACCAATAGAAAATAATGAATCCCATGGCCACCATAGTGGACTAGGCAAACTCACCGACGCATTGACTCCGGACTGGGGCTTGCTTGCTTAGGGTATCTCCAATGTTGTGCCATAAATCAAACACACTATCCGTCAGCCGGACGCGTCCGCGGACACGGATACAGGAACCGGCCTCCCAACCACACATCTATGCACATTTCAAACCAAAATTGAACTCAAAGGACAAAATTTATGCAAACCGATCGAATTTCATGCAAAGCTCAACATATTACATTAAACAAAAGCGGACATGGCATGTCGGATGTTTTATACATAGCAAAAGTTATCCTAATCTAAATCTTCAACGGCCATGGGCACGTCTATGTTCCACGTCTTGCTCTTCGCCCGACGTGCTCCCATGTCTTACTTTTCCTCCTTATAGTTCACCATGTAGCCGTGCACATTGCTGGTCGAGGTGAGTCGATGACCAAGATGGAGGGTCCGGCCTTGTAGTCGCAGCGGCCCAGCACGAATGACCCAGAACTGCCAACGTTGGCGCCTTTTCCGTCTGCCAATGTTGTGCCACCTACGCATCTGCCTCCGCCGTGATCTGCTCAAACAGTAGGATTTAGTTCCACTATCATGGAGATAACCGAACAACAAAAGTAGTAGTAGGAGTAGTACCTTGTTTGTTACCGCTATCTGATATGGTACGTATGTTGCGGCATGTATACTTGCTTTATGGTGATGGCAGTGTGTATTTTTGTGTGTGCTGGATGCTCTTAGATGGTTAACCTGCAGATATATGGTGTGGCATATCAATCAGCAGTGGCTGCAGGAAGTGTAGAACCATGCATGTTTAGAAAGTGGTAGCAACGAAATAAAAACAAACATAATGAATCTAATTAAGCTCTCACCTGATCATTTATGTATGCCATATGAGAATATAATGATGCCATGCCCCGGCCCGCCCGCATCATTATGTATCGATGAAGGGCCAAGGGAGGCGCTTGTGTGCGGATGCAGCATCATCAAGATTCTCATCCAAAGTATGTTATCTATCTATATGCATCTATATATCTCATTTGGAAAAAAGAATACAAACTACTCCATATAGACCTAGAGAGAGAGAGAGAGAGAGAGAGAGAGAGATGCATGATGGATGTGAATCTTGATGATACCACGCCCGCAAACACCCACCATCAACCATCAACATATATCAACCCTTCGCTATCATCACTGAAAGAAGTACTAGCTAACTAGCTGCGGCTCCAATAATCAGGAATGGATTCTATCCCAAAACCAATCTCTCCCTCGGTACCATATATACACCCCACTCCACTCTATATATATATACTTTTTTTTACGGGGACGCTCTATCTATATACTGCTACATTATTATATACAACAGTTAACTACTTCCTCCGATCTAAATTAATGTGGTAGTTCAAGTTCTAAAACCAGTCACTTATTTTGAATCGGAGGAAGTAATTAAATTGTGATCTGGATCCAGCACAAGGGTGCATGTAGTATATCTCTGTGGTCGGTGTTGCACCGCGATTGGCAAACGCTGTCCAGGTGACGTGGATGGGACCCACCCGCCTAGCATGGCATCTGTAACAACAATTTTCTATCTATCGCTTGCAGCCTGCCTGAATTTCATGTCCCCAGCATTATATTAGCAAATACCTTCTCCTTGTCACAACATACATTTCGTCATCCATGACGTCGACCACATCACGCCGTCTCTCTAATCTAGAGTTGTGTTGGAGAAAGAACTCGACAGGAGCCAGTACGTATGGCAGTAGCTACAATATCTGGTACAGTATCTAGTGCCATACCGAGTACTTGAAACATCGTGCCATTTTTATTATTTACATACACAGGTACATTATCTGCTGCCGTCCAAAATATTCCTTCATTCCTGTCTGCAACCTGAAGCACTGTCGTACTGCACGGCGTTCTGATATGAGTATGCCGTTTTGGGGCTAGCTACCTAATCTCCCTCGTATGCGCTTAGCTTAATTTGGATGGATACGTGCACAGAATATATAGAAACCTTCAAACCCACCGCTAGTTGTTCCCCAGCTTCTCATCACCTCCCTCTGCCTAGAAAAGTGTTCTAGACAAATTTAGACAGCACATCCATCCATCCATCCATTCAACGAAGGAAAATTTTAACATGCTCCCTCTTACATCTTACCCCCTCTTTTTAAATGTAAGGTAAGAATATAAGAGTTAATCACACTATTAATTAATGAGATCAATGGCTGAGATCTATTATATATTCTTACCTCTCATGTCAAAAGAGGGGGTAAGACTTATCTCCGTCTGTCAAACGAGGTAAACTCACACTCGTTATCGCTACAACACCCTGCCCAACGGCAGATCTAGAGGGTGGCAGGGTGGGCGGTGGGTTTGGGAAATATCCTTTTTAGCATGTAGAAAAAAGCTAAAATAACTTTATGATGGGTAAAAAGCTAAAATAAATAAATTGATAAGAATATTTACATTTTTGGCCCACCCTGCTCCAATGGGCTGGGTCTGCCACCTGGCATACATCACATGAATTACCTCGGGGTTCATATTATGTGATGTGCTAACAGATTGCGCTTGTCAGCTTCAACTAAAATTTCAAATGCATGTTGCTCTTATCTGCTCAAAAGATCTTATTGTCATCATAGTAAATACCAATTACTTTTTGAGTGAAATGCATCATTAGTCAATTAACTCAAACTGGCTGCACAACCAAGAGCTTGGGAAGTATCGCCGTAAACTAGTTTATTTGATCAAATAAGACCACAAACCGGGAGAGAAAAATCATCCATGTGGCTGTCACGTTGTCGTACCTTGGACCGCTTGAAAAACTAATTAACCTTTACTGGTTTTTTTTTGCAAGAGAGTTGACGTCACTATTCGTTGGCATTAAAAAAACTTAAAGGCTTGGTAGTGAACTTGTGACCCTGAGGGCATGAGAATGTTGGTGGACCACTGGGATGCTAAATACTATCTCTATGGACCTTGATGTGTTAGCAATACTGATTTTTTTACAGAAAATTCCGATAAATTCCAGGGCCCCTTTGTCATATAAAGCACATAAGCAGCTTAGTTAAAATGAAAAGGATCACTACTTGAATAATTTATTATGTTCGTGCACAACCATTAGAACTAATAAGTTTGAATATTCTGCATGAGCTTGGAATGATCTTCAGCGGTGATGAAACTATACTGCAAGCCCAACTTCTTGTGTAAGGCAGAAAAAATAAAAGATTATGTGCAAACTAGTGATCAATAGGTTTAGGCATCGAAACAAGTTGCTCAACAATGTAGAACTCAAAGCACAAAATCAAAGCTTTTCCCTGGCTAGAGTATTCATTGTCACAGATTGTGCATACCGGCTACCTTGTTTTCTCATTACAAAAAGCCAAGTGGCAGGTGTGGCTTTGATGCATTCACATTCAAGGGATTTATAAACAGGAAGAAGGTGAATGGTGGAAAATTGTGCTTTCTTAACTAACATGAGCAAAGTTCCAACTCTACACATAGCTTTTCAGTTTTGTGTTATGATACTCAGGAAAAAAAATATCAGATGACTCACATCGACAAGGCGATTGAGCAAGCATCTGCAAAAACGGTTGTAGAAGCAAGGCTAAGGTCTAAGGTTACAATGATTGTATCAAGTAGGTAAAATCATTATAATATTATATATTGTACTATAAATAAATTACAATCTTGTGCTTATAGGGGCCATGAGGAATCTCCGGGATAAAAAACTCAGGGTAATTTTCATGAACTGGTGAGATTCTTGCTTCTTACAGAAAAGAGCTGAATGCGGTTGTCTTGGTAAATGCTCCAAGGAAGGCGAAGTACACCTCGCAAATGGTGCAACAAGGAATTCTTCGATTACTTTCTCGAAGAGTTTGTACATAAATTAGAGAAGAAATTGGTACTATCAAGTTATGTATAATGTTATACGAAAGCAGGTCCTCCGATCTCCGAGAAATGAATGGTTCATACAAAAGGGCTTCCTTAATGTCATTCATGTCAATCACACCACTACTTGACTGCCAAGAATCCAATTTTAGTGTTCTTGGGTATAATAATTTGAATGTCCAAGAAATTAGAGAAGAAGGCTATGATGGGGCAAGTAATATGCAAGGTGAATAGAATGGATTCAAGGCTTTATTTCTGAAAGAGTGTCCTCATGCATATTGTGTACATTGCATGGCTCATCGATTACATGTGGCTCTTGCTGCGCCATCAAGGGAGGTATATGATGTGCACAATGTTTTCCAGCATGAAAATTTCATCATAAATGTTGTTAGTTCATTGACTAAATGCAATGATGAATTGCTAGCGAATCAAGCGGCAAAAATTGCACATGAAATTTACTTGGGAAAGTTTGATACAGGAAAAGGTAAAAATCATAGTGGAAATTTATAAATACATGAGGACACTAGATGGTGTTCTCTCTTTAAGTCAGTTGATGTCTTAAGGAGTATTGTAAATGTCTGTATAGTCTTGAAATATCCTAGAGGAGATGTTGTAGGAGCCTTAAAGATAAGTATGTCATTTTGTTTTGTGTTTATTTTACAACTGATGGAGAAAATCATGAAGATCATCGATGTCTTACGTTAAACACTCCAAAACAAGTCACGGACATTCTAAATACATAAGATTAGATTTGTAAGCTGGGAGAACTTGGATGGAAACCTCTTCTGGAGAAGGTTCAATCTTTCTTGTCTGAAGCATGAAGTTGTCATCCCTAATTTTAATGGAAGGTACATATATTTTCATCTATATATATTTTACAATATTATTTACCCCAATTTACTAATATATGAAGCAATTTGTAGGTACGTTGATGTGACAAAGTCTCGCAACAAACATGGTAACACCAATATACTACATCGGTACAAAGTGGATGTGTTCAGTGTTGCTATATAGATCAACAACTCGTTCAGCCAAATGATCACTACAAAGTAGATGCGTTCGATGTTGATATACATTAACAATTGGTTGAGTTAAACGATCATTTTGGTGATCAAAGCATAGAGGTATTGACACCATGTCAGTCTTTTGATATGTGGAATGACTCATTTGATGTGTCTAATATATGCGCACTGGTGGAACAAAGTTATCCTATAGATCTTTCTAGTCATTAATTGGTCCAATTGGAGTCCCAAATTTCTTATTTCCCACTGGATATTTGCAACCATCCGGAGCTAGAAAACATGCCTTCACCTTTAGTTTGACTATTGGATATTTAAAACATGTATTGTTTCTACATAATCAATGGTTGATACATTACTACAGTTGGCCACAAATCTTGCCGATTAGGCAGTTTGATTATTTAAAATAGGTGAAGTTGTTACACAGTCGATGCTTGATAGCTTACTATGGTTGGTCATAACTCTTCGAATGTCAAACACGATAACCGAGTGGGATTTTTAGGCTAGAAACTAGTCAAGGCATGTCTTTGAAACAAAATGTAGGACAACTTTATTAGGCATTACGTGATCATATAGATTGGAAGGAACTAGGTGGATAGATCACTTCTCAGGAGATTATCAACTTGCTCGGCACAGGTAGTCATAGGGCTCAATTTAAGATAATTGATATGTAACTTTATTTTATATTTATAGTCATATATCATTATGCTTCGTTTTCAAAGTTATTGTGAATTGCAGAAATGGATTCTTATGTCAAACTATAGCTACTACATTAAATAAGAAAATAATCTAATAGAAGTTGAAGACACGGAATGATAGTGAATAGAGAGAAAGATTCCTTAGATTTCTTGTTCCTAAAAATATTCTATCTATCTACTAGACATCGTAGAGAATTGAGAATTTTCATGTCTTTGAGTTCTCATACTAGTAATTGGAAAGTTACGGAAGGGGACACATCATTTTGCAAGATATTCGGTCTACTCTATGAGCATTGGATTCTCGCCCCCACCCCCACCCCCCCCCCCCTCTTCATGGCCAAATCCTAGCTCCGCCCCACCGTCTAGTGATTAATAGATATTTGTTGGAGTGGCTAGTGCAAGGTAATTTTTTTTGTTTAACAAAGATACAAGAAGCTAGAGGGATATTATCTATCTTATTGAAGGGATAACTCGGGTTTCATGCATCTCTATAGGTCAACTTCAACTAAGATTCCCAATGTCTCTCATCCACCTCAATGATATCATTATGTAATAGCCTATATATGCCACTCAATTTGTTCACATACATTATCCACACATGATATCTAGCTTGTACAGTTGTTGATAGAGGGTTGGTTCTACTACATGTACGAGGATGTTATCTATATCTGGGTGCCGAGCATCGTCTTGACTCATGGAGAAGCCAAGAGAGTAAATGGAATATTTCTTAACAAAAATAGATGTGCTGTATTGCGTGTACACATACACCTGCTCTTGCAAATACTAAATACTAGTTCCAACTCAAAGTAATAGTGTGGCATTTTAGAAACTTGAGTAAAACCACATGTATATGCTTGAATGCAAACTTGCATGAGCAATCTGCTAATGAGCAAAAAAGATAAAACGTAAACATGAGGGCATATAAAAAGATCAAAGCCAAATTATATGTAGAAACATGCATGTAAGATTACGTTGCATACAAACCAGTGCATGAGTAGCCTTTAAATTTATTTTGGATAAATGAGATAAATGTGTGTAATTGCATAGGAGCTCTCGGTCCTCTTCCAATGCATTGGTGCTTATGCCAGGTGTGAAATGCATTAAAAGGCTTAACAACCAATGTCTCCAATGTAGAGATGCTTATCTTTTGTAGCCAAACTTCATTTATTAAATTGTTTAGCAATTAAACTCCTCCTTGCATTGGCTGATAGGCATTTTGGATAGGTCCACGCGTTTGACATTGTTTCATCTTTGGGTTACCAAAGTCCTCTCTATCCTCTTTAACTGATTTGTCACACCAGATTTTTTTGCCTATGTTGCATTATTAGCACCAATATACCGTAGATCACCGGGAAGGGTATTAGGTGCAAAACTCATTGATATCCATACATTCACATGCCTTGAGATTCTTAACTTCTGTAATAGTAGTTGTGTATTTGATTTTAAAACCAAAATTTCGACACATAATGTACATAAGGATCTGCCAAAACATAGTCTAGTTTATAAACTTAAACATGACCTTGAACTTAAAATTAAACATGAATATAAACTAAAACTACACATCATCTTCACCCTTATAGAGGGCGAGCCAATCCACCTGCGACATCCCACCGCCCATGGGGCCCGGCCCTGTGCCGTCGTCGCCGTAGTCGGTGAAGATGTGCCGCTATTCTTTAATGTCAAAGTGCTCCTCGTCATTGCCGCCATCGTGGTTGTCGTTCTCCTCATCATCGAAGAGGATAGTGACCTCCCTGTCAATAGCGCGCTCCGCGAAGATCTTCTGCTCCACCTCCACTAGCTCGGTGTATTGGCGCGGAGGTCCATGTACTCCTCATATGCAGCCTCTGCCACGATGCGCTCCCTCGCCTCCCGGTTTTCCCCAGCCACCACCGTACTCACCACCCCCAACGACGGCGTGTCGTCGAACGGGCACCATCCCCCACGGGAAGTTGAGGCGCGCCACAGCGACGTGCAGCCAGACCTGCGACCAGTAGTACTCGAGGGCGGCGAGTCCGGCCGTGAGGAAGGAGCCGAGCCAGTGCTTAGTGTAGGTGTCGCGGTCGGTTATCTCCATGACCCACATCCCTTTGCCCGCTGTCAGACGCCGCGATACTTCCTCTGCGTCTACCGTAGTGGAGGGAGGATGGGGAAGCCGGAGAGACAACGGGATGGGGCCACATTGGTGCGGCGGCGGTGTCTTGAGGACGAGCCCGCGCTGCGCTCGTAGCGGCAGGGATCCGCGCTACGGGTGGACGATGGGGAGCGGTGGCCACGGGATCCGGTGGGACAACAAGGCACTCGTCGGAGGCGGGGATTCGGGAGGAGGAGAGGCAGAGGAGGGTGAAGATTTTTTACTCCGACGCCAAGCGGTGGAGTAAATATAGTTGCCGGATAAGCAATGGAGGAAAAAATTTGCTCCACTAATGGATTTAGGGGTACGGTTAGGTCCCGGTTAGAGGAGTAAAACCAGATTTTTACTCCTCTAACCTGGTTATAGGGGATCAGATGGAATTGGCCTATGTAGTACCCTACCCAAAAATAATGGATCCATTTTTTAGGATAAAAAATAATTCAGTTAGCTTCCTACGTACGTGCGGGAGGATGCAGAGTAAGTCAACCTCCGAGAATCATGGTTGACTTAACAGCAAGTTAGAAGTGGCTGGTGCAACACAAGTTTTTTTTTTGAAAGGCCCGTGCAACAGAGTGCTCCTCGCCGGCGCCTTATGCGCCACAAGAGGAAACCGGCGCCCACGCGCCTGGCTAAGTGGGCCGGCCCATGAACGAGACGACGAGCTAACACGATTCCTGCTTCCCCACCTATCCCGCTCGATCGTTTCGTTTACTGGAAAGAAAAATGACGCTCAATCATTTCATGGTAGACCGGTGAACCATTGATCATTGACTTTTGAGATTTTTTTTCAAAATTTGAAAAAAAAGTTCATCAAACTTTTAAAAAGTTCATGAATTACAAAAAAGTTCACCGATTTTGAAAAAGGTTCATGAATTTGGAAAAAAGAAGTTCAACAAAATTTGGAAAAAGTTCACGAAATTCTAGAAAAGTTCATCTAATTTCGAAAAAGGTTCATCGGTTTTAAAAAAAGTTCATTGATTTTGAAAAAGTTCATCGGTTTTGAAAAGTAGTTCATCGAATTTGAAAAATAGTTCATCAAATTTGAAAAAGGTTCATCAAATTTGAAAAAAGTTCAACGCATTTGATAAAAGTTCATCGATGTTAAGAAAAAGTTCACAAATTTCAAAAAAAGTGCATCAAACCCAGGAAGAAGAAAAAAAATAAAAAGAAAAACAGTAAAAGAAAAACCGAGAAAAAGAACGAACCAAAAGGGATAGAAAGATGAAACTAGCACGTTGAGTTGGGGGTGGCATGGTGGCTATGCAGCGTACCGTTAAGCTGCAGGTCCCGGGTTTGAATCAAAGCATGAGCAGATTTTTTTCGGCGTTTTAAAAAACAGAGGAAAAAAGGTAGATGGACCGGCCCAGCGGTGAGGTGGGGGTATGCGCCCGACTGCGAGTTGTACTGTAGCGGGCGCATAAGGCCTAATAGGATTTAGCCGTGCAACACAAGTTTGTTCAACTTGCGAACGAAAATTCTCCTCTATTTTGTACCGACTAAAGGCCCAAACGGAAACATACGTGGTAGGCAGATGGCCAGCTCTTTTTTTAGCACAGTACAGACGCAAGCGCTCATATACATGCGTACACCCTACCTCTATGAACGCACACACGCATACTCTATCCATATGAGCATCTTCGAAAGACTGAGCCGGCATATCATCTTAAAATTTACGAAGTCACCATAGGTACCTCGTCGTCGATGGGAACGTCTCCTCTCACTGAATACGCATCGCCGGAAATCCTGAAATAAATCCAGGAATAAATGCGAGTAAGCACCGGGACTTGAACCCTGGTGGGCTGGGGATACTACTGTCCCTCTAACCATCCAACCACAGGTTGGTTCGCGCAGATGGTCAGCCTTGGCATACCCCTCTTGCGCCGCTTCCTCGTTACCGTGGCCGCCGAGCCGGAGCGCCAATGCGAGCGCGAACCAGACCCACTCAAGCAGGAAGATGGTGGCATCAAGGCCACCAACGAGCATGAGAATGGCCGCACCGTCGTCCTCCTGGACATAGGATCGTAGCTCGACGAGGAACTCGGCTGTGCGGGTGAATGCGAGGACCGCATCAGCGCCCTGGAAGATGGCGGTTAGGAAGGTACTGATGGTGTGCACGTTGTGCTAGCACTGGTGCCGGCAGCGGGTGTGGTGAACGAGCCGGAGCATCGGCCGCAGTGAACACGCCGGTCACTTCTGATTCAGTAGACCCCCCTAAACACATGGACGGTTTAGATTATCCGATAGCCCTTCATCAGTAAGGGCATGATGGTCATATATTTGTAAAAGTGGCCCGCCGGCCCGCACACTCGTATGTGTATTCATATTTCCGCCGTGCAAGGCATATTTTTTCATCCGCTGCGGTGGCATGATTTGTTTTTGAGAAAGTAACGATAGAACCCCCCCCCCCCCTCTAAATACATGGACGACTTAGATTATCCGATACCCCTTCATCGGTAAGGGCATGATGGTCATATATTGAGTCAATTACACCACCGGTGCCACAACTTGGCATGAAAAATCAGTTTAGTGCTAAAACTTGCGGCATACATTGAACTGGTGCCATAACTTAACTTTGACGTACATATACGGTGCAAATCACGTTTCTATACGAACATGATGTTGATTAGGCACGCCAACGTGGCACGGGGCCTGCTGTCAACGACTGGCGGCAAAGTGGACGTGTGGCCTGCTTTTTTGCAAAAAATAAACCTCGAAATATTGTTCTCACGAAAAATACTATGCCATGGCTGCAAGGGTCCACTTGTCAGCCTCCCATAAATAAATGAAAAATTGGTACATGAGGGACTCAAACAACTGACCTGTAGCTAGCAGCAGCGCAAGTATAACCACCTGACAATCAGCCACATTTATTATAACTGGATGCTGCTGTTGTATATTTTTTGACTGCTAACTACTCCCTCCGTTCCCAAATATTTGTCTTTCTAGCCATCTCAAATGGACTACAACATACGAATGTATGTAGACATGTTTTAAATTGTAGATTCACTCATTTTGCTCCGTATGTAGTCATTTGTTAAAATCTCTAGAAAGACAATTATTTAGGAACGGAGGGAGTAGGTTGCAGTCCCTACATCTCATTTTGTACTTCTCTTTTCAGAAATTTATAGAATATATGTCAAATATAATAGTGTGTTATAAATAATATATATGTATAAAACAATCGTGTATGGATTTAGTATTTATCCATATATCAAATTATGAAGTACAAAATTGTTCATGTAATAATTTGCATATTGAATAAGAACATATGTTCGGTAAATTCTTATATAAGTTTAAAATTGTTCACAGTTTCATCCAAATATTTATGTAATATACTACAAAAGTTTCATGCTTAAAGTAAGTGTTTATAAGAGTTTAAAAAATTTCAGTATTAAAAAGAAATCATGTTGTGTATAAAAGTGTTCATGCTTTAAGAAAGTTTTTTATTTTACTATATATTTTCATAAATTCTTAAATAAGTTTTAAAATATTCAAAGTTTTAACAAAATATTAACGTAGTATATAAAAGTGTCATGCTTTAAAACATATACTCATATAATGTAAAAATAGTTGGCTGGGATTAGAAGCAGTGATATGTGGCACATGCCACCATGTGTGAGTGGCCACCACACCACCCAACAACGTTACTTTTTTTAGGAATTTATAAAATATATATTTTATTTCAATAAATGCTAATAAAAGTTTAGAATGTTCATGAATTTATATTAGTATATGAAAGTTTTCACTGTTATTTTTAAATTTATTGTTTTTACGGCAAAATAAATTTAAAAATAACAGTGAAAACTTTAACGCTGCTTACTATTTATATGTATTTTTTAAATAACAGTGTAAACTGGGTCGCTGGGACTCCAGTCCCAGAACGGTTGTATGCTTTTTGTATGAGTTAATCACAAGTAATGATGCTGGGTGTATTTGTTTGGCCGGCGGTACTTTATACCTCAGGTCAGGTGATCGTATACCTGGATGACAATTTTTGCACAATAGCCCCCATCTGCGAGAAAATATGGGTCGCTATCAGGTGCTTTTTCATGAGAAAAAATATACCGATGGTTTTTCTTGCTCAAATAGCAGACACATATTGTCCAGTCGCCCACATCAGCATCGTGTTTGTATAGAAACGTGATTTGCACCATATATGCACGTCAAAGCCAAGTTATAGCACCAATTCAATGTATGCCGTAAGTTTTAGCACTACACTGATTTTTCGCGTCAAGTTATGGTACCGTAATTGACTCTCATATATTTGTAAAAGTGACCCGCTGGGATGGTGTGATTTGTTTTTGAGAAAGTGAAAAAGGACGGCATGCGGAGTCGAACTTGCGACCTGTTGCACGGGGCCATTAGCACATTTGAACAAGCCATTAGGATACAAAAGCTTGTTATGACATATTTTAGGCTTTTCTGCTTTTCATCCACAGGGCAGCAGTGATTTATTTTCTACTTTTGTCAGCGCCGGGTCACAATTTTTGTGTTTTGTGACGCGCCGTGGCACGCGGGGCGGTTCAACATGACCGGCTGACAATCACGGCTGCACCCCCTACCACTTACCACTCCCGTCTCGTCTGCCGTGCCACATTCGTTGTCGCATGTCGCTCGCATGCCGCATCGCCCGCCCCACCGTTAAGTCGTCGCATCGCGCTGCCTGCCCTTGCATTCACACCAACGCGGCGCCCTTCAACCCCCCCGCAGCCCCCAGGCTATAAAAAGATGGGGTCGGCCAGTCGCCGCACGCCGCCTCTCCTCCTCCTCCTCAGACCCCCATCGCCCATACTCTTCTCGATGGCGAGCTCCAGATCCGACAGGGAGACGGTCAATCTTGGCCGTCAACTCTCCCGTGGCCGCATACAGAGTTGAGCCGCTTCGGACTGCTCATTCCATCATCGGCATGACTGCCGAAGGAGTGGCACATCACCGCCGATGGATACGAGACATTGGGGCCCGACACAACACTGGAGCAGCTCCGCTCCCAAGCAAAAATGAATGAATTCGGACAATGAACATGTTCCGTCATGCCAAGCCTTTATTTTTGGGTTTTTTCATCTAGAAAACCGTAGAAAATGCATAGAATGCTAGAAATGAATGAAACTTGGCATGCATACTTGGCATGGTGATGCCATTATGTGGCAAAATTTTGGGTACATTTGGTGTAGGTGAAAAAAAAGTGCTTCAGGACTTGCACTACTGGCAGACCCGAATGGTCACGGTCGAACAGGGGTGTATTTGTTGCCATGCACGAAATGACATCAAATTTGGCCAGCATCCTGCACGCCCATTGTAGTTCCCCATGCAAAAATTGAACGTATTCGAACATCAAACGCACGTTGCGTCACGTCTGCCCTGTGTTTTAGGGGTTTTCATGTCTGCCCTGTGTTTTAGGGGCTTGCTATAGTGTCTAGACGGTGGAGCTCTAGTATATAAAGGAGACTAGGAGGGTGCTGGTCAAGAGGAAATGCATTAACCATGACATACATAGAATGAGTAAAATGAAAACGTAATAAAATGCCAGAACCGATGGGTGCCTGAGTTGGTCGGGTTACTCAATGCTAGAACCAATAAAAGTTCGAACTTCTAATTTTGTTCACTTTCCAAAAAAATATCATGTTAAAAAAAGTTCTCCATATTGAAGAAAAATATTCACCATGCAATGGAAAAAACATTCACTGTGTATAAGAACATGTTCATCGTGTATAGCAATTTTGTTTAGCGTGCATTTCAAAAAGTTCACCATATATTTGAAAAATGTTTGTTTTGTATTGTTCACCGGATACAGCGTGCTCTCAGACGGAGCCTTGTGGCCACCTAAGCACCCTCTGTTAAAAATGTTGTGTGTTTTGTCTTCCATGTCAGGTTTGAAGTAAAAAAGTATTTGCAATTATTATCTAAAAATGTAACCAAGATTTAAAATAATAATAAAGTTCAAAAAGCAGAAAAAATAATTCACAGAAAAAGAAAAGAAAAATATATAATATAAAAGAAAAAATGTTTAGGCTTTGGCCCAACTAGGCGACAACATCGCTCCTATCAGGCACCTGTTAGGCTGGCCTAAGCGTTCGTGTATTTTAAAAAGTTCATCGATATTTAGAAAAATGTTCACGGATATGAAAATTTTCATTGATTTTTAAAAACGAACTTCACTAAAGAAAGTTGCAAAAAAATGTTCCTAGTTTGGGAACCTTAGCTTGCCAGCCGGTTTTTGAAAAAAAAATCTATGTTAAAAAAGTTCATCAATTTTGGCAAAAGGTTGGCGCATTTGAAAAAAGTTCACGTTTTTTTTAATTAAGGATTCAAAAAATTCTCAGATTTGGAAAATATTTCGTAAATTCAATAAAAGTTCATGAATTTTAAAAAAGAAAAAGGAAATGATTAAAACGAGAAAAAAACAGATGAAAACTCGGCCAAAAAAAACTACTGATTATTATAACTAAGAGAGCTTTTGTACCTCCAAATATCACAAGTGCTAATGTGGCCTGTTGGTCACGTTGGTGTAAAGTTTAACAGAAGATCCGTAGTTCAATCCTTGTTGGCTCCTTTATTTTTACACTTTAAAAAAAAGGTGAAACTTTAAGTTTTTTTTGCATGGTAATACGTGTCTCATTCATATCGTAAAGATTAAAATACAAGTCACGTAAGGACCGACATGACAAAACTGAGAAGCTAGCAGAACATCACTGAGCTTGACACCAACGCCCATCACCTGCCTCCGGCACCACAATAGCAGCCACCGAAGAAAAGAATGATGGATCACCTCCTCACCCGAGCTCGACCCGGCTCCATCGCTGATATGCAGCTTTGCGGACCTCCAAGGTGGCTCACCAAAAGTGAAGCCTTTACCGTTGAACGAATCCGACCGGGGCAACACCACGACACGCCATCGAACTCCAGTGCGGCACCCCACCGCGACTAAGGCGTCGCGGAAGGAAACCATACCTGCCATCCACGAACCACTTAACCCAAAGACATGTTCCGTCCTCCGATTGTCGTCGATGCGGACCACAATCTGCATCCGCCTCTGGACTACCTCCCAAGCTCCGTCGACGCTGGAGCAAGCGCCCGTCATGTGGCGGAGCCCGAGGACACACCACCACGAGGATGCCGCCGCCGCCACGCCATCCTTGCTTGAACCGACTGGTTTCCAAATCCATCCCCAACCATAGAACCGATGGCCTTGTCAAGGGAGGATCCGAAGAATCTTTATTCGGCACTGTCATCGTTGCCGCCCAAACGAAGACGATGAACAACCTAAAAAACTAAACTACAAGAGAGTAAAAATGATCCACGCGCGTGGATCCGGCGGCCCCCCTCACCACCAACGACCGAGGTCGCCGGCGGAGGGGAGCCGCCGGAGGACGGCGCTGGAAGATTGGGTCTCCTGGCGGCGGCTAGGGTCCAGGGCCAGGGACAGAGGTGAAACTTTAAGTGAAGAGAAAAGAAAAGATAAACATATGGGGTCTATACGTATATACATACCGACGAACGACTCATTATACATACACTAGTAGAAAAAGGGGCCTATTGACCCGGTTGGTGAGGGCCTTTAGTCCCGGTTCATGAACCGGGACTAAAGGGTCGGTACTAATACTCGGTTTTTAGTCCCGGTTCAATCTGTAACCTGGACCGATGGGCCTCCACGTCTTTGTCCAGAGCCAGTGCAGGAGGGTTTTTGGTCCCGGTTGGTGGTACCAACCGGGACTAATAAACATCCACGCGTCGACATTTCTATGGCTGTGGTTTTTGTTTTTTTGAAAGGGGGGTTTGGGGGTTAATTTAGGTGTTTCATATATTGTGCTATAGCTAGCTAATTAATTTAGGTGTTTCATATATTGTGCTATCGACGCTACTTACTATACATACGTATAGAGAGGACTAGCTAGACACGCTAGCTAGCTAGTAATTAAGCAAACAGAAGATCGTCATGAACATATATGCATACAGAGAGAAGTGATATCGACCACCTCTCCTTCTCCGAGAGATTGGTCGAACAACAAGTTCTCGTATATCTATCCGACACTACCGGCTACATATATACAATAATTATCTTTTACAATACGGACGCATGGTCCACATAGTATTCTCCGTCTTCAGCGATCACGTGGTCAAGAAAGAATGCCGCCAATTCCTCTTGAATTGCTTTCGCAGCGATCTGGTGCTAGTAGTTCATCCCGCATCCGAAACATCTAATTTTAAGAAGGGGTCAATACATATATATATGAATGAATGAAACTCAACACAAATGATGGTAATAAAATAAAATTGTGAATATTTTTATTTACGCACTTCATATTGTTTGTCGGAGTAGCCCCTCTCACAGGTCGTGTGGCGGATGGACTGCATAAGCGTAGTATCCACGTAAATCATTCCCTTGTTCCTGCCACAACCACTTTACAAGAAACAGAGGTCAATCAAACTGATAATTAGCAAGCATTCTAAATGGTATTGATGAAACTAGCGCTTGAATCACTAGGAGATCTTGGCGTGGAATATGCTACTATATAGTACTTACTTTGGTGTCTAAATTGCAGCTTCTTGGTAGTCCCGGAGCTTTTTGGTGAATTTTCCCCAAGCCCTGCCATACAAAGAAAACAATTACTTGATATCAGAAATGAACAAAGTTGCTGATATGGTGGATAATGATCGATTTAACTTACTTCTCGAGCATTTCAGTCATGTCCGCATACTCCTTGGGATCTTTTCGTCTCGAGTCTAAGACAGTTACTACTCCCTGCTCAAGCTTAATCTCTAGGAGAATATAGTGGTAGCTGCGCACGCATGCATAACTCATCAATATTACATTACTATAACCTGGACTAATAAGGAAACCGAATATGCCACAAGACAAGAACACTCACTTGTAGTTGTAAGGAAAGAGTATTATATTTTTGTGTTCATTTATTTTCAACGATCGTAGCAAGTTGGCCTCGGTTTTAAATCGACACGATATTTAACCTCATTTGCATCTATGAGATATGTGTTAATGAACCCAATATCACCCACTTGTCTTTTCTTCATTTGGCGATCTTCAATCTGCATAATATAGTGAGGATATTTATAAATACATGCAATGAAAGAGCTGAGTTATATAGAGATACTTAATGATGTAAGTAGTACTACTTACAGACGATAGCGGTGACCGTTGCTTTATCGAGGGCCAATTGATTGAAAAACTGATAGAACTCCTCAAATGGAATAGGCAACAGTTCAATTCCAAGGAGGTCATGCTCCTTTTAACTCTCACATACAAAGTACTCCTCCCTCGGACTCTTTGCAGGTTTTCATGTACCAATCATGCAATCTTCGCATCATCGTTGATAGAGAGCTTTCATCTTTGACGAGAGGCTTCCCGTACTCGTATCTTTGTATCTGCACCTCCAAGAAATCATAATGTACATCGTCGGGCGGTGTAATCTGCAGGATTGCCATAACCGGGCACCATCCTCGGATCGACGATGTCGCTAGCGAGCACCTTGAGCGGGGGCACGATTGCTTTGCTTGTTCGCCGAGCTGGGCAATTTGTTTCCCAGCTCGTCGTTCTTTCATCCTTTGATCAGCGGCCATTTCCCGACCTCTCCGCTTTGGCAAATGCCTTTCCAATAATGCGCTCATAGTTGCCTTTCGGCGGAGACTTGGGTGGTTTTGTCGGGGCAGCAATCTTGCTCGCTTTGACGGATCTACCTTCTCCCGGAGGTGGATGTCTCTTTGCTTTCAACCCTTGAAACCAGTCATCCACTTGATGCGCGATCTTCGCGTTTTCCTCCTCGGTCCTCTCGTGCGGTAACTTCTCTGGAGTCTTGGAGAAGGACCGAATCAGATCTCCTCCCGCCTTTGGCTGTCTTGCTAGACGCCGGCGGAAGCGAGCCAGAGCGGATGTCTTCTTTCCTTGCTTACGAGGCGGAGGAGAAGGACTACGACGCCACGGAGCAGCCGGAGCGGCGGCGGGTCTCTTCCGCCCTTGCCGACGAGGCGGAGAAGGAGGAGGCTGGCTGCTCGGCCTTGCGCCGGTGCAAAGCGGAGAAGGAGGCGGAGTGCCGCCATGCGCCGGAGAAGGAGCCGGCCGAGTGCCCCCGATCGTCACTCACGGAGGAGGAGGCGGTGGAGGAGGCGGAGTGCTCTGACTCGCCGAAGGAGGAGTAGGAGGCGGAGGCGTCCAGTTCGGAAGGTTGATGAGATCCTTCCGCCATAGGCATGGAGTCTTCAGAGCAGGACCCAGCCGATACTCCCCTTCACCGGTAGGGTGGTCAAGCCGAAGGTCCTCAAATCCCTCCGTTATTTCATCGACCATCACCTTAGCATATCCTTCTGGAATCGGCCGGCAGTGAAAAGTTGAGTCGGGTTTAGTAGGTTAAACCGAGCCAACAACCGCCTTGACCTTCAAATTGCTCCATTGCGCCATAAGGTGGCAATTTTCAGCATCTGTGATAGCATCCACGGGATAGTGGCGAGGAGCCGTCAAGGCATGCTTTGCTCGCTGAAGCAGCTCGGTGGAAGCCACGCTGCTTATCCGCCGAGATGGCGGGTAGCTTCGGGGAAGCTTGGCAGGTCGTTTGTTGTGATCTGCGCTTCTCGTTCCTCTTCTCGTTCCTCTAACCCCATTACCCTTTTCGTGCGCCTTTGCATTAGGCTCTGCTCCGATTTCTTCCTCCTCTCATGGGTTTTGTAACCCCTGCGTCCGGAAATCCAGCCTTCCACGAAGCGGAGCTGGCGTGCCTCGTGTCCGTCCGGGTGCTCGAGGATTCGAGGGCCATTGTGAGCTCGTCCTTCTCCACATGCAGAACGAACTTCCCTTGCTGCGCTGCTTCGATATAATGCTTAAGCCTCTTGACTGGTATGTCCAATTGTTCGTCCGTCCAAATGCACTTCCCTGTTATAGGGTACAAGGATCCATGCCCCGAAGAACCAAGTCCGACAGCGGTCAGCCAGTTCATTGTCTCTGGTTCGTTCCCTTTATGAAGCGAGATCAATCTCAGCCTTGGCCCACTTAGGTCGGGCTCTGAGGTAGCCACGACCCCGTGCGATGGTGAAGCTTCTTCTTCGCAGCATTTCTCTTGTTTGTCGCCGACATCTTTTTACTCTTTTCCGATGTCTTGTAGGCCACAAATGCGGGCCAATCATCTCTAATCTTCTCATATTTGCCCTTGAATTATGGTGTCTCATTTTTTTCGACATACGTATTGAGTTCTTTCTTCCAATTCCTGAATAGTTCTGCCATCTTCTTAAGAGCAAAAGACTTGATTAACGGCTCTATTACTGGCTTCTCCGGATCATCCTCTAGCGGTAGGGTAAAATTTGACTTCAGCTCGGTCCAAAGATCATTTTTCGCATATCATTGACACAAGACACCTCGGGGTCTTCGTTCTTAGGCTTATACCATTGGTGGATGCTGATCGATCTTGTCCCTAACCGTAACCCCCTTTGAGCAACAAATGCCTTCTTTGTCGGTAGGGTTCAATCGGTTGGCCGTCATGCGATTTCTATGATCTCAAACTTTTCATCCGAGCTCAACTTTTTCTTGGGCCTCGTCTCTTTCACGAAGTTGTGCTCGATCTGGAGGGCTAGAAAAAGAACAAAGGCGAGAGTTAATTAATATGTGTACATACCAAAACAAAGGCGAGAGCTAGTCGACAGGCTTAACTAATATATATACCTGGCCGGACTCGGTTTGGTGATCACGGAGCCGTCCTCACGGTCTACTTCTTCACCCTCTCCTTCTTGCACCGACATTGGGTCATCGGAGCCATGTAAATCATAGCCAGCTGCTTCTTCACCCTCTTCTTCCGGACCATCGTTGGCGTTGAGAAACATCATCGAGGAGGCGGCATCACTTCCTTATGCGATTATGTCCCTCAACAACGCTTCTTGTGCTTCGTCTCGGGTGGTGTCCATAGTTTCTACAAATTTTTACAACATGGCAATTATTATTCAAACATGACAGATATGGATATATTAGTGGCAAGCGTAGAACTAGCTAGCTAATCACAATAAGGAATCATATTAGTGGCCTCGACGCTGCTTCTCTAGGGTTTGGGGTGGCCTCGACAACGCTTCAAGGGTTAGGGGTGGCCTCGAGAACGCTTCAAGCTAGGAGGGTAATATCGCCCACGTGTTGAAGCTATCGGGAGGGTCGGCGTTGAACACTACATCTATGTCCCACAAGTGGCGTGGGCATCGGCGCCCATGATGAGGGTAGAGGGTCGTGGATCGCCCGGTGGTCGAGGGTCAAGGGGTGGAGGATCGCCGAGGGTCGGGAGGTTGCCTAGTGTCAAAGTTCAACAAAACCATGTCTTCATCATTAGGCGAAATGTAACAGGTGCATGATGGTGCGAAGTCCTCAAAGTTATTACAGGCAGGTCCCGGATAGGATAATTCACTTTCTGGTACAAAGTTCAGCAAGAACCTTTCGAATATCGTTATTTGAAAGCCCTTTGCTGATATTCGTACAAAAAGGCAAATTATCCTATCCGGGACTCCATTCCAGAACAACTTTGGAGGACTTCGTACCATCATGCCATGGTTACTTTCGCCAATGATGAAGCCATGGATTTCTTCAATACTTTGACACTATAGGAACCCTCGACCTGAAACCTTCGACCCTTGACCCCTTAACGACCCTCGACCCTCTACCCTAGTTCCCGACCCTCGACCCCTCGGCGATCCTCGACACCCTCGATACATATACAAGCAGCCAATAAAAGAAGAGAAAAAAGAGGAGAAGAAGAAAGGAATAGAAGAGAAGAAGAAAAAATAGAAAAGAATAGATCTTTTCTATTTTTTCTTCTTCTCTTCTATTCCTTTCTTCTTCTCCTCTTCTTTTTCTTCTTTTTTCCTCTTCTTATTTATTTCTCCTCTTCTTCCTCTCCTCTTCTTCTCCTTTCTTCCTCTTATTATTTTCCTTTTTATATGAACATATCATCATATATATGAACATACATTTTCTTTGCATATGCATATGAACATTCATACATACATTTTTCTTTCATATGAACATACATACATAAATTTTCTTTGCATATGATCATACATACATTTTCTTTGCATATGACCATTCATACATTTTCTTTGCATATGCTTTGCATATAAATATACATACATATGAACATACATACATACATATAAACATAACATACATACAGAAAAAATCTAAAATCTGCCTAAAAATCTAAAAATCTGCCTAATCATTTAATCATTTTGCATATGCTTTGCATATAAACATACATACATATGAACATACATACATACATATAAACATAACATACATACATATAAAAATCTGCCTAAAAAATCTAAAAATCTGCCTAAAAAAATTATATGAAAAAAGCATACATCATCCATCCATCCATATAATGAACCTATAATCATCCATCCATCCATATAATCAACGTATGCATATGAAAAAAAATTATATGAAAAAAAATTATATGAAGAGGATCGAGGGGACAGGGAGGAAAGGGGGTCGCCGGAGCCGGACGAGCAGGGAGGAGGCGGCGTCGAGGCAGGGCGGTGGGGCGGGCGCCGGCAGCGACAATGGTGAGGCGGGCCGAGGCGCAGGGCGCGGCCGTGCGTGCTCGACGGGCAGGCACGGGCGGCGGCCGGCGTGAAGCGCAGGGCGCGTGCGTGCTCGGGACGGGCAGGGGCACGGGCGGCGGCGGCGGCGTGGGCTCGGGCAGGGGCACGGGAGACGGGATGGGGCGGCGGCGGCGACGGGCGACGAGGAGCGGCGATTTGGGCAGCTTGGCGGCGGGGGCAATCGGCTAGGAGGCGAGGGAGATGTGAAATTTTCACAAGTCCTGTATATATAGAAAGTGCATTGGTCCGGTTCGTGGCACAAACGGGACCAATGCCACCCTTTAGTCCCGGTTTGTGCCACCAACCGGGACCAAAGGTCCCTTTTCGGCAGCCCAAAGTGCGGGAAGCGGCGGACTGTGGTCCCGGTTGGTGGCACCAACCGCGACTAAAGGGGGGCATTGGTCCCGGTTTGTGCCACGAACCGGGACCAATGCCCCCTTTAGTCCCGGTTGGTGCCACCAACCGGGACCAAAGGCCTTGTACTGCCCCGCGCCAAATGTTTAGTCCCATCTCGCTAGTTGAGAGGGAGCCGCACCAGTTTATAAGGTGCGGTGTGCCTTCCCTCTCGAGCTCCTCTCTAAAGTAGGCTTTCGGGCCTAAACGTGCAATATGTGCCTGTGGGCCTACTGGGCCACCCGCGGGCCTCAATCCTGGCCCATGGTAGGGTTTCTAGTCGTATTCAGGCCGTAGTGGGTGCCCGATGGGTGGCACTTTTTTTGTTTTTGTTTTATTTGTTGCTTTATTTAGTTTATTTTGGTTTTGGTTTATTTTTCTTTTGGTCTTTTGCTTTATTTTTTAATTCTTTTTTGATTTTAGTTTTATAAAATTATAAACTTTCTGTTTGTGCCATTATTTTTCAAATTTGAAAACTCTTTTTTGATTTCTTTGTTGCTTTATTTATTTTATTTTGTTTCTACTTACAACAAAATACTTATTGTTGCTATTTTTATTTTTTCAGTTTTTGTTCTGTTTTCTGCATTATTTAGTTTTTGTTGTTTTTGCTTTATTTTTAATTCTTTTTGCTTTTAGTTTTAGAAAAATTATAAACTTTCTGTTAGTGCCATTAGTTTTCAAATTTGAAAACTCTTTTTTGTTTTCTTTGTTGCTTTATTTATTTTATTTTGTTTCTACTTACAACAAAATACTTTTTGTTGCTATTTTTATTTTTTCAGTTTTTGTTATGTTTTCTGCATTATTTAGTTTTTGTTGTTTTTTGCTTTATTTTTTAATTCTTTTTGCTTTTAGTTTTAGAAAAACTATAAACTTTCTGTTAGTGCCATTAGTTTTCAAATTTGAAAAGCACTTTTTTTGTTTTCTTTGTTGCTTTATTTATTTTATTTTGTTTCTGCTTACAACAAAACGGTGTGTAGAGGGACGGGCTTATAAAACGGTGTGAGCGCCCTTCGGTTGGCGAGGTTTTCAAATTCATAGTTTTCAAATGAACTCTGAAAAAGTTGGCATAGCATGTGCATGTACAAAAGCGGACAATGGTATCATACTAAATACATTACAAAGTTGGCATGGTATCATCATAATATTTGCGTGAGAAAGTCTTCACTTTTTCTTCGCTTGTGTCGTTTGCTTATTTAGACGTAACCATGGATAATCTTCATCGTTTATCGGGATGCTTGGGTCAGCCTTGACTTTGAAGGGGGAATTTCATGAAACTTTTCATACTTTTCGGACATGTCATCTTGCCCTCCACTCCCGTGGATGTCCCTTTTTACGAAAAGAACTATGTGGCGCTTTGGCTCATTGTATGATGTATTCGCTTCTTTATCTTTTCTTTTCCTCGATGCAGTAGACATGTCCTTCACATAGATAACCTGTGCCACATCATTGGCTAGGACGAGCGGTTCGTTAGTGTACCCAAGATTTTTCGAGATCCAATGTTGTCATTCCGTCTTTGTGGGTCTACCTGCACTCGCCTCCCTCTGACAGATTGACCCACTTGCACTTAAACAAAGGGACCTTAAAATCTACTCCGTAGTCAAGTTCCCATATGTCTACTATGTAACCATAATATGTGTCATTTCCCTTGTCGGTTCCTGCATCAAAGCGGACACCGCTGTTTTGGTTGGTGCTCTTTTCATCTTGGTCAATCGTGTAAAATGTATTCCCATTTATCTCGTATCCTTTCCAAATCATTACAGTCGAAGATGGTCCCTGGACAACAAGTACAGCTCATCACAAACAGTGTTGTCACCTCCGAGGACGTGTTTCCAACCAACTGCTGAAAGTCCTGATGTGTTCACATGTAATCCGATCGTCGCCTTTGCTCCGGGTGTTTGGAGCGCAGATCGTTTCTTGTGTTCATCGACATACAGGGGTCACCAAGGTAGAGTTCTCAGAAAGCTGTGTAGTGTGCTTGAGACCAAGAATATCCGTCCCTGCATATTATTGAGTCTCTTCCAAGCGTGCCTTTTCGGTCAGTCTCCCCTCATACCGCGATTTAGGGAGACCTATCTTCTTAAGGCCGGGAATGAAGTCAACACAAAACCCGATGACATCCTCTCGTTTGATGGCCCATGGAGATGCTTCCTTCCGCCTAGCGCGATTCTGAACATATTTCTTTAGGACTCCCATGAACCTCTCAAAGGGGTACATATTGTGTAGAAATCTGGGCCCCAGAATGAAAATCTCGTCGACTAGATGAACTAGGATGTGCGTCATGATATTGAAGAAGGATGGTGGGAACATCAGCTCAAACCGACAAGACATTGCGCCACATCACTCCTTAAGCGTTGGTACGATTTCTGGATCGATCACCTTCGAGATATTGCATTGAGGAATGCACATAGCTTCACAATGGCTAATCCGACGTTTTACGGTAGAAGCCCCTCAATGCAACCGGAAGCAGTTGCGTCATAATCACGTGGCGATCATGAGACTTTAGGTTACGGAACTTTTTCTCCGCATATTTATTATTCCCTTTATATTCGACGAGAAGCCGGTCGGGACCTTCATAATGAGCAGGCATTGAAAGAATATTTCTTTCTCTTCTTCAGAAGAGCGTGGTGGCGGGACCTTCATCTTGCTTGGAGGCATGCCCTCTTTTTCGTGCAAGCGTTGCGAGTCCTCTCGTGCCTCGTGTGTATCTTTTGTCTTCCCATACACGCCCAAGAAGCCTAGCAGGTTCACGCAAAGGTTCTTCGTCACGTGCATCACGTCGATCGAAGAGCGGACCTCTAGGTCTTTCCAGAGGGTAGGTCCCAAAATATAGATCTCTTCTTCCACATGGGTGCGTGATTCTCGGCGTCATTCGGAACAGCTAGTCCGCGGGACCCTTTCCAAAGATTACGTGTAAATCATTGACCATAGCAAGTACGTGATCAACTGATGCGCATGGCGTGCTTCTTCCGGTGATTTGCCTCGCCTTTGAAATGCTTGCCTTTCTTTCGACATTGATGGTTGGTCGGAAGAAATCGGCGATGGCCTGTGTACACATTCTTCCTGCAGCTTCCTGTATATACTATCGGTGTCAAGTAAACAGTGCGTGCATGCGTGGTATCCCTTGTTTGTCTGTCTGAAAGGTTACCGAGAGCGGGCCAATCGTTGATGGTCACGAACGGCAACGCCTTTAGGTCAAATTCCTCCTTTTGTGCTCATCCCACGTCGTACACCGTTTCCATTCCACAGCTGTAAAAGTTCTTCAACTAATGGCCTTAGATACACATCAATGTCGTTGCCGGGTTGCTTAGGGCCTTGGATGAGAACCGACATCATAATGAACTTCCGCTTCATGCACATCCAAGGAGGAAGGTTATACATACATAGAGTCACGGGCGAGTCTTTGTGGTTGCTGCTCTGCTCCACGAAAGGATTAATGCCATCCGCGCTTAAAGCAAACCATACGTTCCTTGGGTCCTTTGCAAACTCATCCCAGTACTTTCTCTCGATTTTTCTCCACTTGACCCGTCGGCGGGTGCTCTCAACTTCCCGTCTTTCTTACGGTCCTCAACTGCCATCGCATCAAATTGGCATGCTCTCTGTTTACGAGCAGACGTTTCAACCGTGGTATTATAGGAGCATACCACATCACCTTCGCAGGAACCCTCTTCACAGGAGGCTCGCCGTCAACATCACCAGGGTCATCTCATCTGATCTTATACCGCAATGCACCGCACACCGGGCATGCGTTCAGATCCTTGTAGGCACCACGGTAGAGGATGCAGTCATTAGGGCATGCATGTATCTTCTCCACCTCCAATCCTAGAGGGCATACTACCTTCTTTGCTGCGTATGTCTTTGTCGGGCAATTCGTTATCCTTTGGAAGCTTCTTCTTCATTATTTTCGGTAGCTTCTCAAATCCTTTATCGAGCATGACATTCTCTGCCTTCCTTGCAGCAATTCGAGTACTGCACCGAGCTTTGTGTTGCCATCTTCGCAATTGGGGTACAACCCTTTTTGTGATCCTCTAACATGCGATCGAACTTCAGCTTCTCCTTTTGACTTTCGCATTGTGTCCTTGCATCGACAATGACCCAGCGGAGATCATCATCATCGGGCACATCATCTGGTTCCTCTTGATCTTCAGCACCGCCGTTCCGGCACCATCGTGCACATCGTCTGCAGTGCATCTTGATGTTCGATAGCATCACCGTATTCAGGGGCACATAGTTGTCGCCATTACTCTTCTTCCTCGCCGTCTTCCATCATAACCCCTATTTCTCCGTGCCTCGTCCAAACATTATAGTGTGGCATGAAACCTTTGTAAAGCAGGTGGGTGTGAAGGATTTTCCGGTCGAGTAAGACTTTGTATTCCCACATATAGGGCATGGACAACACATAAAACCATTACGCTTGTTTGCCTCAGCCACTTCGAGAAAATCATGCACGCCCTTAATGTACTCGGAGGTGTGTCTCACACCGTACATCCATTGCGGTTCATCTGCGTGCATTATATATAATTAAGTGTGTCAAAAATCATTACGTAACATCATGAATAGATAATTAAGTGACCAAATTAATAGAAGTTCATCATCACATAAAAACCAAAGTACATACATAGTTCTCATCTAACAACATAAAGCTCTGCAGAGCATCTAAATTAATTAAATCATACATTGAAACTATGTAAAACATTTCAATGCGAAAACAAATACGATCATAATCGCAACCAAGGTAACAACTGATCCAACGGCATAATGATACCAAGCCTCGGTATGAATGGCATATTTTCTAATCTTTCTCATCTTCAAGCGCATTGCATCCATCTTGATCTTGTGATCATCGGCGACATCCGCAACATGCAACTCCAATATCATCTTCTCCTCCTCAAGTTTTTTATTTTTTCCTTCAAGAAATTGTTTTCTTCTTCAACTAAATTTAACCTCTCGACAATAGGGTCGGTTGGAATTTCCGGTTCAACAACCTCCTAGATAAATAAAATCTATGTCACGTTGGTCGGCATAATTTTCATAAACAATAAATGAACCAATAGTTATGAAAAGATAATATATACCACATCCGAATCATAGACAGGGGCGAGGGCCGGCAGGCGGATACCAAAACCATCGCACTATATAAGATGCAATAATAAAAGTAAAAAATAATACAAGTATCTATCTAAACAAACAAGTAATAATATTTTTCCTTTCGGAAAGAAGATAAGAATAAGAGGCTCACCACGGTGGTGCGGCGATGAGATCGGCGCGGGTGATCGGCAGCGATGAAAGGCAGGGGCCAGGCGTGACGGACCGCTAAACCTAGATAAATATTGAGGAAAATGGAGCTTGGCGGTCGAGCTTGGAGAGGAGAAACCTTAAGTAGTGTGGCTCGGGCATTCCATCGAACACCTTGTGTGCATAGGAGGTGAGCTAGAGCACCACCAAGCCCTCTCCTCGGCCGGAAAAAAGCAGGCGGTGTGCTCTGCTCTTGTGAGGGGCTATATATAAGCGGCACCATTAGCCCCGGTTGGTGGCTTGAACCGGGACTAAAGGGAAGCCTTTGGTCCCGATTCATGGCACCAACCGGGACCAATAGTGGTGGGCCAGAGGCGGGACCATTGGTCCGGTTCGTTCCACCAATCGACCAAAAGGTCCGGACGAGCAGGACCAATGACCACGCGTGGCCGGCCGCCCCACAGGCTCACGGGCAAATAGCTCCATTGGTCCCGGTTCTGGATTAAACCGGGACTAATGGGCTAAACAGGCCTGGACGAAAGCCCTGTTTTCTACTAGTGATACAAAAGTGCGGAATGTCCATATTACCCTTTTATATGATTTGTGGCGGGTCTACCGAAGCGGGTCTCCACGGCGGTGAGCACGTCGAGAAAGACGAGGAGCAGGCCGCATGGAGACGGCACAAGACGAAGCGAGAGTGGGAAGATGTAGGCCGACGGCGCTCCCAGTAGCGCGTAGTTGCAGAGCAGGAACGCCATGTTTCCAGCCACTTGCCCGCCCGCCACTGTTGCTGCCGACAGCACACAAGCTCTTTATCACTCCCAAGCAACTGATGCAAAGGTCTAGGCGCTTGTGGCAAGAAAAATAAATATCCATAAAATAAAAAGGGATCTAGCGCCCACTCTTCCATGGAAGGCGCTAATAACATACTCTAATTACTGATTACAAGGAGGGGCCCAGCCTCTCGTACGGGGAAGGAAAGAGCCTAGCACTCGATGCTTTCCTTTCCATCAATGCCACACCTGGCTGGCTCCCTGGCTTAGCGCATCCCATTGGAGATGCCCTCAATGGTTTCATTTGCAACCGTTGAGCGGCAAAGGGTTGGCTTAACGGCTAGTGAGTAAGACAAAGAGAGACGTCGCCATGTGGTCTGCTTATAATTATGAGGCAATAGCATTATAGAGACCCACAAACTTGCGTTGGATGTGATGGTTTAGTTCATAAACTTGCAAAAGGTGATCAACCAGTACATAAACTTGCAAACTATGTGATGGTTTAGTCCACAGCCAATCAAAGACAGACAATTGGCGCCCAACTGGCTGCTTCGTGGCACACCTGGTCGGACTGGATCTTTTGCGCAAAACCCCTCAACGTTTTAAGAAATCACGCCCGCAGTCCCTGTTTCCCTTGTCTAGGGACCATCATGAAAACTGACATGACTGGAGATAGGCGTTGATTTGTATTGTAACAGAGACATTTAGAAAGCGCCGAATTTATAATTCAGCAGGCTACAACAATCACGAAAGAAACTTTAGTTGCATTGCATCTAGCTAGAGCTTAGGAGTGTGTTACTGCGTAGCGTTCGGTGCAATCTACTGGCCGAAACAATCAACCAGGATGGACAAGAAGGCGTCCTCCCAGGACGAACACCGGCGACGACGGCGAGCCAGCGCCAGCAGCCTGATCCTTGGCCGGCCAAGCCATGACACCATCAGGTGTTGGCGTTCCATTTCTGTCGTCGGACAGCTGAGCTACGTGGCCGCCTTATTGTGAGCCTGCGCGGCCGGGCGAAGCCGTGGGTCTGAACGTCTCCCCCGTTCTCCACATGGCCCGGATCCTGTCCACCTCCACCGTCCAAATATCTATCAGGCTCGACATGGATCGGTCGCGGCTTGCAGGGAACAGACAACTGAGCCGAGCTACAAGAGAGACAGAGTGACAAGCTGAATGCGAGGATCGATCGGGGAGATCTTCAGTGTGAGTGGGCAGCAAGGGCGATGAGATTTTATAGAGGTGCCTGCAGGCTACATGTACAGATAAAAATAGGCATGATTGACTAACCGAGGAGCTCCGCAGAGGCGTCATGGCCTGGAATGGCTCTTGGAGTCTGCTGGAACCAAGGGATACTTGGTGCTTCAGCACACAGGATTGCAGCTTTGTCACTTTTTGTAGAGGAATGTTCTTGTCGCCGCTTGATCGTGCTCCTACTGAGAATACGTGTTTTGTTCTGATTGATTGATGGTGGGCGCGGCGGGCCAGCGGCGGCAGGCCGTTGGGCATACCGTGGGTGGAGTTGCGGCGGTACCGTGGGCTCTCTGACAGTCTGACGGCGAGGTATATCACGGGGACCGTCCTGCAGTTGCCATCGCTCCTGCTGCTGAAATTGACTCTGGCTGCCTCCTCATGTCTCTGCTTACGAACGCCAACTCTGTCTAGAATCTTTCAACAAGGCGGTAGTTTTTTGTAACTGTGTGAATTATGCTGTTCTCTGTGCAGTTTTTGTGGTGTTTTTCATGTTTTCGTAACTCTGGCTGCCTCCTCATGACTTGTTTGATGAATACATTGATTTTGGTGTCAGAAGGCATGGGAGTTGAAAGCACTGACAGACAATTTCCTAAAACGTTGAGGGGTTTTCCGCAAAAGATCCAGTTCAACCAGGTGTGCCACGAAGCAGCCAGCTGGGCGCCAATTGTCTGTCTCTGATTGGTTATGGACTAAACCATCACATACTTTGCAAGTTTGTGGACTGGTTGATCACATTTTACAAGTTTATGGACTAAACCATCACATACATTGCAAGTTTATGGGTCTCTAGTGCTCTTGCCTCTATAAATATCAAAAAAACCCAAAAGGAGGTGATATGATCTGAGACAGAAAGCTTGATGATCTCCGTTGATGCTTACTTTTCTTGTCTGAATTCCCGTCAACAGCTTGAGGGACCAGCAACCACACCCAAAGGGCCTTCTCTCATTTCTTCGGTGTCAGTTTCCATGGTACCGGCTAGCTCTGTCTCTGCTTCGGTGCTTCCTTGCCCAATTTTCAGTTTGCGAGTGCTACCTTTGATTTACGCTCAGAGGTAACATATTGACGATGTATATACACACTATCATTCATCAAGAAGTTACTTTTACAATGCTAGCCGCATTGTCCCACTCATCGAGAGAAGAGTGAGTACATGTACAATCATCTTTATGGTGCAAGTACAATCATCTTTATGAAGTAAGAGAGCGGTAGCAGCTTACATATAGTGTATCCATAAGTAACAGGTCAATCACTGCAGAATCAATGGTAGAAGATAGTGTGCATCGTGTAGATGCACCAAGTGGCATCTTATTCCGCAAAGCGAGATATTCACAGGGAATGAGATACATTGGCAATTATTATTAATGGTGTACATTTGGTTAACGTAGTGCGAGAGCCCCTACTTGCTATGACTTGAGACCCTGCCGTACATATAGAGAAAGAATGTTTGTTATGTAAATGAAACATGGGAAATCTTTGTGATGACGATCGGGGTAGTCTTCGTTGCAGGCGAGCTAGGGATGTGTTAGTCTCTGACTATAGTTCGATTGGTAGTGTTGTGGCTTCCCTTATAGAACCTTAATAAACTTATCTTATCAACTTCATTTCAATGAAGTTGGCAGCAAGGGCTCCTTAATTCAAGAAAGGGATGTGATGAATGAGTGGCATTTAGGACATCTCACACTACACCGGTGGAATCAAATATGGGAGACAGGCTTCATATAATTCTATTTTTTGCCACCTGACAAGTATCATAGAATGTTTTATTGTGGTACCCAAAATGCCAAGAAAGCATCGCATGATTCTAAGATCTCGGTGACTTTGAAATGTGTTGCTTTTCTTCCACAGTTAGTTCATTGCTTCAAATTGCAGTTGAAATTTAAAATATTGGTTCACTTATATATCAATATGTGTCACAAAATTTGGTTGGTGCAGTAGCACTCTGTTGGTCGATTTAACTTTGCAAATACGGAAGTGTGACAAGATGGTTAGTTAACTGTTAGCTACAATTTGGGATTATTTCTTAAGCGATAGCAACTTCATGAGCTGATGGTTGTTTGCATTATCGTTAATTCAAAGTCGGGCTCTTCTTGGGCCTTCGTTCCAAAAAAAATCAGCCACATAAGGAAAGCTCTGCCCTTTCATTCTTGTGTCTCCTTCAACCATCATCACCGGCTCATCCCAATGAAGCAGTTGTTGCTTCTCGGTCAGTATCAAATCCTATACTATCCAGTCCCACAGCTCATACTGTCATAGCTAGACCAGATCTGAAGGTATATATCCAACATACAACTAGACTATGCAAATTACTAGGTATGATGTTATTGTTACATTGCTTACTACAATTTCTAAAGTTATATATCAACTATACATCAAGATAATAACTAAAAGTTCTAATATTTACTTTTCAGTTTGCTATATATATTCCGAGAGTGATATTGTTGGTTTATTTGATATGTTTTGCCGTCTAGAGTTATATTTCTACTAATAAAAGTGTCATTTTCTTTTGAATTACGAAATATATGTCATTGCAATTTTATCCTGGTGATATATACCTAAGACGTATATAATCACCTTTTATATATGTTATATACGATTGCTTGTTATTGGCCTCTTCGCACCCCTCATACTCAAATCATGGCTCCGCCCTTGCAAACTAGAGCAATGGAGCAAATAATTGTTGGTCTACAACAACAGCACGAAGGGCCAAGAACAGACACAAGAAAAGGCACAAAAGAGATTAAGTGCAGCGCACCCCTAGAAAGCGAGAGAAAACAGCAGGTGCATTGGAACGAACAAGCGGCTTACCTCGAACAGCAGGAGCATCTAACATATAGCCTCAAGAAGTGCTAGGCACAACCGATGCCTCGAGAGCACGGCACCACGCGAGGCGAAAAAGACCACCGCGCCGCGCCCGCAGGTGGGGGGCACAGCGCACCACGGCAGCGCAAAACACCGCACCCCACGAGGGACGAAAACGGTATCGAACCCTAGCCCCAATCCACAGCCCCACGCCCCTCGCTCCTTCCTCCCTCACCCGCCGCCGCTCCCTCCCACCTCCTCCTCCTCCTCCTTCTTCTGCGCCCTAGGAGCCCCGCCGCCGCCCGCTACTCCTCCACCGCCTCGCCTCTTCCTCCTCCCCGCCTTCCCATCGCTCGCGTGCAGGCCATCGTGGCCACGCGCTTCACGGGCGAACCTGACCGGCCCGTCGCTGTTGGCTCGAGCTGCTGGGAAGAGGGAGGAGTCCCGAGACAGGGTGAAGGCGCAGGCCGTTCCTGGTGAGGCGGCGCCACCGGCCATGGGACGCTGGACCTCGGGGAGCCCCATCCCAGGTCCGCGCCCAAATTCTTGGGCAGGGGAGGATAGATCGACGATGGCGCATCACATAAGGGAATGGGAGATCGAGGAGAAGGGAGACGAGGGTGGGTGGTGGCTTGCAGCATGGGGCGGTCAATTAATTCTTTTTTAATAGTACATCTTCCCCTTTTACCAATAATCTGATTTTTATATATCGATTTATGGGTTTCTCCCGGTTGTGTGCAAATCCGACAAAGAAGATAAAAGGAAGAATATCGAGGAAGAGTTTTGGTGAAGAAGAACAAGGTGAAATCTCTCTCTCTCTCTCTCTCTTCCCCTCCCTCTCATGTACAGCCATGGTTGTTTGCACTGCTTGTTTCTTCTTATGGTGCATCTATGATCTTCCTAGCTTGTTTTCATTTCTAAATTACCACACACGCGAGCACCACCACAGTCTAGCCAGGTTTGGTTCAGAAGATTTCTTTGTTCCCTGTCTTGTCGATTGTTTTCTAAAGAAAGAAAAACAGGTTTTCCTCAACAAGGAAAATAAATAAATGAATGATACTACTGAAAGTACTGACTAGCTAGCTTCTATTCTTGTCCTAAAATTTGGTTCTGTGATCAACATAACATGCATGGAAGAACAATGTCACTCCTCCATTATATAAAACCACATGTGCGTGTGCATGCAGAGTAGCAATGGATTGTACCGAAAATAGCATACTAAATGTTCTTGATGAGCTGATCATGGACCTCGGCAAATTTGACAATGCTATCGACACTCTTTGCGATGCTGTATAATATCTTACACACTCATATTCATTCGATATATGCGCTTGTATATGTTATACCCTTTTTTAGATGAAGTATATGATACTGCTTACCAAACATAGTTGTTCTGTTACACTTTTGTCAGGGAATAGAAATGAAAAATTATAATTTAATTACTCTGGCATCTACAGTGGAAGGATCGGTTTTTATGGCATGGACTACAAAGGAGAGAAGTGAACCATGTGAACGTAGTACAACATTGTTGTTAGTTCGCGCGGTCGAGGTCTGCTCAGGAAGACACAGTTCAACCGAACAGTTGTTGTGTTTTCCCAGTTGTTTGCAAATCCGACGAAAAGGAGCAAAGAAAGAATATTGAGGAATATTTAGGTAAAGAAGAACAAGGTAAACCCTATGTCTCTCTTCCCCCTCTCTCTCTTGAACACCCATGGTTATTTGTAGTGCTTGTTTGGAATTCTTATGATGCATCTATGATCTTCCTACCTTGTTTTCTTTTTCGGGTTAAACTCCAATCAAGCATTGTGACGTATTAGTCATAATTTTATTATTTTCCCCTCAACTACTTTATTTTGCCAAGATGAATTAATGTGTAGGTTTTCCACCACAAGTTCGTTGCAATGCCTTATTTTGTATTTAGTTCAGTTCAACTCTGGAGAATAGCAGTTTGATTTTTACCCCTTGACAAGTTACATTGGTACTGTATACAGGTTTGTGTATGATCTTAGTTCCTACAAACTGGAAGGCGAAGATAGATTAGTTTACCATTTTTTACCATCTTCAGTCACAACCATATTTTCCGTCATGAAAACACTCTTAACTCTGAATTTGCAACTGTTCAGTGCATTTATGTTGCTTCCTGCAAGGTCAATGATATGGTGCCAGTTGGAATTCATATTCAAGCTAATACAGTGACTAAATTTGGCGAGGTTGGCACCTTACTGCTACTCTGTTGATTCCTCTTTCTTATAATTATGTCGATATGTCGTTTCTTGAGAAAATATGTTTTTGTACCTAATCATGATATGCTGGACAACTGAGTGTGTCTCAGTCGCAGTAGGGTAAGGGCATCCATAATTTTGATCGTGGTACCGTAGTTTCCAACTAAACTGTCATTTGCCGATTCTATAGCAGTGATTTCATATGCCTTACTAAATATGCTCTTGTTTTCTGAAGCAGCGAGTGCCTGATCATGATCTGCGGGAGGGTAACGGTTATTATAATAATTGAGTGTACCCAATGGAGGCTGCATTACATAATTAATCGGAGGGTAAGGGCGTCCATAGTTTTCATTGAACTACTGCAGTTTCCAACAGAATTTTCATTTGCAGATTCCGAAGAACGGAGTTCCAGGTTCTAACCATGTCGCTTCCATTTGTTGTATTCTGAGAATAAATCTTGTTCTATATCCCTGCATTGTTATCCACCGGACTCTAAAACAAAAATCAATGTTTGCACATCTAGACAAGGTAAACTTATGATGAGTGGACTCCACAATATAAATTGACATTCTATGTCAGTGTAAGTGAGTCTATACTCACCGAGGAACAATTTGATCTGATAACTATGAAATGTTCTTTGTTGGTTTTGGTTCTATAAGATCAAGATATATAATTATATTCACTTTACATGTTAACATGCTGTAAATAAATTGTTATCTAATAGTCAGCAATCTGTGGGAGCTTTTCCTCACAGTAGGGTGTGTTGTTGATGTTTTCTTGATCTACCAGTGAACTTGTATCATGTGGCTAATATGTATATACAATGAGGCTTTGTTTATGTTCGCCCTTTTTGTTCTGTGCGTGCTTAGTGAATTGCTTACCCGGTGTGTGGCAGAAATTAGAAAGTCGAGTTTGATTTCTGTTGTGGCATTGCAATAGATGACCAACCTTTTTATGTTATGTGCTTTAGCTTCTTTTCAAATTTTAGAGTGACAACAGTTTGACAAAGGGTGAAATTTTTGGTAGGGCCTAGGTGGAAAGTATTTGATTAGTTTTTTTAGAGACTGAACTATATTCTTAGTTCTGTTTTGTGCTAATGAACTACTTTTTAGTCACTTTCTTATGAACGTATAAAATAAATTACATTGTATTGTATCATGTTGTATTACATGAAAAGGTGTTGAAAAGGACACAATCCATCAAATATATGTAGTATGATATAGGATCCTCGCTTTATTGTATCCATATGTTGTAAGGAGATTATCTTGTCCATTCATTATTCTTATTATTGTCATTTTCACATTAATCATGAGTAGACTTGGGCCATTGCATTTGATGTTGATCTTATTTGCATATTAGTCCAAGAACAACAATTGCTCTTTGTTGTGGCATTGCTGGAGAAATACAAATGTATATACCCGTTTCCCCTTGTCGGTCGAGGAGATCCCTGAGGCATTTGATTCTTGTGGGATTCCCACACATCTTACAGGATCATCAACAAGTGGCTGGGCCTCTACATTACTCAGAAAAGCTTCCGATAGTTTCCGATTCAAAATAAAACAAATAAGAAAGGATGCATTGATTATTTTGGGTTGATCTTATTTGAATTTCCAGTGAAATTCAAACTTGAGACCTTACTCGAGTATTTAGTTCCAATGGCATTAAATGAATTTCCCAAAATGCCTCTTTGGGTATTAGTTGCATTTTTATTTGGATCCTTGTACATTCAAACAGTTTCTGATTCAAAAGACAACAACAAGGAGAAGATAAAATGATTAAGCAACACCCAAATAGTGGTCACAGCAGATCTCTCTCTCTCTCTCTCTCTCTCTCTCTCTCTCTCATTCTCTTTCCAGTTTGGTTGACCATTCTTTTTGTTCTTAGGTCTTTGATCTGCTTTCTTCTTCAACGAAGCAGACCACGATCTCCTACACATTCTTCCTTGCTCCCCGGGGCAACCTTCTCTGTTTCAGATCCACTCTTTTCGTTCTGGTTTTAACTATGCTTATGATTACTTGTCTTGCCGAAAGTCACTTGCCATACACAAGTATTTTGGTGTGTGCCGACGGAAATTATATTTGCGCAATCAGATTAGAGTAGATAATTTCCTAACCTTGATTCCTTATCGATTGCTTACTAAAATATATGTACAGTTATTTCATTCCATGCTTACAATCCACAAAAGTTAATTCTTGCGATTTACTTATGCTATCAACATCTGTTTGATTTCCTATACCCGTAGGTACCTTTGTATACTTAACGGTCATGCATGCTATGCAAAATGCGTAAGCTGGGGATGGCATCACAGTGCATGGTGATGCTGTCGGTCAAGAAGTACCATGCCGGTGAGTAATTCCTCTAGGCCGCTTCTTCGATTTGCTCTTGTTGAATGGCAAGTTTATAATGGACTAGGATCGGATTCATGGTGTTTGGTGCATCCGCACTAAACTTCTTGCTGGATTTGGTAGGGAGAGATATACTTTGGTTTCTAAGTAAACCTGAACAATGATGTAGCTTCCCAAATTTCTCTACACCCCAATCATTCAAATATTTTGTGATGCCTATGCCTCTGTTCTTATCTTCTGGAATAATTTAAGATCAACACGGTGATTTGAAAATGCAAACAAGCACAACAGGATGTTCCATGTCCATTGGTATATTTATTTCTCTATTTTAGATTCCCCTAAATGAAAGTTGCAATGACACCTGATTATTGTATATTCTAAAATAGTGGGCTTGTTAGGTTCAATTTGTTGTGGCATTCGGTTCTTTGTAACAGTTCTGCTTAATGCTAAAAGAATTAGCTTATTTAATTTCTTCCATTTGTTGTGCCTGCCACTGATATTCTCTACGGTTCCCTTGGTTGCAGCTCTTGCCTTCCCTGCCAATGCTTCCTCCTACCATGTTAGCCATGTGTGCCCTCACCTTTGTTCATCAATTCGTACGCAGGTATGGATCGGTGATGTCGATGCCCATACAGCCATTACCTCATGCATGATGTGTGTTTTGTGTGTGCCAGTTTTCCGGTTAGTGAGTGATAATATTCTGATGAATGTTTCATCAGTGTAGCAAGTGATCAGCAATAGACAACTCTTACTTTTGGATTGAAGTGCAGATCTTGCTAATGAGTTAACTATTGACTCATTTATGTATTCTTATGCCCCAATGCTTCATTAAGTATTCTTATATCTGCAACATAAAATTATTTCTTACCATCTTCGATTGTTTCCTCTGTTTTTATAGTTATTCAGAGAACACCACATGTCACATGAATTCTAGACTACTTGTCTACAGTTAACTGGTTAGAATCAGTTTCTTGAGTTTTCTTGCTTAGCATGTAATATTTCACACTCACTAATTGCATTATTTCACGGTTGGCAATTGTTAGAACCAGGTCTTGAGTTTGCTTGCTTAATCGTGTCCCTATGTAATTGCTCACCAAGCTCGCCAATGTGAGTTTATCCCACATAATGGAGTTTCTATGAATTTTTGTAGTCCATAAATTCTTGGAAATTCTCTTGTTGCTGTTATAATGTGGGTGTGTTCGGCTTCCTTCTTCATTAAAGGTGAGTCCTTTCTTTCAGGTTGGCCAACATGATGTTGTTTCTGCTGCAAAATAATTCGTTATGCAATTATGGTTAGCTTGTCCTTTTTCCTTCATAACGCGTTTAATGGGTAGCTGTTATGCTCACTTTCCTCAAAGCAAGGTTGTGTAGCAGTGCTATTTTGTGCTTTAAGAAGTAAGCCGACACCAAATCAGTAATCATGTGCTCTTGCTTTGTGGGCCCAAAGTCACTATTTTTTTGTGTTATCTTTACTCTTTAGCCATTCCAAAACATTTATGGATTTTGAAGTATTGCAGACCATAGAATTACAAGTTGGCCATATTTTTGAATGTGTGAGCCTCACATAGATGTCGTGCGAATGCAGTTTGACAAGAGTCGTAAAACCAATGGATCAGAGACTGTTTGATGGTGAAAGAAATTATGCTCGTGGTGACTACCTCAAGTGTGCCAGAGTAAGAATTTGTCACAATTTAGTTTAAGAAGACTATATTATAGTTATGCAATATTACATGTTTATTACATGAAGAGGACCCATTTGGCAACACTTAAATCATTTTATGGCGCCTTTGTTTCTGATCTACAAAAAAACAACTTTTACCAAGGCTTGTTATTTCTAATTCATTCTTTTCCCTGCTTGCTTATTGTAACACAAGCCACCATGAATCTAATATCAATCATAGACACATGTTCGATATACTCCCTATACCGTGCAACAAGCCAAAAGTAATCCATTGGAATTTATAGATGCTTACAAATTATGCAGCCCTATTGGTAAAAAAGGAAAAAACAATTTTCAGATGCCCCTGTTTTATCCATCGAGATTAGCCTTCATAAAAATCACATTCTTATTTTCCTTCGCAAAACATTTTGTCACCCTTCTGTCTACCATAGACAACCAATCATATAGCTCCTTGACTATGCTATACATTTTTTATGCCAACAGAAAAAATGTGTACTACTAAATCTCTGTGCAACGCCTGCACAGAAATAATTTTTTTCATTAACAAACATAATAATGTGGTTCTTCCCCGCAAAAATAACGATAATAATGTGGTACTAGCTTTTGTAGCCGCAAAAAAAAAATGCTCTCCATCAACTAAACAAGTTTCTGTAAAATAGACCAGCCTGCTTAATACAGTGGCTTTCAAAAATTTTCACGGCCCATCACCAGCCCATAGAAATCTTCGTCTGACCCTTTTTAGAAGGAGACCGCAGCTCCCATTAAACTCAGCCGCTCCAGATTCCTTATCCAGATCCACCGCCGAACCACCTCCCCCGTCCGCATCGGCAGCGACCGACCTGGCATCGACCGGCTGCTGGAGCCATGGCCAAGAAGCCGCTCCGAAGTAGCTCCGCTATCCGTCGTCACGGCGTGCTACCGTCGTATTCGCTCGCGGCACGCCTGGCTCAAGGACTCACCAACGAACAAGCCACCTCTTCCCTTCTGCATACGCGTTCCAACCGCCAGATTTACGAGGTAGGATCCAACAACTGCATTAGATTCGTACAGACTAGCCAAGATTTCTCTTACAGAATCGATAAAGAGGCAAATCAATTTATCTAATACTTATATAGTTATTTTTATGAGAGATAACCTAACACTTACAATATCATCTCAAAATTTCCAAATAGATCATGTACATCTTCCATCAAGCACTATTTTTAGATGCTATGCTGGAAGACACTGTAGCTCCAAAAATCTGTATTTTACACCCAGCCTACATGAGATGTTGTTATAGAGACGGTGACTGAGTTTTCTCGATCTCTGCTACGCTTGCCAGAGAGCACTGTCAAGAGATTTGTTTTTTCAGACTCATCTTGCTACTTTTTCCGGTTTATTAACATATGAAATCACCATAATTTTTGCCATGTCTCTGGTTCTTAATATGATGCTCACAAGCACTATCCCATCCTGATTATTCCCATATAGTTTATTGTTTCGCTCAAGATCGTCTTTGAGAACTGGCCAATCTTCAAGTCAATGAAGAGCACTCACATGGCCAAGAGCCATGAGATCTTCATCCGCCAGACCTTGAAAATGAGGCGAGAGAGATCTGCCCTCTGCTGGGTTTGATGGGATGCCGTCGATTTCACCCACTGGCATTGAGCGATATGCTTCCCCTCCCACATAAAGAAATCAGATTTTTGAGGGCTAGGATTATTTATTAAATATAATGACCGCCTTTTACTACTAATGGCCTTTTAAGTCTGTGTGCATCACTGTTAATCATCACAACTAATACCACGGTCTAATATATCAGCTTAATTATTCTATTACTTCTTTCCAGATGGCTGCTGTTAAACAAGAGGAGGTAAACACAGCCAATAATGCCAGCAGTGGCCAAATTACCCATGGTAATTCTGAAAAACATATTTATAATTGTTTATAAATTGCAAAGAATGTTTCTTCTTCTTCACTTATGCATGCTGTTTGAAAAGTTTTTTGTATCACTTACACATGCAAGTTTATCAAGTATGTAATAAAACAAACTTCTTTCAGGGTCCAATAGATCTTCTGTTTGCTATTCATTAATGCTGCAATTTATTTGTTGTTACATGTGCAAGCACTGCTTACTACTTCCAGCTTACCATATACGATGGATACCATTTTCTGCCTTTCACTAATACACACAAGCTAATTAGCCCCTCTGTTTGTTTATGTTACCCTCTATCTGCTGTTGCAACCTTTTACAATGATCTCCTTACCTATTCAACACAGACGAACCACTATGTCGGAAGCACAATAAGCGACACGAGTATATTCATCGCCCACGCAAAGCAAGCTCAATCCAAAAGTTCAAAGGCAAGAAAATCCATCTAAAGCCTGGAATGTCCATTCTTCGTGGTAAAAACTACATTACTCTTCCCATTCCATCAGCTCTCGCAACAGCTACTGAAAAGTATAATTTTGTGCAATTTAACATAGGTGAGCCTTGCAAGCACTACTTAGATGAGTTTAGTCACCATGTTGTGTGGGGCAACACAGTTAGGCTCTATAACCATAATGTTCGTGCACTATGAAAGATCATCCGCAGCACCACCACGCCTAATAATACTATGTGTGCCACATGACAGAAACATTTGCAACACAAGGCAAAAGAATGGCAATCCTTCGCAATTATTCTGTTCTGTTTCATATAATAGCATGGTATAAAATGATATAGTGACTAACCTTTACTACTGTTTTCAGTACTTTAATGTCCACTTTTCTACGGGTTTCCTTTTCCCACACATGGATGCTGACCACGGTGAACTTCCAATCACAACTGGAGACGGAACAACCACTGTCACGGCCCGCTTTATCAAGGGAGTTGATAAAAGGGTTACCATCACTAAAGGCTGGAGCGACTTCTTCCGTTGGACCCACATGAACGAAGGGCAAGCATATGCTTTAGGCTTCAAATGCACTTCCAGGGGATTGCGCCTGATTGTCTACTCAATATAAGCAAGCTGTAGGAGCCCCTTGCTATATAACATAGTATTAGTATAAATGCCTACAAAGACATCTATGTTTATCCTCCTTTTCGATCTTATGTAATCCCCTAAGACAGTGCTGTGCATTTAGCTATCGATTATCCGCTACTTAGACTGCTCTATCGCATGCTTTTGAAACAACCATGATAAAGGAAATATATGCTCCTTCAAGTGCATATCCAAAGGCCTCTGCATTATTATTTATCCAATCTAAAAAGATCACAAGGGTCCTTTCCTGCATGACTTGGTGTATCATTTTCAATCTTATGTACTTACTGCATATAGTATATGAGCTATTCTTTTTGAACAAACATATGTTAATGCACACTCTTGCACCAATTGGCTTACATTCGGCCTTTGCGCCATGGGCGCAACGGGTCATCTAGTACAAAGAACGAAGCAGCGGCTACTAAGACCCATGACAACGAGAAAGGGAAAGGACGGTGAGCAAGAAGAAAAGAAATGCCATAGCTAAGTAGGAAACAAATCCAAACTTCAGTTGGCGTGAGGAGCTAAGGGGGTGCCATCCCCGTCGACGGCAAACAGAGCACGAACACAAACCCGAGCTGGTAGGAAAAGCTAATGGGCTGCTGGACGCCGCTGATGGCAAACAAGGACCAACTCCAAGAAAGCCCGAAGATACCTGCAAAGCGAAGTGAGAGGAAGGCCAGTGTCCAGCCTTCGACATAAAACAACGAATATCTAGGAAAACGCAACTGCATTAAGAAAAAGACAGAAACGCCCACGAAGCACACCGACTCTGCACACCCCAACTCGCGCAAGCCAAGCATCGTCCCAGGGAATCGCCTCACGGGGTTATTCTCGGCGGCCTGGGTCCGTTACTCGCACCCCGGGCTGGTTCTGCGAATGAAACAGCTGGACATATTAAATAGCATAAAACTACTACTTTACAGGTTAGGGTTCGAAAAAACTATCAATTTTTAATTTTTCACTAATAACTATCAACTCGAGGGTCGGCTGTTTCAAAAAATCCTAAATGTCTATTGCTTAAAAATTAAACCTGTTTATGACAGGTCGAGCCTGCACCTAAACATTTCGTCTATTTAACCGTGTGTTAACCGTTAACTGACATGTGGGGCCCACATGTCAGTTTCGTCTTCCTCTTCTCTTTCCTCTTCATCCCTTCCCTCCCCAGCCTCCCCATGGTCGTGGGAGGTGCTCGCGCGGAGCTCATGGTGGCCGCCGGCACAGGCGAGGCAGGTTGTGGCCGCCACCAACCGCGCACCATGGCCAGGGACAGGGACTCAGCGGGCCGCGTCTAGGGGCATGGGCCGCCGCCATCCTTGCGCCATGGCCAGGATCACGGGCCGCTGCCAGCTGAGCTCCATGGCCAGGGGCTCAGGTCGCCGCGCCCAGGAAAGAGGGAGAGTGAGAGAGTCCGTGCGGCGGGGGAGCTCACGGCGGCAGCAGGAGGCCGCGGCCGCCACGCACGCTGGAGGGAAGCTCCGCGGTGGCGCGTATTGGACGGGCGACGGGCGACAGGAGGGATTTCCGCAGCGGCGCCATAGCTTCTGGCCGGCGTGCTCGCCATGGCGGCTGCTGGCCGGCGGGCATGGCAGCGGGGGCGCTCCTCTTGATCTTAAGCACGGGAGGGCGCGAGCAAGGACCCGATTGCTTTTTCCGTAAAACAGTCAGGGACCGATTGCTTTTTTCAAAAAAGCTATAGGGACCCGGTTGCTTTTTTTAAAAACTTACATATACTGACATGTGGGCCCTACATGTAAGGTAACAGTCAAACAAACGGTCAAACCGATGGTTTTCTTACGTGCGGGTCCCAACTGTCATAATCGCGATCAATTTTAAAGCACTATGTGATTAGAGTTTTTTGAAACAGCCAACTCCTGACTTAGTAGTTATCAGCGAAAAATTAAAAAATCGATAGTTTTTTAAAACCCTAACATGTAAAGTAGTAGTTTTATGCTATTTACTCAGCTGGACACGAAGTGAATGGCGCTACGCCCACGCGTGCCCGTGTCGGGTGAATGAAACAGCTCGGCACGAAATGAACGATGTTGTGCCTGCGCATACCCGGGTAGGCGAACGAAACAGCCCGGGATGAAGCAAATGGTATTGGGAACGCGCACACCCAGTTCGCATGAGCGAAACAAACCGGCAGGGGGCCAATGACGATGCCAAGCGGACCCAGTGGCGCCTGACGGACTCGGGGCAGCGCGACATGGTGCACGCGTGCGTGAGACAAACGTAGAGGTGGTCCGGTTACGCCCACGGCCCATGCTCCATGCACTAGTAGAAAATACTTCTTTAGTCCCCATTCCAAACCGCCTTTAGTCCCGGTTTCCTCCAGGCTAAAAATAATAATGCCTACCACCAATGCAACTCTTGGGATTCAATCTCAAGACCTCATGTATTGCCTCGTGCGCAGCTTACCACCCCACCTACACAGCACATGTGACTTTGAATGGGATGCTTTTCTTTTGAACTAACCTATGGAGAACCTTTAGTCCGGATTGGTGTTATTAACCGGGACTAACGATAGACCCTTTAGTCCGGGTTGGTGTTATCAACCGGGACTAAAAGGTCAAGGCCTTTAGTCCCGGTTGATAACACCAACTGGGACTAATATAGGACCTTTAGTCTGGGTTGGTGTTATCAACCAGGACTAAAGGTCATCTAACGCCCATAAAACTTAGAACTGGGACTAATGCTTATATTAGTCGTGATTCCAACTCTAGCCGTGACTAATGTGTTGAACCAAAGGTCCTTTTTCTACTACCGATGGACCTCCGAGGAAAACCGGTCAGGTGCAGGGGGCCTGTGGTGATCGGAGGGTCGAAGGCACGCTGAGGAGGCATCAACGAGAGGCCTGGGCACAACGAACGACGGGAGGGCACTCTCGCACGCCCGAGTCCCCAGGAGGCAGATACTCTAGCTTCTTTTATAGGTCTAGTGTACATCCAACATCCATATATAGTGGACTTAGCCTCGGCTCCTATTCCAGGGCAAGACAGAGCAGTAGTACAGACTTTCACACGTCTGTTACTGTAGTATTTACATTTTAGTCACGATAATAAGAGGGTGGGGAGTGCGATGAGGACGTTGAGTGTCAAATAATGTCTCAATGGTTTGCCTTTTAGGAATGAGAAGCATCAATAATTTAAGCGCCTGCTCAAGAGGATGATAAAGCTCGACCTTATCATGAGCAGCGGCAATGATTGTTTAACCTGCATGCATTATAGGCAAAGACGTAGGAGACTCTGCGCTGATTGGCAATACCAGAGCAGTAGATCGCTCCTTGGGGCTTCTTTGGATGAGTAATATCTGCACAAAAGCAATCAAACCAACGCAGACCTAAGGTAGCAGTGTTATTTACGAAATGGCCAGCAAAACATAAGTGTATAATTTACCGTGACTGTGCATTAGGCCGTGTATGTGTCCAATGTTGGAACTCGCTCACGGATCAATCACATCAAAACACAGTAAACACGCACACATGATTCTTCTCTTTATTTCTTTTCTATTTTCTCTTACCTCCTAGTACGATACAATTATAACACGGCCCTGGTCACCTTATATACAGGTGGCAGCGCCGACCGACCCAAGAGACCATGTCCTATACGGACAAGACTTCCTAGTATACAGCTCGGACACGCACCCGTATACTACCAGCTAAGCTAGGAGACATTGACTGATTCCCATGTAAACTGGACACTTTCCAAGCTGTGAACTACACCGCAGATGGAAACTAGTAATTAGCCTAATAAAACTCCCCAAATTCTAGAAAGTGCAGCTGCGCTTGTCCCTCGTTGCGAGCGCACTCGGTCTTAGCCATCCGATTGAGGAGTCTGAATTAAAACCAAACCAATTATGCAGCTCACATAGAGGAATTAACGTGCGGGAAAAGCACCAGGTCCTACGTACACCTCTAACCCGTGATTTCTCAACATCTCACATGCATGCATTTATTTGGGGTTTCAAAAAATTTGAAAATCCGCAACTTCTAATTTGAACGTCGGAATTCAAATCCGCATTCATGGTTGTGTTTCTCGCGACGAGTTATTCAAAACTAGATCCCATATGGATATGTTTCGACGAACTTTTAGTTAGAGCAACTTTGGGTGCTACGGAGACAACTTTAGTGCTATAGGAAAACAACTTTTTGTTAGCGTGCGTACTATGACTTCCTATCATCGAAAATCAGTTCCAAGCTGCATACCATGACTACCAAGTTAACTAGTTTCACTTATGAGTTCCTACCATAGCTAGAAAGTATTCTACGGTAATTAGTTTCGCCTCCAATTTGATAGTATTGTAAGTAATCTAGTTACCGAGGTAGGCTAACATTATTCTAAGGTGTCTGCCATGACTAGAGAGTAGCTTAACATCATCCTTAGTTGTGTACAACACGTTTTAGTATGGTAAGCAACTTAGTTTCATAGATAGGTAACTTAGTAACACTGATGGGCAACTTTGAATGTATTATAGGCAACTAAAATAGTAATGACGGGCAACTAAGTATCACATGTAGGTAACTTCAGAGTGTTTCTAGGCAACTTAGAGAAAGCAATGATAAGCAACTTTTCACACTATTGTAGGCAACTATTTTACAAAGTTAGGCAAATGAGTTGTAATTGTAGGCAACTAAGTATCACCGATATACAACTTTAGAGTGTTTGTTGGCAACTTAGAGAAAGCAATGATAAACAATTTCACACTATTGTAGGCAACTATTTTACAAAATTAGGCAACTGAGTTGTAATTGTAGGCAACTAATTACAAATAGCAGGCAACTGAGAATCGATGGTAGGCAACTTCATCGTATTTTCAGGCAACTAAGCGTCAACAATAGGCAACTGACCATTAACAATAAGCAACTGAGCAGCAATGATAGGAAAGTTGAAAAAATTCACAGTCACACATAGTTTTGTGAAGTTGTTTGTATGTGGTACTAAATGTGCCTCATGTTTTGCGTGTTTTTTCTCATTTTGATACAAACCAACCTAATAGGTAGTTCTACTATGCCAAAATGAAGACGTTGCTTCCCTATAAAACTAAAGTTGCCTCCATTGCACCTAAAGTTGCTCACAAAAAAAGTTCGACGAAACCGATCCATATGGGATCTAATTTTGAAGAACTCGCCGTGAGAAACCCGGCGGTGAAAACATGTCTGAATTTTGGTGCTCGAATCAAAAGTTGCGGATTTTAAAAAAACTGAACCCCAGATAAATGCACGCCACAAAGATCTTGGCTGATTTTGTTTCTAGATCTTTGTTTATGACAGAATCACGTGGTCATGCGGCAGACCAGGCGGTTTCCTTACTAAAACAGAAAATGTGCCTGATCACACAAACGTGCGCCGGTGCGCTTCTTAGCCACGTCCATAAAACTCAGCCATCTAAACTTGCTAGACATCACTATTGCATGTACAACTGTACATGGCAACATGCAAAGACCTAGACAAGATTATTGCTAACCATCTTCTCCTAATCTTGACTTGTCTACTAGTAGAAAAAGGGCCATTTGTCCCGGTTCATAAGGCCTATCTGTCCCGTCTGGGGAACCGGGACTAAAGGGTCCTTACTAATGCCTAGATCTTTAGTCCCGGTTCTTACATGAACCGGGACAGATGGGCCTCCACGTGGCCGGTGCTGCGAGCCCAGGCAGGAGGTCCTTTAGTCCCGGTTGGTGGCACCAACCGGGACCAATAGGCATCCACGCGTCAGCTGTTCAGGGGCTAGGGATTTTGTTTTTTCTGAAAGGGGTGGATTTGGGGGTTTTGTATGGTTAATTAAGGTGTTTCATATAATGTGTTAGGTAGCTAATTAATTAATAGAGAGAAGTGTCCTCTCTTATCTCCGTGCTTGGTCGACGCTACGTACTATACGTATAGAGAGGCCCTCGACACGCTATCTAGTAATAAAATGAAGGAAACCATTAACTACAGAAGTTTGTCATACATACCGAGAGAAGTGATCGACCTCTCCTTCTTCGAGAGATTGGTCGAACAACAAGTTTTCGTATTATCTATCCGACGCTACTGGCTACATACATATACAATATGTGAGATCTCTTACAATCCCCTAGCATTTGAACTCAAGTTCCACATGGTATTCTCCGGCTTTATTGATGACGTGGTCAAGAAAGAATCCGCCAATTCCTCTTGAATTGCTTTCATGCGATCTTGTGGTAGGAGTTCATTCCGCATCTGCCACGTCTAATTTGAAGAAGGGGGTTAATACATATATATATGAATGAAACTCAACAGAAATGATGGTGTAATAAAATGAAATTGTGAATAGTATTGCTTACGCACTTCATATTGTCTTTTAGAGTAGCCCGCATATCTTTGCAGGTCGCATTGTAGATGAACTCTCACACGTAGTATCCACAGTAATCATTCCATTGTTCCTGCCACAAGCACTTTACGAGAAATAAAGGTCAATCAAACTGATAATGAAGCATTATAAATGGCATTGATGAAAGTAGCTAGATTTGACGGGAGATGCGCGCAACTAGCTAGCTAGTAGTACTTACTTTCGGGTATGTATATCGCAGCTTCTTCGGCAGTCCCGGAGCTTCTGCGGTGAACTTTTTCCAAACCCTGCAAGACAAAGAAAATAATTATTACTTGAGATATCAGGAAATGAACAAAAAGTTGTTGATATGGTGCGATAATGATCGATTGAACTTACTTGTTGAGAATTTTATTCGTGTCCACATAGGTCTCGGGATCTTTTCGTCTCAAGTCTAAGACGGTTACTAGTCCCTGCTCAAGCTTAATCTCCAGGAGAATATAGTGGAAGCTGCGCAAGCATGCATAACTCATCAATTACATTACTATAATCTCGCTCGAGTAATAAGGGAAACCGAATATGCGCACGACAGTAACACTCACTCGAAGTTGTAAGGAAAGAGTATTAAAACTTTGTTTTGATTTATTATCAATTATTTGAGTAAGTTGGCCTTGGCATCTTCGGCGCTCTTTTTAACCTGAAATTCATCTATGAGATTTGTGTTAATGAACCCAATATCATACATTTCTGCTTTTCTGCACTCGACGATCTTCAATCTGCATAATATAGTGAGGATAATTATAAATACATGCAATGAAAGAGCTGAGCTCTATATAGAGACTTAATGACAGAAGTAGTACTTACAGACAGTAGCAAGTGACCGTTAATTTATCGAGGGCCTTTGATTAAAGAACTAGAAGAACTCGTCAAATGGAACATACAACAGATCAATTCCAACGAGGTCATGCTCCTCTTTAACTCTCAGATACAAAGTATCCGTCCCCCCAGACTCTCTGCAGGTTTTCATATACCAATCATGGAATCTTCGCATCATCGTTGTTAGAGATTTTTCATCTTTGACGAGAGGCTTCCCGTACTCGTATCTGTGTTCATCCACCTCCAAGAAATCATAATGTACATCGTCGGGCAGGTAATCTCCAAGATTGCTATAACCGGGCACCATCCCCGGATCATTAGCGACGATGTCGCTAGACACATTGAGCGGGGGGCACGATTGGTTCGCTTGTTCGCCCGAAATGAGCAATTTTTTCCAGCTGCTCATCGTTCTTTTAACCTTTGATCATCGACAAGATACTTCTCGACCGCTCGCTTGAGATATACCTTTTCGATGCGCTCATAGTTGGTTTTCGGCAGATACTTTGGTGGTTTCCTCAGGGCATCGATAGTGCGCTTTGCTTTCACCGAATCTACCTTCTCCTCCGGAGGTGGATGTATCTTTGCTTTCACCCCTTCAAAGAAGTCCTTCACTTCTATTTCCACGATCTTCTTGTTTTCTTCCACGGTCCTCTCATACGGTAACTTCTCTAGAGGCTTGAGAGGTGGACCGTATCTGTATTGCCTACCGCCTCTGGCTGTACTGCTAGACACCGGAGCAGATGGGGCGGCTGCGGCTGTCTTCTTTCGTGCTTGCTTACGAGGCGGAGGGGAAGGACTATGACGTGCCGGACCAGCCGGGGCGGCGGCAGGTCTCTTCCGCCTTTGCTGGTGAGGCAGAGAAGGAGGAGGCTGGTGGGTGCTCGGGCGCGCCGGCGCAGGCGAAGAAGGAGGCGGAGTGCCGCCACGCGCCGGAGAAGGAGGCTGAGTGCCCTGATCACTCGCCGGAGAAGGAGGCGGTGGAGGAGGCGGAGTGCCCTGACTCGCCGGAGGTGGAGGAGGAGGAGGCGGAGGCGCCAGTTCGGAAGGTTGATGAGCTCCTTCTGCCAAAGGCATGGAGTCTTCAGACAAGAACCCAGCCGAGTCTCCTCGTCACCCGTAGGGTGGTCCAGCTGGAGGTCCTCAAATCCTTCTGTGATTTCATCCACCATCACCCTAGCATATCCTTCTGGAATTGGCCAGCAGTGAAAAGTTGCGCCAGGTTCAGGAGGTGCAACAGAGCCAACAGCCGCCTTGACTTTCAGTTACATCCACTGCGTCATAAGGTGGCAATGCTGAGACTCCGTGATAGCATCCATGGGGTAGCTAGCAGGAGCCGTGAAGACAGGCTCCTGAAGCAGCTCTGTGGAAGCTACGCTGCTTCTCCGCTGAGATGGTGGGGTAGCTTCGGGTGTAGCTTCGACAGGTCGCGTGCTGCAAACTGCGTCTCGTTCCTCTAGCGCTTGTACCCTTGCGTGCAGCGCCTGTAGTTGGGTCAACTCCTTGTTTTTCTTCCTCTCCCGACGTTTGTAACCGCCTACGTCGGGAAATCCAGCCTTCCACGAAAGGGAGCCTGGCGTGCCTTGTGTCCGTTCGGGGTGCTCAGGATTCCCGAGGGCCTCTGTGAGCTCGTCGTTCTCTCTGTCCGGAACGAACGTCCCTTGCTGCGCCTTTTCAATATACTCATGAAGCTTCTCGATGGGTGTGTTCAGCTGCTCGTTGGTCCAAACGCACTTCCTATTCTGAGGTCCAATTTTCCCCAAACCCCGAAGAACCAAGTCCTGCAACGGTCTGGCCAGCGTAGTGTCTTTGGTTCGATCCCCTTATCAATGAGGTCATTCTCAGCCTTGTCCCACAATGGCTGGGCTTTCAGGTAGCCACCTGACCCCGTGCGATCGTGATGCTTCTTCTTTGCAGCATTTTTCTTGTTTGTCTCAGATTTCTTTTTGGTGACAAATGCCGGCCACTAATCTTTGATCTTCTCAAATCGGCCGATCAATTCTGGAGTCTTGTCTTGGTCAACAAACGATGAGTTCAGCTCATTCTTCCACCTCCTGAATAGCTCATCCATCTTCTTAAGAGCATAAGCCTTGATCATTGGCTTTTTAACTGGATTCTCCGGATCCTCCTCTGGCGGGAAGGTGAAATTTTCCTGCTGCGTGGTCCAAAGGTCAGCTTTCTGCCTATAACTGACATAAGACACCTGAGAGTCTTTGTCCTTAGTCTTCAACCATTGCTCGATGCTGATCAGGATCATGTCCCTAACTAGAACCCCACACTGAGCATTAAATTTTTGCTTGGTCCGGAGGGGTTCAATCGGTTAACTCTTGCGATCAATTTCGATGATCGTGTACCTTTCATCCGCGCGCAACTTTCTCTTCGGGCCTCGTCTCGTTACCAAAGTGTTGCTCGATCCGTAGGGCTAGAAAAGAAGAAAAAGAAGAGAGTTAATATGTGTACATACCAAACATAATTAATGCATCAATTAGCTATAGTCAGCACAACGTTAATCAATTAATATATATATACCTGGCCAGACTCCGTTCGGTCACCGGAGCCGTCATCACGGTGTCCTTCCCCCTCCATTCGGTCACCGGAGCCATCATCACGGTGTCCTTCCCCCTCCATTCGGTCACCGGAGCCGTCATCACGGTGTCCTTCCCCCTCCATTCGGTCACCGGAGCCGTCATCACGGTGTCCTTCCTCCTCCGTTGTTTGATCATCGTCGTAGCCTGCTTCTTCATCCTGTCTTTCCAGACCATCGGTGCATGTGTCATTGAGAAAGGACAAGACGACATCACTTCCGTGTGCGATTATCTCCCCCAACACCGCTTCTTTTGCTTCGTCTTGGGGGTGCGGATCCATAGTTTCTGCAAATATTTACAACATGGCAATTATTATTCAAACATGACAGATGGATATATTAGTGGCGAACGTTGAACTAGCTAGCTAAGCACAATAAGGAATCATATTAGTGGCCTGGCCTCGAAGCTTCTCTAGGGTTTGGGGTGGCCTCAGCAATGCTTCAAGGGTTTGGGGTGGCCTCAACAACGCTTCAAGGGTTCAGGGTGGCCTCGACGACAACGCTCTTTTAACTTGGTAAATTTGGGTGGCCTCAAGAGAGTTTGTCGATCGGGTAGGAAAACCAAAAAAACGTCAGTAAAAACTTGACATCCGAACTGTTGGGGAACATAGTAATTTCAAAAAATTTCCTACGATCACGCAAGACCATGGTGATGGCATAGCAACGAGAGGGAAGAGTGTCCGTCCACGCACTCGTGAGACCGAAAGCGAAGCGTTATAACAACGCTGTTGATGTAGTCGTGCGTCTTCACGATCCGACCGATCCAAGCACCGAACGTCACGGCACCTCCGAAGTTCTGCACACGTTCAGCTCGATGACGATCCCGGACTCCGATCCAGCAAAGTGTCGGGGATGAGTTCCATCAAGACGACGGCGTGGTGGCGATGTTGATGCTCCACCGACGCAGGGCTTCGCCTAAGCTCCATGACGATATGACTTCTCCGGCGCAGGCTTCGCCTAAGCTCATGACGATATGACCGAAGTGGAATATGGTGGAAGGGGCACCGCACACGGCTAAGGAAAGATCCGTAGATCAACTTGTGTGTCATGGGGTGCCCCCTGCCTCAGATATAAAGGAGCCAAGGGGAGGTGGCGGCCCAAGGAGGAGGCGCGCAAGGAGTCCTACTCCTCCGGGAGTAGGACTCCCTCCAATCCTAGTTGGATTAGGATTCCGGAGGGGAAAGAGAGAGAGGGGCGGCCCACCTTTCCTAGTCCTAATAGGACTAGGGAAGGGGGGCAAGACCACCTAGGGCTGCCCTTCTCCTTTCCTCCAAGGCCCACTATGGGCCCATGTAGTTCCCGGGGTTCGGTAACCTCCGGTACTCCGATAAATTCCGATTTCACTCGGAACCTTTCCGATGTCCAAATGTAGGCTTCCAATATATCAATCTTTATGTCTCGACCATTTCGAGACTCCTCGTCATGTCCGTGATCACATCCGGGACTCGAACAAACTTCGTGCATCAATACTTATAAACTCATAATGAACTGTCATCGAAGCGTTAAGCGTGCGGACCCTACGGGTTCGAGAACTATGTAGACATGACCTAGAACCATTCTCGGTCAATAACCAATAGCGGAACCTGGATGCCCATATTGGTTCCTACATATTCTACGAAGATCTTTATCGGTCAAACCGCATAACGACATACGTTGTTCCCTTTGTCATCGGTATGTTACTTACCCGAGATTCGATCGTCGGTATCCAATACCTAGTTCAATCTAGATTACCGGTAAGTCTCTTTACTCGTTCCGTAATACATCATCTCACAACTAACTCATTAGTTGTAATGCTTGCAAGGCTTAAGTGATGTGTATTACCGAGAAGGCCTAGAGATACCTCTCCAGGCAATCGGAGTGACAAAACCTAATCTCGAAATACGCCAACCCAACAAGTACCTTTGGAGACACACCTGTAGTACTCCTTTATAATCACCCGATTCACGTTGTGACGTTTGGTAGTACCCAAAGTGTTCCTCCGTAAACGGGAGTTGCATAATCTCATAGTTATAGGAACATGTATGGGTCATGAAGAAAGCATTAACATACTAAGCGATCAAGTGTTAAGCTAACGGAATGGGTCATGTCAATCAGATCATTCAACTAATGATGTGACCTTGTTAATCAAATAACAACTCCTTGTTCATGGTTAGGAAACATAACCATCTTTGATTAACAAGCTAGTCAAGTAGAGGCATACTAGTGACATCTTGTTTGTCTATATATTCACACATGTATTATGTTTCCGGTTAATACAATTCTAGCATGAATAATAAACCTTTATCATGATATAAGGAAATAAATAATAACTTTATTATTGCCTCTAGGGCATATTTCCTTGATCTCCCACTTGCACTAGAGTCAATAATCTGGATTACAAAGTGATGATCCTAACACCCATGGAGTCTTGGTGCCGATCATGTTTTGCTCGTGGAAGAGGCTTAGTCAACGGGTCTCGCAACATTCAGATCCGTATGTATTTTGCAAATCTCTATGTCTCCCACTTGGACTTGGTCCCGAATGGAATTGAAGCGTCTCTTGATATGCTTGGTCCTCTTGTGAAATCTGGATTCCTTTGCCAAGGCAATTGCACCAAAGATTGTCACAGAAGATCTTCATCGGTCCCGATGCACTAGGTATGACACCTAGATCGGAAATGAACTCTTTCATCCAGACTCCTTCATTCGCTGCTTCCAAGCAGCTATGTACTCCGCTTCACATGTAGATCCCGCCACGACGCTTTGTTTAGAACTGCACCAACCGACTCCACCGTTCAATAAAAACACGTATCCGGTTTGCGATTTAGAATCGTCGGATCGATTGTCAAAGCTTGCATCGACGTAACCATTTACGACTAGCTCTTTGTCACCTCCATATATGAGAAACATATCCTTAGTCCTTTTCGTGTATTTCAGGATGTTCTTGACCGCTGTCCAAAGGATCCATTCCTGGATTACTTTGGTACCTTCCTGCCAAGCTTACAGCCTAAGCATACGTCAGTGTCCGGTACACAGACATTGCATACATGATAGAGCCTATGGCTGAAGCATAGGAACATCTTTCATTTTCTCTCTATCTTCTGCGTGGTCGGGCATTGAGTCCGACTCAATCTTACACCTTGCAACACGGGTAAAAACCTTTCTTTGCCTGATCCATTTTGAACTTTTTCAAAACTTTATCAAGGTATGTGCTTTGTGAAAGTCCAATTAAGCGTCTTGATCTATCTCTATAGATCTTGATGCCCAATATGTAAGCAGCTTCACCGAGGTCTTTCATTGAAAAACTTTTATTCAAGTATCCTTTTATGCTATCCAGAAATTCTATATCATTTCCAATCAATAATATGTCGTCCACATATAATATCATAAATGCTACAGAGCTCCCACTCACTTTCTTGTAAATACAGGCTTCTCCAAAAGTCTGTACAAACCCATATGCTTTGATCACACTATCAAAGCGTTTATTCAAACTCAGAGAGGCTTGCACAAGACCATAAATTGATCGTTGGAGCTTGCACACTTTGTTAGCACCCTTTGGATCGACAAAACCTTCTGGTTGCATCATATACAACTCTTCTTCTAGAAATCCATTCAAGAATGCAGTTTTTACATCCATTTGCCAAATTTCATAATCATAAAATGCGGCAATTGCTAACATGATTCGGACAGACTTAAGCATCGCTTCGGGTGAGAAAGTATCATCATATCCATCTCCTTTATCTTGTCGAAAACCTTTCGCAACAAGTCGAGTTTTGTAGACAGTTATATTACCATCGGCCAGTCTTCTTCTTAAAGATCCATTTATTTTCAATGGCTTGCCGATCATCGGGCAAGTCAACCAAAGTCCATACTTTGTTCTCATACATGGATCCCATCTCAGATTTCATGGCTTCCAGCCATTTTGCGGAATCTGGGCTCACCATCGCTTCTTCATAGTTTGTAGGTTCGCCATGGTCAAGTAACATGACTTCCCGAATAGGATTACGGTACTACTCTGGTGCGTATTTTACTCTGGTTGACCTACGAGGTTCAGTAGTAACTTGATCTGAAGTTTCATGATCATCATCATTAGTTTCCTCACTAATTGGTGTAGTTGTCACATGAACCATTTCTTGTGATGAACTACTTTCCAATAAGGGAGCAGATACAGTTATCTCATCAAGTTCTACTTTCCTCCCACTCACTTCTTTCGAGAGAAACTCTTTCTCTAGAAAGGATCCGAATTTAGCAACGAAAATCTTGCCTTCAGATCTGTGATAGAAGGTGTACCCAACAGTTTCCTTTGGGTATCCTATGAAGACACATTTTTCCGATTTGGGTTCGAGCTTATCTGGTTGAAGTTTCTTTACATAAGCATCGCAGCCCCAAACTTTAAGAAACGACAACTTTGGTTTCTTGCCAAACCACAGTTCATAAGGCGTCGTCTCAACGGATTTTGACGGTGTTCTATTCAACGTGAATGCGGCCGTCTCTAAAGCATAACCCCAAAACGATAGCGGTAAATCGGAAATAGACATCATAGATCGCACCATATCTAGTAAAGTACGATTCTGACGTTCGACACACCATTTCTCTGTGGTGTTCGGTGGCGTGAGTTGCAAACTATTCCATATTGTTTCAAATGTAAACCAAACTCGTAACTCAAATATTCTCCTCCACGATCAGATCGTAGAATTTTTATTCTCTTGTTACGATGATTTTCCACTTCACTCTGAAATTCTTTGAACTTTTCAAATGTTTCAGATTTGTGTTTCATTAAGTAGATATACCCATATCTGCTCAAATCATCTGTGAAGGTGAGAAAATAATGATACCCACGTGCCTCAACATTCATTGGACCAAAACATCAAGATGTATGATTTCCAACAAATCAGTTGCTTTCGCTCCATAGTTCCGGAGAACGGCGTTTTGGTCATCTTGCCCATGAGGCACGGTTCGCAAGTACCAAGTGATTCATAATCAAGTGATTCCGAAGCCCATCAAGATGGAGTTTCTTCATGCGTTTTACACCGATATGACCTAAACGGCAGTGCCACAAATAAGTTGCACTATCATTATCAACTCTGCATCTTTTGGCTTCAACATTATGAATATGTGTATCACTACTCGAGATTCAACAAGAATAGACCATTCTTCAAGGGTGCATGACCATAAAAGATATTACTCATATAAATAGAACAACCATTATTCTCTGATTTAAATGAATAACCGTCTCGCATTAAACAAGATCCAGATATAATGTTCATGCTCAACGCGGCACCAAATAACAATTATTTAGGTCTAAAACTAATCCCGAAGGTAGATGTAGAGGTAGCGTGCCGACTGCGATCACATCGACTTTGGAACCATTTCCAACGCCAAGATCGTCACCTCGCCCTTAGCCAATCTTCGCTTAATCCGTAGTTCCTGCTTCGAGTTACAAATATTAGCAATGTAACCAGATTATCAAATACCGTGTACTCTGCATGGTATTAGTAAGGTACACATCAATAACATGTATATCACATATACCTTTGTTCACCTTGCCATCCTTTTTATCCGCCAAATACTTGGGGCAGTTCCGCTTCAAAGGTCCGGGTCTGCTTGCGGTAAAACACTCGATTTCAGGCTTAGGTCCAGACTTGGGTTTCTTCTCTTGATCGACAACTTTCTTGCTGTTCTTTTTGAAGTTTCCTTCTTCTTCCCTTTGCCCTTTTTCTTGAAACTAGTGGTCTTGTTGATCATCAACACTTGATGCTCTTTCTTGATTTCTACCTCCGCAGCTTTTAGCATCGCGAAGAGCTCGTGAATTGTCTTAGTCATCCCTTGCATATTATAGTTCATCACGAAGCTCTTGTAGCTTGGTGGCGATGATTGGAGAATTCTGTCAATGACACTATCATCTAGAAGATTAACTCCCAGCTGAATTAAGTGATTGTTATACCCAGACATTTTGAGTATGTGCTCACTGACAGAACTATTCTCCTCCATCTTGCAGCTATAGAACTTATTGGAGACTTCATATCTCTCAGTCCGGGCATTTGCTTGAAATATTAACTTCAACTCCTGGAACATCTCATATGCTCCATGACGTTCAAAACGTCGTTGAAGACCCGGTTCTAAGCCGTAAAGCATGGCACCTTGAACTATAGAGTAGTCATCAGCTCTGCTTTGCGGACGTTCACAACTTCGGCTCAACATCTGCAGCGAACTGTCACCCAAATGGTGCTTCGGGGCGTAATTTTTACGTGCAGCAATGAGGATAATACTCAAATTCTGGACCCAGTCCGTGTAATTGCTACCATCATCTTTCAACTTTGCTTTCTCAAGGAACGCATTAAAATTCAACGGAACAACAAAGACGAGCCATCTATCTACAAGAAACATAGACAAGCAAAATACTATCAGTACTAAGTTCATGATAAATTTAAGTTCAATTAATCATATTAAAAGCTCCCACTTAGACAGACATCTCTCTAGTCATCTAAGTGATCACGTGATCCATATCAACTAAACCATGTCCGATCATCACGTGAGATGGAGTAGTTTCAATGGTGAACATCACTATGTTGATCATATCTACTATATGATTCACGCCGACCTTTCGGTCTCCGTGTTCCAGGCCATATCTGTTATATGCTAGGCTCGTCAAGTTTAACCTGAGTATTCCGCGTGCGCAACTGTTTTGCACCCGTTGTATTTGAACGTAGAGCCTATCACACCCGATCATCACGTGGTGTCTCAAAGACGAAGAACTTTCGCAATGGTGCATACTCAGGAGAACACTTCTTGATAATTTTTAGTGAGAGATCATCTTATAATGCTACCGTCAATCAAAGCAAGATAAGATGCATAAAGGATAAACATCACATGCAATCAATATAAGTGATATGATATGGTCATCATCATCTTGTGCTTGTGATCTCCATCGCCAAGCAACCGTCATGATCACCATCGTCACCGGTAGCGACACCTTGATCTCCATCGTAGCATCGTTGTCGTCTCGCCAACTATTGCTTCTACGACTATCGCTACTCCTTAGTGATAAAGTAAAGCAATTACATGGCGTTGCATTTCATACAATAAGCGACAACCATATGGCTCCTGCCGATTGCCGATAATTCGGTTACAAAACATGATCATCTCATACAATAAAATATAGCATCACGTTTTGACCACATCACATCACAACATGCCCTGCAAAAACAAGTTAGACGTCCTCTACTTTGTTGTTGCAAGTTTTACGTGGCTGCTACGGGCTGAGCAAGAACCGTTCTTACCTACGCATCAAAACCACAACGATAGTTTGTCAAATAGACTCCGTTTTAACCTTCTCAAGGACCGGGCGTAGCCACTCAGTTCAACTAAAGTGAGAGAGACAGACACCCGCGGTCACCTTTAAGCAACGAGTGCTCGGGCGGTGAAACCAGTCTCGCGTAAGCGTCTGGCGTAATGTCGGTCCGGGCCGCTTCATCTCACAATACCGCTGAACCAAAGTATGACATGCTGGTAGGCAGTATGACTTGTATCGTCCACAACTCACTTGTGTTCTACTTGTGCATATGACATCAACGCATAAAACCAGGCTCGGATGCCACTGTTGGGGAACGTAGTAATTTCAAATTTTTTCCTACGATCACGCAAGACCATGGTGATGGCATAGCAACGAGAGGGAAGAGTGTCCGTCCACGTACCCTCGTAGACCGAAAGCGGAAGCGTTATAACAACGCGGTTGATGTAGTCGTACGTCTTCACGATCCGACCGATCCAAGCACCGAACGTCACGGCACCTCCGAGTTACGCACACGTTCAGCTTGATGACGATCCCGGACTCCGATCCAGCAAAGTGTCGGGATGAGTTCCGTCGGCCTGACGGCGTGGTGGCGATGTTGATGCTCCACCGACGCGAGGCTTCGCCTAAGCTCATGACGATATGACTTCTCCGTAGCGAGGGCTTCGCCTAAGCTCATGACGATATGACCGAAGTGGAATATGGTGGAAGGGGCACCGCACACGGCTAAGGAAAGATCCGTGAGATCAACTTGTGTGTCATGGGGTGCCCCCCGCCTCAGATATAAAGGAGCCAAGGGGAGGTGGCCGGCCCAAGGGAGGAGGCGCACCAAGGAGTCCTACTCCTCCGAGTAGGACTCCCTCCAATCCTAGTTGGATTAGGATTCCGAGGGGAAAGAGAGAGAGGGGGCGGCCCACCTTTCCTAGTCCCTAATAGGACTAGGGAAGGGGGGCGTGACCACCTAGGGCTGCCCTTCTCCTTTCCTCCAAGGCCCACTATGGGCCCATGTAGTTCCCGGGGGTTCCGTAACCTCCGGTACTCGATAAATTCGATTTCACTCGGAACCTTTCCGATGTCCAAATGTAGGCTTCCAATATATCAATCTTTATGTCTCGACCATTTCGAGACTCCTCGTCATGTCCGTGATCACATCCGGACTCGAACAAACTTCGCTGCATCAATACTTATAAACTCATAATGAACTGTCATCGAAGCGTTAAGCGTGCGGACCCTACGGGTTCGAGAACTATGTAGACATGACCTAGAACCATTCTCGGTCAATAACCAATAGCGGAACCTGGATGCCCATATTGGTTCCTACATATTCTACGAAGATCTTTATCGGTCAAACCGCATAACGACATACGTTGTTCCCTTTGTCATCGGTATGTTACTTACCCGAGATTCGATCGTCGGTATCCAATATCTAGTTCAATCTCGTTGCAGTAAGTCTCTTTACTCGTTCCGTAATACATCATCTCACAACTAACTCATTAGTTGTAATGCTTGCAAGGCTTAAGTGATGTGTATTACCGAGAAGGCCTAGAGATACCTCTCCGAGCAATCGGAGTGACAAAACCTAATCTCGAAATACGCCAACCCAACAAGTACCTTTGGAGACACCTGTAGTACTCCTTTATAATCACCCGATTCACGTTGTGACGTTTGGTAGTACCCAAAGTGTTCCTCCGGTAAACGGAGTTGCATAATCTCATAGTTATAGGAACATGTATGGGTCATGAAGAAAGCATTAACATACTAAAGCGATCAAGTGTTAAGCTAACGGAATGGGTCATGTCAATCAGATCATTCAACTAATGATGTGACCTTGTTAATCAAATAACAACTCCTTGTTCATGGTTAGGAAACATAACCATCTTTGATTAACAAGCTAGTCAAGTAGAGGCATACTAGTGACATACTGTTTGTCTATATATTCACACATGTATTATGTTTCCGGTTAATACAATTCTAGCATGAATAATAAACCTTTATCATGATATAAGGAAATAAATAATAACTTTATTATTGCCTCTAGGGCATATTTCCTTCACGAACAAGATTAGGTGTTCGGTGCCAATCCTAAAATTGGTCTTAGAAAAAAGTGCTTATGTCGTGCTTTAATATGACACATCCTATCTCAAGACTTCAAGCGGGTCAGCCTACGGCTCCAACCTCCTATCCCTAAGGCGGGGTACTTCTCGTTAGGCCAATTTAGCAAATAAACACTAGCGGCGTTTGAGAGAGATTAGGCTCCCCGGCTATTGACCACACACTCGCGTCGAAAAAGGAGTGATAGAAAAAGACTTTGCAACGACTAGGAAGAAATCATTGATTATAAAACGACTCATATACATTTAAGAGCCCCCAGGTGACTTGGGTAAAAAGAATTTTTATGTATAATGATCGTATGTACCGAAGTACTTGTATCATATATGTGTTCACCCGTACTTTGAACGCGTCTTAACCGACCGTCGGCTTCTCCCTCTTCGGACAAGGACCGAAAAGTGTTATGTACTCCACCTGTCGAGAATATCAACGGTGTTTCCGATAACCAGGCAATCAGGCCATAAGGCTGTAACAGACAAAGCACGCTCAGGGAACTTATACTATATTACTGACAAAGTGTAAGAAGAATCTTCGAAGAAAATAGTACCCCCACCGATACCTTTCTTCGGTGCTCATTATTACTATGAGACTTGTGCAATAGATTTTTTGTACTCATGAGTTCCGTTGTGTGCCGACCATAATTGAAAATAATAAGAGCGCTAGCTTTAGGCTTCACCCAGTCTAAGGTCCGCCTCGGATGACCCGCTCGTGAGAATCGCAGAGGTGCTCCCTTTACTCCCTAGCCGAACAATCGGGAGCGTAGGGGTAAACACAGGAGCGCGGCAACCCAGCTTGCAAATCGCTAAGTCAACATGGTGCATATTGTGGCGTAATACACGAACAAGGAACGAAGTCGTACAAGTATAATCATACGCAAGAGGAAAGGCTTCATAAAGGAAGCCCCCAAGTAAACGGGGTATTTGAATTTGCGTGTCACCAACAAAGTTTCGACAAGGAAGTTTTACAAAAAACTTTTTGCCTAAAAAAGTATAATGCTTGGTCGAACCGAACAAAATTTTAAAAATGGTAGTTTTTGAGCATGAAAGCGACTTAGCTGGTTAATGTGTTCGGCATCGATGACGCGGTCCGAGCTTGGTGCAGGACAATGTTTCAGCCCCTAAGCCCGATGTGGCCGAGCGAAGAGTTCGGCACTTCGAAGAGGTGAAGCCTCCAAGCCCGATGTGGCCGAGCGAAGAGCTCGGCACTCTGAAGAGGTGAGCCCCCAGTCTAGCCGAGGTGATGGAGCAGGTCGGCGGGTGACACCGTGGTCTCCGGCTGAGTAGCTAGGTTGACAAAGCGACGACGCGGGGTTGCCAACAAAGGGCAGCGCGCCAAGGTGACAACACAATTTGGTCAACGGAGGCGACAGCATGGCTCAGTCTAAGTCGATTGGCTACACAGATAAAATAGTGCCAACCAAAAGTAATGACATATAATAATGTATATCAAAAACCTTCTACTTAATTAATATAAGCGAAGTAAAAATAAAAGAAATATGGACGGAGCACCGAGGTTGCGGCGGAGCAGAGATGTTGATGCAGGGCGGTCATCCGCGGGGCGACGGCATCAAGCGAATGATATTGTGACCAAGTTAGTCACGAAACTTGAAGCCGCCAGCAGACGATGCTGACCTAGGGCGGTAACGGCGAGGCCAGATTGTACGCGATAGTGACCGACCTGTGGAAAAACATAGGCGACCGAAGTAATAAATTCTAAAAATTGTTCGTACAACATTAGTACTAGGAAAATATCACCTGGATGTTTAACGTGAGGATAACTATGGACAAGACAAAGCCCCCTTTTTTCTTAATCATCCTTGATTGAAGTGCCACAACTAGCAGCTCTGGTTAATTGCTCGACGATTTAGAAAGATAGAAAAAGCATTAAGGAAACATGGGCCATCTAGCTGCAGGATTTATGAAGAAAAGGACAAGAAATCTTCCCTGGATTCACGCCGCTTTGAGACGAATTGTTCTCCGCTTCGAATAGCACTAGTTGCCGTGTCTACTAGCCTTTTGCTAACTGTTCATACAGGCATATCATGGTTTGCCGAAATTTCCGTGGTACGCGGAAGCAACGGAGCTCGATCGCCGGGCACGGCCGCTGCCGCAAAATCTCTTCTTAATCTTGATCTGATACTGCGGCCATAGTACGAAGCCCACAGTAATAACTTCAAAGAAATTAACTACTGCAAGATAATCTAATTGAAAAAATAGCACCTGATCGGGTGTTGGTTGAAGATCCCATCGCGCCATGATGACACCTTAGCAGGCTCTCAATGAAAGCATCAATATTGGTGTCAAAACCGGCGGATCTCGTAGTAGGGGTCCTAAGCTAGGCGTCTGGGAGCGATGGTAACATGGACACGGGGTTTTACCCAGCTTCGGGCTCTCTTGATGAGATAATACCCTACATGCTGCTTTCGATTGTATTCATATGGGTTTAGTACAGAGTACACGTATCTACCATGAGATTGTAGTAATGAATGAGATTGTCTATTGACTAGCCTGACCCCGGTTTATATAAGACACCGGAGGCCTAGGGTTTAGGAGAGTCGTTGTCTTGGGCGCCAAGTCTTGTGGAGTCTTCCTTATATGCGGCAGGGGTTGTCCGAACTGCCCCATGAGTATACGGCCATGGGGGTCCTCGGCCCAATCCAACTGATCGGGAGACGACGTGGTGAGTACCCCCTAGTCCAGGACACCGTCGATAGCCCTGAACCGGTCTTCAAGTTGGGGACGCTCCTCGATTCTTCCGAACTGTTCTTCACCTTCGGTCGTTGGTCTTGAAAACTGGTTCAACAAATCTTCTCGTCTTTGATCTTGAGGATCGCCAAAGCGCATCCGAAGAGTTTACACGTCGGGTATCCGAGGAGCCCCTTTAAGTTTCCGGCCTTTATCAATGCCTTATTATTTTCACACCCACCTCGGGATTGAAGTTGTCCCCGTGCGGTGGTGTCCTCTTGCATCCGAGCTCTAACGCCGGACTGCATTTGAGGTATCTTTTGCAGCCGAGCACCAACGCCGGACTGTATCCGAGCTCCAACGCCGGACTGAATCCAAACTCCAACGCCGGAGAGTATCCGAGCTCCAAAGCCAGACTATATCCGAGGTGTCATAGATCACCCTGGCTTAAAAATTCGAAGGAGTTTAGCCGAACTTAATGCCAGAAATACCCTCTATGGAGACAACCACTAGCGTCCGAGCTTTATGCCGGACTGCTTCCGAGGTGTCTATTGTAGTCGAGCACCAACGCCGGACTGTATCCGAGGTAGTACACCACCTCGTACATGGGCTGATTTTTATGAATTTAATTCCGAATTGTGCAATGTAATCTCTGCCGAGATGTATAGCCAGTAGCCCTCAAGGTGCGTGTTGGCCTAATATCCGGGATGCACCTGAAGGAAAAAACAAACTGCTGACCCTAGTAGCCCCTGAGACTCAGGTCGATTCATAAAATCAGTCTGAGGATCAATTCCCAGCTCGACAGCATACTTAGGAATAGAAACACGGTGTGCAAAGTCTTCGAGACTCAGGTTGGGTGCGGTCGACCAACCTGAGGATAATAATCTCCTCGAAACTATATTGCGCTTTAAATTTTCTACATTGTATTGTGAATGCAGCAACCCCCGAAACACTGGTCGGGTGGCAACACCAGATCAGGGGATCCATGTGCCCCAAAAAATATTTGTAAATAATAAGCCCGAAGCCTAGTAGCCCCCGACACTACTACAAAAAGGGCTATAGATGGAATGGCTACTAATGGCGCACCTGTGATGTGGTGCGCCATTAGTATATTCTAATGGCGCACCATGTCTCGGTGCGCCATTAGTAATATATTACTAATGGCGCACCTGGTGTGTGGTGCGCCATTAGTAGTTTGGGAAAAAAGCATAAGTAAATTTTTTGTTACTAATGGCGCACCTTGGGGTGGTGCGCCATTACTAGTTTTAACTAGTAATGGCGCACTTTCCACTGGTGCGCCATTACTAAGTTTTTTTAAAAAAAAATAAAAAAAATCATTTTTTTATTATTTTTTTCAAAACTACTAATGGCGCACCATGAGTGGTGCGCCATTAGTAGTTGAACAACTACTAATGGCGCACCCACGGTGCGCCATTAGTAACTTGGCCACCTTCCACCTTCCACGATGCGTCGTCGGTGGAAGGTGGCTGTTACTAATGGCGCACCGTGGGAGTGGTGCGCCATTAGTAGTTCAACTACTAATGGCGCACCACTCACGGTGCGCCATTAGTAGTTCAACTACTAATGGCGCACCACTCCCACGGTGCGCCATTAGTAACTCTGGCCACCTTCCACCGAATGCACCCCCCGCCCGTGGATCGCCTTTTCAGTTTTAAAAAAATAAAAGAAAATGATGAAAATGTCAAAAAATAAAAGAAAATAAGTTTCCCATGTGATATGTGGTCTAGTTGTTGGGAAAATTTGCAAATATGAATTTCGACTTCATTTGCAAAATCTCTAGAAATTTGTAAAATGGGCATAACTTTTGCATACTAACTCGGATGAAAAAGTTTTTATATGAAAAATCATCTACTCGAAAAGTTACATCCAAATTTAACCGGGGAACCCCGTTAAACATTTTCAAAATCCCCAAAAACCTAACAGAAAAAAAGTTACGGGCCTTTCAAGATCTAGCGGCAAAAAAATTCAAAAAAATTCAAAAAAAATTGGTTTTGAAATTTTTTTTTGATTTTTTTTCAAAAAATGATACGTAATATGATCGAGAAGTTTGAAATATTTTTCAAAATTTCATCATAGTCATTAACATGAACAAAGTCCTAGACATCAATAAGGTATAACATGATTGATATGCTAGATATATCAACAAGTGCATGTGAAGTGAGCTGTTCTTTGGGGTTGGATAGAACTCTGAAGTTAAGCGTGCTTGGGCTGGAGTAGTGTGAGGATGGGTGACCTTTCGGGAAGTTTGACCACGGAGTGCGATTTGACCCGAGATTAAGCCATAGTGAACTGAGATTAAGAAAAAATTAAAAAAATTGAAAAAAAAAATTAAAAAAATTTAGAAAAAAATTTGAAAAAAATTAAAAAAAAATTTGAAAAAAAAATGTTACTAATGGCGCACTTCTATATGGTGCGCCATTAGTATACCAGATACTAATGGCGCACCGTGGGCTATACATGGTGCGCCATTAGTATTCTGATACTAATGGCGCACCAGGTGGTGCGCCATTAGTAAAAATTACTAATGGCGTGCTATTAATGGCGCACCACAGATGCGCCATTAATAGCCATAATAGGTGCGCCATTAGTAGGGGTTTTTCTAGTAGTGCGAGCCTTAATGCGGGCACGGGAGGCCGAATTAAGGATCGATATCCATAGTAAAATCACAAATTATGTGTAATGACTCTATGTATCCAAGTAATTTACATCATTAATGCTCGGATCCGCATTGTACAAAACTTTGTTGACCTACCATCAGCTTCAACCTCCTCGGCCAGCAGCCGAGGAGTGTTTGTCCTACTTTATAAAGCCTTTATGACGACAAAGATTTACGGCAAACAAGGCAATCCGTCCATGCGGTATTATAAACAAAGGTACGCAGAGAGACATGTTATATTATTGTTTAACATAAGAAACATCCTCCAAAGAAAATAGTCCCGTTATCGGTTCCTTTCTACCCCCTTGTAGATACTACGCAGGGTGTTTCCGAAATAACAAAACAACCCTTAGCCGACGTATCGGTGCCCGAAGGCGGTTGTGTTGGCAGAAGCGAGGCAATCAGATATGCAGGCTTTATAACTTTCACTTAGTCATAGGAGCTTAAAGTTGCACTACTAGGAAAAGGGCTATGGATGAGATGGACACTAATGGCGCACTGTACATGTGGTGCGCCATTACAAAATACTAATGGCGCATCATGTGTTGGTGCGCTATTAGTGTGCAAATACTAATGGCGCACCACATCCCACGGTGCGCCATTAGTAAAAAAAAATTTTATAATTTTTTCAAAACAACTAATGGCGCACCGTGGGAGTGGTGCGCCATTACTAATTTCAACTACTAATGGCGCACCACTTCCACGGTGCGCCATTAGTATTTTTGGCCCAAAAATTCCCCCGAATGCACCCCCGATCGCCTTTTCAGTTTTAAAAAATAAAAGAAAATGATGGAAATGTCAAAAAATAAAAGAAAATAAGTTTCCCATGTGATATGTGGTCTAGTTGTTGGGAAAATTTGCAAATGTGAATTTCGACTTTATTTGCAAAATCTCTCTGGAATTTGTAAATATGGGCATAACTTTTGCATACTTACTCGAATGAAAAAGTTTTTTATGTGAAAAATCATCTACTCGAAAAGTTGCATCCAAATTTAACCGGGGGAACCCCGTTAAACATTTTCAAAATCCTCAAAAGCCAAACAGAAAAAAGTTACGAGCCTTTTAAGATCTTGAGAGTCAAAAAAATTCAAACTTACTAATGGCGCACCTGCCCATGGTGCGCCATTAGTATCTTCCCGCCTTCAAAATTCAAAATAAATCAAATAAAAAAGTTACTAATGGCGCACCTGCTCGTGGTGCACCATTAGTATTTTCCCGCCTTTAAAATTCAAAATAAATCAAAAAAATAAAAATAAAAAGTTACTAATGGCGCACCTGCCCGCGGTGCGCCATTAGTATGCCGTATATATGGCTGGGCGTGTCTTCTCCTCCTTACCTCTTCATTCTTCTCCTCCACTCCACCTCTCCTCAACTCCTCCACTCCACCTCTCCTCCACTCCTCCACTCTACTTCCCTTCTCCTCTCCGGCGACCTCCTCCTCCTCCTCTCTGGCGACCTCCTCCTCCTCTCCGGCGACCTCCCCCTCCCTCCTCTCCTCTCCTTCCCTCCCCTCCCCTCACGGTTTCTCCTCCCTCCTCTCCGGTGAGCTCCTCCTCCCTCATCTCCGGTGAGCTCCTCCTCCCTCCTCTCCGGTGAGCTCCTCCTCCCTCCTCTCCGGTGAGCTCCTCCTCCCTCCTCTCCTCCCATCCCCTCATGGTTTCTCCTTCCTCGTCTCCGATGCTCCGGTGAACTCCTCTCCGGCGACCTCGTCCTCCTCTCCGGCGATGCTGCGGTCACCTCCTCATCCTCCTCTCCGGCGAACTCCTCTCTGGCGAACTCCTCTCCGGCAAAAGAACACGGCAAAAGAACGTACAAGATCCAAAAACGGGAACAAACTTTGAAATAATATCGTGCAAAAAAACGAGCAAAAAATGGGCAAAAAAATCGCGATCCAGATCCAAATTCAAAATTCAATAATAGCAATGGCGCACGGTGGGGGTTAGACGGTGCGCCACTACTATTTTCCCGCCTTCAAAATTCAAAAATACTAATGGCGCACCGTGGCCTATACTAATGGCGCACTACATGGTGCGCCATTAGAACACCAGATACTAATGGCGCACCAGTGGTGCGCCATTAGAATTTAATTCTAATGGCGTGATGCTAGTGGCACACCAGTAGTGCGCCATTAGAAGGCAAAACTGGTACGCCACTAGCATGCCTTTTCCTAGTAGTGTTGGGAGGCCAGCAAGTAGCCCCCCGGTTAGTGTTCAGCGACAGCCGAGGTCAAGCCGTAAACACTTCGGCCAATGTTATGAACGTCCCGTCATTTAATATAGTCATCGGACCGCTGACCAGTTTACGCTTATTGTGACAGTCAGTTTTCGGCTTTCTCCACTGCGGTGCTTAACCATGCGAGCTGGAAGCACAATCGCAGTGGTTCTCCCTTTGCACACCTAGCCGAACAAAGGGGAACATAGGAGGCAAGAACAGGAGCCGGGCAACCAAACTATTGACCGAAGACACAATTCGAAACTGATGCATATATAGCAATATCCGAGAATTTTTGCCGAATCTCTAAAGGTGTCCGGCGTTGCATTGCGAGACTTATGCGGAAAACACACAAATAGTTTAAAAGTTCCATGAGCTTGGAAAACCAAAAAACGTCAGTAAAAACTTGACGTCCGAACAAGATCAAGTGTTCAGTGCCAATCCTAAAATTGGTCTTAGAAAAAAGTGCTTGTGTCGTGCTTTAATATGACACATCCTATCTCAAGACTTCAAGCGGGTCAGCCTACGGCTTCAACCTCCTATCCCTAAGGCGGGGTACTTCTCGTTAGGCCAATTTAGCAAACTAAACTCTAGCGGCATTTGAGAGAGATTACGCTCCCCGGCTATTGAACACACACTCGCGTCGAAAAAGGAGTGATAGAAAAAGACTTTGCAACGACTAGGAAGAAATCATTGATTATAAAACGACTCATATAAATTTAAGAGCCTCCAGGTGACTTAGGTAAAAAGAATTTTTATGTATAATGATCGTATGTACCGAAGTACTTGTATCATATATGTGTTCAGCCGAACTTTGAACGCGTCTTAACCGACCGTCGGCTTCTCCCTCTTCGGTCAAGGACCGAAAAGTGTTATGTACTCCACCTGTCGAGAATATCAGCGGTGTTTCCGATAACCAGGCAATCAGGCCATAAGGCTGTAACAAACAAAGCGCGCTCAGGAAACTTATGCTATATTACTTACAAAGTGTAAGCAGCATCTTCGAAGAAAATAGTACCCCACCGATACCTTTCTTCAGTGCTCATTATTACTATGAGACTTGTGCAATAGATTTTTTGTACTCATGAGTTTCCTTGTGTGCCGATCATAATTGAAAACAATAAGAGCGCTAGCTTTAGCCTTCACCCAGTCTGAGGTCCGGCTCGGATGACCCAATCGTGACAATTGCAGAGGTGCTCCCTTTACTCCCTAGCCGAACAATCTGGAACGTAGGGGTAAACACAGGAGCGAGGCAACCCAGCTTGCAAATCGCTTAAGTCAACATGGTGCATATTGTGGCCTAATACACGAACAAGGAACGAAGCCGTACAACTATAATCATATGCAAAAGGAAAGGCTTCATAAATGAAGCCCCCAAGTAAACGGGGTATTTGAATTTGTGTGTCACCAACAAAGTTTTGACAAGGAAGTTTTACAAAAAACTTTTTGCCTAAAAAAGTATAATGCTTGGTCGAACAGAACAAAATTTGAAAAATGGTAGTTTTTGAGCATGAAAGCGACTTAGGTGGTTAATGTGTTCGGCATCGATGACGCGGTCCGAGCTTGGTGCGGGACAAGGTCTCAGCCCCCAAGCACGATGTGGCCGAGTGAAGAGCTCGGCACTTCGAAGAGGTGAAGCCTCCAAGCCCGATGTGGCCGAGCGAAGAGCTCGGCACTCCTAATAGGCGGTGAAGCCCCCAGTCTAGCCGAGGTGATGGAGCAGGTCGGCGGGTGACACCAGTGTCTCCGGCTGAGTAGCTAGGTTGACGAAGCGACGACGCGGGGTTGCCAACAAAGGGCAACGTGCCAAGGTGACAACACAATTTGGTCGACGGAGGCGACAATGCTGCTCGATCTAAAGGCGATTGGCTGCACAGATAAAATAGTGCCAACCAAAAGTAATGACAGATAATAATGTATATTAAAAAACCTTCTACTTAATTAATATAAGTGAAGTAAAAAATAAAAGGAATATGGACGGAGCGCCAAGGTTGCGGTGGAGCAGAGATGTTGAAGCAGGGCGGTCATCCGCGGGGCGACGGCATCAAGCAGATGATATTGTGACCAAGTTAGTCGCGAAACTTGAAGCCGCCAGCACACGATGCTGACCTAGGGCGGTAACGACGAGGCCAGGTTGTACACAATAGTGTCCGACCTGTGGAAAAACATAGGCGACCGAAGTAATAAATTCTAAAAATTGTTTGTACAACATTAGTACTAGGAAAATATCACTTGGATGTTTAACGTGAGGATAACATGGACAAGACAAAGCCCCCTTTTTTTTCTAAATCATCCTCGATTGAAGTGCCACAACTAGCAGCTCTGGTTAATTGCTCCACGATTTAGAAAGATAGAAAAAGCATTAAGGAAACGTGGGCCATCTAGCTGCTGGATTTATGAAGAAAAAGACAAGAAATCTTCCCTGGATTCACGCCGCTTTGAGCCGGATTGTTCTCCGCTTCGAGTAGCACTAGTTGCCGTGTCAACTAGCCTTTTGCTAGCTGTTCATACGGATAGATCATGGTTTGCCGAACTTTTCGTGGTACGTGGAAGCAATGGAGCTCGATCGCCGGGCACGGCCGCTACCGCAAAATCTATTCTTAATCTTGATCTGATACTGCGGCCATAGTACGAAGCCCACAATAATAACTTCAAAGAAATTAACTATTACAAGATAATCTAATTGAAAAAATAGCACCTGATCGGGTGTTGGTTGAAGATCCCATCGCGCCATGATGACACCTTAGCAGGCTCTCAATGAAAGCACCAATGTCGGTGTCAAAACCGGCGGATCTCGTAGTAGGGGTCCTAAGCTAGGCGTCTTGGAGCGATGGTAACATGAACACAGGGTTTTACCCAGCTTCGGGCTCTCTTGATGAGATAATACCCTACATGCTGCTTTTGATTGTGTTCATATGGGTGTAGTACAGAGTACATGTATCTACCACGAGATTGTAGTAATGAATTAGATTGTCTATTGACTAGCCTGGCCCCGGTTTATATAAGACATCGGAGGCCTAGGGTTTAGGAGAGTCCTTGTCTTGGGCACCAAGTCTTGTGGAGTTTTCCTTGTATGCGGCAGGGGTTGTCCGAACTGGCCCATGAGTAAATGACCATGGGGGTCCTCGGCCCAATCCAACTGATCGGGAGACGACGTGGTGAGTACCCCCTAGTCCAGGACACCGTCAGTAGCCCCCTGAACCGGTCTTCAAGTTGGGGACGCTCCTCGATTCTTCCGAATTGTTCATCACCTTCGGTCGTTGGTATTGAAATCTGGTTCAACAAGTCTTCTCATCTTTGATCTTGAGGATCGCCAAAGCGCATCCAAAGATTTTACACGTCGGGTATCCGAGGAGCCCATTTAAGTTTCCGGCCTTTATCAATGCCTTATTATTTTCACGCCCACCTCGGGTTTTGAAGTTGTCCCCATGCGGTGGTGTCCTCTTGCATCCGAGCTCCAACGCCGGACTGCATTTGAGGTATGTTTTGCAGCCGAGCACCAATGCCGGACTGTATCCGAGCTCCAACGCCGGACTGAATCCAAACTCCAACGCCGGAGAGTATCCGAGCTCCAACGCTGGACTATATCCGAGGTGTCATAGATCACCTTGGCTTAAAAAATTCGAAGGAGTTTAGCCGAGCTTAATGCCAGGAATGCCCTCTACGGAGCCAACCACTGGCGTCCGAGCTTTATGCCGGACTACTTCCGAGGTGTCTATTGTAGGTGAGCACCAACGCCGGACTATATCCGAGGTAGTACACCACCTCGTCCATGGGCTGATTTTTATGAATTTAATTCCAAATTGTGCAATGTAATCTCTGCCGAGATGTATAGCCAGTAGCCCTCAAGGTGCGTGTTGGCCTAATATCCGGGATGCACCTGAAGGAAAAAACAAACCGCTGACCCTAGTAGCCCCTGAGACTCAGTTCGATTCATAAAATCAGCCTGGGGATCAATTCCCAGCTCGGCAGCATACTTAGGAATAGAAACACGGTGTGCAAAGTCTTCGAGACTTAGGTTGGGTGCGGTCGACCAACCTGAGGATAATAATCTCCTCGAAAACTATATTGAGCTTTAAATTTTCTACATTGGATTGCCAATGCAGTAACCCCCGAAACACTGGTCGGGTGGCAACACCAGATCAGGGGATCCATGTGCCCCAAAAAGTATTTGCAAATAATAAGCCCGAAGCCTAGTAGCCCCCGAGCCTTAATGCGGGCACGGGAGGCCGAATTAAGGATCGATATCCATAGTAAAATCACAAATTATGTGTAATGACTCTATGTATCCAAGTACTTTACATCATTAATGCTCGGATCCGCATTGTACAAAACTTTGTTGACCGACCATCAGCTTCAACCTCCTCGGCCAGCAGCCGAGGAGTGTTTGTCCTACTTTATAAAGCCTTTATGAGGGCAAAGATTTACGGCAAACAAGGCAATCCGGCCATGCGGATTTATAAACAAAGGTACGTAGAGAGACATGTTATATTAATATTTAACATAAGAAACATTGTCCAAAGAAAATAGTCCCGTTATCGGTTCCTTTCTTGGGGTTGTCATGCTAAGCATGATCATGAAACCTTAGCTCCGATCAACGTGGGAGGAAAATACTGAGGATTTATTTCGGGGAAAGCTTCCAAACTCTATGGTCTAAGTGAACCCAAATTTTCACTTCCGTTGCGACCGTTTATAATCTGAAAGTGACCCATCGTCGGTTTCTACCCCCTTGTAGATACTACGCAGGGTGTTTCCGAAATAACAAAACAACCTTTAGCCAACGTCTCGGTGTCCGAAGGCGGTTGTGTTGGCGGAAGCGAGGCAATCAGATATGCAGGCTTTATAACTTTCACTTAGTCATAGGAGCTTAAAGTTGGGAGGCCAACATGTAGCCCCATGGTTAGTGTTCGGCGACAACCGAGGTCAAGCCGTGAACACTTCGGCCAATGTTATGAATGGCCCGTCATTTAATATAGTCATCGGACCGCTTACCAGTTTACGCTTATTGTGACAGTCAGTTTTCGGCTTTCTCCACTGCGGTGCTTAACCATGCGAGCTGGAAGCACAATCGCAGGGGTTCTCCCTTTGCACACCTAGCCGAAAAAAGGGGAACATAGGAGGCAAGCACAGGAGCCGGGCAACCAAACTATTGACCGAAGACACAATTCGAAACTGATGCATATATAGCAATATCCGAGAATTTTTGCCGAATCTCTAAAGGTGTCCGGCGTTGCACTGCGAGACTTATGCGGAAAACACACAAATAGTTTAAAAGTGCCATTAGCTTGGAAAACCAAAAAACGTCAGTAAAAACTTGTCGTCCGAACAAGATCAAGTGTTCGGTGCCAATCCTAAAATTGGTCTTAGAAAAAAATGCTTGTGTCGTGCTTTAATATGACACATCCTATCTCAAGACTTCAAGCGGGTCAGCCTACGGCTTCAACCTCCTATCCCTAAGGCGGGGTACTTCTCGTTAGGTCAATTTAGCAAACTAAACTCTAGCGGCGTTTGAGAGAGATTAGGCTCCCCGGCTATTGACCACACACTCGCGCCGAAAAAGGAGTGATAGAAAAAGACTTTGCAACGACTAGGAAGAAATCATTGATTATAAAACGACTCATATAAATTTAAGAGCCCCCATGTGACTTAGGTAAAAAGAATGTTTATGTATAATGATCGTATGTACCGAAGTACTTGTATCATATATGTGTTCAACCGAACTTTGAACGCTTCTTAACCGACCGTTGACTTCTCCCTCTTCGGTCAAGGACAGAAAAGTGTTATGTACTCCACCTGTCGAGAATATCAACAGTGTTTCTGATAACCAGGTAATCAGGTCATAAGGTTGTAACAAACAAAGCACGCTCAGGGAACTTATGCTATATTACTGACAAAGTGTAAGAAGCATCTTCGAAGAAAATAGTACCCCCACCGATATCTTTCTTCGGTGCTCATTATTACTATAAGACTTGTGCAATAGATTTTTTGTACTCATGAGTTTCGTTGTGTGCCGACCATAATTACAAACAATAAGAGCGCTAGCTTTCGGCTTCACCCAGTCTGAGGTTCGGCTCGGATGACCCGATCGTGACAATCGCAGAGGTGCTCCCTTTACTCCCTAGCCGAACAATCGGGAACGTAGGGGTAAACACAGGAGCGAGCAACCCAGCTTGCAAATCGCTTAAGTCAACATGGTGCATATTGTGGCGTAATACACGAACAAGGAACGAAGCCGTACAAGTATAATCATATGCAAGAGGAAAGGCTTCATAAATGAAGCCCCCAAGTAAACGGGGTATTTGAATTTGTGTTTCACCAACAAAGTTTTGACAAGGAAGTTTTACAAAAAAACTTTTTGCCTAAAAAAGTATAATGCTTGGTCGAACCGAACAAAATTTAAAAACTGATAGTTTTTGAGAATGAAAGCGACTTAGCTGGTAAATATGTTCGGCTTCGATAACGCGGTCCGAGCTTGGTGCGGGACAAGGTCTCAGCACCCAAGCCCGATGTGGCCGAGCGAAGAGCTCGGCACTTCGAAGAGGTGAAGCCTCCAAGAACGATGTGGCCGAGCAAAGAGCTCGGGCACTCCGAAGAGGTGAAGACCCCAGTCTAGCCGAGGTGATGGAGCAGGTCGGCGGCTGACACCGGGGTCTCCAGCTGAGTAGCTAGGTTGACGAAGCGATGACGCGGGGTTGCCAACGAAGGGCAGCGCGCCAAGGTGACAACACAATTTGGTCGACGGAGGCGACAGCGCCGCTCAGTCTAAGTTGATTGGATGCACAGACAAAATAGTGCCAACCAAAAGTAATGACAGATAATAATGTATATAAAAAACCTTCTACTTAATTAATATAAGTGAAGTAAAAAATAAAAGGAATATGGACGGAGCGCCGAGGTTGCGGCGGAGCAGAGATGTTGATGCAGGGCGGTCATCCGCGGGGCGACGACATCTAGCAGATGATATTGTGACCAAGTTAGTCGCGAAACTTGAAGCCGCCAGCAGACGATGCTGACCTAGGGCTGTAACGACGAGGCCAGGTTGTACGCGATAGTGACTGACCTGTGGAAAAACATAGGCGACCGAAGTAATAAATTCTAAAAATTGTTCGTATAACATTAGTACTAGGAAAATATCACCTGGATGTTTAACATGGACAAGACAAAGCCCCTTTTTTTTGTTAATCATCCTCGATTGAAGTGCCACAACTAGCAGCTCTGGTTAATTGCTCCACGATTTAGAAAGAAAAAGTATTAAGGAAACGTGGGCCATCTAGATGCTGGATTTATGAAGAAAAATACAAGAAATCTTCCCTGGATTCACACCGCTTTGAGCCGGATTGTTCTCCGCTTCGAGTAGCACTAGTTGTCGTGTCTACTAGCCTTTTGCTAGTTGTTCATACGGACAGATCATGGTTTGCCGAACTTTTCGTGGTACGCGGAAGCAGCAGAGCTCGATCGCCGGGCACGGCCGCTGCCGCAAAATCTATTCTTAATCTTGATCTGATACTGCGGCCATAGTACGAAGCCCACAGTAATAACTTCAAAGAAATTAACTACTGCAAGATAATCTAATTGAAAAAATAGCACCTGATCGGGTGTTGGTTGAAGATCCCATCGCGCCATGATGACACCTTAGCAGGCTCTCAATGAAAGCATCAATATCGGTGTCAAAACCGGCGGATCTCGTAGTAGGGGTCCTAAGCTAGGCGTCTTGGAGCGATGGTAACATGGACACGGGGTTTTACCCAGCTTCGGGCTCTCTTGATGAGATAATACCCTACATGCTGCTTTTGATTGTATTCATATGGGTGTAGTACAGAGTACACGTATCTACCATGAGATTGTAGTAATGAATGAGATTGTCTATTGACTAGCCTGACCCCGGTTTATATAAGACACCGGAGGCCTAGGGTTTAGGAGAGTCGTTGTCTTGGGCGCCAAGTCTTGTGGAGTCTTCCTTATATGCGGCAGGGGTTGTCCGAACTGGCCCATGAGTATACAGCCATGGGGGTCCTCGGCCCAATCCAACTGATCGGGAGACGACGTGGTGAGTACCCCCTAGTCCAGGACACCGTCAAGGGGCGCGAGGGTCGACGCCGTCGTCGGGGCAGAGGGCGTCAGCGGCGACGTTGAGAAGCCTGAGGGCGTCATTGGCGACGGCGGCGGCGACGTCGAGCAGCCTGACGGCGTCAGTGGCGACGGCGACGGCAAGGTGGAGCAGGGGCGTCGGGCGGCGGCGGCGAGGAGGAGCAGGGGCGTCGGGGGAAGAAGTGATGGATTTGGTCAAAACTGCTAAGTGTTTTCTTATATACCCAATGCATTGGCACCGGTTCGTGGCACCAATCGAGACCAATGCCCCCATTAGTCCCGGTTGGTGCCACCAACCGGGACCAAAGGTCTATTTTCAGCAGCCCAAACGGCGGGAAGCGGCGGCCTTTGGTACTGGTTGGTGGTACCAACCGGGACTAAGGGGGGGTGCATTGGTTCCGGTTGGTGTCACGAACCGGTACCAATGCACCCCTTTAGTCCCGGTTGGTGCCACCAACCGGGACCAAAAGCCTTGCTCAACGGAGTGGTGGTGGGAGTTTAGTCCCACCTCGCTAGTTGAGAGGGGCGCACAGTGGTTTATAAGCCCCACTGCCGCACCCCTCTCGAGCTCCTCTCCATTGCAGGCTTACGGGCCTAATTGTGACTGCTATGCCTGATGGGCCTACTGGGCCTTCTGCGGGCCTGAATCCTGGCCCATGGATGGGTTTCTAGTCGTATTCAGGCCGTGCTTGCCTAGTAGGTGGCAAATTTTTTATTTTTTCCCAGTTTTTTGTTTTATTTTTTGCTTTATTTTTTTGTTTTGTTTCTACTTACAACAAAATACTTATTTATTTTATTTTATTTTGTTTCTAATTACTTATTTATTTTATTTTATGATAATTCTTTTTTGCTATTAAAGTTTCTAACAAAAAAGTTCTTTATGAAAATTCTTTTTGCTTTTAATGATTTTGAACAGAAAATACTTTGATAATTTTAGTTGCATCAATTTTATATAATTTTATTTTCATAAATTTTAGAGGTTGCTTATAATGTTTTGAACAGAAAATACTTTGATAATTTTAGTTTCATAAATTTTATTTATGTTATTAAAGTTTATTTTATTTTGTTTCTACTTATATATTTTATTAAAGTTTATATTATTTGTTTCAATTTACTTATTTATTTTATTTTATGATAACTCTTTTTGCTATTAAATTTTCATGCATTTACTGATTATTTTGAGGTATAAGACCCTGAAATTGAAAAGCATTTCAAATAAACTCTGAAAAGGTTAAAAGTTGGCATGGTATCATCATTTCACCCACATAGCATGTGCAAGAAAGTAGGGAGTGTTACGGCAAAAACTGGATGCACTTCGTGTACAAAACGGACAATCTCTTTCAAAGTATCAGGGTTACATACGGAAACTCGTCTGTTACAAAGAGATTTCATTTTTCTGATCTTATTTGAACTCCATACTGTTTCTGTATTCAAAATGCACCATTCAAAGCCACATCATCAATTTTCAACCCTTTCTGACTTCATTTGTTATTTTTCATGCATTTACTGATTATTTTGAGCTATAAGACCCTGAAATTGAAAAGCATTTCAAATGAACTCTGAAAAGGTTGAAATGTTGGCATGGTATCATCATTTCACCCACATAGCATGTGCAAGAAAGTAGAGAGGCTTACGGCAAAAACTGGATGTACTTCGTGTACAAAACGGACAATCTTTTTTCAAACTATCAGGGTTTCATACGTCTGTTACAAAGGGTTTCTCTTTTTTATTGAACATATTTGAACTCCATACTTTTTCTGTGTTCAAAATGTACCATTCAAAGCCAAATCATCAATTTTCAACCCTTTCTGACTTCATTTATTATTTTTCATGCATTTACTGATTTTTTTCAGCTATAAGACCCTGAAATTGAAAAGCACTACAAATGAACTCTAAAAAGTTGAAAGTTGGCATGGTATCATAATTTCACCCACATAGCATGTGCAAGAAAGTAGAGAGTGTTACGGCAAAAACTGGATGCACTTCGTGTACAAAACAGACAATCTTTTTCGAAGTATCAGGGTTACATACGGAAACTCGTCTGTTACAAAGGTATTTCATTTTTTTGAACTTATTTGAACTCCATACTTTTTCTCTGTTCAAAATGCACCATTCAAAGCCACATCATCAATTTTCAACCCTTTCTGACTTCATTTGTTATTTTTCATGCATTTACTGATTATTTTTATCTATAAGACCCTGAAATTGAAAAGCACTAAAAATGAACTCTAAAAAGGTTAAAAGTTGGCATGGTATCATCATTTGACCCACATAGCATGTGCAAGAAACTAGAGTGTTACGGCAAAAACTGGATGCACTTTGTGTACAAAACGGACAATCTCTTTCGAAGTATTAAGGTTTCATAATGAAACTCATCTGTTACAAAAGGGATTTCATTTTTTTGAACTTATTTGAACTCCATACTTTTTCTGTGTTCAAAATGCACCATTCAAAGCCACATAATCAATTTTCAACCCTTTCTGACTACATTTGTTATTTTTCATGCATTTACTGACTTTTTTCAGCTATAACACCCTGAAATTGAAAAGCACTACAAATAAACTCTGAAAAGGTTGAAAGTTGGCATGGTATCATCATTTCACCCACATAGCATGTGCAAGAAAGTAGAGAGGGTTACGGCAAGAACTGGTTGCACTTCGTGTACAAAACGCACAATCTTTTTCGAAGTATCAGGGTTTCATACGAAAACTCGTCTATTACAAAGGGATTTCTTTTTTTGAACTTATTTGAATTCCATAGTTTTTCTATGTTCGAAATGCACCATTCAAAGCCAAATCATCAATTTTCAACCCTTTCTAATTCATTTGTTATTTTTCATGCATTTACTAAATTTTTTCCAGCTAAAAGACCCTGAAATTGAAAAGCACTACAAATGAACATGGATAGATAAGTGACCAAATTAATAGTAGTTCATCATCACATTAAAACCAAAGTACATACATAGTTCAAATTGAACAACATATAGCTCTCCAGAGCATCTAGTTAAACCATATATTGAAACTATGTAAAACCTTTCAATGCAACAACAAATGCGATCATAATCATAACGAAGGTAACAATTGATCCAACGGCATAATGATATCAAGCCTCTGTATGAATGGCATATTTTCTAATCTTTATAATCTTCAACCGCGTTGCATCCATCTTGATCTTGTGATCATCGACGACATCCGCAACATGCAATTCCAATATCATCTTCTCCTCCTCAATTTTTTTATTTTTTCCTTCAAGTAATTTTTTTCTTCTTCAACTAAATTTGACCTCTCGATAATAGGGTCGGTTGGAATTTCCGGTTCAACCACCTCCTACAGAAATAAAATATATGTCACGTTGGTCGGCATAATTGTGATAAACAATAAATGAACCAAATAGTTATAAAAAGATAATATATACCACATCCGAATCATAGACAGGACGAGGGTCGGCGGGGGCGGATACCAGAACCATCGCACTATATAATAACAAGGAATAATAAAAGTAAAAAAATTAGACAAGTATCTATCTCAAGTAAGAATTTTTTTTTATTTCAGAAAGAAGATAAAACAAAAGGCTCAAAACGGTGGTGCCGGCAATGAGATCGGCGCGGGCGATCGACGGCGGTGAAGACGGGGATGGGACGTGACGGACTGCTAAACCTAGAAAAATCTCGGGGAAAATGGAGCTCGAAGGTCGATTTTCGAGAGAAGAAATATTAACTAGTGTGGCTCAGACATTTCATCGAACACCTCACGTGCATAGGAGGTGAGCTAGAGCACCCAAATGCCCTCCCTTCACCGGCCAGCAAAAAACAGAGCAGTGTGGAGTGCTCTGCTCGCTGGCGATGGGCTATATATAGGCAAATCATTTGTCCTGGTTCGTGGCTGGAACCGGGACCAATGGATGTGTTTCAGGAGCGAGGCCCATTGGTCCCAGTTCGTGCCTAGAACCGGGACAAATGGGTCCAGATGAACCGGGACCAAATCCCACGAGGCCCCGGCCGGTCACCTGAGCTCACGAACCGGGACGAATGCACCCATTGGTACCGGTTCATATAAGAACCGGTACTAATGGGCTGGCCAGGCCCGAACGAAAGCCCCTTTTTCTACTAGTAGTCACCTTCTTGTGCATTCTCTAAAATTGACTCACTGAAGATTCATGACTAGTCGACCCAAACTCCGACGCATGATCTGAACTACAAATCCACATGATCGCATCTACATGTGCAACATGCATGACCGGACGCATCATCAGCCTTCACGTCGTACAACTTAACTGGTCCCTGTCCTACTACAAGCCAAGTTTGATCTTCTTGCCGAGACACACATATCCGCCTTTCCATCTTGTCTTTGCACCCATCGATACCTTGCTCCAATGACGCAACATACCGGACAACTCTTCGACTGTGATATGCTTCAACTGCAACGACGTCTCACATAGAGTACTTGGACACGACGATGAATCACAAACATGATGCCGACTAAACATGCGAACTCGCACGACTCGTTAACTCATCTGCTCCGCTAGATGATGATTTCATGATTTTCCAGCAGTGCACCTTGGCACCACCGCTCACGTCAATGATCTTCTTCCACCGCCTTGCCGACGACAGCATGTCATTTCCCTCCTTATCACACCGACGAACAGCGATCGCTACATCCTCCTCATCGTTGCACCACCCAGCAGCTTCATGGCCCACTCTTCCTTGTCGTTGGGTGTTACATCCTCTTCGTCGCTGCAACACCCAACGACTATATTGCCCGCCCCGAGGCGCTAGTAGGGTTGCCACCCCGGGGAAAACACGGCTTCAAATCGACCTAGCTCTGATGACAACTGTTGGAACTCGCCCACGCATCGATTACACAAAAACATAGTAAACACAGACACACGAAATTGTTTTAACCAAAGGAACGCATCGTTCCATGTTCTTCTCTTATTTCGTTTCTATTTTCTCTTCATTCCTACGGTGCAATCATAACACAACCCTGGTCACCTATATAGGTGACCAGATGCGCAGCACCGACCAACCCAAGAGACCATGTCCTACACGGACATGACTTCCTAGTATAACTCGGACAACCACGCGTATACTATCAGCTAAGCTGGGAGGCTTCCCATCTAAACGGGACATTTTCCAAGTTGTAGATGGCAACTAGTAATTAATTATCCTAATCAAACTTTGCTATCTAAACTTTCTAGACATCATGATTGCATGTATAACTGTACACGGCAACATGCAAAGACCTGGACAAATGAAACATGTGCACTTAGACAAGATTATTGTTAATAATCTCCCCTTAATCTTGACTTATCATCTCCTTGTGCTTTCTCACATCTTGACTCGTCGAAGATTCATCACTTGTCGATCCAAACTCTAACACATGATACTCGCATGTACGCGTGAAACGTGCATGACTGGACACACTATCAGTCTTCACGTCGTAAAGCTTAACTAGTGACTCTCCCACACGCCAAGTTTGATTTTCTCGCCAAGACACGCAGAGGGCCGCCTTGCCATCTGTCTTCACACTCGTCAATACATTGCTCCAATGACGTACCATACCGGACAACTGTTTGACTGTGATATGCTTCAACTACAATGACCTCTCACATAGACGAGCACTTGGGCATGACGACAACTCACAAACATGACGCCAACCAAACATGTGAACTCGCACGACTCATTTATTACTCATCTGACTCCCTCAGACGATGATCTTGACGACCTCTAGGCACAGCACCTCGGCACCACCAATCACATCAACGATCTCCGGTATTACTATCAGTTCATAGCATTTATAAGCACCTCGGTCACAAGTCATTTATCATGTCGGTTAGCCATCAGTTCATAGCATTTATCGGTATGTAATCACCAGATCGTGAACGAATAAAACAAAACCGTGTGTGTTGCTCCCCACTTATTTCGACCATGTGGACTAAAACACTGTTCCATTTTGCACCCATTCTATTAAATTAAATGAATACAAAAAGCAAAGCAATCTGTTTGTCATTGCGTATTTGTCATTTCAACATTGTAAGGGTAATATTCAGTTAAGAAACATAAAAAGGTATATGACTCATGTCTGCTCCTACAGGCTGATCCATTTCCCTGCGCTCTGACCGTAGAAAAAATCGCCAGGCTCTGACCAAAAGTTCAGCAAGAATTAGATGTGATAGCCCAACGACCAACTCTCACCGTACTTCCCACTGCCCGCCGGCTCGTTGCCGGCATTGTCACCAACCCAGAGCGCGAAGACGAGCACTCTGATGCCCAGTCTAGCACAAAGATGGCATCACTGATCGAGACCACATACAGTCCTGAGGATGTAGCCACCCTGGACGTAGGACAACAACTCCATGAGGAAGTCGACCACGCAGGTGAAAGTTAGTGGTGCATTGAAAGATGGTGATGAGAACAGTTCCAACTGTGTGCGTGTTGTGCTAGGCTCCCACACCGGCGACGCATCTGGCGAAGGAGAACAAGCCTGAGCAGTCGTTCGTGGCAAAGACGGCGGTGATCGCATGAAAGAAGACAGGGATCAGGTTGCACGTGGCGAGGATGAGGCCCAGCAGGGAGTGCGAGGAAGATGCAGCCCCATGTCATGCTAAGCAGCAAGTAGCGAGTGCCTACAGTAGTTACCGACACCGTGAGGTTCATCTTAATCACTCACTCCCACGCAAATAAAACAACAAGCAATTACTGGCAAAAAGAGGTTAGTTAGAAAGAAAGAATCCTAGTCAGCGTGTAATTGTATGTAACTCTTTGTACGTTTAGCACTATTGCAAGAAGAGGATGGTGACTTTTGTTGACAGTGTGGAATGATGCCAGATTAGTTAATTAATTATCACAAATCGAGAAGGAGGTAGCATCATCATATCTAACCCCAAAAGGAGTACTTTCCCTATGAGTAAGAAAGCTACTTCCGTATTGAAAGGGCGAAATGACTGCTAAAAATGCTCTTAGTACCCAAGAAAGGTAAGGCCAAGAGCTATGGGGGCAGCACCATGTTGCTGCCCTATCTACCATGTAGGTTGAAACTACCATGCAATTTTCCTATTCTTGACTTGTCACCTTCTTGTGCATTCTCTAAAATTGACTCATTGAAGATTCGTGACTGGTCGACCCAAACTCCGGCGCATGATCCTCACTACGAGTCCACATGGTCGCATCTACATGTGCAACATGCATGACCGGACGCACCATCAGCCTTCATGTCATACAACTTAACTGGTCACTGTCCTACTACAAGCCAAGTTTGATCTTCTCACCAAGACATGCAGATCCGCCTTCCCATCTTGTCTTTGCACCCATCAATACCTTGCTCCAACGACGCGGCATACCGGACAACTCTTCGAATGTGATATGCTTCAACTGCAACGACGTCTCACAAAGACAAGTACTTGGACACGACGATGACTCACAAACATGATGCCGACTAAACATGAGAACTCGCATGACTCGTTAACTCATCTGCTCCCCTAGACGATGATTTTCATGACTTTTCAGCACTGTACCTTGGCACCATCGCTCACGTCAATGATCTTCTTCCACCTCCTTGCCGACGACAGCCTGTCGTTTCCCTCCTTATCGCTCTGCCGAACAGCGATCGTTACATCCTCCTCATCGTTGCACCACTCAGCAGCTTCATGGCCCACTCTTCCCCATCGCTGCAACACCCAGTGACTATATTGCCCGCCTCGAGGCGTTAATAGGGTTGCCACCCCGGGGAAAACACGGCTTCAAATCGACCTAGCTATGATAACAACTTTTGGAACTCGCCCACGCATCGATCACATCAAAACATAGTAAACACAGACAAACGAATTTGTTTTAACCAAAGGCATGCATCGTGCCTTGTTCTTCTCTTATTTCATTTCTATTTTCTCTTAACTCCTACAGTACAATCATAACAAAACCCTGGTCACCTATATAGGTGACCAGATGCGCAGCACCGACCAACCCAAGAGACCATGTCCTACACGGACATGACTTCCTAGTACAACTCGGACACGCGCGCGTATACTACTCCCTCCGTCCCGAAATTCTTGTCTTAGATTTGTCTAGATACGGATATATCTACATCCGTATCTAGACAAATCTAAGACAAGAATTTCGGGATGGAGAGAGTACCAGCTAAGCAAGGACGCTTCCCATCTAAACTGGACACTTTGCAAGTTGTGGATGGCAACTATTAATTAACCTAATCCAACTCAGCTATCTAAACTTGCTAGACATCATGATTGTATGTATAACTGTACACGGCAACATGCAAAGACCTGGACAAACAAAACTTGTGCACTTAGAGAAGGTTATTTTTAACAATCTCCCCCTAATCTTCACTTATCATCTCCTTGTGCTTTCTCAGATCTTGACTCGTCAAAGATTCATCGGTTGTCAATCCAAACTCCAACACATGATCCGCACTACTAGACCACATGATCGCATGTATGTGTGCAACGTACATGACTGGACACACCATCAGCCTTCACGTCGTAAATTTTAACTGGTCACTCTTCCACATGCCAAGTTTGATTTTCTCGCCAAGACACGCAGAGGGCCGCCTTGCCATCTTGTCTTCACACTCGTCAATACATTGCTCTGATGACGTACCATACCGGACAACCCTTTGACTGTGATATGCTTCAACTACGACGACCTCTCACATAGACGAGGACGTGGGCATGACGACAACTCACCAACATGACGCCAACCAAATATGTGAACTCGCACGACTCCCTCAGATGATGATCTTGACGACTTCGTGGCACAGCACCTCGGCACCACGGATCACATCAACGATCTCCGGTATTAGCTATCAGTTCATAGCATTTATCCGCACCTCGGTCACAAGTCATTTAGCATGACGGTTAGCCATCAGTTTATAGCATTTATCGGTATGTAATCACGAGATCGTGAACAAATAAAACAAAACCGGTGTGTTGCTTCCCACTTATTTCGACCATATCAGTTGTAAAAGTAGTACGGCCCGGAAAGAATCAATCAGCCGAGTAAATCAACCATTGAAGCAGTGCCTATAAGCATCGTACCAACAAAAGTTCTCCTCCATTTTGTACTGAAATGAATACAAAAATAAAGCAATATTTTTCCATTGCATATTTCTCAGATCAGGAATCCGGCAGGAGCAGCATTGTAACTGTAACAATTAATGAAGAAAAATAACATATGCTTTATGTCTGCTCAAACGGAATCAGACGTGGTAGCCAGATGGCAAGCTCTTGACGTACTCTTCCTCCGCCTCCTCATCACCGTGGTTGACGAGCTGCAGCATGAAGTCGAGTACGAGCAAGAGCAACTTGAGCACGGAGATAGCGGCGCCTAGGCCGCCGATGAGCCTGCGGATGGCCATCCTGTCCTCCTTCCGGATATACGGACGCGGTTTGGCGGGGAAATCAGCCATCCTTGTGAACGCGAACACTGCTGCAGTGCCCTGGAAGATGGCGGTGAGGACGGGGCCAGTAGTGTGCGCATTGTGCTAGGCTCTGGTGCCGACAGTGGGGGTGATATAGGAGCGTGAGCAGCCGGCGGCGGCGAAGATGGCAGTGAGCACGTGGAGAAAGATGAGGAGCAGGCCGCATGGGGATGGGACAAGGCGGAGCGAGAGCGTGAGGAAGATGCAACCTGACGTTGCGCCTAGTAGCAAATAATTGCAGAGCTGAAACGCCCTGTGTGCTGTCACATGCCCGCCAGCCATTGTCACAGCAGACACCATAAGCTAGTTTATTCTTCTTGATTACTCCCCAAGTGCCAACTTCCCATGTAACTGAAGCAGGGAACCGTGAGAGGCAAGAAGATAGTGGTGAGGTGACTCGAGAGTGTTGGATGAAGCAGTGAGTGAGCGAGCAAGATTAATATAGCCACACAATCTGCTCTTGGCATATTCGTCGGTGACCTCCTCCTTGTTGCCATCTCATCAAGCGAAAGAGCGAGGACAAGTGCCAAACTCACGCGCAATCGTATGACTGCTAGAACCCCTTTAATTTTGCATTGTAACCGATATTTTTTATCTGGAGTAGAAATGTCGATGACTGTTGATATTGCTCTCCCATTACACATAAAATAAATAGGTAAACGTTTGGGGCCGGGGCGCCGGCCGAACCACTAGGCCGGTCGCGTCCATGCGCGCTCCGTCTCAGCCATCCACCAAGCGACACTAGGATGCGGGCCATCCAAATCGCTACTTTTCTTCAACCTTCCGCAGATCCCACCTCATCTCCGTCTCCCAGCTCCGCGGATCTCGCGCCATCCTCGTCTTCTGCCCCCGTCGTTGCAGCACACCGCGCCGATGCCCGCATCTCTTGCCTCCATCGCTGCAGCGCGTGAGTAACTCGCCGTCGGCCATGGAAGAACGATCCCCCGCCGGCCATGGATGTAGATCTCACTCCGCCACGCTTGCAGCCCTGCTCGCCATTGGATGCAGCAAGGTCGTTTGACCAATCCCATTCCCGTTGGTTGCAACTCCCACGTGCCTCGTGCTTCTGCCTCGCCGCCGACGAGCCGGGCGGCGATGGACGACACCGGAGGCTTCTGCAGAATCGTCGCACCCCCTCATGTTGCAACCGTTTAAAAAAAAGCTTCATCCCCCTAGATGAAAAGCTTCAACCGGATGTAGAGAAAGCTACAAGCGGTCAGCGCCAACGCCGGAAAGCTACAACCGTTGACATGAAATGCTACAACCTTCGATTAAAAAAGCTTCAACCGAAACGACACAAAAAACCTTGACCAAGTGCTGCTAAAAAGAAAATAGCTACAACTTTTGGTAGAAAAGCTTCAACCATTGTTGGAAAAAGCTCCAATCATTGAGAGAGAAAGCTACAACTAGACACTATGAAAATAAGAAAGCTTCAACCAGCGACGACTGGAGATGGAAGAAGATAAAAAAACGCTACAGTTTTGCTACATGCTTCAACCGGCATAGATTTTGCTACAACCGGCATAGCATTTCGCTACGACCGGCGTCACGTTTTGCTACAACACATAGCTAGCCGGCGTTGCGTTTTGCTACAACTAGCATCGCTTTTTGCTACAACCGGCATAACGTTTTGCGACATCCATCACGACTGAGCTGTGAGGCTCGATGGCGACGTTTTCTTTTGCTGCAACCGTGTCTCCATTTTGCTACGACCGACAACGAAAAATGCTACAACGGGCATTTCTATTTGCTGGAACTAGTCAATCGCCGGTGAGACGGAGCTGCATCCATGGCGTGCGCGAGCGGCGAAGGCGGGATCCGTCCATGGCGAGCGCAGGGGGTGGCGAAGTTGCATCGATGCGAAGCGCGGGCACCGGAGCTGCATCTAGGGGGTGCGAGACACATTGAGATGCAAAGGCAGAGCTGCATCTGACGAGTGCCCCCGGCGAGCTGCGCCGGCGAGCGGCCCCAGCGACGAGGACGGCCGGCAAGGGCGCCAACCGGCGATGGGGACGCCGTGGTGGTTCTTCAAGCTTGGTCGCTGGGGGAGTCGAACGTAGTTGTGACGGGGATAACTAGGAGGAAGACGAATCAGGGATCAGATCTAACGGCCCTTAATCGTTTTATCGGGTGGCTGGGGCTGGACCGGCCGAACAGTTCGGCCGGCGCACCGGCGCCTATAAGCGCCCAACTGATTTTGCGGTTGTTGAAGCATTGGAGTCCTAGTTATTACTAACATGTACATCCGGCAACCATATATATTGGAGTTAGCCTCGGCCTCTATTCCATAGCAAGACAAAGTTGTAGTGCAAACTTCCTCACTTCTATTAGCTAGTCTTTAGCCATGATAATAATAGAGGAGGTAGAGTGTGATGACGATGCTGAGAGACACCTAACATTTGTTAGTTGTCTTTGGGGAATGAGATGCATCGAGGAGCTGTCCCCTTAATCCTAGATCCCGGTTTTTCCTCCCGACTCCCTCCCTCTCCCGACTCCGCCTCGCGCCGCCTCCCCGGGCGGCGGCCGGGGCGGCTCCTCCGCATCCTCTTCTCGCCCCACCCCCTCCGTCCTCCCTCCCCCGCCGCCGCCGGACGGCGCCCCCGGATCTGGCCGGGTGGCTCGGCGGCGGCGGGCCTTCTTTCCCAGCAGTGCCCTTCCCGGTCAGGGCTCGGCGGCGGGTGCAGCTCGGCTAGCGGTGGTCCGCGTCCCCGTGGCGGGGCCAGCGGCTGGCGATGGTGGCGCTGCCTCTTGGCAGCGGGGTGGCCTGGTGGCGCGCCCTCGGCCCAGATCTGGGCCCTTAGGGCCCCATCTGGGTCCTAGCGGGCCGGCGCCGGCGTGGCCTTGCTGTCTGCGGCTCGGTGTGGAGGAGGAGCGGCTCGGATGTGGGCGGCGGCGCCGATGGCGTGCCGGCAGCAGCGCGAGGGCGGGAGCTTTACGGGCCCACGAGGGCTCGGCCGGGCCTGTGGGCCTACGGGCCTGGTGTGCTCCTGCTATTGCGTCCGGACGGCTACCGTCGCTGACGGTGGAGGTGGGCCCCTCCCGCGTGCTGACGGTGTTGCTGCCCTAGTCCCGGCTCTAATTCTTCGCCATGTTGTCCTCACTTCGCGGTGTCGTGGTGAGACGGCGTGGGTCCCTCTTGACCGTGTTGGCGCTGGGTGGTGGTTGGTTTGGTTGCTGGCTCCGGAGTTCCCGAGGTGCAGGTTGGGATCGGGGGAAACCCCTGTCGGCTTGAACGACACCGGCGCGGTGGCGCTTGTGGGTGCCACCTGACCTTCCGGGAGGGCGTCGGGGGCTACCCTTCCTCTCGCCTCGTCGTGTACCGGGGGAAACCCTTGGCAGCAGCATCGTCATCGTCGCGATCCTTCTTGAAGGTGTTGATAGGTGCCGGCGTTTTGGAGTCTTGGAGCCTAGTGGAAGATTCCGGTGGGCGCAGCGTTCGCGAGGCTTCTTTGTTTTTGTTGATCCGCCGTTGTCGGCATTTGTTTCTTTTGCTCTTTCTCTGTCGTTTCTTTTGTGCGTGACTGTGATGCTTCCGCCCCAGCATCTATCCTTGTACGGCTTGGTTGGTTGCTTTGTATACAAAGCGGGGAGAACGAAAATTGGTAGGCGCGGACGAGCACGCGCGCTCCTGGTATCGGCAACCATCGAATCTGGTTTGGGGATGTGGGAAGTACGTTGTAGCACAGAGTATCTGTACGACACATTGAATAGCATACCTATACAACGGAGTTGGTCGTTCAAACGTCCGTTTGATTCTCACGGCGCGGTTGGGTATGTGCCACCCACTCTGCGCGGCCTAGAGCAGCGCCCTCCGCAGCATGGTCTTCAAATCGTACGATCATGGGAAGGTTGCCTTCGCCGGCGGCGACTGCAACTTGGGGAGAGTCCGATCCGAATGCTGCGTGCGGAAGAGAGCTCCCGACTGAAACTGCAGCAGAAATCCGGACACAGGACAAGATTCCTTGATTCAGAAACTAGTGTCAAGCAGTTTTCTGGAGCTTGGAAGCAAGTGCCAAGCTTGCTCACTTGAAGTACTAGTAGATGCGATGAGTGATGGTGTGCTCACGGCCCCTCGTTATTAAAGTATAGGCCTTCCTGGGCAGGGGCTCCAAAATGATTCGAAAACCAAACTGCATGTGTACAGCGCTCCATCCGCACGCTTGGTCCAAATTGCATGTGTCGGTAGCAGATTGGCTGTCGAGCATATCATTTCAAAAAGCATTACATGCGACTTTTGAAAATTGCCAGGAAAAATTAACACGAAGTATAGAAGATAAAAGTTACTACAATGGCTAGTAGTTGAATATGTCATCAGTTTCTCAGAAGAAAAAGTTTAATATGTCATCAGCAGCACACGAAGATTAAGATGTGATATTTGTTACAGTAGCACAAAACTTAGTTTTAAACATCACATAGCCACATAAGTTAGATGTTCAGAGAAATACAAATTACTAAGCTCATAGTACATAATTTATTTCCACACCTCTGGCTACAGAGCACTCTATCATACAAGGGAAAAACAGAGAATTCAGTTACACACAGGATGCTTCCTGCTTGTACACATTTATCACAGTTCCACAGGATGTTCAGGAGCAGCTTTCTCGGCACCATGTAAGACAATCTTGGGATTGTTGCAGGTGTTCTTTCGATGCCCTCCCACTTCGCAGATTGAGCACCTAGCTTCTTTCCTTTTCTTCTGAGGGAGGTCACCCCTCTGTGGACATATCGTGCTCTTGTGCCCTGGTCCACGACATATAGCGCAGAAGCGTGTTCGTTTGCTTGTACTATATCCTACAACAGTATCCAGATGTACCACCACCTTACATTTTTTGCTCTTTGCACTGCGATCATCATATGGAGGCTTGCCTCTGCTGTTGGTTGGTTGATCGCCTTTCCGTTTGTGTTTCGGAGCTGATAAACCAATGAAATTTCCAACTGCACTACCTTCAGCATCACTCCTGTATCCATCCTGTGGTCCATGCAACACACTTAATTATGTACCTTTTGCCTTGTTGAACTCAATTCTATGGTCTAAACCTAGTCCACCATGATCATGAGCTAAAGGCGTTAGTTTATCCATTGCTGCCCTAAGAAGCTCCATTGTACAATCATATGCAATTGGGTTTGCGTCACCATGTTTGACGACCTCCAAAGCATGGGTATATAGATTTGAATGCCTGAATGTAATGGAGTTAACTGAAATCTGTTCTTTCTGCAGGTGTGCCAAGTGTTGTGGAAGTATCTCTCTTGCACCTTTTGTCCACCTCTCGAGGATGTGTTTTGATGGTATCTTGTCTATACCCAAGAAATCAAGAACCTGCAATACAAATATAATTGATCATCATGTATGGCTTTCAAATGATGTTGACATCAAGCATCATGGCAATCCTGACTGTCGCTGCCTTTGCGCACAGCAGCTCTGGCTGAAGCAGTGAAATCTTCTAATCCCGTGCCATCTCGCTCTGCATTGATAGGTGTAAGAATGTGCATTGTAGACTTAAGGAGCTCCATAGCCTTGTCACAAGATGCCGGGTTATTATCGAGTTGATGGTCATCTAGTCTTTTCTGCACGTCCCTCGCATCCCTCGTCCACCTCTTCAATATGTGCTTCACAGGTATTTCTTCAAAGCCAAGGAAATCCAGCACCTACAACAATTACATTATGACCGATCAACTACTGCTCCCAAAATGATCTCACCTGCAAAGACATTACTAGCAAGGTGCCTGTGCTACACTACGGAACCATGAAAATGAGATGTGCTATGATTTACTCTAGTTACATACCTAATTAATTCACTTTGGTATTCTGTCATAGACCATGGCTCGAAGGCCTATGGAGTATAAACAGCTATAAATCATAATTGTTATATTGCAATGGAACAACCAGATATAGAGTTACAGTTATAAATCATATCATGGGCAAGGTGAATATGAACAATGTATACAAATATGACAACCCATGGTGCTCTTAAAACCTTGGTAGTCCAGAGATATTGGACTAAAAAAGGTTTGCCCGAGCTCCTGGGCATAGATGAGTTGAATAGAGGTCGACAAATGGAACATATATGATCTTTTTCATAGTAATATGACAGCAGATAGACTGCACATAAATACAGAATAATATAAGGCATGCTTCTTTTCCAAACACACATGTTGTAGTACGAAGAAGAATGGATTTCTCATGTTGATCAAGGAGAAGAATCCTACCATTTACAAATTATTTATTAGATTAATGACTATTAGGCTCACAAGTCTGAACTACAGAGTTTTCAGTAAACCACTTGGTCAACATGTGACGACGGATACAATTCTTCATCAACTTTGAAAGTGTCTTCTGCAATCATCAACCTTGTACCACTAATTTTATAGTGACTATTTTTTGCAAATTCTTCCCCTGGAACATATACAGTTTTTTCTTCTAAAAACACAAGTGAGTGTTTTCTTCTAAAACAAAAGTGTTGTAGCATCAAAGAAAAAAGGGCTTTCAAGTTTGCTCTGAATTGCCCACCTTATTTCTGATTACATGTGTGCTAACCGAAGCCCTAATTTCTCTATTTATGGACAGAACCATACCATGTAGAACACATCAAACCTAACACATAAGTCATAGTTCTTTGTGCCTTTCCAACACGTACCTTGAAGCATTCAGTTGTCTCTAAGCAGGTCCAGAATACACACCTGAATCAAAACTCTCTGAATTCTATGTCAGTTAGTATCATTTACACAGTTCGCCATTTTTCAATATTCCAAAGCTTTTTCATTAGTCTGAAACTGATAAGCTCAAGCACTACAACTGACTGCTTCTAACTTCAGGCACTACAACTCTCTGCCTCCAACTTCAGGCACTACAACCGATCGCTTCTAACTTCAGGCACTACAACTCTCTGCCTCCAACTTCAGGCACTACAACTGTGTCAGTCTTCTTCTCTGCATTTCCCCTGGTGGCCGTTCAGCAGGTGCATGGTCAACACGAACCGAGCAGCAATGACAATATTTTCAGTTGTACGAACCACACTCTGCCCTCACACCAACGTTGTGTCAACTGTACTGCACGGACACCATATGAATTGACTTACCTCTTCTTCTATCCAGGCGCTTGACGGTTGCCTTTGCCCGTTGACTGCTCCGAGTTGGGAGCCGACAAACTCAAGCCATCGCAGGTGCTGTTCAGGTCTACATGGAGTGCCGGCGGCGTGTCGCCCATGGACTCGGCAGCCGTGTCCAACAGATTTGGCTCCGCAGACCTTCCGCCGTGCACTCAACATCTCCGAGATCTGGCAACCGAACCTGCTCAGATGTCGATCAGATCAAACGGTTAAGCTTAGAGTATAGTAAAGGAATCAACATCACTTCATCTCGACCGGGCTTGCGAGCGCATTCGCCGATCGGATCTCATAATTAAGAACATCTATAATCAATCTTCGTCGTCGCCATCCCTTCCGCCGCTCACACCAGTGATTAAGAGATTTTTCTCCGTACCCGGCATCTGGATCGAATATGTAGTACTATTTTTTGGGTCACGCCGTTTCTTGTCCGTGTACGGTAGGCAGATAACATCCTGTACCGTCGTTTTACCTTTCTGTACCAACGGAACATCATGTACACACATCGTGCGCGAATTGTTCCAAGCTGGTATCCTCGCCCGTATTTCCATGACGAATAAATGCGAGCCCACATGCCTCGATGTCCAATTGGTCCACGAAGCGGGAGCGCGTGAGCTCGTCCGCGCTTTCGCCGCTCTCGCAGGGAGAAACCCTTTTTCGGTAATGAAATGCAACGAGAATTTTATTGTATGCTCATATGAGGCATAACGTTCCTGGTGGAACTTTGACACAAGCAGAACCAACGACAATGTGATCTTCATGCACTCCAACTACGTGCTGAGACAGAGGAGACTCATGGCCTATTGAACTGGCACTCAGCGGAGCAGCTGGCCTCCCCGTTCTTCTTTGGTGTGATGGAATATCTTCAGAAGTGAGCAAGCAGCCGCACGAAGAACATCCTTGTCGGTGCTACTACACACGATAGCTGTAATCACAAGACCATGATGATCTCAAACAGTCGTGTGTGTTGCTTCTGGCTGGATTCGACCAGGCTGATCGGCTAGCTAAGTAGTCCCCGCCTTGGAAAAATCTATCAACTACCTTCAGTAGATCATGCGCGAAGATGGAGCAAGTCAACCCCAGAGGCAGGACCTGTATACGTAGGCATATGTAGCAGCGGGGCATTTCTAAATTACGAACAAAAGTTTCTCCTCCATTTTATACTGAATATGTTTGGCATTGCATATTTCCGAGTTCGAGCAGGAGGAGCAATGTAACTGCAAAGATTAACTAAGAATCTTCGCAAGAAAAATAATTAATAAGGAACATAAAAGCACATGCTTCATGTCTGGTCGCCGTTGACCCATCTCTCCCAGCTCTGACAAAAAGTTCAACCTGAATCAGACGTGATAGTCAGATGGCTAGCTCATGGCGTACTCGTCTGCTGCCTTCCCAGCACCGTGATCATCGAGCCGGAGCAGGAATGCGAGGGCGAGCGAAACCCACTCTAGCATGAAGATAGCAGCCCGCAGGGATTTGCTTTTCCGCCGAACTTCGGACATCTTGGCCTGGGGCAAAAAAGTCTTGTTCGGCGAAATAATTTCGGCCCAGTCAAAATTTTCATCAAATTTTAAATCTTGGTCAAACTATAATCAAATTTTGGCCAAATTTTCAGTCAAATTTCAAACTTTTGTTTTGCTATTTTGTCCGAGATTTGGCCAACTTTTTTGAAATGACCAATTTCGCCAATCTCAGCCTGGAAAAAAAAAATCCATAACCGAAAATCAAAACTTTTGGCGGCGCCTAGGCCGCCGATGGAGTCAGAGGACAGCCGTGCTGTCATTCTCCCAGACGTTGGACCACAGCTCTGTGATGAAGTTGACCGGTCCTTCTTCGGGACATTGGTCCGCAGCTTGGCGAGGAATTCGGCCGTTTGGATGAACGCGAGCAGCACCGTGGCGAGCTGGATGATGGCGGTGAGGACAACGCCGGTTCTGTGCACGTTGCTCTGGGCTCTAGCACTGGCGGCAGGGGTGGAGAACAAGCCCTAGCAGACGAGGAGCAGGCCGCACAGGGACGGGACGAAGGTAGAGCGAAAGCGTGACGAAGATGTAGTCTATCCTGCGCCCAACAACAAGTAGTTGCAGAGCTGGAATGCCCTGTGTGCCGCCACTTGTCATGTCAGCCCTCTATTGTTGCTGCTGAGTGCCGATACGACACAAAGCTTGTTTATTCTTGTTCACTCTGAACCAGCAAACTGAATTAAGGAACTAGGAGAGGCAAGAAAAGAGTTGTCACTTGAGACTCGAAGCGGTGGATGGAGCAGGCCATGAGCGAGCGAGATTAAAGAGTCAGTGGCCTGCAAAGTGGGTTTCATCTGTGACGGTTGGGCAGCAAGGGGTTGGTTTTTAATAATTGACCCCTATCTAGTAGCAACAACAAAGAGGGACGCTGTGGTTGGGACTACCTAACTATTACAAAACCTAAAAAGAGTTGACGGGATCTAAACCTACCCCCTGCGTCGCTCCTCCCGCAAGCAACACGGGCGGCGCCGCCACCCGCTAGCCGTCCTCCTCCTCTCCTTCCCCGCCGCCGCCGGGGCAAAGCCCCCCCCCCCCCCGGTGGCTGGCAGCGGCGGCCTTCTCCCTTCCTCGCGTCTGTGGCCTGCGTGAGCGGCCAGGCCAAGCGGAGGCGCCGGGGCCCGCAGATCGTGGCGGCACGGCGGCGACGATCTTGACGGCGGCAGACCCATGGCGCGGCTGCAGATGGGTCGACGTCGAGTTGTGTGGCGGCTGCGTGCGGGTCTCCTCGTGGCGGCAGCCTTTGTCGGCGGCGGGGCGGCATGTGCGCAGCATCCGGCGAGGGGTGGGGACGCGGCCACGGTGGCTTCTCGTGTACGCGGAGAAGAGGCTACGGCGTGTGTCCTCGGGAAGGATGGCTATCCTCGCCCAGATCCGTCGGCGGCATGGCGGCGGAGGTCGCAGTGGCCGGTCGGTGGCGGAACTTGGCCGGTCGCAGCGGCGAGGTTCTGTCTGGATCCCGGGGCGGCGGCCCTGGGGGGTGGTGGCTGGTGAAGCTAGGGCTTCCCGCCGCGGCATGGCGTGGTGCAGTCCCTGTCCAAGGCAAATCTGTGACGGTGATCTGCTTTGGATTGGTTCGGATCAGAGACGGTGACGAGCGTGCGGGATCCTTTTCGGCGGCTCTCGCGGCTTGGCGAGGCGGGGTGGGAGCCCTCCTCCTAGGCTCCAGTGGTGGCACACTCAGGTAGTGGCCGGTGCGCCAGGGATCGCACGGTGGCACTGTTGTTGTGGTTGGTCGTCGGATCTAGGTGGCTGGATCTGGGACTTTGAAGGCGGTCGAGACGGTGCACAGGTTGTTGGGTGGATTTCTTGGGATGGATCCGGGTAAAAATCTGGTCTTCGGTTGATGGCTGGAGCCGGTGATGACAATGCCCTTATCATCATTTCCTTCATGAAGGCATCATCGAGGTGAAGCTCCCAACTCCACTCAATACCTCCGGGGGATACCCTAGATCAGCTGATCGGATGTTGGCGGCATTCATGTGTTGTAACCCCCTTTGAGGCGGCATTCTTGGAGGTGCACTCGGCTTCGCGGGACCAGCGGACGACTTCTATGGTGGAGCGGTGCTTCATCCTACATATTGATGGCGGTGGATCTTGATGATGTGGTGCAGTGCAGATTCGGAGTTTGATGTGGGAGGATGGACTCGCGCAGGAGGACGGCGCTGTCTCATATTTGATTATATTATTCATTATTTCTTTATTTTGGGAAAGTCATTTTATTCCCTCTCTCATATTTTGATAGTAGAAATAATTGAAGATCAAATAATTAAAATCAAATGATCCTATTTTCAAAATTTGAGAAAACTCAAATATGAAAATAACGAAATCCCCAACTCTCTCCGTGGGTCCTTGAGTTGTGTAGAATTCTAGGATCGAGCAAAAATGCAACAAAAATATGATATGCAATGATGTTTCATGTATAACATTCCAAATTGAAAATTTGGGATGTTACAAACCTACCCCCCTTAAGATGAATCTCGCCCTCGAGATTCGGGTTGGCTAGAAAATAGGTGAGGGTGGTCCTTAAGCAAATCTTCCTCTCGCTCCCAGGTGGCTTCATCCTCAGTGTGGTGGCTCCACTGAACTTTGCAAAACTTAACGACCTTGTTGTGGGTGACTCGGCTGGCATACTCCAGAATCTTGACTGGTTTCTCCTCGTAGGTCAAATCATCACTCAACTGAATCGCTTCTAGTGGCACAGTATCTCTCAGTGGTATATCAGCCATCTCTGCGTGACACTTCTTCAACTGAGATACATGAAACACATCATGAACACCTGACAACCCTTCGGGTAATTTCAACTTGTACGCAACTTCTCTATACGTTCCAAAACTTTGTATGGTCCCACAAAACGTGGCGCTAATTTTCCTTTAACACCAAAACGCTTAACTCCTCGAAGTGGCGATACTCGAAGATAAACTTTGTCTCCGACTTCGTATTCTGTCTCCTTGTGTTTTGAATCCGCATAGCTCTTCTGTCTAGACTGAGCTACCTTGAGCCTATCGCGAATCAACTTTACCTTCCGTTCAGACTCCTTAATCAAATCCGGTCCAAACAATTGGCGGTCTCCAACTTCATCCCACAACAACGGGGTCCTGCACCTCCTTCCGTACAAGGCTTCAAAAGGTGCCATCTTCAAACTAGATTGATAACTGTTGTTGTAAGAAAACTCCGCATATGGCAAATTTTCGTCCCAGCTGGATCCATAATCCAAGGCACAAGCTCTAAGCATATCCTCCAAAATCTGGTTGACTCTCTCGGTTTGTCCATCTGTCTGTGGATGAAAAGTTGTGCTAAACTCCAGCCTGGTTCCCAAAGTTTCGTGCAACTCCTTCCAAAATTTTGAGGTGAATTGGGTTCCTCTATCTGATACGATACTCCTCGGAACTCCATGCAAGCATACAATCCTTGTCATGTATATCTTGGTCAACTTCTCACTTGTATAGGTGGTTTTCACTGGGATAAAGTGAGCCACTTTGGTCAAGAAAATCAACTACTACCCAGATAGAATCATGTCCAGTTCGGGTTCTGGGAAATCCGGTAATGAAATCCATGCCAAGCTTATCCCACTTCCATTCGGGTATCGGCATAGGCTGTAGTAATCCTGCTGGCTTGTGATGCTCTGCTTTTACTTTCTCTGGCATACATCACTTACGACTACATACTCCGTAATATCCTTCTTCATACCAATCCACCAAGAACGCTCCTTCAAATTCAAATACATCTTGATGTTTCCATGGCGAATCGAGTATGGTGAGTCATGAGCCTCCTGAAGTATTAACTTCCTGATCTTTGCATTATTGGGCACATTTACACTATCCTCAAACCATAAGGTGTCGTGCTCATCCTTACTAAAACCTTTGGCCTTTCCTTTGCTCATCCTCTCTTTTATCTCAGCAATCTCTTTGTCATCCTTCTGAGCTTCACGGATATTTCCCAACAATGTAGACTGAACTTCCATTGCTGCAACAAAACCTTTGGGAATAATCTCCAACCAAAGTTCCCTGAGATCCTCGGCTAACTCCTTTGGTAATCCTCTGCTTATGAGGGTATTCGTCCTTATTTTCTTTTTGGTTGTGTCCTATTTCTCCACAAAGCTTGTATGCACAAGGTTTCTTCATATCCTTTCCATAAGGCTTGAACTTCTGGGACACAAGCCGAGACTTTGGCAAAGTCCATTTAAGTTCTTTCCAAGTGGTTATTCCTTGCCATCCATTGATGGTTTGGTACATCCTCCACCAAGTAGCAGCATCTCTTTCAAAGCACTGAAGGGCATGCTGGGTCATATCCTTTCCGGCTATAGCGCTATTCTCCATGTGATCCTCCATGTCCTGAATCCATCGGTGCATCTCCAATTGACTCATCGGTCCGCATAATACAAGCTCATCTCCATTCATCTTCTATTGGGTTCATGGGTTTGGGGTGGGATAAGAGAGATCGAGAGGATGCACACAATACAAACAAAAGTTTTGAAAAGACAAATTTTTATTGTGGCTGTCGGAAAAACATCAAAAAGATGACAGCTCACAATCATCGCATCTAACGTAGGTATAACGGGGTTTGGTCTTCTAATGGTCAATAAATCTTCAAAGTCATCAAACTCTTCGATTCTTGTTCATGTCTCCGATGGCTTCTTCTGATCATGCTTGTCCTTCTCAAGTTCTTTTGCCAAATCATCTCTGTTGGCCTTGAAGTCTCTCATGACATCCTTTAATATTCGAGTAGCGTTCCAACTTCTGGATTTCATCATCCTTGGCATGAACCATGGTCCTACTATCCTTCAGTTCTTGACAAACCTCCGGTATCTCGATGTTTTGCTCCTTCAGCTTGTCTACTTTCAGCTTCTTGGTCCTGAGTTTCTTCACGAAATACTTCCTTTTCAAATACGGCTTCCTGAAGGTCCATCTAAAATTCCTGATGTAGTACTCCAAATCCTGGTGATACACCGGCCAAGGTTAAAACTCCAACATCTGCAGATAGATTGCTCCATCAGCTTTCTACCATCCAATCCTTCCATGCATCTGCATGCTTAGCTCCGCACGGTGACAATAGCATAAGCAATAATACCATGGTCAGAAACTTAATAATAACATCATCATATCACATCTGTTCCAACTTGCAACACTTGCAAGTCCGCGTCCGAGACAGAAATATTCGTGATCTCCTTAATATGGTATTGAAGTTTCCTGCCTGCATTCTATACAGAAGGTTGAAAAACCAAAGACCATATGCCCAAAGGACCTTCTCTCATTTCTACGGTTTCAGTCTCTTTTGTACTATCGTAGTTTCTGCTACCCTTGCCCAGATTTCAGCTGGACAGTCCTACATTTGAATTTGGTGACACATTTACCATACATACACGCACTCTCACTCATCGAGAAGAGTGAGTGCCAACCTCACACGTAATCGTGCGACTGCTAAAACCCCTTTAGTCTTGCGCTGTAACCGTTATTTTTTATATGAAGGGCGCAGTGTTGATGACTGCTGCAATGAATCTTACTTTACCCGCAAAATAGGTAACTACCCTATTGTTGGTGAAGCAATTGGGCCCAAGTTATTGTTCGCATGTATATTCGGCATCTATATATACTGGACTTAGTATCGGCTTCTATTTCATAGCAAGACAGAGTTGTAAGTCCAAACATCCTCGCATCTATTAGCTAGTTTTTATCCACGATAATAATGGATGGGGGAAGAGCGTGATGAGGACAATGAGATACACCTAATGTCGGTCATCTCTCTTTTGAATTGGCAAGCACCATGAGCAGTGGCGGAGCGAGAAATTTTGTGGAGCCTGGGCAAGTTAAGCCTAAGTGTATAATCTAAAAATCGAAAATCAGGTATTGGAATAAACAACATATAATATACCACCAAACTTCCGAATCACAAATCCACATGGAGGCAAAATGTAATTATTAAGTGAAAAATAAACATAATAGTCACAAAATTGAATTTTAAAATGAACTAACATATAATATACCACTATCTGTTTCATAGACCAAGTAAAGTTGAGACTTGACAAAAAAGATATGTAACCAGCCTTGCTTAGAGGCTAACTCGCTATGTTGCCAACAAAAACAAAGCTATCTTAAAAAAGGGTAAAGCTTCCATACCAGATGTCACCATATTTTAGTGTGCAATTTCTTCCACCATGGTCAAAAGCATCTCTCGCCTTGTTCATTTTTGCCAAAGGATGGACATATAACAAGCCCTGCATAGAGGCAAGCTCGCCATGTTGCCAAAGCCCTAGAAGCCACTACAAGATAAAAAAAATTGATATGCAACTACAACAAATTTAGTTGTCGATATGAATATATTAAGAATTAAAAGCTTGCAATAATAGATATGGTCGATAGAACATACCGAATACGAAAAAGAAAATCATGAGGCAAATGCCCTTTCCAAGGCCTCACTGTAGTAAATGTTCGAATAATATCCTTATCACCAACTGTCTTGAATACCTGCCGCTTGTTGTAACATATTATCAAGTCACTGAACCATTCATTATTGATCTTGCTATGCAGTTTGCTCCCACTTAAAATAAGATCACAATTTGCTCCCTATTAGCACTCGATAGAAAAACAAAAGTATTCATAAAACTTTAGAAAATGACAAACTTAAATAAAATGAGATGTTTCGATTGATGTAACAAGGATTTTAGGCTCAGAAACCCAGCTTTATCGATAAAATCTGATCTATATAACTTGAAAGTAGATACTTACATGCCTAAAATGTAATCAAGTGTTGCCAGCCCTCCAAAGGCAATTTTTTGTTGGAAAGACAACTCAACCAAGGAATTAGCTAACACAGTGCAGAATTGACAGAGATATCATTAGTTCCGAAGAAAAATATTTATACAACATATATTACGGAGATATCATTAGTACATTAGTTCAAGATCATACACGGTGACAATACAATCGATATCAGAATGAAAAATACTTATGGAGCCAGTCTGAATAGTGAATAGTATATGCAGATGGCACCAAAGTACGAAGCAAGTCTGGGATAATTTGGCAGGAGATCTCAAAGAAATATTGCATGAATAGTTAGCCCAGACCAATTATTCAGAGATGAGGGAATTATTCTCTAGCCCTGTAGCGACCAGACCTCAAACAGTCTGATCTCTGTGCTCAGTGTCATCCCTGGATCAGTAATGCCGACACCACACAGTACTCGGAGGATTTATAAGAGAGTAGAAATCACACACTTATTACAATCGAATGTCTCAAGAGAGAGCTTAATAAAATAAAAATGGCTTAAGGTCATCTAATAACGATAACAGCAGAATGCTTGGAAGAATAAGCGAGTCCATCAACTCCAACGGCATCACTGAGTATAGAACCACGACCTAAACACCATACTGTTGCTCAAAAGTCTCGCAACATGAAACGTTGCAGCCCGAAAACGGGTCAGCACATGGAATATGCTGGCAATGTAACACATAGAGAATAATGGAATGATAAGCCTATACTACATGCATATATGGCTGGTGGAAAAGCTCTATGGTTACAGTTTTTGCGTAAAGCCAATTTTTCCCTACTGCAAAGGAATAAATTTATTTAACTATCATGGTGGTTGTGAAACATTGAGAATGGTTGACAGCATTCTCAATCCCAATTAAAAGTACTCATTAAAAACCCAACAATATTAATTAGAAGTAACATGATGAGATTCACATGATATCCAAGTACTAGATACTCAAGATGTCCATAACTGGGGACACGGCTAACCATGATTAGTTTATACACTCTGCAGAGGTTTGTGCACTTTCCCCACAAGACTCGATCTCCTCTGTTTGATTTCTCGCACTACATGGTGTTTGAGAAATGGATGACCGAGACATAGTCTTTTAGAAGCGCTAGCACCTTACATGTGGATAGACCGTACCAACCTACAACCCCTACATCAGCTAGTCTACCCGTAAGAGTTCGCACAACTTAGTCAACTATACTAGAGTCCATAGTAGCATGTGGCTGCACACGGAAGTTTCTAGCATGAATAATCTCATGATCCCTTTGAGCCTGGGTGGCGGTCCGAAGAAATACAAGCAAATCCTAATAGAAACCAGGTGCCTCAATCCACCCAGATGTGTGTTTAAGTTGCCACCTTAAATAAACCATTAATTTAACAATCTCACATCTGTCATGGAATACACTCACCCAATCCACGTCTACTAGCATAGATGGCATAATAAGCAAACGTAGAAGTAACTCCCAAGGGTTTGATAATACATCAGGTAATAGGTACTACCTCAACTACTTCCCATCCCACAATTTAATTAGATCCTAATCATGCAAATGTTTGAGGATAGATCTAATACATAAAAACTGGGTATGAAAAATATATGATCAAAGTGTTACTTGCCTTGCTGATGATCCGCGAAACCTAGAGACTCGAAGTAACAGGCGGCGCACTCCGGGTATTCTATCGCAGACAAACAAATAAGCATACAATAAGTATTCATCTAATGCATAGGTAAAAATCAAATAGATCTAACCAGATAGTTCAACTTAAGAACTCCGGTTTGCAAAAGGAATCAAATTAAACGAAGCAACGAAAGTCAAACGGCGGAAGAAAACAGCTTCGTTTTACTAATCTGGATCTAAGTCAAATTTTACAGAAGCAAAAACTTGTTTAGGTTGGTTATTCGGAAAGAGGGTTTCGAGACGAAACTCTAGGCGCTTGAATCGCCTGATTCCGATAAACGAGCGAAAAGTTATACTAAAACGAAAATCGGATCAAGAATCGTGATCAGAAAAATCACGAATTAAATCCGAGAAAAAGAAAAACAACGCACAGGTTAACGAACAGACGTTCGTTAACTAAACTAATCTGACGAACGCGTTCGTTAAAAACGAACGAACGAACGTTCGCTATTTAACCTAAGCCGGAAAAAAAACCAAAACTAATAAAAAACGAAACAAAAAATAAAAATAAACCGAAGAAAAACCGCCCGATTTTTAGAAAAACCGGCGGCACGGTTTACGAGGCGGCGGCGAACCTCGGCGGCGGGGTCCGGCGAGTCGGCGGGGTCGTCGGCGGGTCCGCGGGTCGGCGGGTCCGCGGCGCGCTGGGAGGCACGGCGGCGGCGGCCATGGCTGCACGGGCGGCGCTAGGTTCGGGCGCTGGGCTGGGCCTCGGGCTGGCTCCCCCCGGCTTATAAAGCCCCGCGGGCCGGGAGTCCTAGGCGGACACGGCCCGTAGGTCGGTGGCGCTTTTTTTTAAATAATTCCGCGCAGAAGAAAAATAAAAAGAAATACTAAACGAACTCCAAAAATCCCGAAATAAATTTTCCCCGGCTTCTAAAATCAAGTCGGACAAGATGAACATTTATTTTGGACCTAAATGCAATTTTGAAAAACGCATATTTTCCTAAATTCAAATAAAAAGGCGAAAAACTCCAAAATAAAATCTTATTTGATTTTATTATTAAATCTTCATTATTTCTTTATTTTGGGAAGTCATTTTATTCCCTCTCTCATGTTTTGATAGTAGAAATAATTGAAGATAGAATAATTAAAATCAAATGATCCTATTTTCAAAATTTGAGAAAACTCAAATATGAAAATAACGAAATCCCCAACTCTCTCCGTGGGTCCTTGAGTTGTGTAGAATTTCTAGGATCGAGCAAAAATGCAAAAAAAATATGATATGCAATGATGCTCTATGTATAACATTCCAAATTAAAAATTTGGGATGTTACAAACCTACCCCCTTAAGATGAATCTCGCCCTCGAGATTCGGGTTGGCTAGAAAATAGGTGAGGGTGGTCCTTAAGCAAATCTTCCTCTCGCTCCCAGGTGGCTTCATCCTCTGTGTGGTGGCTCCACTGAACTTTGCAAAACTTAACGACCTTGCTGCGGGTGACTCGGCTGGCATACTCCAGAATCTTGACTGGTTTCTCCTCGTAGGTCAAATAATCACTCAACTGAATCGCTTCTAGTGGCACACTATCTCTCAGTGGTATATCAGCCATTTCTGCGTGACACTTCTTCAACTGAGATACATGAAACACATCATGAACACCTGACAACCCTTCGGGTAATTCCAACTTGTACGCAACTTCTCCCATACGTTCCAAAACTTTGTATGGTCCCACAAAACGTGGCGCTAATTTTCCTTTAACACCAAAACACTTAACTCCTCGAAGTGGCGATACTCGAAGATAAACTCTGTCTCCGACTTCGTATTCTGTCTCCTTGCGTTTTGAATCCGCATAGCTCTTCTGTCTAGACTGAGCTACCTTGAGCCTATCGCGAATCAACTTTACTTTCCGTTCAGACTCCTTCATCAAATCCGGTCCAAACAACTGGCGGTCTCCAACTTCATCCCACAACAATGGGGTCCTACACCTCCTTCCGTACAAGGCTTCGAAAGGTGCCATCTTCAAACTAGATTGATAACTGTTGTTGTAAGAAAACTCCACATATGGCAAATTTTCATCCCAGCTCGATCCATAATCCAAGGCACAAGCTCTAAGCATATCCTACAAAATCTGGTTTACTATCTCGGTTTGTCCACACATGCGTGGATGAAAAGTCATGCTAAACTCCAGCCTGGTTCCCAAAGTTTCGTGCAACTCCTTCCAAAATTTTGAGGTGAATTGGGTTGCTCTATCTGATACGATACTCCTCGGAACTCCATGCAAGCATACAATCCTTGTCATGTATATCTTGGCCAACTTCTCACTTGTATAGGTGGTTTTCAATGGGATAAAGTGAGCCACTTTGGTCAAGCAAATCAACTACTACCCAGATAGAATCATGTCCAGCCTGGTTACTGGAAATCCGGTAATGAAATCCATGCCAAGCTTATCCCACTTCCATTCGGGTATCGGCATAGGCTGTAGTAATCCTGCTGGCTTCTGATGCTCTGCTTTTACTTTCTCTGGCATACATCACTTACGACTACATACTCCGCAAATATCCTTCTTCATACCAGTCCACCAAGAACGCTCCTTCAAATTCAAATACATCTTGATGTTTCCAGGGGGAATCGAGTATGGTGAGTCATGAGCCTCCTGAAGTATTAACTTCCTGATCTTTGCATTATTGGGCACATTTACACTATCCTCAAACCATAAGGTGTCGTGCTCATCCTTACTAAAACCTTTGGCCTTTCCTTTGCTCATCCTCTCTTTTATCTCAGCAATCTCTTTGTCATCCTTCTGAGCTTCACGGATCTTTCCCAACAATGTAGACTGAACTTCCATTGCTGCAACAAAATCTTTGGGAACAATCTCCAACCGAAGTTCCCTGAGATCCTCGGCTAACTCCTTTGGTAATCCTCTGCTTATGAGGGTATTCGTCCTTATTTTCTTTTTGGTTGTGTCCTATTTCTCCACAAAGCTTGTATGCACAAGGTTTCTTCATATCCTTTCCATAAGGCTTGAACTTCGGGACACAAGCCGAGACTTTGGCAAAGTCCACTTAAGTTCTTTCCAAGTGGTTATTCCTTGCCATCCATTGATGGTTTGGTACATCCTCCACCAAGTAGCAGCATCTCTTTCAAAGCACTGAAGGGCATGCTGGGTCATATCCTTTCCGGGTATAGCGCTATTCTCCATGTGATCCTCCATGTCCTGAATCCATCGGTCTGTCTCCAATTGACTCATCGGTCCAGACAATACAAGCTCATCTCCATTCATCTTCTATTGGGTTCATGGGTTTGGGGTGGGATAAGAGAGATCGAGAGGGATGCACACAATACAAACAAAAGTTTTGAAAAGACAAATTTTTATTGTGGCTGTCGGAAAAACATCAAAAAGATGACAGCTCACAATCATCGCATCTAACGTAGGTATAACGGGGTTTGGTCTTCTAATGGTCAATAAATCTTCAAAGTCATCAAACTCGTCGATTCTTGTTCATGTCTCCGATGGCTTCTTCTGATCATGCTTGTCCTTCTCAAGTTCTTTTGCCAAATCATCTCTGTTGACGCGAAGTCTCTCATGACATCCTTTAATATTCTGGAGTAGCGTTCCAACTTCTGGATTTCATCATCCTTGGCATGAACCATGGTCCTACTATCCTTCAGTTCTTGACAAACCTCCGGTATCTCGATGTTTTGCTCCTTCAGCTTGTCTACTTTCAGCTTCTGGGTCCTGAGTTTCTTCACGAAATACTTCCTTTTCAAATACGGCTTCCTGAAGGTCCATCTAAAATTCCCATATTTCCACACGAAAGTACTGTTGTGATCCCGAGCAGCAGTAATCCTGTTATCTGTACCGCATGGTTCTCTCGTGATGCACACCGCCGGACGTATGGGTCTAGCTCCAATTTTAGTACTTGATTTTATTACAGCCCATGGCCCACTAGGCGGATGCACCTCTTGTTACGCCGTCAGGCATGGTCGACGTGGATCAAGAGGAGGCAGACGATCTGAGCCGCCTCGACACAGATTCTAGACTGACGCCGACACCTTGCATGAACAGTGAACATCCTATGCGTTTACACGGCCATAGAACTTGGCTGCTAAGAGCATCTTCAGCCGTTGGCTCCCCAGGAAGCATAAAAATCGCCCCCAGGGGGCGAGCCGGCGATACAATCGGCGCTGGGGCGGTTTTACGCCCAGTCGTCGCCCCCAGCTCGCTCCCAGGCGCTGAGATTGGCCCACTTTTTAGCCCCCTTTCAGCGAATAAAGGGCCCATATGGGCGAAAATAGACCCATATTCGGCGTGGTTCGCCGTGGCTCGGTGTTCAATTATCAACATAAATATATTTTAATCACATATTTCATCACAGAAAAATCAAATACTTCAACAAAATAGTACAACAATAAATAGTTCAATATAAATTATATAGTTCAACAAATAAAAACTCATATTTCATCACACGTCACGCCCGGTGTCGCCCTTGAGCCTCCATAGGTGCTCCACCAGATCATACTGCAGCTGATGATGTACATGTGGGTCTCAGATCTCCTGGCGCATACTGAGGTAGGCAGTCCAGGTTGCTGGTAGCTGGTGATCAACTTCGGCTAGAGGACCCGGCCTGTAGTATGGTTCAGTGTCAAACACTGGGTCTTCTTGCTCGCTCTCGATGATCATGTTGTGCAAGATGACACACCAAGTCATGATCTCTTGCATTTGATCTTTCGACCAGGTCTGAGCGGGGTACTGGACAACAGCAAATCGAGATTGGAGCACACCAAATGCCCGCTCGACATCCTTCCTGCAAGCCTCCTGAATCTTCGCAAACCAGGCGTTCTTGCCTCCTCGGCATGTGGTTTGAGATCGTCTTCACAAATGTCGACCATCTCGGATAGATGCCATCAGCTAGATAGTACCCCTTGTTATAGTGCCGCCCATTGATCTCGAAGTTCACTAGAGGAGAAAGACCTTCAACAAGCTTGGCAAAGACAGGAGAGCACTGCAGCATGTTGATGTCATTGTGAGTTCCTGGCATACCAAAGAAGGAGTGCCAACTCCAGAGGTCCTGTGTGGCCACCGCCTCAAGTACCACACTGCAATCGCCTTTGGCGCCTTTGTACATCCCCTGCCAATCAAAAGGGTAATTCTTCCATTTCTAATGCATGTAGTCGATGCTTCCAAGCATCCCGGGAAATCCTCTTGCTGCATTCTGTGCTAGGATCCGAGCAGTGTCTTCCACATTGGGTGTTCTCAAGTATTGCGGTCCAAACACTGCCAGCACTGCCCGACAGAACTTGTAGAAACACTCTATGCTGGTGAACTCGGCCATGCGCCCTAGTCATCGAGTGAATCACCGGGAGCTACGTATGCAAGCATCCTCATCGCTATCGTGCACTTCTGAATAGAGGTGAATCCAAGTTTGCCGGTGCAATCCATCTTGCACTTGAAGGTAGTTGTCGAACTCCCGGACGGAATTCACAATCCTGAGGAAGAGCTTTCGGCTCATCCGATAACTGCGCCGATATGTTTTGTCGCCGTGAAGTGGAGCATCGGCGAATTAGTCGGAGTAGAGCATGCAGTAGCCTTCGAGACGATGCCGGTTCTTTGCTTTCACCCGCCCCGGCGCTGAGCCACCTCGCCGTGGCTTTTCATTGCTCGCCAGCAGCTGGGCGAGGGCGGCGAGCACCATGAGATGCTCTTCTTCCTGGATGTCGGCCTCGGTTTCCTCCTCTAGCAGCGCGGCGAGCGCTTCCTCGTCATCCGAGTCCATCGCCGAGGCAGGCAAATCGCCGAACACCTTGCGCCCGGTGGGCGTGCAACCGCCGCTAAACTGCCCCTCCGCGGTCGGAAACGCCCAGCTGCTGTTGTAGGGGCTGCCGCGGTGAACCTCTGCTATTTTTTCAGCGGGGAATGGCTATCTAGCGGTGAAGGGCGCCGGGCGGCACCGGGATATAGCTAGTGGCGGCCGAGGCGCGGGGGTGGGAGACGAGTCGGAGAAGAAAATCTTGACTTTTCACCTGACGGTGTAGGCCAGCGATCGGGGGCTCCGGCGCTTTTCCCCTGCGCCGGAGCCCCCGATCGCCTCCCAGTGCGCCGGGTTTGGCCTGCGACCGCCAGGCGGAAAAAAAAGGTCGAACCGGCGCTTTTCGTCGTCCTGGGACACGACTGGGACGTTTTTTGGCATCGGCACCGAAAAAGTGACCTGGGGAGGCCTGTTGGGGGCACCGCTGAAGATGCTCTAACCAACTCATGGATTCTTATGCCGGGCCGTTGCGCTACCTACACGGATGCCCACGACCAGCACTTGCGCAACATCCAACACCGACACCCGGCCAGCTTGCACGCCCCGGCCACGAGCGCATGCGTTAAGATTAGTGCTAACATCGCCGTCGTTCTCCTGGGCATAGGACCGCAGCTCGGCGAGGAGGTCAGCTGTGCGGATGAATGCCAGCACCACAGCAGCGCCATGGAAGATGGCGGTTAGGACCGCAATGGCTGTGTGCGTTGTTTTGGCTCAGGTGCCAGCGGGGGTGGTGAATTAGCCCGAGCAGCCGGCCATAATGAAAGCGACGATGAGAGCGTGGAGAAAGACTAGGAGGCGAGAGCGTGGAGAAAGACGAGGAGGCTGCCACAAAGGGATGGAACGAGAAGGAGCGAAAGCGTGGGGAAGATGCAGCCTGACGCTGTGCCCATCAGCAAGTAGTTGCAGAGCTAGAACGCCCCGTGCATTGCCACTTGCCCACCAACCATTGTTGCTACTTTTTGCCCACATGGCAAGCTAGTTTCTTCTTCTTGATTACTCCCAAGCAAACTGGAGCAAGGAACAGGGTCAAGAAGATGGTGGTCATGACTTGAGAGTGTGAGAGTGAGTCAGCGAGATTAATATAGTACATGGCGCGCGGAGGGGATTCATTTTTTACTATTGATGGAGACGGGTTTGGTGTAACGGCTAGTTACTAGTGAGTGAGTGCGTGACAAGACGAAGACAAAGAGAGACGTTGCGGTGTGGACAGATTAAATTATCACAAAACCCAAAAGAGGTGACATCATCATATCACAGCATGCTCCAAATTGGAAGTTGTAACACTGGATTACCGTATTTGCCACTACCCTTCGGAGAAAGAAGCCTTGATGATTTCCTTCGGTGCTTACTTTTGCCTTGCACGAGGGACCAACAACCACACACAAAGAGACTTCCTCGTTTGTATAGTTTCAGTTTATCTAGAGCCGGCCCTTGCCCCGATTTCAGCTTGAGAGTACTACGTACATTGGAGAACAGCGATGATTGTACATGTATAATCGTCTTTACAGAGTATGATATTCAATAAGTCATGACAAAAGAAAAGATATTCCCACGGCACCATTCTCAGAAGAGGAGGTGAGACCTGCGGTGTCTCAAATGGAACATAACAAAGTTCCTGGCCTTGATGGTTTTCCTGTAGAATTCTAAACTTGATGGTTTTCCTGTAGAATTCTATCAAAATTTCTAGCATACCATCATGACTGGCCTTTTGGAGTTGTTCCATTGACTTCATGCTGAATGACATTACCTATTCAGACTTAATTTGCCGAGATAGTCTTTCTTTTTTGCGGGAAAAAGGAGTTCTCATTACTCAAGGAGGCTTCTCAGCGAGAGCCAGGTTTACAACAAAGTCCATCCCGGCAGTAAGCCAGACTGTTGTGCGCGGAGTTCTACGGCCATAGGCGGCCAGCTCATGACTAATCCCGTTCTGCAGACGGCTACAAAGAGTAAAAGAGATCTCCCTAGCATCACTTCCAACCAACCTACGAATCTCCTCTATAAGTGCACGATGTGGCGATCTATCCATCTCGCGCGCTGTAATCATCGACACCGCCTCCGCGCTATCCAACTCAACCAGAATAGGTAGTTTAGATCGGTGCAAGGCCAGCTCCAAGCCTTCTCTGCACGCTGCTAGCTCCGCCTCTAAAGCGTTGTCGCATGTACGTAGCTCCCTACATGCGATGTAGATGATCTCGCCTCTGTCATCCCGCAGGATCATACCTCCTCCCGCCGCACCTGTGGCCGCTATGTAGCTCCCATCCGTGTTCAACTTAACCCAGCCCGGCTGGGGCGGAACCCAGTGTGCGCGCACCTTGGGCGCCGTACTTTCTGGAGCGCGTGGTGGTGAAGGCAGGACCACCATCTTCCCTTTCTCTAGGTTACCATCAGGATGTTGGTGTATGCACAGGAGTGAGTTGATGTATCCGTGCAAAAAGCGTCGAGAGGCTTCGGCAGTGGGCGGCGCCTTGTCGTGTGTGATTTCATTCCGGACATGCCATACTCTCCACATGGTCATGAGCACCACCAGTCTCGCCGTCTCATCCAAGGGGTCTAGCAGTGAAAAGATCCACTCTGGGCCAGTGTTGACGATGGCCTCCACCTTGGGGATGTTCCAGTCCAAGGCCATAACTCGCCAGAGCTCTCTTGCCAGGGGACACCTGCAAAGCGCATGGAATCCATCCTCGCGTTCAACACCACACAGGGGGCAAATGTCAGTAAGCTCGAGGTGTCGTGAGGCTTTATTGGCCCAAGTAGCAAGTGAGTTGGTGACGACTCTCCAAGCGAACACGCTGCATTTTAGGAGGAGCAGGGCACCACCATATGATCTTCCAGATGGCGCGACGACCATCCGGTGCCCTGCTCATGGCGGAAGCCGAAGGACGCTCGCGCTCGTCCATGGCCAGGCGGTAGGCGGACCGAACAGTGAAGATACTGTTCCTCTCCGGTGCACATGCAATAATATCCTCGGTGACGCGGGTCGACGTACGGATACTGGTGATGACGTCGACATCCGCAGGGAGGAAGTAGCGGCGGAGCAGGTCCATGCGCCAGGACCCCTCACCATCCAGGAGCTCCGCCGCCTCCTTAGGCGGCACGCACTCGCAGGGAGATGGGTTGGCGTGATGGCTCCCTAGGCAACCACCGGTCTCGCCAAGTGCGGATGTCCTGCCCGCCCCCGACGCGCCATATGATGCCCTTTTTCAAGAGCTCGAGGCCGTGCTGAATCGCCTGCCCAGTCGGAGATGCATTCCCCGAGAATACCGTATCTTCGAGGCGCCCGTCGTGAAAGTATCGTGCCTTGAGAACCTGCGCACACAAGCGGGTGGGATTAGTTAGCAAACGCCAAGCCTGTCTCGCTTGAAGCGCCTGGTTGAAGAGGCGGAAATCTCTGAATCCCAAACCACCCTTGCTTTCCTGAGCTTGTATTCTTCGCCATGCTATCCAATGTGTTTTCCGTTTGCCTTCCGATGTCCCCACCAAAAATTCCGAACCATTCTGTTCAGATCATCACAGACAGACATAGGTAATTTGAAAACACTCATAATATACGTAGGTATGGCCTGAGCTATTGCCTTGATCATAGTCTCCTTGCTAGCCAGAGAGAGGGTGTCGCCCCACGCAATGATCCTTTTCAACAACCGGGACTGTAGATTCTGAAATTTACCTCGCGACATGCGACCCTCGGGCGTTGGAAGGCCTAGGTACTTTTCCTCAAAAGTAACAGTACCAATGTGGAGAATATCTCTCACCACGTCTTGCATCATGGCTGGACACGAAGTGCCAAACAGGGCACTACATTTAGACGGATTAATATACTGGCCAGTGGCCTTTGCATATGTATTTAGCACTTGTTGGGCCTTTTTAGCTTGGTCCTCCTCTGCCTTCAAGAAGAGCAATGTATCATCTGCGAATAATAAGTGAGACACGCCCGGCGCTCTTCGGCATATTTTTAGTGGGGTATAATCTCCTCTTTGCTCTCCATCTTTCAACAACGCAGATAGACCATCAGCCACAAAGAGGGACAAAAATGGGGACAAAGGATCACCTTGCCGTAGCCCGCGCGACGGTGCAAATGATTCCAAGAGGGTTCCATTGAATTTCACTGTGTATCTCACCGAGGTGACGCAAACCATAATCCAGTCCACCCACCGGCGAGCGAAGCCCATCTTTTTCATCATTCGCTCCAAGAAGATCCAGCCCACCCTGTCATAAACTTTTGATAAATCCAGCTTATATGCACAGAAGCTCTTGCTAGGGAACTTCTCCTGCTGAATAAAGTGGAAACACTCAAAGGCAATTAATGCATTATCTGTAATCATCCTTCCAGGGACAAAGGCACTTTGTTGAGGTGAGATAATATTATCCAAAATAGGTCTGAGTCGATTCACCAAACACTTTGACACCACCTTATATATAACATTGCATAGGCTTATTGGACGAAACTCAGTTAGCATCTCCGGGTTATCCACCTTCGGGATGAGAACAATGGAGGTTTCATTCACCCCCTCAGGCTTGGTGCCGAAGATTAAGGAGGCCGGACATATCCAACCATTCAGACTCATATGCATTCTTAATGTAAGCTTCAAGATTTTCAGCAATAGGAATAAGCTAAACTCGGTAGCTAACCATGTTTTCTAGCCATATCAAGGAAGGAAGGAATATGCACGGTGGTGTGGTAATCCTACACGAGACCGTCCACAAGATGCACTAGAAAAAATATGAGTTATATTATTCAAAATTGACTCTGAGAAATCCTATGACAAGGTCAAATGGCCTTTCCTCCAGCATGCCCTAAGGATGAAAGGTTTCTCTGATAAATGGCGTGAGTGGATTCAAAATTTTATAATTGGAGGTAGTGTGGCCAACAAAGTCAATAACGATGTAGGCCATTACTTTTAAATATAAAAAGGACAACGACAGGGTGACCCATATCCCCAGTTTTATTTAACATTGTTGTTGTCATGTTGGCTATTCCGATTGGGCGCCCCTAGCAGGACGGTCAGATTGCAGGAGTAGTGCCACACCTTGTGGACGGTGGCCTCTCTATTCTGCAATAAGCCGATGGCACGGTCTTTTTATGGAAGATGACCTGGACAAGGGTCGAAACCTAACACTCTTACTACCAGCATTTGAGAAAACATCGGGTCGTAAAATTAACTTCCTGAGGTGGCAGCCGATTATGCTAACCTGTTTGGTTGCACACATGGCCAATTGCCGATTAAATATTTTGGTGTACCGATTCATTATCGGCGTCTCATCATTGCGGAGTGAAAGCATGTAGAAGAGCGGCTGGAGAAAGGATTGAGCAGTTGAAAAGGAAAGATGCTCTCAGTTGGAGGATGGCTTGTTTTGATTTACTTTGTCCTCATAAATATGTTTCTCTATATGCTTTCTTTCATCCAACTACCAAAAAGAATCGTGCAAAGACTGGATTATTTTAGATCCAATTTTTTTTGTATGTGGATAGTGAAAAAAATATAGGCTCGTCAAATGGAGTGTGATTTGTAGACCGAAAGATCAAGGCGACTTTGGAATTCATGACAGATGTAGGTTAAGATCGAGCCCTTCTTAATAAATGATGGTTCAAACTTCTTATCGAGGATGGTGTTTGTAAAACCATGCTCTGCAATAAGTATCTAGGCCAAAAGGCGGTATCGTAGGCATATAAAAAACCTGGCGAGTCGCACTTTTTGGCTGGACTAATGGCGGCAAAGAAAAATATCTTTCGCTTTAGGTCTTTTGCGAGAAAGGAGTAGTCAGGGATTCGTTTCTGGGAAGGCATCTTGCTAGACAATACCAGTCTTCGAGAAGAATATAAAATCTTGTACAACATTGCTCGCAGGTGATCAGTTCAGGCCATCACTGCACCTGTATCGCGATGGGGGGCGGGACGTGACTGCATCATGGGAGACTGCATCATGGGAGGGGGCTGCAGCCAGCGAGTGATGCACAAAATGTGTTTTGAAACACATTGTAGTTTGAATGTTTTGTTGTCCGAGAAAGTTTGAAGTCTATATATTGTTTTATTTTGGATAAACAAAAACAGACAAAAGAGTCCACAGACAGTGATGCAGAAAATTTATGGTTGGACAACAGGTGTCATGGAGCCTGAGCTCCACCACAAATTCCCGGTATGCGCCTAGTCATTCATGGTTTTCATTTATCCGTCTCTCCAGGCTGCAATCACAAGTATACCAGAATAAGATGCCGTAGCCAGTCAATCAACTCCCAGCATTCTCACCGGCAACCCTCTTCTCGCTGCCATCGCCATCGAGCTGGAGAGTGAAGAAAGGTGACAAAAGCTCACGTGCAAATGTGTGACTATTAGAGCCCCTTTTGCTATGTGCCACTATTTTTGATATGGTGAGTGAGATGTCATGACTGCTGAAACTGCTCTTACTTTACACTCAAAATAAATAACTGACCCTCTCTAGTTGATGAAGCATTGAAGTCCTAGTTATTATTTGCATGTACATCTAGCATCCATATATACTGGACTTACCCTCGGCTTCTAGTCCATAGCAAGATAGAGCTCTAGTACAAACTAGCTTAGCCCGCGCGGCGACACGCCGCGCCCGTCGGTCAGTCGTGACTATGTAGACTATGATCCAAGCAATAGAGTAATTAATAGTTATTTGCTATCAATTAAAAAGAGACATAACAGTACATAAAAAGGTTGAAGATGACAAAGAAGTAGATTTATTACGAACATAACAATTAATATTAGAGAACTACTTTTTTTAGGGGAACAAGAACTACTTATTGAAACCATATACAACTCACCCTACACAGTAGGCTTACATGGAGATACAAACACACTGTAATAAGTTGCAATCAGTTTTCACTGGAATGGTTCATTTGTTATTCTAAAAATATTTGTATATTCAATACAATATTTATCAATTAAGAAGTCCATTATAATTTAAAATAATACACACAATTGTAAACATTTAATTTTAGAAATTATTATTTTAATTATACAAAAATATGAATGATTGTAAACACATTTGTTTAGTTTAATGTTCATATAATTAAAAAATCATAATTTAAAATTTAAACTACAATTATTTGTGTATTAGATATAAATGTTTGTATTAATAGTTTAATATTTGTGAATATAAAACTTTACAAATATTTGTATTCCTCTAAACTATAAAACATTTATATATATAATACTACTTATAAGACACGTAATATTTAGATGTTATTTTTGTTACTGAGATCATAATTTTTTTTTCCGAGGAAACAGCAGGAGCTCTCACTGGTGGAAAAAAGGCCTTTGGTCGCGGTTCGCAACTGCCATTAGTCGCGGTTGCGCAACCGCGACCAAATAAGCGCGACTAAAGCCCCCCCTTTAGTCGCGGCTGCTTAAGGACCGCGACTAAAGGCCCGTCCACGTGGGCGCCAGGCGGCCGTCAGGCGGAGGACCTTTAGTCGCGGTTGCCCAACCGCGACTAAAGGGCTTGTGCTGCCCCGCGCCCAAAAGTTTAGTACCACCTCGCTAGTTGAGAGAGCTCGAGAGTGGTTTATAAGCGCTGCGCCACCCTATCGAGCTCCTCTCAACTGCAGGCTTCGGGCCTAATCTGTTACTAGCTATGTGCTGTGGGCCTACTTGGCCTCCTGCGGGCCGAATCCTGGCCCATGTAGGGTTTCTAGTCGTATTCAGCCGTGGGGTCCAGATGAGGGGCACTATTTTTTCCAGTTTTTGTTTCGTTTTCTGCATTATTATTTATTTTTTGTTGTTTTTTGCTTTATTTTTAATTCTTTTTGCTTTTAGTTTTAGAAAAATTATAAACTTTCTGTTAGTGCCATTAGTTTTCAAATTTGAAAACACTTTTTTGTTTTCTTTATTGCTTTATTTATTTTATTTTGTTTCTACTTACAACAAAATACTTATTTTTGCTTTATTGTTGCTATTCTGTTTAATTTGTATTGTTTTATTTCTTTTGTGCTTTATTTTAATTTTGAAGGAGTTTCATATATTCTACGGTACTACATACATGCATATGAATGTACAATCTCAAATAAATTTGAAATTAGAACCAAAAGAATTCAAGAGGAATATACAATATATATTCAATATCATCGGATGACCATATACAATTTTGAACAAGTTTCCATACATGATTTAATCCATATAAAGTTCTACGTCCTCGTAATAGTGTTCTCCTTTAGGATGGAGGACTTCCCTGCTGAACCATCCAGCTAGTTCCTCTTGAAGTGGTCGGAAGCGAGCTTCTAGACTAAGCATCATCCGGAGGTTATTCCTCACGAGCATTGGTATCACTCGGGCAGCCCGCTCGAGAGGTGTATCTCCGGATCCTCTCACGAACATAGTATCCACATAGATTGGTCTCCGTGGCTGAATATCCCCAGCATTCTTAGGCTTTACCATTTTGAATTCTAGCTCTTTTTGAATTCACCGACCTTTGTATCTACGAACCGTCTCCAAACCCTACGAGGCAAAGAAAATTAAGTGAACAAGAGAGTTATTAGTTACTTGATATTAGGAAATGAACGAAATAGGCCGATCGATATAGAGCGCAAATGAATGAAAATAATTACTTCTGCAGCATTCTTCTCATGTCGGCCCAAAGCTTCGGATCCATATTCAGAGAGTCGTGGGACGAGACATTACGAGGTGTTAACTTTAATTACTAGCGAGAATCCGGTGGAACCTGCGGACACGATACATGCACAAGACGTCATGCATAACTCATCGATTAGCCGCCACATACCATGCATGGAGTAAACAAAAGAGAATTAATGTGCTCAAGATGTAAACACTCACCCAAAATGGTAAGGAAATAGAATATCACTTTTGAGTTCCTGCTTTGTAAGAAACTGCCACAGTCTGCCTCCACGTCGGTGGGGTGACGCTCCAACACATATCCATTAACGATGTGTGGGTCAATGAACCCAACATCATGGATGTTCCTTACTCTGCATTCCTTAATCTTCATTCTGCATATAAGCGGACACAACAATATAGTTAGGACATATATATAGTGCAGGCAATATGAACGAGATGGGGTAGAAATTAATAAATCACTTACGTAACGTAGCAACCGATGATAGATTTGTCGAGCTCAAGCAGATTGAAAAGCTGGAACAATTCACTCAAAGGCAATTGTTACATAGTAATGTTTGAAGTGATGCTCATGTCTAACTTCCGCATAAATATATTCTTTGGCGTTTTTATTTTTATGTAACCCTTGTACCAATTCAGCGGACCTTTCATTTGGTCGTAGATCATTTTCTCTGCAGGCTCGACGAGAGGCCCATTCTTGACATATGTAATTACTACATCCTTCATGGCGCCTCATCAAGGCCTAACAGTTCACGAAGAGTAATACCTAAGCTGGCCGCTTGTTCTCGCACTCGTTACAGTCAATCCATGTCTTTGTCAGCTTGTATGATCTCGGGGCATCCGGGCTTCCACTATAAGCGGGCAATCGATTGTTTACTTTGTTCCCGAGCTGGGCAACTTGTTTCCGCTTTTTTACTTTCGGCCTTCTCCGCTCTTTGTTCTCCTTGAACATGAGTGCCTGCCTCGCGAAGTTCACGTGCATAGTCGTCGAGCAGATTCTTCATGACTTGGGACGGTGTGCTCAAAAATGACTTAGCCCACTTCTTTTGCTCATCGAGAATATCTTGGCTTGGGCTCGGGCTCTCTTTTCTTCTTGCAGTCCGCCTTCCATTTCTCATAATGAGCAGCCGCGGCAGCCGACTTCCTCGGCACTCGTTCCCAAGGCCTTGTGGGGAGAGGCTTGATGATGGCTCCGGTACCTTTGTGGTCTTAGGTACATAAGGGTCCGGGTTAATAATCCAGGACTGCTTCGCTTCTTTGTCGGAGGTGGATTGGGGCGGCGTCGATCACCCGCCGGACGAGGATCGGGGCGGCGGTGATCACCCGCCGGACGTTGTGGGCTGGGGCGGCGTCGACGGCGTGGCGGAGGTGTAGGTGAACCGCCACCACCACCACCGCCACCACCACCACCGTAGGGGTGGACTTGTTGTCCTTGGCGCCTCGGAAACTTGATAAACTTCTTTTGCCATAGAATGAAATGGCGCTTGACATCTCCAAGTCTTTTCTCCCCTTCGTGTAGCAATGTCAATCTCCGTGTCCTCAAACCCTTGGACTATGTCCTCCACCGTGACACGAGCATAGCCATCTTGAATGGGGTTGTTGTGGTGGAGTGCTCGGTAAACATGGTAAAGCATCGCCGATGGCTACCTTCATGGACATGTTCCCGATAGGATAATACAGATGACATTCTTTCATCTCCTTTATATCGCCCACGGGTAGCGAGGAGGCTCCGGTGCAGTAATTTCGACCACCGAGGCTCCGGTGCAGTAATTTCGACCACCGGAGGCTCCGGTGCAGTAATTCGATCGTCGGTGCATCTGCACCAGCCGGTGGGGCCTCCGTGGAAGCCACGCTGCTTCTCCGCTGCTGGCTTCCGAGATCCGCTGGATGATCTTCATGCTTGCACCCGAGCTGCATCTCTTTCGCTACCGAGACACTCATGGTTTTCTTCATCACATCCATTTCCGATGCCAACCGCGCCACAACATCTGATTCCCGATCCATCTTTCTCTTACGGCTTCAGAACCGTCACGGGTCATCGTCACTGGGAACCCTATTTTCCACGGAATGTGCCCCATGCCTCGTATACCGTCCTCCGTGTTCAGGATTCCCGAGGGCTTTTGTCGTAGCGTCGTTCTCTCTGTTGAACTTGATCTTCCCTGTTGAGCATCCTTCATTGCGTCAATAAGGGCTTGGGTGGGTTTAATTAATTTGCCCGGTAAACACACTCCCACATCTCCGGGTTCGGCGTTCCCCATGCCCGTACCACCAGCTTTTGGCCCTTGGGTCCCATCCTCCGTGCTGGACGGATTCCTCGCGCCCTCATCTCGTTCTCCATCTTCTCCAACCTAGGCACCAAAATGCGATACCCTCCTGGCCCCATAACATGATTGTACTCCTTCTTAGCCGCATTTTCCTTATTTTTTCGATATTTCAATGAACTGCTCCGATTTCTTTTGCTTCACAAATTCTGGCCAATCATGTTTCAGTTTCTCATATTGTCCTTTGAAATCCGGAGTCTTGTTCTGCTTGACAAAGTCACGGGCTAGATTTTGCTTGAATTTCCGGAATCGTCGGCCATCTTATGAAGAGCGAACTGTTTGACTAGCCTCCTCCTCTCCTTGTTTTCCTCAATCTTGTTACCCTCCTCATCGAATTTGTTGTATTCCGGAGGTAGAACGAAATGTTCCATAAGCTTCTTGAAGCAATCTTTTTTGTTCTCTTATCGACAAAAGTGAAACCATCAATTCGTGCCTTCTTTGGCTCATTCCACTCTGGGCGGTGATCGAGACGTTGTCTCTAACAATGGCTCCGCATTGGCTGACAAACTTGGTGGCGTTCTTGCGGGGCTCCAGGTGACCTGCCGGTTACCTTTGTCGACAACCTCGATGGTGCATGTTTCTCCTTGTTTCATCGTCTTGGTTGCGCCACGCTTTGACGACGTACTCGATTGTTTCGACGATCCGCCGAGGGCTAAAATAAGAAAGAGAGTCGCGGCGTTAGTACACACATATTTATTCAAATCAGTTAGTTTGTATCACCGGAGGCTCAATGTATATATATACCTCGGTGCGGAGGTGGTTGCTACTTCCATTTGAAGATCGTCGTTTATCGACATTTCTTGACATCTTCTTCGACGGCGCCCTTCATCTTCACCGTCAAGGTTCGAGATAAGAAGAGATATCATCTTCTTCTTCTCCGGTCGGCACATATTGAATATCGCCGTTTATGATGCCGAACATATGTGCTTCACCGTCCGGATCATAGTTGTCCATAATCGGGTCAGCTCTATCGTCCGCCATTATGTCACCCTGAAAACATGTAGTAAAACAAATTAATTAAGTGAAGAAGGGGCGGTGGCGGTGGCGGTGGCGAAAGGCGGTGGCAAAAGGAGGGCGGCGAGGAAGGGGTGGGAGAGGGTGTCGCGGTAGAGCGCGAGGCAGAGGCGTGACGACGGCGTCACGGAGAGGGAGGCGAGGACAACACACATGTATAACCCTCGCCGCCCCTCTTATAAAATTCTAAATACATAGCAGGCAAGTGCATAACAGGTCAACAGACAGAGCTAGACGTGTTCTAACGCAGCGCTAGGCGATACCGGCGAAGGGGGAAACATCCGGGAAAGTTTTCCCGGTTCCGGACAGATGAACCGGAGAGGACGAACGGTCTGCGTAACCGGATTCGTCTCGTCGTTCTGAGCAACTTTCATGTACAAAGTTTTTCCATCCGACCTACGGTTTATTTTCTATGATTTTCTAAAGTTTTATTGATATATTGTAATTAAAACTAATTCGAGAATAAAGATTAAATTGCTACTAGTGTTAACATAACAGTTTTAACTAACAGACTATTAGTGTTAACATAACAGTTTTAATTAGGTTAATTAAACTCAACTATTTAAGTTAATTAATTAATTAATTAATTAATTAATATATTTTTATTATTCTTTTTTATTAGGTATTACGGCGCGGGCGTCGGGTTACTGGCGCGCGTGCGGCGCCAGCTTGCCAAGCGCCGCCCGTGCCAATCAAGGCGTGTGGCGCCGGCGTTGGCAAGACAGCGCGGAAGAGGCCACGGCGGGCGGCAACCGACGCAGGGAGTCATGACCCGCGCCGCCATCTGAGGCGGGCGGCGAGACGGTGTCTGTGCTCGAGGGCTAGGGGCTAGGCGGCGGAAACCCTAGGGCGTCGGCGAGGGGTTCTGGCGAGGGCGACGGCGGGCGGCGCCGAGGGCGACGGCGACGGGCGGCGCCGAGGGCGAGGGCGACGGCGGCGGCGTCGAGGGCGCGGCAAAGGGAATCGGAGAAGACGAGAAACGGGAACAGTATTTATAGCCCCCTTTAGTCGCCCAAATGTTTAGTCCCACCTCGCTAGTTGAGAGAGCTCGAGAGTGGTTTATAAGCGCTGCGCCACCCTCTCGAGCTCCTCTCAACCGCAGGCTTTCGGCCTAATCATTACTAGCTATGTGCTGTGGGCCTACTTGGCCTCCTGTGGGCCTGAATCACAGCCCATGTAGGGTTTCTAGTCGTATTCAGGCCGTGGGGGACCCGGGGGGGCACTATTTTTTCCAGTTTTTTGTTTTGTTTTCTGCATTATTATTTATTTTTTGTTGTTTTTGCTTTATTTTTTAATTCTTTTTGCTTTTAGTTTTAGAAAAATTATAAACTTTCTGTTAGTGCCATTAGTTTTCAAATTTGAAAACACTTTTTTGTTTTCTTTGTTGCTTTATTTATTTTATTTTGTTTCTACTTACAACAAAATACTTATTTTTGCTATTTTAGTTTTCTGCATTATTATTTATTTTTTGTTGTTTTTGCTTTATTTTTAATTCTTTTTGCTTTTAGTTTTAGAAAAATTATAAACTTTCTGTTAGCGCCATTAGTTTTCAAATTCGAAAATGGACACCAAACACATCACGGGTAATATAATTCACATGATCCATTCAACAAAGTTTGGTACAATAAATTATTACACATCATTTCTTCCCTTGTGTCCCTGCTTGCTTACGATTGTGCCGTATCCATGGAGCATCCTCATCATTTAACTTAATGCTTGGGTCGGTGTTCACTTTGAAGGGCGGAATTTCAGCAAACATATTATAATCTTGACATGTCTGTCTTGTCCTCCACTCCCACGATGTTTCTTTTCCCTGAAAGAACAATGTGGCGCTTTGAATCATCGCATGATGTACTGATCGTTTCTTATCTTTCCGTTTCCTCGGTTTGCTACTCATGTCCTTCACATAGAAAACCTGAGCGACATCTTTCGCTAGGACGAATGGTTCGTCAAGGTAACCAAGATTGTTGAAATCCACCATTGTCATTCCGTATTGCTGGTCCACCTTTACCCCACCTCCTGTTAGCTTGAACCATTTGCACCGGAACAAAGGGACCTTAAAGGAGGGTCCATAGTCAAGTTCCCATATCTCCTCTATGTAACCATAATATGTGACCTCTTGCCCATTCTCGGTTGCTGCATCAAAGCGGACACCACTGTTTTGGTTGGTGCTCTTTTTATCTTGGGCGATCGTGTAAAATGTATTCCCATTTATCTCGTACCCTTGGAAAGTCGTTATAGTCGAAGATGGTGTCTTGGCCAACATGTACAGCTGATCTACAACATCATTGTCATTCATTAAATGTTTTCTCAACCAACTGCCGAAAGTCTCCATGTGGGCCTTCCTAATCCGAGATTCAGGCTTCCCGGGTTGTCGAGCGTAAAATATTCTTGTGTTTCTCAAAGTACGGAGCCACCAAGCTGGAATTGGTCAAGACAGTGTGGTGTGCTTGATCGAGGAGAATGGCCGTCCATACATATCGTTGATTTCATTCCGATCGTGCCTTTTCCACTTAGTCTCCCCTCGTGCCGCGATCGAGGAAGACCAATCGGCTTAAGGTCAGGAACAAAGTCAACACAAAACTCAATTACCTCCTCATTTCCATAGCCCTTGGCGATGCTTCCTTCCGCCTAGCACGGTTACGAACATATTTCTTTAATACTCCCATGAACCTCTCGAAGGGAACATATTGTGTAGAAATACAGGACCGAGAACGAAAATCTCTTCGACTAGGTGAACCAGGAGGTGCGTCATAATATTGAAGAAGGATGGCGGGAACACCAACTCGAAATCGACAAGACATTGGATCACATCGTTACAGTAACCGTGGTAGAACTTCCGGATTGATTACCTTCGAGAGATTGCATTGAGGAATGCACATAGCTTCACAATGGCTACTCGAACATTTTCCGGCAGGAGCCCCCTCAAAGCAACCGGAAGCAATTGCGTCATAATCACGTGGCAGTCGTGAGACTTCAGGTTTTGGAACTTTTTCTCCGCCATGTTTATTACTCCCTTTATATTGGACGAGAATCCAGACGGAACCTTCATACTGCTCAGCCATTCAAAAAAGATGACCTTCTCTTCTTTGGTCAGAGCGTAGCTGGCACGACCTTGAAACCATTCCGGAGGCTGGTCATCCGGGTCTTTCATACGTTGGTGGTCCTGCCGTGCTTCCTTTGTATCATTTGTCTTCCCATCCAGGTCCAAGAAGCTTAGGAGGTTCACGCAAATATTCTTCAGAACGTGCATCACGCCGATTGCAAGCGGACATCTAGGACTTTCCAATATTCTAGCTCCCGAATATAGATTTCTTCTTCCACATGGCTGCGTGCCCGTCGGCTCCCTTCGAACTGATTGTCCGCCAGACCCTTTCCAAAGATGACTTTCAAATCCTTGACCATATCAAATACCTCAAGACCAAGCAGTTCCGCAGCTTCGCCGGTGATCTGCCTTGCCGTTGTAATGCTTGCCTTTCTTTCTTCGATGAATTTTCGGAAGAAATCGACGATGCCCAAGGTACACGTTCTTCTTACAATTTGGCAAATGTACACTTTCAGTCTCATGTAAGCAGTGCGTGCATGCATTGTATCCCTTATTTGACAGTCCCGAAAGGTTACTAAGAGCAGGCCAATCGTTGATGGTTACAAAAAGCAACGTCAGAGGTCAAATTCCTCTTGTTTGTGCTCATCCCACACACGGACACCACCCCACAGCTGTAAAAGTAAATCAACTAATTTCCTTATTTACACAACGATGTCGTAGCCGGGTTGCTTCTGACCTTGTATGAGCACTGGCATCATAAAGAACTTCCGCTTCAAGCACAACCAACCAGGAAGGATGTAGATGCATAGAGTCACTGGCCAGGTGCTATGTCTGGAGATCTGCTCGCCACAAGGATTCATGCCATCCGTATTTTAGCGCAAATCTTATGTTCCTTGCGTCGGCTGCAAAATCTTTGAACCATCTGTCGATCTTTCTCCATTATGCTCCATCTGCGGTGTGTCTCAACTCCCGTCCGACTTACGGTCCTCTTTGTGCCATCGCAACAACTTGGCATGCTCTTTGTTCCTGAACAGACGTTTCAACCGTGGTATTATAGGAGCATACCACATCACCTTGGCGGGAACCCTCTTCCTGGGTTTCGGCCCTCAACATCGCTACCGGGGTCATCGCCTCGATCTTATAACGCAATGCAAAGTGCATACCGGGCATTCATTCAAATTCTCGTATTCACGCGGTAGAGGATGCAATCGTTGATGCATGCATGTATCTTCGTAACCTCTAAACCTAGAGGGCGTACAACCTTCTTTGCTTCAGACGTCTTGGCGGGCAACTCGTTATCCTTTGGAAACATATTCTTCAACATTTTCAAAGCAAGTTTTCAAATGCCGAGTCAGCTACACCTGCCTCTGCCTTCCATTTCAGCAAATCCAGCAGTGCAGCCCAGCTTTTTCGCACCATCGTCGCATCCGGGTACAGCGCCTTTCTGTGATCCTCTAACATGCGATCCAAATTCTCCCTCTCCTTTTCAGTTTCGGGCGTCTCCGTGCATCAGCAATGGTCCGACCAAGATCATCAACAGGATCATCACGTGCCTCTTCTTCACCTTCCCCTTCACCTTCAAAGATCCTCCATGAAAGTATCACCGAAATGAGCAAGATAGCTTTCATCGATGAAATCATCCCCTTCTTCATCTTCTTCCATTATAACCCCTCTTTCTCCATGCTTGGTCCAACAATTATAGCTTGGCATGAAACCCTTCAAGCGGATGCATGTGAACAACTCTTGAGGAAGAGTAACCCTTCTCATTCTTACAGATAACACATGGACAGATAACAAAACCCCCGCTTGTTCGCATTAGCCACTACGAGGAAATCTTTCAAACCCGTAGTGAACTCGCCGGAGAGTCGGTTACCGTACATCCATTGCCGATTCATCTGCATTATTATAATATAAAATATATAATTAACCATCATGCATTTGTTAAACTAACTAGCTACAAACAATATAAATTAAACAATGAACTACACACATGCATATTGACACATCAAAGGTTCATCAAGTTGCTAACCATGATCGAAGAGTGTGGCTCCAACACTTCATGTCATGTTTGTTTCATGCTCTTGGGGCATTTCATCAAACACCTTATGTGCATAAGAGGAACCAAAAGCAAACCTACACCCACTTGTGAAGAGAATGGCTCCAAATGGCTAAGTGTTGGCTGCTGGATGGGTATATATAGGGAGGGGCTTTAGTTGCGGTTGGCACAGCAAACCGGGACTAAAGGTGCCGAAGGCCTTTAGTCGCGGTTGTCACTGCCAACCGCGACTAAAGCCCCTCACGTGCACCACCGCCACCGAGCGCCTGGGCCCAGGCCTTTGGTCGCGGTTCACCTCCCGAACCGCGACTAAAGGTCACATTAGTCGCGGTTCCTACAGCTTCGCGACTTATGGGGCTGGACGGAAGCCTGTTTTTCCACCAGTGTCTGCCTTTGCATTAAGAAGAAGAGAATTGACCACTTTATAAGGAAAACTAGCCGAAAACCGATACAACGACACACACCAGCCCCGGGGCTGCGTACCTAACGAGCCGACTTCCCTGTCGCCCACACGACCAGAGTTGCCACCCCACCACACGACCCGGAGCCGCCACTCCGGCTTACAAACCACTTAAACTCACACACGTCGGCCCCGAGGCCGCACTCCACACGAGTCGACGACTCTGCCGTCCACGCGACCAGAACCGACACTCCACAGCACAGAGGTGCTCTCCGGAGCCGCCGCTCCGACTTCCCCGCCGGCCCCGAGGCCGCGCTCCACCTGAGCCGAAGACGCTGCCGCCCACGCCAGATCCGACACTCCACAACCTTGTTCTCCGGAGCCGCTCCGACTTCCTCACCGCCCCGAGGCGCGCGACACGCCCCGACGATGAACCCGCAAAGCCACCCGAGCCATCGCGGCTGACGAAGGACCAGACCTCAAGGCGCCGCCCAAGAGGGAAGCGACAAGTACGCCGCCGACGCCTGGCCCGACCAAGGTCGAAACTTGGGTTTTCACCGGAGAGCCCGAGACCGAGGCGACAATGGTGGTGAAGGGGCTCCACGACGACGCCTCAAGGAGGAACGACGTCCTAAGACGCTGCCGACGCCGGGCAACGACCGAGGTCGAGCTAGGCTTTCGCCGGAGCTCACCAAGTCCATCCTCACCACAGCCTGCCCAAAGAAACCGTCTCCGGCAACATGCCGCCGCCCACGCCAAGCCACGTGACCAAGCACGCAGCACGCCGCCGCCAACCACCACCGGCTGCAGAAACCATTGCAGCCCACCACGCTCCACAAGCCGGGTCTGGGAGGAAGTAGCGCCGCGAACACAGCCCCCGGCAGGACCACCCGCACCATGCAAAGGCCACAACCCGGGGTGCCCAGCAGCCCAAACCGGCACCACGCCGGCCGGGGCACACAACAACACCTTCCCAGAGGGCCGGCTCTGTCAAACAGCTCCGCCAAGCCAGGGAGGCCGGAAGCTGCAGCTCCAGATCCACCCACGGCCGCCCTGAGCCGCCCACCACCACGCTGCGTCCCGCCGCCCAGCTGCCCAGACGGCCAGCGCCGCCGCATCCCGCCGACGGCTGCGCCCCGCGGATCCGGGCACGAAGCCCGCAACCACCGCCAATCGGCCCGCCGCCACGACTCCACAAGCGAGGAGGAGGGGAGGACGACGCCGCAGTCAGGGCCGCCGCCCAAAGACTCCAGCGCCACAGCGTGAAGAGGCCAGGAGGCCAGATCCGCCCCGGCGCGTGGCCCTGCGAAGCACGCCGAGCCGTCCAGCGCGCACGGCAGAGCAAGGAGAGGCCCGCCGCCTATTACATCTGGCCCTTTCCTTTTTTCTGCTAGCGAGCATACATCGCGTGTTACGAGCCGGGATTGAACCAGCGCTTCCCGAATTTTCGTCCGGATAGATACCTATCAGATCGCGACTTTGATTTCGCAGTTCAAGAGGAGACCCCCTACATCTGCGGGCTGGCGGTCCTGCCGGCCAGCCGACACAAAATCCAATTAACTTAAACCTGATTGCCCTAGTAGGAGTCAGAATAAGGTTGAGGCTTGAAGACAAGCAACTGACATCTCGGATCTTGCCATTGCCGACGGCGGCGAGGGGGGCGGGGGCTAAGTGGAGGGGGGCGGCGGCGCGCAAGGTTTCGCCCGAGTCGCCCCCTCCTGGAGAGCGACGCGAGCGACTTTTTCCTGAGATCATAATTTACATACTATCTACTTCCAATACGGACTACATGCGTAGAAAAATGAGTCAATCTGCACTGAAAAAATGTGTATAATATCTAGTTCCTATTGAAATCTCTAGAAAAACTTATATTTAAGAAACGAAGGAGTACAAATTTCTGAAAAAAAAAACAAAGGTGCAAAATGGGATTTCAGCTGACTGGCCCACTGTTTGCACGGAAAGGATATAGGCAGTAGTCACCAAATTGAACCATCAGTTATCACTTATCAGCGGTCTTTGTGGTTTATGCGTCTATGAAAATCTATGAAACCAGAGTCCTAGCTCCCTCGGACACTCGTATGCCGCAGCTACTTCCTTCAGATAATCAGGCACAATACTGTCGCTAGTTAACTAAGAACTGTATTTTCCCATATCAGCGAAGCAACAATATTATCTTACATCCACGTCTTTGGGCAGGACACACGCCATTCACCTTCAGAGATCTGCGCTTGGCAGCAGCGTCATGACGCGCTCTCGGCAAACTTGCCCTGCACATACATGTCCTAACTCACAACCATTAGAGAGAGCAATGCGTACCGTCGACAGTGCGTGCAACAGGTGAGCCGTGAGCGCATTCACCGTCCCGGGGTCCAGCGCGCCGTTGAACCTGGCGACGGTGCTCTCCCACAGCCCTGCTACCTCTGACGCGGCAAGCGTCTTCCGGGCGACGAAAGCGGACCCGCGGAGCGCACAACCTCAGAGCCCCTCCCCACAGTTGCGAAACATTGAATCCTTGCAGCCCAGCGCCCCAGCCTAATCGGTTGTCAGTACCATTTGCACCAGACGTCCAAACTGACCCGGGCAGATACAGCGCTCCACATCCAGCATGGCCGTCGGGCAATTGGATCACGCTGCCACATAGGAATCCCTAACGCCGTCGTAGGCGATGGAGGAGCTAGAAGTAGAGGCGACGTCAGTCTTACAGCGAGCCCCCCTGCACCGCAGAGGAGAGGACGCGAGCGAAAGAGCCTTGCCGGCGCAATCCACTTCGCTTGGATCTGGCCTCTCGTCGGAGGCCGCCAGGATCGCCCTGGAAGAAACGAACTGTTTCTGGATGGCTGGGTTCCTGGCGCTGATCTAGGCGGTGCGTGGCGTGTGGACTCTAGAGAAGGCGACGCTGGCCGGCGTAGGAAAGGGAGATGAGCAACACACGCCCATGTTACCGCAGTAGCCGAACACCTCGCGTTGGCCCGCCAGGCCGCCACCGCCGACCGAGCCCCTGCCGCCAAAGTTGCCGTTCGAGTCGAGGCGCACGAAGCGCAGCATGTCGCCACTCTCTCCGTAGTTGCTGCTGTAGGCAACGACAACAGGGTCGGAGAGCGTGCCGTCGATGTGGGAGACGATGCGTTGGTCTGCATCTTGATTCTTGAGCGTCGGGTAGCTGACCGTCTTGTTGGCGGTGAAGGTGAAATTGTAGCCCTCGTTGAAGTAGGCAACGGTGGCTCACCTGAGGGTGAGGTTGCCGGTGGCCGTGTCGACGGTGAAGACATAGGGGCCGGATGAGAGGTTCCAATGGAGGCTAAGCTTTGCGACATGACCAAAGACATCGAAGGACTGCCACAGGACGCCCGCCAGGCCGCCACTGAGTTCTTGACCGCGAGGTTGCCGCTCTTGGAGGGCGACGGTGGTGCCGCTGGAGCCGTTGACCAACTCCAGGTCGCCGGTGGACGACAGGCAGAGCGAGCCCCCACAGTCGATGGATGCGCCGGCGCCCGCGGACCGGACGGAGATGCTGCTGGCGTCGGTGACCAGGGCGACGAAGAGCCAAAGCGCGGCCTGGGATACCTTAGTGGCGAGCGAGAAGGTGGAACTGGGCGACGACCACGCGGCCGAGTTGCCGCCCAGCGAGAGGGAGCAGCCCAGGGCATGTCCTTGCCATGGGACACGAAAGGGAGGAGCAGGAAGCAGAAGCAGCGGATGACGGCAAGATCCCACCGGGGCGCTCAAACGCAAATGAGCAAGTAGCACGTATCGGGATGGAAGGAGAAGCAGCAGGAAAGGCCATATTTATAGGAGCTTCGTGGGAAAACCAATTCGAGCACGACCACCTAGACGTGAGATGACCAGAAGGCGCGGCCAAAGCGGCAACCGCGTATTATATAGGCTATGCAGCAAGCCAACGGCGTAGACGAGAAACGACCAGAACACACGAATCGAAGCGGCAACCGCCTACATGTAGTCAAATCAAATCAGCCAATCGGTTCAGCCCCGTATGCACACATGCAGTCCAATGAAAACAGTGGATCTAGCGCACATGCACAACGATAGAAAAATCTGATACGGAAACCTGCTAGATGCACACGAAAACGCACCCTACCAGGTCCCCTAATAAAACACGTGGCATGTTTCAGTTGGTCAGATTTTCACTGATAGAAAAAAGTCAAAAAAACAGGGTAAATCAAACCTATCTAGATTTAGTATATTAAGAATTTTCTCACATCTATTAGCTAGTTTTTACATTTTAGTTATGATAATAATAGTGGGGGAGGAGTGTGATGAGGACGCTGAGTGACAAGTAATGTCTCAGTGATTTTCCTTTGGGAATGAGAAGCACAAAGAACATAAACACCTACGGCTTCAACCTCCTATCCCTAAGGCGGGGTACTTCTCGTTAGGCCAATTTAGCAAACTAAACTCTAGCGGCGTTTGAGAGAGATTAGGCTCCCCGGCTATTGACCACACACTCGGGTCGAAAAAGGAGTGATAGGAAAAGACTTTGCAACGACTAGGAAGAAATCATTGATTATAAAACGACTCATATAAATTTAAGAGCCCCCAGGTGACTTAGGTAAAAAGAATTTTTATGTATAATGATCGTATGTACCGAAGTACTTGTATCATATATGTGTTCACCCGAACTTTGAACGCGTCTTAACCGACCGTCGGCTTCTCCCTCTTCGGTCAAGGACAGAAAAGTGTTATGTACTCCACCTGTCGAGAATATCAACGGTGTTTCCGATAACCAGGTAATCAGGCCATAAGGCTGTAACAGACAAAGCACGCTCAGGGAACTTATGATATATATTACTGATAAAGTGTAAGAAGCATCTTCGAAGAAAATAGTACCCCCACCGATACCTTTCTTCGGTGCTCATTATTACTATAAGACTTGTGCAATAGATTTTTTGTACTCATGAGTTTCGTTGTGTGCCGACCATAATTGGAAACAATAAGAGCGCTAGCTTTCGGCTTCACCCAGTCTGAGGTCCGGCTCGAATGACCCGATCGTGACAATCGCAGAGGTGTTCCCTTTACTCCCTAGCCGAACAATCGGGAACGTAGGGGTAAACACAGGAGCGAGGCAACCCAGCTTGCAAATCGCTTAAGTCAACATGGTGCATATTCTGGCGTAATACACGAACAAGGAACGAAGCCGTACAAGTATAATCATATGCAAGAGGAAAGGCTTCATAAATGAAGCCCCCAAGTAAACGAGGTATTTGAATTTGTGTGTCACCAACAAAGTTTTGACAAGGAAGTTTTACAAAAAAACTTTTTGCCTAAAAAAGTATAATGCTTGGTCGAACCGAACAAAATTTGAAAACTGGTAGTTTTTGAGCATGAAATCGACTTAGCTGGTTAATGTGTTCGGCATCGATGACGCGGTCCGAGCTTGGTGCGGGACAAGGTCTCGGCCCCCAAGCCCGATGTGGCAGAGCGAAGAGCTCGGCACTTCGAAGAGATGAAGCCTCCAAGCCCGATGTGGCCGAGCGAAGAGATCGGCACTCTGAAGAGGTGAAGCCCCCAGTCTAACTGAGGTGATGGAGCAGGTCGGCGGGTGACACCGGGGTCTCCGACTGAGTAGCTAGGTTGACGAAGCGACGACGCGGGGTTGCCAACAAAGGGCAACGCGCCAAGGTGACAACACAATTTGGTCGACGGAGGCGACAGCGCGGCTCAGTCTAAGTCGATTGGCTGCACAGATAAAATAGTGCCAACCAAAAGTAATGACAGATAATAATGTATATAAAAAAACCTTCTACTTAATTAATATTAGTGAAGTAAAAAATAAAAGGAATATGGACGGAGCGCCGAGGTTGCGGCGGAGCAGAGATGTTGATGCATGGCGGTCATCCGCTGGGCGACGGCATCAAGCAGATGATATTGTGACCAAGTTAGTCGCGAAACTTGAAGCCGCCAGCAGACGATGCTGACCTAGGGCGGTAACGACGAGGCCAGGTTGTACGCGATAGTGACCGACCTGTGGAAAAACATAGGCGACCGAAGTAATAAATTCTAAAAATTGTTCGTACAACATTAGTACTAGGATAATATCACCTCGATGTTTAACGTGAGGATAACATGGACAAGACAAAGCCCCTTTTTTTTCTTAATCATCCTCGATTGAAGTGCCACAACTAGCAGCTCTGGTTAATTGCTCCACGATTTAGAAAGATAGAAAAAGTATTAAGGAAACGTGGGCTATCTAGATGCTGGATTTATGAAGAAAAAGACAAGAAATCTTCCTTGGATTCATGCCGCTTTGAGCCGGATTGTTCTCCGCTTCGAGTAGCACTAGTTGCCGTGTCTACTAGCCTTTTGCTAGCTGTTCATACGGACAGATCATGGTTTGCTGAACTTTGCGTGGTACGCGGAAGCAACGGAGCTTCATTGATATGAACTAGGGATATCTGCACAAGAGCAATCGGTCAGACCCATAGATTCAGTGTCACGGTTATTTACGTGCGTGTTTGCTTCCGGCTGTATTCATCCAAGCATAATTCTCAGTTCAAGAATCGGGCAGGGGCAGCAATGAAACTGTTACAATTAATTAAGAAGCAAAAATGCAGACGGCTCATGGCTTTGACTGAAAGCTCAAACGGAATCATACGTGGTAACCAGATGGCCAGCTCGTGGTATACTCGTTCTCCGCCTCCCGATCACCGTGGTCGCCGAGCCGGAGCATGAAGGCAAGGGTGAGCACGACCCACTGAAGCACAAAGATGGCGGCGCCCAGGCCGCCAACCAGCTTGAGAGTGGACCACCCATCATCCACCCGGACGATGGACTGTAGTTTGGCGAGGAACTTGTTGGAAATATGAGCAATTTACTGAATGATTTTATTAATAAAAATACTAGATAAAGCATGACTAAAATAGGAAATATAAAGCAAGTCATGCAATCTGACAGAAAGAAAGTAAACATCGTCTGCATATATGAACTGGAGCTAAACACATCTAGATCAGACACTAGATGAAGTTGCTTATACGAAACAGAACCTAACATATGTAGGGCAGAAACTAGGGCCAAGAACTGTAGCAGGACTTTTAACAGAAAGGAGAAGAACACGTATGGCACAGCGGCAGCAGAAGTGCTGGATTTGGGGTCGGTGTCCTCGCCTGCCATGACGTCGAGGAGGTCGTGGAGGTCGGGGAAGAAGTCGTCGGCGACCGGATCGTCCGTGATGAAACAGCCAGTAGTCGCGATGAGCGCTCCCCAAAAACCAAAATCACCCTTCTCCCGTACAAGACTCAAAAGGTGCGGTTTCGGAGGCCTACTGTCCCGACTCACGGTGCACGCCGCAAGCCGGGATGAGGAAGACAGCAGCAGCGCAGAGATTGGAACCGGTGGCGAGAGGAAGGAGAAGTTCTGGTGTGTCTCTCTGAGAGGAGCGACCTCCCTTTTATAGGCGCAAGAGAAGGAGGCGAGAGGGCAGTGACGGAAGCTGAAACGAAGAGACGAAGACGAAGCGAACTGCCAGCAGCCAAAGGGCTGCACCGTTCGCATTCAAACTCCACTATAGCAAAAACTTTTCAGCTTCCGTGTGACCTTTCGTACATACTTCATAGAACAAAAGTCCCTTACTGACCATGAGCCAAAAAAGGATCAGAAGATATGATGGCACCCATGTAAACATAGCAAGTTATATGACAGATTCAGACTTGGTGAAAAATAACAGCATATGACAGAAACAGCGATAAGTAGGCATGTCCGTGAGCTTGAATCACTCACCACAGAGCAATACATGACATGGCAAGGTAACCAACATCAAGATGGAATAAATATGAATCTAAGCATGGCAATAGCATAGTCATAGGGCGCATGGATCCCTAGCAAAACACACGGCAAAAATGAACATAATGTTAACAGGCTGACAACAACATTATTTAGCAACTTGAGAGCAAGATTACAACAACCTACAGCAGGCTATAAATACAACCAGGGGCATGGATGGATAGAGCATGTCATGTATAACAAAACATCCTTAATGAACATCTCCAGATTATGCATAGAACTCATGGTAGCAGCAAGATTATATGGCAACAAAATATAACAGACTCAGACTTAGCAGAAATCACTAAGTCACAGAAATCAACATCCCGGAGGCTACTTTGCATGCTTGTGCTAGTCACCACATAGATCACAGAAAAATACATGGCATACACCCCTGTAAAGATGACATGGCATAGTTCAAAACACATGTAGAGCTCATGCTCATAGGATGGACACATCAAGTGCAACAAAAATGACAAACCACTCGGGGTAAATTGCCAATAATAAGGTTTTTGGGTTGTTGGAAATATGAGCAATTTACCGAATGATTTTATTAACAAAAATACTAGATAAAGCATGACTAAAATAGGAAATATAAAGCAAGTCATGCAATCTGACAGAGAGAAGGTAAACATCGTCTGCATATATGAACTTGAGCTAAACACATCTAGATCAGACACTAGATGAAGTTGCTTATACGAAACAGAACCTAACATACGTAGGGCAGAAACTAGGGCCAAGAACTGTAGCATGACTTTTAACAGAAAGGAGAAGAACACGTACAGCACAACGGCAGCAGAAGCGCTGGACTTGGGGTCGGTGTCCTCGCCTACCATGTCGTCGAGGAGGTTGTGGAGGTCAGGGAAGAAGTCGTCGGCGACCGGATCGTCCGTGATGAAACAGCCAGTAGCCGCGCTGAAAGATCGAGGATGTCGCCTAGAGGGGGGGGGGTGAATAGGCGCTTTAAAATAATTACGGTTTAGGCTTGAACAAATGCGGAATAAACCTAGCGGTTAATTTGTCAAGCACAAAACCTACAACAACTAGGCTCACCTATGTGCACCAACAACTTATGCTAAGCAAGATAAGCAACTATGCGATAGCAAGATATATGACAAAGAACAATATGGCTATCACAAAGTAAAGTGCATAAGTAAAGGGGCTCGTAAGAGATAACCGAGGCACGCGGAGACGACGATGTATCCCGAAGTTCACACCCTTGCGGATGCTAATCTCCGCTTGGAGCGGTGTGGAGGCACAATGCTCCCCAAGAAGCCACTAGGGCCACCGTAATCTCCTCACGCCTCGCACAATGCAAGATGCCGTGATTCCACTAAGGGACCCTTGAGGGCGGTCACCGAACCCGCATAAATGGCAACCCTTAGGGGTGGTCACCGAACCCGTACACTTTGGCAACCCTTGGGGGCGGTCACCGGAACCCGTCAAATTGCTCGGGGCGATCTCCACAACCTAATTGGAGACCCTGACGCTTGCCCGGAGTTTTACACCACAATGATTGAGCTCCGAACACCACCAACCGTCTAGGGCGCCCAAGCACCCAAGAGGAACAAGCTCAAGGGCACCAAGAACCCAAGAGTAATAAGCTTCTCAACTTGTAACTTCCACGTATCACCGTGGAGAACTCAAACCGATGCACCAAATGCAATGGCAAGGGCACACGGAGTGCCCAAGTCCTTCTCTCTCAAATCCCACCAAAGCAACTAATGCTAGGGAAGAAAATGAGAGGAAGAACAAGAAGGAGAACACCAAGAACTCCAAGATCTAGATCCAAGGGTTTCCCCTCACTTAGAGGAGAAAGTGATTGGTGGAAACGTGGATCTAGATCTCCTCTCTTTTCCCTCAAGAACTAGCAAGAATCATTGGAGGGATTGAGAGTTAGCAAGCTCAAGAAGGTCAACAATGGGGGAAGAACACGAGCTCAAAGGATAAGGTCCAATGGGGAAGAAGACCCCTTTTATAGGAGGGGAAAATCCAACCGTTACTCCCTTGAACAGCCCAAGACAGAGCGGTACTACCGCTAAGGAAGGGCGGTACCTACCGAGGGCGGTACTACCGCTTCCCTACCTAGCGGTACTACCGCTTAAAGAGAGAGGCAGGCCATCGGGCCACAGAGCGGGTACTACCTGCTGAGTAGAGCGGCATTACCGCTTCCTATCGCCGCAATTAGTGCCGCAAAAACCCGACACGAGAAAACATCGCCTCGAATCGAGGCGGTAGTAGGCGCGGTACTACTGAGGTAGTATAGTCGAAGCCCATGAGCGGTACTACCGCTCATCGGAGCGGCATTACAGCTGGAGCGGTACTACCGCTGTGGAGCGGTACTACCGCTTAGGGGCTTCGGCGGTACTATCAGTAGGTCGCGGTACTACTACCGCACAGGGCTAAACCGAACAACGAGAGAGGGGCAGCTCCAAGGAAAACCAGAACTGCCATAACTTCTGCAAATGAGCTCCGAATTGAGCAAACTCAAGCTTGTTTGAAACAAGACAACGAGTAGCATCAAAACAGCGACCCTCCAACATCGAAGGTATAGTAAGAAGAGGCAGGGGAGGTATGCTTAGCAAACAAAGGAGTGAAACCTCCAACCGAGAAGAACCGGCATACCCTCCAACATCGAAAACATCATAGAAGATGCATGAGAACTCCGTTTTCGATGAACTCGAGCTTGTCATAAAAATGACCATAAGCTCCAAATCTCACAAGGATAAGAACCAAACAAGAACCAAAAAGGATGATGCAAGGATGCAATGGTTTGAGCTCTCTACGAACGATACGATCAAGCAACTCATCGAGATCCCCCCTTGATAGTACGGCAAACGATCCTATAACCCGGTCTTCCACAACTACCATGAGACCGGTAAAATAGAAAACCTATCAAGGGCAAACCTTTGCCTTGCACATGGTCCACTTGAGCTAGATGATGACGATCTTGACTCCCTCAAGTTGGACCACCTTTCTTCATTGCATTGGCGGGATGAAGACTAGTTGATTGCTCCCCCATACTCTACTGTGGGTGAGCCTCTCTTCCGCTCATCTTCACAAGTCCATTGTCACCATAATGGACGGCAAGCTTCAAGCACTTGATCTCTTCGTGATGCATTACTTGAACTTGCACACCGCAACCTAACCCCACAAAGAACTCTCACGAAGACCATGGGTTAGTACACAAAGCGTAATGGACAATGCTTACCATACCATGGGATCACTTGATCCCTCTGTACATCTTGTACGCTTTGTGTGTTGAATCTATCCAACTCTCTTCATTTGGATGATGTCTTGAAGGTGGACATGAATGATCACACAATCTTATTCTTCAAGACATGCTTGCAATAAGCTCAACACTCACATGACCAATCTTTGGATAATTCCTTGAATAGCACCTTGGTCGACACAAAACTCTCCTTGAAACCAACACATGTACTCCAAGAAAAGCCTATGGACAAAACCTTCAAATAAACTCAAGGCAACCATTAGTCCATAGAGGATGTCATCAATTACCAAAACCACACATGGGGGCACCGCATGTCCTTTCACGCGCTGAGCGCTCCCCAAAAACCTTATCACCCTTCTCCCGTACAGGACTCAAAAGGTGCGGTTTCGGAGGCCTACTGTCCCGACTCGCGGTGCACGCTGCAAGCCGGGATGAGGAAGACAGCAGCATCGCCGAGATTGGAACCGGTGGCGAGAGGAAGGAGAAGTTCTGGTGTGTCTCTCTGAGAGGAGCGACCTCCCTTTTATAGGCGCAAGAGAAGGAGGCGAGAGGGCAGTGACGGAAGGTGAAACGAAGAGACGAAGACGAAGCGAACAGCCAGCAGCCGAAGGGCTGCACCGTTCGCATTCAAACTCCACTATTGCAAAAACTTTTCAGCTTCCGTGTGACCTTTCGTACACCAGCAGCCGAAGGGCTCGGCTCATTCCCGCAACCCGCGGCGCGCACGAGGCGTGGCGTGGCGTGGCGAGGCGGGCGGCGGAGGAGGAGCGCGCGTGGATGTCCCTCTTGTTCTCATGCTCATACAAGTGGAGAAAGAGCCTCCTTTATAAAGAGGTCCAACTCCCTCTAAACTAGCAATGTGGGACTAAACTTTAGTTCCACCTCTTGCCTTGAACAAATGGGCTGCGTGGGCCTCTAGGATTTATTAGGAATTTCTGAAATTGCTATTGGGCTAGGCCCAAATAGACAAGAATTCCAGCAGAACTTGGTCGTGCGGGTGAATGTGAACACCGCCGCAGCGCCCTGGAAGATGGCGGTGAGGACGATGCCTGCAGTGTGGGCGGTGTGCTGGGCGCCGGCGCCGACAGCAGGGGTGATGAAGGAACCTGAGCAGCCGTTGGCCGCGAAGATGGCGGTGAGCGCATGAAGAAAGATGAGGAGCAGGCCACACGGGGATGGGATAGTCATTTTACAGTGCATCCGGTCGATAAGGACCGTCCGTCGGAGCGAATTCGACGGTCCAGATCCGATGCAATACACTGATGTCACTTGTATTATACAAGACCCCGAGGGGTATTTTCGGAAGAAAAAATATTTTGAACTGATCAGATTTTCCCTCCCAAATATTTCGAGGGTTCTCGGTACGAATTTCAGGGCTATTTTTGGTTCTATTTTTATCCCATTCTCTAGGGTTTTACTCCCTCGCTGCGGCAAGATGTTGCGGAAAGATCCTCGCTGGCAGGGAGGGGCCGCGGCAAGATCCCTCGCTAACAGTGGGTTTTATCCCCGGGATTGGATCTTGCCGCGTGTCGCGGCCCCTCCCTCCCTCCACCCGAATTCACTCACGCTCTCGCAACTCCTCTTCACCGACGAACATGAGAGGACGATGACTGCCCTCCCCGCGGTAGCCGCCGGCGAAGATTCGGCGCCATCCCACCTCCCATTCCTCTATGCGGGTGCCTATAGCCACGAGGTGAGTCTCTACCTCTTTCCCACTCCCCACGTGGTTGTCTGCGTCCTCAGTCTCACCTCTTTGCCATGGCCGTAGCTTGATCTAGCCATGCATCTCGTCCGAAGGCAAGGTGGTTGGGCCTCTAGATGAATCATGTTCTCACTGTTGGCGGGGTGCTGCAACTTTAGGAAGATGCAGCCCAACGCCATGCCCAGAAGGACGTAGTTGCAGACCTGGAACGTCCTGCATGCGGCCACTTGCCCACCCGCCATTGTTGCTAATGAGTACCGATACCACGCACAAAGCTAGTTTCTTATTAATCATCCATAACTTCACAAGAAACTGAAGCAAGGAGGCTGTGAGTAGCAAGAAGATAATGGTGTCTTGCGAGTATTGGATGAAGCAGAGAGTGAGCCGAGTTCGTGTGTGTTGCTTGCTGGCAGATTCGATCAAGCTGATCGGTTAGCAAAACTAATGCTTTATTGGGGATAAGTTAGAGATGCTGTAATGTAACCATCTGAAACACCAAGCAACAACAAAAATTCAAACATGTGTGTTTGGCAATTCATTATGTTTTTTAGCAACTACCCCATCGCTAACTTCGAATCCAATTAGTCGGATGTTGCCACAGGCTTGACGTGGACTAAGCCCATATCTTCCTCAAATGCAAGTTTGTGAAAGTTGTCTCGAGAGATGCCAACCTTGATTTCTTTGAACCAGATTGTTAGCACGTGCCAATGCCAGTCAGACGGTAGGTTCCCTTTTGAATTGGGAGTCTATAACCATGCTCTAGAACTTGTGGAAGACACACGATGTCGTTAATACTGGATGTCCCCTCCCTTGATCTGCCTAGTGCAATCTCCTCGGCAGCCCTACGCCAGGTATCTGAAATACTTGAACACTAATGTGGGACTCCTCGAGTAATTCTTCCTAGTACTGATCGTTGGACAAAGCCAGGAGAAAGATTCCTCAAGATCAACATCAATGACTCTTTTTGTGGAAGTTCAGGCTCGGGTAGCTGGGGATTTTGCATACATGATTTTAATTGAGTTCCTCAGAATCAACAAACTAGCAAGCTTGATCACCTTGCTGATATTCCACAACCCCCCAATTAGCTTTATTTGAAAAAAAAAACATAGGATGTGCCATGGTTGATTGAATTAAATTGTATAGGATCCATAATGTAATCATGTACTAGAACCGCTGTTGCTTTATAGTAGCATTTTTTGAGCTCTTTTATTGTATCCCCTAATTAGTGCAGACCATCCATTCACGAAAATCCAATAGACTGTGTTGATCTATATCGGTGGTTTGGGTCAGTGGTATACCCAGCCTAACTCCGAGCAACACGAAGAGGTATATGGCCATTGAGGGTAATCTGGAAAGACTGGAGACACAGATCCCTCCTATGAGTTCCGATATTTCAGCCTCAACAAGCATGATTGTAGATTTTAGTCACTAGTTTATCCATGTAAACAAAAATAGATTAGTTCATGAATCAACAGATATATAGGCAAACATCTCTCGCATACCAGGCTTCTCTTTGAAAACAATGGCTTTCCAGGTTTGTTTGCAAACTGACACACAGATATTTGTTGCCTTCTCACCGGATGCAGCAAGTAATTACGTTAACCTTTAATCAAGAATTTAAGTACAGGAAAATGGTTTCATGCAGTCCTCCATAACGAGGCTGAAGAGCGTCGTGAGAGTGACGAGATGAACGTGGCGTTGCGAGCTCGACGAGCATGGTGGGACGGGGGCACGGGGCAGTTGTGCGGCCACAGCGGTGGCTGGTGGCAAGGATAGACAATGAGAGAACCATGGCCACACCACATGGGCCAAAATATTAGGCCATTATTTTAGTACAGATCACATCATGATATATTTTCCACTAAAGTAACATCATAATTATTTTATGAGAAAAGTCTAAAGCACCCTTAAGGAATCAATGGCTGGATCAGGTTTATATTGCTTAGTCTCCCATACCGGTATAGGGTACGATACAAAAGCTCTCTTTTCGTAGACGGAGGGTGTGATGGCGTGACTGCTGAAACCGCTCTTACTTCAAACGCAAAATAAACGACTAACACTATGGTTGGTGAAGCATTGTTCTACTAGTTATTGTTTTGCCTGTGCATCCGTCATCCATATATATTGGACTTAACCTCGGCTTCTATTCCATAGCAAGACAGAGCTGTAGTACAAACTTCCTCGCATATATTAGCTTGATTTTATCCACGATTATAATAGGCAGGGGGAAGAGTGTGATGAGGACGTTGAGAGACGGCTAACGTTGAGACACAGCTAACGTTGGTTTTTTGTGTTTTGGAATGGGATGCACCAAGAATTTAATTGTCCGACCAAGATAGAAATTAAGTTCTTGGAAAGGCTTTGGCACGAGCCAAAAGAAACGACGATGTAACCCGCATGCACTGCAGGCTGTTTTTTTTTTGAACGTTGGCAGGAGAACTGCCAAATTCGTTGATCAGAAAGAGGTATTACAAGAACACCCTCAAAGGAGGAATGCACCGCATAAAGACGAGTGCTAAAAAGAAGAAGAAAAAAAAATAGGACTGCTCGGTTTATTGAGCAAAACCAAGCAACGCCTTGTTAAACTAGGTATAAAGCATCACAACACATACAAAAGCGCCGGAAAGCCAAAACCCCACAACACACCCGGGCGGGCACTCGAGCGCCTTCGCTGCAACCAAAGTGCACACCGACAACCGTCGTCTTGTACCGGGCTGCCACGAGCATATCTACAGACATCGAGGACACCGAAAAGGAACGATATGTCCGAAAGAGCGATACATATGCCGCTCCGATCCCACGAGGGAAGTAGACATAGCTCGCCTGGTGCAACTTGCATATGAAGGTTGCTCTTGTTGCTCTCACCGTTGACCGAACGACCAGCCGCAAAGGGATGTACCACCAAAAGCTCCAAGCTCACCGAAACGCTGCCCGCTCCAGATCCACCACACCACCACTGACCAAGTGCTCCTCACACCAGATTTGCCTCCAAGGCAATGCTTCCAACAAAGTAATGACACCACTGGCGCCACCATTACACACGGTTTTCACCGGAAGACAAGAACATAGAGCAAGGAGAGGTGTCGGATCCCCTCGATGGCGCCTCCAACAAGTAAAATCACACCCAAAGGCATCATTCGCCATCAGCCCAAACCGTAGTCGAGCATGAATTTCGTCAGGGAACCGAGCACCTTGAAGGAAATATGCCCTAGAGGCAATAATAAAGTTATTGTTTATTTCATTATATCATGATAAATGTTTATTATTCATGCTAGAATTGTATTAACCGGAAACATAATACATGTGTGAATACATACACAAACATAGTGTCACTAGTATGCCTCTACTTGACTAGCTCGTTGAATCAAAGATGGTTAAGTTTCCTAGCCATAGACATGAGTTGTCATTTGATTAAGGGGATCACATCATTAGGAGAATGATGAGATTGACTTGACCCATTCCGTTAGCCTAGCACTTGATCGTTTAGTATGTTGCTATTGCTTTCTTCATGACTTATACATGTTCCTGTAACTATGAGATTATGCAACTCCTGCTACCGGAGGAACACTTTGGTGCTACCAAACGTCACAACGAATCGGGTGATTATAAAGGAGTACTACAGGTGTCTCCAAAGGTACATGTTGGGTTGGCGTATTTCGAGATTAGGTTTTGTCACTCCGATTGTCGGAGAGGTACCTCTGGGCCCTCTCGGTAATGCACATCACTATAAGTCTTGCAAGCAATGTAGCTAATGAGTTAGTTACGTAATGATGCATTACGTAACGAGTAAAGAGACTTGCCGGTAACGAGATTGAACTAGGTATTGGATACCGACGATCGAATCTCGGGCAAGTAACATACCGATGACAAAGGGAACAACGTATGTTGTTATGCGGCCTGACCGATAAAGATCTTCATAGAATATGTCGGAGCCAATATGAGCATCCAGGTTCCGCTATTGGTTATTGACCGGAGACATGTCTCGGTCATGTCTACATTGTTCTCGAACCGTAGGGTCCGCACGCTTAAGGTTTCGATGACAGTTATATTATGAGTTTATGAGTTTTGATGTATCGAAGGAGTTCGGAGTCCCGGATGAGATCGGGGACATGACGAGGAGTCTCGAAATGGTCGAGACGTAAAGATCGATATATTGGACGACTATATTCGGACATCGAAAAGGTTCCGAGTGATTCGGGTATTTTCGGGAGTACTGTGGAGTTACGGGAATTCGTATTGGGCCTTAATGGGCCATACGGGAAAGGAGAGAAAGGCCTCAAAAGGTGGCCGCACCCGTCCCCATTGGCTAGTCCGAATTGGACTAGGGAGGGGGGCACCCCCTTCCTTCCTTCTCCTTTTCCCTTCCCTTTCCTTCCCTCCTACTCCTACTACTTGGAAGGGCTCCTAGTTCTACTAGGAAAGGGGGAATCCTACTCCCGGTGGGATTAGGACTCCCCTAGGGCGCGCCATAGAGAGGGCCGGCCCTCCCCCTCCTCCACTCCTTTATATACGGGGGCAGGGGGCACCCCTTGACACACAAGTTGATCTTCGTGATCGTTCCTTAGCCGTGTGCGGTGCCCCCCTCCACCATATTCCACATCGGTCATATTGTAGCGGTGCTTAGACGAAGCCCTGCGACGGTAGAACATCAAGATCGTCACCACGTCGTCGTGCTGACGAAACTCCTCCCCGACACTTTGCTGGATCGGAGCCCGGGGATCGTCATCGAGCTGAACGTGTGCCAAGAACTCGGAGGTGCCGGAGTAACGGTGCTTGGATCGGTTGGATCGGGAAGACGACGACTACTTCCTCTACGCTGCGCCAACGCTCATTGCCGGTCTACGAGGGTACGTGGACAACACGCTCCCCTCTCGTTGCTATGCATCACCATGATCTTGCGTGTGCGTAGGAAATTTTTGAAATTACTACGTTTCCCAACACACCTATGCTGGGATGACGTCTCCAACACACCACCACCAGATCGGAGCAGCAGATGCTACTTGCTGCACCGCACAAAACTAGCCGGAGCACCGCCGGCAGCGCAAGCCCAGAGCATCCCGAAGGCACCGCCTGCACCAAGCTACCCTGCACCACCATCCCGACCAGAGCCACCATGCAATCTGCTTGCAAGTGATCACGGCCGAGCCACCTCCGGCCTCCGGCCGCCATAGCGCCAGATCCGCCGGCGAGGCCCATCGATCCGCCGCCCAGCCAGAGGTCACAAATGAGGGAGCCCGGCCCCCGCAGACCCCACGACGGTTACGCGCTGTCAAGGCTACTGGCTTCCACGCCGCAGCGATCATACTAACGGCTCCCACGCCACCAAGTGCGCGTGCTCACCAAAATCTTGGGCCGGGCGGCGGCCGCACCTCCACCGTCGCCATGGACGCGCATCGCGTAGATCCCGGCGCCTGAACCATGGATCCAAAACTTCGTGGATCTCCTCTCGCGTCCTCCACGGGCTCCTCTCGACGCTACCGCACCAACAACAGAAGTGCCCGCCGCCGCCTTCCTCGGGGCCGGCCAGGCTTCGCCGGCGGGCACCCTCTGGCGGCAGCGAGACGGGTGGGGGAAGGGGAGAACGGTGGCGGTGCTAGGGTTTGTTCCCCCCGTGTCGCCAGAGCGAGGCGACGCGGGGTCGGGCGGTTAGTACCAACTGGGAGTGCATATCAGGTGATACGGGAGCAAAAATGCTCCCATGATACGATGTGATCTTGGCCATGGGATTTTACATCCAACGGTGAGCCCAGGAGCCCCAGAACATTCTCAAAAGAGTCCTTTTGGAAGCCTAGAATCGCGTCCTGATCCGCATCCTCAGATGTTGACCGTTGGATGTGAGATCCAACGGACAAAATCACTTTGTATCATGGGAGCATTTTAGCTCCGGTATCACCGGATATTTTCCCTACCAACTGGAACTATGGTACCTGTAGTCTTTGTTTGGTCAGACATGCACTGCAGTCTGTGACAGAGGAGACTCATGGCCCATTTAGCTGGGGCTCACTGGAGCAGCTTATTGCCTCTCTGTGCTTCTCTCGTGTGACGGAAAATCTGCAGAAGAGAAAGCAGCCTCCCAAAGAGGAAGTGAAGCATATCCGGGACTGCTCCTAAAAGAAAAACAGTACTGTTGGCCGGACAAACAGATGACAATGTGGGCGATTTTTTTGACCCAATTTTGCACCCACATCCGTAAATGAAATGAATGTAAAAAAGCAACGCAATATGTTTGCCATTTCTTATTTTTTTCCGTTCAGAATGTAACTGCAATAATTAATTAAGAAACAAAAAACGTATATGACTCATGTCTGCTGGAATGTGCCTGGGCAGCATGCATGATTGACGTACTAATCAGAGCAAGATGAGTAGTAAGTGTGGTATTCCTGCTGATTGGAGTTTGGGGTTTGTTGGCAATAAGCCATGTCCCTGCGCCACGTCTGGTCCGTGGAGGGTGTGCGTGTGTGGCTGTGCGTGCGTGTATGTGTCTGGGCATTGTCCGACTACTAGTGTATAGCCTGTGTGCGTGCGTGAGTGTGTGCGCGGGTGTGCGTGTGTCTGTGCACCAGACGCGCTTGACTAGGACTAGTCTGCTGGCGAACGTGGAGGGCTGGACCAGTTGGTCTGTTGTGGGCACGCGCGCGCGCGAGCGCAGCCAATGCGGGCCGGATCGAGCGCTCGAGTGGGTAGGGACGTGGGGTGCGTGCCCTGGCGTGGCCCCGGGTATAAAACCCCTCCCGTGTGCGTTGTAACAGAGTGTGGCCTGAGTTTGTGCGGGCGTTGGTGCACGGAAAAAACCACCTGTGTCCGCAGTGTTCTCCTTCCTTCTCTTTCCTCCATTCGAGCGCAGCAAGAGAGAGAGAGAGAGAGAGAGAGAGAGAGCTAGGTCTAGCTAGGGTTTAGTCCCAACAGGGTTCATGGTAGTCAGCCAAAACGAATTGCACAGAACGATTTGTTGGTGTTTAAGCAATCAATGGACCCGTGTTCTTCAGTTTGATTAATTCTGCTTTACCCAAGTACTCCATGATTTCAAAAAAATTGTACAACTTCGGTCATTTTTCGGTCATGTTTCGCCCATTTTTCATTCAAAATTCAAAATTTGGGTTGTCCTTTTCGTCCAAGATTTTCCAAAAAAATTGTGAAATTCATCCATTTCGTTCAAGGGCACTAAAATTAGCAAAACCAAGGGCCAAATCTTGGTCTGTTCCTGGCCGGCTTATCCGTCTTTCCGGGCAGCTCTGGGCCTCTGACCCTAAAAAATTCTCCAGGCTCTAACAAAAAGTTCGGCCGGATTCAGACGTGGTAGCCAGACGGCCAACTTATAGCATATTTGCCGCCATTCTGCGACCCCTTGCCGCCCTGGTCAACCATCCGGAGCGCGAAGACGAGCACTAGGGATGCCCAGTCGAGCACGAAGACGACGGCGGACGTAGAACCACAACTCCATGAGAAATTCAGTCATGCACCCTGGAAGATGGCGGTGAGAAGAGTGTCGAATGTGCGTGCATTGTGCTGGGCTCCGGCCGTAGGTAGTTATTGTGAAGGAGAATGAGCCTAAGCAACCGGTCGTGACCAAGACGATGGTGATCGCATGGAGGAAGACGAGAAGGAGGTCGCACGGGCCTGGACGAGACAGAGCAAGAGCATGAGGAAGATGCAACCCGACGTCCCACCTAGCAGCTAGTTTCAAAACAAGAACACCGTATGCGCAGCCACTTGCCTGATGTCGGTAACTATGGTGGGTGCAAGTGAGAGTGAGTGATTACAGTAGTTACCTACAGCACCAGGTTCCTTTAAACACTCACTCTCACTCAACTGTGGTTACGAGCTGTAAGAAGCACGAAGAGGATGCATGGTGAACTTTTACATTGTTGGGTGATGGGAGAATAAGCCAACCAGATAAATTAATTATCAGAAAACACAAAAGGGTGTGACATCATCATATTATAACCCAACATGGTTGCTCCCCTTATGAGAAAGAAACCTTGATGATATCTATATGTGCGTCGTTTGTTGCCTGTAGCTACTTTTATATGAAAAGTGCGACAGATTTTTGCTGCCAGAGATGCTCTTAGTTCACAAGCAAGATAAATCACTGATGGTTGATGAAGCATTAAAGTCTTTTTTTAAGGATCATTAAATTCTTTTTATTGTTCACATGTACTTCTGGCATCCATATCTTACTTGGTCTCGCGTTCTACTCCTAAGACTAATTTCAGTGATGTGTATTTGGGAATGGGATATATCACGAATTCAGTGTCAGCTCACACTGTAGAGGCAGTTCTTTAGCATTAGGAAAAAGCAACCACGAGAGAAATTGCACGCAGCACCGAGATCGGAAGAGCTAGTCAGATGCTCCGGACTCAAAGAGCACCGAAGCCTTGGTTGTTCATCTGTACGTCTCCACTGTGGGTTTATGGCTCTCGGAGATTTTGCTCACTGAGCAAGCGAGCCAAGTTGGAGAGGGGGCCTTTTCTGAAATATTTGGGAAAATGCCATCTGTGGTCTTCTGTGGTGGAACGCACGGACATGGGCCTGGACACCAGGGGCGGAAGCTTGGCTCATAAGAGCACCCACATGCTGCTCATTAGTGAATGGGCGTTGGGCCTTTTAAGAATTGTATGCAACACAATCTTTACAAGAATATGAATGAAAAATCTCCTTCAATTCACGCACGGGTTGAAATGAGACGAATACAAACTGTAAGCAATAAAATTGGAATGTACAATCCGGCAGCAATGTTTGTAGGCGGGTGATAGGTGCCGGTCCGCTAGCCAAAACTTTCGGCCGGTCCAATGCCAGCCCTCAATTTGTATAATGTGCAACCGTCAGATCTCTTTTCTCACCCTCCCGCACTTCTTCTTCCTCCTCCCTCTTGACTCTCTCAGAAATTTGTTTTCCTATTAATTCCGCTATCAGATCTCTCTTCCCCTTGATCTTGGTATCGTCTCCGACTTGCAACAGCACATCACATGTCATCTCCCGACGTTGTTTCTGTTAGTGGCTTCGAGGCGTAGAAGAAATCAAGGTCCTCCTCCGTGCAAGGGTTACAAAAGCCAACACAGAGTTTGTGTGGCTCCTTCCATTTATACCATGGCCATCTTAGCCCCATAGCACGGGCAAACTTATCAGTGTTAAGAACCCCAAGGTCTCCATATTGCTTAGGATGACAGACAATGTCCCAGTTGACCTTGCATTTTGCCCCGGTAGATTTATCAGAACCGGACCAAAGGAAGGCTCTCTTGAGTTTGTTAATGTTATGCACGGAACTCGGAGGCACAATGAGAAGCGTGATGGCATACACCGCTTGGGATGTGATGAGAGATTTGACAAGGGGCATGCGTCCAATAATGATGATGTTTTGCCCTTCCCAAGTGACCAACTTACCCGCCACCTTGCCCTCAATGTATTGAAAATCTACCTTCTTGAGCTGCCACACCCAGAGGGGGAGTGCCAAGTATTTCATTGGAAACGAGGCTCTGGTCACCGGCTGAAAATTGGGTTGGTCGACCAATGCCTAGCATCGGTCAAATTTAAAAGATAATAACCGATCGGTAAAAGAGGTTACATGACTCAACACACAATTATGGAAACAGAATTCCTGACCAACTATTCATGATATCCGTTTCTATCTCTCCAGGCTCCTACTATAACCATGTGGCATACAGACAATTAGCTTTCCTCTTTTTTTTTGCGGGGTGAAAAGAAATCTCCATTAAGCTCACGGGGGCTTTTCAGCCGCAACCAGGTTTACAACAAAGTTCATACCGGCAGCAAGCCATACTGCTGTACGCGGGGTGCTACGGCCATAGGCGGCCAGCTCATGACTAACAATGTTCTGAGAACGGTTACAGTGAATAAAAGAGATCTCCCTAGTAGCGAGACTAGCCATGCTGCGAATCTCCTCTACTAGTGCACGACGAACCGATCTATCCCGCTGACGTCCTGTAAGCATGGCCACCGCCTCCGTGCCATCCATCTCGACCATGATCGGTAGGTTCGTCCGATACAAGGCCAACTCTAGGCCTTCTCTGCACGCCGCTAGCTCTGCCTCGGGGGCATTATTGCATGTGCGGAGCTCCCTGCATGCGCTATAGATGATGTCACCTCTATCATCTCGAAGGATCATGCCACCACCCGCCGCTTTTCGTGGCTGCGATATAACTCCGTCTGTGTTCAACCGCCCACCGGCATGTGGGGGGCCCAGCTGTCGCCTTTGTCTCCGTGCGCACCTGGGCGCATTGTGGTGATGTAATGACCACCATCTTTCCCTTCACTAGATCACCCATAGGATGTTGCTGTAAGCACAAAAGTGAGTTGATGTACCCGCGCAAAAACGCCCGGAAGCTTCGGCAGGGGATGGCGGCTTGGCATGAGTTATCTCGTTGCGGACATGCCATATTCGCCACATGGTCATGAGCACCACCAGTCTTGCCGTGTCGTCCAAGGGGTCCAACAGTGAGAAGACCCACTGGGCTCACATCATGGATGGACTCCACCTTGGGGATGTTCCACCAAAGCCATGATGCGCCAGAGCTCCCTTGCCAAGGGGCACCTGCAAAGCGCATGGAATCCGTCCTCACGTTCCATAGCACAGAGGGGGCATATGTCAGTAAGCTCGAGATGCCGTGAGAATTTATTGGCCCAAGTAGCAAGTGAGTTGGTGACGATTCTCCAGGCGAAGACGCGTACCTTCGGGGGAGCAGGGCACCCCCATATGATCTTCCAGATGGCGCGACGACCATCCGGTGCCCTGCTCGTGGCGGACGCCAATGGACGCTCGCGCTCGTCCATGGCTAGGCGGTAGGCGGACCGAACGGTGAAGATACCGTTCCTCTCTGGTGCCCATGCAATGATGTCGTCCGGGACGCGAGGCGAAGTACGGATGCTGGTGATGACATCGATATCCGCTGGGAGGAAGTAGCGATGAAGAAGGTCCGTGCGCCAGGACCCGTCGCCATCCAAGAGATCCGCCACCCTCCTGAGGCGGCACGTGCCCTGCGGGGACACGGGTTGACGCGACGGCTCCCTTGGTAGCCACCGGTCGCGCCATATGCGTATGTTTCGCCTGTCCCCGATGCGCCATATGATGCCCTTCTTCAAGAGCTCAAGGCCATGCTGAATCGCCTGCCAAGTCGGGGATGCATTCCCCGAGAAGACTGTGTCTTCGAGGCGCCCCTCTGGGTAGTACCGCGCTTTTAGAACCTGCGCACACAAGCTATTGGGATTAGTTAACAGGCGCCAGGCTTGTCTCGCTAGGAGAGCCTGGTTGAAGAGGCGAAAATCTCTGAATCCCAAGCCACCCTTGTTTTTCTGAGCTTGTATCTTCGGCCATGCCAACCAATGTGTTTTCCATTTGCCTTCCGATGCACCTCACAAAAAGTTACGTACCATCCTATTCAGGTCATTACAGACAGACAAAGGTAACTTGAAAACGCCCATGATATAAGTAGGGATGGCCTGCGCAACTGCCTTAATCATAGTCTCCTTGCCCGCGAGAGAAAGGGTGTCCCCCCATGCAATAATCCATTTCAACAACCGAGACTGCAAGTTCTGAAATTTACCACGTGACATACGACCTTCAAGCGTCGGCAGGCCTAGATACTTCTCTTCGAAGGTAATAATGCCTATATGGAGCGTATTTCTCACCACATCCTGCTGATCCGTGGGGCAAGAGGAGCCAAACAGTGTGCTGCACTTGGCCGGATTAATATATTGCCCTGTCGCATTAGCATAAATACATAGCACTTCGTGGATCTTGTTTGCTTGATCCTCCTGCGCTTTGAAAATAGCAGTGTATCATCTGCGAACAGAAGGTGAGATACGCCCGGTGCTCTGCGACATATTTTCAGCGGGGTATAATCACCTTTTTCCTCCCCATCTTTTAACAAAGCGGATAAACCATCAGCCACAAAAAGAAACAAGAATGGGGATAAAGGATCACCTTGCCGCAGCCCACGCGACGGTGCAAATGATTCCAAGAGGGTTCCATTGAATTTAACCGTGTATCTCACCGAGGTGACGCAAGCCATAATCCAGTCTACCCATCAGCGAGCGAAACCCATCTTTTTCATCATTCGGTCCAAGAAGATCCAATCCACCCTGTCATAAGCTTTTGACAAATCTAGCTTATATGCATAGAAGCTCTTACTAGGATCCTTCTTCTGCTGAATAAAATGAAAGCACTCAAAGGCAATTAGAGCATTGTCTGTAATCATCCTACCAGGAACAAAGGCACTCTGCTCAGGGGAGATAATATCATCCAGTATAGGTCTCAGCCGGTTCACTAGGCACTTCGCCACCACCTTATAAATAACGTTGCATAGGTTTATTGGACGAAACTCAGTGAGCCTCTCCGGGTACCTGTGTACGTGTGACTGCTAGACCCACCCCCTTGCTCTGCTCTGTAGCCGCTATTTTTTTTGATATGGACGGCACAATGTCGAGATTGCTGAAACTGCTCTTACTTTCCACGCAAAATAAATAAATGACCCCATGGTTGGTGAAGCATTTGAGTCGTTCACATGTACATCGGCATCCATATATACTGGACTTAGTCTCTCGCTCTCGGCTTCCATTGCTTAGCAAGGCAGAGCTGTAGCGCAGAATTCTTCCTCGCATCTTTTAACTGGAGTAGTAGTATTCAGCCACGATAGTAATAGAGGGACAAGGGCGTCATGAGGACATTGACAGACAATCTAACGTCGTTTCTTTTCTTGTTTTGGAATGAGATGCACCCAGAATTATATTGTCTGCTCATGAAAGAAATAATGTCCTTGAGAGGGCTTTTACACAGGCAGAATCAACGAACGATGTAACCCGGAAGCACTGCACGCTGACACAAAGGAGACTCATGACCCATTGAATTGCGGCCCACAGGAGCAGCGGGACGTCTACTCAGTGCTTCTCTGGTGTGATTCCATATCTCCACAGAGCACTCCAGACCTTATTAGTGTTATCTCAAAATCCGAAATAAATTTCAAAATATGTGAAATTTCCAAAAATTTGCATATTTTTTATTTCAAAGTTCACTTAATTTTAGTGAATTTAAACACAATTTAAATTTAGTTTGAAATCAGTTTTAATCTGCCCTGGAATTTTGGTGTTAAAATATTTCGGACCCACTGAAATATGTGAAATTTTAAAAATTTCACTGAAATTTCATTGACATTTTTTAACCTTGGTTGGGATCCCGTGCCAACGGAAGTTATGGCGAAGGAGAACGAGCCTAAGTAGTTGGTCGTGGCGACGACGGTGGTGAGCGCATTGGGGAATATGAGGAGCAGGCCGCACGGACCCAACACACGCACACACCCAAGGCCTAATACGTAGGAGCTGGGCGCAGCAACACCACCAGCTACCACTACAACAGCTACCAGAGTCCTCAACCGTGAACTCACCATCGTGAGGAGACGAAGCTGCATACGACAAACTGTGAGCTCCAAAGCGGCGCCATCAGGAACGTAAGACATTGGAGCATCGCCACTGCCCGATCTGAGAATCATAGTTTTCCGTGAAGCAACACGATGGGCAACAAGAGCCGTGACTCAGCGTGGACATGGTCCGGGCCGGTCCGGTCCCTCACCGAGCCGGTGCTTGGACCGGCCGCCGGCGTTCCGGACCGGACCGGACCGAGCAGCCTTGTGGTCTTGTTTTTTAGGACCGGACCGATGGTGAAGAAGCCCGAGCGAGACCGAGAGGACCGCCTAACAACCACCGGCGGCGAGGTCGTGACCATGGCGTCGGCGAGAGATAGTTGGGGGACCTAATTAGATGGTTAGATGGGGCGACAGAGGGGAAAGGGGTGGTACCTCACGGCGAACTCGATGCAGGCGTCGGGGAGGCCGGGGAAGCAGCGACCGCGACGTAATCGACGAAGAGCGCCAGCGGCCGGAGTCAGGGAAGAAGGACTATGGCGTCGGCTTCAGGATGAATCCGGCTGATTCCTTCCGCTAGGACGAAGATCTCACGACGGAGGCTGGTGGCCGCGGGTGCTATGTGGTGGTGCTCTGCTTGTGCGCGCTGGTGCTGCGTGTGCTGCTGCTACGCGCTGTTGCTGCATGCGGGTGGTGCATGCGTGCACCTGATGTGCTGGAGAAGAGATGCCCATGGAGAGCAGGTGGCCTGAGGACCTTGGAGACGACGGCGCCGCGAGCAGGGGAGATGACGGCGGCGCGAGGAGAGGTGAAGATGCGGCATTTGCTCGGTCCTGCGAGCGGTCCCGGTTAAAGACCGGACCGGACCGCTGAAGTTTCGGGCCAAAATCTGCAGCCTGGACCGGCTGATATTTTTACCGGGCCAGGACCGAGCCGGCCCGGACTGAGCGGGCCACGAGCCGGACCGACGGACCGGACCGTTTCGTCCACCCTGTGCCGTGACCATGATTTCAAGAAGGGGACGAAAATCACCGCCACCGGTCTGCCTGAAGACATAACAGGTTTCTACCCCGCGCTTATCGCCACTAGCATATGGTACGATCGCTAAACCATTCCTGCCTGACGTCCTGGCCCGTCAGCGCCAGCCCCTCCGAGCAGGAATACGAGGAAGCCCCATAGGCGCCGGCGCCGACTGGGCTTTACCCAACCAGGCCCTCTGGCGGGGCGAGGGAGGTAGAGGGGGCGGAGGAAGAGAAACGTTGCTGTGTGGAGTGATTAATTACCACAAAACCGAAAAAGAGGTGACATAATCATATCACATCACAGTCCGACATGCGACACTGGCCACTCCCGGTCTAAGAAAGAAAGCTTAATGATCTCCTACGAGATGCTTAATTTTCTTGTCAGCATTCACGAACTAGCAACCACACCCAAAGGGCATTCTCTCATTTCTACAGTTTCAGTTTCCAAGGTACCAGCGGGCACGGTCTCTTCTTCCCTTGCCCCAATTTTCAGCTTGCGGGTGCTACAATTGATTTCGGCTCAGAGATAACATATTGACGATTCATATACACACTCTTACTCATCGAGAAGTTGCTTTTGCAATGTTGGTCGCATTGTCTCACTCATTGAGAAGAGCGAGTACATGTACAATCATCTTTATGGTGCAAGTACCATCATCTTCATGGAATAAGAGAGTGGTAGCAGCATACATATAGTGTATCCATATGTAACATGCCAATCACTCCAGAATCAATGGTAGAAGATAGCATGCATCGTGTACATGCACCAGGTGGCATCTTATTCTGCAAAGCGAGATCTTCACATGGAATGAGACATATTGGGAATTATTGTTGATGGTGTAACATCTGGTTAACATAGTGCGATAGCCCCTTCTTGCTATTTTCCGGGACCTTGCAGTACATATATCTGAAGATTGTTTGTTATGTACATGAAACATGGGGGATCTTTGTGGTGACGATCGGGGTAGTCTTTGTTGCGGGCAAGCTAGGGATGTGTTAGTCTCTGAGTATACTATGATTGGGAATGTTTTGGCTTCCCTTATAGAACCTTTAGAAACTATCTTATCGATTTCATTTCAACGAAATTGGCAACGTGGGCTCCTTAATTCAGAAAAGGGATGTGCTAAACGAGTGGCATTTAGGACATCACACACTACACCGTGGAAACAAATATGGGAAAATGGTTTCATGTAATTCTATTTCATTGGCACCCAACAAGTACCATAGAATGTTTATTGTGGTACCCAAAATACCAAGAAATCATCGCATGATTTTAAGATCTCGGTGACTTTGAAATGTGTTCCTTTGCTTCCACAGTAAACTGATTGCCTCAAATTGCAGTTGAAACTTAAAATATTTATTCACTTATATATCAATATATGTCACAAATTTTATGGGTGCATTAGCACTCTGTTGGTCAATTTAACTTTGCAAATACAAAAGTATGAAAAGATGGTTATTTAACTGTTAGCTGCAATTTGGGTTTATTTCTTAAGTGATAGCAACTTCATGAGCTAATGGTTGTTAGGGCATTATCGTTCATGCTGGAATTTCGGTGATGATACATAACTCATGTCGTTTAGGACGGTATCAGCAGTGTGCGCATTGTGCTAGGCTCTGGTGCCGACATCGGGGGCGATGAAGGAGCCCGAGCAGCAGGCGGTGGTGAAGATGGCGATGAGCGCGTGGAGAAAGATGAGTAGCAGGCTGCACGGGGAAGATGCAACCTGAAGCAACGCCCAGGCACACAGTAGCAAGTAGTTGCAGAGCTGGAATGCCCTATGCGCCGCCACATGTGCGCCAGCCATTGTTGCTGTCAACACCACAAGCTGGTTTCTTCTTCTTGATTACTCCCAACTTCCCAAGTAAGGGAAGCAAGGAACTGTGAGAGGCAAGAAGATAGTGCTGACTTGAGAGTGTTGGATGAAGGCATGAAGCAGAGAGTGAGCAAGCAAGATTAATATAGCCAAACAATCTGCTCTCTTTTTTAGCATATTCGTCGGTGACCTCCTTTTGTTGCCATCGCCACCGAGCCGGAGAGCGAAGACGAGTGCCAACCTCGCGCATAATTGTGCAACTCCTAGAACCCCTTCAATTTTACGCTGTAACCGCTACTGTTATATGAAGGGTGCAATGTCGATGATGATTGAAACGGCTCTTACATTGCACATAAAAATAAATATGGTTGGTGAAGCATTGGAGTCCTAGTTATTGGTCGCATGTAGATCAGGCTTCCATATATATTGGACTTTGCCATATGATAATAATACAGGGGGAAGAGTGTGATGAGGATGTTGAGAGACACGTAATTAACTTTTGTTATTTGTCTTAGGGAATGAGATGCATCGAGAATTTAATTGTTGGCTCATAATAGGCACAATTTTCTTGGTGGAACTTTGACACAAGCAGAAGAACCGACAATATGACCTGCATGCACTTCAGCTCCGGGCTGAGATAGAGGAGACTGATCACTCATGGCCTGTTGAACTGGCACTCCCTGAGCAGCTGGCTTACCCATTCTTCTCTGGCGTGACGGAATATTTGTGGAAGAGAGCATGCAGCCTCACAAAGAACATCCACTAGACACCAAAATTGTAATCACCAAAGCATGATGAAATAATACAGATTAGGCACGTCTGCCATTCAAATCAAGTTCGTCTGGCTTCCGGTTGAATTCGACCAAGCTTATCGGCTAGCTAAGAGCATCTCCACCCAGCCCCCCAGGACACCCCACCAGAGGCTTTTTTAGCGCCGGCAATGAAAAATTACCCCAGTCACGCCTCCACCATCTCGTTTTGCACCAGATTTGGCCAAATTAACATCCGGCGAGCCAACACAAACCCAGGGAGCCAGGGGTCCGCCAACGGCACCGGCGCTATTGTTTACATGCAACAAGCCCACTGTCAGCCTCCCTCTCTCTCTCTCTCTCTCTCTCTCTCTGTGTGTGTCTCTTGCATTCAACAGGCCCACTCCAACAGGCCCACCCATGTGCATGTCTCCAGCTCGCCCACTTCATCTCTTTTTCCTCTCATCTCTCTTGTCGTGCACAGCTGGAAAACTCCCCCCCCCCCACCCATGCCAAAATTTCCGCCGGCATGACCCCAACCGGCTGAAAAAATGGCTCCTCGAGGGCAAACAAGTGGAGATGCTTTAAGTACTCCGCGCCGGAAATATCAATCAACTAGCTTCAGTAGGTCGTGCGCGAAGATGGAGTAAGTCAAACCGGAAGCAGGACCTTTAGGCATGTGTAGCCGCTGGGCGTTTCAAAATTACGAACAAAAGTTTTCCATTTTGTATTGAAATATGTGTTTTTTTAAGGAGGAAAGCTCCCGACCTCTGTATCCGAGTTATGCATGCAACTTATTTATTAAATAATAGTGCGGAAACCAAGTCTTGGGTCCAGTACTGGCTCACAAATAAAGCCCAAAAATAACAGAAAGTATAAAAAGATGCTACAACCGGTGAAAAAAGATAGGCTACGATGACTAAACACCTAGTCTATTATTAGTTCGCCATCCATATCAGTTGAAAATAACCCGTGCTACCGTCGGAAATGCTCTAAGTAATCCGCCCCGGAAATATCAATCAACTAGCTTCAGTAGGTCGTGTGCGAAGATGGAGTAAGTCAACCCGGAATCGGGACCTTTAGGCTTGTGTAGCCGCTGGGCATTTCAAAATTATGAACAGAAGTTTTCCATTTTGTATTGAAATATGTGTTTTTTTAAAGGAGGAAAGCTCCCGACCTCTGCATCGGAGTGATGCATGCAACTTATTTATTAAATAATAGTGCGGAAACAAAGTCTCGGGTCTAGTACTGGCTCACAAACAAAGCCCAAAAATAACAGAAAGTATAAAAAGATGCTACAACCGGTGAAAAAAGATAGGCTACTATGACTAAACACCTAGTCTATTATTAGTTCGCCATCACTACAGGAAATATGTCAACTAGTGACCTTCTGTCAGTGACCCTGGAAGAATTGGTCATAAATTTATGACCATTTTAGACCAATAGGTCAAAAGCTGTTGGGGGGGCTCCAGACCCTAACCTATAACGACCATTCTGGTCAGAAATGTCATAATGTGATTACAGGAAATGGTCATAAAGCGGGAAGCACTGTCCACTGCCTCACGCCTAGCTGATAACGACCAATATAACATGGTCACTACACTTGATTTTGAATGAATTAGGATGGTAACGACCAATATAACATGGTCACTACACTTGATTTTGAATGAATTAGGATGATTAGGCAGCCACCTCAGCAACCTTGCTTATGTTTCACTGTCTAGGTGTCATTTTTGGTTAAATATTAATATTCAACAACAGATGGCCCATTTGACAGGAGGGGCCGAGTGCTTAATTCGCCCAAAAAATGTGCGCTTGCGGGGACTCGAACCCACGACCTCGCGCTGTTTAACTTGTTCGCTACCACTGGGCTTGAGAAGTATTGCTTCCCATCTAAGCGGAATGGCATCAGATATTATATTATAGCGCCAAATCTAAGTCATTGACAAGTGGGACCAGGTCGGGCTGCGGGCAGAGCCAACACTTAGCCAAAAATTTCTAGGTCTTCCGAAGCAGGTGGCGGGTGGCGGCGGGCTGCGGGCGGCGGACGAGGGCGGGGCCGGACCCGGCGACCGGGCAGGCGAGGCAGGGCGACCGGCGGTGGTGGGGGCGAGGCAGAACGGCCTCGCCGCAGTGACCTCGCCCACGGCCTCGCCGCTTCGCCTTGTCCCGGCAGAAGCGGAAGCGACCAGCGGGCATGGGCCACTGCGGTGGTGGGGCGGGCGCGAGGCAGCGACCACGCGAGGAGAGGCTCGCCGAGCATGGGGACTTCGCCACGCCGCAAGCACACCTCCCGGTATGCACCCCTCTCCTCTTCCCCCCTCTCCTCTCTCACTATCTGCACCTCGTCGCCGAGCACAAATGAATTTTGTTGATGAATTTTGTCAGATGTTCTTCAGCATAGATGAATTTTGTTGATGCACTGTTAGGAATTAGGAGATATTGCATAGATGAATTTTCTTGATGTCTTTGTTGGGAGTTCTTGACTTGAAAAATTGTTCGTGCCTTGTTCGGTTAAGATTTGGGGGGAATTTCAGCTAGATGGGATTTATTCCCTGCCAGAAACAAGGCCTTGGTCTTCAATTGTTTGTCTACAGATTGTTAGGATAATTGTAATTGTAATTGATAGAAATAGCATAGTATTTGTTAGGAGCTAGCTAGCTAGTTTGGTTTAATTTGAATTAGCCTTCTCTGCAACATAAATTCATGCCAATTTCAGTGTTGGTTTGATTTATAGTTCGGTTTGTTTCAATGTTGTGGTTAGGCAATTAGCATATAAAATTTTCTGAAATTTTAGCTTCCATTACTTCCATCCATTTTCATTAATTAATGTTGATGCACTTAGATTGATTTTCTAAGTTGCAACAATTTGTTGTCTTTAGCGGATGGATGTGCTGGATTAGAAAAGGAGTTAGAAAGTTTTAGAAAGAACATATGAAAGGAGTTGATGATTTCATGGCATTTGTTCGGGCAAATTTTGCCAACGATGCTCACATTCTTTGCCCATGCTGCGAATGCCTCAACCGTCCAAGAATGGCTCAAGGAAGAGGGGAAGATCATCTGCTTCTTAATGGGATGTCCAACACATATGATAGATGGATATATCATGGAGAATCTTTGGACACCAACCTCAACATTTTGAAGCTGATACAGAGGCCCCTCATATGATGGGTGGTGGTGATGCTGGCATTGATTTCATGGAAAAGGTTTTGCGAGATAATGTTGTTTTGGAGGAAGAGGATGGCATGAAGATGATAGGATTCCTGACCTATTGAAGGATTTGTATGATGCTGAAGATCATGCTGATGGACAAAAGTCGTTGTTCTTTGAGGTGTTAGAGGAGGCGGCGCCCAGCTCATGAAGGGGTAAATTTTCAAGATTTACCTTCACCGTGAAGTTACTCCACATCAAGTCTTTCTACGGATTAGCAATGCCGCATTCAACGCAATACTCCATCTTTTGAGCTTGCAATTCCACGATAGTTGTGTTCCCGGATCATATGTTGAAGCATTGAGCATAATCCATGGTCAAGTTAGGTTATGTGTCAATACATGTGTGCCCAAATAATTGTGTCTTGTTTCAGAAGGATTTAGCAAAGCATGACAACTGTCCAAAATGCAATGCATCTAGGTGAAAAGATGCTGATGGGAAGAAGTCAATACCGGAGAAGGTACTGAGGCACTTTCCCTTGATACGAAGGCTGCAGCGGATGTTCATCTCGAAGGAATCATCGCATGAGGTACAGTGGCACAAGCTGAAGCGGCAACCTGTGGACAATGAGCTGAGTCATCCAGCGATGGAGAGGCATGGAAAGAGTTTGACAGTATACATTTAGATTTTGCTGCAGATCCACGGAACATAAAACTTGGCATTGCCACAGATGGGTTTAATCCGTTTGGGAACATGAGCACGTCATATAGCATGTGGCCGATTTTTTGGTGCCGTACAACCTGCCACCATGGGCATGCTTGGATCAGTCCAACTTCATGATGTCATTGCTTATCCCGGGTCCGAGTCTCCGTGAAAGGATTTTGATGTCTTTATGGAGCCCCTCGTAGAAGAACCGCCCAGCCTGGACTGGTGTACCTACATACGATGCCTTGAGTCCGGAAGAAAAGTTCAATCTACGTGCTGCAATCATATGGTCCATCCATATTTCCCAGCTCTGCACACTCTGTCTAGGAGGATCACAGCGGGTTATCAGGCTTGTGTCCATTGTGACAAAGACCCTTGCTCAAAGAGAATAAGGAGCAAGATCTGCTCTATTGGGCACCGCCGCTTCCTTCCCGAAACCATCATTGGAAGAAGCAAAGATTTTAATGGTGAGAATGAAACCCGTGACAAGCCAGCTGAATTCACTAAAGAAGAGCCGGAGCAGCAACTTGAAAAGGTGAAAGATGTGAGACCAAAGGAAATGGCAAAGAAAAGAAAGCGTGAGGAAGGTCAATGTTGGGATCGGAGGTCTTGTTTGTGGGACCTGCCATACTGGGCTGATCTGAAATTAAGGCATAATCTCGATGTAATGCACATTGAGAAAAACATATGCGAGAATCTGCTAGGGACGTTTCTGAACATTGAAAGGAAGACAAAGGACACGGTTAGTTCTAGGCTTGATTTGGAGGACATGGGCATAAGAGAAGATTTGCATCTACAGCACAATGAAGATGAAGATTCATTTGAAATGCCACGAGCATGGTATACAATGAGTAAAGAACAAAAGCTTGCATTCTGTGAATTCCTAAGAGCGGTGAAATTTATAGATGGTTATGCCTCTAACCTAGCAAAGTGTGTTACTTCTGATGGATTCAAGCTTTCAGTACTGAAAACCCATGATTGTCACATCCTCCTCCAAAGGATTTTACCGGTGGGCCTCCGAGGAATCATGGACAAGGATATATATGAAGCGGTTGCTGAGCTAGGAAATTTCTTTAGAGAAATGTGCTGCAAAACACTCAAGCTAACTGTCCTGGAAAGACTTGAAAAAGAAATCCCAATTATTATTTGGAAGCTCGAGAAGATTTTCCCTCCAGCTTTCTTCACCGTGATGGTCCATTTGGCGGTGCACTTACCAAAAGAGGCAATGCTTAGAGGTCCTGTGCAATACGGTTGGATGTACCCAATCGAAAGAAGGCTGCTTACTTGTAAGCGTTATGTGCGAAACACGGCAAGACCTGAAGGTTCTATTGCTGAAGCATATGTCGTTGACGAGTGCTTGACTTTTTGCTCTAGATACTTTGGCGATGTGGAAACAAGATGGAACCGGCCGGGCAGAAATAGAGAGAGGTCTGATTCGCAAAGTGGTGATGTCTCTGTTTTTAACCATGGTGTGAACTTTCTTGGAGCCTCGCAATACTTGGAGGCTGGTGATGAGTATGAAAAGATGGTTTGGTTTGTGCTCAAAGAATTGCTTGAGGTTCTACCATATATTGAGTACGTTATATCTTGTGCACTCATTATATATATATTTTTTGCTTGGGTTGGCACCAGCCTAATGTTTTAATTCACATGTTTTGTTGGCATTGCAGGAAATGCAAGGAAGAGTTAAATCAGGAAAAAAGCAATATCCATGTTGATAAAAGGGTTGCCAAGGGGTTTGCTAAGTGGTTTAAGAATCATGTGATATATTTAGCCACATGTTTTATGTTTTATGTGTTATTCACCAATTGTTAAATAACATTGTTTGCTAAATGGTTTATTTGTGCAGATTGGAAAGTTGCATGAGGAGAAGATGGTCAGTGATGATCTATTTGCGTTGGCATGTTTACCGGATAAGCGAGTGAGAGTGTATTCAGCATGCATTCTTGTGATTGTCCTGCATACCACACCGTTGACCGCGAGGAAAAAAGGAAGACACTGAATAGTGGAATCGTCACAGAGGGGTCACATGATGGTGAGATCATTGACTTCTATGGTCAGTTGAGAAGCATCATAGAGTTGCAGTACAACTCTAGTGGAGGCATCCATCGCTCGGTAGTCTTATTTATTTGTGGTAGGTTTGAGCTTGGTAGCAACAAGAAGAGAGACTCTTTTGTCAAATATGATGGCCACTTCAAAAGCATCAACACTGCAAGGTGCTGGTATAAGAATGATCCCTTTATTCTAACAACACAAGCAACAATGGTGTTTTATCTGCGGACACTCTTTTTCACGGAAAATGGCGAGTTGTGCAAAACTTTCAAAGATGACACTTGTGGAGTGTGACTGAAACTGAAGTGGAAAAGGGCCCCGTGATGGTGGACTAACATACCAAGATGATGACTCTACGGAAGTTCCGTTGCAAGTGATGATGACTCTATGGAAGTTCCGGTGCAAAGCAGTCTTGAAGGGACCGAACGTGTGATGATCGTTGGTGCTGCAACAGCTTGAAGGCATCAAGAAAAGAAGAAAGGTGGTAGCGGATGGACATGAGAGCGAGGATGAGGAAGACCAGACTGATCATACTATGCTGCAATATTGTAGTGATGATGAGGAAAACAGGAGTGGGCATAGAGTTCCTTGGTTTCGTATCGACGACGATGAGTAGCGAATGGACATGAAGGTTATACTATTACTGCATGTTCCTTGTTTTGATTGGTGATCAACCTTCTCTGTAGTTTTTGTTGATGTGATCCTGATGTAGTTTTTCTACTACAATTCTCTCCAGGTAGCAAAATGCATGAGACTTTGGTGATGAAGAGGCTGATGGTGAAGATACAATGCATTAAAACTCTGGTGCCATTTTGGCTGATACTTTGGTGCCATTTTGGTGGCATTTTTTGCTGTTTTGGCTGATGTTGTTTTGGTGCCATACTTTGGTGCTGTTTTGATCTCTTAATATGGTTGCAGTTGTCATTAATTTTAGAGCAAAATATGGCTGTTATTTTTTTGTTTTGTTTCAGAAACAGGAGAAACCACGTCTCCCCTCCTGGATGTTTCAGAAACAGGAGGGCCCACGTCTCCCTCCGAGTTTTCGAGGGCCCACGTCTCCCCTCAAAGGGCGGGGCGTTTGAGTTTTCGAGGCAACTCCCCACGTCTCCCCTCCACTGGCAACTCCCCACGACGCAGAGGGGGTTTTCTTCCCACGTCCAGGTAACTCCCCTCCTATTCCATTGCCGCTCCATCTTCCTCCCTCTGCCTCCCTCCTCATTCCATTGCCGCTCCATCTTCCTCCCTCTACCTCCCTCTGCCTCCAGCATCAAGCAACTCCCCTCTGCCTCCACCATCGCTGGCCAGGAGGGAAATGGCGGAGGAATCGTGGAGCAACTCCCCTCCGTCTACCAAGAGAATGGCGGAGGCATCATGGAGCAACTCCCCTCCGTCTACCAAGCATCACCGTGGTGAGGCGTCTGGCAAGGAGCCGCTGGTGGTCGACGACGACGTTCCGGTCCCCGGGCAGAAGCAGGACTACACCGTGCCGCTCAAGGTTGATATCCACCTGAAGGAGCCGCTGGATGTCGTATGCACCAGCAATCCGCATTTAAGCCGACAAGATGATTCGCAAGATGAGGAGGAGGCTCGGCGGCATGCTTTCTCGGAATATCGGCGTTGATGTCGAGTATACCAGGAAGACAAACCTCCGCAAATTGCTGCAGTTCTGCAGCTTATTCGTGGAGGATCTCGTCTGGTATACCACATCACCGCTGACAACCAAATGGTAAAAACATCCAGTTCTGAAGTTTACATCTAATTAGTAGTTTCAAGTAGATGCAATAGTTATGAAGTTCGAAGTAGATGCAATACTAGTTCTGAAGTTCGAAGTTCTGAAGTTCGAAGTTTCGTTTTAATTAGTAGTTTCAAGTTTCGAAGTTTCAAGTTTCAAGTAGATGCAATAGTTCAAGTTCAAGTAGATGCAATACTAGTTCAAGTTATGAAGTTTCTGTCTAATTAGTAGTTTTTTGGTGATCATACAGAATGTTGTCTACAAGTTTTTGTGATCATTTAGTAGCTGTTATGAATGTTGTCTTGTAATGCAAAAGATTGCAAAAAGAAATACATCATTGAGATGTTATGCTTGCTGTTTTGATCATACAGAATGTTGTCTTGTAGTTGTTGTGATCATTTAGTAGTTGTTGTGATCATATTGTTTTAACTGAATTTTGGTTAGAACTGAAGATGCTATTTTAACTGAATTTTGCTTCAACTGAACCCATTTTAATTCTGTAGTTTCTGAAGTTTTTGAAGTAGATGAATTTGATGCACCAGATTAATTTGATGCAGGCCCAGGGAACTCCGCCCGCTCCTGCAGGAGAAGAAGCTGTACACCTTTGTTGGCTTCTGCATTGGAGGCGACAAGGAGAAGCTGACGTTGTCTGGTTTGGAGATCAACCCCGACAAGTACGTCGACTTGCAACGCAAATGGAGAGTTCCAAACAACGGAAAGAAGTGGCAGTCTTTGGCTGAGTTTGCAGCCAGCCTCATCCACCCATCCTACTCAAAAATGAAGCGTAAGATCGGCAGAATTCGGACCACCTACTATGGGGGGACAGCCCACTGCCAAACAAGCTCATCGAGTACGCCGCGAAAGATGCGTACGTCACCTACGAGGCATGGAAGAAAATCGAAATCACCAAAGAATGTTTGGAGCTCTGGCAAGAGGCGGAGGATCATTTGGAAGACCACTACTACTGGGGATAGTGAGTTGTTTCTGGTATTGTGATGACCCCTACTACTGTGTCTCAGTTTGTAGTTATGTGGTTGAACAAGTTTCCTTTTGTTATGTTGAACAAGTTTGCTTTTGTTATGTTGAACAAGTTTGCTTTCCTTATGTTGAACAAGTTTGCTTTTGTAATGATGAACAAGTTTGCTTTTGTTATGTAGTTATGTGATTGTTATGATCTTTGGTGTAGTTATGTGATTGTTGTGATTGTTATGGTTGTGATGTGATGCAAAATCCTTCAAGTTTTGGTGATCATCTGAGAATGTTGTCTTGTAGTTGTTGTGATCATACTGTTTTAACTGAATTTTGGTCAGAACTGAAGATGCTATTTTAACTGAATTTTGCTTCAACTGAACCCATTTTCATTGTGAGCAAAAAAATTAAGCGCCAGCGGGGACTCGAACCCACGACCATGCACTTGTTTCACTATGTTTCTACCACTTGGCTAGGACAAGGCTATTATTCTTCCACTCTATGCCAACCTTTTTGAATATATCAAACTAGTCAAGTATCAAGCACACACCTCACTGACAAGTGGGCCACTCGACCCACTCGCTGACAAGTGGGCCATTTTCCTATTGTACCCAAGCTACCAAAAATATGCGCGTGGCCAAAAAATATGCGCGTGCGGGGGCTCGAACCCACGACCGTGCGCTTATTTCACTGTGTTTCGACCACTGGGCTAGGAAGAGGTTGTTGGTTTTGTACTCTATGCCACACTTTTTAATATATCAAATACAGAACTTGCTGACAAGTGGACCCACTCCTCCTCCACTTGACCCACTCCTCCTCTCCATTATCCACTCGACCCACTCCTCCTATCCGCCGCCGGCATCCCCTTCTCCTCCATCGACGCATTTACAACCTCCATCGACGGCGACTCCACTCCTCCATCGACGGCGACGGCGACGGCCTCCTAAGGTATGAATCCGCCGACTCCTTCCTGTTCCTCTTCCTATTGATTAGATTAGGGTTCCGTGGCACTGATTAGGGTTCCTCTTCCTAAAGAACCGCCCCCCTCTGCAGATTAGGGTTCTTTTAGTACGAGCCGGAGTAGCTAATTTTGTGCGCCTAGCTTGGTTTCCATGTAGTACTGTACTAGGTTTTGTAGGTTTGACTTGCCATGAGGAATTTTTGTTATTTTTGGTTGGGGTTAGATGCACTAGGTTATGTTTAATTAAAGTATCAGGAATGCTCAGTGACAGATTTGATGATGCTCAGTGACAGATTTGATGAGTGGGGCTACATTTTTGGTTGGGTTTAGATAGGGATATTTTCTGTCATTTGTAGATATGTTCATTTATAGATATGCAACAATGTCCATTTATAGTAGATATGCTTCTAGTTGTGTTCTGGTCCTTTTATAGTAGATTTTAGTGCTTTATTCTTTATTCTTTGTTGATGTTTTTGCCACATGTAGTAATTATTCAACTATTTTGAAGTGCTTGTTTCCTATTCCTGTCCAGTCCTGTTGTTTAATTTACAATGCTGCTTTTCAGAGAAGTGAGATGGCTGGCTTGGAAGGTTTCGAGTTCTTCGAGATCGTAATTGAGAAATCTTGCAGTAGGCGTGTATGTTTATCATCACTCATTTCTTTTCGGATATGTTTTGCCACAATTAACCACCGCTTGACCCTCGCTCGTAGGCTGCCTGACACGTTTGCGAAGATGCTCGCCGGCCGTGAGCCCCACAAAGTGAAGCTGCGGGAGGCCGGCAGCGGGCTTCACAGGCTGTGGGACGTGTCGGTTGTGTTCGATGGTGAAGGCCACATGTACCTAGGGCCCGACTGGGAGCATTTCACCCGCGCCCATGAGCTACAGCTCGGGTACTTCCTTGTCTTCCGCTACGACGGCGATGCCATGTTCACCGTGAAGATGTTCGACAACACCATGTGTCGCATGTACTACCAGCACGACAACGATGCCAAGAGCTCTGCCTCTCTTCTTCCTGTCCTTTTGGCTTCCTCTACCAAAGACGATGACAACACCATGTTCACACTTTGTTGCATTTGGCCAGCAAAGGAGCAGCAGCGGGGATGACGAGGAGCAGAGCGGGGATGACGAGGAGCAGAGTGGGCCAGAAGACGAGCAGAGCGGGGACGACGACCCTGCTATGGTGGTGGCTGACGACGACCTCGCGATTGTGGTGCCTGACGCTGACCTCGCGATGGCGGTGCCTAACGATGACCTCGCGATGGCAGTGGCGCCGGCGATTCCATACCGGGCTTACAGGACCATGCCAATTGTGGTAGAGGAGTACATCCGCGTTGGGATTCGCCACTCTGGCGCTTGTCAAAGTTGATGAAGGAGAAGAAGGAGGAGTGAAGATGTTAAGAAAATGAAGTGGCAATGTTAAGCATGTTGGGTTTAAGCTTGTCAATGTTAAGTATGTCAGGTTTAATTTTGTGCATGCTCATGGATGTCAGTATGACAGTGTCATCTAAACATGTCAATTTCTTAACAATGAATACTTAGTTTGGTAATTGATGGGAATTGAAATTTTGTATGCATGCTCATGGATGAGAGATAAAATTATGGGTTTTTGTGCATGATCATGTATGAAACAATATAAGTTTCATTTTTTGAATGCTAAAAACATGACTCAAACCCTAGCCACGGACGACCGCCGTGATTTAAATCCGATGGTTTTGAAAACCCGCAAAAATTCAAAAACCGCTTTTCCATATTTTGAATGCTAAAGACATGCGTTTTTTCATGAAGCGGCTACAAGGTAGGCATTTCATCACAGAATCGACAACAGATTGGCACGGATCAAACCCTAGCCACGGACGGCCGCTGCGACGAAATCGGCCGATTTTTGAAAACACCGTAAAAATTCAAAAAAATCAAAAAAATGGGAGACCTCCGCGTCACATCATCAAATGTGGCCTACCAACTAGCAAAAATACTAAACTTGCAAAACGGATGTTTTCTTGAAAAAGTGTTCTCAAAAACGACCTACCAAGAACGAAGATTCATGGCTTTCAAGCCAAACTAGCAATGATATGGCTGCATCCGATGAATAGTTTCTGATAATATGCCCAAATTTGGTGCATGCCTCCGTCTTGTGATGGCAAACAATGTTGCCAAAGCGAGGTTCCAACTTGTTTAACAAGAAAAACCATTTTTCATTTTTTGAATGCTAAAGACATGTGTTTTTCGTGAAGCGGCTACAAGGAGGGTCACCCCTAACGGAGGCATTCCATGTCTATCTCAAAGTAGACCCTATTTTACGGACGGTCGCCAAAAAGCATGCATTTCCGACCATCGTAGCTACTCCCGGCAATTCAGACCACCTTCGGCCGATTCAAATTGGAATCGGCTGAATTTGAACTGGGTCCTCCATAGCTTCCCGTTATTTTTGCCAAAAATGATTTTTAGCTTCACGGTAGGCATTTCATCACAGAATCGACAAAGCAGATTGGCACGGATCAAACCCTAGCCACGGACGTCAGCGATTTAAATCGGGCCGGTTTTTGAAAACGCCAGTAAAAATTCAAAAATCAAAAAATGGGAGACCTCCGTCACATCATCAAATGTGGCCTACCAACTAGCAAAAATACTAAACTTGCAATACGGATGTTTCTTGAAAAAGTGTTCTAAAAAACGACCTACCATGAACGAAGATTCATGGCTTTCAAGCCAAACTAGCAATGATATGGCCACATCCGATGAATAGTTTCTGATAATATGCCCAAATTTGGTGCATGCCTCCGTCTTGTGATGGCAAACAATGTTGCCAAAACGAGGTTCCAACTTGTTTAACAAGAAAAACCGTTTTTCATTTTTTGAATGCTAAAGACATGCGTTTTTCGTGAAGCGGCTACAAGGAGGGTCACCCCTAACGGCGGCATTCCATGTCTATCTCAAAGTAGACCCTATTTTATGGATGGTCGCCAAAAAGCATGCATTTCCGACCGTCGTAGCTACTCCCGGCAATTCAGACCACCTTCGGCCGATTCAGCTGGAACCGGCTGGAATTTGAAATGCGGGTCCTCCATAGCTTGCCCGTTATTTTTGCCAAAAATGCTTTTTAGCTTCACAGGTAGGCATTTCATCACAGAATCGACAACAGATTGGCACGGACCAAACCCTAGCCACGGACGGCCGCCGCGACGAAATCGGCGGTTTTTGAAAACACCGTAAAAAATTCAAAAAATCATAAAATGGGAGACCTCGTCACATCATCAAATGTGGCCTACCAACTAGCAAAAATACTAAACTTGCAATACGGATGTTTTCTTGAAAAAGTGTTCTAAAAAACGACCTACCATGAACGAAGATTCATGGCTTTCAAGCCAAACTAGCAATGATATGGCTGCATCCGATGAATAGTTTCTGATAATATGCCCAAATTTGGTGCATGCCTCCGTCTTGTGATGGCAAACAATGTTGCCAAAGCGAGGTTCCAACTTGTTTAACAAGAAAAACCGTTTTTCATTTTTTGAATGCTAAAGACATGCGTTTTTCGTGAAGCGGCTACAAGGAGGGTCACCCCTAACGGAGGCATTCCATGTCTATCTCAAAGTAGACCCTATTTTACGGACGATCACCAAAAAGCATGCATTTCCGACCCTCGTAGTTACTCCCGGTAATTCAGACCACCTTCGGCCGATTCAGCTGGAACCGGCTGGAATTTGAACTGCGGGTCCTCCATAGCTTGCCCGTTATTTTGGCCAAAAATGATTTTTAGCTCAAAGGTAGGCATTTCATCACAGAATCGAGAACAGATTGGCACGGATCAAACCCTAGCCACGGACGGCCGCCGCGACGAAATCGGCCAGTTTTTGAAAACACCGTAAAAAATTCAAAAAAAATCAAAAAAATGGGATACCTCCGCGTCACATCATCAAATGTGGCCAACCAACTAGCAAAAATACTAAACTTGCAATACGAATGTTTTCTTGAAAAAGTGTTCTAAAAAACGACCTACCATGAACGAAGATTCATGGCTTTCAAGCCAAACTAGCAATGATATGGCCGCATCCGATGAATAGTTTATGATAATATGCCCAAATTTAGTGCATGCCTCCGTCTTGTGATGGCAAACAATGTTGCCAAAGCGAGGTTCAAACTTGTTTAACAAGAAAAACCGTTTTTCATTTTTTGAATGCTAAAGACATGCGTTTTTAGGTGAAGCGGCTACAAGGAGGGTCACCCCTAACGGCGGCATTCCATGTCTATCTCAAAGTAGACCCTATTTTACGGACGGTCGTCAAAAGCATGCATTTCCGACCCTCGTAGCTACTCCCGCAATTGAGACCTCCTTCGCCGATTCACCGAACCGGCTGGAAATTGAACTGCGGGTCCTCCATAGCTTGCCCGTTATTTTTGCCAAAAATGCTTTTTAGCTTCACAGGTAGGCATTTCATCACAGAATCGACAACAGATTGGCACGGATCAAACCCTAGCAACGGACGACCGCCGCGACGAAATCGGCCGGTTTTTGAAAACACCATAAAAAATAAAAAAAATCAAAAAAATGGGAGACCTCCGCGTCACATCATCAAATGTGGCCTACCAACTAGCAAAAATACTAAACTTGCAATACAGATGTTTTCTTGAAAAAGTGTTCTCAAAAACGACCTACCATGAACAAAGATTCATGGCTTTCAAGCCAAACTTGCAATGATATGGCCGCATCCGATGAATAGTTTCTGATAATATGCCCAAATTTGGTGCATGCCTCCGTCTTGTGATGGCAAACAATGTTGCCAAAGCGAGGTTCCAACTTGTTTAACAAGAAAACCGTTTTCATTTTTGAATGCAAAAGACATGCGTTTTCGTGAAGCGGCCATAAGGAGGGTCACCCCTAACGGCGGCATTCCATGTCTATCTCAAAGTAGACCCTATTTTACGGACGGTCGCCAAAAGCATGCATTTCCGACCCTCGTAGCTACTCCCGCAATTCAGACCACCTTCGCCGATTCAAATTGGAACCGGCTGGAATTTGAACTGCTGGTCCTCCATAGCTTGCCGTTATTTTTGCCAAAAATGATTTTTAGCTTCACAAGTAGGCATTTCATCACAGAATCGACAACAGATTGGCACGGATCAAACCCTAGCAACGGACGGCCGCCGCGACGAAATCGGCCGGTTTTTGAAAACACCGTAAAAAATAAAAAAAATCAAAAAAATTGGGAGACCTCCGCGTCACATCATCAAATGTGGCCTACCAACTAGCAAAAATACTAAACTTGCAATACGGATGTTTTCTTGAAAAAGTGTTCTAAAAAACGACCTACCATGAACGAAGATTCATGGCTTTCAAGCCAAACTAGCAATGATATGGCGGCATCCGATGAATAGTTTCTGATAATATGCCCAAATTTGGTGCATGCCTCCATCTTGTGATGGAAAACAATGTTGCCAAAGCGAGGTTCCAACTAGTTTAACAGAAAAACCGTTTTCATTTTTGAATGCTAAAGACATGCGTTTTTTGTGAAGCGGCTACAAGGAGGGTCACCCCTAACGGCGGCATTCCATGTCTATCTCAAAGTAGACCCTATTTTACGGACGGTCGCCAAAAAGCATGCATTTCCGACCCTCGTAGCTACTCCCGGCAATTGAGACCTCCTTCGGCCGATTCAGCTGGAACCGGCTGGAATTTGAAATGCGGGTCCTCCATAGCTTGCCCGTTATTTTTGCCAAAAATGCTTTTTAGGTTCACAGGTAGGCATTTCATCACAGAATCGACAACAGATTGGCAAGGACCAAACCCTAGCCACGGACGGCCGCCGCGACGAAATCGGCGGTTTTTGAAAACACCGTAAAAAATTCAAAAAAATCATAAAAATGGGAGACCTCCGCGTCACATCATCAAATGTGGCCTACCAACTAGCAAAAATACTAAACTTGCAATACGGATGTTTTCTTGAAAAAGTGTTCTAAAAACGACCTACCATGAACGAAGATTCATGGCTTTCAAGCCAAACTAGCAATGATATGGCTGCATCCGATGAATAGTTTCTGATAATATGCCCAAATTTGGTGCATGCCTCCGTCTTGTGATGGCAAACAATGTTGCCAAAGCGAGGTTCCAACTTGTTTAACAAGAAAAACCGTTTTCATTTTTTGAATGCAAAAGACATGCGATTTTCGAGAATCGGCTACAAGTAGTGACACCCCTAACGGAGGCATTCCATGTCTATCTCAAAGTAGACCCTATTTTACGGACGATCACCAAAAAGCATGCATTTCCGACCCTCGTAGTTACTCCCGGTAATTCAGACCACCTTCGGCTGATTCAGCTGGAACCGGCTGGAATTTGAACTGCGGGTCCTCCATAGCTTGCCCGTTATTTTGGCCAAAAATGATTTTTAGCTCAAAGGTAGCCATTTCATCACAGAATCGACAACAGATTGGCACGGATCAAACCCTAGCCACGGACGGCCACCGCGACGAAATCGGCCAGTTTTTGAAAACACCGTAAAAAATTCAAAAAAAATCAAAAAAATGGGAGACCTCACACACATCATCAAATGTGGCCAACCAACTAGCAACAATACTAACCTTGCAATACGGATGTTTTCTTGAAAAAGTGTTCTAAAAAACGACCTACCATGAACGAAGATTCATGGCTTTCAAGCCAAACTAGCAATGATATGGCCGCATCCGATGAATAGTTTATGATAATATGCCCAAATTTAGTGCATGCCTCCGTCTTGTGATGGCAAACAATGTTGCCAAAGCGAGGTTCCAACTTGTTTAACAAGAAAACCGTTTTCATTTTTGAATGCTAAATACATGCGTATATCGTGAAGCGGCTACAAGGAGGGTCACCCCTAACGGCGGCATTCCATGTCTATCTCAAAGTAGACCCTATTTTACGGACGGTCGTCAAAAAGCATGCATTTCCGACCCTCGTAGCTACTCCCGGCAATTGAGACCTCCTTCGGCCGATTCAGCTGGAACCGGCTGGAATTTGAACTGCGGGTCCTCCATAGCTTGCCCGTTATTTTTGCCAAAAATGCTTTTTAGCTTCACAGGTAGGCATTTCATCACAGAATCGACAACAGATTGGCACGGATCAAACCCTAGCAACGGACGACCGCCGCGACGAAATCGGCCGGTTTTTGAAAACACCATAAAAAAATAAAAAAAAATCAAAAAAATGGGAGACCTCCGCGTCACATCATCAAATGTGGCCTACCAACTAGCAAAAATACTAAACTTGCAATACAGATGTTTTCTTGAAAAAGTGTTCTCAAAAACGACCTACCATGAACAAAGATTCATGGCTTTCAAGCCAAACTTGCAATGATATGGCCGCATCCGATGAATAGTTTCGATAATATGCCCAAATTTGGTGCATGCCTCCGTCTTGTGATGGCAAACAATGTTGCCAAAGCGAGGTTCCAACTTGTTTAACAAGAAAACCGTTTTCATTTTTTGAATGCAAAAGACATGCTATTTTCGTGAAGCGGCTACAAGGAGGGTCACCCCTAACGGCGGCATTCCATGTCTATCTCAAAGTAGACCCTATTTTACGGACGGTCGCCAAAAAGCATGCATTTCCGACCCTCGTAGCTACTCCCGGCAATTCAGACCACCTTCGGCCGATTCAGCTGGAACCGGCTGGAATTTGAACTGCGGGTCCTCCATAGCTTGCCCGTCATTTTTGCCAAAAATGATTTTTAGCTTCACAAGTAGGCATTTGATCACAGAATCGACAACAGATTGGCACGGATCAAACCCTAGCAACGGACGGCCGCCGCGACAAAATCTGCCGGTTTTTGAAAACACCGTAAAAAAATAAAAATAAAATCAAAAAAATGGGAGACCTCTGCGTCACATCATCAAATGTGGCCTAGCAACTAGCAAAAATACTAAACTTGCAATACGGATGTTTTCTTGAAAAAGTGTTCTCAAAACGACCTACCATGAACGAAGATTCATGGCTTTCAAGCCAAACTAGCAATGATATGGCGGCATCCGATGAATAGTTTCTGATAATATGCCCAAATTTGGTGCATGCCTCCGTCTTGTGATGGAAAACAATGTTGCCAAAGCGAGGTTCCAACTAGTTTAACAGGAAAAACCGTTTTTCATTTTTTGAATGCTAAAGACATGCGTTTTTCGTGAAGCGGCTACAAGGAGGGTCACCCCTAACGGCGGCATTCCATGTCTATCTCAAAGTAGACCCTATTTTACGGACGGTCGCCAAAAAGCATGCATTTCCGACCCTCGTAGCTACTCCCGGCAATTCAGACCACCTTCGCCGATTCAAATTGGAACCGGCTGGAATTTGAACTGCGGGTCCTCCATAGCTTGCCCGTTATTTTTGCCAAAAATGATTTTTAGCTTCACAGGTAGGCATTTCATCACAGAATCGACAACAGATTGGCACGAATCAAACCCTAGCAACGGACGGCCGCCGCGACGAAATCGGCCGGTTTTTGAAAACACCATAATAAAATAAAAAAATCAAAAAAATGGGAGACCTCCGCGTCACATCATCAAATGTGGCCTAGCAACTAGCAAAAATAGTAAACTTGCAATACGGATGTTTCTTGAAAAAGTGTTCTCAAAAACGACCTACCATGAACGTAGATTCATGGCTTTCAAGCCAAACTAGCAATGATATGGCCGCATCCGATGAATAGTTTCTGATAATATGCCCAAATTTGGTGCATGCCTCCGTCTTGTGATGGCAAACAATGTTGCCACAACGAGGTTCCAACTTGTTTAACAAGAAAAACCATTTTTCATTTTTTGAATGCTAAAGACATGCGTTTTTCGTGAAGCGGCTACAAGGAGGGTCACCCCTAACGGCGGCATTCCATGTCTATCTCAAAGTAGAACCTATTTTACGGATGGTCGCCAAAAAGCATGCATTTCCGACCATCGTAGATACTCCCGGCAATTCAGACCACCTTCGCCGATTCAAATTGGAACCGCTGGAATTTGAACTGCGGGTCCTCCATAGCTTGCCCGTTATTTTTGCCAAAAATGCTTTTTAGCTTCACGGTAGGCATTTCATCACAGAATTGACAACAGATTGGCACGGATCAAACCCTAGCAGACGGACGGCCATGACCAAATCGGCCGGTTTTTGAAAACACCGTAAAAAAATAAAATAAAAATCAAAAAAATGGGAGACCTCCGCGTCACATCATCAAATGTGGCCTACCAACTAGCAAAAATACTAAACTTGCAATACAGATGTTTTCTTGAAAAAGTGTTCTAAAAAACGACCTGCCATGAACGAAGATTCATGGCTTTCAAGCCAAACTAGCAATGATATGGCTGCATCCGATGAATAGTTTCTGATAATATGCCCAAATTTGGTGCATGCCTCCGTCTTGTGATGGCAAACAATGTTGCCAAAGCGAGGATCCAACTAGTTTAACAAGAAAAACCATTTTTCATTTTTTGAGTGCTAAAGACATGCGTTTTTCGTGAAGCGGCTACAAGGAGGGTCACCCCTAACGGAGGCATTCCATGTCTATCTCAAAGTAGACCCTATTTTACTTGACGGTCGACAAAAAGCATGCATTTCCGACCCTCGTAGCTACTCCCGGCAATTCAGACCACCTTGGCCGATTCAATTTGGAACCGGCTGGAATTTGAACTACGGGTCCTCCATAGCTTGCCCGTTATTTTTGCCAAAAATGATTTTTAGCTTCACAAGTAGGCATTTGATCACAGAATCGACAACAGATTGGCACGGATCAAACCCTAGCAGACGGACGCCCATGACGAAATCGGCCGGTTTTTGAAAACATCGTAAAAAAATAAAAATAAAATCAAAAAAACGGGAGACCTCCGCGTCACATCATCAAATGTGGCCTAGCAACTAGCAAAAATACTAAACTTGCAATACAGATGTTTTCTTGAAAAAGTGTTCTCAAAAACGACCAAGCATGAACGAAGATTCATGGCTTTCAAGCCAAACTAGCAATGATATGGCCGCATCCGATGAATAGTTTCTGATAATATGCCCAAATTTGGTGCATGCCTCCATCTTGTGATGGCAAACAATGTTGCCACAGCGAGGTTCCAACTTGTTTAACAAGAAAAACCGTTTTTCATTTTTTGAATGCTAAAGACATGCATTTTTCGTGAAGCGGCTACAAGGAGGGTCACCCCTAATGGCGGCATTCCATGTCTATCTCAAAGTAGACCCTATTTTACGGATGGTCGCCAGAAAGCATGCATTTCCGACCCTCGTAGCTACTCCCGGCAATTGAGACCACCTTCGCCGATTCAAATTTGGAACCGGCTGGAATTTGAACTGCGGGTCCTCCATAGCTTGCCCGTTATTTTTGCCAAAAATGCTTTTTAGCTTCACAGGTAGGCATTTCATCACAAAATCGACAACAGATTGGCACGGATCAAACCCTAGCAACGGACGGCCGCCGCGACCAAATCGGCCGGTTTTGGAAAACACCATAAAAATAAAATCAAAATCAAAAAAATGGGAGACCTCCGCGTCACATCATCAAATGTGGCCTACCAACTAGCAAAAATACTAAACTTGCAATACGGATGTTTTCTTGAAAAAGTGTTCTAAAAAACGACCTGCCATGAACGAAGATTCATGGCTTTCAAGCAAAACTAGCAATGATATGGCTGCATCCGATGAATAGTTTCCGATAATATGCCCAAATTTGGTGCATGCCTCCGTCTTGTGATGGCAAACAATGTTGCCAAAGCGAGGTTCCAACTAGTTTAACAAGAAAACCATTTTCATTTTTTGAATGCTAAAGACATGCGTTTTTCGTGAAGCGGCTACAAGGAGGGTCACCCCTAACGGAGGCATTCCATGTCTATCTCAAAGTAGACCCTATTTTACGGACGGTCGACAAAAGCATGCATTTCCGACCCTCGTAGCTACTCCCGCAATTCAGACCACCTTCGACCGATTCAAATTTGGAACCGGCTGGAATTTGAACTCATGGGTCCTCCATAGCTTGTCCGTTATTTTTGCCAAAAATGATTTTTAGCTTCACAGGTAGGCATTTCATCACAGAATCGACAACAGATTGGCATGGATCAAACCCTAGCCACGGACGGCCGCCGCGACGAAATCGGCCGGTTTTTGAAAACACCGTAAAAAATTCAAAAAAATTCAAAAAATGGGAGACCTCCGCGTCACATCATCAAATGTGGCCTAGCAACTAGCAAAAATACTAAACTTGCAATACGGATGTTTTCTTGAAAAAGTGTTCTCAAAAACGACCTACCATGAACGAAGATTCATGGCTTTCAAGCCAAACTAGCAATGATATGGCCGCATCCGATCAATAGTTTCTGATAATATGCCCAAATTTGGTGCATGCCTCCGTCTTGTGATGGCAAACAATGTTGCCAAAGCGAGGTTCCAACTTGTTTAACAAGAAAACCGTTTTCATTTTTGAATGCTAAAGACATGCGTTTTTTAAGTGAAGCGGCTACAAGGAGGGTCACCCCTAACGGCGGCATTCCATGTCTATCTCAAAGTAGACCCTATTTTACGGATGGTCGCCAAAAGCATGCATTTCCGACCCTCGTAGCTACTCCCGGCAATTCAGACCACCTTCGCCGATTCAAATTTGAACCGGTGGAATTTGAACTGCGGGTCCTCCATAGCTTGCCCGTTATTTTTGCCAGAAATGCTTTTTAGCTTCACAGGTAGGCATTTCATCACAGAATCGACAACAGATTGGCACGGATCAAACCCTAGCAACGGACGGCCGCCGCGACGAAATCGGCCGGTTTTTGAAAACACCGTAAAAAAATAAAATAAAAAACAAAAAAATGGGAGACCTCCGCGTCACATCATCAAATGTGGCCTACCAACTAGCAAAAATACTAAACTTGCAATACGGATGTTTTCTTGAAAAAGTGTTCTCAAAAACGACCTACCATGAACGAAGATTCATGGCTTTCAAGCCAAACTAGCAATGATATGGCCGCATCCGATGAATAGTTTCGATAATATGCCCAAATTTGGTGCATGCCTCCGTCTTGTGATGGCAAACAATGTTGCCAAAGCGAGGTTCCAACTAGTTTAACAAGAAAAACCATTTTTCATTTTTTGAATGCTAAAGACATGCGTTTTTCGTGAAGCGGCTACAAGGAGGGTCACCCCTAACGGAGGCATTCCATGTCTATCTCAAAGTAGACCCTATTTTACGGACGGTCGACAAAAAGCATGCATTTCCGACCCTCGTAGCTACTCCCGGCAATTCAGACCACCTTCGACCGATTCAGCTGGAACCGGCTGGAATTTGAACTGGGTCCTCCATAGATTGCCCGTTATTTTTGCCAAAAATGATTTTTAGCTTCACAGGTAGGCATTTCATCACAGAATCGACAACAGATTGGCACGGATCAAACCCTAGCCACGGACGGCCGCCGCGACGAAATCGGCCGGTTTTTGAAAACACCGTAAAAAATTCAAAAAAAAAATCAAAAAAATGGGAGACCTCCGCGTCACATCATCAAATGTGGCCTAGCAACTAGCAAAAATACTAAACTTGCAATACGGATGTTTTCTTGAAAAAGTGTTCTCAAAAACGACCTACCATGAACGAAGATTCATGGCTTTCAAGCCAAACTAGCAATGATATGGCCGCATCCGATCAATAGTTTCTGATAATATGCCCAAATTTGGTGCATGCCTCCGTCTTGTGATGGCAAACAATGTTGCCAAAGCGAGGTTCCAACTTGTTTAACAAGAAAAACCGTTTTTCATTTTTTGAATGCTAAAGACATGCATTTTTCGTGAAGCGGCTACAAGGAGGGTCACCCCTAATGGCGGCATTCCATGTCTATCTCAAAGTAGACCCTATTTTACGGATGGTCGCCAGAAAGCATGCATTTCCGACCCTCGTAGCTACTCCCGGCAATTCAGACCACCTTCGGCCGATTCAAATTTGGAACCGGCTGGAATTTGAACTATGGTCCTCCATAGCTTGCCCGTTATTTTTGCCAAAAATGCTTTTTAGCTTCACAGGTAGGCATTTCATCACAAAATCGACAACAGATTGGCACGGATCAAACCCTAGCAACGGACGGCCGCCGCGACCAAATCGGCCGGTTTTGGAAAACACCATAAAAATAAAATCAAAATCAAAAAAATGGGAGACCTCCGCACACATCATCAAATGTGGCCTACCAACTAGCAAAAATACTAAACTTGCAATACGGATGTTTTCTTGAAAAAGTGTTCTAAAAAACGACCTGCCATGAACGAAGATTCATGGCTTTCAAGCAAAACTAGCAATGATATGGCTGCATCCGATGAATAGTTTCCGATAATATGCCCAAATTTGGTGCATGCCTCCGTCTTGTGATGGCAAACAATGTTGCCAAAGCGAGGTTCCAACTAGTTTAACAAGAAAAACCATTTTTCATTTTTTGAATGCTAAAGACATGCGTTTTTCGTGAAGCGGCTACAAGGAGGGTCACCCCTAACGGAGGCATTCCATGTCTATCTCAAAGTAGACCCTATTTTACGGACGGTCGACAAAAAGCATGCATTTCCGACCCTCGTAGCTACTCCCGGCAATTCAGACCACCTTCGACCGATTCAGCTGGAACCGGCTGGAATTTGAACTGCGGGTCCTCCATAGATTGCCCGTTATTTTTGCCAAAAATGATTTTTAGCTTCACAGTGAGGCATTTCATCACAGAATCGACAACAGATTGGCACGGATCAAACCCTAGCTACACGGACGGCCGCCGACGAATCGGGCCGGTTTTTGAAAACACCGTAAAAATTCAAAAAAAAATCAAAAAAATGGGAGACCTCCGCGTCACACCATCAAATGTGGCCTACCAACTAGCAAAAATACTAAACGTGCAATACAGATGTTTTCTTGAAAAAGTGTTCTAAAAAATGACCTACCATGAACGAAGATTCATGGCTTTCAAGCCAAACTAGCAATGATATGGCCGGATCCGATGAATAGTTTCTGATAATATGCCCAAATTTGGTGCATGCCTCCGTCTTGTGATGGCAAAGAATGTTGCCAAAGCGAGGTTCCAACTTGTTTAACAAGAAAAACCGTTTTTCATTTTTTGAATGCTAAAGACATGCGTTTTTCGTGAAGCGGCTACAAGGAGGGTCACCCCTAACGGCGGCATTCCATGTCTATCTCAAAGTAGACCCTATTTTACGGATGGTCGCCAAAAAGCATGCATTTCCGACCCTCGTAGCTACTCCCGGCAATTCAGACCACCTTCGGCCGATTCAGCTGGAACCGGCTGGAATTTGAACTACGGGTCCTCCATAGCTTGCCCGTTATTTTTGCCGAAATGCTTTTTAGCTTCACGGTAGGCATTTCATCACAGAATCGACAACAGATTGGCACGGATCAAACCCTAAGCAACGGACGGGCCCATGACGAAAATCGGCCGGTTTTTGAAAACACCGTAAAAAATAAAATAAAAAACAAAAAATGGGAGACCTCCGTCACATCATCAAATGTGGCCTACCAACTAGCAAAAATACTAAACTTGCAATACGGATGTTTTCTTGAAAAAGTGTTCTCAAAAAGCGACCTACCATGAACGAAGATTCATGGCTTTCAAGCCAAACTAGCAATGATATGGCCGCATCCGATGAATAGTTTACGATAATATGCCCAAATTTGGCGCATGCCTCCGTCTTGTGATGGCAAACAATGTTGCCAAAGCGAGGTTCCAACTTGTTTAATAAGAAAAACCGTTTTTCATTTTTTGAATGCTAAAGACATGCGTTTTTCGTGAAGCGGCTACAAGGAGGGTCACCCCTAACGGCGGCATTCCATGTCTATCTCAAAGTAGACCCTATTTTCCGAATGGTCGCCAAAAAGCATGCATTTCCGACCCTCGTACCTACTCCCGGCAATTCAGACCACCTTCGACCGATTCAGCTGGAACCGGCTGGAATTTGAACTGCGGGTCCTCCATAGCTTGCCCGTTATTTTTGCCAAAAATGCTTTTTAGCTTCACAGGTAGGCATTTCATCACAGAATCGACAACAGATTGGCACGGATCAAACCCTAGCCACGGACGGCCGCCGCGACGAAATCGGCCGGTTTTTGAAAACACCGTAAAAAATTCAAAAAAAATCATAAAAATGGGAGACCTCCGCGTCAAATCATCAAATGTGGACTACCAACTAGCAAAAATACTAAACTTGCAATACGAATGTTTTCTTGAAAAAGTGTTCTAAAAAACGACCTGCCATGAACGAAGATTCATGGCTTTCAAGCCAAACTAGCAATGATGTGGCTTCATCCGATGAATAGTTTCTGATAATATGCCCAAATTTGGTGTATGCCTCCGTCTTGTGATGGCAAACAATGTTGCCAAAGCCAGGTTCCAACTAGTTTAACAAGAAAAACCGTTTTTCATTTTTTGAATGCTAAAGACATGCGTTTTTCGTGAAGCGGCTACAAGGAGGGTCACCCCTAACGAAGGCATTCCATGTCTATCTCAAAGTAGACCCTATTTTACGGACGGTCGCCAAAAAGCATGCATTTCCGACCCTCGTAGCTACTCCCGGCAATTCAGACCACCTTCGGCTGATTCAGTTGGAACCGGCTGGAATTTGAACTGTGGGTCCTCCATAGCTTGCCCGTTATTTTTGCCAAAAATGCTTTTTAGCTTCACAGGTAGGCATTTCATCACAGAATCGACAACAGATTGGCACGGACCAAACCCTAGCCATGGACGGCCGCCGCGACGAAATCGGTCGGTTTTTGAAAACACCGTAAAAAATTCAAAAAAAATCAAAAAAATGGGAGACCTCCGCGTCACATCATCAAATGTGGCCAACCAACTAGCAAAAATACTAAACTTGCAATACGGATGTTTTCTTGAAAAAGTATTCTCAAAAACGACCTACCATGAACGAAGATTCATGGCTTTCAAGCCAAACTAGCAATGATATGGCCGCATCCGATGAATAGTTTCTGATAATATGCCCAAATTTGGTGCATGCCTCCGTCTTGTGATGGCAAACAATGTTGCCAAAGCGAGGTCCCAACTTGTTTAATAAGAAAAACCGTTTTTCATTTTTTGAATGCTAAAGACATGCGTTTTTCGTGAAGCGGCTACAAGGAGGGTCACCCCTAACGGCGGCATTCCATGTCTATCTCAAAGTAGACCCTATTTTACTTGACGGTCGCCAAAAGCATGCATTTCGACCCTCGTAGCTACTCCCGGCAATTCAGACCACCTTCGGCCGATTCAGCTGGAACCGGCAGGAATTTGAACTGCGGGTCCTCCATAGCTTGCCCGTTATTTTTGCCAAAAATGCTTTTTAGCTTCAAAGGTAGGCATTTCATCACAGAATTGACAACAGATTGGCACGGATCAAACCGTAGCCACGGACGGCCGCCGCAACGAAATCGGCCGGTTTTTGAAAACACCGTAAAAAATTCAAAAAAAATCATAAAAATGGGAGACCTCCGCGTCACACCATCAAATGTGGCCTACCAACTAGCAAAAATACTAAACTTGCAGTACGGATGTTTTCTTGAAAAAGTGTTCTAAAAAACGACCTACCATGAACGAAGATTCATGGCTTTCAAGCCAAACTAGCAATGATGTGGCTTCATCCGATGAATAGTTTCTGATAATATGCCCAAATTTGGTGCATGCTTCCGTCTTGTGATGGAAAACAATGTTGCCAAAGCGAGGTTCCAACTTGTTTAACAAGAAAAACCGTTTTCATTTTTGAATGCTAAAGACATGCGTTTTTCGTGAAGCGGCTACAAGGAGGGTCACCCCTAACGGCGGCATTCCATGTCTATCTCAAAGTAGACCCTATTTTACGGACGATAGCCAAAAAGCATGCATTTCCGACCCTCGTAGCTACTCCCGGCAATTCAGACCTCCTTCGGCCGATTCAGCTGGAACCGGCTAGAATTTGAACTGCGGGTCCTCCATAGCTTGCCCGTTATTTTTGCCAAAAATGCTTTTTAGCTTCACAGGTAGGCATTTCATCACAGAATCGACAACAGATTGGCACGGACCAAACCCTAGCCACGGACGGACGCCGCCATGACGAATCGGCGGTTTTTGAAAACACCGTAAAAAATTCAAAAAAATCATAAAAATGGGAGACCTCCGCGTCACATCATCAAATGTGGCCTACCAACTAGCAAAAATACTAAACTTGCAATACAGATGTTTTCTTGAAAAAGTGTTCTAAAAAACGACCTCCATTAACGAAGATTCATGGCTTTCAAGCCAAACTAGCAATGATATGGCTGCATCCGATGAATAGTTTCTGATAATATGCCCAAATTGGGTGCATGCCTCCGTCTTGTGATGGCAAACAATGTTGCCAAAGCGAGGTTCCAACTTGTTTAACAAGAAAAACCGTTTTTCATTTTTTGAATGCTAAAGAAATGCGTTTTTCGTGAATCGGCTACAATGAGGGTCACCCCTAAGGGAGGCATTCCATGTCTATCTCAAAGTAGACCCTATTTTACTGGACGGTCGCATAAAAAAGCATGCATTTCCGACCCTCGTAGCTACTCCCGGCAATTCAGACCACCTTCGACCGATTCAGCTGGAACCGGCTGGAATTTGAACTGCGGGTCCTCCATAGATTGCCCGTTATTTTTGCCAAAAATGATTTTTAGCTTCACAGGTAGGCATTTCATCACAGAATCGACAACAGATTGGCACGGATCAAACCCTAGCCACGGACGACCGCCGCGACGAAATCGGCCGGTTTTGAAAACACCGTAAAAAATACAAAAAAATGGGAGACCTCCGCGTCACATCATCAAATGTGGCCTAGCAACTAGCAAAAATACTAAACTTGCAAGACGGATGTTTTCTTGAAAAAGTGTTCTAAAAAACGACCTACCATGAACGAAGATTCATGGCTTTCAAGCCAAACTAGCAATGATATGGCCGCATCCGATGAATAGTTTCTGATAATATGCCCAAATTTGGTGCATGCCTCCGTCTTGTGATGGCAAACAATGTTGCCAAAGCGAGGTTCCAACTTGTTTAACAAGAAAAACCGTTTTTCATTTTTTGAATGCTAAAGACATGCGTTTTTCGTGAAGCGGCTACAAGGAGGGTCACCCCTAACGGCGGCATTCCATGTCTATCTCAAAGTAGACCCTATTTTACAGACGGTCGCCAAAAAGCATGCATTTCCGACCTCGTAGCTACTCCCGCAATTCAGACCTCCTTCGCCGATTCAAATTTGGAACCGGCTGGAATTTGAACTATGGTCCTCCATAGCTTGCCCGTTATTTTTGCCAAAAATGCTTTTTAGCTTCACGGTAGGCATTTCATCACAGAATCGACAACAGATTGGCACGGACCAAACCCTAGCCACGGACTGACCATGACGAAATCGGCCGGTTTTTGAAAACACCGTAAAAAATTCAAAAAAATCATAAAAATGGGAGACCTCCGCGTCACATCATCAAATGTGGCCTACCAACTAGCAAAAATACTAAACTTGCAATACAGATGTTTTCTTGAAAAAGTGTTCTAAAAAACGACCTACCATGAACAAAGATTCATGGCTTTCAAGCCAAACTAGCAATGATATGGCTGCATCCGATGAATAGTTTCTGATAATATGCCCAAATTGGGTGCATGCCTCCGTCTTGTGATGGCAAACAATGTTGCCAAAGCGAGGTTCCAACTAGTTTAACAAGAAAAACCGTTTTTCATTTTTTGAATGCTAAAGACATGCGTTTTTCGTGAAGCGGCTACAAGGAGGGTCACCCCTAAGGGAGGCATTCCATGTCTATCTCAAAGTAGACCCTATTTTACGGACGGTCGCCAAAAAGCATGCATTTCCGACCCTCGTAGCTACTCCCGGCAATTCAGACCACCTTCGACCGATTCAGCTGGAACCGGCTGGAATTTGAACTGCGGGTCCTCCATAGATTGCCCGTTATTTTTGCCAAAAATGATTTTTAGCTTCACAGGTAGGCATTTCATCACAGAATCGACAACAGATTGGCACGGATCAAACCCTAGCCACGGACGGCCGCCGCGACGAAATCGGCCGGTTTTTTAAAACACCGTAAAAAATTCAAAAAAAATCAAAAAAATGGGAGACCTCCGCGTCACATCATCAAATGTGGCCTACCAACTAGGAAAAATACTAAACTTGCAATACGGATGTTTTCTTGAAAAAGTGTTCTAAAAAACGACCTACCATGAACAAAGATTCATGGCTTTCAAGCCAAACTAGCAATGATATGGCCGCATCCGATGAATAGTTTCTGATAATATGCCCAAATTTGGTGCATGCCTCCGTCTTGTGATGGCAAAAATGTTGCCAAAGCGAGGTTCCAACTTGTTTAACAAGAAAAACCGTTTTTCATTTTTTGAATTCTAAAGACATGCGTTTTTCGTGAAGCGGCTACAAGGAGGGTCACCCCTAACGGCGGCATTCCATGTCTATCTCAAAGTAGACCCTATTTTACGGACGGTCGCCAAAAAGCATGAATTTCCGACCCTCGTAGCTACTCCGCAATTCAGACCACCTTGGCCGATTCAAATTGGAACCGGCTGGAATTTGAACTGCGGGTCCTCCATAGCTTGCCTGTTATTTTTGCCAAAAATGCTTTTTAGCTTCACAGGTAGGCATTTCATCACATAATCGACAACAGATTGGCTTGGATCAAACCCTAGCCACGGACGGCCGCCGCGATGAAATCGGCCGGTTTTTGAAAACACCGTAAAAAATAGAAAAAATCAAAAAAATGGGAGACCTCCGCATCACATCATCAAATGTGGCCTACCAACTAGCAAAAATACTAAACTTGCAATACGGATGTTTTCTTGAAAAAGTGTTCTAAAAACGACCTACCATGAACGAAGATTCATGGCTTTGAAACAAACTAGCAATGATATGGCGCATCCGATGAATAGTTTCTGATAATATGCCCAAATTTGGTGCATGCCTCCGTCTTATGATGGCAAACAATGTTGCCAAAGCGAGGTTCCAACTTGTTTAACAAGAAAAACCGTTTTTCATTTTTTGAATGCTAAATACATGCGTTTTTCGTGAAGCGGCTACAAGGAGGGTCACCCCTAACGGCAGCATTCCATGTCTATCTCAAAGTAGACCCTATTTTACGAACGGTCGCCAAAAAGCATGCATTTCCGACCCTCGTAGCTACTCCCGGCAATTCAGACCACCTTCGGCCGATTCAGCTGGAACCGGCTGGAATTTGAACTGCGGGTCCTCCATAGCTTGCCCGTTATATTTGCCAAAAATGATTTTTAGCTTCACAGGTAGGCATTTCATCACAGAATCGACAACAGATTGGCACGGATCAAACCCTAACAGCAGACTGACGGCCATGACGAAATCAGCGGTTTTTAAAACACCGTAAAAAAAAAAAAATCAAAAAATTTGGAGACCTCCGTCACATCATCAAATGTGGCCTACCAACTAGCAAAAATACTAAACTTGCAATACGGATGTTTTCTTGAAAAAGTTTTCTCAAAAACGACCTGCCATGAACAAAGATTCATGGCTTTCAAGCGAAACTAGCAATGATATGGCCGCATCCGATGAATAGTTTCTGATAATATGCCCAAATTTGGCACATCCCTCCGTCTTGTGATGGAAAACAATGTTGCCAAAGCGAGGTTCCAACTTGTTTAACAAGAAAAACCATTTTTTATTTTTTGAATGCTAAAGACATGCGTTTTTCGTGAAGCGGCTACAAGGAGGGTCACCCCTAATGGAGGCATTCCATGTCTATCTCAAAGTAGACCCTATTTTACGGATGGTCGCAAAAAAGGATGCATTTCCGACCCTCGTAGCTACTCCCGGCAATTCAGACCACCTTCATGGATTCAAATTTGGAACCGGCTGGAATTTGTACTGCGGGTCCTCCATAGCTTGCCCGTTATTTTTGCCAAAAATGATTTTTAGCTTCACAGGTAGGCATTTCATCACAGAATCGACAACAGATTGGCACAGATCAAACCCTAGCCACGGACGACCGCCGCGACGAAATCGGCCGGTTTTTGAAAACACCGTAAAAATTCAAAAAAAATCAAAAAAATGGGAGACCTCCGCGTCACATCATCAAATGTGGCCTACCAACTAGCAAAATTACTAAACTTGCAATACGGATGTTTTCTTGAAAAAGTGTTCTCAAAAACGACCTACCATGAACGAAGATTCATGGCTTTCAAGCAAAACTAGCAATGATATGGCCGCATCCGATGAATAGTTTATGATAATATGCCCAAATTTGGGGCATGCCTCCGTCTTGTGATGGCAAACAATGTTGCCAAAGCGAGGTTCCAACTTGTTTAACAAGAAAAACCGTTTTTCATTTTTTGAATGCTAAAGACATGCGTTTTTCGTGAAGCGGCTACAAGGAGGGTCGCCAAAAAGCATGCATTTCCGACCCTCGTAGCTACTCCCGGCAATTCAGACCACCTTCGGCCGATTCAGCTGGAACCGGCTGGAATTTGAACTGCGGGTCCTCCATAGCTTGCGTGTTATTTTTGCCAAAAATGCTTTTTAGCTTCACAGGTAGGCATTTCATCACAGAATCGACAACAGATTGGCACAGATCAAACCCTAGCCACGGACGGCCGCCGCGACGAAATCGGCTGGTTTTTGAAAACACCGTAAAAAATTCAAAAAAATCATAAAAATGGGAGACCTCCGCGTCACATCATCAAATGTGGCCTACCAACTAGCAAAAATACTCAACTTGCAATACAGATGTTTTCTTGAAAAAGTGTTCTCAAAAACGACCTGCCATGAACGAAGATTCATGGCTTTCAAGCCAAACTAGAAATGATATGGTTGCATCCGATGAATAGTTTCTGATAATATGCCCAAATTTGATGCATGCCTCCGTCTTGTGATGGCAAACAATGTTGCCAAAGCGAGGTTCCAACTAGTTTAACAAGAAAAACCGTTTTTCATTTTTTGAATGCTAAAGACATGCGTTTTTCGTGAATCGGCTACAAGGAGGGTCACCCCTAACGGAGGCATTCCATGTCTATATCAAAGTAGACCCTATTTTACGGACGGTCGCCAAAAAGCATGCATTTCCGACCCTCGTAGCTACTCCCGGCAATTCAGACCACCTTCGGTCGATTCAGCTGGAACTGGCTGGAATTTGAACTGCGGGTCCTCCATAGCTTGCCCGTTATTTTTGCGAAAAATGATTTTTAGCTTCACAAGTAGGCATTTCATCACAGAATGGAAAACAGATTGGCACGGATCAAACCCTAGCCACGGCCGGCCGCCGCGACGAAATCGGCCGGTTTTTCAAAACACCGTACAAAATTTAAAAAAAATCAAAAAAATGGGAGACCTCCGCGTCACATCATCAAATGTGGCCTACCAACTAGCAAAAATACTAAACTTGCAATACGGATGTTTTCTTGAAAAAGTTTTCTAAAAAACGACCTACCATGAACGAAGATTCATGGCTTCCAAGCCAAACTAGCAATGATATGGCCGCATCCGATGAATAGTTTCTGATAATATGCCCAAATTTGGTGCATGCCTCTGTCTTGTGATGGCAAACAATGTTGCCAAAGCGACGTTCCAACTTGTTTAACAAGAAAAACCATTTTTCTTTTTTTGAATGCTAAAGACATGCGTTTTTCGTGAAGCGGCCATATCATTACAAGGAGGGTCACCCCTAACGGAAGCATTCCATGTCTATCTCAAAGTAGATCCTATTTTACGGACGGTCGCCAAAAAGCATGCATTTCTGACCCTCGTAGCTACTCCCGGCAATTCAGACCACCTTCGGCCGATTCAGCTGGAACCGGCTGGAATTTGAACTGCGGGTCCTCCATAGCTTGCCCGTTATTTTTGCCAAAAATGATTTTTAGCTTCACAGGTAGGCATTTCATCACAGAATCGAAATCATATTGGCACGGATCAAACCCTAGCCACGGCCAGCCGTCGCGACGAAATCGGCCGGTTTTTCAAAACACCGTACAAAATTTTAAAAAAAATCAAAAAATGGGAGACCTTCGCGTCACATCATCAAATGTGGCCTACCAACTAGCAAAAATACTAAACTTGCAATACGGATGTTTTCTTGAAAAAGTGTTCTAAAAAACGACCTACCATGAATGAAGATTCATGGCTTTCAAGCCAAACTAGCAATGATATGGCCGCATCCGATGAATAGTTTCTGATAATATGCCCAAATTTGGTGCATGCCTCAGTCTTGTGATGGCAAACAATGTTGCCAAAGCGAGGTTACAACTTGTTTAACAAGAAAAACCGTTTTTCATTTTTTGAATGCTAAAGACATGCGTTTTTCATGAAGCGGCTACAAGGAGGGTCACCCCTGACGGCGGCATTCCATACCTATCTCAAAGTAGACCCTATTTTACGGATGGTCGCCAAAAAGCATGCATTTCCCACCCTCGTAGCTACTCCCGGCAATTCAGACCACCTTCGGCCGATTCAGCTGGAACCGGCTGGAATTTGAACTGCGGGTCCTCCATAGCTTGCCCGTTATTTTTGCCAAAAATGATTTTTAGCTTCACAAGTAGGCATTTCATCACAGAATCGACAACAGATTGGCACGGATCAAACCCTGGCAACGGACGGCCGCCGCGACGAAATCGGCCGGTTTTTGAAAACACCGTAAAAAAATCAAAAAAATGGGAGACCTCCGCGTCACATCATCAAATGTGGCCTACCAACTAGCAAAAATACTAAACTTGCAATACGGATGTTTTCTTGAAAAAGTGTTCTAAAAAACGACCTACCATGAATGAAGATTCATGGCTTTCAAGCCAAACTAGCAATGATATGGCCGCATCTGATGAATAGTTTACGATAATATGCCCAAATTTGGTGCATGCCTCCGTCTTGTGATGGCAAACAATGTTGCCAGCGAGGTTCCAACTTGTTTAACAAGAAAAACCGTTTTTCATTTTTTGAATGCTAAAGACATGCGTTTTTCGTGAAGCGGCTACAAGGAGGGTCACCCCTAACAGCGGCATTCCATACCTATCTCAAAGTAGACCCTATTTTACGGATGGTCGCCAAAAACCATGCATTTCCGACCCTCGTAGCTACTCCCGGCAATTCAGACCACCTTGCCGATTCATTTGGAACCGGCTGGAATTTGAACTCATGGGTCCTCCATAGCTTGCCGTTATTTTGCCAAAAATGATTTTTAGCTTCACAAGTAGGCATTTCATCACAGAATCGACAACAGATTGGCACGGATCAAACCACAGCAGCAGACGGCCGCCCATGACGAAATCGGCCGGTTTTTGAAAACACCGTAAAAAATCAAAAATGGGAGACCTCCGCGTCACATCATCAAATGTGGCCTACCAACTAGCAAAATACTAAACTTGCAATACGGATGTTTTCTTGAAAAAGTGTTCTCAAAAAGCGACCTACCATGAACAAAGATTCATGGCTTTCAAGCCAAACTAGCAATGATATGGCCGCATCCGATGAATAGTTTCGATAATATGCCCAAATTTGGTGCATGCCTCCGTCTTGTGATGGCAAACAATGTTGCCAAAGCGAGGTTCCAACTTGTTTAACAAGAAAAACCGTTTTCATTTTTGAATGCTAAAGACATGCGTTTTAAGTGAAGCGGCTACAAGGAGGGTCACCCCTAACGGCGGCATTCCATGTCTATCTCAAAGTAGACCCTATTTTACGGAACGGTCACCAAAAGCATGCATTTCCGACCCTCGTAGCTACTCCCGGCAATTCAGACCACCTTCGGCCGATTCAGCTGGAACCGGCTGGAATTTGAACTGCGGGTCCTCCATAGCTTGCCCATTATTTTTGCCAAAAATGCTTTTTAGCTTCACAGGTAGGCATTTCATCACAGAATCGACAACAGATTGGCAAGGATCAAACCCTAGCCACGGACGGCCGCCGCGACGAAATCGGTCGGTTTTTGAAAACACCGTAAAAAAATAAAAAAATCAAAAAAATGGGAGACCTCCGCGTCACATCATCAAATGTGGCCTACTAACTAGCAAAAATACTAAACTTGCAATACGGATGTTTTCTTGAAAAAGTGTTCTCAAAAACGACCTACCATGAGCGAAGATTCATGGCTTTCAAGCCAAACTAGCAATGATATGGCCGCATCTGATGAATAGTTTATGATTATATGCCCAAATTTGGTGCATGCCTCCGTCTTGTGATGGCAAACAATGTTGCCAAAGCGAGGTTCCAACTTGTTCAACAAGAAAAACCGTTTTTCATTTTTTGAATGCTAAAGACATGCGTTTTTCGTGAAGCGGCTACAAGGAGGGTCACCCCTAACGGCAGCATTCCATGTCTATCTCAAAGTAGACCCTATTTTACGGACGGTCGCCAAAAAGCATGCATTTCCGACCCTCGTAGCTACTCCCGGCAATTCACACCACCTTCGGCCGATTCAGCTGGAATCGGCTGGAATTTGAACTGCGGGTCCTCCATAGCTTGCCCGTTATTTTTTCCAAAAATGCTTTTTGCTTCACAGGTAGGCATTTCATCACAGAATCGACAACAGATTGGCACGGATCAAACCCTAGCCACGGACGGCCGCCGCGACGAAATCGGCCGGTTTTTGAAAACACCGTAAAAAATTCAAAAAAAATCAAAAAAATGGGTGACCTCCGCGTCACATCATCAAATGGGGCCTACCAACTAGCAAAAATACTAAACTTGCAATACGGATGTTTTCTTGAGCTACTCGATATGATTTTAACCATGATTTCTATAAAGTTCACAAAAAAACCCTATTTTTCTGCCTGAAAACCTCAAAAAACTGGTGAAAATTTCCCTCCAAAATTTCCCTCCTAGCACCAAATTTTCCCTCCCACCCCACGAAAATTTCCCACTACCATTCGGGACCCACCACCCCTCTCCCACTAAACACGCGGGATCCTCCCCTCCCACTCCCCAAAATTTCCCCATTCCATTCCCCTCCCCTACACCGTGCCGCCTCGCCGCCCCACGCCCACGCCAGATCTGCGCCACCCGGCCGCCCCACTCCCTCCTCCTCACGCCCGCCCGCCCCCACTCCCTCCCTTGCTCAGGTGCCACGCCCGCGTCAGCGCCGCCCTCCCCGACGACGAATCCCCTCCCCTCGGCTACATCGACTACATCGACTACGACGGCGGCTACATCGACTACATCGACTACATCGACGACGACGGCGGCTACATCGACTACATCGACGACGTCGGCGGCTACATCGACGACGACCACCGCTGCATCATCAACATCATCCGCCCCTAGGTACTTCTCCATCTCCCCTCGATATTCGTGGATCCATCTCCCTTCCTCTGTTGGATCCATCTTCCCTCTGGTTCGGTGGATCTTCTAGGGTTAGGATCTTCTAGGGTTAGGATCTCCGTCTGGTTCATGGGGTTAGGGTTAGGGTTCATGGGGTCAGGGTTAGGTTTCATGGGGTTCGTGGGGATGATCTCCCTCTGGTTCATGGCTAGAACATGATGGGGTTAGGGTTCTTGTTGCACGCCCATCCTGATTGTTCATGGGGTTTGTAGCAGTGTTCTTCTTTTATGATATGTGCATGAAGCTTGTGTTCTTCTTTCCAGTGAAAAAGAGAATGCTTAGTACATACTGTGGTATTGGAATTCCTGATGTGTTAAGGCAGTATGACTAGTTTTAATATATACCATATTGGTGCTAGATAATTTTTGGTGTTTTAATATACTCTTCTAAATTGCCTGCATAAGCATGATTTCAAGGCCTAGTATTATTGTTAACACTGCTTGCTTCTTTATTCATCAACTGTTGGGCAATCAGTTGCTCTGAATGCATAAGCTTGCCTCCATTAGGGAAAACAATTGAGTAATTCATTTGCTTATAGATGATTGCAGGTACATGGATAAAATTGCAAGTTAAAACATAAAAGTAATTGTTGTAAATAGTTGTTTTTGCTAATCCACATTACTGAAGTATAATTCGTGTGCACTGTATTTGTATCCAACTATATATAATTGTAATACATGTGAGTTCTATTCTTGTCTCTGGTACCACAACCTTAATTCACTTAGCTTGATGTAGTTTGCTTCACATATACTACTGCTAATGCATTGCTTCACATATATTCAGTTGCTTGCTAGCATACATATGGTTAGGGTTTGCATCAGTAGTACTACTAGCACTTTGCTTGCTTGTTGTGTACTTTATATGAGGCACTAGGAAGATTTCTTGATGTACATTACTACCTCCTGCTTGATGTAGTGAAGATATTAAGAGATGCTTCATACCTTTCCAGTGTACATGCATGCTTGTTTAGTGCACTTACATGTTTGTAATTAATAACACTAGATCACTGTATTGTTGATCCATCAAGTTTGTTTCACATGTATTACATGTATGTGCATGATGGTCCAAATGCTTTCCTTTATTGATACAAGTGCATCATTTTACTTTATCCCTGTTGTATCGATTGTTGTTTATTCTATTTTGCAAGCACCACCTCAAGATCATCCATGGCAAGGATGACAAGGTCAAACGTGAGGCCAACCGTTGGTATGCAACTTGCTCCTTGTGGTTATACTGTCAGTTTCATAAAATATGTGTCTTAATATGCTAAGTGAAATGTATTGCTGCAATCTGAATAAGCTGGCTTAATTGTGCCTGTGTGCTGTTAGTCTTCCTTACCTAAATAACGAGGATTAAATGATAATAAAATTTCATAAGATATGTATTCCAAACATTCATGCATTCCAAACATTCCAAACATTCACCTAATAGTTATGTTTCCTTTATCATGCAAAGAAGAGCCTCTCACCGAGTACAAGAAGGTTAGGGCTAGAAATATCATGAGGAACAATCGGATGTTCCAGACCCATGGCATCAGTGCAATAGCGTCGATAATTAGGAAAACAAATGATGTACAAGAAGTTAGAAGTGATGAGGTTCAAGAAGGTAGTGGAGTTATCAATGATGACCTAGAGTACAATCCTAAGGAGGATGAAGTTATTGATGGAGAGGAAGTGGATGATGTTGTAGTGAGAAAGACTGTTAAGGTGCAAACTCTATCTTGCTTGGAGGGCTGGGTTCTTTTATGCTATGTTATTCCTTGTGCTCACATATTTCTCTTGTGATCTAATGCTTTTTTCCGTGCTGTTTATATGAGGCACTGAAGGAATCTAGGACGAAGAGGCACAGTGTTAAGAAGGCAGTCGACAAGAAGAAGAGCTCGAAACATCTGCTGCAATGCCTCCGAGGAAGGGTGATGGCCCCAGCTCGGGACAAAAAAGAGGATCCTGGAACTGATGAACCTGCCCTTGATAGAGTCACAAGGCGAGAAAGCAAAGATGGCGTATGACGGACCATCGGGGAAAGTCTGCTGCGCATGGACTCTGAGACCTCGGTGCAAATGGGTGATGAGTTGCTGCCCATGGATGAAGGAACCACTCTCAGCATGGATGGAAGTGGCACTGTCTCCCTAGATGAAGGAGGAACCATCTGCATTGATGAGGCAGGCACTATCCACACAGAGCTCAACCCTGTTGCACCTTCTATTGACAGGAATGCTGTCATCAATGAAGAAGAACAGCAGCTTGTGCTTCAATCAGGCAAGTTGACCTTTGCAATGCTATCTTTTACTAGTGCATTTTCCAAATGGAATGATCATGTATGCTTTTGTCGATTCCTGCATTTTTCGATTTCTATTCTAATTTATGAGTTCAATTTCATTTTCAGATGCAATGACTACCAAGACTAGACATAGAAAGGGCAAAGGGCTAGAGAGGATCACCAAGTCGCTTGGTAGCAAGGTGCATATCCAAATTGCCAAAGGGTTGAAGCGTCCAGAGAAGCCTCTGCAGTCAGCAAAGCTTGCTTCTGATTGTGGACTCCTTGCAAGAAGCCATCTTCCGGTTCTTCCTCACTTCAAGCTATACAAAAAAATGCTAGTCTATTAGAGAACTACATTGGGAAAGTTGTTGTAAGCTACTTGTTTCATAGTTAATGTGCTATCTATTTTTACATTACACCTATGCATGATCACTAATATTGTTCCTACCTTGTTTGCTGTCTTGGTAGGCAAATTTTGAGATGAACACAGACTCGGAGACCATCAAGACCGCGTGCAAAGATATTATGTAGAAAAGTTCAAAGAACAGACACCATCAGCTAAAGAAGAAGTATTTTGATACCGTAGTCGTAAATAAAGTCAGCATCAAGTCTCCAGTACCTGATCTGACGGATGGTGAATGGCAAGCTCTGGTGGAGATGTGGTCTACCCCAAGACACAAGGTTTGTCTCTGCTTTGTTTGATGCTTTATGATCTACACATGATATGCTAGTGCTAGATCATGCTGATAGTATGCTTTTTTGTAGGGAACCTGTGTGTCGAACAAGATGAATCGAGGAAAAGTCGTGTACAATCAGAGAACTGGTTCCAGGCACTACACAACACACATTTTTGCCACTTTGAGAAATTTTCTCTAGAGGCCTTACCGTTTGATCCTCGTTGGATGACATTTCTGATTCTTGCTGAATAACATTTTGATTTTTGTTGAAAAACATTTCAGAAAGAAGAGCGTAAGGGTGAGGAGGCTATGCGTGATTGACTTGTTTAAGGCCACCCACAACAGCAAGAAGCACGGGTTTTTGGAGCCAGTAAAGGCTGCTATAGTAAGTCACTCCATGCTTTGTCCATGCCCTGTTTGATTCTGTTTTGATGTTGTTTGATGCTTTGATGATTTGATGTTGTTTGATTCGGAGCCAGTTCCATGCTTTGATGTTGTTTGATAGTTCCATGCTAGGCTTAATGAAGATATTAGAACAGCTTAATGAAGATAGTTCCATGCTGTTTGATTCACACACGCTGTGTTCAATGCTTTGATGCTATTTGTTGCATTTTTTATGACATGATGAAATTTGATCTGAATGTTAGTCGTGAAGCCATCTTAAATAGAACCACCATTCTAGGCTTAATGAAGCGATCATATTGTTCCAATTGCATGTCTCCGTGTCACTAGTCATCATCTTGTATAGATTTTGTGTGCTGGTTTGGTTACTTCAAATAATCCATTTGTGTGCTGGTTTGGTTTCTCCACTAATGCCTATCATTTTCCTCCATATGCTAGCTTGAGATGGAAGAAATGAAGGACGCGCCGGTACCAGAAGGTGAAGAGCCAAAGTCTACTGTTCAAATTGTCGAAGAAGTGTTGTTGAAATCTGTCAAGCAAAGCACATTCCTCACGAATGTTGGGCTCCAGTCATCTAGGAACAACTCCCGCAAAGCAACTGCTGAAGTGTTTGCTCATGTTCGTGACCTTGAGCAAAAGGTGGAGAGGTCCGAGCTTCAAGCTGAACTGGTGCAAGAAGAATTGACGGCAATCAAGATGAAGGCGGAAGAATCTGAAGATGCACGCGACAAGGAACTTGAGCTGTTGCGCAAGAAGTCTCAAGAACAGGAAGAGAAGTTAGCCCACTTGATGGCTCTCTTTGGAGCTAAGGTAGTTTGATGGCTATGCAGTTTGAGCAGGTAGTTGCATTGCTGCCTAGTTTGATGGCTGTGAACCTCTTGTGCAGTTTGTCTTTGAGCATTTTGTTGCATTGCTGCCAAGTTTGAACCTGTGAAGTTATGTGAACCTGTGAAGTTATGTGGTCTTATGAACACAGTGAAGTTATGTGAACCTGTGAAGTTATGATCTTGTGAACTGTGTTTATTTTACGTGAAGTTATGTGGATCACTTGTGCACACAGGCCTTCTTTGTTTGAACACAGGCTTGTGGATCACTTGTGCACCTGGGCCTTTCTATTTATAGTTATGCAAAATGAGAACTTGGGCTCTAAAAAGGCCAAGGCCCAAACAAGAATTAGACCAAAAAGGCTTGGGCTAAAAAAAATATGACTGTAAGAAAAAAATTATAAAAGGCTGCATAGCAGAAAATAAAAAGGCCAAGGCCCAAATTCGGACTAGACCAAAAAGGTTGTGGCCCAAAACAATAGTGGACTATAAAAAAAATTCATCAGAAAAAGGCTCCATTCCCAGAAAATAAAAGGCCAAATTACTGGGCCAGGCCCATACACATAAGCAAAATAAAGAGGAAAAAATAAATTAAACGGGCCGAATTATTGGGCTTGGCCCATGTAGACGGCTGAAATGGACCGGGCTGATTCTATTTTACGACCTTTTCATTTGGTCGTAATTCTGCCACGTCAGCTTGCCACGATGGATCTGACGTGGTGTGGTCGGATTGCTAGTGACCAAAATAATTGGTCGTAAAATCTACGACCTTTTTTTTGGTCATAAACGTCTACGACCATGCCAGAAGAAAGGTCGATATAGTCAATTAACGACCCCCAGCTTTTGACGTTATGTTTTTGGTCACAAAAAGGTCACAAATTGAAAACTATATGGAGGTCAATAGTTGACATATTTCTTGTAGTGCATCGATATCAGTTGAAAATAACCCGTGCTACCGTCTCCCACCGGTTGCACCCAGTAACCAAAAACTCCTTGAAGTCCGCATGAGTGAGTCAATCAAACTGATAATGAAGCATTATAAATGGCATTGATGAAAGTAGCTAGAATCAACGGGAGATGTGCGCAACTAGCTAGCTAGTAGTACTTACTTTCGGGTATGTATATCGCAGCTCCTTCGATAGTCCCGGAGCTTCTGCGGTGAACTGTTTCCAAACCCTGCAAGACAAAGAAAATAATTATTACTTGAGATATCAGGAAATGAACAAAAAGTTGCCTATATGGTGCGATAATGATCGATTGAACTTACTTGTTGAGAATTTTAGTCATGTCCGCATAGGTCTCGGGATCTTTTCGTCTCGAGTCTAAAACGGTTACTAGTCCCCGCTCAAGCTTAATCTTCAGGAGAATATAGTGGAAGCTGCGCACGCATGCATAACTCACCAATTACATTACTATAACCTCGCTCGAGTAATAAGGGAAACCGAATATCCACACAACAGTAACACTCACTTGAAGTTGTAAGGAAAGAGTATTAACTCTTTGTTTTGATTTATTAATAATGATTTGAGCAAGTTGGCCTCGGCCTCTTCGGCGTTCTTCTTAACCTGAAATTCATCTATGAGATTTGTGTTAATGAACCCAATATCATACATTTCTGCTTTTCTGCACTCGACGATCTTCAATCTGCATAATATAGTGAGGATAATTATAAATACATGCAATGAAAGAGTTGAGCTATATATAGAGACTTAATGACAGAAGTAGTACTTACAGACAGTAGCAAGTGACCGTTAATTTATCGAGGATCTTTTGATTGAAGAACTGGAAGAACTCCTCAAATGGAACATGCAACAGATCAGTTCCAATGAGGTCGTGCTCCTCTTTAATTCTCAGATACAAAGTATTCGTCCCCCCAGACTCTCTGCAGGTTTTCATGTACCAATTATGGAATCTTCGCATCATCATTGTTAGAGATTTTTCATCTTTGACGAGAGGCTTCACGTACTCGTATCTGTGTTCGTCCACCTCCAAGAAATAATAATGTACATCGTCGGGCAGGTAATATCCAAGATTGCTATAACCGAGCACCATCCCCGGAGCATTAGCGACGATGTCGCTAGACACATTGAGCGGGGGGCATGATTGGTTCGCTTGTTCGCCGAGCTGGGCAATTTTTTTCCCAGCTGCTCGTTGTTCTTTTAACCTTTGATCACTGACAGTACTTCCCGACTACTCCACTTCGAGATATGTCTTTTCAGTTACGCGCTCATAGTTGGTTTTCGGCAGAGACTTTGGTGGTTTCCTCAGGGCATCGATAGTGCGTTTTGCTTTCACCGGAGGTGGATGTCTCTCTGCTTTCTCTCCTTCAAAGAAGTCCTTCACTTCTTTTTGCACGATCTTCTTGTTTTTTTCCATGGTCATCTCGTACGGTAACTTCTCTAGAGGCTCGAGAGGTGGACCGTATCTGTACTGCCTCCCGCCTCTGGCCGTACTGCCGCCGGAGCAGACGGAGCGGCTGCGACTATCTTCTTTCGTGCTTGCTTATGAGGCGGAGGAGAAGGACTACGACGCGCCGGAGCAGCCAGGGCGGCGGCGGGTCTCTTCCGCCCTTGCTGGCGAGGCGGAGAAGGAGGAGGCTGGTGGCTGCTCGGGCGTGCCGGCGCAGGCGGAGAAGGAGGCGGAGTGCCATCATGCGCCGGAGAAGGAGGCTGAGTGCCCTGATCGTCACTCGCCGGAGGAGGAGGCGGTGGAGGAGGTGGATTGCCCTGACTCGCCGGAGGAGGAGGAGGAGGAGGAGGCATCCAGTTCGTAAGGTTGATGAGCTCCTTCCGCCATAGGCATGGAGTCTTCAGACAAGAACCCAGCCGAGTCTCCCCTTCACCCGTAGGGTGGTCAAGCTGGAGGTCCTCAAATCCTTCTGTGATTTCATCCACCATCACCCTAGCATATCCTTCCGGAACCGGCGGCGGTGAAAAGTTGCGCCAGGTTCAGGAGGTGCAACAGAGCCAACAGTCGCCTTTACTTTCAATTCCATCCACTGCGTCATAAGGTGGCAATGCTGAGACTCCGTGATAGCATCTACGGGGTAGCTAGCAGGAGCCGTGAAGACAGGCTACTGAAGCAGCTCCTTAGAAGCCACGCTGCTTCTCCGCTGAGATGGCAGGGTAGCTTTGGGCGTAGGTTCGGCAGGTCGCGTCCTGCGAACTGCCTCTCGTTCCTCTAGCGCTTGTACCCTTGCGTGCAGCGCCTGTAGTTGGGTTAACTCCTTTTTCTTCTTTCTCTCCTGGCGTTTGTAACCGCCTGCGTCGGGAAATCCAGCCTTCCATGAAAGGGAGCCTGGTGTGCCTCGTGTCCGTCCGGGGTGCTCAGGATTCCCGAGGGCCTATGTGAGCTCGTTGTTCTCTCTGTCTGGAACGAACGTCCCTTGCTGCGCCTTTTTGATATACTCCTGAAGCTTCTCGATGGGTGTGTTCAGCTGCTCGTCGGTCCAAACGCACTTCCCTGTTACGAGGTCCAATTTTCCCCCAACCCCGAAGAACCAAGTCCTGCAACGGTCTGGCCAGCGTCGCGTCTCTGGTTCGAAACCTTTGTCAATGAGGTCAGTCTCAGCCTTGTCCACAACGGCCGGGATTTCAGGTAGCCACCTGACCCCGTGCGATGGTGATGCTTCTTCTTTGCAGCATTTTTCTTGCTTGTCGCTGACATCTTCGCTGCTCTCTCAGATTTCTTTTTGGAGAAAAATTTGGGCCACCGATTTTTGATCTTCTCAAATCGGCCGATGAATTCTGGAGTCTTGTCTTGGTCGACAAACGATGATTTCAGCTCATTGTTCCACCTCCTGAATAGCTTAGCCATCTTCTTAAGAGCATAAGCCTTGATCATTGGCTTTTTAACTGGATTCTCCAGATCCTCCTCTGACGGGAAGGTGAAATTTTCCTACAGCGCGGTCCAAAGATCAGCTTTCTTACTATCGCTGACATAAGACACCTAAGAGTCCTTGTCCTTAGGCTTCAACCATTGCTCGATGTTGATCGGGATCATGTCCCTCGCTAGAACCCCGCACTGAGCATTAAATTTTTGCTTGGACCGGAGGGGTCCAATCGGTTGACCAGCGCTATCAATTTCGATGATCGTGTACCTTTCATCCGCGCGCAACTTTCTCTTTGGGCCTCGTCTCGTTACCGAAGTGTTGCTCGATCTGGAGGGCTAGAAAATAAGAAAAAGAAGAGAGTTGTGTACATACCAAAAACAATTAATGCATCAATTAGCTATAGTCAGCACATGCTTAATTAATTAATATATATACCTGGCCGGACTCCGTTCGGTCACCGGAGCCTGCTTCTTCATCCTGTCCTTCCCCCTCCATTCGTTCACCGGAGCCGTCATCACGGTGTCCTTCCTCCTCCATTGCTTGATCATCGTCGTAGCCTGCTTCTTCATCCAGTCTTTCCAGACCGTCGGTGCATGTGTCGTTGAGAAACGACAAGACGACATCACTTCCCTGTGTGATTATCTCCCCCAACACCGCTTCTTTTGCTTCGTCTCGGGGGTGCGGATCCATAGTTTCTGCAAATATTTACAACATGGCAATTATTATTCAAGCATGACAGATGGATATATTAGTGGCAAATGTTGAACTAGCTAGCTAAGCACAATAAGAAATCATATTAGTGGCATGGCCTCGACGCTTCTCTAGAGTTTGGGGTGGCCTCGGCAACGCTTCAAGGGTTTGGGGTGGCCTCAACAACGCTTCAAGGGGTTCGGGGTGGCCTCGACGACAATGCTCTTTTAACTTGGTAAATTTGGGTGGCCTCAAGAGAGTATGTCGATCGGGTAGGGGCGCGGCGGGAGGGGGTAGGAGACCGACATCGTTTTTTTCTAGGGTTTGGGTGTCCTCGGGAGTTTTGGTAACTTTTGCATATATAAAACTTTTCCATGGATCATCATTTCTCATATATATCCATCTATAGCCACATACATATATAAATGGAAAAAAATTCTATGAACAAAAATACATATATACTTGGTAAATATTCTATGAACATCGTTTCTCATATATATCAATGCATACATCCATGGATCATCATTGCTCATATATCCATAGTCATATATAAAAACTTTCTGTATATGAACAAAAAACTTTCTATGAACAAAAAACTTTCTATGAACAAAAAAATATTTTTGACATATTTAGCACATTCTAAATTTTCCTAACTCTTTTACAACCACAAAAATTACTCCAACTTCATGAAAGTACCCACACTCCATTTCACCAAAAACCTTCTGATCCATAGTTCAAAATTTTCAAATGTCATTCAAATGAAATTTGAACCAGATTCAAATTCCTTGCTGAAAACCTATTCTAAACCAATCCAAAAATTCTGAAATTTTGCCATCACCTTTGTCTTTCATCAGTACCTCACCACAAAAAATATCATAAATTCTAAAAATGCCCAAAGCCATCTAGCATTTTATCAAACACCCTCTATATGCACTGTTCATATCTGTAAAAAAATCAGAAATTTCAAAAAATTGGACAGCGTGTTGCTGCTGCTCCACTCCTTCTCCTCTCCTCTCCTTCTCCTCTCCTTCTGCTCTTCAATGCGTCGGGCCGACGGCGACCATGGAGCAGGGGCAGAGAGCAAGGGGTGCTCGGGCGCAAGAGCGGTGCTTCATCGGGACCATGGGAAAGGGGGGGCTCACTTCGAGGGGGGCGGCGATGGAAGGAGTTCGGTGACGAGGACGGCGGGCTCGGGGCAGCACACGGTGACGGGGATGGCAGTCTCGGGACGGCACGCAGCGACAGGGACGAGGAGGGGTGGGCTCGGGGAGGCACGCGGCGACGGGGACGACGAGGACGGCGGGCTCGGGGATGCCGGCGACGAGGACGGCGCGGGCTCGGGGAGGCGATGGCGTTGGCGGTGGCGGCATAGACGGCGAGGTAGAGCAGCCTGACGGCGTCGTCGGCGGGGGAGGGGGGAAGCAACTGGCGATGAAAACTGAAAATTTTCACAAGTGTTTGTTATATAGTCTAAGCATTAGTCCCGGTTGGTGGCGCAAACCGGGACTAATGCCCCCTTTAGTCCCGGTTGGTGCCACCAACCAGAACCAAAGGTCTCTTTTCAGCAGCCCAAAGGGCGGGAAGCGGCGGCCCTTGGTCACGGTTGGTGGCACCAACTGGTACTAAAGGGGGGGCATTGGTACCGGTTGGTGGCACGAACCGGTACCAAAGCCCACCTTTAGTCTCGGTTGGTGCCACCAACCAGGAACAAAGGCCGCGCACAGCGGCGTGGTGGTGGGAGTTTAGTCCCACCTCGCTAGTTGATAGGGGCGCGCAGTGGTTTATAAGCCCCACTGACGCACCCCTCTCGAGCTCCTCTCTATTGCAGGCTTACGGGCCTAAATGTCACTGCTATGCCAGATGGGCCAACTGGGCCTTCTGCGAGCCTGAATCCTGGCCCATTGATGGGTTTCTAGTCGTATTCAGGCCATGGTGGCCCACTAGGTGGCAATTTTTTATTTTTTTCCCAGTTTTTTTGTTTTCTTCTTTGCTTTTTTTGTTTTGTTTCTACTTACAACAAAATACTTATTTATTTTATTTTATTTTGTTTCTACTTATATATTTGCTATTAAAGTATCTAACAAACAAAGTTCTTTATGAAAATTCTTTTTGCTTTTAATCATTTTGAAAAGAAAATACTTTAGTAATTTTAGTTGCATCAATTTTATATAATTTTAGTTTCATAAATTTTAGAGGTTGCTTTTAATGTTTTGAGCAGAAAATATTTTGATAATTTTAGTTTCATAAATTTTATTTATGTTATTAAAGTTTATTTTATTTTATTTTATTTTGTTTCTACTTATATTTTTTATTAAAGTTTATATTATTTTTTTCAAATTACTTATTTATTTTATTTTATTATAATTCTTTTTGCTATTAAATTTTCATGCATTTACTGATTATTTTATTTTGTTTCTCTTTCGAAGAATCAGGGTTTCATGTGGAAACTCGTCTGTTACAATAGGATTTCATTTTTTTTTTGAACTTATTTGAACTCCATAGTTTTTCTATGTTTAAATTGCACCATTCAAAGCCACATCATCAATTTTCAACCCGTTCTGACTTCATTTGTTATTTTTCATGCATTTACTTATTTTTTTGAGCTATAAGACCCTGAAATTGAAAAGCATTTCAAATGAACTCTGAAAAGGTTAAAAGTTGGCATGGTATCATCATTTCACCCACATAGCATGTGCAAGAAAGTAGAGAGGCTTACGGCAAAAACTGGATGCATTTCGTGTACAAAACAGACAATCTCTTTCGAAGTATCGGGGTTTCATACGAAAACTCGTCTGTTACAAAAGGATTTCATTTTGTTTGAACTTATTTGAACTCCATAGTTTTTCTATGTTCAAAATGCACCATTCAAAGCCACATCATCAATTTTCAACCCTTTCTGACTTCATTTGTTATTTTTCATGCATTTACTAATTTTTTTCAGCTATAAGACCCAGAAATTGAAAAGCTTTTCAAATGAATTCTGAAAAGGTTAAAAGTTGGCATGGTATCATCATTTCACCCACATAGCATGTGCAAGAAAGTAGAGAGGCTTACGGCAAAAACTGGATGCACTTCATGTACAAAACGGACAATCTCTTTCGGAGTATCAGGGTTTCGAAGTACATACATAGTTCAAATTGAACAACATATAGCTCTCCAGAGCATCTAGTTAAACCATACATTGAAACTATGTAAAACCTTTCAATGCAACAACAAATGCGATCATAATCACAACTAAGGTAACAATTGATCCAACGGCATAATGATACCAAGCCTCGATATGAATGACATATTTTCTAATCTTTCTAATCTTCAACCGCATTGTATCCATCTTGATCTTGTGATAATCAACGACATCCGCAACATGCAACTCCAATATCATCTTCTCCTCCTCAATTTTTTTTATTTTTTCCTTCAAGTAATTGTTTTCTTCTTCGACTAAATTTAACCTCTCGACAATAGGGTCGGTTGGAATTTCCGGTTCAACCACCTCCTACATAAATAAAATCTATGTCACGTTGGTCGGCATAATTGTGATAAACAATAAATGAACCAAATAGTTATAAAAAGATAATATATACCACATCTGAATCATAGACAGGACGAGGGACGACGGGGGCGGATACCAGAACCATCGCACTATATAATAACAAGGAATAATAAAAGTAAGAAAATTAGACAAGTATCTATCTCAAGTAAGAATTTTTTCTTTCAGAAAGAAGATAAGAACAAGAGGCTCACCACGGTGGTGCCGGCGACGAGATCGGCGCGGGCGATCGACGGCGGTGAAGACGGGGACGGGACGTGACGGACCGCTAAACCTAGAAAAATCTCGGGGAAAATGGAGCTCGGAGGTCGAGTTTCGAGAGAAGAAATATTAACTAGTGTGGCTCGGACATTTCATCGAACACCTCATGTGCATAGGAGGTGAGCTAGAGCACCCAAATGCCCTCCCCTCGCCGGCCAGCAAAAAACAGAGCAGGATCGAGTGCTCTGCTCGCCGGCGATGGGCTATATATAGGCAAATCATTAGTCCCGGTTCGTGGCTCGAACTGGGACCAATGGTTATTGGCCAAGAGCGAGGCCCATTGGTCCCGGTTCGTTCCTAGAACCGGGACAAATGGGTCCAAACGAACCGGGACCAAAGCCCGCGAGGCCCCGGCCAGCCACCTGGGCTCACGAACCGGGACGAATGCACCAGTTGGTCCCGGTTCGTATAAGAACCGGGACTAATGGGCTGGCCAGGCCCGAACGAAAGCCCCTTTTTCTACTAGTGGTATCTCCTGCTCATCTGAGTTCACGTCCCAGACTTGAAATTTGTGCTCGTATTTTCATGGATATATTCTAGGCCTTCTGGCGATGCGCGTTCAGAGGGAAGAGACGCCCCAAACCTTTATATGGTGCTGACTTTGCCTGCCTGCATTCAGCAACTTGAGAAACCAATGACCATATTGACCGGTTTCTGTGGTATTGTCTCAGTTTCTGCTTCCCTTGCCCTAGATTTTAGCTGCACGATACTACACTTGAGATGGGCTCAGAGGTAGTCCTGGCCATGGGTAGCCCGGCCCGACCCAGCCTGGCCGGACGCTGCCCCCGGGCCGGGATCGGGCCTAGATTTTGAGCCCGATGGCCGGGCCGGGCCCGCCATATTTGCACTTTTCTGAAGAGGCCCGGCCCGAGGACTGAGGCCCAGCGGGCTTTTACGCGTTCGGGCCGGGCTTGGGCCCAAAAACCAGGCTCGATGGCCGGGCCGGGCCTGGCCCGGGCCTAGGTTTTTTGCCTCGGGCTTGGCTAGGCCCGGCCCGAAGCCCGGCCCGGCCCAAGGTTTGGCCAGTTATACTCTGAGGTGACATATAGACCATACATACACGCACTCTCACTCATCGAGAAGAGGGAGTGCCAACCTCACAAGTAATCGTGCGGCTGCTAGAACCCCTTTAGTTTTGCAACAATGCTAAACTTACGGGAGGGGGACTACGGAATTTTTCTTACGAGCTTATGTGGAAGAAAACAAGTGGGTGGTGGGTATACCTGGCCAAACCTCAGGCCGGGCCTAGCCAAGCCCGAGGCAAAAAACCTAGGCCCGAGCCCGGCCATTGGGCCTGGTTTTTGGGCCCAAGCCCGGCCCGAATGCGTAAAAGCCCGCCGGGCCTCGGGCCGGGCCTCTTCAGAGAATTGCAAAAACAACGGGCCCGGCCATCGGGCTCAAAATCTAGGCCCGAGCCCAGCCCGGTGGCAGCATCGTGCCGGGCCGGGTCGGGCTTCCCATGGCCAGGACTAGTATTGGGGCCTAGATGAAATCAGGGGGCAGATTTTAAGGTCAAATCAACGGGAAAGATCAGCGCGCGTAGGTCGATTGTACCATCTTTTCGTAAGTCCAGCATTTTTGTTAGATTTGTGTTGTAATCGCTATTTTTCTTATATGGTTAGTCTCGATTACTGGTGCAATGGGTCTTACTTAACACACAAAATAAATAACTAGCCCTATGGTTGGTGAAGCATTGGAGCCCTAATTATTGTCGGCATGTACACCTGGCATCCACATTTACCAGACTTGGTCTTGGCTTCTATTTCATAGTAGGACAGAGTTGTACTACAAACTTCGTCGCAATGTACAACCTTGGTCTCGGCGAAAAAAACTACTTCATTTTGCACCCACTCCGGTAAATTAAATGAATACAAAAAGCAAAGCAATTCGTTTGCCATTGTGTTTTCTTACTTCAGCAATGTAAGTGTAACAATTAATTAAGAAAGAAAAAAAAGGTACATGACTAATATATGCTCCTGCAGGCTGATAAACCTCTCCGGGCTATGACCCTAAAGAAACCGCTAGGTTCTGACCAAAAGTTCAGCCAGAATCAGAGGTGGTAACCAGACAACCAACTGCTAGAGCAAGTACAATAAAATGATATAGATGGGTTATAAGACTTTAAATAGTATACTTTTGGTGAGTTGGATGTGAGAGAAGAGGAGAGACAAGAGAAGCAGGCTACAAACTTACAGCCAGTTGTAGCACGAGGTCCAATACTCATTATTAGAGAAACATATAAGGACGCGGATTTTTGAGACATGCACTACTAGGAAAAGGGTTATAGATAGGATTGACACTAATGGCGCACCAGGGAAGAAGTGCGCCACTACTATATACTAATGGCGCACCGGTTTGTGATGCGTCATTAGTGTGGAAGACACTAATGGCGCACCATACAAAAGGTGTGCCACTGGTGATAATTTTTTTTTCATTTTTACATACATACTAATGTCGCACTCATAGACTAGTGCGCCATTACTAGTTCTAACTAGTAATGGCGCACCGCCTAAAGTGTGCCATTAGTGTATGTTTTTTTTACAAAACTACTAATGGCGCATCGTGTCACGATGCGCCATTACTAGTTTAAACTACTAATGGCGCATCGTGTCACGGTCGCCATTAGTATATATATATATATATATATATATATATATATATATATATATATATATATATTACTTTTCTGCAAAACTCTAATGGCGCACCACATGCAGGTGCGTCATTACTAACCAGGGTTACTAATGGCGCATTTGCATGTGGTGCGTCATTAGTAACCTGGGACCCCAACAAGATATTTTGGACAGCCCCACACCTACCCACTCACTTTCCCCACTTCATTCCCTCCACCTCCTTCTCCAAGCTTTCGGCTGCCTCCTCCTCCTCACCTCATTTCCACCATAGATTCATGAAAATTAAGTAGTGAAATTACCTTTTTTTGATAGGTAAGTAAGGGGTAAGCTATCTTCATGATGTAGATCTACTTTTTTTCTCCCTAGCTCTCTCCAACAACGTGCACATGCACTTTTTGTGGCCTAGCTAGATCTATGTATGTTTGTGGTGTTGCATGTGTTTGTGGTGTTGCATATATGTTTGTGTTTGCAGGTACCGGTATTTGAAATGCGATAGTTGCCAATATTTTGCGGAATATTGATTCATTTCCGTTTGGCGAGAATTTTGGCACTATGCATTCTTTTTGTCCTATTTTTAGGGAAGGTCATGCCAAATTTTTTCTTGGTTCTAAAATATCGTTTTGCTCTACCCATGACGACCATGGTCCGCACGATGACCGAAGGCATCGTGAATAGGTTTTTGAGCTCCACGAAGGCCGAGATGCTTCAAAAGAACGAGGCGAAGATAAGATGTTAGGTGTCGAAGATGCAAGCTAAAGAGCCTTATTGCGGACCCGGATTCCGGCAGGTGCGGGACCACACCGCTCTTGCGTGGTTTCATGGATGGCTATCGGTGGCAAGGTGATGAAGATGACTATGAAGTCGTCCATGGGGGCCGGGCAAGAAATGAGGAAGGGCAACAAGACAAGTACCACCGCGGCGAGGGCGGGCGAGAAGACGAAGAATCTCCAGGACATGATCACGACGGTGATGCTGTACACAGTCATCATGTAGAAGATGTCGTACATGATGATGAGGAAGATCAAGACGAAGGGCATGATCATGAAGATGAAGATGCGGGCAGAGCGGCGATGGAGGCTGGGTGCAGGACCCTCATATTCAAGAGCTGCTTCTCAAGCGAGACGGATAACGCAAGAGCTGCCTCCCGAGAGAAAGCCAAGCTGAATCAAGCTGGAGATAGACGGTTACTCCATTGTCTACGAAGGATGCAGGCCGAGGATACCCGCTGAAAAGTAACGCTCATGGCTGCGGAGATGAAGGTAAAACACAAAATGACCGGCGCGTAGCTTCGGCGAGAACATGTCGTTACAGCACGAACGCGTCTTCCTAAGGGGAACAAGTGCCCGACCAGTTTCGAGGAGGCGAAGAAAATCGTGTGTCCTCTGGATTTACCGCATGTGAAATACCATGTGTGCATGAACAATTGCATCATTTATTGGGACGAGCACGCGAAGTCTATCATATGTCCGGTGTGGGGCGTTACTCGATACAAGAAGAGGAAGAAAGCTCCTCGAAAATCGGTGTGGTACTTTCCGATCACTCCTCGTCTGCAGCGGTATTTCGCGGACCGTAAGGTAGCAAAGCTCCTGCGTTGGCACGCGGATAGGGAGGAGAAGAAGCGGGAAGATGACGGAAATGATCCGGAGATAAATAAAAAAGACAAGATGCTGAGTCACCCTAAGGATGCGAGCGGTGTAGCGTTGAACTTCGAATACCCGTAATTTGGGAAGGATCCAAGGAACATCGTCTTTGGCGCGAGCACCGATGGAGTCAATCCGTTTGGCAGCGGAAGAAGCACACATGCACCTGGCACGTGTTTGTGTGGATGTACAACCTTCCCCCCGGTTGTGCATGAAGAGGAAGTACATTCACATGAGTATGCTAATTGAAGGGCGAAACAACCAGGAACGACATCAATCATGTCTGGGGCTCTCTTGAAGGAGGAGCTAGACACGCTGTGGAAAACGCCACCAATACGTGGGGCGCCGCAGAGAAAGAATATTTCCCTATGAGAGACGACCTTTGCTCACGGCGACGGTGCCACGACTATCTCGATTCTACGGATATCTCGCGGGGTAGGTAGTCCACGGATTTTCTGGATGCTTAAGGTGCATGGATGACACAACGTATCGCCAGCTAGATAGAGATCCCGGGTCTTCGAAAACCGTGTTCATGGGACATCGAAGGTGGCTTCGCGACGACGACCCGTGGAGGAAACGCAAGGATCTGTTTGATGGTGAAACCGAACCCCGAAAATGCCCGTGTATGAGGAGCGGCGAGGAAATAGACGAGCTGTTGAAAAATTGGAAAGACTGCCCACTGCGGGAAAGAAGCAAAAGGCGCCAGAGCCCGGAAAGAAGCGAAATTCGCCAGAGCCGCTGCTGAAGGTATGGAAAACGAGGTCTGTTTTCTGGGACTTGCCGTACTGGAAGATCCATCGTGTGCCTCACAGCCTTGATGTCATGCATATCACGAAGAGCGTGTGCGAGAGTCCGCTTGGTACCACGCTCAACATGCCAGAGAGGACCAAAGATGGGCTGAAAGCAAGGGCATACTTGAAATCAATGGGCATCAGGCAGGAGCCTCACGCTAATGATGATGATGATGATGATGATGATGATGATGAGGCGAAGCAGGACACAGAAAGTCGTCGCAAAGGCAAAAAGGCCAAGAAGACCGGAAATGACTACCCTCCCGCGTGCTTCACTCTAAGTCGAGGAGGAGATCGAGCAGTTTTTCACCTGCCTCCTAGGAGTAAAACTTCCTTCACGATTCTGTGGGGAAGATAAGCGAGATACCTAGACCCAGTGACGAAGTTCAGCGGGATGAAGTCTCACGACTATCACGTCTTGATGGCCGCAGAATACTTCCGGTTGCAATCCATTGGGATCATGGGACGCGCACCTCCATGAAAGCGCTATTTGTCCTATGCAACTTTTTGGCGTCATCTCTCGAAGTCGATTGGCGTGAGGCAACTCGAAGGCTACGAGGAAGAGATCGTGGTGATACTATGCGAGCTTGAGATGTACTTCCGCCCGCATTCTTCGACGTTATGGTGCATCTGCTGGTCCATATCGTGGAGGATATCATCCAACTCGGGGCGACGTTCCTCGCACGGCATGATGTCGTTCAAAAGGATGAATGGTGTCATCAAAGGATACGTTCGCAACATGTCACGTCGAGAGGAAGTATAGCCAGGGCTTTCGACCGAAGAGTGCATCTCTCTTGCACGCGAATTATCTAGGCATCGAGAACCCCGTTAGTCTGCCCGTCAGCGGGCACCTCGGCGAGACTTCTGGATGGGGTCACCGTGAGGGTCGCTGCGAAATGCATGTCGACTTCGAGGGTCGACTCGCCGACTTTGAAAGAGCAAACCTAGTCGCGCTACAACACATAGACTTGGTCGATCCTTGGGTGGTAGAGCCCAAAACCTTTATTGAGAAGACGTACAATGACCGAGGCCAACAGAGGACGGGCGGATTCTTCAGAAGCTTCTGTCGTACCCTTTACATGAGGATTCTTCCGCGGAAGAACAACTCATATTCGCCTTGTCACAGGGCACCGAGCACAACCTGATGACCTATGAGGCGTACGATATCAACGGCTACACATTCTACACCGAGAACAAGGACATGAAGAGCGATGGTTATCAGAACTCCGGGGTAATGATGGAATCCTACACCGGCAACGACAAGGACAGATACTACGGAAGGATCGAGGAGATCTGGGAGCTGAGCTACGCTGGAGAGAAGGTCCCGATGTTCCGTGTCAGATGGGCCAAGAGCGTCCTAAAAGAAGACCGGTATTTCACCATCATGGTTATACACGAAGCCAAATCAAGACCGGCGTATAAGCGTCACCCATGAAAAATGAGCCATGGGTGCGGCTTCAAGTGGACCAATGCTTCTTCATTACCGACCCGCCAAAGCCCGGTCGTGTTGTCATGAGGAGAGGCAAAAGGAAGACCATTGGAATGGATGGAGTAGCCAATGAGCAAGACTTCGACAAATCTTTGTGACCGAAGATCGAACATGGCAATGACGATGAAGTAGCAGCACACACCACAAGAAGAAGCAGGACCACCCTACCTAAAGGACGTCCGTTCCACAAAAGAACTCCATTTGCGAAAAAGAAGGGCAAGAAGATTGTGAACAGATAGCTAGCTAAGATCGATTGTATTTAAATCATAGTCTTCATTTCTCGATTGTATTTCATGGGCACTCTTTGATATCATGAATATTTTTAAATTTCATGGGCACTTTTTGAATTCATGTGGACACCCCCCGCACCCTCCCCCGCTCCACCGCCGCCAACGGGCACCCGGCCCCCCGCACCCTCCCCCGCTCCACCGCCGCCGCCAATGATATTTTCAAGTAACAAATTTGAACATATTTTTTAAAAAATTATTACTATTTTTACAAAAAAATATTACTGTTATGATTTAAACAAGTTTGAACATATTTAAACACAAATAAATATCAAACAGGATTTAAAATGCATAAAACAATATTGGGGAGCACAGGAATCGAACCCAGACCTCCCGGTGTGGTCTTTACTTGACCCGGTCGGGCTAGTGGGCGGGTTCTGTTGTAGATAGGGTTAGGTGGTATATAACCTGACAAGTCGGGCTAGATTAAATTACTTATGGCGCACCCCTCAGTGGTGCACCATTGCTATGGATGTACTTATGGTGCACCCCTGGCTGGTGCACCATTGCTAAGCCTCCCCCCACACTAAAATCCCCAATCTCTCACATTTCTCTCTAATCCCTCCCCTGCCTCGTCTCACCCACGCCTGACCACCACCGCCCACCACTTCCCCTGTGCTCGCCGTCCCCGGCTGTGCTCGCTTCCCCCGCTGCACCCGACCACCTCCCACACCGTCCCCCCTCCGCCCGCGCCCAGCATCCTGCCCGTCCCCTCCCCTGGCCCCGCCTGCGTCAACCTCCCTCTCGAGCACGACAGCTAGCGTTCCTAGCCGCCGCCACCGCTGCCGCCCGCCTCGGTCTGGGACCCAGCAGCGCCTCCCCCATCAAGCAGCCGCTCCACCAGTGACTCCCCCTCCCTGGAGCAGGCGCTCCTGCCCAGCAACGCTGCCGCCCGGAGCTACGCCGGCGACCAGTCCGTAGGCACGTAGCCACCTCTCCTTCGTCCTTCCTCCCTCTTCCCTCATCCCCCTCCCTCCTTCCTCTTGCATCCTCTGTTCAATTTTTTTCCTAATTTTTTAGTGGATGAGTACTTGATGTAGATTCGATACTGTGGGAATATAATGATAGTTATTTCTTGCTTGCTGCGTGATTTTTCCAGAGCATGCTCAAGTTTACATGTGAAAGGATTGTGCTTGATAGGTGTTTGTGATAATGCCTCTAAGGGCAAATGTTTACAAATTGTAGGTTGAATATTTTTCATGAGCAAATGTTTTGGTTTAAACATGTTAGCAAATTGTAGATTAAGTTGTTTTATCTGCAATTTGAGAGAGCAGAGCTTTGTGTTGGTTATCTTGGCGAAATTGGTTAACACATATCTTCCAGAGAGATCCCTGTTCTACGATCTGAGCTCTCTCTTCTCTGAATTCAACTAAGGCATGAGGAACAAGGGGGGAGATAGCTATTAGATCCATGTCTTATTAGTGGTAAACAATCGTGTAGGTCAATTTTGACTATGATCTTGAACTACAGGGTTGCAATGTTTTGGCATCAACACTGGTAAGAAAAGAGAAAGCAGGAGAATGAAGATTATATTAAAAAAATGGTATTAGTAGTGGTAAACAAGCATATAATCCCTCCCAGGTAGTAACAATAACTTTATGTAGGAGAGTGAAAGAAGAAGCGTAGGCTTAATTGAGCTGTGGAGTTCTTGTTACCTTGTCTGTCTGTCCTCGTTAGTTACATGTATCTCTCTGTTGTTGTTTCTGCGTAACAGGTTCGATCACGGTTGGAGAAAAATTGAGGCGTTTGTTGGCTCCAAGACAGTGATACAGGTATATGCATGTGCTCTGCTTACTTGTTTGGTTTGCAATAGTGGTGAGCCTCCTCCACCCCCACCCATTCCCCCTCATGTCATGAAAATGAAAACATAAAAGCGGTGCCATTATATGGATGGCATATTTCCAGTTTTGGATCCAACCTCCGCACAAGTTGTAGCTCATGGCGATTTTCTAACTCTTGGCCATTACGGAGCTGGTGTTTATCCACAATGATTTGGGCTAGCTCCATTTTGGTGGAGTCGGTCAAGATGGGCGATGTAATTGTGATCTTGTAAACCCTAGCTACATAGTGTTGTTTATATATATGGACATGTCTACGAGTTACAGAGCACATGCATTTCAAGTTCTTCGCTAGTCAACTTGGAATCCTTGATGGACCGTTTATTTTTTTCTCTTTGTGAAAGCTGTGTTTCGTGTAACATTTATATTCTTAAAAAATCTCTGGATGCTTTGGTTGAGAATGAGTAACTTGTGTAAACATAAGTAGGACCTTTGGCTGCTTGTGCTATTGGTAGCGAGGTAAATCTTGCTTGATCTTCTTACTTTGTGATGTGTGCAGGTTAAGCTCTAATTTCTCCCGATCAATAATTATGGCCCTATTGTTTCTTTCTAAACCTGAAATTACTGATGCGTTAATTCATCCGTTAAAAACAACTCTCTCTCGCTTCCTCTGGGCACTTTTAGTTGTTCTTTGAAAATGAAAAACGAAGGTCATACCGATCCTAGTTGGTATTATTTTCCTCAATTTTAGTGTTGAATGAACACATAAAGAGAGTGCTAAGTGATTTCAATATATAAAGTTTCAGAATAATATATAGGATTGTTGGTTTTTAACCTTGGTTGCCATTGTTTCTATTTGTAACGGTCTGAAGAATGACTCATGCTGTTTGTGCTAACAATCTCTAAGTGAAAGCAACTAGTTGGAGTAGATTTGTGCACACAATACTCCTTCCAAGACAATTTGCTTCCAAGGAGTAGTTTCAGTTTGATTGCAAGGAGTAGCTTCAGTAAAGTTTCAGCATGGTTTCAGTTTGCTTCCAAGGAGTTGTTCTCTGTCTGGTCCAATTCTGAAGAAATAAAAAGTGAATAGTTTGTTTGTTCCCTGTGTGGTCACTCTATTTCTTGAGTACTGACATTAGTTATGTTTGTTAGCAACAAGATATTTAAATGAAGCTTGTTCTTTTTCAACTGTTCAACTGATGCCATGAAACTAAATATAGTAGTTGAAAACCCTGTTTTTCTTCTTGATAGTGAAAATTTGAAGTCTTGTTTGTGTTTTGGTTTTGTTGGTTGACAATTATGTTTAGTTTTTCATTTCATGGGTGCTGTAAAATGTGCAGGTGGCGAGTTGAGGCTCAGCATACAGTTTGTTTGGACTAACCAAGAGGACGAGGTATGTTGCTTGCCCAAGCTAAGTGACACGTCTGGCCAAGTTTTACGTTATATAATTACTGTTAGTGCTTAGTTAAACTGCATGATATGGCCATAGCAGATGGATGGTACTAGGTGTTGTTTTGTTTCTTGCCAATGTATTGAGAGAGCGGATGTGCCCTTTGCAGATTTCTTTTCTTGAAGGCAGCTCACATAAGTTGAGCTACAAGTGAACAACTTGCTGATATTAGATCTGGAATGGAAGCTCACATAAGTTGAGCAGATTTTTGTCCATATGAAAACAGAGGACCATATGGTCTGTGGCCTTTTCATCCATATGAAAGTATAGGCACATTGTGGTGCTAGTTTGCTGGGTTTTGTCTCCGACCATCGTGTCGTGATGAATTCTTGGTACCCGAGAGGCCCTTGAGTTTGTCGGAATGTCGATTAACTTCCGTTCCTGCAAATTCGGGTACTCCATATGTCCTATTTTCAGCAAAGGTCATGCTGAAATTTTCAGTGAATTTTAGCATGACTTTGCTAAAAATAGGACATATGGGGTACTTGCGACTAATGCATGGACCGGGGTATCTTAGTACTTAATTAAGTAGGATCAACTGCCCCTTTATTCTTGCTGCATTAAACCATAAGTGGCAATAGAGCCAAGTGATTAGGCCCAACTTAGAATTCTCCTTAGCATCGATAAACCCTAGATGATAAACCCAACATAGGTGGCAATAGAGCCAAGTGATTAGTGCCAAGTGATTGATTAGGCCCAACCTAGGGTGCCTCGGCATCGATAAACCCTAAATGATGAAAACTTAACTTGGCTGCCCGGATGCCTCGGTGTCGATGAGAACCTAAATGATGTGCGCTTAGGCTTTTAAGGTGCCTCGGCGTCGACAAACCCTAAATGATGAAAGCTTAGGCTTTTAGGGTGCCTCGGCGTCGACAAACCCTAAATGATGAGACCATGATCTTGTTCCTTGACAATAACCAACTTTTGACCAAACTTTTTTCCTATTTAGAGCGAAACATGGCCCTAGCGATGAGGCCGGTGGTTCGGGCGGCAAGCAATTCTGGGAGCTGTCCCAGGAGATGGAGGAACAACCTCACCGCTATGAGGACGCCGCGGAAGACACTGATCCTGACTACACGACCTATAGTGAAGTCGGGGATGACACCACTGATGGTGCCGCCGAGGATGCCAGCACTGATGATGGCGGCGCACACACAGATGGAAGCCAACCGAAGAAGCAAAGGAAGGACCGGCCTTGAATGCGCTCGGCACCCTCAAGGAGGAATTCACTCAAGTGGACTCAAGCGGGCATCCAACGGAGCCCAAACATATAGTCAAGGGGTACTCGCTTCAGCTCAGGTGCATTCTCCGGAGCACCATCTCGATCAACACCGATAACCTTAGGCATAAGGACCACGGGAATTTGCGCAACCTCCTCTTCACGAAGTTGCACGAACGATACAAGTTCCTCGCCGAATTTGAAAACACACGCCTCTCAGGGAATAAAGTGAATAGTGCCGCCCTCACGAGGATGAGCACGACCCTGTCTACTTGGAGAAGCGCGGTGAAGAGAATGATTGATAAAGGTGATAGTTATGAGAAGATCAAGGCGAAATATCCTTTGATGAGCGAAGATGAGTACAAGGAGTTCAAGATCAAGTGCGAGAGCAGCGCAACCTCCGAATCAAGTCAGTGGGGGAAAGAAATGCGGGAGTTGAACTTAGGGGAACACAAACTCGGTCCCGGCGGTTACATAGTGGCGGAGCCTATATGGGAAAAGGAGGATGCGGAGCGTGCCGAGCAAGGCCTACCGCCCGCTTGAAATACAGCGGTGACAAGTAGACCGGGAACTTTGTCGGGGCCGGTACAAGGAGGACCCGATAACAAAGGAGCTTACCACGGATCCGAAGACCAGGCGCTTGAGCTTGTTCTCGTAAGGAATACACCCAGCGTAATTAGCTCCATATGGTTGCACTCTAATTAATCCCCAATATTTCTAAATGGTTCACGTTCCTTTCGCGGACACCTTTGAAAGCGATGGCAGGGTCGTCTCAAAGCTCCCCTTCGACACCCCTTTAAATAGGGCGTTGAGCGTAATGAAAAACAAGTATAAGCTCGATGGCCGGCGTCGGCTGGTTGTGTGGCCGGCAAAGGCTTGTCCACAAAATGGGGGTCATACTATACCGCTGGTGTGCAGAAGGAGAAAAAGCCCAGCTCGGAAAGTCAGACGCGCGAGGTTGAAGAACTCAAGGCACAAGTGGCACGGATTCCGGAGCTTGTCCAAGAGCAAGTGGAACAACAACTGGGAACGAAGCTCAATGCCATGGTGCCTACGTTGATTCATGGGCTGACGACGTGGATTGCGGGCGTAGCAGGGGCCTCCCGGTTCCCAATTTCCACGGCCAACTTCGCCTGACGTCTGGCGGCGCCATTGGTGTCTCCGTGGCGGCGCCATTGGTGTCTTCGGCGGAGGCGGTATTCGGTCTCCGGCGCCCGGCATGGGCATTGGAGCTTAATGCACCGGGTGTACGCCCGGCGGCACCTCGCCGACAAAGCGCCCCTCCGTCGATTGCACGCCCGCCGTTGGCGGTGCCTCGACATTAGCCGAGCTCGGCGGCTTCATGGTAACTAAGCCTCTCGGCCGATGACTTCATCTCCTTGCCTTTGGTAGGCATCCACGACGCCATGTACATGTTTTCGCGAGGCACCGCCGGCGTTCCTTGCACTCTTACGCAATTCGTGGGCGCCGAGTTGGTCGATGTCGCCAAAGGCAGAATCGTTCAACGGGCAACCCCATGTTCCACGGTAATCCGATGCCACCCACGGTGTATAGGGTTGAAGTGGTTCGGTGCCGCCGAGCTGCGACGAGCTGTTACCTCCGATTCGACCAGCTGGGGCGGCGAAGAAGATGAGATGACCCTCGGCGCTGCGTAAGCTAGCCCTGCTTTGGCGAAGAGCCAGATTCGTTTGGGGCGGGGACACCACCCCAGACAAGACCGCCCGATCGTGCCGGCGCCAAGCCATGGCAAGAACGCCGCAACGCTACCGGACCTGCCGGACATCCCTATGGCACAGGATCCGGACAGCCCTATGGCATAGGATCCGGACAGCCCTATGGCGCAGGATCCGGACGACGACGACAACGACGACGGTACATTTACCAAAGTTGATAAGTACTTTGCCGAACATGGAGTGCGGCTGGCGGTTCTGCGGGCCTCTTTCTCAAGAACCCAACCAAGGCGACCGCGATCTAGCTGGTGCGGCGGAGAAATCCAATTACAGCGCCGTAAATGCGGTGTTCGGTTCTCGAGACACGCCTCCGGCTCCGCCTTCACCGAGCCTCGAGATAGCTGAGGTGGGAAATATTATCAGCCCCAACACGCTCAAGAAGGCGGTCTGTGAGTAGAACTCGGTCCCATTACAGGAGATCAAGAAGAAGGGACGGAAACGAAAGACTAAAAAGGGCGCCGGTGCGAGCCAGCCGGCACCGAGTTTGATCCGTGCTCAGGACGGGCCACCTTCACCTAAGGATATCTCGAGGAGGGTGCATGTGGCGGGTAGGGCGATGCTACCGCCAAATATGCTGAATGCTGCAACCGGTGCTATGCGGAGTCTACACGACAGTGTTCTTTCTTTGTAGAAGCGGTGTCTCAGAGAGAAGGATGTGGCATACCCGGTTTTCGTGGCCAAGGTGCCAGAGGGCAAGGGCTTTGTGGATGGCGACATCGGGGGTACGATCGTCCTGCGGTTTGATGACATCTTTGCTATGTTTAACCTTCATCCGCTGCACTACACCTTCGTTCGGCTGTTTTATTTGAGTATGGAGATGCGGATCATTAGAGACAAGACCGCGGACATCGTGATAGTCGACCCCTTCTACATGCGTGCCAAGCACTTGAGCAGCGCTGGGGACCGCCAAGTTGCGAGTTCACACCTCGGCGTCATTCGCAAACCCGTATAAGGATAACTTCCTTGTGGCTTACTTTCCCGAGTAAGTCATCCCTTAACCGCCCGTAACATATGATTTCTTAGATTTCGATCGTTCTTTTTTTTCTAACATTCCGTGTTACGTGCGGTGACACATTGCACACTCATCCTCTTAAGCCCGAAATATTCCATGGCCCACGTATTTCGACCCGAACCGTAACTCCAAGATAGACTACACAGATGTCAAGAAAGTTCTTGATGATGTTCTCCCGGCTACGCCAAATCTGGAGGCACCTTCACCGGGGCAGTTCGTAAATGCACGGCAAGCACATGTTCTCACACAATCTGAAGTTCTGCTGCGTCAAGCAGCCGCTTTGTGATCGGAAGGATGCCTACTCGCCCTCCATCACATGCGAGCGATCGTAAGGGACCATCATCAACTTCTTCTACTAGATAATCTCAAAGATTGGGCGCGAGCTTGTCGGCAGTCCAGACGCGGACCTCGAGACAAGAATTCTTCGCATCCGATCGGAGTTTGCGGACATCATCCATCAAGATGTCCTTCATACCTCGGGGCAGTTCTTCCTCAGATATCAACCGTCCAACAGTGAGATAGATGAAACGCTACAAATGCAGGGTGACCACAACCGCGATTTCATGACCATCACGACAGACGGCGGCTTCATCCATGCTCCTGTCCGATGAGTCGAGTCGAAAGTAGTGATGTGTAGTTCTTAAACATTGATTGGCTCATGTTGTAATTATACTTTAATGAATTTGTATGTCTCTTTGGTTTGGACAGTCATTCAACTTAGATGTAATCGATGCTATTTATTAGTAGGACCATGAATCGTGCTATTAATGTCTTGCTTTTCTCTTCCGATCCTTTTGTTGCATACTTACATATTGCTTATCTATTGTCTCATTGTTTGGCTTGTGCATAGAGATGCCGTCGTATATGTAGGTGTACAAGGGTAAGGTTCCCGGAGTCTCTGACGACCGGGAGGAGTGTCGGAGACAGGTTCACCGCTTCAGCGGTAACAGTTACAAAGGGTACACCACTAGGCGGAGGCGAATCTAGATACGCCCGCTATCTAGCGGGAGAGAGGAGGGAGCGTTGGAGGAACCGGATGAAGACCAGTTTGATCGCGATGATGCTCATCGTGATGACCCACAGCTCTCTTCTATGTGATGGTAGTTTAGATGATCGATATCGACTTGTAATGTGAAGAAAAACTCGATACTCGCGGTCTTGAGACTTGTAATGTTTTATCTTTGTTCGGTTTTTTGAATTCAGAGACTAATATGATGAATTGTATTCGGAGACTAATCTTCTATTGTATTCGATGAACTGATGTTGCTATGTGCTGCTGTCAATATTCTGTGCAATAATATATTTTGTAACCTGTGCAAAAATCAGAAAAGAAAAAAAAACAAATATTCATACTAATGGCGCATCACCATCAGGTGCGCCATTAGTATGCCAAAGGATACTAATGGCGCATCAACACGAATCGCCATTAGTATGACAAAGCACATGCTTACGTATGGCCCCCCGGGAGGCACACTAATGGCGCATGGTGTTACATACTAATGGCGCACTGCTTGGTGCGCCATTAGTATACCAAATACTAATGGTGCACCAGTGGTGCGCCATTAGTAAGAAATACTAGTGGCGTGCTACTAATGGCGCACTGGTAATGCGCCATTAGTAGGCAAAACCAGTGTGCCATTAGTAGGCCTTTTCCTAGTAGTGATGGTTCCACCCGAGGAGCATATCTGATCCGTATGTTTGTGCTTTGAGATCTGTATTTAATATAGCATTATTTTCAATACGTAATAGACATGGGCTATACGACAGTTAATACAAATGTGAATACTAAGTCTCATGGTCCCTGGCTCATCAATGCGATCAATGTGTGCAGTGTGTTCATTGCGTTGTAGACTTGTATGAATGCGTACACATCACTTATTTTAGGCACATGTGATTAGGTGGCCAGGCCTCCATTTATATGTCACTCATTAATAGGCAGTCGAATAAATGAAATGTTGACACAACAAGCTTTATTCATAATAACCGTTCCAGGACAAACTGAATGGTATACTGTAATTAGCCTTAATTATTGGTACATAGGTAATACTACCTGGCGCATAGATTAAATAGACCTTTCATATGATGATTAGCCCTAATTTGTCGACTGATGCAATGCTAATAACAGATAGAACAGAGTTGCAATCAACCAAAGCAGTGAAATAAAAACCCATTCACTCATATTGGTGAGGTCTCAATATTCTCTATAGGTCGTGTACACATATTTTTTTACTTTCCAGTAAATTTTTGCCTAATTTTTTTATTTAGTCGTGCACTAATTTTTTTTCATGGTTCGAGTTAACTATGAAGAATGATGTTCAACTGATTATTTTTGGGTAAGAAATGGATACATGCAAGGATTTTAGTTTGTAAATAAGTAGTATGAAACATGTGACGAAACTAAAATACTCCAAAATGAACAATGTTGGATGGAGAGAGTTGGTGTGATTATGGACAGTGTGCAGGCTTCCAATGTACTTAACACTTAGCAGTCTACTCCTAATACACTGTACCCACAGAAGAAGAAGAAATACACTATACCCACGTCTTCAACCTGGTGTTGCGAGAAAAGGCTGGCCATGGCATCAAGCTCCAGCGACGGCGAAAGGTTAGATGTTCGTTAATATTCACTACTCTGGCGAGACCTTTCCTTTGCAGGTTGGGATCCTAGTACAAAACAGTAGCTTGCAATGTCCACCTGTCGATTATGAACATGTTTGTTTAGTTAAGCCAATGCTTCATGACCCATTATTTGTTTGGTTGGCAACTTGGTGCAAATAGCTCTCTCGTGCCATGGAGTTGTGTCTCCTGGATCAACGCGCATGCAGCTAGCCTTTATGGCTGAGGTGTAATCAACGCGCGGCTCGTTCCTGCCTGGTGCAGCTAGCCATTGTCACTGTCGTGTAATCAATTTTAATCAACGCGCCCCTCGTTTCAATGCGTGAGGCTGCCATGTCAGACATTTACTGGGGGTGCAGAGGCAATACGGTAACTATACCAGTTGGTGAACGCTGGCCAGAAAACGTTATACAGCATCGATGTATTGGAGTAACACGAATCACGAGGGAAGGAGTGGTGATGATAACAACCTCGCGTGGCTGCATGTCCACATGCAATTTACTGAACATGTAAGCCATATATTAATAATATAGCATACTAGTGTGACTAACCATTGTATAGCCCACTGTTGTACATCTTGGTATATAGCACGTTCCGTTAAACATGGGATGCAATATTATTAATATATGGCTCACATGTTTCGTCACATGGCAAATTCATATAGCCCGCTGTCGGCTATACTATTAACCATGCTTTTACCATACTTGCCACCATCTGCCGGCTCCTTGCAGTGGCTGACGAAGCATTAAAGTCTTCTTATTATTCACATGTACATCTAGCATATTATTAGTTGGTCTCGCCTTCTAGTTCATAGTATGAAGAAGCTATAGTTCAAACTTTCTCACATCCATGAGCTAGTTTTTGATCACGAGAGTTATAGAGGGTACTAGTGTGAGAGACACCGAATGCCGGTGATGTGTCTTGAGAAATGTGATGCATCAAGAATTTCAGTGTTATCTCAATATGCAAATCATGTTCTTCGTTAGAGCATCATCAACAGGCGTGCAACATGTGGCGTGCTAAAACAGTTTTTTACGCGTGGAAATAGCGATATTTTGCGTGCAGCAGGGCGATGGCTCCAGCGGACGCAACAAAATATTGCGCGCGCGACCCGCTTCAACAGGCGCTGCAAAAAATCGGTGCGCGCAAGCAATCAGAAACAGCACAAACTAGTTCAACCAAATAGATTCTATGATACAAATAGTACAGTTCAACCAACCAGCACAAACTAGTCCGAGACAAATAAACTAGAAACTACGGTGACTACTCCGAGTCGTCCTCCTCCTCGCTTGTATCGTCCGACGTATCAAAAAATGTGTCTTCCCACCGATCATCGTTGTCGTCAAAGAATAATGCCTATCCCATCTCGCACTGCGATATCGCCAGTACCTTCCAACAACGCCTGTCCGCCCTTTCTGCACGCCGCCTTGCTCTCCTCTCCGCCCAGAAGGTGTTCTCATTGGTGACGTCCTGCGGGTAGCGCTGGCGTCACTCCGCCATGGCTCGCTCGTCCGCCTCGGTGATGAGGGGGCGGCGCTGCTGCCGGAGGTGTTCCAGACATTCGGTGGTATTTACTAGCCGCGGCAGAGGGCGAGTTCCTGCGCCTGCTCGCACGTCCAGACGTCCTGAAAGTTCATCTAGGTGCGATGCCTCGAGAGGCGCCATGCCGCCACGTCGTACGTGCGGGCAGCCTCGTGTGCGCTCTCGAACGTCTCGAGAACGAGACGCTGATGTCTACTACGCAACCTTCTTCTTGTAGACGTTGTTGGGCCTGTAAGTGCACAGGTTTGAAGGACATTAGCGAATTTCTCTCAAGTGGATGACCTAAGGTTTATCAATCCGTAGGAGGCGTAGGATGAATATGGTCTCTCTCAAGCAACCATGCAACCAAATAACAAAGAGTCTCTTGTGTCCCCAACACACCCAATACAATGGTAAATTGTATAGGTGCACTAGTTCGGCGAAGAGATGGTGATACAAGTGCAATAGGGATGGTAGATAAAGGTTTTGTAATCTGAAATAATAAAAACAGCAAGGTAACTAATGATAAAAGTGAGCGTAAGCGGTATTGCAATGATAGGAAACAAGGCCTAGGGTTCATACTTTCACTAGTGCAAGTTCTCTCAACAATAATAACATAGATAGATCATATAAAATCCCTCAACATGCAACAAAGAGTCACTCCAAAGCCACTAATAGCGGAGAACAAACGTAGAGATTATGGTAGGGTACGAAACCACCTCAAAGTTATTCTTTCGGATCGATCTATTAAAGAGTTCGTACTAGAATAACACCTTAAGACACAAATAAACCAAAACCCTAATGTCACCTAGATAGTTCATTGTCACCTCAAGTATCCGTGGGCATGATTATACGATATGCATCACACAATCTCAGATTCATCCAACCAACACAAAGTACTTCAAAGAGTGCCCCAAAGTTTCTACCGGAGAGTCAAGAACGTGTGCCAACCCCTATGCATAGGTTCATGGGCGGAACCCGCAAGTTGGTCACCAAAACATACATCAAGTGGCACATGATATCCCATTGTCACCACAGATAAGCACGGCAAGACAAACATCAAGTGTTCTCATAAAAGACTCAATCCGATAAGATAACTTCCAAGGGGAAACTCAATTCATCACAAGAGAGTAGAGGGGGAGAAACATCATAAGATCCAACTATAATAGCAAAGCTCGCGATACATCAAGATCATGCCATAGAGAGAACACGAGAGAGAGAGATCAAACACATAGCTACTGGTACATACCCTCGGCCTCGAGGGTGAACTATTCCCTCCTCGCCATGGAGAGCGCCGGGATGATGAAGATGGCCACCGGTGATGGGTTCCCCCTCCGTGGTGCTTGGAGCAGGCTCCGAGAGGTTTTTGGTGGAATCTGAGAGGCTTGCGGCGGCGGAACACCCGATCTATCTTCTCCCTGGATGTTTTTAGGGTACGTGGGACTATATAGGCGAAAGAAGTCGGTCAGGGGGTGCTCGAGGGGTCCACGAGACAGGGGGCCGGGCCCTGTAGGGGGGGCGCGCCCTCCTATCTCGTGGAGTCCTCAGGGATCTTCTGACGTGAACTCCAAGTCTCCAGGATCATATTCTTCCCAAAAATAACGCTGCCGAAGGTTTCATTCCGTTTGGACTCCGTTTGATATTCCTTTTCTTCGAAATACTGAAACAGGCAATAAAACAGCAATATGGGCTGGGCCTCCGGTTAATAGGTTTGTCCCAAAAGTAACATAAAAGTGAATAATAAAGCCCAACATTGCCCAAAACAGTAGATAATATAGCATGGAGCAATCAAAAATTATAGATATGTTGGAGATGTATCAAGCATCCCCAAGCTTAATTCCTGCTCGTCCTCGAGTAGGTAAATGATAAAAACAGAATTTTTGATGTGGAATGCTACCTAGCATGATTCTCAAAGTAATTTTCTTTATTGTGGCATGAATGTTGAGATCCAAATGATTCAAAATAAAAGTTCATATTGATAAAAGAAATAGTAACACTTCAAGCATACTAATCAAAGTAATCATGTCTTCTCAAAATAACATGGCAAAAGAAAGTTCATCCCTACATAATCATATAGTTAGGCTATGCTTCATTTTCGTCACACAAAGATGTTCCCAACTTCTATACCCCCAATGACAAGCCAAGCAATTGTTTCATACTTAAATAATCTCAAATTTTTTCAACCTTCACGCAATACATGAGCGTGAGCCATGGATATAGCACTATGGGTGGAATAGAATATGATGATGGGGATTGTGTGGAGAAGACAAAAAAGGATAAAGTCTCGGATAATCAACGGGCTATGGAGATGCCCATCAATTGATGTCAACATGAGGACTAGGGATTGCCATGCAACGGATGCACTTAGAGCTATAAATGAATGCTCAACAAAAGAAAACTAGTGGGTGTGCATCCAACTTGCTTGCTCACGAAGACCTTGGGCATTTGAGGAAGCCCATCGTAGGAATATACAAGCCAAGTTCTATAATGAAAAATTCCCACTAGTATGAAAAAGACAACTTATGAGACTCACTATATGAAAAACATGATGCTACTTTGAAGCACAATATATGAGACTCACTACATGAAGAACAAGGTTCTACTTTGAAGCACAAGTGTGGAAAAAGAGATAGTAACATTGCCCTTTTTATTTATTTTCTTTTTTCTTTTTTTCTTTTTTCCTTCTTTTTTTCTTTTTCTTTTTTGGGCCTTTCTTTTTTTATTTTTGGCCTTTCTTCTTTTTTTTTCTTTTTTTCTTTGGGCAATGATCTAATAATGAAGATCATCACACTTTTATGGATTTACAACTCAAAGCTAGAACAAGATATGACTCTATATGAATGCCTCCGGCGGTGTACCGGGATGTTGCAATGAATCAAGAGTGACATGTATGAAAAATAATGCATGGTGGCTTTGCCACAAATACGATGTCAACTACATGATCATGCAATGGCAATATGACAAAAGTAATTTATGTCATAATGATGATAAACGGAACGGTGGAAAGTTGCATGGCAATATATCTCGGAATGGCTATGGAAATGCCATAAATAGGTAGGTATGGTGGCTGTTTTGAGGAAAATATAACGAGGCTTATGTGTGATAGAGTGTATCATATCACGGGGTTTGGATGCACCGGCGAAGTTTGAACCAACTCTCAAGGTGAGAAAGGGCAATGCACGGTACCGACGAGGCTAGCAATGGCGGAAAGGTAAAAATGCGTATAATCCATGGACTCAACATTAGTCAAGAGAACTCATATACTTATTGCAAAAATTTAGAAGTCATCAAAAATCAAGCACTACGCGCATGCTCCTAGGGGGATAGATTGGTAGGAAAAGACCATCGCTCGTCCCCGACCGCCACTCATAAGGATGCACAAGCCAGGTACACTTCATATTTCAAATTTGTTACACAACTTTAACCATATGTGCATGCTACGGGACTTGCTAACTTCAAAACAAGCATTATTTAAATTCATAATCACCCAACTAGCATGTCTTTAATATCACTACCTCCATATCTCAAAACAATTATCAAGTATCAAATTGATCATAGCATCCAGTTCACCTCCTATGAAAGTTTTCGTTCAAATTACCGTGCTGTTTAAGACTCTCAAAATAATATAAGTGAAGCATGAGAGTTCATTAATTTCTACAAAATAAAACCACCGCCGTGATCTAAAAGATATAAGTGAAGCACTAGAGCAAACGACAAACTACTCCAACAAGATATACGTGAAGATCAATGAGTAGTTAAATAATTGTGCAACTATGTGAAGACTCTCTAACATTAAGGAATTTCAGATCTTGGTATTGTATTCAAACAGCAAGCAAAACAAAATAAAATGACATGACGCTCCAAGCAAAACACATATCATGTGGTGAATAAAAATATAGCTCCAAGTAAAGTTACCGATGAGCGAAGGCGAAAGAGGGATGCCTTCCGGGCATCCCCAAGCTTAAACTCTTGGTTATCCTTGAATATTACCTTGGGGTGCCTTGGGCATCCCCAAGCTTAGGCTCTTGCCACTCCTTATTCCATAGTCCATCGAATCTTTACCCAAAACTTGAAAACTTCACAACACAAAACTTAACAGAAAACTCGTGAGCTCCGTTAGCAAAAGAAAACAAAACACCACTTCAAGGTACTGTAATGAACTCATTCTTTATTTATATTGGTTTTAAACCTACTGTATTCCAACTTCTCTTTGGTTTATAAACTATTTTACTAGCCATACAGTCATCAAAATAAGCAAACAACACACGAAAAACAGAATCTGTCAAAAACAGAACAGTCTGTAGTAATCTGTAACTAACGCAAACTTCTGGAACTCCAAAATTCTAAAATAAATTGCTGGACCTGAGTAATTTGACTAGTAATCATCTGCAAAAAGAATCAACTAAATAGCACTCTCCAGTAAAAAGTTGAAGCTAATCTCGTGAGCGCTAAAGTTTCTGTTTTTTACAGCATGATCGTAAAGGCTTCACCCAAGTCTTCCCAAAGGTTCTACTTGGCACAAACACTAATTAAAACATGAAACCACATCTAAACAGAAGATAGATTGATTATTTATTTCTAAACAGAACCAAAAAGCAAGAAACTAAAATAAAATTGGGTTGCCTCCCAACAAGCGCTAACGTTTAATGCCTTTCTAGCTAGGCATGATGATTTCAATGATGCTCACATAAAAGATAAGAATTGAAACATAAAGAGAGCATCATGAAGAATATGACTAACACATTTAATTCTAACCCACTTCCTATGCATAGGGATTTTATGAGCAAACAACTTATGGGAACAATAATCAACAAGCATAACTTCAAAAATTGAAGCACATAGAGAGGAAACTTGACATTATTGCAATTCGTACAAGCATATGTTCCTCCCTCATAGTAATTTTCAGTAGCATCATGAATCAATTCAAAAATATAACCAGCACCTAAATCATTCTTTTCATGATCTACAAGCATAGAAAATTTACTACTCTCCACATAAGCAAAATTCTTCTCATCAATAGTAGTGGGAGCAAACTCAACAAAATAACTATCATGTGAAGCATAATCCAATCGAAAACTAAAATCATGATGACAAGTTTCATGGTTATCATTATTCTTAATAGCATACAAGTCATCACAATAATCATCATAGATAGAAACTTTGTTCTCATAATCAACTGGAACCTCTTCCGAAATAGTGGAATCATCACTAAATAAAGTTGACACTCTTCCAAACCCACTTTCATCAATATAATCATCATAAATAGGAGGCATGCTTTCATCATAATAAATATTCTCATCAGACTAAAAATATCATCTTCATCAAGCATAGCATCCCCAAGCTTGTGGCATTGCATATCATTAGCATCATGGATATTCAAGGAATTCATACTAACAACATTGCAATCATGCTCATCATACAAAGATCTAGTACCAAACATTCTAATGCATTCTTCTTCTAGAACTTGAGCACAATTTTACTTTCCATCATTCTCACGAAAGATATTAAAAAGATGAAGTGTATGAGACAAACATAACTCCATTTTTTTGTAATTTTCTTTTATAAACTAAACTAGTGATAAAACAAGAAAAACAAAAAGATTCGATTGCAAGACCTAAAGATATACCTTCAAGCACTCACCTCCCCGGCAACAGCGTCAGAAAAGAGCTTAGTTGATGGGGTGTGAGTGAGTGCCCTTTACCTAGCCTCCCCGGCAACGGCGCTAGAAAAGAGCTTGATGTCTACTACGCAACCTTCTTCTTGTAGACGTTGTTGGGCCTGTAAGTGCATAGGTTTGTAGGACAGTAGAAAATTTCCCTCAAGTGGATGACCTAAGGTTTATCAATCCGTAGGAGGCGTAGGATGAAGATGGTCTCTCTCAAGCAACCCTGCAACCAAATAACAAAGAGTCTCTTGTGTCCCCAACACACCCAATACAATGGTAAATTGTATAGGTGCACTAGTTCGGCAAAGAGATGGTGATACAAGTGCAATAGGGATGGTAGATAAAGGTTTTTGTAATCTGAAATAATAAAAACAGCAAGGTAACTAATGATAAAAGTGAGCGTAAACGGTATTGCAATGATAGGAAACAAGGCCTAGGGTTCATACTTTCACTAGTGCAAGTTCTCTCAACAATAATAACATAGATAGATCATATAAAAATCCCTCAACATGCAACAAAGAGTCACTCTAAAGCCACTAATAGCGGAGAATAAACGCAGAGATTATGGTAGGGTACGAAACCACCTCAAAGTTATTCTTTCGGATCGATCTATTAAAGAGTTCGTACTAGAATAACACCTTAAGACACAAATAAACCAAAACCCTAATGTCACCTAGATACTCCATTGTCACCTCAAATATCCGTGGGCATGATTATACGATATGCATCACACAATCTCAGATTCATCCAACCAACACAAAGTACTTCAAAGAGTGCCCCAAAGTTTCTACCGGGAAGTCAAGAACATGTGCCAACCCCTATGCATAGGTTCATGGGAGGAACCCGCAAGTTGGTCACCAAAACATACATCAAGTGGCACATGATATCCCATTGTCACCACAGATAAGCACGGCAAGACAAACATCAAGTGTTCTCATAAAAGACTCAATCCGATAAGATAACTTTCAAGGGGAAACTCAATTCATCACAAGAGAGTAGAGGGGGAGAAACATCATAAGAACCAACTATAATAACAAAGCTCGATACATCAAGATCATGCCATAGAGAGAACACGAGAGAGAGAGAGAGAGGGATCAAACACATAGCTACTGGTACATACCCTCAGCCCCGAGGGTGAACTACTCCCTCCTCGTCACGGAGAGCGCCGGGATGATGAAGATGGCCACCGGTGATGGATTCCCCCTCCGTGAGGTGCCGAACGGGCTCCTGAGAGGTTTTTGGTGGCTACAGAGGCTTGCGGCGGCGGAACTCCCGATCTATCTTCTCCCTGGATGTTTTTAGGGTACGTAGGACTATATAGGCGAAAGAAGTCGGTCGGGGGGTGCTCTAGGGGTCCACGAGACATGGGGCCGCGCCCTCCTATCTCGTGGAGTCCTCGGGGATCTTCTGACGTGAACTCCAAGTCTCCAGGATCATATTCTTCCCAAAAATAACGCTGCCGAAGGTTTCATTCCGTTCTGGACTCCGTTTGATATTCCTTTTCTTCAAAATACTGAAACAGGCAATAAAATAGCAATATGGGCTGGGCCTCCGGTTAATAGGTTAGTCCCAAAAGTTATATAAAAGTGAATAATAAAGCCCAGCATTGCCCAAAACAATAGATAATATAGCATGGAGCAATCAAAAATTATAGATACGTTGGAGACGTATCAGACGCGCGCCACCGGAGCGGATCTCCGCACAGAACGCGCTAGAAGGGCGGACGCGGACGCCGCGGTAACCGGAGATGCTTCGGCGGCGCGGAGGCATGTCATCGGCGGGGGAGAAAGCGTCGGAAGAAGGACGCGGCAACGGCGGCGGGGCACCGGGTGCGAGGAACAAGAGGGTGGCGGAGGGAAGAAGAGTGTGGCGGCACTAGATGGTGCGATTGACAGCTCGGGTGCGCGCGTTTTATAGAGCGTGCCGGGCGCGGCGTGCCAAAACTGCCTGTTGAGTATCTATTTTGTATTGCACGTGTATTGGAGTTGTGGCCCACCTCCTAGGCTTGTATAGTTGAGGTAGAGGCTTTTCGTTGTATTATATATGCGTGCACCAGCACATCATCAATACATCATATTGCAAATTATATGTCTACATCATATCAGAGCCAAGAGGTCTTGAGTTCAAGACTCGGGTGGCGCAATTAAATTGCAGCCCACTTTCGGTCCACGTTTAGGCCTGAGGGAGCCACACGTGAGGGGCAGTGCTGATGTATAATGTGTTGCCTAGTCTCTTCCATTAGATCGGTCTTTTGGTTGCATTGGCTAGAGCATACACTTCTACATGGTATCATCCTTTCCGGTCTAACCCTCCACGCGACGCCGCCACCATCCGTGACCTCAACATTGAGGCCCGGGTCCCTATCCGTCTCGACAGCTCCAGCACGTCGTACTACGCGTGGAAGACCTACTTCAACCTCGTCTTCCGCGAGTATTATCTCACCGAGCACATTGACGGTTCCGTGGACAACGCGTACATGCGCAGCGATCTGGAGTGGTCCACCATCGAGGCCACGATCATCCGTTGGATCTACCAGACAGTCTCGAAGGACATCTTCCACATGGTCATCACCGAGGACGACGACGCCTGCACCGTGTGGGCCAAGCTCAATGCGCTCTTCACCGACAACAAACTTCAACGCCTTGTTTTCTTACAGCAGGACTTCTTTGGCTGTCACCAGGATAACTCCACCATCGACGAGTATCGCATGAGGCTCAAGATGCTCGCCCACGAGCTCCGCAACATCGGCCCTAAGGTCTCTAATGACCTCATTCTGAGCACCCTCACCGCCAGTTTTAATGAGGACTTCGGCAACGTGGCGTCCAACCTCAACCTGCTGCCGCAACCTACTTTCCAGTGCGTCGTCACGTACCTCAAACTTGAGGAGCGCCAGATGACGAAGCTGAAGCAGAGGGTCCAGCACACCGCTCTCACCGCCGGTATCACCCGTGGTAGCCCCGCTCCTCCGGCCAACCCGCGCCAGCCCGCGCCGCCCGCACCCGCGGGCTACTACCCGCTGCCGCCCGCTCCGCCCGCGCCTCCCCAGCACCCGCAAGGTGGCGGGGGCTGCCGCCAGTCGCAGCAGCAGGCGCCGGGCACAGGTTGGCACCCCGCTACCAGCAGCCACCTCCACCATGGGCCGCCGGGCAGAACCCGTGGACGGGCGTCGTCCACGCCTATCACATGCCCGTCCTGCGGGCTCCTGCACCTGGTCTCCTTGGCCCCCGTCCAGCGGGTCACCGGGCGTTCGTCGGCGCCCCTACCAGCCTACGGTGCTTCACTCGCGTCGCCATCCCTTGGTGGCTATGGCGCGCCCGCCCAGGCGCCGCCCTATGGAGGTCAGCTACCGCCGCCGGCACCTGCACCGTGGGACCCCGCCCTCCTGGCCGCCCTACACTTGGCACCGTCGCCGAGCAACTATGGTGGTGGAGGCGACTGGTACATGGACTCGGGTGCTACTGCGCACATGATAGCTCATCCCAGTAACTTATCCTTTTCCACTCCAGTTCACACTCCTACTCGTATCACCGTTGGCAATGGTTCCTCTTTACCTATCACCCATGTTGGTAGGACTAGTTTTCCTTCTAATTCCACACCTATCACTATGTCTAATGTTCTTGTTTCACCTGACTTAGTCACTAGCTTAGTCTCTGTTCGTCGTCTTACCCGTGAGAATCCTCTTAGTGTAGAATTTGACGGCGTTGGTTTTTCTGTGAAGGACGCCCGTACCCGGATGGTGCTTCACCGATGTGATAGCCCTGACGAGCTTTATCCCGTGCATGCCGGCGCCTCCGCTTCCACACTCGTCGCCCTCTCCGCCGGCGTCGACCTTTGGCATGCTCGCTTGGGCCACCCCAACCCCGCTGTATTGCGTCTTCGGGAGTTTTTTTTCTTTCTCATGTAATAACCTCAACGAGCATACTTCTGAGGCTTGTCGGTTCGGCAAGCACGTTCGTCTTCCCTTTAGTGCGTCTACTTCACTTTCCACTTTTCCGTTTCAGTTGATTCATAGTGATGTTTGGATGTCTCCCGTTGCGAGTAACACGGGCTATCTATACTATTTGGTGATTTTAGATGATTATTCTCATTATGTGTGGACTTTTCCTCTTCGTCGTAAATCTGATGCTTTAGCCACACTCACCGCCTTTTATTCCTATGTCACCACTCAGTTCGGTCGCCCCATACTTGCACTCCAAACTGATAACGAAAAAGAGTTTGACAACGTCGCTCTTCGCTCACTTCTTGCCTTCACGGCACTATCTTCCGTCTAACATGCCCCTACACCTCACAGCAGAACGGCCGCGCCGAGCGCATTCTCCGCACCCTTAATGACTGCGTTCGCACTTGCTCTTTCACACGCTAATGTGCCCGCTCGGTTCTGGCCCGATGCTCTCGCCACCGCCACTCTTTTAGTTAACATTCGTCCGTGTCATCCTGGGTGGAACTACGCCCCTCACCGCCTTCTCTTCGGTACACCACCGTCCTATGACGGTCTCTGCATCTTTGGGTGTCTCTGTTATCCTAGCACCGCGTCCACCACGCCACACAAGCTCGCACCCCGATCCATCCCATGTGTCTTCCTTGGGTACCCTCCCAACGCCAAAGGTTACCGGTGCAATGATCATGTCACTCATCGTGTGTACACCTCGAGGCACGTGCACTTTGTCGAGACAATGTTCCCTTTTTTCCTCCGGCCGTGGATTCTCCGGCGCCGGCCCCCTAATTGGAGCGATGCGCGGCGGCACCCCCCCCCCCCCCCGACCAGGCGCCTTCTGTCGCCCCCTCCCAGGTTCTCGACTCCCTCCCCCGAGGTTGAGTCCGACCTGGCCCTCGGGTCCCCGGCTCCCTCCTACGAGATCGAGCCGGTGGGCACACCGCCCACAACCCTGGCTGGCGCCGCCACCCCTGCAACGGGCTCGACCTCGACTTCGTCCGTCGCCTCCTCCGCCGCTGGCTCGGCTTGCCGTGCCGACGCCGTGGCCCCCGCCACCATGGCCCCTGACGCTGCCCCGCCCACAAACGGTCCCATGCGCTGGTGCACCCGTCGTGGCCTTGACCCCCCGCCCTTGTGGTCCCTGTCGCCGCGGCACCCACCGCCATCGCCGGCCCGGTTGCTCCGCCGCTCGGCGTGACTACCCGTGCCCGTGCAGGAGTGCATCGGCCGAGCACGCGCTACTCCTCCAATGAGTATGTGTGCGCTGCCTCGACATCGACGCCATCACCCATCCCCACCTCCGCTCGTGCCGCCCTTCGGGATACCCATTGGCTGGCTACGATGCAGGAGGAGTTCGATACCCTACAGCGCACCCGCACCTGGCCGCTTGTCCCCCGCCGAGCCAACATCATTTCTGGCAAGTGGGTGTTTCACCACAAGACTCGTCCGGACGGTTCTCTCGAGCGCTACAAGGATCGATGGGTGGTTTGTGGCTTGCGTCAGCGCGCTGGCGTGGACTTCACCGACACCTTCGCCCCGGTTGTGAAACCAGGCACGATCCGCGCTGTCCTCCAGCTGGCGGTCTCGCGCGCCTGGCATGTGCATCAGTTGGAAGTTTCCAACGCCTTCTTGCACGGCCATCTCGCCGAGCACCCCGACTTTGTGTGCTTGCTCTCCCGTTCTCTTTACGGGTTGAAGCAGGCGCCTCGGGCTTGGTACCAGCGTATCGCAGCCTTCCTGCAGTCTCTGGGATTTTGATCCACTCGCTCTGATGCCTCACTCTTCGTGTATCATCAGGGCGCTGACACTGCCTATCTGCTGCTCTACGTCGACGACATCATCCTCACGGCGTCCGTCCCCGATCTCCTTCAGCGGTTGACAGCTCGTCTCCGTGATGAGTTCGCCCTCAAGGACTTGGGGCCCCTGCACTACTTTCTCGGCATCCAGGTGATCCGTCGGGCTGATGGTTTCTTTACGTATCGGCGAAATCGCCCACGAGCTCTGGGCGTGCCGGTATGCTTAACTGCAAGCCGGCGCCCACCCCCATCGACACGAAGGCGAAGGTCTCTGCCATGGAGGGGTCTCTCGCGTCCGATGGAGCGTTTTATCGCTCTATTGTCGGTGCTTTACAGTACTTGATGCTGACTCGACCCGACCTGCAGTATGACCTTCAGCATGTGTGCCTCCATATGCACGCCCTGCGTGACTCTCACTGGACCTTGGTGAAGCGTATTCTCCGTCATATACGCGGCACCATGTCCTTGGGACTCACCCTGACGGCCTCCACCTCCACCGACCTCGTGGCCTACTCGGATGCCGACTGGGCTGGCTGCCCCGACAGGCGTCGCTCTACGTCAGGCTACTGCGTCTACCTTGGGCCCTTGTTGATCTCCTGGTCATCGAAGCGGCAGCCTACGGTCTCCCGCTCCAGCGCCGAGGCCGAGTATCGCGCCGTGGCCAACGCCATGGCCGAATGCTCTTGGATACGTCAGCTGCTTCAGGAGTTGCTTTGTGATGTTCACAAGGTCATTCTTGTCTACTGCGATAATGTCAGCGCGGTCTACCTCTTCGCCAACCCGGTGCACCATCGACGGACGAAGCATATTGAGCTCGATATTCACTTCGTGCACAAGCAGGTTGCCCTTGGCCATGTTCGGGATCTTCACGTGCCGACGACGCAACAGTTTCCTGACGTAATGACTAAGGGATTGCCTACTCCCGTCTTCGAGGAGTGTCGGTCCAGTCTCTGTGTCTCCAGCGACGCTTCGACTGTTGGGGAGGGGGGGGTGTTGAGTATGTATTTTGTATTGCACGTGTATTGGAGTTGTGGCTCATGTTCTAGTCTTGTATAGTTGAGGTAGATGCCTTTCTTTATATTATATATGCGTGCACCAACACCCCATCAATACATCGTATTGCAAATTATCTGTCAACACTGCCCCGCGCCGAGCCGTTTCCCCGCGCGTGCGATTCTTTGCCGCACGCTGGAATTTCCCGCGCGCGCTGGGGCGCGCGAAAATGTTGCGCACGCTGAAACAGTTGTTTCCCGCGCGCGCAATATTAAGCACGGCTGTTGAAGATGCTCTTAGCGCGATGAGAAGCAAGAAAGACAGAACTTGCAGGCGATCCAATGGAGTAGAGAGCAGTATCGCTTATGTGGTCCGATGATTGGGGCACCGAGGAGCAGCGAAGCCTCGATTGCTCCTCCATGCATCTCCGTTCTGGCTAATTTGTGTAGCGAGCGAGCGACCTCAATGGTTGTGGTCTGAATCATTTATGAGAAGGCCACCAACACTAACGGAACTCAATGGCACCGGGTCTTCTGCTGTTGATTGATGTGACTGTGCCAAAGTGCATGATGCACCATGACTACCAGACCGGAATCAGGGCCATGGCAGTCGGACTTTTCTAAATTGTACGCAACACAATCTTAAAATCACTGAATAAAAACTTAATTTATTTGCAAAAAAAGTGAATTAAAAAGTTTAAAGTGAAGCAGTTAAGTATGTTTGCCTTTGCGTATTTCTTAATGCGCTGAGCAGAAATGTTATTGTAAGAGCTAAGAATCTGAGAGGAATCACTAGCAGAATGCCCGAACCCTCCACTTACAACTTATGCACAAAACATTGTCCAAAAAATTGATCACAACAGGCTCCTTCATAATATAGTGAACAGAGAAATCCCCTCCACTTTATACCAGATCCAGTAATTATAACGTATGCAGTAAGCAAAACAGTATGTTGGCCTTTGCATATTTCGTACTGGTACAATAATTAAATTGTACTAAGTTATACAAGAAAAAAAGAAATATCCTCATTTTGCCTCTCCGTTCATCCATCTCGACAGGCTCTGGCCAGTGGCCACAGCTGAACCGGACTCAGACGTGGTAGCCAAATGGCAAGCTCTTGTTGTACTCGCCGCCGTCTATTGCCTCCTCGCTGCCGTCTTCGCTGAGCCGAAGAGCGAAGGCGAGCGCGAGCAAGGCCCACTCGAGCACGATCTATGCACATAGCCATAAGGTATATATATGACTCATGTCTGCTCCTGCAAGCTGATAAATCTCTCCGGGCTATGGCCCTAAACAAACCGCTAGGCTTTGACCAAAAGTTCAGCCAGAATCAGAGGTGGTAGCCAGACAACCAACTGTTAACGTACTCGCCACCATCTGCCGGCTCCTTGCAGTGGTTGACGAATCATTAAAGTCTTTTTCTTATTCACATGTACATCTAGCATCCATATATATTACTTGGCCTCGCCTTGTACTTCATAGTATGAAGAAGCTATAGTTCAAACTTTCTCACTTCCATTGGCTAGTTAGTTTTTGCTCATGAGAGTTATAGAGGGTACTAGTGTGAGAGACACCTAATGTCGGTGATGTGTCTTGGGGAATGTGATGCATCAAGAATTCCAGTGTTAGCTCAATATGCAAATCATGTTCTACCTTAGCATGAGTACAAGCATGTAACGACCAAACTTCGAAGGATTTGACAAAACTGCTAGGCAATACAAAGCAGGGAAGAGCAGGATCGCTGATGTGGTCCGAAGAGCACCGAAGCCTCGATTGTTCCTCAATGCATCTCCGTTGTGGCTCAAGCAAAATTTGTTTAGCAAGCGAACGACCTTGGAAAGGGGCCTTGGTTGTGGTCTGGATCATTTAGGATAAGGCCAACAACAATACCGAAACTCGGTGTCACCGGGTCTTGTGCTGTTGATTGATCTGACTGGCAAAGTGCATGACGGACCATGACTACCAAGCCGGAAGCAGGGCCATGGCAGTGGGACTTCTCAAAATTGTACGCAACACAATCTTTACATCACTGTATAAAAACTAATTTATTTGCAAAAAGGATGAATAAAAAAGTACTTTTTTAATCCAGTGAGCAGAAATGTTTCTGTAACAGCTAAGAATCGAGAGGAATCACTAGCAGAATGCCCGAACCCTCCACTTACAACATATCCACAAAAGTTTGTCCAAAAAATTGATCACAACAGGATCATACTTAATACAGTGAACAAAGATATCCCCTCCACTTTATACCAGATCCAGTAAATATAATGTCTGCAGTAAGCAAAACAGTATGGTTGCCTTTGCATATTTCGTACTAGTACAATAATTAAATTGTACTAACTACAAGAAAAAAGAAATAACCCCATTTGCTTCTCCGTTCATCCATCTCGACAGGCTCTCGCCAATGGCCACAGCTGAACCAGAATCAGACGTGATAGCCAGACGGCAAGCTCTTGTTGTACTCGCCACCGTCGGTTGCCTCCTCGCCGCCGTCTTCGCTGAGCCGAAGAGTGAAGGCGAGCGCGAGCGAGGCCCACTCGAGCACAAAGATGGCGGCGCCAAGACCGCCGACGAGCCTGAGGATAACCGCGCCGCCGTCCTCCCGGACGTAGGACCGCAGCTCGGTGAGGAAGTCAGCCGTGCGGGTGAACGCGAGCACGGCCGCAGCACCCTGGAAGATGGCAGTGAGGACGGCACCGGCGGTATGCGCAGTGTGCTGGGCTCCGGCGCCGGCTGCGGGGTTGGTGAAGGAGCCCGAGCAGCCAGCCGCGGCAAAGACCGCGGTGAGCGCGTGGAGAAAGACGAGGAGCAGGCCGCACGGGGATGGGACGAGGCGGAGCGAGAGCGTGAGGAAGATGCAGCCCGACGCCGCGCCTAGAAGCAAGTAGTTGCAGAGCAGGAACGCCCTGTGCGCTGCCACTCGCCCAGCAGCCATTGTTGCTGCTGTCTGCCGGCACCGCAAGCTGATTTATTCTTGATCACTCCCAAGCAACTGAAGCAAGGAGACTGAATGGCAAGAAGATGGTTGTGACTTGAGATTGTTGGATGAAGCAGAGAGTGAGCAACCGTGATTAATATAGTCAATAGCGTGCGAAGGGAATCTCATTTGCTACCGTTGGATGGCGAGGGGTTGGCTTAGAGCATCTCCAACGGCCGCACAAAAATTCCGCGCCTAATAAACATTATAGCGCGCCACTGTAGCACTTTTAATGCGTCGGGACCAATTTTGCTTTAGCAGGCGTCCAAAAACACGCGCCTAAAAAACAGACAGTGCAATTTGTGAAGCGCGCGCAATCCGGCGTCCTAAATATACTGCGCGCGATAGCGTTTTTCAGCGCGCGTCCAAAAACTTTTAGCGCTACAGCTTCTACTGGAGCTGTCAGGCGCCCAAAAAAACAAACTTTTAATGTGTGGAGCTTTTTTTAGGCGCCTGTTGAAGATGCTCTTACGGCTAGCGAGTGAGAGCGTGGCAGGAGAAAGAGAGACGTTGCGATTTGGACTGATTAATTATCACAAAAACCAAGAGGAGATGACATCATCATATCACACCATGTTCCAACTTGCAACACTGGACTGCCCACAAACAAAGCTTGATGTTCTCCAACTTAGCCGGCCCCAAGACCGAGGCGCCATCGTCGCTATCTTAGCGGGATTTAGGACCTTGGCGCTTCGGCTGTCGCCTCCCATGCTGCCACCACCTCCAAAGGCAGACTAGGCGCTACCGTCTGTTCATCTTATCACCTTCTATTTTTATTTTGGGCTTTTTGAGCTGGTACCCTCATCAGAACAAAGGTTCTGGCACTTTGTGTGTGTTTATGTGTGGCTGACCTGTGTGTGAGTGTGTTTGTATCGTGTGTAAACTCTATGTGACTTGTGGCGGTTTGCTTTATTTATAAAATGAAGTGAAAGCCTTTTCTGGTAATGGCAACGTCAATGCAATACCATACGTCTGATGTTGTGATGGATAGAGAGCCCGAACCAAAGACGTATTCCCGTTTCCTCACTTTCATTGCAGAGAAATGTACATTTGACAGTGGTAAATTCTCGATCAGTGAGAAGTTCAAAGCTGAGATTACAGTCACCAGGTCCACCATGGGGTTGTATTGGTCGCTGATATATTTTTCCTTGAGCCAGTGGTTCCCTGTCGTGTAAAGGTAGTTATATTCTTCCCTGCCTTGTTGCACCTTCTTTTTGTGTTAACGCTAGTTGTCTGACTGCAACATTAACTCCAGCCAGAATGATGAATAAATGATGCATGGATTTTTTCTGAAAAGGTGGATATCCCCCGGGCTCTGCATCGGGGCAATGCTTGCAGCCATCTTTATTAAGTTATTCAAAATTCTTGCCACAATATTCTGTTTGTGTTATATATGTACACTTGGAATTGCATGTGGTGTGCGCGATTGGAGTAGTTTGACATTTCTTTACCTTTGTGCATGTATATGTGTTGTCTTGTTTTGTTACTCTGTCTCCTTGGTTTGATTGGTTTTCTCTACTTGACGTTAAAATCAAACAAAGAAGGCTGGAATTTGAAGGTGTCCAGTGTCAGATTTTAGGCGGTGGAATTAGCCACTTCAGAGAAGTTAACGGTAATTCCAATAGTACTATATAGTACTCCCTCCGTCCGAGAAAAGTTGTCCACGCGGACATTTTACGAATAGCCCCTCCCCTTTTCTCCGACAAGCCACGCAGCCCATCACGCCTGCTCGGTCACCTCGCCATGCGCCGGCCGCCTGCTCCGCCGTCTCGCTGCCTGCTCCGTCGCCTCGCCACGCGTCGGCCGCCTCCTCACCCTGGTCTCGCCGCTTCTCTTCGTCCGCACCAGGAGATCCAGAGGGAAGGATCCCCTTTTCTACAAAGCCCGCGACTGGCCGGCTCCGGCGGCGGCGCTAATGTCTGGGCGAAGTTGGGGCTCGACCTGGAGGCATGGAAGATCCTCGAGTTCCTCGTCCTCGAGCTCCTCATCCACCAGCTCCTCCTCCACACGTTGAGCGGCTGCTGCAGAAGTCAACGGCGTGGGGAAGACGACCATGGCATGCGGAAGACGAAGACTTGCTCCAGCCACATGCCACTCCCCCGTGCTCGTCTTGCCGCTGCCATTCCCTCCTCGAGCTGGCGGACTGATGATGGAGGGCCCACCCTCTTCGCTCCACCGGCGCCGCTGCTGCCGCTTCTGCTGCCTGCTGCCTGCTGCCCGCTCGCCCACGGTAGTGCAAGTCCGTCTTCTAGCTGCTGATTTCTGTCAGGTGAAGCAAGCAGGTGAGCTGATTTTGTTCTTGTCGTCTTGGTTTGTGCAGCGATTGTAGGACTTGGTGCAGAGGAATGGAATACGAGTACGGATGTTGCCTCTGTTGATCTCAGGTGAGCTTTTAGAAGAGAATCAGACCGAATTGCATTGCATTTGGTTCGATGTAAATGGAATCTATGGTGAATGGAGCATTTCTGAACACATTAGTAAGTTGGATATCACACTAGAGTAGAAAGAAATAAATGAATGCATGGCATCATGAAGACATTAGTGAGCCAGTGTAATTACAGAGCAAAAGTTCAGACATGGAGTATTAAGTGAGCTAGTGTTGTTCATCTAAATGTTCAGAAATGCTCAGAAAAAGTTTAGGAAAGGTCCAGAAATCCACATAAACATCATATTCAAATGCATCTTATTTCATGTCATAAAACTAGCTGAGTGCATGCGTGGACATTGTTTTTAAATTCAGTTGTAGAATGAACAGTGACCAAACTAGAACAGTAGGCCAGACTAGAATGAACTTTACATGGAGTAATTTTGCTTATCTTTCTCCATGGTTCTCTATAATAAAGCAACTCACAAGTGGCCATAAAAAGTGAACAACAAAATGCACTTGTTTGAATAATCATACACTTGCTCTAAATTGCTTAAATGATCATTAGGATGTTTAAAGAAATAGTGTTTAAATAATCTTTGAAGTAACAAAAGCAAAGTATTGTACTCTTGTTGGCCACAGTTTCTGTTCTAAGTAACAAGAGGAATGGTTTTGAGTTTTGACTCTGACAGTGAATTTGACTCTGTATCAATTAGCTGAACTTGATTATGTATCAACTAAACTCGATTTTTTGCTGGCAGTGGAATAATTAAACATACATGCTCACGTAGTGTATCTAGATTCTTGTTACCCATTTCTGGTCTCCAAGGAGCTCGGCGATCACCTGACGACCCTCCGTTTGAACGTCGTCCAACTGGCTGAACATATCTCTATGTTGATCACTGCCCTTTGCCTGTCGTGGATTACTTGACTAGTGATGAGTGAGTAGTGATAATGTTATTTTTCTAAACTGTTGATTTTTCTTTGAAGATCATGGGGGTATGTCGGTTGTCTCTGAATTGCAACGCTTCCTCGAGGAGTTCCTGCCTATTGTTCTTGGTTTAACAGAGAAAAAGTCTAACTCTAGGCTATCCCTTTTGTGATCTAAGACTCGGTCCTTGATTAAAACTGTGATGTCTTTTTTTGCTTGTTCTAATCTGTTTGACAAAAATTTAGCCAAAAGTTTGTTAAGAGAAGCAACTTTTCGCCCAAAGAAAACTAAATTTGGAGTAGCATTCATTTACTGTCAATATCTAGTTACCTTACTGTTTTGCTATTGCTTGTTGATCTTGACATAATTGAAGAAGAAGAAGAAGAAGAAGAAGAATCTACCTAATTCCTCTCGATTGTGATGACCCTATACAAATTCTTACAAATTGATCTACTGCAATTCAGTTCGATCAGTTTGCTATATTGTGCTCAGGTAATATCCTCTGTTCAACATCATGGATCTGCTCCAGTAATTTCCTCCATTGCTTCTTGTCCAGTTTGATTTTACCCTCTGTTCTACCCTCTGTTCAACGTTCACAATTGATCATTATACTCCACTGTCATCATTAACAGCAATTTTTTGGCAGTACTAAAATTGTTCCATCGTAAATCAACATCAATGTTGAGAAATTGTGATTCGAAACAGAAATTTCAATCATGGCAACCTAAAGATTGTTCCATCATCATTACAAAAATTGACAATAATCCACTGTAATGTTCTTATTGGAATTACAGAAACAAAATTGACATTACTTAACACTCCATGTCATAGTAAACATTACAGAAATTGACAGAACACTTATCACTGGTGAAAATGCTACAGACCATGAATGATTCCAGAGATGTTTTCCTTCTCCCATTTTAGACCATAACAGTTAACTGAACTTTTTTTGTAACATTTCTTCAGAGGACATGATCAATTGTGTTTCAAATTACAGAGCAAGCAAGGTACACAATGCAATGTAAAGAACTGTGTTCGAAAATTGGAGCTTCTGGAGCACATTTTCTCACCGGCAGTAGCAGAAGTAGGAGCTTGAGCAAGGTACAGGGCCAAGCCATGTACTTCTTATCTGAGTGCTTGTAGAGGAGATACTGGGACTGGGAGCAAGGTACAGCTCCGTTACTGGAGATGAAAAAGCAAGGAGCCCTGTAGTACTTCTTCTCACCGGCAGCAGCACGGGCAGGGGACCTCTGGTGAAAGCAGACGAGCAGGGGAGCTCCGGGCGGCAACACGAGCAGGGGAGAAGAAGAAAAAGGACCTCGAGCTTGAGTTCCAGGCCCGCAAGAGAGAGCTTGGGATCCAGGCGCGGCGGGAGCTCGCGGTCCAGGCACTTGGGACGCCGGCGCGCGCAGGTCCTGGGCGGCGGCGATGCAGGTCGTGGGTGGCGGGAGGGGATATCGGTGGCGCAGGTCCTGGGTGGTGGAGGAGCACGTCATGGGCGATGACATAGCAAGAAATTGGGCGGTGGAGGAGCACATCTTGGGCGGCGGCGGAGCAAGAAATTGGGCGGCGCATGACCTGGGCGGCGCATGACCTGGGCGGCGACGGAGGAAGCAATTGGGCGGCACACGACTTGGGTGACGGAGGAGCACGTCCTGGGCGGCGGTGGAGCAATCAATTGGGTGGCGCGGGTCCTGGAAGGCTGAGGAGCAAGCTCTGGGCAGCGCCGGCACAGGTCCTGGGCGACGACTGACCCTGGCGACGCACGCGGCGACAGACAGAGGAAGAAGGAAGGGGACGACCACCAGTTTGTAACAGATTTAAAGCTGCGAGGGCGCTTTTGCAAAATTGGTAGTACACTACGCTGGTGACAACTTTTCTCGGACGGAGGGAGTAGCTATTCTAACTTGCTACGAACAAGAGGTGTCATGTTAGGTGATAGATCACGGATTACTAACCAGAATCTTGTATAAGACCCTTCTGCAGAGGTCGAACTATGATTGACTTTATCTTGATTTCTACAAACTAGAGAGGTCTATCCCTGGACCATGGCTCTTCTAGTCTCCCATTCAAGCAAGTTAGGAGCATGGCAAGCATGTAGAGAATAATGGCATATCCTCCATGCACAGTGCGAACAAACTGGGAGCCAAAAGTTTTGTCAGAGATTTATTCATGTGCTTCGCCTTGTTGGCCGAAATTCTTACTTGTTAGAATTATTGTATAGGGATAGGAGGGGTGTTTAAACTTGTATCTATCTCTTCTTCTCTTTATCCCTTGTACCGACCTCTCCTGGTCGATCTCCCTTGTACCGACCTCTCTTGGTCGATCTCCTCCTCTCTCGATCTTCTCTGTAACTTGTCAACCAAGGCTTTGCCTCAATATATACAACGCGGTCCGAGACAAAGGGTTCTACGCTTCCCAAACTACTTTACATGGTAACAGAGCCTCTTCCTCATCAGATCAAGAGAGATCGCATCTAGCTACCTTTCGCGACCGAGCCATGTCCACCACCTCCGCCTCCATGTCACCCAGCACCATGCGCGCGATCACCGCCACCTCCTCCGCCTCCACCTTTGCTTCCTCATCCACAGCCACCAACACCTTCCTCGGATCGCCACCACAGGAGAAGCTGACAAGGGGGAACTTCCTCCTCTGGAAAGCCATCGTGCTTCCCCAGATCAAGGGTGCCCAGATGGAGCACCACCTTGACGCCACGAGCCCGCCACCGCCGGCCACCCTCACCATCACCAAGGAGGGCAAAGAAGAGCAAGTCGTCAACTTCGCCCGCACCCTCTGGCATGCGCAACAACAACAACTTCAAGGGTTCTTGATGGGTTCCTTTTCCCGCAAGATTCTGTCCCAGGTGGCCACGCTTCAGACGCCGGCCGAGGTGTGGCGCGCCATCAACGGCATGTTCATCGCCCAGAGCCAGGCGCAGGCGATCAACACCCGCATCGAGCTCACCAACCTTAAAAAAGGTAACATGACCATGGCAGAGTACCTCGGCAAGATCAAAACCCTCACCGATGAAGTTGCTTGCACCGCCTCGGCTCTCTCCGACCCGGAGATCGTCTCCAAAATTCTTGCCGGCCTCGACATGGAATATAATCCAGTCATCTCTGCGCTAGCGGCATGAGTGGAACCCATCACGGTTCCGGAGCTACATAGCCAGCTGCTCAGCTTCGACGCCCGCCTCACCCTCCTCCACGGCGGCAATCTTCGGCAATCTTCTGCATACTCCACTTCCGGGGGCCAGATGCGTGGCCGTGGTCACCAGGGCACCAACTGCGGTGGCGGACGCGGCCGCGGTGCTTCCTCGGGCGACGGTGCCCGCTCTGGTGGCGGCTACGGCAACAACTACGACGGCGGCTACGGCAACAACCAGGGGGGTGGCGGCTTCAACTCCAACACTGGCCGCCGCAACTCCTCTTCGCGTTCTCGCCCTCGGTGTCAACTCTGCAAGAAGGCCGGTCATGAGGTCATCGATTGCTGGCATCGGTACGATGAAAACTTCATCCCTGATTCCAAACTGGTTGCAGATGCTATGCGCGAGCAAGGCGGGGACGGCGTCTGGTACGTTGACTCCGGTGCTACCGATCACGTCACTAATGAGCTAGAGCAACTTGCCCTACGCGAGACGTATCACGGCAACGATCAGATCCACACAGTCGGCGGTAAAGGTATGGATATTTGTCACATTGGTCAAGTTTCGCTTAATTCCCCTAATCTTCAACGTGATCTTGTTCTTAAGGATGTTCTCCATGTTCCTCAAGCTGACAAAAATCTTGCCTCTATGTCTCGCTTAGCCACAGATAACAATGTTTTCTTTGAAACTCACTCTCGCTATTTTTTCATTAGGGATCGGGCAACGAGGGCACCTCACTATCACGGTAGATGCGTTGGCGGCCTCTACCCCATCTCCTCCGGAGCTCTTAGCAACAAGCATCGTCGAGTCTACTCCGTCATCAAGCCCTCTTTCGAGCGGCGGCATCAAAGATTAGGACATCCCTCATCAGTCATAGTTAGGCAAGTAGTCAATAAAGACAAACTTCCTTTGTCACATAGTTCAAATAGTGAGTCTGTTTGCGAAGCATGTCAATGTGCCAAGAGCCATCAGCTTCCCTATCCTAAATCTACTAGTGTGTCTCATGCCCCATTACAATTGATCTTCAGTGATGTATGGGGTCATGCTCGAGATTCTTTTGGTCAAAAAAAATATTATGTTAGCTTCATTGATGATTACAGCAAGTTCACATGGATTTATTTGCTTCAGTATAAATTTGAAGTCTTTTCCATCTTCCAAGAGTTTCAGAAGCTAGTTGAGCGCCACTTTGATAAGAAAATTATTTCAGTCTAAAGTGACTGGGGAGGGGAGTATGAAAAACTCAACTCCTTCTTCCGTAGCATTGGGATCACTCATTATGTGTCTTGCCCTCATGATCATCAGCAAAACGGTTCTGCTGAACGCAAATACCGTCATATCGTCGAAGTTGGTCTAACCCTTTTAGCTCATGCATCTATGCCTCTCAAGTATTGGGATGAGGCCTTCATCACAGCTACATATCTTATCAACCGTCTTCCCAGTAAGGTCATTGGCAATTCAACTCCTTTAGAACGATTGTATCATCAAAAGCCAGACTACAATTCTCTCAAAAAAATTGGGTGTGCATGTTACCCCAACCTACGTCCATACAATCGTCATAAACTAGAGTTGTGCTTCACACAATGTGTGTTTATTGGGTACAGTAACCTTCATAAAGGATATAAATGCCTTGAACCATGCATCTACTGGACGCATATATATCTCCCGTGATGTTATCTTTGATGAAACATTATTCCCCTTTTCACTTCTTCATCCCAATGCTGGCGCCTTGCTTCGTGCAGAAATTGCACTCCTACCAGACTATTCTATACATACTGATCACGGGGGTGAATTAAATGATCATGATCATGTGCAAAAATCCACAGAAAACTGCGTCTCTAAGGGCTCCTGTACAGATTCTACTCGTCATTTTATGTGTGCACAGGACAAACCAGGCGCAGTATTCGAGGATAATCCGGTTGTCAGCGCATGAGCAGATCCGCGGCAGCATGCAGCGCAGGGCGGCACGCGATCCCGATCAGGAATTTGAGTGGTACATAGTCTCTGTCCTTGGCATGTAGTACCAGCACACCCATCTCTCTCAGTCATCAATTGGCTAAATGTGCCACACAGGATTCATTTGTTCCCTCATCATGTTTCAAATGAAGTTTGGTAATAGAACCATTCTTCCAAAAGACAGGTTCCATTTTTCAAACATCATGTGGACATTTCACTTTGAGAGGCAGACTTACATTACATTGTCCCACCAGGTACACTATATGCCCCTCGTGAAACTATTCCGATTAAGTCAACATGTGAGTATCTAGTGTCTGCTTTTAGGTAGTGTGTAGCTATTCCAATCTCCTCCACGTACAGTCTGAACCACCAGGGTCGGTCCTGACACATCAGAGGCCCTGGTGCAAGTTGAAAAAATGGGAGCCTCTCCATACACAAATATAGCACACAGATAAGAGTATAAGACACAAACTATGGCATGAAGTTTAAACAAAAGGACCTGAAGAGTGGTTGCTTGTTGCAAGTTGCCACATGGCCGCCAGAACAAAAATATCCAAATCCATCAGCAACCCTCTGTCATGCTTGCCCTTGGACACCCTTTGTGAACCCCTTTTGTGTGTCTCAAATATGTATATAGGGAATGAGGATACGGGGGATTAAATCAAGCCAAATAAAATAAAGATGAAAAAGTAAACGAAGGGATATATAGGAGGATTTTACTAACCGATGCAAATTGAGGAAGGATTGGTTGGGAATAGACAAATCTTGATATCCTATTCTCCTCTGCTAATTCTGGTCAAACTGCTACAAATTGGAATGGTAGGGTGTCGCGCAATCATCGGGTGACTGGGGAAGAAAAACGAGAAATGAGGAGTCGAGGAGACGAGGGAAAGGGAGAAGCGGAGGGAGCAAGCGATCTGGACAAGGGTGTGGACCACGGGGACTAGATCTCGCTTAGGCCTCATTTGGTTACGCGGGATCCCCCCGGTATCCCCGATAAAATCCAGGGCTCGTGACCCACGCGACGAATCAGCCCGTGGAAAACCAACGGGTCATTTGGTTGCTCGTCGCCTAGGGATTTTCTGGCCCGATCCACCTTGTTTCCCAGGGAGATCAATCCACGACTCGAGAGATCGGGCAGGAAATCCACGCCTCCGCTCTCTCTCCCATGATCGACTTCCACCTAGCGATCTGGCATGTGGCGCCCCGTCCTCTAGCCACCAAATGAGGTAACACTGATTAGGGAAATCTCCCGGGTGATGGAAGGGGATCTCATCTGTCCGGAGAAAATCCCCCGACTGGGGTATGCTGCCCTGGTTTTGTTGGCCTTGCTACCAAACTAGGCCTTAGTGTGAGTGTTTCTTCCATCTTGGTGAAAGGATTCCCTTCAATCTTTAGCTATTGGGCTGGCCCATATTCAATGTTTTTCTTTCATTCGCTAGATTTCAATTGCATATATTGGTGTGAGTGTTTCTTCCATCTTGGTGAAAGGATTCCCTTCAATCTTTAGCTATTGGGCTGGCCCATATTCAATGTTTTCTTTCATTCGCTAGATTTCAATTGCATATATTGTGTTCGTTCCCTGGGTATGTTTATCCATGGTTTTTTTTCTTTTTGTTTTTCTCTTTTACTTTTTTTGCTACTTCTGTGATTATCTTCAGTTTTCTATTTTTTTTCCTTTGTTGTTTCCCCTGCTTTTCTTAGTTTTATAAACAATTTTCTTTGGTTTTTCTGTTTTCTTTGCTTTTTCAGTGTTTTTTTTTTGTTTCTTTCTTGGTTTTCACTTGTTTTTTTTTCTGTTTTTCTTTAGTTTTTTTTGTTTCTTTCTCGGTATTCATTGGTTTTTATTGCTTTTCTTTCTTTGTTTTTTCTTGGTTTTCATCTTTTCATTCGTTTCTTTCTCGGTATTCTTGGTTTCAGTCCTTTGTATTGGTTCCTTTACTTCTTTTTTCTTTTGATTTTCATTGGGTTTCTTCGCTTTTCTTTATTTTTTTTGTCGATTTTCATCGTTTACTTTTTTCAACATGTGTTAATACAGATTCAACATTTTTGTTATACATCAAAAAAATACATGATTAACATTTTTTGCAAACTTTTTTTGGATGTCTCACACATTTTGTACATTTTTGTTATATATCTAATACAATTTTCTAATACATGTTTAACATCTTTCAAATACAAGTTTAACATTTTTTAACACATGGTAAACATTTTTATACTATATTTTTTTAATTTTTTGATTACCACTTTCCAAGTACAAGATTAGCATTTCTTTAATACATGATCAATATTTTTTCTATATGCATTTAACATTTTTCAAATGGTTGATTAACTTTTTAAATAAATGGTCAAAAAATTCCTTTAAATATTAAAAAAATCAAATGCTGGAAGAACATTTTTCAAATGAAATGTTAACATATTTTTAATACAGTGTGAACTTTTTCCAAATGCTTGAACAATTTTTCCAAATACTTGTTTAATGTTTTTAAAATGCTTGATTAACATTTTTTAAAATAGTTCAAATTTATAACACACATTGTATAATTTTTTATATATTTTTTCGTATACATGAGACACATTTTCTCTACACACTTAACATTTTTTAAATACATGGTTCCAGTGGCGGAGCCTGAAAGAAATCGTTGGAGGGGCAAAGCTGCAAAAAAAACCCAAATACTAAATTGTACGAATACAACAAGTTAGATATTGCAAATATCATGTAACTTGGATAATTATATTGATATTCTCCGAATTAGCTTACAAAATACATTTCTAATCAATAGAGAATTCGGTTCACTACAAAGCTCTTTAACGATAGAGCATTTAGTTCACTACAGATCAACTCCAGAACAAAAGAAACTGTACCCAAAATACTATTTAACCATGGAGAATCCAGTTCACTACAGATGAGCTCTTTGTTTTTTTACACCCTTAAAGTGCATAAGAACATCTTCAATGCCAAAGCTAGACTTACATCTCCCATCGCGGGTGTCTTTCCTCCTTAGGAAAACTCTCCTTCCTCCTCCCCCCGGCGCTGCTGGAGGTGTGAAGGATCTCGGCCCCTCGCCTACGGGAAGGACCCCATTCTCGTTTTTGTTAGGTTTAACATCTTGGTTGGAGCTGTGTGATGGTGGTGATGTCTCTCAATAGGAATAATGTCTCTCACATTCTAACCTCGTCCCGATGGTGCGAATAGTGTCATCGAAGGATATGCGGAAGTGTGTCTCCGTCGGATCTTGCGGGATTCGGTCGGTGCTGGTTTTCGGTGGATCTATTTCGATCCAGTTCATCTTTGTTCATGTGGTTACAGGTTTGATCTTTCCAATCTACAACTCTCTTCATCGGCAATGGTTGCTGCTATGGTGCGCTGGGCCTTTGGAGCCTTAGCAATACGACTTCACGACTGTTTACTACAAGGTCTGCCCGGCTCCAGTGAGGGAGGGGCGATGACGGCGGCGTGCCTTCAGCTCGCTCCAGTGCTTGTAGTCGTCACTAGATGGTTCATGGACCTATTTGTAATTTTATTACCTCTAGTGTTCTGTAGTAGTTGCTAAGTGGTCCATGGATCGGGTTGTAATTTTTATTACCCCTAGCGTTCTGATTAATGAATAGATTGAAAATTTGTCCTGCAAAGAAAAACACTGTAACTGTAACAGTTAACTAAGATTCTCCTCTGATAAAACAATTAACTAAAAAATATAAAAGCACATGCCTTATGTCTGCTCCCCGTTGATCCATCACTCCCCGCTCTGACCAAAAGTTCAGCCTGAATCAGACGTGGTAGCTGGATGGCATGCACTTGGCGTACTGGTCCGCCGCTTCCTGACCTCCGTGGTCACCAAGCCGAAGCACAAATGCGAGGCCGAGGGAGGCCCACTCCAGCATGAAGATGGCGGCGCCTAGGCCGCGTATGAGCCTGAGGATGGCCGTGCCATCTTTCTCCCGGACATAGGACCACAACTTGGCGAGGAAGTCGGCCGTTCAGGTGAACGCAAGCAGCGCCGTGGTGCCATGGAAGATGTTGGTGAAGACAGCGCCGTTGTGTGCGTGTTGTTGAGGGCTCCAGCACCGGCGGCATGGGTGGTGAACGAGCCGGAGTAGCCGACCGCGGTGAAAAGGGTGGTGAGCGTGTGGAGAAAGACGAGGCATTTTGATACGTGGGCTTACATGTTTGAAGGCATTCAGAATTTGTGCTAGAAATGGTCTAGAAGGGAAAGGCCTTATAAGGCATTTTTTTTCAAAACACCTCCGGACATTTTTGATAAGTAGACTGCCTCCAAAACAATGTTTGGGCATTATTCAAATCACCAAACTCTGTTTTTGAGGCCCTCTTCTAGAATTGCCCTTATAGGCTATGAATATCCGATGCGTTTTATCAAAGTACCACTCGTACCAAGATTTTAGAGTGTTTTAGAAAAATCGCCACCAGCAAAGCGCCTCCTAAGGGCGTCAATGTTGTAGTGAAGCAGGCATTGGCGTAGCCATGGCAAGGCCGAATGGACCGTGGCCCACCCAGGTTTTTGCAGTTCGTTCACTATTTTTTTTACTTCTGGGCCTTGGAACAGCAGCCCACATGTTGTTTCCTTCTAGTTGGCCCGCCCAGCCCATCCAACAATGGGCTTCAAGCTCCGCCACTGCAAGTAGGCCACACGGGATGGGACGTGATGGAGGCGGAGCGAAAGCATGAGGAAGATGCAGTTCGACACTGCGCCCAACAACAAGTAGTTGCCCGCCCGCCACTGTGATTGACGTGTGTTGATACCACACAAAGCTAGTTTTTTTCTTGATCACTCGGAAGCTGCAAACTGCATTAAGAAATTGTGAGAGGCGAGAAGAGAGTCGTGAGTTGAAACTGGTAGTTGTGGATGGAGCGGACAGTTAGCCATCGAGATAATATAGTAAATGACCCGCAAAGTGGTTTTCATTTGCGACCGTTGGACGGCGAGGGGTTGGTTTATAACTAACGACTAGTGAATATGAGAGTGTGGGAAGAAAAACTGAGACGTTGTGGTGTTGACTTGATTTTCAACCAAAGGGCCTTTTCTCATTTCTACGGTTTCGGGCTCAGAGATAACATATTGACCATACATATACGCACTCTCACTCATCGAGAAGAGCGAGTGCCAATCTCACGCGTAATTGTGCTGACTGCTATAACCCCTTTAATTTTGCATTGTAACCACTATTTTTTATATGGAGGGCGTAGTGTCAATGACGGCTAAAACTGTTGTTACTTCACACACAAAATAAATAGCTGACCCTATGATTGGTGAAGCATTGGGGCCTAGTTATTGTTCCCATGTACATCCGGCATCCATATATACTGACTGGACTTAGTCTCGTCTTCTATTTCATAGCAAGAAAGAGTTGTAGTGCAAATTTCTCAGCATCTATTAGCTACTGCCTCCGTCTCATAATGTAAGACATTTTTTAACACTACACTAGTGTAAAAAAGCATCTTACATTATGGGATGGAAGGAGTAGTTTTTAGCAGTGATAATAATAGAGGGGGAAGAGCAAGATGAGGACGTTGAGAGACACCTAACATCGGTTATTTGTTTTTTGGAATGGGATGCACCGAGAATTAATTGTCCGCTCATGATAGGGATACGGTTCCAGTGAGGACTTTGCACGAGCAAAAGCAACGACGATACGACCCGCATGCATTACAGGCTGAGACAGAGGAGACTCATCGCCCATTGAACTCGGGCTCACAGGAGCAGCCGATGGCTTTCGTGTACTTCTATGGTGTGACGGAATACCTACGGAAGAGCAATCAGCTTCACAAAGAACTTCCTTGTGGATGTTACTACACACCAAAGTTGTAAACACCAGACCGTGAAGAAGTAAGATAGAGCAGGCACGTCGGCTATCCTAATCGAGTTGGTGGGTGTTGCTTCCAGCCAGATTCGATAAACCTGATCGGTTAGCTAATTGGCACCTTCAGCCATCAGCAAATAGTTCACCGCTTGATCAAAACATCGCCGTAAAGCATTTCGACCCGGAGGAAGTGAAGCATATCTGAGCATGCGCCAACATTGTCGGCCGGACAAACGGGTGACAATGTGGGCAAAAAATCTGCTCCATTTTGCACACTCCATTTTTACTGAAGGAGGAATACCCTCGCCTATGCATCCTTCGGTGCACACAGCCATTTACTAAAAAGTCTCAAGTAACAATCTTCAGAAAAACAAAAAGGAAATTACAACTCCAAAGGCAACAACCGGCCAAATAGGATAAAATGCATACACATATACTAGTATTGTATCATCATCTAAAATGGTTGTACGTATCATGTGCTACCGTCTTTTAACGATTGCACCCATTAGTCATAAGTTCCCTTACGTCCGCATGGTAAAGTAATGGCCACGTACGGATCCATAAGTCATAACTTCTATCAAAATTATTTTGACAGTTCCAAATAGCTCAAACTAATGCACAATCTCTCACACAAATTCACGACGATATTAGGCTCTACCCCACCCAGCCAGTTACCAAATAGATTTGATATGCTAGTCGGTGTAGGAACATTAATAGACAACGTGAATAGTATGCCACAAAATCTTGGCAAGCTGGCAGGCTAGAAACAGACGATGAATTGTTTTCTCTTGGTCGGAAAAAACATTCTTTACTGCCTTGTTATGTATGCTTAGAACAATTGTCCTTGATGAGAATGACAACCTTATTCACAAACCACATGAATATATTAATATTTACGATAATTGTAACTTCCAAACGTTCTCACCTTCGCAAGAGATCTGAACGAGTTCACTATGGCTCAAGCGATCCTCCCTGTCGCTGGCTTGCTTTAAAAAGATAAACTACAGATAATAGACTCGAACCTTGCACCTGTTGAGTGCATAATCCTCCTGGTAACCAACCCAGCTAGCTCTGCTCTGTGAATACTAGTAAATGGCACGTGCCATGCATGTCTAGAGATAGTTATTAACACACATACATGTGGGTAATTTGAAGTAGTATCATGATTTGAACTACCATAGATAGATTCATGCGATTCATCCGCTAATTAATCATGAATTATAAAATTATACATGCATGATTTAATAGTATATCTGTGTAACAGTGAATTTACACAATTTTGAATAAGATGAGAAAAAGGAAGATTCGTCCTCAAACGTTTGTCTTAATAAAGTTTAAGACAGATTAGACAGAGCAATGGAAAGAGTACAATTTGCAAGTTTCTTATCATTAGAAACAAAATAATGATTTAAACATTAGTTATGTATGTTTTGCATCTGAGCTTTTTTCACAGAATTTATTGATAAAAAACAAGGTAATAATATTTAATTTTTTAAAGAGAAAGTAAAGGCTACTAAGTTGTAACATATATTACATTTTCACTTTGCTTGCCATTCTTTAATCTATTTCAGCTTGTGCGCTTATTCCCAGGCTACACCATCACATATTTTCTCTCTTTCTCTCTCTCTCATCATGATGCGTACTTGCTATAGTTTCTAATACTCCTAGTGCCACTCTAATGTTACATGCATCACGGGAATCTGCTAGAAATTTCTGGATAGTGGGAGGTCCAAAGAAAGCAAGGAGAATCATGTGCATATGCTAGAAACTACTACTACATCTGAGAGAGTGGCAGGCTGGCGGCATAGGGAAAAGGAGCAGCGAATCCCTGCAATGTTGGCCGTCGGATTGACATATCCAACGGTCCATATGCAGCCATGTAGACCTGTAACACAAGCCATTGAATTTGAGCTCTCCGGTTAGAAAGATCCAACGGTCAATATGAATTGCCACTCATATACTATATAGGAGTATAGAAAAGAACATTTTGTTTTGTTTTATTGTATTAGTGTTCCTTTGCATCTACAGCCAGAAAACTAGAAAATATATTTGATGTGTGTGTGGTGCCTTGGACTCGCACCTGAGTCTCAGGTAACTAAGCTCTAGCCCATTAACCAGCTCACCTAAATTACTTTTGTCTTTTTAGTCAAAAAAACTAATCTTTGCAATACAGGAAAACCAAGAGAGCGTATATAAAACCTAGCTATTATTCATGGTGATTTTTAGCCACATTTCTTTGGTGTATCATTCACATGATCAAAGATAATTTGGTGTACATCACGAACACCTCTGTGAAAATCCTGTAGTAAATATGTAGTTACCTAGTAGCATACGCTACATTATAACCAATGACAACTTTTTAGTTACACAACTGCATAGTCCATATTTAACAGTTGGTAACTAGTTATTCTTTTTGTTGGTTATTACTTGTACGTACACGCACTTTGATTCATAAAACAAAATATATTGAAACATACCCTGGTAATTTTCGTGTAAATAGTATGGTAGCTTGTACATCGTAGACCTGATAATTTGGGTAGGCAGTAACTTTGACCTGGAGAAATAGTTGTTGACACATACCCAAGGTAATTTATGTGTAAATAATTTGTAAGTGTTGGGTTAATAAGCCGCGGCGATGCACCGGACACGACCAGCGCGCGTATGGGCGCGAGCTGGCCGGGTCGGGCGCGTCGGGTCCGGGCAGTAGGGCGTGCGTGTGTGCGTGCGTTGGGTGCACAGGCGTGTCCGTGCACCAGGGTAGCGTGTAGGGGCCGTTGGCGAGCCACGCGGGGCGATCGGGATGCGTTGGGCTGGTGCTCACCACGAGACGCGGGCACGCGCAGGTGCATAGCATGCGCGGTCAGAGCATGCAGAGCGCGGAGATGATCGCGGGCGAGTGGAGGCGTGGGTACGTGCCCAGGGCGCCGGCTCAGGGTTATAAAGCCGCGTGGTGACGTTGCAATGGCTTGACACTATCGAGTTCGTGCTCGAGGAAGAAAAAGGGGGCGTTCGTGCGCCGGAAAACTCCTGTGTCCACTGCCTCTCTGAATCTTTCTGAACTTCTCCTTCTTCTCGAGTGAGCAGTGCCACGGCGAGGGATAGTGAGCAGAGCGAGAGGGAGAGGAGGGCAGCCGCGAGGGAGGCGCGGCAACAACAGTAACTTCCGGACGTTTATATCTTTCCAATAGACCCGAATGATCGTTTGATCGCACAACCCCGTGCGCCAGCCCGACCCATGTCTAGATCGGGATTTTATTTTCACGCATTGATAAAAGTAAAAATAATCGTCTAAAGTGGGACTCAAACCCACGACCCCTACGATGTACCAGCAGTGTACTAACCAACTCATTCTGCCTTGATTGTTGTCCAATAAGTACAAATATAACAATTTACCTTTTTTTCATTTTCATATGAGCCAACAAAAAGCATTTTTCTTCTTGTGTTTTTTTAGATTTCTCAAGTTGTCTTGTAGTCTCCCATATACCAATGGGTTGTATACTTTGCCCATGTAGCCTCGTTATAAATATCATGGCAATTTCACATGAGGGATTTTTTGAGTTGAAACATACCCCGGTGACTTCTGTGCAAATGTCATGGTAATTTGTGCACTGGGACCCGATAATTTACATATAAATGTCATGGTAACTTTGACCGGGGGTGAAAAAATTATTGAAACATCTCCCCGATAATTTATGTGTAAACAACATGGTAATTTCTGCATGGCAACCCCGAGAACTTAGGCACAAACACCACGGCAACTTTCACCTAAAGGAAAAAAGTTGTCAAAAATGTACCCCGGTAACTTTCGTATAAACATCATGGTAATAACGCACCATATACATGATAACTTAGGTACCAACACCGTGATAACTAGGACCCCGAGGAATTTTTTTTGAAAAATATAACCACAATAACGTTTGCGTGAATATCATGGTAATAGAAGCACTGCAGACCTGATATTTATGTGAACCGCGGGGTGGGGGGAGGAGGGGATTTGTTGAAAAACAGTTTTTCGATACTTTCTGTGCAAATAACACAGTATTATACACACAATAATTTGATAACTCACTACAAATCCCACGGTAACTTTTGACCCCGGGATAAAAGTTTGTTGAAAACATACTCTGATAACTTGTGTGTAAAAACATGATAATAGACATACATCAGAGCTATTAACTTACTTAATCCAGACGTGGTAAATTTTTGACCAGGGAAATTTTTTGTTAAAAATACTCCCAATAACTCATGTGTAAAATACATGATAATACACGCACATGAGAGCTGATAACTCATATACGAAATATTGCGGTAATTTTTTGACCGAGCGGTTGAAAATTGTTGAAAAACATAACCCGATAACTTTTGTGCAACATGGTAATATACACAACAAAACTAATAACTCACTGCAAACATCATAATCACTTTTTGATTCTGGGATAAAAGTTTGTTGAAAACATACCCCGGAAACTTTTGTGTAAATGACACGGTAACTTATGTCTGACAGACGTGATAACTTACATAGCTCAGATGTGGTAACTTTTGGTCCCAAAAAAGTCATCGGAACATATCAACATGGGATCTAGTTTCGAAGATCTAGTCGAGACGATTTTTTTTGTTGAGACGGTTTTTCAATCGGATCGGCGGTTTGAGCTACAAAACATTTTGAAGTTTGAAAAAGAAAGAATCTAGAATGACATCAGTTTTTTATCTTTTAATACATATATGCATGTAATTAGAGGGAGCAGTGCACCTGAAAGGAAAATTAGTCATTTTAATGCATACATGTATATAAGTAGAATGTAAAGGATCGTTCTTGCCTATTGCCAAAATCCGAATATTTGGTAGTTATAAAGGTCCTAATAGTTAAAAGAACTTAGGCTTTCCAGATATGCGGGGCCCAGGGAACAGGTCTAGTGTTAATGAAGTATGTGTACATTTATTTAACAGAGTACACACCTGAGGAAGCTAATCTCCATCGGAGAGAATCAAGCTCCTTAGATAAGGTGACCTCCATTAGTCTTGGAACCAAACTAAGTCACGCAACCTATGTGTCCCCAACCAGAGCACATCTGAACTGGATGTTGAAGGGTACCTACCCTAATATTGTGCTTACATACGCCTTCTTACGTTGTATAATATTATAGAGTATTCGATATTGTAAGGCTACATGTGTATCTCCCAGCCAAGTATCCCTCCATAATCGAGTGGTGTGCCCATCTTCAATAATAAATTTACTCATATCAAAGAACGCGACCATAGCCCTCATCAACCCATTTCAAAAGGGCGAATCGTTCGGTTGAGCCGACACTTGAGACAAGGTCTTGGGATGTTGATAGTAGTTACGTAATAACTGTATCAACACTTCATCATCCTCAGATGACAAACAATATAGCCATTTACTGAGCAGACATTTAGTTTTAATATCCAAATTATCTATGCACAAACCTCCTTGCTCTCTTGGATGACACAAAATATCCCACCTTGCTACTTTGTCTTACGCTCGTCACTACCAAAAAGAACAGTGATCTATAGAAATGCAATCTTTTCCAGACCCCCATGGGCACTTCAAAGAATGAGAGCATAAACATAGGCAGAATTGCTTTTCATCTCTTTGTTGGTTAAATTACGATGATGGATCATCATCCCCGGATAACTGACTGTGAGAGACCCAGTCTCACAACCGAGCAACTATCTATAATCATTCCCTTCCTCTTTTGTCGTGGTGGGCGCACGGCAGATGCCATGGGATGGCTAAAGAGAGAAGGAGGCTCGAGGGTGCTGGTGGGCTCCAGAGGCGAGGTCGGTATGAGCGGGCGCGGGGCGCCGGACATACCCAGGTTCGGGGCTCTTTAGAGAGATAACACCCCTAGTCCTGCCGAGTGTAGTTTGATGTTTGACAGTACAATGTTGCTCCTAGAGCTGTATGGAGGAGGAAGGAAAGCTGGCCAAGGCTTAGGCTGCGCCTTCTCTATGGATGTTGCTGTTTTGGTGGCTAGTTCCTCTCTATGCTCTGTTGCTGCTTGCAAGCCCCATGCGTGAGGGCTCCTGGGGGGTTTTATAGACCAACCCCTCAGGGGTACAATGGTAATGTTACAAGTCGGTGTGTCCGGGTTGTCGGCTTCCGGGGACCCGGGCTGGGACCCGCTGGGGGCATGTGGTTCGCCGGATTCCCCTAGGTGCGGGCCCCGCATGCCTAGGGGGGACTATGCGCCATCTTGTCGATCGTCAGGGCGTGGCCGAGTCGAGTCGTGTACAGTGGCGCTCCGTCAGGTTGCCGCTTGCTGTCGTCAGCGGTGAGGGCGGGGGCACTATAGCCACGCACTACTAGGGAAAACCCTAGTAGTAGCGCGGGTTGAAAGCCCACTAGTAGCGCGTGCTGCCGCGCTACTAATAGGGCGCTTCTGACTATTTAGCAAAGAGCGCATGTGACACGCGCCATCGCTAAGAGACATCGCGCAAAGACTTGTTCACACCTGCTGGCCGCCGATCTAGCTACTTGCAGCTTGTTTACTATCCATCGCTACTAGTATTCTTTTTTTAGTGTATTTATCTGCCGTTATAAAATTTTTGGACAATACCAATTATGAGGTTTATATCATTATGTCCATAACAGTGTGTCAAATGAAGGTGGATTAGGTTCAAGTGGAGGCAATATGTGGTGCATGTCAAAAGTATACTACTAATCCAAACTTGATCTAGTTTGGACTAGTAGTACTTTCGATGTGCACCACATGTTGCCTCCACTTGAATCTAATCTGCCAGCACGAGCTATTTAATCATCATCATAGTCATTACCACCAACAGTATTTATTTAATCACCACTAACACTAGCTAATAATCATCATCATAGCCATTACCACCAACACTAGCTATTTAATCATCATAGTCATAGTGTAGCACATCATCATCTTCAAACTCACTTCTAGCTAGCTAATCACTCCTGCTGCTCTCTCTCAGGTAAAATAACATAAAACATGTGTAGCCCTCCTCCTTCATCAAGTTGGAGCATGCAGATGAACCTGTCTCTTAATCGTGGGCTGCACTTCTGATTGCTGCCCCCTAGTATTTGTCTGCGCTCCTCCATCACAGATTTGGTCCAGTCTTTCACTATTAAGAATTCGTCGCTAATCCTGAATGCACTATGGTGATTTGTAGGATATCTTGGCCGTAAGCTAACAATACTCATGGTACCTTTAGTCTCGATCCCATGAGGCACAACATTCATCGGGAGTCTCTGTTGAAGAACATCGTATGGTAACATACTTAGCAATGAAGTTTAGCTTAAAAAATAATGTATGGAAAAGATGCACTGAGGACAAATAGTAAAAATCTTACCATCTTTCCTAAATAGATGTGACCGTAGTTCATTACGAACACTATTGGTCGCACGTTTTCAGTACTAACATTTCTAAATCCAGGAAGAAAATTTGTCTTGACGGTATCAAGATCCGTAAGCCATGAAACATAATGACTTAGCTCCTCGCAGTTTAGTTTAGCCCCGGCACAGTAGTAGGTCCTGTCTACCAAGCACTGGACATGTTTGCTTGAACGGAAATAAACTGACAATAGAAATTAGTTGTCAACTATTTTTGAATAAACAATATCAAAGACATAAATATGGTTAAGAAACTCACATAATGGTATAACTGGAGGCGTCTGCACATCGACCCAGATGTCGGTATTACCTTCAATATCATCTTCCGGACGAATATCAAAGGCGATAACCATATCAGGCTCAAAGCATAAGTCTTGCATTGTGCTCGCCATGTTTTGCGTCCAAAATAGGTGTAGTTGTCTGAATTGTATAATTTTGCGTGGAAAATATAACCATGCTCGGTCTTCAAGTAAACTTTTTTTACCTCCATAGTACAACTGAAACCTATCTTATCCAATACAAAAACTCTTGCATGGCAGGGGATACGCTAGTAGAATAGTAAAAAAATATAAGTTGAAGCAAATGAAGCAGATGTCATGCTTAATTAAAAAAGACTTGTCGTTGTGACTTACTGTATCCACTTCGAAGTTCTCGTCCAGCTTGATGCTGAAGCGCCTATCATCATCTAGGAAGATTCCATCGCACAGGCCACTGTAACACCCCAAAATTTTTGCCAAGTTTTCAATATTAAAAAAAATTTGCCAAGGGTTTTAAAAATCTTTATTTCTGTTAATTTCAGAACTCTTCTTTTATTATTAAGGAGTTTTGTATTTTTACCTAGTGGAGCTTTCCATAATACATTGGACTTCTTTGCCATCTCATCAAAACAATTTCTAAATCAGTAGAATTGTTTATTAAATTATTTCACCTTGAGCTTTATTCATTAAAATGAACTGGATTAAAATTTTGGAGCTCTGTTTGTACTACAACCATTTGATAAAATCACTTAAAATTTCAACCAAAATTTGAAGATGTCATGAGATTTCACTAAATCAATTATGTGCATTAATAAAATTATTTCATTGCTTATTTTGGGTTTTTCACCCATTTTTCTTCTCTCTCGTCCAAGGCAACTTTGCACTACAACCCTTTCAAATATTTGTTTCTAGCTCCCACCAAAATTTTGGGATGTCGGTAGTAGCATGCCATTCAACTTTATGCAAAAACATAGTGATGTTCTTTGGAAAATTTGAGTGCAACAGCCTCTTTTTCATTCTCGGGGCCAGACTTGTGTTTTCTTCTACAACTCTATTATTTCTTACTCTAATGACCTTGTGTTTTCTCATGCTTGTATTCAACCTTGCAAAACCCCTAAGTCCAGGAGCATGCTCTATTTGGAACACTTTTGGTCCATGAAATGATGCCACTCACTCCCTGCCCTGCATTGAGGTTTTGCAAAACTTGCACTAGCAAGTTTCTCCTTTTGCAAACTGACTTCATCACCCGCTCTTGCACCCATAGAGACACTGCTCGAGAGTTTGGCCACCCAAGAGCTACCTAGGTGTCTTTGGCATTTTGTCAAACACTCTGAGTGCACAGCCAGTTTTGGCATGAATTCAAGTTTACATGGTGAACTTGAGCCCCTGACCAATCCACCATGTCCCTCAGTCCCCATGCTAAGCCTAGACTAGTCATGTTAATTGCCAGCCTCAACCGCAGCCTCTAGGATGCCCTTGCATTTCGTCGAGCATGTCCCGGGCGTGCTCTGGACGTGCCCAGAGCGTGCGTTTGGCACCCGCTTGCACCCGAGTCGCCGCGTCACACCCCGCACTCAAAACCCGGCCCCAGCCTGCACTCCGTGTTCCCCTGCACCGCCACACCACCCCGACCAACCTGGCACCCCTCAGCGCCACCGCCAGGATGGCCGTGGCGGCTAGTCGCCGCCGCTAGCAGCCCGACCGTGGTCGGCGCCGCCTAAGCCACCCCAGCTTGCCACCTACCCTTGTGAGCAAGGCGAGCTCATCCGCAGCCTCGTCCGCTAGCGCTCGTCGCCGCCACGTAGCCCAAGCTACAGGGAGGCGGTTCGCTGTCGTCCTTATCGCCGGCCACCCCTGAACCGACCTCCACCGCGTATATAAGGGCCCCGGAGCTCAACCAAGTCCTCGAGCAACCTCATTTGATCCTCCTAGTGTTGCCTTGGCCAGCAGTCGAGCAAGGGAAGGCCTTCTTCCCCGAGTCCGGCCGGTTCGGTCGCCGCCAAGCCCTGGCCGATTCCATCGCCACCAGTGCCTCTCCCTCTCCACTCTCTCCACCAGGAACATTCCCTTCCTCCCGTGAGCGCGTCCCCCTACTCGATTTTGGTCGAAAGCCACTGCCGCCTAAAAATCACTTTCTCCGACGACTACCGTCCGCCGCGGAGCTCACCGCCGGCAGCCCCGACCACCCCAGAGGACGAAACCACCACCGGAGTAACCGCCTCGACCCCCTGAGCCCGCGGGTGACCTCCACTTGTTGAACGGTGCCGCCGTTCACCGGCGAAGGCCACTGAGTCCCGCCTCTCTCGAGGCGGAGGAAGAGGAGGGAAAATAGACTAGTCAAACCTGGTGGTGGGCTGTGCAGGCCCACTGTCGATGGCACAGCGCAGCCACGCTGGATAAGTGGAAGCGCATTTTCAAAATGCGCCTTCGACGTGTACGTATTTTTCGAAACGTTTTCTTTTCTGTTTTTATTTAAATAACAGATTTTTGACCAAACTTTGACTGTCTATAACTTTTTAAATACAACTCCAAATGAATTGATTCTTTTTGCTACCTCTCTCAAATATTGTCTAGTTTATTTTAAGATTTATTTGGAAATTTTTCAAAAGCAACTTTTGTGCTGTTTTTGTTTTGTGTGTTAATTCAAATATATTATTTTAAATAGGGTTTTTGAAGATTTCATGATGATTTGGATGCACCTTTCCTTCCCATGACCTGAAGGCAAGCATTCTGAACCCTGGTGAATTTTTGGGTGTGTTGCATAGCACCATGGCAACACCACCCCGACACATACATGCGTCATTTTATGTGAGGATGTGATCCTATTCATGGGTGCATATTAATAAGTTTATGCTAATGAAGTTGACATGATTTGGGATGGAAATCACCGTCATACGTCTTTCATGCATACCGGAAGGAAAGACGGAAGGCCTCTGTCTTGGGTAGACACGGGCTTGCCCCTAGTCCTCCGTCGAGACGGTCGTGTCCGGTATGACATGAGGGGATGTCGCGTGATGTTTTCATCTGTTGTTGGAGATGTATGCATTGTTGTGCTAATCATGCAGGAAATATTACAACCTCCTGAGTCGACCGTAGATCGAGTCTTGTGCCAGTAACCCCCATACTTGCTTCAGACTACCACTGCCTCTACACTAAGTAGGGTACGGTTCAGTAAGTTGTCAACCCTTTCCTAGCACACACCGTACAGAGAGGCCGTGGTGGGAGATACTGGAGGCATCCGTTAGTCATACCACCGGGTCCGGGAGCATGGGTGTTTCGGTTGTAGCCAAAAGGGGGTAGCTCCCCAGTTTGCGCGCGGTATAAATTTTGTGATCCCATGTTACGTCGAGGTTGTAGCCTCCCCACTTAGAGTTTTGCTTAACAGGTGTCGTGGGTGATTCCATACAAATGAGAGTTAAGCAGGTGTGTGCAAGTTAGGTGTGTTTTCAACAAAAGATCAGAGACGGAATTAGTCCCGATGGACTAAAGAAATCCGTTACTCGTGGGTAAAGAGTACACCCTCTGCAGAGATTAAACCTATTCGAATAGCCGTGTCCATGGTTAAGGATTACAGTTTGGGATGGGTCAAGTGTCGTTCTTAGTGTCGGTCTTCGGAGGTGAAACGATTAAACCTGAAAGTACGATTGTGACTTGTGATAATTTATAGTTACTATTTTGGATGTAGACTAACCCGTGATATTTTTCTGGTATTCTTGAATATCCCTGGGATGGTTCTACCTCCTGGATATTCATTGTGGCATTTCTTTTAAAGCCCTTTATGTGGTGTCGCTCGACGCCTCGACCGTGGCATTTCTTTTAAAGCCCTTTATGCGGTGTCGCTCGTGACGCCGACCGTGGCATTCCTTTTAAAGCCCTTTATGTGGTGTCGCCAGACGCCCGACTGTGGCATTTCTTTTAAAGCCCTTTATGTGGTGTCGCTCAGACGCCCGACTGTGGCATTTCTTTTAAAGCCCTTTATGCGGTGTCGCTCAGACGCCCGATTGTGGCATTTCTTTTGTGTGATTTACTTCATGATTTTTATACTACCATATTATTGCAAATCCATAAATGACATGCTTGTACGCATCAGAGTTTTACTTATCTCATGCGACTAACGTCATAAGCATGATATATTTTCAATACCTCATGGTTAAATCATGCTTGTGTTCATTGTGTTTGCGAGTACATTCAAAGTACTCACTGGCTTGTCCCTGGCTATTGTCTTGGCCAGATTTCTTGTTTGGAGAGGAGCGTTGCGGTGACTGTCCCGTAACCTAAGCATCGGTGATAGCCGCCACGCGAAGATAGGAGTTAACACAGTCACCGTTCTTGTGGGAAATGGAGTCCCATAGATACTGATGATTTTTCATCCCGCTTCCGCCATCAACCACTAGAAACCATTTGTTGTACTCACAGGCCAGAATGGTCTTGTACTGCATATTTTGTATTTGCTTAGAATTTCTGTATCAAGTTGGTGCCTCATTAGCTAACAGTTATCCTGGGGCCGATGAGCACAAGGGCCATTTTCTGGGAATTATTACCCGGAGAATCGGTCGCCACAGACTTGGTATCAGAGCCAGGCTGACCATTGGCTAATCCTATCTTAGCCAGGTCAATAAACTTAGGCTAATAACCCACCGAGCCATAACCAAGACCTCAGCCAAGCTTCTCGCACAAGATAGCCACACAGTGACCCGGCGCTTTCTGCAATGGGTGCCCAACCTATCAACTAGCCCGTCTATCACCCACCAGTGACCAGCACCAAAGGCGTCTCATTCGCAAGCGTGCGAAGGAAGACTCCCCCTTTTCTATAAAAAGGGACGCGCTCGCCTCAACCCAGCCCAGCTCAGCCGCTATCCCAAAACCAAGCCACAATGCCTGGTCCCGTAGTACACCATGAGACTACAAGAACCAACCTTGGAGGTTTTGTGACCATACTGCAAACCTCACCCGTCAGGCCCACGCATTAGAAGAGCCACCCGAATATGTTGTGTACCAAGGACCCATTAGTGGCAAGAGCCGTCAATTCTGGGCCATCAGACATATCTACGGTAGAAGTGCATCACCCGAGCGCCTCTACAGTTCACCGAAGAACTACTTCCTTTGAGCCGCAAGCCATCCAACTAGCTGCTCGAGAGGCTATAGTTCATCTCGTGCACCTGCCGCCCAGAGTTAATCGTCATTCGTTCCACTACTACCCAGGCGTGAAGGTATGGTAGACCACCTCAAGTTGCCAACGGAGACCACGAGACAGACCAGACATTCGCATCTAGTGCGCTATGTAAGTGCAATCGAGGACCTATTCAATCAGATCACTATTGATCCGTCGCAGCTCGTGGAGAGCTGGTTCATCGAGCCCAGAGAGGAGATCGAGCCCAACGCCGACAATCCTGTCGTGCTATTTGGACAACCGATCAAGACCACGAGGCCAGCCCCCAAATTGCCACCAAGGTGCTTTGATGACCCCAGAAGTGCTTCGTCGCCTCCTGGGAGCACACTCCAACGGGGTTGTGGTCAACAATCCCCGTGATGGTCATCATCACTACCCCGAGCATGCAGCGCCTCAGCCCTCTCCAGCAAATTCCGACGGTGAGAACCGTAGGGAAGCCTCGACGTCCACAAGGGACGCCCGCTTGGATGTAAACGGCGAAGACCGAGACACTCGAGTAGTACCGAGTCCCAAAGTGTATCCTCGCTTTGTAATTCTGTGATTCCTTAAATTAGCGCAGCCTGGCATCGTGCATTTGTTTTATATAGTAGTTTTGCATGGATGTATTAGCATGCAGTGTGATTTCTCTATCTTTGGCGCAGCTACCCAGAACTCGCCCCGACAACATCCAAAGTGATACGTCACTTTAGTAGGATGTGTGTACCTGTGGTTTACCCCGAGCTGAGCCGGCCGATTCTTTACCTTTTACCACGGTAAATGACCCAGCCCCGGTGCTATAAAAAGGCCACCGAGTGACCTTGCCAAGCACCTTCACATTGTGCACCATCCTCACAACCATTTCCTGCCATGCCGAGCCCTAGTATTTATCTGAGGACTCCGGATGCTACCCTGTAGTTTTGTCAAGATACTGTGGGATTTTACCCGCAGCACCATGGGCGCAACCCAGCCACCCCAGTACGAGCTGTTCAAATCAAGGATCACCCCTTCCACCTCGAGATATTGGGCAGCCGTGCACATCCCGCCCGTAAACCCAAACCAAGACCCCACAGAAGTCTCTTTCGTGGGGAAATCTATGCCAACCTCACAAGATGGCCGTAGAAGCTGCTGCATATGAAGCGCTTGCTGCGCCTTCGATTCGCGGTACCCTCGCCAATAACGAGGGTATTATTATTTTCCGAGCCGTGCAGCACCGGAGGAGTAACATCCTTTCCGTGGGACGTATTGAGAGAGACCCAGTCTTGGCCAACCTCGTCCAATACGTCATCGCGCAAGAACGTTTGACCCAACATGTGATGGGTTATCTGCAGAGCCTCGCGGATTTAAATCCTCAGGTCGCCATCGGCAGGGACCAGGAGAGATGCATACATCGACTGGTCAATCCACTCCCTCCGATAGAAGAAGAGTGTATCCTAGTACCGGAAACGTTTTCTCAAGACCCCGTCCAATTACCATTTTCAATCTAGATGCACCGCTGTATTTATTGCCGCATTTTTGTAACTTATGCTTAGTACCCGAGTTTTGCAGCGAGTGAATCATTAATATAAGCAGCTCTGTCGCATTTGGACTTTATTGTATAACTGTTTTCCCTCGCGAGAAATCCTGGAGCGTGATTTCTTTTTCCTGAGTTGCCGCATCGTATGTTTTTCTCACGACATAGATCATTTATTTCACACAGCCCCAAGGCAGCAGACTCACCCCCACAATTACACGAACACATACACTGCTTGCAAAAAATTTTGCAACTGTGTTGCGTCTAACTAAGCACCTCCGGACAACAGTTATCACCCGGCGCACCCACCTACTGTCATGGCCACCGCGATCAAGCGAGAGCCAGCAGCCGAAACAGCGGCATCACGACAATCGCCGAGGATCATCGCGCACAGAGCACCGAGAGCCCCGGCACCGCTGCCAGCCCTCCGCAGCAGGACCACGTACCAGTCCGGCGCCACCTCCGCCATTAGCGCCTCGTCTCGAGCCCGGCAATCGGAAAGCAGAGGAGAAGAAGAGAGAAGGAGGAGCGAGGCCAGGTGTGAGGAAGAAGAGGAGGACGCCGCGGTCATTTTATAGATCGAGCTCGGTGTACGGTGGGCGAGGTCCACCAGCGCCGCTCGTCGCCCGACCGCCGGTGTTCGGAGGCGAATCCGCGAGCAGTGCCGACAACACACTGGCCCGCGAGGTGAGTGCACGCTGCACCGGTAGCTAGCGCGCCAGACTACCATGGTACGGCCTTGGTACCCTCTGGCGCTAAGCGTTGCGGTGGAAAGCGCGGGAGAACGCGCGGGACGGAGGAAGAAGAAAGAGTCGGAGGAAGGAGAAGAGGCTGACCATGGGCCCGGGTCCACCAGTCAGCCAGAGAGAGCACTGTGCTCTCGGGTGCGACCAGCGTATTTTAAGATTTAGGATTTGTTCTAGATTTTGACCAGTGTAGAAATCGCTAGTTCTCCCCACACCGCGCTAGTAACCCACACTGAGTTTTTCATCACTTATTGCTCTCACTGTGGCCGCTTTCGTTTTAAATTCTTATTCGTTTAAATTTTTGACTCTTTGCAAATCTCGAGGACGAGATTTTTTCCTAAGGGGGTTAGTAGTTGTAACACCCCAAAAATTTTGCCAAGTTTTCAATATTAAAAAAATTGCCAAGGGTTTTAAAAATCTTTATTTCTGTTAATTTCAGAACTCTTCTTTTATTATTAAGGAGTTTTGTATTTTTCCCTAGTGGAGCTTTCCATAATACATTGGACTTCTTTGCCATCTCATCAAAACAATTTCTAAATCAGTAGAATTGTTTATTAAATTATTTCACCCTGAGCTTTATTCATTAAAATGAACTGGATTAAAATTTTGGAGCTCTATTTGTACTACAACCATTTGATAAAATCACTTAAAATTTCAACCAAAATTTGGAGATGTCATGAGATTTCACTAAATCAATTATGTGCATTAATAAAATTATTTCATTGCTTATTTTGGGTTTTTCACCCATTTTTCTTCTCTGGTCCAAGGCAACTTTGCACTACAACCCTTTCAAATATTTGTTTCTAGCTCCCACCAAAATTTTGGTATGTCAGTAGTAGCATGCCATTCAACTTTATGCAAAAACATAGTGATGTTCTTTGGAAAATTTGAGTGCAACAGCCTCTTTTTCATTCTGGGCCAGACTTGTGTTTTCTTCTACAACTCTATTATTTCTTACTCTAATGACCTTGTGTTTTCTCATGCTTGTATTCAACCTTGCAAAACCCCTAAGTCCAGGAGCATGCTCTATTTGGAACACTTTTGGTCCATGAAATGATGCCACTCACTCCCTGCCCAGAATTGAGGTTTTGCAAAACTTGCACTAGCAAGTTTCCCCTTTTTGCAAACTGACTTCATCACCCTCTCTTGCACCCATAGAGACACTGCTCTGGAGAGTTTGGCCACTCCAAGAGCTACCTAGGTGTCTTTGGCATTTTGTCAAACACTCTGAGTGCACAGCCAGTTTTGGCATGAATTCAAGTTTACATGGTGAACTTGAGCCCCTGACCAATCCACCATGTCCCTCAGTCCCCATGCTAAGCCTAGACTAGTCATGTTAATTGCCAGCCTCAACCGCAGCCTCTAGGATGCCCTTGCATTTCGTCGAGCATGTCCCGGGCATGCTCTGGACGCGCCCAGAGCGTGCGTTTGGCACCCGCTTGCACCCGAGTCGCCGCGTCACACCCACTCAAAACCCGGCCCCAGCCTGCACTCCGTGTTCCCCTGCACCGCCACACCACCCCGACCAACCTGGCACCCCTCAGCGCCACCGCCAGGATGGCCGTGGCGGCTAGCTGCCGGCCGCTAGCAGGCCCGACCGTGGTCGGCGCCGCCCAAGCCACCCCATCTTGCCACCTACCCTTGTGAGCAGTGCGAGCTCATCCGCAGCCTCGTCCGCTAACGCTCGTCGCCGCCACGTCGCCCAAGCTACAGGGAGGCGGTTCACCGTCGTCCTTATCGCCGGCCGCCCCTGAACCGACCTCCACCGCGTATATAAGGGCCCCGGAGCTCAACCAAGTCCTCGAGCAACCTCATTTGATCCTCCTAGTGTTGCCTTGGCGGTGATCGAGCAAGGGAAGGCCTTCTTCCCGAGTCCGCCGGTTCGTCGCCGCCAAGCCCTGGCCGATTCCATCGCCACCAGTGCCTCTCCCTCTCCACTCTCTCCACCAGGAACATTCCCTTCCTCCCGTGAGCGCGTCCCCCTACTCGATTTTGGTCGGAAGCCACTGCCGCCTAAAAATCACTTTCTCCGACGACCACCGTCCGCCGCGGAGCTCACCGCCGGCAGCCCCGACCACCCCAGAGGACGAAACCACCACCGGAGTAACCGCCTCGACCCCCGAGCCCGCTGGTGACCTCCACTTGTTGAACGGTGCCGCCGTTCGCGGGCAGCGCCGGAGTCCCGCCCCCTCTCTCGGGCGGAGGAAGAGGAGGGAAAATAGACTAGTCAAACCTGACTGGTGGGCCAGGCAGGCCCACTGTGAGTGGCACAGGCGCAGCCACGCTGGATAAGTGGAAGCGCATTTTCAAAATGCGCCTTCGACGTGTACGTATATTTCGAAACGTTTTTCTTTTTCTGTTTTTATTTAAATAACAGATTTTTGACCAAACTTTGACTGTCTATAACTTTTTAAATACAACTCCAAATGAATTGATTCTTTTTGCTACCTCTCTCAAATATTGTCTAGTTTATTTTAATATTTATTTGGAAATTTTTCAAAAGCAACTTTTGTGTTGTTTTTGTTTTGTGTGTTAATTCAAATATATTATTTTAAATAGGGTTTTTGAAGATTTCATGATGATTTGGATGCACCTTTCCTTCCCATGACTTGAAGGCAAGCATTCTGAACCCTGGTGAATTTTTGGGTGTGTTGCATAGCACCGTGGCAACACCACCCCGACACATACATGCGTGATTTTATGTGAGGATGTGATCCTATTCATGGGTGCATATTAATAAGTTTATGCTAATGAAGTTGACATGATTTGGGATGGAAATCACTGTCATACGTCTTTCATGCATACCGGAAGGAAAGACGGGAAGGCCTCTGTCTTGGGTAGACACGGGCTTGCCCCTAGTCCTCCGTCGAGACGGTCGTGTCCGGTATGACATGAGGGGATGTCGCGTGATGTTTTCATCTGTTGTTGGAGATATATGCATTGTTGTGCTAATCATGCAGGAAATATTACAACCTCCTGAGTCGACCGTAGATCGAGTCTTGTGCCAGTAACCCCCATACTTGCTTCAGACTACCACTCGTCTCTACACCAAGTAGGGTACGGTTCAAGAAGTTGTCAACCCTTTCCTAGCACACACCGCATGAGAGAGGCCGTGGTGGGAGATACTGGAGGCATCCGGTAGTCATACCACCGGTCCGGGAGCATGGGTGTTTCGTTGTAGCCGAAGGGGTAGCTCCCCGCCATGCTGCATGTATAAATTTTGTGATCCCATGTTACGTCGAGGTTGTAGCCTCCCACTTAGAGTTTTGCTTAACAAGTGTTGTGGCTGATTCCGGACACATGTGAGTTAAGCTGGTGTGTGCAAGTTAGGTGTGTTTTCAACAAAAGATCCGTAGACGGAATTAGTCCCGATGGACTAAAGAAATCCGTTACTCGTGGGTAAAGAGTACACCCTCTGGAGAGATTAAACCTATTTGAATAGCCGTGTCCATGGTTAAGGATTACAGTTTGGGATGGGTCAAGTGTCGGTCTTAGTGTCGGTCTTCGGAGGTGAAACGATTAAACCTGGAAGTACGATTGTGACTTGCGATAATTTATAGTTACTATTTTGGATGTGGACTAACCCGTGATATTTTTCTGGTATTCTTGAATATCCACAGGATGGTTCTACCTCCTGGATATTCATTGTGGCATTTCTTTTAAAGCCCTTTATGTGGTGTCGCCAGACGCCTCGATCGTGGCATTTCTTTTAAAGCCCTTTATGTGGTGTCGCCAGACGCCCGACCGTGGCATTTCTTTTAAAGCCCTTTATGTGGTGTCGCTCAGACGCCCGACTGTGGCATTTCTTTTAAAGCCCTTTATGTGGTGTCGCTCAGACGCCCGACTGTGGCATTTCTTTTAAAGCCCTTTATGCGGTGTCGCTCAGACGCCCGATTGTGTCATTTCTTTTGTGTGATTTACTTCATGATTTTTATACTACCATATTATTGCAAATCCATAAATGGCATGCTTGTACGCATCAGAGTTTTACTTATCTCATGTGACTAACGTCATAAGCATGATATATTTTCAATTCCTCATGGTTAAATCATGCATGTGTTCATTGTGTTTGCGAGTACATTCAAAGTACTCACTGGCTTGTCCCTGGCTATTGTCTTGGCCAGATTTCTTGTTTGGAGAGGAGCGTTGCGGTGACTGTCCCAGAACCTAAGCATCGGTGATAGCCGCCACGCGAAGATAGGAGTTAACCTGGTCAGCTGTTCTTGTGGGAAATGGAGTCCCATAGATACTGATGATTTTTCATCCCGCTTCCGCCATCAACCACTAGAAACCATTTGTTGTACTCACAGGCCAGAATGGTCTTGTACTGCATATTTTGTATTTGCTTGGAATTTCTGTATCAAGTTGGTGCCTCATCAGCTAATAGTTATCCTGGGGCCGATGAGCACAAGGGCCATTTTCTGGGAATTATTACCCGGAGAATCGGTCGCCACAGCCACGCTCGTCTTCGCAGTATTTGCAAATACCGAAATCCTTTTCGTCGTCAGACATTTCCTATATTCATAGTTGAAACATTAATTGAAAATCGATGGAAGACAGCTACCAGGATACTCAACACACAAATCCGGGGCACTCGATATTTCCTACATATTTTGGAACAAGTCATGCCAAAATTCACAGAAAAATCTGGCATGACCTTTGCTAAAATAGGACATATCGAGCGCCTGAAATTTGCCGGAAGGGAAATGAATGAACACTCCGGCAAAACATAGGCCACTCAGAGGTGTAACCTGCAAACATGACCTGCCACTTGGGCAAGCACATATCCTATTTGAGCAACACAAGATATACATTTCAAAATATCTTATAGGACTCAAATTAGCATGCATTCAATAAGCAAAAGTAAATCATCTCATGCGTCCGTACATCATCGAATATTATCACTAATAAATCCCAAATAGTATCATACATATAACATCACTAATACAACTAAAACCCTAGTGCACGACGGGTATCGGCGCGGGCGGTGGACACCCACAGAGAAGGAACCATCACAGGATCATAGCTCCAGTGAGATCCCTGAGAACCTGCCAGGTATTGGAGAACTCATGCTCCAACGCAAACAAGTAGCGATGGACGTGCGCGTCCTCCTCACTGACACGGTGACGCACCACCTCCGCGGGGTCCTCGAGACTCTGGACCGTCACTGGCCCAAGCGACCGCCACCAAAGAAGGTTCGGGTCAACGACAGGCTGGCTCCTCACCAACCTACGCCCGCCGGTAGGTAGCGCCTCCCAGTACCACCCCGGCAGAGCCTAGTCCCGGACATGGCCCATCTGGTGACGCAGGTGTCCTCCGCCGACTCGACGACAAGGATGCGGGATAGGCATCGTCCACGTTGATGCGGGAAAAATTGCTTTAACTAAAAAAATAACAACAAGTTCTTACTAACTAGTTCTATTAATTCAACTAGTTCTTACTAAAAATAAACTTACTATAAATAAAAATAAACTAGTACCTAATTAGTACCTAGTTCTTACTAACTAATTAGTACCTAGGAACTACTGCCCTAATTACCATATAAGTATCCATTTTTTAACTAGGGTTCATACTACCTAATTAAATAGGGTTAATACTAATTGTAATTAACTAACTAGCACTAAAAATAGCCTAGGGTTCATACTAACTAGCACTAAATAGCTAGGGTTCATACTAAAAGAGAGCAGAGAAGAGGGAAGGGGAGAGTGCTTACAGAGGGCGGGGAGAGAGGTGGGGTCGGGGGTGACGGCGGCACCGAGGCGCGGTGAGGCGGGGTCGGGGAAGACGGCGGTGAGGCGGGGTCGGGGGAGACGACGGAGAGGCGGGTCAAGGGAGACGGCAGCGGAGAGCGAGAGCAGGGGCTCCGGCAAGGTCGAGGTCGAGGAGGAGGAGGCACAGTGCCACACGACGTTGAGGGGCAGATTCGGCGGAGAGCGACGACAGGGCCTCCGCCAGGGCGAGGCAGGGCTCATGAGGCGACGAGGGGAGCAGAGAGTGGGGAATTAGGGGAGGAAGCAGAGGAGAGGAAGCCCGCAGAGGGGTTAGGTGAAAATAGCTTTTAACAGATGGCGTGGGGGAAACGCGCTGCTGCTAAAATCCGTAGCAGTAGGGCACCCTCACAAACTCGCTACTGCTAAGATGGGCCCGTCCTGTGGTGTGTTCAAACTTAGCAGTAGCGCCCTACCCTAAAAGTGCGCTTCTACTAATTTTTTACTAGTAGCGCGGTTTGTAGAAGGGCGCTACTACTATACCTAGCACGTCGGGAACGGTGTGGCAATTATAATAGTAGCGCATTTTGTTCCTGTCGCGCTACTGCTAAGTGGATAACAGTAGCGCCCTTTAAGCGAGCGCGCTACTGCTAACTAGCAGTAGCGCCTCATTTTAACACGCGCTACTGATAAGATTCTGTGTATAAGGTTTTCTCTAGTAGTAACGCCGCCCCTGGTCAGCGAGTAGGTGAGGGGCACCGTTGCCACGCTCCGGCTGACCAGAGGCATGGGCGAGGCACTGTGGCCTTGGTCATCGGTAGCTGAAGACTCGTCCCATCGTACGGCCTGGATGGGACGGGAGCTGACCCGTTGCTGGATTGCGGAGCACGCCACGGGTGGAGCTGTCTTGTTAAGGAAGCTTTGGTTGTGCCGGGTTTGGCTGTCTTATGCTAGTTGTTGAGGCCGAGTCGACGCGTCTTGCCGGGTCGGAGAGTTTGGCCGGGTTGCGGGGCTTGGCCGGGTCGAGCGACCCGGCCAAGCGCGTGCTGGCTTGAGGAGCGATGTTGGCCCCATTGTTTTTGAAAAGGATCCGGGTTCCGTTGCCTGCCCGGGGTTCATCCCCCCGACAGTAGTCCTCTAAGCTGTGAAGGTCCGCCGTCTTCGTATGAGTGGGCCTTCGCAGTTTCCCCCTTAAGCAAGGCGGATTCTGCGAGCGCCGGGTCCGGCAACACCCACTATGTGCCGGTTTTCTTGGAAACCGGATCGCAGTGTTCCGGCGGGGGCGGGAACCGAGGAGTCCGCCGAATCTTGGGGCAATCCCTCAGGCTACGCGCGGGCGCCACGTGGTGCCCGGAAGTCGGAGGGGCCTGACAGGCCACGCGCATGACGGGACTGAGCGATGGTCTGGGGCCCGCCGCCGCGCGCCCTTGGCCCACGCGTGCGGATTTATTGCGGTGTCCGGGGGTCGGTTGCTCTTCCCCGGGCAGTTATTGCGTGTGTACGTGCACACTTATTGCGGGGTAGTGGAAAGGGCGAGTGCAGACGATCCCACTCCCCCACGTTCAAACCGAGGGTTATAAATCGGGGGGCAGGGGGGCGGCGGACATTATTCTCGCACGCGCCCTCCTGCCCCTTTGCTCTTGCTCTGCTCCTTGCAACCGACGCACAGCGGCGCCCGTTGCCCCGAGCAGAACTTCGCCGTCGTCCATCATCTTTCTCCTTCTCCTTCTTTCGTCCATGGCACTGCCGTCGGGCTCTTGGATGGGCTCGAACATCACCACCGAAGACAACGCACATCTTCGCGCTTCGCGGCGCTTGCCGTGGGAGATGGATGTCGCCGTCCGTCTGCCGCGCGGCGAGTAGAGGCCGCAGCCCGAGGAGTCGGAGCGCGTGGTCTTCCTCACACACTTCGAGCGCGGATTTGGGCTGCCGGCGAGCACCTTCTTCCGCATGTTCCTAGAGTTCTTCGGGCTCCGGCCGCACCATCTTGGCACCGGCGCCATCGTCCAGCTTTCCGGCTTCGTCACCCTCTGCGAGGGGTACCTGGGGGTCGAGCCTATGATCGACCTCTGGGCGCGCTTCTTCTCCCTGAAGCACTAGGGCTCGATGGCCGGAGATTTCGCCGACTGCGACGCCGCCGTCATCTCGAAGCGATCGGGGGCGGATTGCCCCAAGATCCCGCTGGAGGATTCTGCCAAAAAATGGCAGAACTCCTTCTTATACGTCCGAAACTTGGGTGCGCACTGCATCAATCTTCCGACCTTCGCCATCGCGCCGCCGCGTGCGAAGATGAATTGGGGCTACTCCCCCAGGCGCCCATCGCAGGAGATTCTCAATCTCTGCGAGCGGGTGACAGTGATGAGGACGCGGGAGGGGCTCACCGGCAACGACCTCATCGCCGCGTTCATCATGCATCGGGTTCTCCCGCTGCAGAGGCGCTCCTGCCTCATCGGCGAGATAGTCGGTCTTCAAGATCCCAACCGCATGGGGTCGACGCGCCTGACAGCGGAGCAGGTCGCGCGCCGAGTGAACGACATCTCCAAGGCCATAGGTGTCGTACAGCGAGTCGATCCCGGCGCCATAGGTGAGTGTCTGGTCACCTTACTTTGCTGCTGCGCACCTCCTCGCCCGTCCCGACATGACGCGGGAGGTGCTTCTGAATGCGATCTGGCATCCTTACGCCCGGGCTCCATCGCAGGTGGTGCCGGTGGCGCCAGAGGAGCCCGCGGCCCACGGAGGGTAGGGGGAAGCCGAGGCCGACGCCGGCGCTGCGCGTCGTGCGGGTAAGTCTTGTATTTTTCTTTGTGTATCTCGAGTTGTTGACCGCGGAACGGCACGGGCCATGCTGACGCCAGTTGTTGGTGCAGTGGCGTTGGGTGGCGGAGGCGGCAACACGGGCGGAGCCGGGTCATCACGCGGGGCGGCGCCGATTCGTCCCCACGGGAAGGACAGCGTCGCGCCGTGGCCCTGGGCCCCGAAGCGCACGGCGGACCTGACCGGGGCCGAGAGGCTGGCCAAGAGGAAGCGTGGCACCGGGCATGGGAGGTCAACCCCGGTCCTGGTCCTGTCAGGGTAAGCTCCATCTCCTGTATGCATCCGGACTGTTGAGCTAGCCTTGCTTTTTGCTTATTCTGTCTTCTTCCTCTTCAGGTCGCCAATCACGTTGGCGAGGGCGGCGGCGAACGCCGCGGCCGCCGAAGGGACCGCGTTCCGCAGGAGCCGGTCCGACCTCGTCGACCAGGTTGAGGAAGAGGGACGGGCCGACTCGGACCTCGGCCTGGACCCGAACGATGCCGAGTGCTTGGCCTGGCGCGACAGGAACAGGGCCAAGGCGGAGCTGGAGGCGGCGTCGGTCCGGGCTTGGACCGACGCGGCGGCGGCATGGCCGGCCTGGCGCGAGATGCCGGAGGGCTCGGTGGTGGCGGCGACGGTCTTCGAGCCGTCCTCGGTGAGGAAGCGCGGTCGTGAGGGCCAGGCTCAGGTGGTGATCCTCGACCAGGAGGTCGTGGAGGTGGATGATGATACCCCGCCGCGGGTGGACGTTGTCGAGCGGGCGGGGGCTGATGGAGGTGGTGGTGGCGCCGTCTTGGAGGACGCACTGCGAGTGGCGGCACGCGAGGCACCGCCGGTGTTGGAGGAGGCACGCGGGCGGCGGTGCCGGAGGCCACCCCGGAAGCTGGGCCGATGGTGGCGCAGCAGCCGCCTCGGCGTCGGATCGGGGCGGCGACGCAGGGCGCCCCGGCGTCTAGGTCGTCGACGGCGCCGAAGAGGGCGTCGGAGGAGGTGTCGGCCGCGTCGGGAGTGGCCAGCGGGAAGCACACCTTGGTGCCCCGGCAGGAAGGGCGCCGGGCCGCTGCGCTGCAGCCGGCGTGGAGCGGGGGCGCCGTGGTCTTCAGACCATAGACCCAGGAGGAGGCGGCGATGGATGCCGTCAGCCGCCGTCTGCGCAGCTGGATGGACCGGCTCGAGGCCTTCGCCTAGGCCGAGGTGGAGCGGACGCGTGACCTGGAGCATGCCGTCATGGTAAGCTTCTTCTTTTTCGCAACTTCTTCTTTGTGGGGGCGCGCCAGCGCACCCACTGGGTGTAGCCCCCGAGGTTCGGGCCAACTACGTAGTAGTTGGGTCGAATCTTTAGAATGTTGTTTTTGACCTGATTTCTGCTTTCTTCAGCAACTCGACGCCTACCGGGTCGACGCCTTCAATCGTCTCCTGGGCAAGTACCGGGAGCTCAAGGAGCAGCTCGCCACCAAGGAGGAGGAGCTTCACGTTGCCGCAGGTACCTTCATGCTCTTCTTTAGTGAGGGCGCGCTAGCGCACCCACTGGGTGTAGCCCCTGAGATTCGGGCAAACTGTGTAACAGTTGGGCCAAATCTTAAGTCTTGCTTTCTTCTTTGCTGAATCTTTCTTTTTCGCAGCCGAGGTGCTGTCCTGGCAGACTCATCTGCTCCGGGCCGGTCATCACTATGACCGGCTTGTTGTCGACACCGACTGTCTTGGAACCGAGGTGGCGCAGCCGAGGGCGGAGGCGGCCGCGGCCCGGCGGTCGCTCGACGAGGCCAACCAGCTGCAGGAGCAGCTGGCAGGTCATAAGAGCCGCCTTGAGGCCGAGGTGGACCTCCTTAAGGCGGAAGCCGCCAAGGTGGTGGAGGCGCAGCACGCCCTGGTCGAGGCGGACCAGCAGCGCGGCAGGCTGGCCGATGACAAGGGCCGGCTCCAGGCCGAGGTGGATCGCCTGCGGGGGCAGGTTGCCACGGCTGAGGGTGCCCGGCAAGACAAGGCCCGTCGTCGCAAGGCGGCCGAGAAGGCGGTCGATGACAAGGACGCCGAGCTGAAGGTGGCCCTTGCCAAGGCGGCCGATCTGGAGAAGGCGCTCCAGGAGCACGACTGCACCATTGACCGGGAGCGGCGTGGTACGTTGCTCGAGGCGCAGCACCTGGAAGAGTCCTTCTCCAGTAAGTGCTTTTCTTGTGTTTTGCCGGGTCGGGATCCGGCTTTTCGTCCTTGTTGTCTTTTTCCTGATATGCTTCGCTTTTCTAGCAGGAGCCTTCCCGAAGACGCATCGACTGGCGGAGGAAGCCGTCCGCTTTCAGCACGACCCGATCGGAGTCGTTGGATCCAGGACGGACCCGCAGGTGGCGTGGACCTTCCCAGAAATCATCACCGCTGCTGAGGCCCGCCTGCGGGTCTTGGGGGAGCAGATGGGGCAGTTGTCCCAGGCCGGCACCGCGATGACGGCGGCCCTTTGGCCGGACTCCATCGAGCCAAGCAGCTTCACGCACCTGGCGCGTTGGCTGGAGATGGGGCCGGACCGGTTTCACGAGTGGCGCATCTCCGCCGCTCGTGCCGGCGCTGAGAAGGCGCTCCGGTTTGCGCTGTCTTGGCATCCGGACCTGCAGCTGGACGCGCTGATGGGCCAGCGGGCCGGCTCGGAGCAGCTGCTGCAGGAGCAAGCCGGCCGGATTGCCTCCCGGGCCAGCTACATCGCCGAGTTCGCCTTCCACGACGAGTTCCACCCTGAGCGGGCGGAGGATGGAGGGGTCGTGGACGGTGACGACTACGGCCTGCTTCTTCACGATCCGGAGGGGAGCTCCGAGGAGACGGGCGTCTACTGCAATGGGGGCGCCGAGGAGGACACAGGTGCCTCGCTGGACCCGGAAGTCGCCAGGGGAGCGCCGTCGACGTCGCGACGTGGCGCTGGAGATGCCTGAGGTACCTTAGTAGAATTTGTTAGGTAGCAGGTCCACCCACCCACTGGGGGTTTAGGGTGTAGCGAACTCGGGCCATGGGTCTTTTAAATATTTATGTGTATATGTCGTGAATGTTTCTGCTTTTGCTTTTCGTTTTTTGGACCGATTTCTTGCGCTTTTCCTTTCTCAAACCTCCACCCCCCCCCCTCCCCCCCCCCCCCCCCGTGAGTCAGACGGCCGAGGCTCCGGTCCATGACAAGGAGTTCGGTTCTTAGAGAGGAGCGCGCAGGACTTGGTCTCTTCAAAACGCTGAGCACGAGCGAAACACCTAGGCCGGCTGGCGGCAACCCGGCGGAGCCGGTTGGCGAGCAGCCGGTCGTTCGACTGTTTATTTCCTAAGCGGCAGGCCGGGTTGATTGACCTGGTAGCCTTTGACTTGGCGTTTGAAGCGTGAAGGAGCTCTGGCCCGTTGTGCTTGCCAGCCGACAGCCGAAGCCGGATCTGTGGCTTTAGGGCGAAGTGGGGGACCACGGCATCCTTACTGTATCAGGAATCACCAAGTAAGGCGGCGGGATGGCGATCGAGCCGGCCAGCCCCTGAGCCCCCGGGTCGAACGGGTCGGACCGGTGGCCGGGTTCAGGGGCATAGTGATGCAAAAAAGTAGGGACACAATAAGTTGGTCAACAAAAGGCAGCCCCCGAGTCTCGTTTGGGAACCCCATAGTTTCATGCGTTTACAAAATGCGATGATACATACACTCGTGCGGCTAACTGTAAAACGGGCGGAGGAGTTCCGCGTTCCACGGCCGGGCCGTTTCTTCGCCAGCGGTGTCTCTCTTGCGCTTGTGTGACTTGCGAGCGTCGATGAGGTAGTAGGCGTTGCGATCGCGCAGGGCCCTGCTCACGATGAATGGGCCCTCCCATGGAGGGGACAGCTTGTGCTGGCCTGCTTGCTCTTGGACGAGTCGGAGATTTAGGGTCGCTTCTCGCGGAACGCGAGGGGCTTGATCTTCTTGCTGTGGTAGTGCGTCAGGCCTTGCTGGTAGATGGCCGAATGGCTGAGCGCCAGGAGGCGGGCTTCTTCGAGTAGGTCGATGCCGTCTTCGCGGGCTTCTCTGGCTTCGGCTTTGGTGTACATCGCGATGCGCGGCGAGTCGAACTCAACGTCAGTCGGGATGACGGCTTCAGCTCCATACACAAGGAAGAACGGGGTGAACCCGGTCGACCGATTTGGCGTGGTGCGGAGACTCCAGAGGACGGCCGGCAACTCGTCAAGCCAGCTGCCGGGTGAGCGGATGAGTGGCTCGACGAGTCGCGGCTTGATGCCAGACAGGATGAGTCCGTTGGCCCGCTCGACCTGCTCGTTGGACTGCGGGTGTGCAACGGAGGCCAGGTCAAGGTGGATGCCGGAGACGGAGCAGTATTGCTCAAGCGCGCCCTTGGCAAAGTTGGTGTCGTTGTCCGTGATGATGTTGTTCGATATGCCGTAGCGAACCGCTATGTCCTTGATGAACCGGACGGCTATTGGCCCGTCCAGTTTCTTGATTGGTCGTGCTTCGATCCACTTGGTGAACTTGTCCACTGCCACCAGCAGGTGCTTCATGCCGCCTCGAGCGGTTTTGAATGGTCCCACCATGTCGAGTTCCCACACCGCGAAGGGCCAGGCGATCGGAATGGTGCAGAGTGCTGACGCCGGCTGGTGGATGCGCTTGCTGAAGCGTTGGCACCCTCACACTTGAGAACAAGTGACTGGCATCTTGGAGGGCCGTGGGCCAGTAGAAGCCATGGCGGAATGCCTTGGCCACCAGGGATCGCGACGCGGCGTGGTGCCCGCATTCGCCCTGGTGTATGTCGAGGAGGATGTCTATGCCTTGTTCCTGCTCGAAGCAACACTGGAACCCACCGGTGGAGCTGCGCTTGACGAGCTCGTTGTTGATGATGTTGTAGGCGGACGCCCGGCGCTGCACTTGCCGGGCTTTGGTCTCGTCCATGGGGAGAACCCCGTTCTCCAAGAATTCTGATATTGGGAGGGCCCAAGACGGAGCCGTAACCACGGCGAAGACGGCCACTAGGGCGGGTTCCGAGTCGGCGGCCCTCGAGCCGGGTTGAGCAGCCCCCGGGTCGGGGATGGCAACAGCAGGGTCCGGGGCGATGGAGGTCGGGTCGAGCTGAGCAGCCCCCAGGCCGGGTTCCGCAACACCCGGGGTTGGGCTCCGCAGCCCCCGGGCCGGCTTGAGCAGCCCCGGGTCGTATGGGACGTGGATGGACTCAGAGTCCGGCGACGGCTTGACGGACAGCTTGCGCAGGTGCTCGAGGGAGACGCCGGACGGGATGGACTGTCGGGATGAGGCGATCTTGGCGAGCGTGTCGGCCGCTTCGTTCTCCGTCGCGGGACGTGGAGTAACTCACAGCCCTCGAAGTAGCTTGCCATGTTGGATTCGCGGGCGTCCCACTCGTCGGAGCACTGCTGCACCACCAGGTCCGAGTCGCCGTAGCACAGGATGCGCCGGATGCCAAGTTCCTTGGCAAGCCGGAGGCCGTGCACAAGGGCTTCGTACTCGGCGACGTTGTTGGAGGCGGCGAAGTGGATCTGGAGCGCGTAGCGGAGTCGGTCGCCCTTCGGAGACGATAGTACAATGTTGGCCCCCAGGCCGAGTCGCGTCTTGGACCCGTCGAAATGCATGCGCCAATGCGTCGAGTCGGGGCGGCGGTAAGTACTAGGTCTTGGTCCAGTCGACGAGGAAGTCGGCCAGGGCCTGAGACTTGATCGTGGCGCGGGGCTCATAGAGGATGGTGTGGCCGGCTAGCTGGAGCGCCCACTTGGCGACCCGGCCAGAGGCATCCCCGCACCCGATGATTTCTCTGATAGAAGTCGTGCTGACCACGGTGATGACGTGCTCTTGGAAGTACTGCTTCAGCTTCTTGGCGGTAAAGTACACGCCGTAACACATCTTCTGGTAGTGCGGGTAGTTCTGCTTGGAGATGGAGAGCACCTCGCTCAGGTAGTAGACCAGGCGCTGGACGACTTGGATCTTTCCCTTCTCTGGTCGCTCGACCACTAGCACCGTGCTGACCACCCGCGAGGTCGCGGCTATGTAGAGCAACAACGGCTCCTTGTCGATCGGCGCGGCCAGGACTGGTGCGGTGGAGAGCATGTGCTTGAGGTCTTGGAAAGCCTCGTCTACCTTGTCGTTCCATTCGAACGACTTCGTCTTCTTCATCAGCTGATACAGGGGTAGCGCCCTCTCGCCCAGCCGGCTTAGAAACCGGCTGACCGAGGCCAAGCATCCAGTGAACTTCTGGACATCACGCAGCCGAGCCGGCTTGCGCATGCGCTCGATGGCCTTGATCTTCTCCGGGTTCGCCTCAATGCCGCGTTTCGAGACGAGGAAGCCGAGTAGCTTTCCGGCTGGGATGCCGAAAACGCACTTTTCCGGGTTAATCTTGACCTTGTATTCGCAGAGGTTTGCGAATGTTTCCTTCAAGTCGTCGAGGAGCGTGAGGTGCTGCTTGGTCTTCACCATGATGTCATCCACGTAAACGTGGATATTGTGGTCGAGTTGCGGCAGCAGGCATTTCTGCATGCTGCGTTGGAAGGTGGCGTCGGCGTTCTTTAAGCCGAATGACATAGTGATGTAGCAGTACGCCCCAAAGGGCATGATGAAGGACATCTTCAGGGCGTCGGCCGGGTCCAGCTTGATCTGGTGGTAGCCGGAGTAAGCGTCCAGGAAGGACAGGAGCTTCGCACCGCGGTCGAAGTCGATGACTTGGCGATCCGCGGGAGAGCGAACGGATCCTTGGGACAGGCCTTGTTGAGACTGGTGTAGTCGATACACATACGCCAGGTCTTGTTCTTCTTCAGGACGAGGACTGGATTGGCCAGCCACTCGGGGTGAAACACTTCCATGATGAAGTTGGCCGCCAAAAGCTTGGTGACCTCTTCACCAATGGTTCTTCTCTTCTCTTCGGAAAAAACGTCGTAGGGGTTGATGGACAGGCTTGGCGTCCTTGCGGACGTGAAGTTTGTGCTCGGCGTACTTCCTCGGGATACCCGGCATGTCCTTGGGGATCCATGCGAAGATATTCCGATTCTCACGGAGGAAGTCGATGAGCTCGCCTTCCTATTTGCTGTCGAGGCGGGCGCCTATGACAACGTACTTGCTGCAGCTGGGGTCTTTCGGGTTCAGCTTCACTTTCTTGGTCTCCTTGGAGGGCTTGAAGGCGGCCTCGTCGGCCGGGTCCTTGGTCGGGATCGACACAGCCGAGGCCTCGCTTTGCCGAGCGGACGATCCGGTCGAGCTGGCGCCGCTCCTCGGCAATGACCAGCGACTCGGCCAGCTTGGCACCGTCTCGGGCGCACTCCAGGGACTTGCGGTAGTTGCCAGTAATGGTGATGAGGCCCTTGGGACCCGGCATCTTCATCTTCAGATACGCGTAATGGGGGACCGCCATGAACTTGGCGAGCGCGGGTCGGCCCAGCAGTGCATGGTACGCGCTGGACAGGTCCACCACCTCGAACCAGATCGGTTCGCGTCGGAAGTGGCTGCTGTCACCGAACAGGACGTCGAGCCGCACCCGGCCAATGGGGGAGCAGGAGAGGGCGGGCACGATGCCGTGGAAGATCGTCCGGGTTGGTTCCAGGTCCTCGGCCTTGAGGCCGAGCTTAGTCATTGTGTCGCGGTAGAGGATGTTGATGTTGCTGCCGCCGTTGATGAGGACTCGGGAGAACTTGCACGTGCGTCGTGCGATGATGGTGGGGTTGAGGACGAGGGTGTAACCACCCGGACTCGGCATGACCGCCGGGTGATCCTCCCGGGTCCAAGTGACCGGGCGATCCGACCAATGCATGAACTCTGGCTTGGCCGGGACGACGGTGTTCACCTCCTACCGAAGGAGGCGCTCGCTACGCTTGTCGTCACCGAGTGTAACATCCCAAATTTTCAGTTTGGAATGTTCTACATAGAGCATCATTGCATATCATATTTTTGTTGCATTTTTGCTCGATCCTAGAAATTCTACACAACTCAAGGACCCACGGAGAGAGTTGGGGATTTCGTTATTTTCATATTTGAGTTTTCTCAAATTTTGAAAATAGGATCATTTAATTTTAATTATTTTATCTTCAATTACTTCTACTATCAAAATATAAGAGAGGGAATAAAATGACTTTCCCAAAATAAAGAAATAATGAAGATTTAATAATAAAATCAAATAAGATTTTATTTTGGAGTTTTTCGCCTTTTTATTTGAATTTAGGAAAAATGCGCGTTTTTCAAAATTGCATTTAGGCCCCACATAAATGTTCATCTAATCGGGCTTGATTTTAGAAGCCGGGGAAATTTATTTAGGGATTTTTTGAGCTCCTTTAGTATTTCTTTTTATTTTTCTTCTGCACGGAATTATTTAAAAAAAGCAGCATAACCGACCTACGGGCAGTGTCCTTGGGACTCGGCCGAGGTGGCTTCTATAAGCCAGCCCACCCAGGCCAAACCCTAGCCCAGCCTGCGCCGCCTTGCCGCCGCCACGCCGCCGCCGCCCGACCTCACGGATCTCGCCCTGCCGACCTCGCCGGACCCCGCCGCCGAGGTTCGCCACCACCTCGTAAACCGTGCTGCCGGTTTTCTAAAAACCAGGCGGTTTTTCTTCGGTTTTTTTTTAGTTTTTGTTTTTTTTATTTGATCGTTTTTTCCCGGTTTGGTTAAATAGCGAACGTTCGTTCGTTTTTAACGAACGCGTTCGTCAGATTAGTTTAGTTAACGAACGTATATTCGTTAACCTGTTCGTCATTTTTCTTTTTCTCGGATTTAATTCGCGATTTTTCTGATTGCGATTCCTGATCCGATTTTCGTTTTAGTATAACTTTTCGCTCGTTTATCGGAATCAGGTGATTCAAGCGCCTGGAGTTTCGCCTCAAAATCCTCTTTCCGAATAACCTACTTCAACAAGTTTTTGCTACTGTAAAATTTGACTTAGATCCAGATTAGTAAAACGGAGCTGTTTTCTTCCGCCGTTTGACTTTCGTTGCTTCGTTTGATTTGATTCTTTTTGCAAACCGGAGTTCTTAAGTTGAACTATCTGGTTAGATCTTCTTCTTGAGTTTTACCTGTGCATTAGATGAGTACTTATTGTATGCTTGTTTGTCTGTGATAGAATACCCGGAGTGCGCCGCCTGTTACTTCGAGTCTCTAGGTTTCGCGGATCATCAGCAAGGCAAGTAACACTTTGATCATACCTTTTCTACTACCCAGTTTTTATGCATTAGATCTATCCTCAAACATTGCATGATTAGGATCTAATTAAATTGTGGGATGGGAAGTAGATTGAGGTAGTACCTATTACCTGTTTTATTATCAAACCCTTGGGAGTTACTTCTACGTTTGCTTATTATGCCATGTTATGCTAGTAGACGTGGATTGGGTGAGTGAATTCCATGACAGATGTGAGATTGTTAAATTAATGGTTTATTTAAGGTGGCAACTTAAACACACATCCTGGGTGGATTGAGGCACCTGGTTTCCATCAGACTTGCCTGTATTTCTTGGACCGCCACCTGTGCTCAAAGGGATCATGAGATTATTCATGCTAGAAACTTCCGTGCAGCCACATGCTACTATGGGCTCTAGCATAGTTGACTAAGTTTTGCGAACTCTTACGTTTGGACTAGCTGATGTAGGGGTTGTAGGTTGGTACGGTCTACCCACATGTAAGGTGCTAGCGCTTCTGAAAGACTATGTCTCGGTCATCCGTTTCTCAAACACCATGTAGTGCGAGAAATCAAACAGAGGAGAACGAGTCTTGTGGGGAAAAGTGCACAAACCTCTGCAGAGTGTATAAACTAATCATGGTTAGCCGTGTCCCTGGTTATGGACATCTTGAGTATCTAGTACTTGGATTATCATGTGAATCTCATCATGTTACTCTAATTAATATTGTTGGGTTGTTAATGAGTACTTTTAATTGGGATTGAGAATGCTGTCAACCATTCTCAATGTTCAACAATCACCATGATAGTTAAATAAATTTATTCCTTTGCAGTAGGGAAAATTTGGCTTTACGCAAAAACTGTAACCATAGAGCTTTCCACCAGCCATATATGCATGTAGTATAGGCTTATTCTTCCATTATTTCTCTATGTGTTACATTGCCAGCATATTCCATGTGCTGGCCCGTTTTCGGGCTGCAACGTTTCATGTTGCAGACTTTTCAGACGACGAGTATGGTGTTTAGGTCGTGGTTCTATACTCAGTGATGCCGTTGGAGTTGATGGACTCGCTTATTCTTCCAAGCCTTCCGCTGTTATCGTATTTAGATGGCCTTAAGCCATATTTATTTTATTAAGTTCTCTCTTGAGACATTCGATTGTAATAAGTGTGTGATTGCTACTCTGTTTTAAACCCTCCGAGTACTGTGTGGTGTCAGCATTACTGATCCAGGGATGACACTGAGCACAGAGATCAGACTGTTTGAGGTCTGGTCGCTACACCGAGGCTGGTGAAGACGACGTAGGCCGCGTTCTGGTCCGGGTAGGCGTCGTCGCGCATCACGCCGCCAGCTGGAGGCGGCGGTGGAGGCGGAGGTGGCTACCCCGCGCATGGGGCCTGAGCCGGAGGAGGCGGAACATCGCCCCTCATGATGCGCTTGGTGATGGCGCACTGCCGCAGCGTGTGCGTGGACGGTCTTGCGCCACTGTGGAGCTTGTAGGGAGCGTCGAGCATCTCCTCGAAGCTCATGGCGGGTTGACATGCCATCTTGCCGGTCTGCCGGCGCTTTGCCCCGGGTCCTCCGCGGGCTCGGTGGCTGCGACGAGCCGGTTGTCGTGGCGCTTCGCCGGCTGGTCGGCCTTGCGCTTGTTGTTCTGGTGGTGCTGCTGCCGGCTACTTTCGTCGGCCGGCTTCGGAGGGGGAACCGGCTTCGCCTTGCCGGCTTCATCCAGCGCCACCTGGATCTTCATGGTGGAGCCGGCGTTGGCGTATTTGTCCGACGTGACCATGAGCGCGACCATGGTGGCCGGCTCGGAGCGTAAGAGCTTGTGCTTGAGGAGGGTGTTGTCTCGGCACCCGTTGACGAAGTACTGGATCGCCTGGACTTCATGGACGCCCTCGCAGCTGTTCCGGAGCTCGGTCCAGCGTGCGAGGTACTCGCGACCGGTCTCCGTAGGCCCTTGCACGCACATGGCGAGCTGGCTAGGGCGGCCGGGTCGCTTGTAGGTCCCCGTGAAGTTGCGGACGAAGGCTTGCTCGAAATCGACCCACGTGTTGATGCTGCCCATCGGCAGACTGTTCAACCAAGTGTGGGCCGACCCTTGGAGCATGAGCGATGCGTAGCGCACGGTGAGACGGCGATTGGCACCGGTGATGCCAATGGTCGTGGTGTAGTCGGTGAGCCAGTCTTCTGGCTTCACGGTCCCGTTGTACTTGGGGGTGTCGCGGGGGAGCATAAACCCTTTGGGCAAGGGCTCTTCCCGGATGCGTGGGCTGAAACACGCCGGCCCGATAGCGCCGCTCTCCTCCACCTCCAGGGAGTGAGCGAGCTGATCGAGGCGGTGGCGAGCGTCGGCATCGTCGATGGCACGCGGGCCGAGTCGACTGGCGACCAGGCCATGGGGGGCCTGGTCGGTTGGAGCTGGACGGGTCCGCGCTGGATCTCCGGGACGGGCTCGTCGCCCAAACTGCCGGCGGCTGTGGCGGCCCGAGTGCGCCTCGCCGGGCGGCGAGGAAGCTGTGTGATGAAGTTCGCCGGGTCCGCCAAGGCGGGCGGAGCCGGATCCCGCCGGCTTGGCGAGCTGGTTGAGGCGGTCCTGCTGGGTGTTGGCCGCGTTGAGGAGTTCGCGCATCCGCCCGATGCGCTCCTTCAGCTCCTCACCCGTGAGCTGGTCCAGGTCGACTGCGGCTGCCTGGGCAGCGCGCATGTTCTTCGCTGGGGTCTCGTAGACGGTCGGGACGGCACCGAGGGCCCGGCCAATCGCTCCTCCCCGGGCGTGCACATCGGTGACCCAGCTTGGCTCGGCCGCGGCGGGCGTGAATCCATCCATAGGCGGCATTGCGCTCCAGCTGAGCAGCGTCCAACGACGCTGGGTGGCGGCGAGCGTCTCGGACAGGTCCAGCATCTGCTGGCGCCTTTCCTCGAGCTGGGTTCGGGCCTCAGCGACGTTGGTGGCGTCGATGTCGGTGCCGATGGGAATGCGGAGGCTCTGCATCGCAGCACGCAACGGATCGGACGGCTCGGTCCGTTCTGCTGCGGCCCTGGCGTCGGCGGCCTTCCTCGTCTTGCTTGATGAGGAGGAGGCGCCATCGCCGGTGACGAAGACCTCCACATGGACGTCCATTTCCCTGGTGGAAATGCCACCGCCAAGGGAGAGGGAGGAGTCGGGGTAGCTGAGTAACTCACTGGGGTACTCGTCGGCCTCGGACGCATCGGAGATGCACAGCACGGCGAAGGGGCGGCAAGCGCGCCGACGACGTCATCCGCCAGCGTGACGGACTCGTCGGAGTAGGAGAAGGGCCCCGTTTGAAGCATGCTCTCGGCCAGCTCCTCGAGCTGCCCCGCGGTGGGCGCCAACTGTCATGGTGGGCGCACGGCAGATGCCATGGGATGGCTAAAGAGAGGAGGAGGCTCGAGGGCGCTGGTGGGCTCTAGAGGCGAGGTCGGTATGAGCGGGCGCGGGACGCCAGACGTACCCAGGTTCGGGGCTCTCCGGAGAGATAACACGTGTAGTTTGATGTTTGACAGTACAATGTTGCTCCTAGAGCTGTATGGAGGAGGAAGGAAAGCTGGCCAAGGCTTAGGCTGCTCCTTCTCTCTGGATGTTGCTGTTTTGGTGGCTAGTTCCTCTCTATGCTCTGTTGCTGCTTGCTTGCCCCATGCGTGAGGGCTCCTGGGGGTTTTATAGACCAACCCCCCAGGGGTACAATGGTAATGTTACAAGTCGGTGGGTCCGGGTTGTCGGCGTCCGGGGACCCGGGCTGGGACCATTGGGATCAGGAGTTCGGCTGGTTCCCTAGGTGCGGGCCCCGCATGCCTAGGGGGAACTGTGCGCCGTCTTGTCGATCATCAGGGCGTGGCCGAGTCGAGTCGTGTACAGTGGCGCTCCATCAGGTCGCTGCTTGCTGTCGTCAACGGTGAGGGCGGGGGCACTGTAGCCACGCCCCGGCCACAGTCGTGAGTAGGTGAGAACGCTGTTGCCACGCCTCGGTTGACCAGAGGCATGGGCGAGGCACTGTTGCCTTGGTCATCTGTAGCTGAAGATTCGTCCCATCGTACGGCCTGGATGGGACGGGAGCTGACCCGTGGCTGGATTATGGAGCACGCCATGGGTGGAGCTGTCTTGTTGAGGAAGCTTCGGTTGTGTCGGGTTCGGCTGTCTTGTGCAAGTTGTTGAGGCCGAGTCGACGCGTCTTGCCGGGTCGGAGAGTTTGGCCGGGTTGCGGGGCTTGGCCGGGTCGAGCGACCCGGCCAAGCGCGTGCCGGCTTGAGGGGCGATGCTGGCCCCGTTGTTTTTGAAAAGGATCCGGGTTCCGTTGCCTGTCCGGGGTTCATCCCCCCGACATCTTTGGTGCGTCCAAAACAGAAAAACTCACTTTTATGAAAATTGATTTTGAGACATGATAATTGCTCACACACACACATGACCAGCTTCTTAATTACCACCTAGTCCATATCATGTTCCGTGAAAATAATGGTATCGTCAACATATTGTAGCACTGAAACTCCCCCATCCACAAGATGTGGTATTAAACCTCCTAACCGGCCTTTCTTCTTGGCTATACAATTGAGTACCACCTTCATCTGCGGCAATATTAAATAAAACTAGTGATAGCGGATCCCCCTGACGCAATCCCTTCTGAGTCTTGAAGAAGTGACCTCTGTCTCCTTGACCATAACCCTGACGCTACCACCTTGTACAAAGGTCATAACCTGCTTCCTCCAAGTAGGATCAAAACCTTGTGACTTTGTTGGGGGAAATTTGGACTCGAAGAGGCTTTGCTTCATCACCTTGTGACTTCCACGGAATTCCCCTTGGAAATTATCTTTCACCATGATCAGTTATTTTTTCAATTTGCATTGTATCTTGTCCAAAGTATTCAACAAGATACTGACGATCAAAATTCAAAACCAAGAGAACATATCGCTATGAAAACTAGGTAGGAGTACTACCTTAGCCTGATTTCGAGCAGTGCAAAGCCATTGCCGATCTCTCGCAGTCAAGTTCTACATATGTATTAATAGTAGAACTTGTTTCAACGTAGTCAAGTTCTAGATATGTATTAATAGTATAACTTGAATTCTACAGCTATGCACGTTTCGTAAATAATGATAGAAATTTAAACAAAATTAAGATCATGATACAAAGGGTATCTAGTCTCTGTTTCTAGGCGGTGGAATTAGCCACTACGGAGAACTCAAGGACATGTTGCCGGTGTAGTTATTCTGGAGTGCAACGGAAATTGATAAACTAGACGAACTCATATGTGCAGTTTGCGCGTTGGAGATCTAACAACGGTAGAACTAGTGTTGATCTTGATGAACTAGAGACATCAGTGTTCTCAGTTTCCCATTATTCATGCTTGTCAGGAGCATCTCCCTGCGCAGTCTGAACCACCCTTTTGGGAACACAACGTTTTGTGGGAGATTTCATCTTCCACTTCACCTCGTCCACCAAAACACAGAATGTAGACGCTGGTAGGCAACTTTGTAATTTGTATGCACTAACAAGTCCATGTTCATCTATCTGTGATTGAGTAACTGTAAATCAAATGCTCGATGCATCTCATTTCCAGGAGCTCTCACCATATGTGCAAGAATTAGTGACCGGTCTTCTTCTCAGACTAGAATTGAAACGTAAAGGAACAAGCTTTGCATTTCCTAGGCTCCCTATTAGGCCAATTTGAAGTTCTTCACCTCGTTTTTTATAAATAAGCGCAGTATGTGACTCAGTGTATGTACATGCATGATGCAGGCAACATTTGGTACATAGTTTGAAAATGAAATCATGTCTTTGTTTTCTCAACTGCTAGCTATAGCAATGTAAAATTGTGTCATTTTTCTGCAGGATTCTGACAAACCACATTTTTTAGCCGGTGCTCTCATGTGCATTTTCAATCTCTTGTCATCACAATTGCAGGATTTTGTAGATGCCAATTGTACTCACGACCAACATAGCAATGGATCAATGCATGTGGCTACTCAGGTGGCAAAAAAACTCTGTCCATCCATCCATCTACACCAGTCCATAAGTGCATGCATACTTTCATGCTCAATAACTCACACATCTATAGCGAGAGGATAACAATGGGAAATGACCTAGACAGTGAGGAGGTAGAAGGGAACCAGTGCCCAACAAGATTATTAGGGAATAAGATGTATCCGGAATTTGAGTGGTACATAGTGTCGATCCTTGGCATATAGTACTAGCACACCCATCTCTCTCGGTCACCCATCTCTCTTGGTCATCAATTGGCTAAATGTCCACACAAGATTTAGTTCATTCCTCATCGTGTTTCAAATGAAGTTTGGTGATAGAACCATTCTTCTAAAAGACAAGTTCCCTTTTTCTAACATCATGTGGACATTTCACTTTGAGAAGCAGACCTACATTACATTGTCCCACCAGGGTGCACTGTATGTCCCTCGTGAAACTGTTTCAATTAAATCAACCTGTGAGTATCTAGTGTCTACTTTTAGGTAGTGTATATCCAATCTCCTCCACAGTCCGAACTGCCAGGGCCAGTCCTGACGAATCAGGGGCTCTGGTGCAAGTTGATAAAATGGGGCAAATATAGCACACAAATAAGAGTATAGGACACAAAATATGGCATGGAGTTTAAACAAAAGCACTCGAAGAGTGGTTGCTTTTTGCATGTTGCCACATGGCCGCCAGAACAAAAATATCCAAATCCATCAGCAATCCTCTGACGTGCTTGCCCTTGGACAGCCTTTGTGAATCCCTTTTTTATGTCTCAAATATGTATTTAGGCAATGAGGATATGGGGATTAAACGGAACCGAATCAAATAATGACGAGCAAGTAAACCAAAGGATATGTAGGAGGATTTAACTAACCGACGCAAATTGAGGAAGGATTGGTTGGGAATAGACATATCATGATCTCCTATTCTCCTCCTCGGTTAATTCTGCCCGAACTGCTACAAATTCGAATGGGAGGGTCGAGGAGACAAGGGGAAGGGAGGCGGAGGCAGCACATGACCAGGACAAGGGCGTGGACCGCCGGGACTACATCTCACTTAGGGCGAGTATTTCTTCCGTCTTGCTGAAGGGATTCCCTTCCATCTTTAGTTATTGGGGCCTCCCATATTCGCTGCTTTTTTTCGCTAGATTTCAATTGCATTCGCTGTGTTAGTTCCGTGAGTTTTGTTTGGGAGAATATCACACGGAAACCAACATTCGGTGAAAACTGAGGAAAACCACGCAAAAACAATGTTCTTAAGTTTCCAAAAAGTCTTTAAAAAATATGGGATGTTAAGAGTGTGATGTTCTATTGCCGTGTAAAATTACAAGTTCAAATACTTTACTGGACGTGAGCTATGGAAAAGACAAAATCGGCGTTGAATAGTGCCAAATAGTAATGTTACTATTCATTGATGCATTTATCTTTTTCATAGCTCACATCCTGTAATGTGTTTTTACTTGAAATTTCCAATGACAGTAGACCATCATTCTATTAACATCCAACATGTTTTCATATATTTTTGAAACTTTCAAACGTTGTTTCCACGGAGATTTCTTTTAATGTTGGTTTCCGATGATATTCTCCCGGTTTTGTTTACCCCTGTTTTTTTTCTCTTTTAGATTTTTGTTTCTTCTCCGATTATCTTCGGTTTTCTTTTTTCACTACTTTTCTTCATTTTATAAACGGTTTTCTTTGGTTTTTCTGTTTTCTTTGCTTTTCCATTGGTTTTGTACATTTCTTTCTTGGTTCTCACTGGTTTTTTGTTTTCTTATTTTTATTTTTTTCTTTCTCGGTTTTTATTGGCTTTTTTTGCTTTTCTTTTCTTTTTTCTTGGTTTTCATCGGTTACTTTCATTTCTTTCTTGGGTTTCTGGGTTTCATTACTTTGCATTGGTTTCTTTTGTTTTTGTTTTCTTTGTTTTTCTTTTTGGTTTTCAGTGGGTTTCTTCGTTATTCCTTATTTTGTCGATTTTTATCGGTTTATTTTTTCTTCAACACATGTTAACTTTTTTCAATACACATTCAATATTTTTTGATATATCAGAAATATTTTATATATACATTTAACATTTTTAAATACATGATTAACATTTTTTGAAACCTTGTGTTTTTATGACTGGGTTTTTTTCATACATATTTTACGTTTTTTTGCATTTATCTAATACATATTTCAAATACAAGTTTAAGATTTTTTTTAACACATGGTCAACATTTTTTCCATGCACATTTAACATTTTTTTAAATTTTTTATTAACATTTTCCAAGTACAAGATTAACATTTTTTTAATACATGGCCAACATTTTGTCTATATACATTTATTATTTTTTTAAGTTGTTGATTAATATTTTTTAATAAATGATCAACATTTTCTCTGTACATATTTGAAGTTTTTACAATGATTGATTACCATTTTTCAAATACAACTTTATCATTTTAATACATTTTCTACCTTTTTCAAAGGCTTCATATTAAAAAAATGTTTCTTAAATGCTTGATTAACACTTTTCAAATATGTGTTCGACTTTTTCAACACATTGTATATTTTTTGTATACATTTTTCATAGACATGAGAAACATGTTCTCTTTACCTATTTAACATTTTTCAAATACTTGGTTCTCAATTTTTTTAAAAAATTATGTAAAGTTATTTTGTGATATCCTCCCTCCGTTCCTAAATACTACTCCCTCTGTCCCATAATGTAAGAAGTTTTTTGACACTACACTAGTGTCAAATAACGTCCTATATTACGGGACGGACGGAGTATAAGTTTTTTAGAGATTCCACTATGAATCGTATACAGATGTATATAGATGCATTTTAAGTGTAGATTCATTCATTTTACTTTGTTTGTAGTCCACCTAGTGGAATCTCTACAAAGACTTATATTTAGGAACGGAGGGAGTATTTATTTGGAATATTTGGAACTACTAACAAAAGTGAAAAAAAAAAGGCAAAAACAAAAGAAAAAACGAGGTTGTGGCTCCCGCTCGTCTGGCCCGGCCCAACTCGTGAGTCTCCGTCTCACCCCAGCCGCCGTCCCATGGTCGCTCCGAGTTAGGCCCTGGACCTCCGCCACCTATCCCAGCCTCCGGACGGCGAACGTCTCTTCGATTAGGTCATGCCTCCGGAGACGAGCCTGTCCGTGTCCGATAGCCTGGAGCGGCCAGAGCTTTCGGAGGTACCATGGGAGACGAGGCTCGCTCTGGCTGAACGACCTTGTCCGCTGGTGGTGAACCCTGAACAGAGGGCCCTTATCTGTGTTTCAGCATGCAAAATTTTCTTTCAGATATGATTCCTCATGTTTAAGTTGCAAACTTCCTGCTCTTCGGGTACAATAGTGTGTATATATAGATGTACTAATTACTTGTCTGCTCGCTCGTATGATTCCTGATGTTTAAGCTGCAAACATTTCTTCAATTGGATGTAAACTAGAATCAAATTCCCAAAATATGCTTTGCTATTTGTTTGATTCTTGGATCAATAGCAGCGTAGTATATCTGCAAGGGTTCTGGAGCAGCGCTAATATCTGAGAGTTCTTAATAGCAGCGCTAATATATCAGCTCTGCAGTTCTTTCACAATTTTAATACTCCCTCCGATCCATATTAATTATTGCAGATTTAGTACACTAAAATCAATACGGACCGGAGGGATGTACTAAATCAGCGACGATTAATATGAATCGCGGGAAGCAGCATTTATTATGTCTATGGTTTACAGAATTTGCAAGCTTTGTAGTTCTTTCTCCTATTTGCTGGTTTCAGTCCCAACATGTTTTTTTTTTCTATTGGCATGATGAACTGATGGGTGATGGCCTCTTCTTGTTGCCCTCAGAGCCAGCTATGAAAAATTCAGACAAGTATATGGAAGAAATCAGAGAGTATTGGAAGAAGATCGATGAGCTAAATGCAACCCTTCCTGAGAAGGATCAGTTCTTCACTGTTTCTATTCAACCACGATGTCCAGAACCAGCTTCCTTTTTCACGTACTACAGACTCTATGCATTGGACGACACCAATCCAAGTGAAATTTCTACCATTATCATCTTCAATTAAGCATCTATATACACTGATGTACTGCTGATTTTCTTTTTCTGTACTTCTTTCAGCTCTCCTTACAAGCAAACGATTCACAGAGCCGAGAAAAGACTACCCAGTATTGACTATGCTCCAGATATTCTCATTCAGATATGTTGGCGACTTCCTGGGTGGTCAGAGCATCCTAGTATATGGGTTCATTGCTATCCGGGATGAGTTGGATTGTCTGCGCAATTACATCTTCAACTGTACTAGAGAGCAGTCGCACGAGATAACACCGGTCAGTTAATGTGATTTGAGTAAAATATGATCATCTGTTTAAGCTTTCTCTTCAAATGGCAACATGATTTTGTTAATATAACTAGAACAGAGTGTCACTCTGTAAGCTGTGCGAGTGCACACGCAGCCCAAACGTGTTCGAGTCTCAGACTCCGTGGGGCGCTCACGTCATTTCTTCTATAAAAATATGCTGCGAAGGGCTAGTCCTAGTTTGTCTCATTTTTTTTAATCTTGTTAGAATAATGCAGCTTAGAAGAGCCTGCCTAGAATTAAAACTGGTGTATGTAACGAGGAATTGTACAACCAATGCAGTCAGGGTATCTTGATTTGTTATGTGCATATTAAGAGCATTGAACCGTAATGAAACTAATATATGGTATTATTAAATTATGTAAATATCATTCAGGTTATTCTATAATTTCTTAGCATGTGCATTATTACATACTTATATACTCCCTCCGTTCCTAAATATAAGTCTTTGCAGAGATTTTATTATGAACTACATATGGAGCAAAATGAGTGAATCTACACTCTGAAATGCATCTACATACATCCGTATGTGGTTCATAGTGGAATCTCTCCAAAAACTTATATTTAGGAACGGAGGGAGTACTTTAGATGATAGTCCGCTATCCTGTAATCTACGAGGATGCATTATGTACTTATATACATCAGACATTATATATGTGCAAGGAGCAGGAAATGTGTTGGCTGGCAACACCTCAACACAACATGTTATTACTGCCTCTGTCCGGAAATACTTGTCGCATAAATGGATAAAAATGGATGTATCTAGAACTAAAATACGTCTAGATACATCTATTTCGCTGACAAGTATTTCCGGACGGAGGGAGTATAAAGTAATGAGTTTAGTGTAACAGTAGTGCTAGTTATACTTGAAATTTAAGATCCCTGATTCCTACTGGCACTCTCTTTCTGTCATTCAAAACATTACCGTTGATTGAGCATTTCTTTTGTACTTAAAATAGGATTCCCGGACGTTGCCGCTCATATCTCCTGTTCGTGGGAACTCTATTCTCGATGGTGTTCTTCTTGAGTACAGCCTGAAGGTCAAGTCTAATGGCAGTGACAACGCTGAGATGGATTATGTATTAGCTGATGGTTGCATTGAATATACAGATCACATGATTCTGCGTGGCACTACACTGAAGTCGAGGCTTTTTGGCAAGCTTGGCCCAGTGGACTTCCATTATGCTTTCCTTAGGCAGGGCATCGAAGCAACAGTTGACATTAAGATTACAATGGCTAGTCCAGCTTGGGGCCTGGAGGCAGTGACTGCATTTACAAGTGGACTTTCAGATTCAATTGTGCTGTATGATGGGTATACTAATCCTTCGCCTGCACAACCAGTGTTACCTATATCATCAGTTATTACTGTTCAACTGGGTCATGAGCTAAAGCTTAAATTTGACATCACCTCTATGGATACTATGCGCAAGGGGTGTGCGAGGAGGTTTGTGCCCCGGAAAGCAGCGTCGGTGCAGTACGAAAGGCCTGATGTTGTGATGGATGGAGAGCCGGAACCAAAGAAATATTCCCGTTCCCTCACTTTCATTTCACAGAAATGTTCATTTGACAGTGGTAAAGTATCGGTCGGTGACGAGTTCAAAGCTGAGGTTACAGTGACCTGGTCCACCATGGGGCCTTATTGATCGGTGGTATGTTTCCTTCCTGCACCAGTGGTTATGTTGTCTTATGAAATTAGTTTTAACCTTCTTTGTCATGATTTTATTTCTTTCATGTTAATGCCAGTTGTCTGACTGAGGTGAAAACTCCAGCATGAATCAATGAATGGATGATGTGTGGAGTGGAAACGGCAGATATCCTTGTTCCAGATCAAGTTGTACCGTTGTTCTTCTTGTTAGTCATCACTTGGTAGACGGATCATACTTTAGTTGAATGTACCGTGCGCCATTTGGAGTACTCTGATCCAGCTTTACCTTTGTGTATATATGTTGTTGTGGTGACTCCTGATTTGTTACTCCGTACGTAGAACTGTCTTCTTGCTTTGACTGGTTCTCTCTCGTTGACGTTGAAATCAAATATCAAAGGGTTGATTTTCCTTTTTAGAGTTGGAGAATGTTTGAATTTAAGGGTGTCTACTGTCTGCTTTTAGGTGGTGGAATTAGCTGCTTCATATAGAAGTTGACGACGATCCCTTTTGTATCTATTCTGGCTTGCCGCAAATAAGAGGTGTTGTCTGGAGATTGATAGATCATGGATCACTGGCAAGAATCATGTCCATGTCGCCCTTTCGCATTGAGGTTGAACTGTGATATAGTTGATCTTGATTTGGATGGACTAGAGAAGCGGATACCGCCGCCGGGACCGTTGCTCTCCTCGATTTTTTCCTTCATTTTTTTAGAAAAGAGACGCTTGCTTGGCTTTAATGAACTGATGCCTTTAAGATTTACAGGTTCAACAGTAACAGAAAATGTAAGTGCTACTACAAACCCTCAAAAGGGCGGGTCGTTCAACAGCCCACACATGCGATACAAACCCAAAGGGCGCTAACGCTCAACAGCAAAGCAAAACAGAGGTGATGATCGATCAGTGGACATGACCAGGGTCCCCTCCCTGAGAGCCGAAGAATGCATGCGAAGACGGTGACTGAAGGCTCCAATCATCGTCAAGTCCTGGGTCCTGCCAAACTGCTTCCATAGCTGTAGAAAGGTAGTCATTTTGTAAAGGCCCTCAGCATGGTGTTTGATGAACATCCCTTTCAATACGAGCTTTGTTACGGATTCGCTATATATACAACCCAAGCTATAGCCGCGAAACCAAGCCACGTAACAGTACGAGCGGAGCCAGACAGTCTACTACTAAGGGTGTTGAGATCAAGACAGTCTACATGAAGCTGGTCTTGATCTCAGTGTTTCCCTCGAGCGTCGGGGAAAACCCTTGTTTCAGTTCACGGAACAGATGGCGGCAACGTCACGACGTCATTCCCTTCATGAAGGCACTTTGGCTGTTCACAGAGTCCACGGTGCTGGATTTTGGGGCGCCCCGGCTCTTGACATGGGCCTCCGTGGCGCAATGTAAGCCATCGTCAGCGTCTCATCTGCATCTTATTCTTTAGGTCCGGCAAGATCCTACCACCTATTTGTCGATCCTCTAGGCGCTATGTGTGGGGAGGTACCTTGATCCAGTCAGTTATGTACTCGTTGTTGTGATTTGGATGTGGCTTGCAACAGTAATGACGTGGCCTGTTTGCTCTATGCCCTGTTTTTCTTGCCTTCTTGGGTGGAGATATGGCCAGGCAAGTTCTCTACTCTTGATTGTATAGTAGGTGTAGTTTCGAGAGCGGCGTTGCAGCACCCGAGCACCAGTGCTCTTTATATTTGACTTTTTCAAATTAGTATTTTTTAAGTTTCAAAAAAATGTGAAATTATTTCCCGTGATGCATACACATTCCGAATACCCGTTGCAAGTTTTGGTACAAATCTCGTTTTGCTTTGGACTATAGAAAAAAAAATTCTGACAGTATATAGGAGAAAAAAGGTGCCATTTCTGTCAGAAATTTATCTTTTTTGTATTTCCCAAAATACAAAGTATTTCTTCTCTAAATTTCTACCAGTCCTTAGGAATATGTATACGTATTCACATATTTGTTTTAAGATTTTTTTGAGCATGGAAAGTGTATTTTTCAAAAAATTCAAATATCAAAAGCAATGAAGCTCGGTAGCTGCATGCACTTTTCGGTGTAGTTTCTTTCTTTTGTGAGGGTGTTATACGTAGTAGTGTTCATGTATACTGGTGATATTCACATGAGTGGGTCATTGTGATGTTGTTACATGTAGTAGTGTTCATGTATACTGGTGATGTTCACATGAGTTCTACACAAACACCACGATTACCTACAAGTAGGTTCGTAACCTCTCAAGCAATGAAGCACACTCTTACAAGCGGGCCCCGCAAACAACCTCGGAGCCTGAAGCCACCACAATTTCTAGGGAGCTTATTAACTTAGTACTAGATTATTGCCAGTATGAGGGAACGTTTTGCCCATCTAGATCATGCTCTAAAGGTTCATGTAACATGACAAACGGGACAAACGAACACCAAGTGCTTAGCTGCTGCGCCAACCCTCACGTACACGCCAAAATCAGGCACAGCTGACTCTGGGATAACGCTGAAATCCCATACATCCAGTAACTTAAAGTCAAATCCTCGATGCATCTCATTTCCAGGAGATCTCGTCATGCAAAAATTCATGACCGGTCTACTTCTCTGACTAGAAGTGGCGTGTCAAGGGACAAGCTTACATTGCCTAGACTAAATACAATACTGCTAGGTCAATTTGGAATTGTTTGGCAGATATTTATAAACGAGCAGTAGGCACATGAGGTGACTCGGTATCTAGGTATTCGGCATATCTTATATGTAATTTTAAAAGAAAATCATTGGGATTCTGGCATTTCGTATTTATGAAGCCAATGCTCTCACGTGCATTGTCAATCTCTTGTCATCACAACTGCAATTTTTTTATTAAATGTTGGTTGTACTCACAACCTAACTAACAATTCGGATGCAGAGGCCGGGGGTGATCTTTCTTTTCCAAACTAAAAAGGACCTAAACAACAATACATGTGGCTACTGAGGCATTAGTGAAGTTCGTGCCCCTCCATCCATGTACACCCAGTACATAAATACATTGCATGCTTCCATGCTCGATGGCTCACAAGAAAACTTCAGCTGAGAGGATAACAATGGGAAAGGATCTAGTCGTCGGTCAGGAGGTAGAAGAACAAAACCAGCGCCCAACAAGATCATTAGGGAATAGGAAGCGTCAAGAATTTGAGTGATACAGTACCCCCAAGGAGTGCCGATGTGCGGCACCAGCATACACATCTATCTGTCTTACACTCTTACTCATCTACTGACTCAAAAGTGTTGTTCCACCAAGTCATGTTGGTGATACATGAATAGCTTGGGAGAATTCAACGGTATGCATGCTGGTTACGATGCCTTTCCACCAAGTTGTGTTGCCACTCCGGCTTGCCGCAGATATTGATAGGTGACCGACATGCTCTAAGTGCAATCCGAACCACACCGCCTGGGCGCCTTGTGTTTTCTAGGAGATTTTGCCGTGCTTTAACCTAGTCGGTTCAAACTCAGACTCAAAAGGCTTTGCTCCAACACGTTGTAAATTTTTTTTGAATAATTTGAATTGCTTACCACATGTGTCACATGGTACCTTGTAAACTTCTTGGTTAACTCCTTCAAGACTATTTTTCCAATTTGTACAGTATAAGTCCAGCTTACACACCTAAAAAAAGTCCACACTATACAGGTCCCGCAAATATAAAAAATCACAACTGAAGACTTCATTTAGCTGGGAATTATTTAAGCCCAACTTCAGCAGAGTGCGAATAATTTTCTGGTCTCGCTCTCTCACAATCTAGTTTTAGATATGTATTTCAAAATTCAAGTATTACAGTTTTGCATGTTTTGCAAATAGCTGTCAAATTAAAAAAAAATTGGCATGATTGATTGGATTTTATTGAGGGGGATGCCTTGCGGTGCACTTTATTCATTTGAGGTAATGGTTACATGATCCTGAACAAAAAGGGTAATGGGATCATCACAAAATAAAACAGAGTTTGTATCATAAGCATTGCCTACAAATATGTGTTATATATTAACCAGGGCATCTCATCTTCAACCCACCCAAAATGAAATGAAATAAAATAGCCCATAGAACAGAGTTTGGACGTTTAGTTCGGAGGTTCCATGGAGGAATTTTTTATAAAATAACAAACAAATTACAAAGTTAGAAGCCCAAAAAAATTGAAAAAAAAATCCATCTGTGTTTAGATGCCCTATTTATATCCACAAAATTTGACCAAAATAATTTTCATTTGTAGGCTACACAAAAGAGACGCGCATGTGAGAAAGAAAACAGAGCAGGATTTTAATTTTTGCAATGTGTTTTCAAATGGACCTATTTTTAAAAACCTAAGTCATCATAAACAGTAGAGCACGCGCCCGAATCTAACTAAGCCAATGGAAATGATAACACTCATAAAAAGCTCAGAGCTACTTGCGAAAATACAATTGCATCCAACCCAGGGCATCGCCATCACATAGCAATAGCAACCAGGCAAAGACCACATGGAAATCTCAGACACGATGGGATTTAAGGTACTTATAAGTTACTGCAGGTACCACGAAACGTTCTGCTGGCACTACTAGTATATTACTGCCAGCACAAGGGGACGTTTTGCCTAGCTAGGCCATGTTCTTCTAAAGGTTCAGGTAGCATGGCCAATGGAACCAACCAGCACAGGGTGCTAGAGCGCTGAGACGTGCAATAGCGCTAACCCTTATGTACACACCAAAATCAGGCACAGCTGATTCTGGAACAAGCTTACCACCCACTGCCACCACCATTGCCGGCATCCCCGCCGCCCTTGTTGCTGTCCCATCCGCTACTGGCCGCCTTGTCCCAGGAACTGCCGCCACCGCCGCCTTGGCTCCCGCCCCCTTCGGCCTTGTCCCAGGATCCTTCCTTCTTTGAACCACCTTCTGAAATGGCATGGAAGACCGAGATTTAGCGCTTCGAATTGGATTGTGAGATTAGCATAAGAAATGTCAATATACAGGAGCATTGAACAGACTGAAGTGGGAGAAAATTGATGAATGCCAGGGGGCAAAAAAATGGCAAAAGCACTTAGCTAAAACAAAATTGTGTCTTTCACTCTTTGCGGTGAAGGATCCTTAGTGGTCATACCTGAGCCTCCAGTTCCTTTTGAAGAATTCCAGCTATCTTCATTGCTCTTTCCCCATGATCCTCCTCCGCCTGCGGATCCTCCAGTACCAGCGGTGGTGCCGCCAGCAGGAGCCCACTGGCCCAGGATAGAGGATCCATCGCCAGAAAATGGCTTGTTTTGACTCCAGGTGCTGTTTCCATCCTTCTTTCCTGCCTGATCATCTCCACCTGATGGTTTTGGAGCTCCCCAGCTATTGTTGTTGCCACTCCCCCAGCTGGACTTGCCCTTTGAGAAAGATTGATCCTCTTCAGTGCTTCCCTTTTTATCAGCATTCCAGGCAGAAGAGTGAGACCAGCCACCACCTCGGTCTTGACTGGAGGCCCTTCCCTCATTGTTGTCATTTCCATTGTTTCTGTAACCACCACCACGGCCTCTGTTTCCCCTGCCAGAGCCCCAACTGCCACCATCCCCGTCTCCTGACCCAAAGTTGTTACCTTGATTGCGATCACCTCGACCAAAGCGGCCTCTACCCCTTCCTCTGCCACCATCGGAATCCCTACTGTTCCACTGATCTTCAGACCTTCCCCCACCTGATCCATCATTTGTGTTGCCTCCTCCATTCCATGAAGATCCACTGTCCCCAAACCTTCCCCTACCTCTGCCACGATTCCCACGTCCAAATCCACCCCTACCATATCCAGCATTATCATCACCATATTTTGGCTTGTTCCAAGCAGGTTCTTGATCTCCACTTGAGGAACTTGGTTTGCCCCAAGAAGACGAGCCAGCATTGTTCCAACCCCCATCATTCCCATTGCCCCCTTTAGTACTCCAGGGGTCAGCTTTTTCCTCTGCTGCAGTAGAAGACACCTTGCTTGCCCACGGATCAGTTTCTTGCTCTTTGCCTACCGAGAGAATCAAATACAAGCACCGCAAGGTGCCACAAGGAAAATATAATCAAAGTTTAGCCCAAATGTCAAGCAGGGTATCAAATATGATCAATTGAATTAGTCCCTAAGCACCTTTAGTAGTAGAACTGGTCTTGTTTGACCACGGATCATCTTGTTGTTTTTCACCTAAACATGAGAACAAAAGATAAGCTTGTGGTACATACATCAACTATCAAGCAAAAAAGAACAACTTTGCTTCAGAACTACCTGATGCAGCATCCTCCCATTTTGCCCCAGTGTTACAGGAAGACTCTTTCGCCTTCGTATTCCAGCCATCATTGTTCTCAGCACCTGTAGCCTTGCTTGACCAAGCATCAGTTTGTTGTTCTTGGCCTACAAGATACAGAAGTCAGCACATAACTATAGCTCGAAGCATCAAACCAAATACAAAATGGTCATTCCAATTATATCTTCATCACCTTTAGCAGTCACCTTGCTCGCCCAAGGATCACCTTGCTCGCCTACACAAGAGCATATAAGAGTGAAACTTGCAGCATATCGAGTACTTGTGCCACGATTTTAAATACTACCAATAATCAGCACATGCAATAGAAGTCATCTTGCTAAAGCCAAGGATCAATGTGTGCTTTACCAGCACTCACAGTCAGCTAGTCAATCAAGAGTAATAAAAGAGGCACAATTCTAAGCAGCATGAGATATTTACTTGTGTATTCCTGTTGAACATAATTAAAGTAGCATGAGATTAAAATATGTATGGCATTGACGGAATTTTTTATGGAAAATATCAAATTTGATGTATGTGATCCAGAACATAGAAGTACACATTTACCAACAATGATCATTAATAAAGCTACAACTCTGAATGGGGCTGCTCACCTCCAGACAGTTTTTTATCCTCCGAGGAGTTCCAAGCGGGAGTCTGATTTTCATCACATGGCTTGGTGCCTTCATTGAAACTCCAAGGCTGACTGCTTCCCCAGTTTGGTGTATCACTACTGCTCCTTTCCTTTCCAAACTCAGAACTACCTCGATCTCCATTTCTCCAACCATTGTCTCTTCCTCCCCCTCGTCCTCCATATTGGCCCCTCCCTCTTCCCCTCCCCCGGTATCCACCAGAATCTCCACCTTCATTACCTACCTGTGTATCAGACCCCCAAGAGGGCTTTGCAGAACTGTCATTACGCCATGAGCCCTTCCAGCTTTCCTGGTCATTTCTGTCACCAGAATCCCAAGATTCCCGGCCCCGGCCTCTCCCACGTCCGCGCCCGAACCCACGGCCACCTTCAAAGTTTCCAGCAGGTCTGCTCCAGGTGCTATTCTGATTATCCCCTCAGCTGCCTCTCCCTTGTTCCAGCTTGATGAACCAGCACCGCCAGAAATTTTCGGTTTACCCCAATCACTGCCACCAACTTGGTCTGATGAGCCAGCTTTGTTCCAGTTCCCACTTCCATTATTTGTTTCTTCAGACTTGGCACCTGAATCTTTTGGATTGCCCCATGCTTCATCTTGTCCTTGGCCCACAGCAACAGTATCCCAACCTCCAGAGCCACTGTTTTGGCCCGACTCTTTTGACTTCCCCCAGGCATCATCTTGAACAACAGGCAAAGCAGCAGATTTAGCCCAGGCATCATTATCATCTGAGCCGACACAAATAGCAACAGCGGTATCCCAAGACCCACCCTTGTCTGCGTCTTTCGGAACTGTGCCTTTTTCTTGATCTTGGTTTGACTTGCCAAAAGGTTGGCCCCATCCTTGACCATCACCCTCCAACTTCTTCTCTGGTGACCATGATGACTTCTCCCAGCTATCTGCTTCTTTCGTAACTACTTCTTTGACCTTACTGCCCCAAGGATCTGTATCACCACCAGTTGCCATGTCCACCTGCTTGCACGCCTCACCCCAGTTGCCACTCTTTTCACTATCCTTGTTGACTGCTCCTCCACCCCAAGAGCTGCCACCAGCATCAAATCCACCACCTCCGGCTTCTTTACCCCAGGCATTGTCGGTGGAGCTTTCCTTTTGTGTAGTGCTGTTGTTCCATATATCAACAGCTGCAGATGTTGTTTTGTTACCCCATGGATCAGAATCACCATCAGCAGAAGATGTTGGTTTCTTAGACCAGGGATCAGCTTCTGTTTCTCCATCTGAAGATGTAGAAATTACTGAATCAGCAAAATCATAAAAACCTCAAGATAGAGGAAACTTTCCACATAAGATTTGTCACTCCTGCAGAAATATGATACTTTTTACTTCCTAGAAACTGAAAATCAAGATTATACTACAGATGAATGTACACGCTTTGCATCCCTCTAATGCTTTACAATGCACAATGACATAAAATCCTACTGTGTGCTTATCCTCAAGGCTCAAGGTGCATTCATTGATGCAAAAAAAATGCAAGACATTATTTGCTACACTACAGGCTCAGTATTAATGTATCGCGGATTTTACGACATATATATCTACCCTCAGTCCACAGTTATCTGGACTCTACTGATAACACGCACAACACACAGAGGAAGGGTGATACCAACTGCTTTTTTATAAACAGAAACTGAACCAGCCACCTTAGCTGAGCAAATCAGACAAAGGAAATAACCTTGATATTCTGGAGTAAACTTATTTCTATAGCTAATATCATGACTTAGAATTTGAAGCCATACTTGTGTTGCTGGTTTTGTTTTATACCACATGATGCAGCTCAACAGTGACATAAAGAGAAGGCAAAATTGTCTGTTAACTGTGTGGGCATGTGCTCATCCAAATCTATAACAACCTAGAAAAATCCAGTGCCATCCAGTTTTAAAGCCCGAGTTTTCCTTTCCTCGGAAGCAAGTCCCCTATGAACTAACCCATGCAGTTTTTATCCACTCACAGCTTTACCATAAATGATACTACTACTCCGTTTGAGCGACAAGTAATTCCGGACAGAGGGAGTACTCTGTAGCCTTATGATCAGATGAATCAGGGGACAAACAAGCTCTTGACATGAGTAGAGCATGGTGTTACACGTGCAACATCCAGTAAACTCTAGTAGATAGCATAGCTGATGGAGTGTGGTTGACAGATGATAAGAGGTGTAAAGATCATTCTAGAGGGTATAAGAACATCAAATAAGAACTTGCCTTTGAATAGTGGACAATTATTGTATGCATGACTACTTTATACATGTACCAACTTACACATAATATATCCCCAACTCCCTAGTGCAAAGGCGTAAAATGTAGGTTTATAAATTGCAATGCTTACGAATAATTGCTGCAACGCATGTAAATACCAGTTGTTATATTTTGATGACACAAGACATTGCTGCAACATACTCCCTCTGTTCCTAAATATAATCCTTTGTAGAGATTCCAATATGGACTACATACGGAGCAAAATGAGTGAATCTGCACTCTAAACTACGTCTATATACATCCGTATGTAGTCCATATTGAAATCTTTAAAAAGACTTGTATTTAGGAACAGAGGGAGTACTATATAAATAATTATATTTTTTAGGTAATATTTATCACAAGAAAGCAATACAAGTCTCTAATATATCCAAATACGGACACGTAATGTGTAGATGCAACATATGTAAATGATCTGTGCAATATTAAAGATGGCAAAATAAAAACATGCAGGTCGAAGGGTTAGAGAAGTTGGAAAACTTGGCAACCCTTCTACAACATAATCATCTACTGCAACATTTTTTGATTAATAATCTTCTAACCATGATGAACCTCTTATACAGACAAGTTAATTTGTGATTTGTTTATGAGGAAATGCCCCTTTCCATCCTGCCTGTTAGTACTGTTGACCCGCAGTCCCGCACACAAACTAAATTGATATGTCTCATACCACTCCTACTGGGCCAAACCTATCCCTTAATAGGTCCACTTCTTGCACCAATTCAAGGCCTTATTTAAATTACAGACTGGATAGCTGATGAGATGTCTGATATTCTGGCAAGCATTTCCAATGGATAAAAATGATGCAGTGATGAACTATCATTGTGATCAAACAACACAAAAATCAATGAAGCTCCAAATTATACGAAAAAGGGAGGCTCCCAACCATGCTACCAAATAGGAAGGCGAAGGGTAGGCCTAACACTAGAAATTACCTGCATTCTGGGCTGGTAGCATGAGAACTTGAAAAAGGTTGCCAAGAATCACTGCAGCAGATAATAAAACTATTATGTGACTGGTAATTAGTACTGATGCAAATAATAGGTACACAGGCCATTTATTCCTCCGAGCGATATTGTACAGATTCTATAAATGTAGTGATCCCAACAAGAAAGAATTTAATACTCCCGCCATTCCAAAACAGTGTATTATTTTTTCCAAACTCCAACATGTCCATGTTTGACTAGGTTCATAGAAAAAATATCAACATTTAGCAAATAAATAAATATGAAATATATTTCATAATGAACATAATGATCTGAATTAGTATTGTAGATATCGATATTTTTCTCTATAAACTTGCTCAAAACATAGAGAAGATTGACTTCTCAAAAAAATACACCTTATATTTTGGAACAACTATATGAAAAATATAATTGCGTATAAATGATAGCATTACACAAAAACGACAAAGTAAGTTCAACTAAAGGTTAAGGTTGCTACCCTTCCTTAGTAACCTTTTTCTCATGGTTGGTAGCAGTTACATTAGCAAGTCAACCTCACAATACCATTTTGATGGATGGGTAGCTCTAAACTACCCAGTTCGGCTTGTTTAAAAGAAACCAGAAAGGAACTGAAAAATATGAAACAAACCTGCCAAGAGATGCAAATCCATTGTCCCATGAGGTTTTAGCAGCTTCTGGAAATAAATTTAGAATCAATGTAAGTAACAAAAAGAATGTATTACAAGACCAAACTTATGAGGTGCTATAATTAAAAAAAGTCTTCTACACCTTATAAACAGTTCTACATTCAGTTTTCAGTTTCTCACGTCTTAAAACTCAATCAGACTGGGCAGATGGTCTCATTATAGGCAGTAGGTCCACCGCAAATAGTTTTGGAGAAGATCGGCAACACTTTTCCCTTGTACACGCAATAGAAATAATCTAGCAAGTACAAATAACTGGTATACATATGAACACAAACTTACCGGTGAATGGTGTATCCTGAGTTCCAAAGTTACCAGATGGAGCACTGGACGAGTTATCCCTGGTGTGACATATAACACAATGAGAAGCAAATGTGGAAATGAAATTATACATCAATGACTACTCATGCAGTCACACGTCACTAAAACAAGCAACAATAAGTAAGAGAAGCTTGAAACATGATTTGTCTGCTTACCCTCTTTTAGTTGGGACTGAGAGAAACTCTGCTTGCACTGCAACATAATACAAAGGAGTAAGGCATTGTCCATAGAATGGCTCCAGTACAAGCATATTTACAAACTAACCTGTAACAATCTTCAGTAGAGAATCTAGCTTAACAGTTACATCATTTCTAAATATCCGAACTACACGGCAGAGATAACCCTTCAAAGGACCCCTTCGAAAACGCAGCACCTCTCCGACTTGGAAGAGTTGTTCTCTGGGTGCCCTGTAAGGCCTTTCATCTGTATGATCGAGGAAATCAGAACAGAACTTAACTTCTGCTGACAAACATCAAACTTCAAACGACAATACATAGAAAAAAAATCATGGAACACTTACTATTTCGTTGTTCATTTTGCTCGGATGATATGAAAGCTGACTCCGAGAACATGGGAACAGGGTTGTCCTGATACATCAAAAACAAAGTGACCAAAAGAACATTCCTGATTCATTGACAAGTGGACATAGTGCATTAAACATACCGAATTTGTCACGTCCCTCCTTTTCTTGACATTTTCACATGACCCACACTGAGCACAGAAAAATCCATTGTTCTCACTTTCGCTTTCATCATATATAAAAAGTATTCCCATATACAAGTGTTTAACAACTCCTTGCTTGCCCTGCAAGATAACATCAAACAGATCAAAAAGGTGCCAGACGGAAGGAATTGGTTTATTAAAAAATTACAGGAACTGCAAAATCATAATTTGCAGCTATGGAGCATGTTAGTAGAACAAAAACTCATCTTACAAACTGCAAGGTTGGAACAATTAGCAGATACTTGTCAAAACTACATTCAATACACCAATCATTTTAATCAAATGTTATCAATAGAAGAAAAAAAAATGCATAATTCCACATACTGCCCAGAAAATAAGACACTTCATAATAGCAGACTCCTGATTGAATGGAAATAAAAATTTCACCTGAACTGGTCCTTCCAGAACTTTAACAGTGTCATTCATGGATATAGACTTGTTCTGATGGTCAACAGCTGTAAACATTTTGTCCACAATTCCTTTCTTGATATCTTGCTTTCTAACTGTCACAGCAGATCCTTCAGGGCCACCTTTTAAAATCTACGAGAAAACCAATCATTCTTAGAATGGTACGACACAAAAATGCGGAACTCGAGAGTGCATGAGAAGAATACTACCTTAAAACCATCTTTCTCAACAGCAATAATCACTCCAAAATCTTTTCGGCTGCTCATTAGGAAATAGAAATAATTATTGCATCATGTAGCAAGTACTTACTCCTTCTGTTCAAAATTATTTGAAGTTCAAGCTTTGTCCCAAGTCAAAACTTAAAAGAAATTTGACCAAGTCTATAGGAAAATGTGCTAATAACTACAACATCAAATATATATATAGTACGAAAGTACATTTTTATGATGAAGCTGATTTTGTGCTGTGGCTGTTGATACATTATTCTCTAGACTTGGCCAAACTTAAAGAAGTTTGACTTAGGACAAAGCCAGAACTTCAAATAATTTGGAACAGAGGGAGTAGTTTATAGTGACTAGTGAATAAAGACCAGAAAACAGAGACTCACCCAAAGGTTACAAGATCTTGGAGGTTGAATTGAGCATCATCGTCATCATCGTCACAGTTTTCAGTAGAAGTGGAACCTTTAAGATTTGATGCCTTGGAGCTTTTGTCTTTAGAAGATGCTGATTTCTTCATATCGGGTTCTCTGGGCACATTTCTTTTCTTATTATGACCATAGATGCCGGAGACCCAATCCATGTCATCGGCAGAACTTTTAATGCTTGAACTAGAAGAGAACTTGAGAATCTCGGTATCCGTTGGTTGTATCCCCCAGTAAATCAAAGAACTAAGTGCAACTCGCTTATACAGGAAACCATCTTTGAACATCAGACCATCAAGCACTTCAAAAACATCACCAGTCTGACGATCACGCTTACTTTCGATATGAGGTCCAAAGAACCTAGGATCAACAAGATCATGGAAACAATGGCAGAGCCTGATTAGAAACAAATGGTAGCAGAAGGCTACTGGGTGTGGGACAAAGAAACATTGGACAGAAGCATTTACTCTAGCTCCTGCGAGCTGATTAGTCGCGGCGCAGGAACTGCCGCACCTTTTAGGGGAATAGCACCACCCTGCAAAAGCCAACGCACATAACATGAGTTTCGTAGTGGTAATTCCAACTGTCAGCCATACAAGATGCAAAGGGGAAGTGAAAAGAAATACTCCCTCCGTTCATAAATATAAGATGTTTTGGGTATTTCAATATGGACTACATACGAACCGAAATGAGTGAACAAACACAGTAAAAATGTGTCTACAGGAATCCGATTCAGAAAAAAGTTATAACACCTTGTATTCATGATTGGAGGAAGAAGTTGTTAACAAGCACATGAATAGAATTAAACATTCAGGTCACATGGTATCACAGGCAATGGACATCGCAAGGGCTCACGTGTCATAATTTCTATTGTGCTATAAAATAATATGAAAATCAAATTTCTAGGACAAAGGTCTGAGCTTGATGCTAAAGCCCCCAATAAATACAAACTTAAATGCAGTACATAGTTCATCACTGCTGACAAATGGCGACGCAAGAGTTACAGGAAGTAGAGACCAATACATAGTAAAAATCAGCAGACATAATCTCATGATTGAAAGGCAACAAGTTCAACAAAACAAGTTTGCAGCTACAGGAAGTATTATCAAACTACAAAATCAGATGGCATAAGCAGGCATAAATTGAACCCAAGCCAATAAAAAAGTTCCAGAGCTTTTACTGCAATAATGAAAATTTAGGATGCAGACAAAGGTGTAAGAGCATTACGAATTTTTTTGAAATAGCATGGAGATCAACTCTTGGTATAAGCTTTATCAGCACTTTTTTCCGCCCATCATCCGCACTGACAACCTAAAAGAAAAGGCATTGATGAACAAAGAATTTGAGAATATATTAAGATATCCCACACCCCTATTATGATACCTGTGCTAGATCTCCTTTATAGTTTCCACTTTTCATGCGCACCCATGTACCTGGAGAGACTTCAAATGGTTTTGCACGAGTTGATAGCAAGCTACGAACTTCAGCTACTGGGACAGTACTAGTTCGGTTTACATAAACATCGCAAAATCCTTTGCATGCCTGTAGCAAGAGGTGCCCATATGGTCAGTGGGTCATTTTGCAACCAAAAAATTCTGTACAGCATATAAATGGGCAAATCTTACAGGGGAAGAAAGCTTTATCAACTGTAGATAAATTTTGTTTTTCGAATATCCAATGAGAAGCATTTATTCTCCATTCTGACCTTCCAATTTTATTAATTTATATGGAAGAGAAAATTGAATTGGAGTGTGTGAGAAGTAGAAGGAAAAATGAATTGCAATGCACAGAGAAAACAAGACATTTTAAACCTTTAACAAATCTGATGTTGAAATATCACCCAATATTATCTGATACCACATAGTGTAATGCATAGCTGGATATACATCATCTCATGTTGTTTAAATTGTTCTTAGGAGCATGGATATGTTTATTCTTTAATGGAAGGATCAAACTACGTACCTCAGTAACGTCACAAGCCTTCTCAGCTTCAACAAAAACAGATCCTCTCACATGATCAAGTGCGAATGCTGAGATAATTGGCACTTTGGTACCGAACTTTTGCAGATGAAGAAACTTCTGCATGAAGCAGAAAGCCATTTGGCGCTCCCGCCCAACCTGAAATGCAGCTACATAAATAAGTGTCCGGCTATTAAATGCTAGGACATCATAAAGTCAAAACATCTAGCAATCACAAACCATGCATTTGACCCTCCAGATGATAGGATCTTTTACACCATCCATGGTAGACTCATCATCATCATATTGTTCAGTAGAGCCACCATAACCGGCATATCTCACACGATTAGAGTAACGGTCATTGATAAATTGCTCAAGTTCATCACCGCTCAGCTCCTCTTCCTTTACATTTCCAGGAGGAAGAGGGTGTGACCTTTCAACTCTTGCACCTTTTGTCCTCCCCGCAGTAAAGAAACCTGCAATATTCATCAGTGGGATGACATCAGCAGAAGTTGCAAAAGAATTGTTTAGATGGTGAAGGTAAACTGATTGTTGGTGCCTAGAAAGGAAAAGAACCTACAACTCCCTGGTAATTGTTCAAAAGAAAATGTCAACTTTATAACCGGTCTATGGACCCTGTACATCAAAACCAGATATTTACAATCACCCCTCACGCCCCTCGCCTCCTCGCCTCTTTTTCACCCTCTCCCTTCGCCTCCCACCATCTATCCCTCTCCCTTCCCTTGCCATTTTATTTTTCCCACTTTCCCCTTTTTATCTTTACTACAGCAAGCAAGGCGGGGCAGCAACCCAGGCACCTTGATACCTGATCGACCACAAGGTGACAACTTATAAAGTTATAAACATAGTCCTCACTATGCACCACAAAAGCCAGCAGATGAAACTAACTATAAATATTATTCACTCCTTGGTTACTCAAAAATTATGAACGAAAAAGATGTCACCCTTATAATCTGAGATTATTTCATATTTTCATGAAAAAAACACCTTACAGACAAACAAGGGCAAGTGCACAAACATGAATTTAATAATTTTGCCCCTTGTGTCCTTGTAAAAAGTTGCAAATCTGCAGAATGTTGATATGTGCCCCTAAATGTGTGTCATCATTGTAAAAGGAAAAGGCTCCAATGACCTCTAACATGTCTGACTTAGTAACTCACAACAAACTTCATGCAAGAAAACAACTCGATTAGGACCCACATCCAATGAAGTGCAAAAGCTAACATAGTTATGTATCTTAAAACCATTATTACAATGGTTCATGTAAAATCCAAACTGCTGTGGCAACCATCAACGACACATAATACAATATATATACAAGACATGCTCTATCCCTGATGGCTAATGCAATGGTCACCAACTCAATCGCACGTACTCCTTCTGTCCCATAATATAAGAATTTTTTGACACTACACTAGTAAATTATGGTACGCAAGCAAACTTACTTGCATACCATTAAACTGTATTGTCAGTGAGCTTTCCTAACAGGTGGTTCAAGCAAAAGGAGAAGCAACAAATCGTAACCCCCCTTTGTAGTCATATACCACGCCAATAAACATATCATCACTTCACTTCCCAAAATCGCTTCACAAATCGTAACCCCCCTTCCATTCCCAGAAAAAAAATACGATACCGCGAATCAATTGGCCACGCATCATAACACCGAAAAAACAAGAACTTCTGGAAATCTATTGGTTGGGATCCCAAGACCGGACTTCTAAAATGCAACCCTGGGGTTAGGTTGAATTTTGCCACGGCTATCTAGAGATTACTGCTGTTAAAGGATAGGGAAACAAAAACCCCAACCAACGAAATCCCAACCAAAGACAAACTAAAAAACCCAATCAGCACATAGACCTAACAAGGACATCGAAGCACAACGAAGAATGCATTGCTCCGAACCCTAGACCCCAGCCGAACCAACTAATCAATGCCACCCAACCAACGCGGGTAGGGTTCGCCGCCTCAGGAAATCCGATCCGTGGTCCCGTACCGTCGTCGAGGTCGTCCTGCAGCTCCTCCGCCTCCTCCTCCTCTTCCTCCTCCTCGTCCTCCTCGTACTCGTCGTCGACGCCGGCGGCGTCGTCGACGAACTGGAGGACGCCGGGGCGGCCGCGGCGGCGCTTGGCGGAGGAGGACGAGGGGCCCGCACCGCCAGGGCCGGCGCCGCGCCGCTTGGAGCCGGAGGAGGAGCCCGGGTCGTCGGTGGCGATCTGCTTGCCCTTCCCCTTCACCGCCATTGTGGGGACGGAGGGGATCAGAGCGAGTGTGGGGGGAGGGGAGAGAGTGGGGAATGGGGTGGGGTGGGGAGGAGGAACGGCAGGTGTCGCGGTGCGGTGGAGGAGGGCAGGGTTTTAACCCAGGAGACCCCCCGGCGCCATCTCCGAGGTGTGGCCTTTTTCGGATGCCCCCCTCGATTTGTTTGTAATTGTGCTTTGTGGGGAGGGAACAAGCGATGGTGGTAGGTGGTGCGGGCCCCAAGGGATTCTCTCGCAATCCCAAAAGTTAAGAGGGGGATAAAAGCAAACCCTAAAAATCACCGCACCACTTGAGCCATCGGATTCGATTTACAACGCGATCCCGGTCGTCGGATTTTTACCCTTGTGTTGTGAGCCCTCGTAATATCCGAGCGCCCACCGGGGCATTTTCGTCATTTCACCAGGAGGTATATAAGAGGCTTGAATGTTCGCGATGGAAAACCTAGCCGCATCTTTTCCCTCTCCACCAAACCCTAAACCAGCCCTCCCCCCTCTTGATTCCTTCTGTCTCCCATCCCAAACCAGCCGCCGCCTCCAGCCCACACCGACGACCTCCTCTCTACCAACCCCAACCACGGCACCGCCCCTACCCTCTCTCACATCGACGTTGGCGCCCACCGTTGTTGTTTCCCCTTCTCGAGTAGGTGAGGCGGAGGCTAGATCCGCCACGCCCAGAGCATTGCTTCCGTTGTGGTCATGTAGATCCGTTCTGGGAGAGGGGTGAGGGGGCCAGATCCCACCTCACATGAGGAGTTGCATCATGACATTGCGGCATGGCGGCCGAACCCTCGCAGGTCTGTTCCAGCTGAGGAGTGAGGGGCATGGAGCTCCGACCCAGCAGGCATGGAGCACGTCACGGTGAGGGGCTTCTTCCTCATATGGCCCTATGCAAGAGACCTTTGAGGGACCTCCCCCCTCCTCCTATGGATGCAAATTATGGCGCAAATTAGCTTATTTTCTTTGTCGTTGCTCAGGTTTTGTTCCTACTTTCATGAAATTAGCTTCATTTTAGGGTAGCACAATATTTGGTTTTGGAGATGCGATGAATCAATTTTGGCGAGACAAATTCTTCTCCTGTTGGGCAGGATCCATCATTGCCCGCCCAATTAAATGGTATTTGTATAAATGTTTTTTGGACAGTTGTTTTGATCTGAAGTTACCATATTCTGCAGTGTCACAATCTATGCCCATCCATGTGTGTTATGTTAGAAACTAAAACTATTAACACTGTTTTTTGGAGCATGTTCACAAAGTTGCTTAATTTCTTCTCATATAGGTGTGTGACATGCAAACATGGAAGGGAATAGCAAAAGTAAAGAGATCATGAATATGGTTTGTTTTCTCATAATTTTGGGAAGTATCTGATTGGGTGTGTGCTTTGAATATGTACACCTAAAAGGTGTCAATTCACCCTTTTGTATTCTCTAAACCTGTGTGAATGTGAATGAGCTTTCAAATATTGGGTGTGTGCTTTGAATATGTACACCTAAGGTGTCCATTCACCTTTTTGTATTTTCTAAATCAGTGTGAATGTTGATTAGCTTTCAAATCCTGCATTATAGAATAAATTGTTGTGGTTCATTGGCTTTTGTTTCAGGTGATAATAGTTATGATTGACTCACTAGGGTAGCCATGTCTTAGTAAGAAGAATGCTAGCAAGCGGTCAGGAAAGTGTCATTGATGCAGTCAGTTGCTATTACATGGTTTGTTCATTTATTGATTGTTGTAGCAATATTCTTGGCTATGATTGAGGTGTGATGTTGTCTTAGGGATTTAATAGGAGTAGGGCTGTGATAGACTCTTTGTACTCTTTGCTCTGGGTGTCCCTTGGCATTGACAACGTGCATCATACATTTGATGATGTGAAGGTGTGCTCCCTAAGTTTCTTCATGTGCATTGTCATGTAGCATCTCTATCTTTCTGCAATATGCTCATTTGTTGTATGGTTTTGAAGTTTACCGATCATGTGTATTTATTATCATGTCCTGCTCGGATTGACTATATAGCATTATTATATAACCCAATTTTTTTATGATGAGATTCCTTTCTATGTTGTTTTAGAAGTGTTGATGATAATGTTCAACAATGTATGCTAGAAGGAGAAGCGCAACCTCATCAACATATATAGACAGTCTGCTTTTGACAACACCATGATCGGCACCTTCGATATCTATCTCCACTATAAAGGGGGATATATCATTGCTATTTGTTTTTACCATGCTATTATATATTTCCACAATACAGATTAGCATATAGTTTCTTCTATGAATCTTTAAATTTTGATCTCCATGTGATAATTTGAATGTAAGTAATGTCCATTTGTGCATCTATGCTTCTTTGTATTTCCAGCTTTACTCTATGTCCATTGAATGATTACATTAGCTTTGTAATCTACCTTCACTTACATTTGTATCTTGATGTGAAAATAACAGTACTTGGCTAACAAGTCTTTCCATGATACATGATCATTATGTTATTACTGATGTGGCTCATGTATTTACTATGAGAAGAACTTCTATCATGTTTCTCCAACATGCACTACACCTCCAATTTCATGGCATGTCATTTCAGCCATAATTCTTCTCTAGGTTGGGCATACATAAATAAATAGAACTTTCAACTTGTTATAACCTTTAATGTGGTATGGTATGGCTATCATGCCTCTTAATTTCCATCGTATTTCCGACAAATGATGTTGTTTCCTAATTTTTAGTAATTACAATATAGACCAATAGACATTCATATCTTTCCCTCGGTCTTTGGCTTGGTTTTCAACTCGGCTCTATTCAAGGTTATGTTTTACAACCATGTATCCAAAAGATGGGTTTCCCATTGATTACACATGTGAAAGGCGGGTGATGCATGACAAGCTACGGGGAGCTCAGAGCACAATCAACATTTTTAGCTACATCAACGCATCTCTAAGGCTCCTTGGAATGTGTACTCAACTCAAAATACAAAATATCAAGTGTATATGTTCTTTAGACATGAAACTGAGGAACGCAGGCATTCAAGGTTGGCCTTACGAAAGCAGGATGATACGTCTCCAACGTATCTATAATTTTTTATTGTTCCATGCTATTATATTATCTTCTTGGGATGTTTTATATGCATTAATATACTATTTTATATTATTTTTTGGACTAACCTATTAAACTAGAGTCCAGTGCCAGTTTCTGTTTTTTCCTTGTTTTTGAGCTTCGCAGAGAAGGAATACCAAACGGAATAAAACCTTCACGATGATTTTTCTTGGACCAGAAGACACCGAAGAGACTTGGAGATCAAATCGGAAGAGCCACGAGGCGGCCACAAGGGAGAGGGCGCGCCTAGGGGGGTAGGGCGCGCCCCTGCCTTGTGGGCCCTCATGACTCCCCTGACCTAATTATTCGTCCTATATATTCACATATATCCCCAAACCACTAGAAGCATTCACGAAAACATTTTTCCACCGCCGCAACCTTCTGTACCCGTGAGATCCCATCTAGGGGCCTTTTTTGGCATCTTGCCGGAGGGGGATTTGATCACGGAGGGTTCTACATCAACTCTATTGCCCTTCCGATGAAGCGTGAGTAGTTTACCTCAGACCTACGGGTCCATATGTGACGCCCCTAATTCAATCATACACTAATAATACATGCAAACATGTACAATCAAGATCAGGAACTCATGGGAAGATATCACAACACAACTCTAAAATAAAATAAGTCATACAAGCATCATAATACAAGCCAGGGGCCTCGAGGGCTCGAATATAAGTGCTCGATCATAGACGAGTCAATGAGCAACAATATCTGAAAGTACGTACATAAATTAAATAAGGTGCCATAAGATGGCTAGCACAAACCGGGATACTGATCGAAGAGGCGCATGCCTCCCCGCCTCGATCCTCCTAACTACTCACAGTAAATGCGTCGGTGAGCTGCATGTTGTAGTAGGCACCTCCGGTGTAGTAGGAGTCGTCGTCGGCGATGGCGTCTAGCTCCTGGGCTCCAGCATCTGGTTGCGACAACTAGGAAGAAAGGAAAGGGGGAAAAGAGGGAGAAAAGCAACCGTGAGTACTCATCCAAAGTACTCGCAAGCAAGGAGCTACACTACATATGCATGGGTATATGTGTAAAGGTCCATATCGGTGGACTGAACTGCAGAATGCCAGAATAAGAGGGGGATAACTAATCATGTCGAAGACTACGCTTCAGGCCACCTCCATCTTGCATCATGTAGAAGAGAGTAGATGGCAAGTTCACCAAGTAGCATCGCATAGCCTAAACCTACCTGGCGATCCCCTCCTCGTCGCCCTGTTAGAGAGCGATCACCGGGTTATATCTGGCACTTGGAAGGGTGTGTTTTATTAAGTATCTGGTTCTAGTTATCATAAGGTCAAGGTACAACTCCAAGTCGTCCTGCTATCAAGATCACGGCTATTCAATAGATAAACTTCCTGCAGGGTGCACCACATAACCCAACACGCTCAATCCCATTTGGCCGGACACACTTTCTGGGCCATGCCCGCCTCAGAAGATCAACACGCCGCAGCCCCACCTAGGCCAACAGAGAGGTCAAGACGCCGGTCTAAACCTAAGCGCCACAGTGCGAGCCCATCGCCCTTAGCACACACTGCGTTGCGAACGCGACCAAAGCGTAACTAGCCCCCTTAATACAAGAGCAGGCTTACGTTCCAATCCGCACGCGCCCGCCAATCAGCCGACGTCACAAAGGCTTCTACCGATACCACGACGCCGAAAGTGCCCATATCTTTCCCACGTAGTTGGTTAGTGCGTATAGACCAAATGGCCGACTCGGATCAAATACCAAGATCTCAAGTTATGCGTGTTAATGATGTAACCATGACACCGACCAGTGGCCAGCCCACCTCTCACCTAGGTGGTCTCAACTGCCTGCTGTTCGCCCACAAAGATCCACTCATGGGTGCTCCTACGAGCCGACCCGACTTTAGTCACCACAAGTATCATGTAAATTATATAAATATATACCCGTTATCACATCCATAGTGATCACGGCCCGATAGTATAGCAATGCAGACGGACAAGAATGTAGGGCCACAGATGGAATACTAGCATCCTATACTAAGCAAGTCGGATTGCAGGTAAAGGAAACAACGGTAGTAGCAAGGACAGGCTATGCATCAGGATAGGATTAATGGAAAGCAGTAATATGCTACACTACTCTAATGCAAGCAGTATAGAGAAGAATAGGCAATATCTGGTGATCAAGGGGGGGGGGCTTGCCTGGTTGCTCTGGCAAGTAGGGGTCGTCAACAGCGTAGTCGGTCGGGGCACCAACAACGGCGTCGGTCTCGTAGTCTACCAGAGAGAAGAGGGGGAAGAAACAATGAATACAATGCAAACAGATGCACAAAGATGCATGACAAAGCAAACAACGGTGTTAGGTGTGCCCTAACGCGGTAAGCGTTGATGACGGCGAAGGGGGAAAACATCCGGGAAAGTATCCCCAGGGTTCCGCGTTTTCGGGCAGATGAACCGGAGGGGGAAAGTTGCGTGTTCGCTATGCTAAGGATGTGTGGCAGCTGAATGGACTGCGTATTTGGATTTGTCTCGTCGTTCTGAGAAACTTTCATGTACAAAGTTTTTCCATCCAAACTACAGTTTATTTTATATTGATTTTAAAAGATTTAAATCAATTTTTAGCATTTATTTAATTATTTTAATCCAACATTATCCGAGCGATTGCATCTTGGCGTCGTGATCAGCAGGCGTTGACTGGTCAACTGACGTGTGGGCCTAGTGGGACCCACCTGTCATACTCTGTTAGGTTGATTAGGGTTTAGGTTAAACAAAATACTGTTTAGTTAAACTAACAGGTCAATTAGATTAATTAAGTAGGATTAATTAACTTAATTAATTTTAGTTAATTAATTAATAATTAAATAATTTTTTTATTTATATATTTTTAAATTCCTTTTTTTAAACACGTTCTGGGAGGGTGGGGCCCCACATGTCATAGGCCCTGAGGGGCCTAGCCAGCAACGGTGCAGGCGTTTGCACCGAAGGCGGACCGAGTCTTGGCCCGCCTGCGTGGCGGTGGCTTTGAGGCAGGCGGAGGCGGGGCACTGAGACGGCGGGGCCGTCGAGGCGGCCGTGGTGGAGGTGGTGGCGGGGTCGTGTGGGCGGAGGCGAGGCACGCACACACCACAAAGAACAACAACACTTGGCCTTGGCGGTGGGAGTTAAGCGCGTGCAAGAGGAAGCGGCGGACGTGGGCCCAGCGGAAGCTCTGGCGAGCGGGCTACGGGAGGAGGAGGACCCGGGTCCTCACCGGGTCTTGTGGGGAAGCGGCCGTGAGCTCGGAGAGGAGGACGAGGAAGGCGGCGTCCGGGTCGCCCGGCAGTGAGTCTTGGTGTCTTGACAGAATTCGAGGTAGCCTTGGCCGAACGGCGGCCTCGACTCGGAGACGAAGAGGAGGTGAGGCGGCGGCAGGGGTCGAGGTGGCGGCAGCGTGAGGCGGCAGAGGTCGGCGGTGGGCGTCGGCCGGCCTCGGTCGATCTGGCGAGCCAGGCTCGGCCGAGATGAGGAGGCGGCAGCGGCAGCGGTGGGGCGTGGCGGCGTGGTTCCGACAGCGTGGCAGCTTCGGCGGCGGTGAGGTGAGGCGTCGAGGATGGGCGCTGCGTCGGGATCGGTAGCGACCCGATCTAGATCGAGACGAGGGAGAGAGGCGTGGGAGGAGTGGGGGTAGTGGGTAGTGGGCTAGGGTTTGCCGGGTGGGGGGTTAGTAGGAGGGAGTGGGTGGCCGGTTGGGCCGGCCAAGCGGCCTGGTGGCCTGCTAGGCCGAAGCCCAGTGAGGTAGGGGGGTTCCTTTTACTTTCTTTTGTTTTTGATTTGTTTTTCTTTACTATTTTATTATTTTTATTTTCTATTTTTTAGATACACCTTAATCTTAGTTTAGTAAAATATGATAACAACTCCTAAAATAATGTTTCAGGACCACCCACTGTCATAAAAGTTTTACCCCGAAATAAATTAGTTTAGAGTTTTATTAATTGAAAAAGGTATTTACTTAATTGTTTTTGTTAGTGTTTAAATCACTTTAGAGTATTAAAGCATTATATAAAAAGCATGGTTTCTTCGCCATAATTACCTATGCATTATTTGGGTCACTCCGAACATTTTAGTTTTAATATTTGAAAAGCTTTATTTTTTTGCTTGATTTTGAATTTGGATTTGAATCGATTTCGAACTAACGTGAGATTAGCAATAGTAATCGAGGTGATGTGGCATCATTAGCAGAGGTTACTGTAGCTTGATTATCCGGGCGTCACAATTCTCCTCCACTACAGGAAATCTCATCCCAAGATTTAAGAGGCGGAGTAAAGGGGGAAGGTTCTGGTTATGAAATTCTAATGGATCTGCTCGGCCTTGGTTGCTCTTCTCGAAGAGGTCGATCCATTACATTGACGTCTTCATTCCATTGCTTCAGGTCATCATTATGAAGTCGTCATCCTTTCTTCGGGGGTTCCATCGTACTTACGAATAGGTAACGGGGCAGATCGACAACAACATAATGCTATAGGGTAATAATCTGGGATTAACCCATGAATGAGCCTATGAGCACCTCTCGAGTTGAACAAATAAAACACATCGAGAGTTAAGTTCGAAGGTGCAATAAGAAGTTTCAAGTGCCAGGCAATCGTTCAATGCCTAGCCAGAAGGTGAAAGGGTTTCAGGGCAACATGAATAAGTATTGTGTCTGATACCAGAATAGATCACTAGGAATGTGGCTCGTGAATTGCATATGAAGCCAAGCGCGAGGATTAACTTTGGAAACATGGTGTACAGGAGAGTCAGGTTTTGATCCTGTGGGACTGTGGGTTATGGGCCCACCATGTGGGTTAAAAGTAGGAAGGGCGGTGACATCTTGCACGATCATGTAAGCAAGGCATATCAGAGGATAGTCTGTCGGTTATGTCGGCAACAACATCGGTACCAAGGGCGAGGGACGAAGAGAACCATTTTCCTGCTCGTTGAACGAGACGGACCAATAGGCAAAGTTCTCGTCCATCGGTGGCCACCGGAATGTCATCAATAATATTAACAGGGTCTTGCTGACAGAATTGTACACTGAGGGGTTTACATAAGTAGGAGAATATTACTTCTTAGATCATATAGATCACAAGAAAGGTTAAACCAAACAATGGAAAGGAAAATATGATTATCAGATTAAACAGAACAATGGAAAGGAAAATGTGTTAAAACACATATTTCAGGGGTATATCCTTCCCAAGGACAAGCAGAGCATGATATAATGTAGAAAACCCTTTAGGTAAGGGGAGAGAAATTTCATGACATTACCCATACAACGGTGCTTGAATAATTGATGAAGAAAATTTAGCATGGTGCTTCAAATGCTCTTATCGATGATCAGAGTACCACAGACATGCTTCGAGATAGCATTGACATGGTCATCAAGTAAGGGTCAGAATTTGGATGCACAAAGGATCCATCAGGAACAACTTACAGAATAAGTCTTACGATTTCCTCATGGAAGAATTGATAACCTTGCTAAAAAGGGAACTATAACAATAGTTCCTCCGGCCAGGTGTGTTAGGCACGATATCACCTTACCTGGTCATATAAAGACCAATGTTATAACTCTTGGAAATATGTTCCCACCTGTTGGGGAACGTAGTAATTTCAAAATTTTCCTACGCACACACAGGACCATGGTGATGGCATAGCAACGAGAGGGGAGAGTATTGTCTACGTACCCTCGTAGACCAAAGCGGAAGCGATCACAACGTAGAGGAAGTAGTCGACGTTCTCCTCGCGATCCAGCCGATCCCAGCCGTTACTCCGGCGCCTCGAGTCGATCACAACGTAGAGGAAGTAGTCGTCACGTTCTCCTCGCGATCCGGCCGATCGGCGCCGTTACTCCGGCGCCTCAGGAGTTCTTGGCACACGCGTTATTTCGATGGCGCTCCTCGGGCTCCGATCCGGCAAAGCTCCGGGAGAGGGAGTTCAAAATCGGCCTGACGGCGGCGTGGTGGCGATCTTGATGTTCTACCGGCCGCAGGCTTCGCCTAAGCACTGCTATGATATGACCGAGGTGGAATATGGTGGAGGGGCACCGCACGGCTAAGGAACGATCTCAAGGATCAACTTGTGTGTACTAGGGTGCCCCCACCCCGTATATAAAGGAGGGAGGGAGGAGGTGGCCGGCCTCAAGGGGGCGCGCCATAGGGAGGAAACCTACTCCAAGTAGGTTTCCCTCTCTTCCTTATCTTATTTGGAGGGAAGGAAGGAGTACTAGTATTAGGAAGTAGTACTAGTAGTAGGAATAGGAAGAGGGGAAGGAGAAAGGAAAGGGGGCCGCCCCTTCCCCAATCGGATTGGGCTTGGGGCGCGCCTCCCTTGCTCCTTCTCCCTTCCTCCTACATGGGCCCAATAAGGCCCATATACCTCCCGGGGTTCCAGAACCTCCGGAGCTCCAAACTTCTCCTAACCTTTCCGGTGTCCAAATATATCCGTCCAATATATTAATCTTTATGTCTCGACCATTTCGAGACTCTCGCCATGTCCGTGATCATATCCGGACTCGAACAACCTTCGGTACATCCAAATACATAAACTCATAATATAACCGCCATCGAAACCTTAAGCGTGCGGACCCTACGGTTCGAGAATAATGTAGACATGACCGAGACACATCTCCGGTCAATAACCAATAGCGGGACCTGGATGCCCATATTGGTTCCTACATTTTCACGAAGATCTTTATCGGTCGAGACCGCATAACAACATACGTTGTTCCCTTTGTCATCGGTATGTTACTTACCCGATATTCGATCGTCGGTATCCAATACCTAGTTCAATCTCACATCTTGGTAAGTCTCTTTACTCGTTCCGTAATACATCATCTCACAACTAACTCATTAGTTGTAATGCTTGCAAGGCTTATGTGATGTGTATTACCGAGAAGGCCCAGAGATACCTCTCCGAGCAATCGGAGTGACAAAACCTAATCTCGAAATACGCCAACCCAACAAGTACCTTTGGAGACACCGTAGTACTCCTTTATAATCACCCGATTACGTTGTGACGTTTGGTAGTACCCAAAGTCTCCGTAAACGGAGTTGCATAATCTCATAGTTATAGGAACATGTATAAGTCATGAAGAAAGCAATAGCAATATACTAAACGATCAAGTGCTAAGCTAACGGAATGGGTCATGTCAATCACATCATTCTTCTAATGAGGTGATCCCATTAATCAAATGACAACACATGTCTATGGTTAGGAAACATAACCATCTTTGATTAATGAGCTAGTCTAGTAGAGGCTTACTAGTGACTATCTGCTTGTCTATGTATTCACACATGTATTATGTTTCCGGTTAATACAATTCTAGCATGAATAATAAACATTTATCATGATATAAGGAAATAAATAATAACTTTATTATTGCCTCTAGGGCATATTTCCTTGATCTCCCACTTGCACTAGAGTCAATAATCTAGATTACACGGTGATGATTCTAACACCCATGGAGTCTTGGTGCCGATCATGTTTTGCTCGTGGAAGAGGCTTAGTCAATGGGTCCGCAACATTGAGATCCGTATGTATTTTGCAAATCTCTATGTCTCCCACTTGGACTTGGTCCCGAATGGAGTTGAAGCGTCTTTTGATATGCTTGGTCCTCTTGTGAAATCTGGATTCCTTTGCCAAGGCAATTGCACGATATTGTCACAGAAGATCTTCATTGGTCCCGATGCACTAGGTATGACACCTAGATCGGAAATGAACTCTTTCATCCAGACTCCTTCATTTGTCGCCCGAAGCAGCTATGTACTCCGCTTCACATGTAGATCCCGCCACGACGCTTTGTTTAGAACTGCACCAACCGACAGCTCCACCGTTTAACAAAAACACGTATCCGGTTTGCGATTTAGAATCGTCCGGATCGGTGTCAAAGCTTACATCGACGTAACCATTTACGACTAGCTCTTTGTCACCTCCATATACGAGAAACATATCCTTAGTCCTTTTCGTATTTCAGATGTTCTTGACCGCTGTCCGATGATCCACCTCTGGATTACTTTGGTACCTTCTGCCAAGCTTACACTAAGCATACGTCAGTGCAGTACACAGCATTGCATACATGATAGAGCCTATGGTCAAGCATAGGGAACATCTTTCATTTTCTCTCTATCTTCTGCGTGGTCGGGCATTGAGTCGACTCAATCTTACACCTTGTAATACAGGAAAAAAACCTTTCTTTGCACGATCCATTTTGAATTTCTTCAAAACTTTATCAAGGTATGTGCTTTGTGAAAGTCCAATTAAGCGTCTTGATCTATCTCTATAGACCTTGATGCCCAATATGTAAGCGACTTCACCGAGGTCTTTCATTGAAAAACTTTTGTTCAAGTATCCTTTTATGCTATCCAGAATTCTATATCATTTCCAATCAATAATATGTCGTCCACATATAATATCGGAAATGCTACAGAGCTCCCACTCACTTTCTTGTAAATACAAGCTTCTCCAAAAGTCTCAGATAAAACCATATGCTTTGATCACACTATCAAAACGTTTATTCCAACCCGAGAGGCTTGCACTGGACCATAAATTGATCGCTGGAGCTTGCACACTTTGTTAGCACCTTTTGGATCAGCAAAACCTTACGGTTGCATCATATACAACTCTTCTTCTAGAAATCCATTCAAGAATGCAGTTTTACATCCATTTGCCAAATTTCATAATCATAAAATGCGGCAATTGCTAACATGATTCGGACAGACTTAAGCATCGCTACGGGTGAGAAAGTCTCATCGTAGTCAACCCCTTGAACTTGTCGAAAACCTTTTGCAACAAGTCGAGCTTTATAGACAGTTACATTACCATCGGCGTCAGTCTTCTTCTTAAAGATCCATTTATTCTCAATGGCTTGCCGACCATCGGGCAAGTCAACCAAAGTCCATACTTTGTTTTCATACATGGATCCCATCTCAGATTTCATGGCTTCCAGCCATTTCGTGGAATCTGGGCTCACCATCGCTTCTTCATAGTTTGTAGGTTCGCCATGGTCAAGTAACATGACTTCCGTAATAGGATTACCGTACCACTCACAGTGCGTATTTTACTCTGGTTGACCTCACGAAGTTCAAGAGCAACTTGATCTGAAGTTTCATGATCAATATCATTAGTTTCCTCACTAATTGGTGTAGTTGTCACAGGAACCATTTCTTGTGATGAATTACCTTCCAATAAGGGAGCGAATCTGATTATCTCATCAAGTTCTACTTTCCTCCCACTCACTTCTTTCGAGAGAAACTCCTTCTCTAGAAAGGATCCGAACTTAGCAACGAAAATCTTGCCTTCAGATCTGTGATAGAAGGTGTACCCAACAGTCTCCTTTGGGTATCCTATGAAGACACATTTTTCCGATTTGGGTTCGAGCTTATCCGGTTGAAGTTTCTTCACATAAGCATCGCAGCCCCAAATTTTAAGAAACGACAACTTTGGTTTCTTGCCAAACCATAGTTCATACGATGTCGTCTCAACGGATTTAGATGGTGCCCTATTTAACGTGAATGCGGCCGTCTCTAAAGCATATCCCCAAAACGATAGCGGTAAATCAAGAAGAGACATCATAGATCGCACCATATCAAGTAAAATGCGATTCTGACGTTCGGACACACCATTTCTCCGTGGTGTTCGGGTGGCGTGATTCTTGAAACTATTCCACATTGTTTTAAATGTAAACCAAACTCGTAACTCAAATATTCTCCTCCACGATCGGATCGTAGAAACTTTATTTTCTTGTTACGATGATTTTCCACTTCACTCTGAAATTCTTTGAACTTTTCAAATGTTTCAGATTTGTGTTTCATTAAGTAGATATACCCATATCTGCTCAAATCATCTGTGAAGGTGAGAAAATAACGATACCCGCCACGTGCCTCAACATTCATTGGACCACAAACATCGGTATGTATGATTTCCAACAAATCAGTTGCTCGCTCCATAGTTCCGGAGAACGGCGTTTTGGTCATCTTGCCCATGAGGCACGGTTACATAAGTACCAAGTGATTCATAATCAAGTGATTCCGAAGCCCATCAAGATGGAGTTTCTTCATGCGTTTTACAATCGATATGACCTAAACGGCAAGGCCACAAATAAGTTGCATTATCATTATCAACTCTGCATCTTTTGGTTTCAACATTATGAATATGTGTATTACTACTATCGAGATTCAATAAAAATAGACCATTCTTCAAGGGTGCGTGACCATAAAAGATATTACTCATATAAATAGAACAACCATTATTCTCGATTTAAATGAATAACCGTCTCGCATCAAACAAGATCCAGATATAATGTTTATGCTCAATGCCGCACCAAATAACAATTATTTAGGTCTAAAACTAATCCCGAAGGTAGATGTAGAGGTAGCGTCAATCGCGATCACATTGACCTTGGAACCGCTTCCCACGCGCATCGTCACCTCGTCCTTTGCCGGTGCTCGTTTATTCTCAGAGTCCCCTGTTTTGAGTTGCAAATATTAGCAATGTAACCCGGTATCAAATACCCAGGTGCTACTACGAGCTCTAGTAAGGTACACATCAATAACATGTATATCACATATACCTTTGTTCACCTTGCCATCCTTCTTATCCGCCAAATACTTGGGGCAGTTCCGCTTCCGGTGTCGATGCGCTTGCGGTAAAAACACTCGATTTCGGGCTTAGGCCCGGACTTGGGTTTCTTCTCTTGAGCAGCAACTTTCTTCTTTGTTCTTTTGAAGTTTCCTTCTTCTTTCCTTTGCCCTTTTCTTGAAACTAGTGGTTTTGTTGACCATCAACACTTGATGTTCTTTCTTGATTTCTACCTTCGCGGCTTTCAAAGATTGCGAAGAGCTCGAGAATTGTTTTGGTCATCCCTTGCATATTATAGTTCATCACGAAGCTCTTGTAGCTTGGTGGCGATGATTGGAGAATTACATCAATGACACTATCATCCAGGAAGAGTAACTCCAGTTGAATCAAGTGATTATTATACCCAAACATTTTGAGTATATGTTCACCGACGTAACTATTCTCCTCCATCTTGCAGCTATAGAACTTATTGGAGACTTCATATCTCTCAATCCGGGCATTTGCTTGAAATATTAACTTCAACTCCTGGAACATCTCATATGCTCCATGACGTTCAAAACGTCGTTGAAGACCCGGTTCTAAGCCGTAAAGCATGGCACATCGAACTATCGAGTAGTCATCGGCTTTGCTTTGCCAGACGTTCACAACTTCGGGCGCAGCTCTGACAGCAGTTCGCACCAGCCGGTGCTTCCAGGCGTAATTCTTACGTGCAAAGCAATGAGGATAATCCTCAAGTTACGGACCCAGTCCATGTAATTGCTACCATCATCTTTCAACTTTGCTTTCTCAAGGAACGCATTAAAATTCAACGGAACAACAAAGACGATCCATCTATCTACAAGAAACATAGACAAGCAAAAATACTATCGTACTAAGTTCATGATAAATTTAAGTTTAATTAATCATATTAAAACCTCCCACTTAGGACGAGACATCTCTCTAGTTATCCAAGTGATTACGTGATCCAAATCAACTAAACCATGTCCGATCATCACGTGAGATGGAGTAGTTTGAATGGTGAACATCACTATGTTGATCATATCTACTATATGATTCACGCTCGACCTTTCGGTCTCCGTGTTAGAGGCCATATACATTATATGCTAGGCTCGTCAAGTTTAACTCGAGTATTCCGCGTGTGCAACTGTTTTGCACCCGTTGTAGATGGACGTAGAACTTATCACACCCGATCATCACGTGGTGTCCGGGTACTACGAACTTTGGCAACGGTGCATACTCGAGGAGAACACTTCTTGATAATTTTAGTGAGAGATCATCTTATAATGCTACCGTCAATCAAAGCAAGATAAGATGCATAAAGGATAAACATCACATGCAATCAATATAAGTGATATGATATGGCCATCATCATCTTGTTCTTGTGATCTCCATCTCCGAAGCACCGCCGTGATCACCATCGCCACCGGTAGCGACACCTTGATCTCCATCGTAGCATCGTTGTCGTCTCGCCAACTGTTGCTTCTCGACTATCGCTACCGTTTAGTGATAAAGTAAAGCAATTACATGGCCTTTGCATTTCATACAATAAGCGACAACCATATGGCTCACTGCCGATTCTTGATAACTCGGTTACAAAACATGATCATCTCATACAATAAAATATAGCATCACGTCTTGACCATATCACATCACAACATGCCCCTGCAAAAACAAGTTAGACGTCCTCTACTTTGTTATTGCAAGTTTTACGTGGCTGCTACGGGCTGAGCAAGAACCGTTCTTACCTACGCATCAAAACCACAACGATACTTTCACAAATAGACTCCGTTTAACCTTCTCAAGGACGGGCGTATGCCACACTCAGTTCAACTAAAGTGAGAGAGACAGACACCCGCCAACACCTTTAAGCACGAGTGCTCGTAGCAGTGAAACCAGTCTCGCGTAAGCGTCTGGCGTAATGTCGGTCCGGGCCGCTTCATCTCACAATACCGCTGAACCAAAGTATGACATGCTTTGGTAGGCGTGATGACTTGTATCGCCCACAACTCACTTGTGTTCTACTCGTGCATATGACATCAACGCATAAAACCTGGCTCGGATGCCACCGTTGGGGAACGTAGTAATTTCAAAATTTTCCTCACGCACACAGGACCATGGTGATGGCATAGCAACGAGGGGAGAGTATTGTCTACGTACCCTCGTGAGACCAAAGCGGAAGCGATCACAACGTAGAGGAAGTAGTCGACGTTCTCCTCGCGATCCAGCCAATCCCAAGCGCCCGTTACTCCGGCGCCTCCGAATCGATCACAACGTAGAGGAAGTAGTCGACGTTCTCCTCGCGATCCAGCCGATCCTGGTAGCCGTTACTCGGCGCCTCGAGTTCTTGGCACACGTTCAGCTCGATGGCGCTCCTCGGGCTCCGATCCAAAGAAAGCTCGGGGAGAGGGAGTTCCACAAGACGACGGCGTGGTGACGATCTTGATGTTCTACCGACGCAGGGCTTCGCCTAAGCACTGCTATGATATGACCGAGGTGGAATATGGTGGAGGGGGGCACCGCACACGGCTAAGGAACGATCTCAAGGATCAACTTGTGTGTACTAGGGTGCCCCCCTACCCCCGTATATAAAGGAGGGAGGGAGGAGGTGGCCGGCCTCAAGGGGGGCGCGCCATAGGGAGGGGGAAACCTACTCCAAGTAGGTTTCCCTCTCTTTTCCTTATCTTATTTGGAGGGGAAGGAAGGAGTACTAGTATTAGGAAGTAGTACTAGTAGTAGGAATAGGAAGAGGGGAAGGAGAAAGGAAAGGGGGGCCCCTTCCCCAATTCGGATTGGGCTTGGGGGCGCGCCTCCCTTGCTCCTTCTCCCTTCCTCCTACATGGGCCCAATAAGGCCCATATACCTCCCGGGGTTCCGTAACCTCCGAGCTCCAAACTTCTCCGAACCTTTCCGTGTCCAAATATATCCGTCCAATATATTAATCTTTATGTCTCGACCATTTCGAGACTCCTCGTCATGTCCGTGATCATATCCGGACTCAACAACCTTCGGTACATCAAAATACATAAACTCATAATATAACCGCCATCGAAACCTTAAGCGTGCGGACCCTACGGTTCGAGAATAATGTAGACATGACCGAGACACATCTCCGGTCAATAACCAATAGCGGGACCTGGATGCCCATATTGGTTCCTACATTTTCTACGAAGATCTTTATCGGTCAGACCGCATAACAACATACGTTGTTCCCTTTGTCATCGGTATGTTACTTACCCGAGATTCGATCGTCGGTATCCAATACCTAGTTCAATCTAGATTCTTTGGTAAGTCTCTTTACTCGTTCCGTAATACATCATCTCACAACTAACTCATTAGTTGTAATGCTTGCAAGGCTTATGTGATGTGTATTACCGAGAAGGCCCAGAGATACCTCTCCGACAATCGGAGTGACAAAACCTAATCTCGAAATACGCCAACCCAACAAGTACCTTTGGAGACACCTGTAGTACTCCTTTATAATCACCCAGTTACGTTGTGACGTTTGGTAGTACCCAGAGTGTTCCTCCGGTAAACGGGAGTTGCATAATCTCATAGTTATAGGAACATGTATAAGTCATGAAGAAAGCAATAGCAATATACTAAAAGATCAAGTGCTAAGCTAACGGAATGGGTCATGTCAATCACATCATTCTTCTAATGAGGTGATCCCATTAATCAAATGACAACACATGTCTATGGTTAGGAAACATAACCATCTTTGATTAATGAGCTAGTCTAGTAGAGGCTTACTAGTGACTATCTGTTTGTCTATGTATTCACACATGTATTATGTTTCCGGTTAATACAATTCTAGCATGAATAATAAACATTTATCATGATATAAGGAAATAAATAATAACTTTATTATTGCCTCTAGGGCATATTTCCTTCACCACCATCATATCTGACCGAGATTCAGATCTGATTGGTGTCAGGATACCTCAGACTCAGGATGTCTGAGAAGAAAGGTACAACACAAATTGACAGAATGACATTGTAAGATTCTCGGGAATGAACTATGGAAGCGAGTTCCGAAACAAGAGTTCATCAGTAAACCAAGGAGAGGATGAGGAGGTGGCTGATGGACTCAGGGATGGACTTCCACAATTATGTGAACAAGGAGATAGCATTTGTCAGATCAAATGATATAGTGAGATATGCTCGAGGAAAACATACCCAATTAAACATCAGTTGAAAGGTGCAGCCGAAATATGGGCTTATGTAGCATGACTGATGTTAGAATGGTGATTCGATAACCAATGGTCCAAGAATGAAATGTCGACCATTAACTTCAAAGCAATAGGGTTTCTATAAGGAAAGAATCCAAACAACACCGTTCACTTGTTGGAATCAACACGGGGACCAAGAAAGAATGGTGATGGTGAGAAGTATCACTATACCAAGAATTCTTAAGAGGTGGAGCAGTCCTCACGACATACTTGATATTAAAAGATGGTAATACCCCAAGATAAAGAAGAACAAATGCTGGATAGCAGGGATCTCAAGGTATAACACAAAACACGAACAAGTTTGTGTTGAACGGAAGGCAATAAAGTGGTCAATGATAACACAAATCATCGGGGGCAAGGATGGTATTTCTCATCATGAATTCAATTGCTACCCTGGAAGAGCTCAGAATGCTGATGATGATCATGACACATTTGTCGAGATATTCCATGAAGATGTAATCGATCGGCGATGACATCAAGTCAAAGGAATGATGAAGTGAAAGATTATTGGAACCCTGGGTATGACGCAAACTCAAAATCAAGTTTGTTGTTCTAGGAGAAATGATATGACGAGGAAGATCGACGTAAGATTAGCTCACCGTCGAAGGTTGTGCTCCGTGATTAAGGACCAGGTAGCACAATTAAAATCAACACGATAATTATGTAGCCGAGTAGGCTAGGAATGGCGTGATCGAGTTCAAACTCGTAAGTAATGAAGGTTACCAAGAGTTGTTGAATCGCAGTGCATACTTGATTCAGTTGTCGGTGTCCTTGAGGGGTTCTAACAACTCAGAACCCGTTGGAAAAATGGAGTCGGCAAGAATATTAGTTGATGAAAAACTCATAAGAAGTTATGTTGCTCTTGATAATCTCGAGATACCAGGGGGTAATACTCGACGACTGATCAAAGTAGAGGTTGGACTGGGGTATTGCTCCGTAGAAGACGAGTGCTTAAACTTGTCCGTGAAATGGGATCAAAGAAGAACAATCATGGTCAAAACCACGATTGCAAAGTACCAAAACAAAGTACAAGATGATTTTAAAACAAGGGAACAATTATTATTACAAGAAGCTTTCGTGATAAGTTCCACATCGGGTCCATGGGCATGAACACAAAGTTCAAGGTCAAATCCCACTTCTCCAATGCATGACCATTCATTCACTGCTCTATTAAAATGAGTTGAGTGTGGAAACCTACCTAGTGAATTACCAGAGGAGTATGACCCGTGCAAACTTTTGGGTTCACACAGATTAAGGAAGGCATAGGTTCAACCCATCGGGGCATCGTGGAAACATATACCACAAGCTTCAATAGTAAATATCACCAGCTCGAAAGCAGAGCATGGTTGGCCAAATCAGAGAATAGGATTTACCAACGGCATTAAGTATCAGGGAAAGAACTTCCAAAGTGATTGAATATGAAGGACGCTATCGGATAAAATCCAACAAAGGATCCAGTGGACCTCAAAGGATCTGATGTGAGCATCGGTACTCAACCAGAGGAAGAAACAATGCAAGGAGATTGGACTATAGAAACAACTGACTAATTCAAAGCTCAAATGCAAAAGAATTATGATTTCCAATCAAGGGATCAGAAGCAAACACTCTGATTAAGGATGGATAAGTTGCGTAGGCTTAGGGGTACAATCGATGGCAATCTGATTGGTCGAGAACCAGCTCATGTTTAAAATGATGTCTGAGCCGGAATGATAAATCCTGAGGATTACAAGCATCCGAACATATCGAATCAATAGACTCTAAATGATAATGACAAAGGATGCCAATAAGATTACCAGACTTATTGGATTAATCATAATGCTAGCAAGCAAGAATTTCAAGAGCATTAGGCTGTTGAGGATTTTCAGAAGAACGAACGGTATTGCGAAGACTTTTGTGAAGTACCTGAATCAACTGGGGATGAACGGATACTCGGTAAGTGCGAGAATTATCCGTAGGGGTATTCAGGTGACAAAGAACAGCAAGCACTACAAAAAAAGACACATCCATGACATTTTGGGCCGAACGAAATTTTTTTCTGTCATACATATGACACTTCTATGACGATAATTGTGACAAAACCCGGTATCATCATAGATGTGGTGGGCTCCTACTTCTATGACAAAAAATCATGACAGAAAATGGGCTTTTTGTCATGGGCGGGCCGAAGACGCAGCTGCATGACATTCTTTGGGCCCTTCATGACGGAAAAAACCATGGTAGAAGCGAGGGCGAGGAAAATTTCGGGGAGTTCCCGGTTACGATGGGAGGTCAGGGGCCGAGCGATGCGCATTTCTATCATACACGTACGCGTGTGTGTGCGAGGCGTTGGCTCTAACTGAACCCGAGCGAGGCGTTGGGCTCTAACTGAACCCGGCGACAGACCGCAGTTACGCGTTCTCGAACCCAAGCGATCGATCGATGGTCGTTAATCGAACCCGATCGAGCGATTCTTCGCCATCGCTACTAATCAAGCCGATCGATGCTGCCTCTGCAGGATGAACAATGAGCGTTGCGAGGGGTTTGGATGAGCGATGGAGCGGTGGCGTTGCCTCTGGATGAACAGGACCCCGTGGTGTGGAGGGCTGGATGAACAGTAGACGGTGGAGGGGTGGTTGAACAGTAGCCGGTGGAGTAGCGCGCGGTGGAGGCTGGATGAACAAGAGCCCGTGGATGAACAGTCGCAGGTGGAGGCTGGAGGAGGTCTATGGTGGATGAGCGATGGCAGTGGAGGCTGGAGGAGGTCGACGGTGGAGATGAACAATATCCCGTGGAGTCCCGCTTTGCGGTACGCCACACCCCTCCCGATGAACAGGACCCCCGTTTCGACCGCAGGAGGTCCGTTTCATCCGTTTTGTGGTACGCCGCACCCCTCCTGATCAACAGGACCCCCGTTTCGACCGTAGGAGGTCTGTTTCGTCCGTTTTGCGGTACGCCACACCCCTCCCGATCAACAGGACCATGTTTCGACCGTAGGAGGTCCGTCTCCTCCGTTTTGCGGTACGCCACACCCCTCCCGATCAACAGGACCTCCGTTTCGACCGTAGGAGGTCCGTTTCCTCCGCTTTCGTCGCCACACCCTCCCGATCAACAGACCCCGTTTGAGCGTGGCGGTCGAACACAAGGTTGTTTCCTCCGCTTCTGCGGATGCGCCATGCCTCGCTTCCATCGCTGTTCCGTCCAAGCCGGTTGGCTCCCACGCGTTCCGTTGCCTCCCGATGAACACGACGCATTCCGTTGCCTCCCCATGAACACGACGCATTCCGTTGCCTTCCCATGAACACGACGACGACGCCGTTTCTCCATTCCGACCCAGCCATGTACACGAGCCCTTGCCGTACGTATGCGCGAGTAGGCGTTCGAGACCCCGCCCGTATGTACACATATGTGGCCGTATTTTCTTTCTTGCACCCTGGGCGATGTACGTACGTGTACATGCTACGTGCGCGCCTCTACTACGACACGTGCGCGCCTCTACATCCACCAGTATATATGTACGTACACGTTCGCGACCAGAATGACAACACTACGTATGCTTCGACCAGGTGGGTCCCGACTGTCAGGCACTTCCTTGCGTGCGAAGATGTCATTTGGTGGGTCCCGATGGTCGGGGGCGAATCGTTTTTTGCCCGGCCGCACTTCCTTGCGTGCGAAGATGTAGCTGGTGGGTCCCGGCGATCGGGAAAGCGTTTTTTCGTGAAATACGGTGGCCCGTCCGGTGGGTCCCATTGTCGGTGGAGGAATAATTATTTTGCGGCGTAATAAGGAGGCACTTCCTTGCTGCGGTCGTGGACCCGGTATCGGCCTCTCCACGTACAGCCAGCGTCCGATGGAAGCCGTTCCTTGACCACGTTGACCACGCCAAGACCGAGAGCACCGGTCACGGTGGACGACGGCGAGACCTAGGAAGGGGACGATGGGGAGCCGGGAAGACGCGGCAGCGAAGCCCGCGGAGAGGAGTACGAGGGTTCACCGTTCGGCTGCGGTGTGAGGCTGCTTGTCGGCTGCGAACTGGCAGCGATGGGGAATAGTAGGGCGGTGAGGCCTCAAGGCAGCACATCCGCCACGGGAGGCGAGGAACATGCGGCACGGCCGGTCTTTGCTTTGGGCTGGAGCAAGAAGACCAGAGGTTGAAAAGCACTACGGCCGTTGGATGGACATCGTACGGTCACTGGAGCTAGAATCATTTATATTGACTAAGTTGACAAAGCCCTCCGCTCCAGTCAACTTGGTAGGCCCACAAGTCAGCCTCCCACTATGCTGGGTTCCAGCTGGTAGGGGGTGTATTCATTTTTTTGTGCGTAATAAGGAGGCACTTCCTTGCGTGCGAAGATAGCCGTGGAGTGCGACACATCGTGAGGGCATGTTTTTTCACGAAATCTGAAGGCCCTTCCGTGGGTCCTAGATGTCAAGTGGAGGAATCATTATTTTGCGGCGTAATAAGGAGGCATTTCCTTGTGTGCGGCCGTGGACCCGGTATCAGCCTCTCCACGCACAGTCTACTTCCGATGGTGTCGTTCGTTGACCACGTTGACCACGCTGCACCGAGTGCATCCAAGGTGGTGGACGACGGCGAGGCCCCGGACAACAACGAGCCGGAGATGGGAAGACGCGGGAGTAGAGTCGCAGACGGAGAGGTGTACGAGGGTTAACTGGTTCTAGTGCGGTGTGGTTCGGCAGTCGGTGGAGAAGAACAGAGGTGTGGAGGGTTGAGGATGGCACAGCCAGCGGTGGAGTAGCGCTTCATAGTGAAGCGTGCTAAGCAGAGCTAGCTAGCAGGAGGCGGGAGGTGGTCCCGGCGCTGGAGGAAGAAGACGAGAGATTGAAGATGGATGCCGGTCGTTGGATGTAAATCCAACGGCTAACATGTCAGAATCATTTGTTGACTAAATTGACAACGACTTGCGTTGGATTCGACCTATTGGCCCATATTTCAGCCTCCAAAAATGTGGCACGTATTCAACCCATTTTTTCAGAATTTACAGTCTTTTTTTTGCGCGGTAGAATTTACAGTCAATTTGATCTTTTTTTTTGAATTACATTAACTGGGCTGGGTGAACAAATTATGTAGCGTCCATGCGGCCCATTTATTTTATTTCCTAAAAAATTACAGGCCATTTGCATTTTCTCAAAATACACGATTTTGCTGGGCTGATTCTAATTATAATGTTGGGTTGGGCCAGCAATGTTATCAAAAAATAAAAAGGGGCTGAGCGTTTTGTTATAAATATATTTAAATAATAAGTGATATTATTACATTCATCCTTTTCCTGTTAGTTTGTAAGACGTGGTGATTTCTATTAATGGAAATCGGAGGGGAAACTCTCTTTTATCAAAAAAAAATTACATTCGTCCTTAAATCTTACCAAGCTTTTGTACACAATCATTAGGATTTTCGTGCCAAAACAATCCAGAATTTTATTGTTAAGAAATTACTTTTATAAGTTAATAAGATGTGGGATATTGTTTTCTTACATATGTAAGTATCTGTTAAATATATGATGACAATAAAAATAATATATAATAACATATAAAATAATTTAAATATATATAATATAGTTATAAGGGAAACATAAGTTGGACCTAGCGTTCCTATTCTTATATAGAAAAATAGAACAGACCTCTGCGTTTTCTTCAAAAAAAATACATAAATTAGGCTGCCGATATTAAGGAAAAATAAAATCTCGGATGCGAGGTCCATAGGCCGGTCGATACATGACGGCCCTCAAGAAAATACAAACAGTCCTATGGACCTCCCATCCGAGGTCGTGGGTTGCGCATGTCAAAAATGAAAGCCTAGACGGGGCAGCCCAAAACCACGTCCAACACTTGCTAAAACTTCGTCCCTTGTTTTCTCTGTGTTTCGCACACTCGGCATTGTGTGGGCATTTTGTAGGATCAAAAGTATGTCTAGAGGGGGGTGATTACACTACTTGACCAGATAAAAACTTATCCTTTTCCCAATTTTAGTCTTTGGCAAGCTAACTTAGCACAAGTCAAGCAATCTTAACACAATTCAAGCAAGCATGCAAAGAGTATATGAGCAGCGGAAAGTAAAGCATGCAACTTGCAAGAATGTAAAGGGAAGGGTTTGGAGGATTCAAACGCAATTGGAGACACGGATGTTTTTGTCGTGGTTCCGATAGGTGGTGCTATCGTACATCCACGTTGATGGAGACTCCAACCCACGAAGGGTAGCAGTTCTTGTGAGTCCACGGAGGGCTCCACCCACGAAGGGTCCACGAAGAAGCAACCTTGTCTATCCCACCATGGCCGTCGCCCACGAAGGACTTGCCTCACTAGCGGTAGATCTTCACGAAGTAGACGATCTCCTTGCCCTTACAAACTCCTTGGTTCAACTCCACAATCTTGTCGGAGGCTCCCAAGTGACACCTAGCCAATCTAGGAGACACCACTCTCCAAGAAGTAACAAATGGTGTGTTGATGATGAACTACTTGCTCTTGTGCTTCAAATGATAGTCTCCCCAACACTCAACTCTCTCTCACGGGATTTTGATTTGGTGGAAAGAAGATTTGAGTGGAAAGCAACTTGGGGAAGGCTAGAGATCAAGATTCATATGGTAGGAATGGAATATCTTGGCCTCAACACATGAGTAGGTGGTTCTCTCTCAGAAAATGTGTATTGGAAGTGTAGGTTCGTTCTGATGGCTCTCTCCACGAATGAAGAGGAGGTGGAGGGGTATATATAGCCTCCACACAAAATCTAACCGTTACACACAACTTGCCAAACTCGGTGGGACCGAATTGATAAACTTGGTCAAACCGATTCAGCAAATCTAATGATCGTTAGGATTTTTGGTGGGACCGACATGCAACTCGGTAGGACCGATATGGTTGGGGTTAGGGGATAACGTAATCTCGGTGAGACCGATTACACAAACTCGGTGAGACTGATTTTGGTAATAAGCTAACCAGAGAGTTGGTCAGGTAAACTCGATGGGACCGATTCGCTCATTTCGGTGGGACCGGAATGTTACAAAAGGGAAACAGAGAGTTTACATTGCAATCTCAGTGGGACCGATCGCTCATCTTGGTGGTACCGAAACGTTACAAAGGGAAACAGAGAGATTACAATCCCATCTCGGTGAGACCGAGATCCCTATCGGTGAGACCAATTTGCCTAGGGTTGTGGCAGTGGCTATGACATCTGAACTCGGTGGCGCCGGATAGAAAGAATCAGTGGGGCCGAGTTTGACTTTTGGTTTAGGTCATATGTGGATGTGGGAAAGTAGTTGAGGGTTTTGGAGCATATCACTAAGCACTGTGAAGCAAGAACCTCATTAAGCAACACCTCATCCCTCCTTGATAGTATTGGCTTTTCCTATAGACTCAATGTGATCTTGGATCACTAAAATATAAAATGTAGAGTCTTGAGCTTTGAGCTTGAGCCAATCCTTTTATCCTTAGTATTTTGAGGGGTCCACTTTTCTCATCCATGCCATGCCATTCATTGAGCTTTTCCTGAAATATTTATCTTGGAATAATGTTAGCTCAATGAGCTATATGTTGTTAGGAATTACCAAAACCACCTAGGGATAGTTGCACTTTCAATCTCCCCCTTTTTGGTAATTGATGACAACATATAGATCAAAGCTTCGACAATTGATAATAAGAGTGAAAAACATTGTCGCTTTGAGAAGTATGTGATAAGCAAGAGCTCCCCCTAAATTTGTGCATAGTTTAAGGTTTGCTTTGGACTGCAAATGCACAAAGAGTTAGGCTCATGGGTTACTCTTCCATGTCACATACATCTTGGTGGAGTGCTCAAAATGATAACAGTAGAATACATGCACTCATCACCAAGCAAAGTGAATGATCATATAGAGATAAAAGGATAATGTCATCCAACAAGCATTAATGTAGCATATGATGAAACACATGATCATCCAAGTATCACACGGATAGAAGGTATCTCAATCAAGCAAATAAAGTTCAACCACCAAAGCAAGAGAGAATAAAAAACAATGCTCTCTCTCGAAGCCTATGATCTATACATTTTTCTCCCCCTTTGGCAACAAGTTACCAAAAAGTTCATAGAAAATGCATAGCACTAAATCGTTTCTCAGGCTTGGTCTTCAGGTGGTGGTGTAGATAGAACTCCAAGGACGAAGGCATCAGTTGATGTAGATGGAGCTGGTGGAGTGGGTCTTTGGGTAGTGGCATGAAGGCATGGTAGTGCAGATGAAGTGGCTCGTGTCCGCATCACTAGCACCGCAGTGACCTCTGAGCTCTAGGCACTCTGGCAAATGCCTCGATGGTTGTCTTGCCCTTCCTCTCGCATATCATCCTGGAGTTGCTCAACAACAAACTGGATCTCGCCATTACCTTCACATCCAAGTCATAGAACTTCGCTCCATGATCCTCTCCAGACTCTCCTGGTTTCAAGTCGTGGTGGCTATCCCTTCTCAATCCTCGAGTGGATGCAATCAAGTAGCCAAGCTGATCCTGTTTGCTCTTCAAGAAGTACCGAGATGCCTCTTCCATTGTTGGCATCTTGGCAGCCTTCTCGATCCTTGCCTTCTCCTTCTTAGCTTGTGCTTGCACGTAAGATGGTTCATCTTCATCCATAACCACTTGGTTGTCCTCAAAATCTAGATAGATAGGCATATGATCCTTGTCCAACAAGTATGTGCAGTGCCCATTTTGGAGTTAATCGGCTCCACGGATCTGTGGGGCATACCCACAACTTCTCTTTTGGTCAAGAATGTCCTCTTGATAGTTTCAACTATAAGACTCATGACCTTGAACTTTTGTGGCACATCAAATAAGTGTAGCAGATTTATTGCATGACCTCTGATCATGTTGTGATCACTTGACTTGGGCAAGAGAGTGTGCCTGAGGATCCAGTTGATGGTTGGCAGTCCTGACAGAAGGTAATGTACTGATCCAAACTTGTGTTTTTCAATAGCAGCATCTGGGATCTCCTTGTACATATGTGCCATAGAGTTGTGATCCATCTTCTTCTTGGCATAGACATCCAAGTCATCCTCTTTCTCCTTAGGTGCATTGATCAGATTAGCCCATTCTTCAATTGATGATTGGTACCTAGTACCTTCGGACATCCATACTATCCTCGCCATCTGGATAGAAGTGTGTTGTGGAGTAGAATTGCATTATTAGCTCATCATTCCACTTTGTGAGCTTCTGCCCAACAAAGTCTGCCACTCCACAAGCACTGAAGATGTCATACACACCAGGATAGTGTTCTTCATTCTCCTTGATGTACTCCCAGTTGACCCATCTCATGTCACACACTATTGGCTTCTTGTCCAGCATCACTGTCTCATAGAAATCCTACTGTTCCTTTGTGTGGAACCTATAGTCTACAACAGTTCTCCTTCTGGTGGCATATGGATCTGACTCTCTCCATAGCCTCAATCCTGAGTCCTTCCTGATCTTCATGTTCTTAGCTACTGGATGAGCATCATTATGATCTGGAATTTTAGGCTTCAATTTTCTCAAGACATGTGATTCATCATCTTCTTCTTGACCTTGATTTGAGCCTTTGGGGCCTTGTTCTTCTCGGCAATTGGGATGTTCCTGGTACTCCTCTTGGGTGCAGTCTTGGGCTTGGAGACAGCCTTGGGTGCTTCTTTGGGCTTTGATGAAGCAGCCCACGACCGATGGCATCACCCATAAGCTTCGAGCTTTAGGTGCCGTGCAACAACCTCTTCCTCTTCCTCTTCCATCATGGAAGGCTTTCCAACAACCACAGCCATGGTCTTCTTGACCCTTTCCTTCCTCTTCTTCCCTTCTGCAGCAGCCTCTTTGGGTTCAGCTTCCAAAGATGCTTGAGTGGAGGATCTGACTTTAGACATGGGAATCCTTTTGGCAGGTGCTTTGGTCTTCATACTGTGCTTAGTGGCAGCAGCTGTGCCATACTCCTTCTTGAGCACCTTCTTCTTGGAAATGGCCTCATCCTCAACAGCCACATAGTTTTCATCCTCAGAATCTGAAGTTCTCTTCTTTCTGGTCCTCGTGGCTGCCTTGGGTAAGTTGCTGGGTGTGCTCCTGCTACCTCATCATAGCTGCTAGAGGGACTGGTGCCCTCACTCATGTGAACCTGCTCCTCTGACTTGTTCTGACTGTCACTTTGATCAGACATACCGCAAACACCGACAATGCACTCGTGAGTAGATATAGATGAGATAGAGTGGATGAGCATCACAAAATACAGAGGTTTTTGCAGAAGAATGAGTCAAAAACTTAGTTTTAGTTTTCCACAGAAAGCATTTCGGATCTACCGTTGTAAACTCGGTGATACCGAAGCAGCTTTTGGAACCTAAACTAGTGAACTCGGTCAGACCGAATCACAGTTCGGTGGCACCAAGACTGCTAGGGTTTCACAAAGTCCTGAACTCGGTCACACCGATTTGCAATTCTCGGTCGGACCGAGAATTACATGTGCAATGGCCTTAGCCGAATCGCTGGTACCGAGTTCTACAACTCGGTTGGTCCGAGATGGTTTCGACGGAAACCTAACCCTAAATTTTCAATTCATCTCTAATCTACGGAGTGTTATGACTAGATAAGATAGTTTCACTCGTGGCAAGATTCATGGCGAACACAATGTGCTAGGAATCAGATAGGGATAGCACAGTGATCGAGTTCATACCCTAGTTCAGCGATGAACTCGCTACAGCGGCAACGGTGGGGATGATTCTCGTTGACGGCGGTGGAGACCAGTGGCAGGAGGCAGCTGGCAACAAGGAGGACGATCCGGAGACCCTGGAGGCAGAGCGGGCTGAGCACGGGCGAAAGAGTTCGGAGAAAATTTCCAAATTTTTGCCCGTGGGTATATATAGCCCGACCCTGTCGGTGTGACTGAGTGGAACAACTCGGTGGCACCGAGATGCATAATCGCAAATAAGCGATTCTGACAACTCAGTGTGACCAAAAAGTTCAAATTGGTTGCACCGAGATTGAAAACCTAGATCGACTTAGCGATCTCGGTATGACCGAAATGGAAGAATCGGTCAGACCGAAACGCACAAAGAAGTTTTGGAACTTTAAGTCTATGACGAATCGGGACTCGGGTGCTCCTCACACAGAGTGGTTCGAATCGACTTGATCAAATTTTGTGATGCAAAGATGAATAGAGTTTGAGAAGAGAAGAGCATAGATAGCTAGAGAAGGTTCTTAGGCATTCTTGTCCATCCACTTGGCAAAAGAAAAAGAAACCAATCAATCAAAACAACAAGTGGATGTCCTCGAATGAGTAAAATATGTAACCAACATGTCACACAATAAAATGGCAAATGAAATATGTGGCAAAGCATGCACAACCAATTCTAGCATCTATCAAGCAATTGGCGATGACTAGGTCATCTATATATGAGTATATTGACTTAGGAGTCAAATGAGAACATTTGATCATAGGTCATACTCATCGTTTAAGCACAAGTGGGTTTACCACTTTTACATAATGCATTGATGTGTTCACACCATTAGAGTTGCTTTAGCTCAATTCTTAGAGTAAAGCTCCCCTAGATGTGAGATCCCCCCTTAGAGGGATGAATTAACCTTGGGTTTTGTCAATGATGACTTCATGTAGGTGTTGAAGATGTGGATGCTCAATGTTGATGTAGATCATTTGGAGCAATCCTTTGGAGTGAGTTGCACTTTCAATACCTACACGGGTTAGTCCCACAAGGAACAAACAAGGATATCCATAGACATAGAGTGATGCACACACAAGATGATGTCTATGAAAGAATTAGGTTACCTTGTCCCTTGTTTTACCAACAGGAGGGTTTGTGACTCCTTGAACTAGTGCAAGATGTGGAAGTTGATTGCACTAGTTATTGCCAAAATGATATGAGTGAAATATGTTGGTGGAGTCACCCTCAAGAACTCTCTAGTTCATCTTCTTCGGGATCCACATCATCTTGATGGGAATCCTTGGAGTTGTAGTCGTACTTGACGAAGTAGAACTTGACGTAGTCTTGGGAACCCACTTGACCAAGGCCTTTGGAGCTTCTTCAAATGCATCAATCTCTTCTTGAAGCTTGTCCTTGCCTTTTTGCTTGTGGTCTTGTGGTGGAAGATCATCTTGGGCTTGTATCCCCTTGAAGGAAGTAGGATCATACTTCTCTTGTTGAGGAACAAACTTCGTCTTTGGGTATTGATCTTCTTCCCACTCAACTCCATTTGCATTGAACTTTCGTTCAAAACCAACACCTTGATTCTTCCGGTGCCTTCCTTGCTTATGCATACAATTTCCTCAAATTGCTTACTCCCTGTAAGGCTCTTGTAAACACCTTTCTCTATAATTCCCTTCAATAAGCTATTTTCTTGCTCAAGTGTAACTTGGCTAAGAGAATCATTAGTGGAATCAAGAGAACTACTAGAAGCAACAACATTGGATTTAGCATGATTATTGTTACTACTAGAGGAAGAATCCTTCTTGTTCTTGTTACTAGACTTGACTTGAGGCATGTAAGTAGATAAGAGTAAACGCTTGGCAATGTAAGAATAACTTTTCTTACGAAGATCATCATTGATTGCCTTTAAGAACTCATGCTCTCTTGCTCAAGGTTGAGCTTTTCAAAGCGTAACTTCTCATGAGTCCTTAAAAGTTCTCGATGATCTTCTAAGATAGTTTCATGAGCTAACTTAAGAGTGTTTAGTTCTTTAGTTAGAAGCTCAATCTTCTCCTTATCATTGTCATTCGCTTTATCTTGATTAGCATGATTAATTGACGTTTCATCATAGTATTCATCAAGAGAGTTGTCAACAAGTAAATCATCATCACCTAACAAGTCATCTTCATCACTATTGAAATCAACATACTGGGTGTGTTACCTTTGGACCTTTGGCCATGAAGCATCTTCCAGTTCCTTCATTTGGTGAATCAAATATGTCATAGGAGTTGGTTGACACAAGTGCTAGACCGGCAACACCTTCATCTTGAGTATATTCGGAGTCGGAGTGATAGCTTCTCTCGGAGTGATTGTCGGAGTCGGAGCCGGATACCCATTCACCAACATGAGCTTGATATCTTTGTTTTGTGTAGCTCCTTGATGACTTGTCCTTACTTTCCGAATCCTTGCTTCTCTGGGATGTTCTTCGTTCATAACGATCATCTCTACTCCTTCTCTCTCTTGGTGGTGATTCTTCTCTTCTACTTCTCCTTTTAGGCGATTCTTCTCTTCTTTTGTAGGGTGCCGTACACTCATTGGAATAGTGTCCGGGTCTTCCACAATTGCAGCAATTACGCTCTCAACTAGAAGATCTTTTGTCATTGTAGGACCTTGACTTGGAGCTTCTCTCTTTGCTTCTACTCTTGTAGAATTTGTTGAAGTTCTTCACCATTAAGCTCAATTCTTCATTGAAGCAACTCGCTTGATGATGTGGGGGCTTCACATGAGGCTCTGTAAGCACCACTTGATTTATTGTGAGGTTCCTCCTTATCCTTGAGTGACATCTCATGAGCAAGAATTCTTCCAATGATTTCCGTTGGCTTGAGATCTTTGTAATTGGGCATCATTTGGATCAATGTGCACACGGTATCATATTTTCCATCCAAGGCTCTTAGGATCTTCTTGATGACGAATTTGTCGGTCATCTCTTCACTTCCTAAGCCCGCGATCTCATTTGTGATAAGAGCAAGTCTAGAGTACATTTCTGCGACACCTTCACCATCCTTCATTTTGAACTTGTCAAGTTGATTTTGAAGCACATCCAACTTGGATTCCTTGACGGAGTCGGTACCTTCATGCATATCAATCAAAGTATCCCAAATTTCCTTTGCATTCTCAAGACGACTGATTTTGTTGAATTCTTCGGGGCACAATCTGTTGAAGAGGATATCACAAGCTTGAGCGTTGTATTGCAGCATCTTCAACTCTTCCGCGGTAGCTTCACGGTTCAGTTCTCTCCCATCAAAGAATTCACCTTGCAAGCCAATACACACAATAGCCCAAACGGCGGGGTTATGTCCAAGAATATGCATTTTCATCTTATGCTTCCAACTAGCAAAATTTGTACCATCAAAGTAAGGACCTCTACGGTGATAATTTCCCTCGCTAGACGCCATACTCTCCTAGGTTGTGAAACCAAGGCTATGGCTACCAAAAGTTATGGAAATCAAAGCAAATGGAGACCAAAGCTCTGATACCACTTGTAGGATCGAAAGTATGTCTAGAGGGGGGGTGATTAGACTACTTGACCAAATAAAAACTTATCATTTTCCCAATTTTAGTCTTTGGAAGATTTTAGCTAACTTAGCACAAGTCAAGCAATCTTAACACAATTCAAGCAAGCATGCAAAGAGTATATGAGCAGCGGAAAGTAAAGCATGCAACTTGCAAGAATGTAACGGGAAGGGTTTGGAGGATTCAAACGCAATTGGAGACACGGATGTTTTTGTCGTGGTTCCGATAGGTGGTGCTATCGTACATCCACGTTGATGGAGACTTCAACCCACGAAGGGTAACGGTTCTGCCGAGTCCACGGAGGGCTCCACCCACGAAGGGTCCACGAAGAAGCAACCTTGTCTATCCCACCATGGCCGCCGCCCACGAAGGACTCGCCTCACTAGCGGTAGATCTTCACGGGTAGGCGATCTCCTCGCCTTACAAACTCCTTGGTTCAACTCCACAATCTTGTCGGAGGCTCCCAAGTGACACCTAGCCAATCTAGGAGACACCACTCTCAAGAAGTAACAAATGGTGTGTTGATGATGAACTCCTTGCTCTTGTGCTTCAAATGATAGTCTCCCCAACACTCAACTCTCTCTCACAGGATTTGGATTTGGTGGAAAGAAGATTTAAGTGGAAAGCAACTTGGGGAAGGCTAGAGATGAAGATTCATATGGTACGAATGGAATATCTTGGCCTCAACACATGAGTAGGTGGTTCTCTCTCAGAAAATGTGTATTGGAAGTGTAGGTTCGTTCTGATGGCTCTCTCCATGAATGAAGAGGAGGTGGAGGGGTATATATAGCCTCCACACAAAATCTAACCGTTACACATAACTTGCCAAACTCGGTGGGACCGAATTGATAAACTCGGTCAGACCGATTCAAGAAATCTAGTGACCATAGGATTTTCGATTGGGGACCGACATGCAACTCGGTAGGACCGATATGGTTAGGGTTAGGGCATAACGTAATCTCGGTGAGACTGATTACACAAACTCGGTGAGACCAATTTTGGTAATAATCTACCTAGAGAGTTGATAACCCACAAGTATAGGGGATCGCAACAACTTTCGAGGGTAGAGTATTCAACCCAAATTTATTGATTCGACACAAGGGGAGCCAAAGAGTTATCTTGAGTATTAGCAGTTGATTTGTGAATTCAACCACACCAGGATAACTTAGTATATGCAGCAAAGTGTTTAGTAGCAAAAGTGGTATGATAATAAAGGTAACGGTAGCAAAAGTAAAGATAAATGTTTTTGGGTTTTTGTAGTAGTTGTAACAGTAGCAACGGAAAAGTAAGTAAGCGAAGAACAATATATGAAAAGCTCGTAGGCAATGGATCAGTGATGGATAATTATGCCGGATGCGATTCCTCTTGCAATAGCTATAACATAGGGTGATATAGAACTAGCTCCAATTCATCAATGTAATGTAGGCATGTATTCCGTAAATAGTCATACGTGCTTATGGAAAAGAACTTGTATGATGTCTTTTGTCCTACCCTCCCGTGGCAGCGGGGTCCTTACGGAAACTAAGGGATATTAAGGCCTCCTTTTAGTAGAGAACCAGAACAAAGCATTAGCACATAGTGAATACATGAACTCCTCAAACTACGGTCATCACCGAGAAGTATCCCGATTATTGTCACTTGGGGTTGCCGGATCATAACACATAATAGGTGACTATAGACTTGCAAGATAGGATCAAGAACACACATATATTCATGAAAACATAATAGGTTCAGATCTGAAATCATGGCACTCGGGCCCTAGTGACAAGCATTAAGCATAGAAAAGTCATAGCAACATCAATCTCGTAACATAGTGGATACTAGGATCAAACCCTAACAAAACTAACTTGATTACATGGTAAATCTCATCCAACCCATCACCGTCCAGCAAGCCTACGATGGAATTACTCACGCACGGCGGTGAGCATCATGAAATTGGTGATGGAGGATGGTTGATGATGACGACGGCGACGAATCCCCCTCTCCGGAGCCCCGAAAGGACTCCAGATCAGCCCTCCCGAGAGAGATTAGGGCTTGGCGGCGGCTCCGTGTCGTGAAACGCGATGAAACTTTCTCTCTGATTTTTTCTCCCCGAGACGGAATATATGGAGTTGGAGTTGAGGTCGGAGGAGGTCCAGGGGCCCACGAGATAGGGGCGCGCTTTGGGGCGCCTGCCTTGTGGACAGTCAGGCCCTGGTGTATTTCTTTCGCCCAATAATTCTTATAAATTCCAAAAAGTGCCTCCGTGGATTTCCAGGACATTCCGAGAACTTTTCTTTTCTACACATAAAGCAACATCATGGTAGTTCTGCTGAAAACAGCGCCAGTCCGGGTTAGTTTCATTCAAATCATGCAAGTTAGAGTCCAAACAAGGGCAAAAGTGTTTGGAAAAGTAGATACGTTGGGGACGTATCAAGAGTTGGTCAGGTAAACTTGGTGGGACCGATTCGCTCATTTCGGTTGGACCGAAATGTTACAAAAGGAAAACAGAGAGTTTACATTGCAATCTCGGTGGGACCGATCGCTCATCTCGATGGTACCGAAACGTTACGAAGGGAAACAGAGAGATTACAATCCCATCTCGGTGAGACCGAGATCCCTATCGGTGAGACCGATTTTCCTAGGGTTTGTGGCAGTGGCTATGACATCTGAACTCGGTATACTGGATAGAAAGAATCGGTGGGGCCGAAGTTTGACTTTTGGTTTAGGTCATATGTGGATGTGGGAAAGTAGTTGAGGGTTTTGGAGCATATCACTAAGCACTATGAAGCAAGAACCTCATTAAGCAACACCTCATCCCTCCTTGATAGTATTGGCTTTTCCTATAGACTCAATGTGATCTTGGATCACTAAAATATAAAATGTAGAGTCTTGAGCTTTGAGCTTGAGCCAATCCTTTTATCCTTAGTATTTTAGGGGTCCACTTTTCTCATCCATGCCATGCCATTCATTGAGCTTTTCCTGAAATATTTATCTTGGAATAATGTTAGCTCAATGAGCTATATGTTGTTAGGAATTACCAAAACCACCTAGGGATAGTTGCACTTTCACATTTTGACTGTGCATCATATGAAGATGTGCTATGCATGAATGTTGATCAGCATGATGTTAACTGGCTGGTAGTTCCATTTTCGACCATGAATAAAACTTCCAACATGATGTTAACCTTGTTTGAAAAGGCCGTGTTAATATAAATTCTCTGCCTCTAAAAGTTGCAGTTTCTTATCTGGCCCGAACTTGCGATTTCTTATCTGAAACTCAAACTTGCAATTTCTTATCTCAAATCAAACTTGCGCTTCTTCTCCGAGAATCACATTGTCTGCACTTTTATACTCCTATGAAACTACATTTTTAAGTGCTAAAATAGATCTCGAATTCATAAAATACTTCATATGCTCAATACTGCAAATATGAAATTCAAAAGACATTCATATCTGAAAGTACTCTCAAAATACACAACACAAAACACAATTCACAACCTGCAAATACTGACAACCCTAAGCTCCTCCTGACAATTCACAACCTGCAAATACTGACAACCCTAAGCTCCTCCTGACAATTCACAACCTGCCTGACTATTGGGCTGGGGGGGCAGTCCCCTCCTATTCCTCGGCGGCAGACAGCCGCCCCGTGAGACGATGTGAATGGCGAGGGAGATGATGGCGGGGAAGCGTCATGGGGCCAACTGCTTTTCTCCTCTTGCAGTTGGGTTCGGTCGGCGAAGACTCCGCCGGCTCGCTCTGGCAGGACACCCTCACAAACGACACCCTGTAGATGCTCGATCCTTCAATCTCTGGTGGATGCTCCATTTGGGATCAATACTCCCACCACCGCTCCCTCACGATCGGATTCGGTGAATCTGTTTGCTCCATGGCCCAGAGGAGCAGCTCTATGTACTCCGGCGCGACTCCCTCCGGGAGTATCGCCGCCTTTTCTGCTGCAGATATTTGGCCATGGATGTCACCGTCGCCGCTTAGTTGGTCCTTGTTGTCAAACCAAGATCAGTATCTCCAACATCCTAGCGAGCTTCACAGGGTCGCCGTCTGCGATCCTCACGTATCGGTTGTACTCCTCCATCGATCTACTTCTCCACAGCACCTTCACTCGCCGGCGGTGGTTTTTGAATGGAAGAGGAGAGGAGCAGCGCTGGTTTTGGATTAGAACGGGAGAGGAGCGACGCTGGTTTTGGACTGGAACAGAGAGGAGGGGCGGTGGTTTTGAAATGGAAGAGGAGAGGAGCGGCACTGGATTTAGATTGGAACAGGAGAGGAGCGGCGGTGGTTTAAGAAGATAAGAGCGGAAGAGCGGCGCTGGTCTTGGAAGTATTTTTTTGTTGTTTTGCGTATTTTGGGTCAAAGTTTGACCACGTATTGTATTTGACAAGCAAAATGTGAATGCATGTCACCAAAAATTGTATCGTTTGGTTCGTATCTGAATGTACTTCCAAATTATATTATTTTTGCAACATATAACATATAATTTATGTGCAAAAATCATGGTCAATTATGACCCAGAATAAAAGGGTGAGTAGTTAATGTGGGGTCGCTTTCTTAATTGAAGGGTAAATTGATTTTGATTTTGATCCAGTCACAGTACCGCCCTCTCGTCCAATCCTAAATCGCTGCCGCACGCTCCTCTCCCTCTTGTCCATTGCAAAATCACCTCCTCTCCTCTCCATCATCTCCATTCCAAAACCACCGTCTCGCCACTTCCTCTTCTGATCTTCTCCATTGCAAAACCACCTCCTCTCCTCTCCATCATCTCCATTCCAAAACCACCGTCTCGCCTCTCCCTCTTCTGATCTTCTCCATTGCAAAACCACCTCCTCTCCTCTCCATCATCTCCATTCCAAAACCACTGTCTCGCCTCTCCCTCTTTTCTATTGCAAGACCACTGTCTCTCCTCCCATCTTCCAAAGCTAGCACCGGACCACTCTGAAGGACATCTATGGAGAGGATGCAGCAGGAATCAGGTAGATCGCCGGCGGCGACCAGGCAAAGTTAGCCAGGTTGAAGGAGATCCTTACTTGGTTTGACAATGAGTGGGAGATTTCGAGGACGGTGCGGGCCATGTGGCAATGTATGCGAAAGAGCGAGACGACAACGATGAGGGCGGTGATGTACATGTACTCCTCGGCGGCAGTCACGCCGCAGTCCTCCGAGTTCATCGAGTATCTCCTCTAGGCGATGGAGCAGACAGATTCGCCCGAGGCGACAGTCAGGCGGAGGTGGTGGGCGTACAGGTCGAAGGTCGAGCACCCAGAGGATAACGAATCGATCGAGTATGGTGTGCCGTTCGTGAGGGTGCAGAGCAGCCGGAGCCACAGGAGTATTCGTTCTCCCACCACAAGAGGAGGCCGGATGGCGCGACGTCGCTTCCCCGCCATTCTCCACGGTTCCCTCGACGCTCGCCTCGTTTCAACGGTGGCGGTAGAGTTTAAGGTAAGCTTCGCACTAACCTAATCTTCCACCTGCTCATGCTTACAATCAGTGTGACAGCTAATGAAAATTATGCTTACAATCAGTCTCCGAGTACTACGCAACTCACCCTAAAATAGCTCTGGACCTTTGGGTCAAAGTTGTGACACAGTGTACAAATAAAGAAAAATAGATTGGTGCTTCTTTCAGAAAAGAGTACTCCCTAGAAAACTGCCAATATAAGCTACTAGTTTTGGTTAGAGGATTTGCTGCCGAGAAAGATCCGTCCACAGAGAGCGCCACACATGACACATTCCATTGGTGGTGGTGGATGCCAATGCGTGCATGCAGCATGGTTGGTGTCGGTAATTTTTACTTGGCACACCTCGCACTCTGCATATATGCCGGTTCCATACATACATTTGTGCAGTTCCACCAAAATGCAGCTGAATAACCCTGTTTGCACAGATAATGAAAAAGCGTTATTACATTATAGTGGCACTAGTTGATGAAACACACAAAATAAATAGAAGAAAATATTGCGATAGTATCATAGTATGCCATGTCATGAGGGCGAGATGGCCCCTGCGATGCCTCATACGGTACGCCTCATACTGGACATCGTCCCAAGTCTCCCAGATACACCTTCTGCCAGTGATAAACATCAGTGTACAACGGTAGTACAAGGAGGCGCCTTGAGACATTCAAATCTCTACTTTTGTACAGATCAACTAAAATTAAGCACCCTAGTTTGCAGAAACGCTTAAACATTAACAATGGGACTAGTTGATGAAACATACATTAACAAAGAGAAGCACTTTCTTTATCTACATTGGAAATGAAATGATAGAGATGACACTCGCTCTATTTTAATCATATTATTACTTCATTTTATCGGTGACACTAGGGTCGAAAGGTGGCAAACGAGGTGTACCGTCAAGGCCGCAAGGATGGAGGCCGGGTGCTTAGATCATGCGATGTCAAGTCGGCTCTTTCAGTCACCAACATGGATGATTCAATTCATGGGACCTTTTGGTGCAGTTCACCTAAAATGAAGCAATGTCCCGTGAGCTAGCAGCTTCTTCTTCAATTTTTCTAAGAAAAGGGCTCCAGCCCCTGTTCCATTTCCATCAGAAAACGAAACCCATAGAGCTTCTTATTCATTAGTTGCAATAAAATTGAGCAACATGAAGGTTGGTTGTGAAGCTCCTGGAATGCTCAACTATAATTTGGATATCATTTGTGCAGTTCAACTAAGATCGAGCGTGAAATGCATATCTCCGTTTGCACAAAAAAGGTGGAAAGGAGGGTGACTAACAAGTGATGAAACATGCATAAAATGAAAAGAAGCATGTTCCTTATCTGAATGGCAATCCTACAAGGACAGTAGCAATTTCTAAAGCAGTGGCATTGCTAGATATTAGTGTGGGCATTAGGATTAACTATGACAACCGTTAAATACGACATTACTTTGGGCACGGGAGAGTAGGCGGACCAGATGCTTGCATTTCTAACGAAAAGAACCAACTTATCTTAATGGGAAATTTTAGCGGGACATGTAAAGAAGTGCCATTGATTCATATTCTTGGAGGCATTACATTGAAAACAACATTGGTTTAACGTGTCCTTACTTTTAACGGCGATCGCTACATTTTACGGGGCATTACATAAGAGTGGTTGGGGCAACAAACATCGTAACATGATATCCGGGTTGGTCCCATTTTTATTCGGTATAGCCACCTTATACCGTGTGAGGCTAGCAAATCTAGTGCGGACTTACTCGCTGACTTGTCCCCGATCCCCACTTTCTTTCCTTTTTCAACCAATAGATCAGGTTTATATTGAGTTTGTACTGCGTTTCCTTTATTTCCCTATTAGACCTAGAGACCAGTTGGATAGCCAGTCTGCTACTTTTCGCCCTATTATTTCCTCTTTCGACCAAGTCCTAGATTCAGGTAACAAATCCTCCCCCACCCCCACCCCCTTTCTTCCTTGTTTGAACCAAGTAGTACTAGATTCGAGTGCATGAACTAGTTTTACCTCTTAAATGTAAAAAAATAAGGTGGTTTTCGAACAGCCGATCGATCCTATCTACGAGGGGGCCTGAGAAATAGTAAAAGATACAAATGCAGCGACGTCAGGAGCTCGGGAAGTAGAGCAAGGCCAGTTTCGAAGGAAGTTATACCTGATGGTCGCTGGGATGTCGCTAGGTGGGCGGCGGGAGGCTGGATCTGCCCACACTACGACAGTGAGGAAGAAGGGGTCGGAGGCACTCCCTCACCAGCCGGTGGTTGGGAGAGAACGGCAAGGCAAAGGTGCTGATCGGGACGCACCAAAGAAGCGGTAAGAGCCGTCGCCGAGGACGCACTGTGAACGTTGCACCTTCTCACCTTTCCCGGTGGAGAGGATCCGGCTGGATCTGTGACCAGCGGTGAGCAGAGAGAGAGAGAGTGTGTGTGGCCACCGCTGTCGTGTTTAGATCTGGAGAGGCCGAGATAGTGTGAAGAGAGCAACACTAGCAATCAAGCGCGGAGGCTCGTGCCTATATAGTGGAGTAATACTAGTTTTCTTTTGTCTACCGGAGCCGGCTTGACCTCGTCAATGACTGTCGAGAAGTCTTCATGCACGTGGCCCGGAGGCGTAGTTGTCGTTATTTTGATCTGAAGCGCCGGATTATAACATATAACACGAAAAAATGCCACATGACAAGAAATCATAACCTCACTGCCCAAAGGAGACAACATGAATCCCGACGGACAAACTAGACAAGGAACAAAGCTCAAATTAAAGATAAACTCGTAGAAAAGGGGTCCGTCGATAGATGTCCTAATTAACATAGCCGGCTTGACCTAGATGGCAGCCGAGTAGTCTTCGTGCATGTGCCCCCAATGACTAGCCCAACTCATTTGTCGCTGTTTAACCCTCGCAGTGATCCGAAGCACATCTTATATTTACTAATTGGAAGCACCATACGAGCCTCCACGTTAATCCTTAACAACTGCTTACAATTAACCATTAGATCTTAAATTTACGTCTAGGATTACATGAGATATGATTCTCATGTTTAGCAGTACGCACGTTTGAAGGGAGATCTCATCCCAAGAGTCCATACGTGGTAAGATAGGAAGGAACCAATCTAAAAAAAGATAGGAAGAAAGCGTGCAAACAAAAATCATCTACAAACTATTTTTTTTTCTCGGATACATATACCAATGAAAAACACAAACAATGTTGCTCACCTTTTTCGTGAATAAAAAATCACAGATCACGTTGGTGTCCTAGCTAGATAAAAATCAGCGCTTAATGCTTCAGCGTGTTATGCATATCTAGGTGTAGGTACGTGGACTGAAAAATTCATTCAGAAAACAGTACACGCACACAACCACAACGCATGTCTTCATGTACTATACCAATCCCGTCTATAAATCACACTTAATTAAATATATACTCTCTAATTTGCATGTGACAAAGCATATACTTTTATGAAAATATAAAGAAATATATATCGACAAAGGTTATAAATGTATATAAAAATATAATTAATGAATAGATCCTTGAGTTTATTTAAACATAATTTTTTGCTAACCCATGCAAATGCATCGGAAACCCACACTGATTCAAAAGTCAGGGAATGAAGTACATTTATCTTTTGGGAGAAGGCATAAATTTCAACGTCGTTTAAAAATATGTGTGATATTTAGAGAATAAGAGCTGAATGCAACAACCCTTAATTAACAAAATTATAATTAATAGTAGCCAAAATGGGATATGCAAGTCCAAATAATTGTAATGTAACGGCACAGGTGTCGGCCGATTAATGCTATATATTATGGGCTAGCATACGGGTTAGCATTCATCGCTCAAGGAAACACAATGTCGTTGCTTTTCCCGGCGGCGAAGTATGGAAGTCAGAAGGATCAGTTTTCAAAAGTGTACAAACTAAATTTAAATTCTTACAAAGGGATCCATTAATTTAGGGCATTTTCAACATCAATAGGGTGAGATTCTAGGAAATTACAGGCCAACTTAAAAATATTCAAGCAAATTTCCAAATGTTAATTTTATAATTTCTAAAATATGATGACTCCTAGAATGATACATTCCAAGTAAAATAATGATTCACTGAGAATTCCAGAAATAGAAAGAATTGTTGAAACGATAAAGAAGACTTCCACGAGTTTAAAAACAAACTTAAATTTTTTTAACAGTCTTCCAAACGGTCAAGAGTACAAGGATAAGTTTAAACTGAGCTTGCCTGTAAAAGAAAACTTAACTGAGTTACGTCTCAAAGCAAGGCGTGCGGTTCACTTTCATGTTGAACTACTGGGAGAATGGTTATTGGTCATGCATGCTTTCGTTTTAGAACTTTAATCATATGGTTGCATGGGAAAGCATGGAATAACCCTGGAAATCTTGGTATGTATTTAATCATTGCTAAAGTAGGGAATATAATATTGATAGGCTATGAAAATTCAATAAAAGATATTGATAAATATTTTGCACAACTATTTTCTATAAGATTTAATGAAAATAATAGTTATGTAAAATTTCTATATACAATATTATAAACTTCCAATAATTTCTAGCCCGTGCAGGAGCACGGGTTGACGACTAGTGACACCTAATTTTGCGAGATGACAAGAAACCTTTTTTTAGATTTCTCACCACAACTACAACCATGTACAACATAGCCTGCACGATATGTAGACGATAGCCAATCCAGGCGTGTCTGCTGAAGTCTGGTCAAATGCATGGACGAACTGATCTTCCGTGTCTTGCAGGGATCGTCCAGGCACCAACGTAGTACAACACTTCTCTAGTACTATCGCTCGTCTCCCTCTTCTATTAAGTCACCCGCCTTGCGGGGCCGGGGAGTGTGCCTATGGTTGGTTCTAAATTGCGGTCCCACATGTGTGTGCAAACGCAATATGGCGCGTGTTCCATTCGGAGAGCAGCGTGCCAGACCGACCGACCGTCTGGGGTGCGACGCGAACGCGACGGGCGTGCTGTATACTCCGTACATGTGTACCGCCGTTTTCTAGAGGCTTTGCTCCATGGTGCAATCCATGGATACAAAATTAGTATACTGTATACTATTTAAAGTCGAGGGCGGGGATTTTCCTGCGCGGTAGGCGGCGGGGCAGTTCCGCCTAGTCGGTTCGACAGAGACGCGAGAAGACGAGGGAGTAGGCTGCTGCAAACGTAGGGCTGTGTGATTTGACAGCGAGTTACTTCTGGGCAGGTGGGGCCCCGTGATTTGACTTGCCATTATCATTTTAACTGCGGCGCTACGACCGGCGTGAGTCTCCCGATTCCTGACCACCTCCATACAGGAGCCTCTACTAATGCTCCACCATGAGAGCCCACTTCTCCATTTTTTTCCTTGCCTCTCTTTCCTCCACATATGCAAAAATGCCATGTAAAGCGCACTATTGTACTTACTTGCTCCTACAGGTGCTTAAGCTTGCCACATAGGCATAAAGTCTGATGTGGCAAGTTAATCAAGAAGAGAGAGACTAGTTTGGTGACCAAGGAAGAAATGGTGCTAAGCGAGTGTACCTAGGTGAAAAGACAATTTTGCGTCTATAGCTAATTAAACGAAGCAAACTTAGCAACACCATTTCATTGAAAGAGGTCACTCCTTGGCAAATGCAATAAATACTGTACTCCCTGTGTCCCATAATATAAGAACGTTTTTGGCACTACACTAGTGTCAAAAACGTTCTTATATCATGGGACGGAGGGAGTACGAAGAAAGAGATAAAGAGAAGTAAAAAAAATAAATACACTTATAGCGAACCTTATAGCTAACCTTGTTGTAGTATGAGTGACTAAGTGATGACTATGTATGACATGCCAACATCAGATAGCCTAACACACCGTGTTAAATCTCCAAGGGCGCGACCGCGCGAGCGACGCGACGGTCGTGGTAGGCACGACCATGATACGGGCTGCTGGAAGCCCTTGGATCTGAGATCAAACGGTCGCATGCTAAGTTGCTGAAAATTTGCAGAATAACCTTCCCGCGGCAACCAACAAATTTCCTCCCGCGGGCCGGAGTAGGTTTCTCGGTTTGCATGCGGGTTTAATGGAGGCGAGGAGGCGTTGTGACACCCCAAAATTTTTAACCTTGTTTTGTTAATTAAAATCTTGTCAGGAAATTTAACTTTCCTTTTTCTTGGTTTTTCTTGATTTCAGAACCATTCTTTTCTTGGTTATCTTGGAGTTGTTTCCTAAGATGAAAACCTTTCACTTATGATATTGGACTTGTTTACCCTCTCAAGAAAATCTTTTCTTTTATCAGAAGAATTAATTATATAATATTCTTCCTGATCTTTATTTTCTTGAAAAATGGTTTTCCATAGTTTTAAGGTCCCATTTGTACTACAACCTTTTTATAAATTCATTCAAAAATCCCACCAAAATTTGGAGATGTCATATGGAGTATTTGAACCACGTTTGTGCAAAAATATCTTCTGCCCATTGAATGTTTTTGAGCTCTACACCATGTTTTCAAATCTGGTCCAGTGAGCAGTTTTACACTACAACCTATTTAAATATTCCTTTCTAGCTTCTACCAAAATTTTGGGATGTCAACAGGAGCATATTAATCAACTTTGTGCAAAAACCCAGTGAGGTTCTTTGAAAATTTTGAGTGGATCATCCTCTTTTCCATTCTGGTCCAACTTGAGGTTTTGTACAGCAACCACCTTTTTAGTTGCTCCTTGATCCATGATTCCTTTTCCTACTTGTAGTCCTCCTTGCCAAACCCTTAAGTCCAGGAGAGTGGACCCATTGGATGATGCTAAGTGCTTGCAACAATGCCATTTGTTTTCTGTCCAGGATTGAAGTTTTGCAAAACTTGCACTAGCAAGTTTGTGCTTTGGACAAACTAACCTTACCACCCTCTCTTTCATCTAAAGAGACCCCACTCTGGAAGTTTTGGCCACTCCAAGAAATGCCTAAGTGCCTTTGGCATTTTGTCAAACACCTTGAGAGCGTGGACAGATTTGACATGAGTTTTTGTTTACACTGTGAACCTAATCCCCTGACCAGACTAGCATGCCCAATGGTTTTGCCCTAGCCTATAACACCACCCTGCTAAATTTCTTGTGGTTTGGATCCCCCTAGCATGCCATGGGATTTCGTCGAGAACGTCCCGTGCGTGCTCTGGGCGCGAGCAGAGCACGCGTATTGCACGTGCCGCACCCGAGCCGACGCGCCGCGCCCCTGATTTCTGCACGCCCTGCGGAGCCACGCCACTCACTAACCTTCTCCCTGCATCACGCCAAGCAGCCCCTGGTGCCCCACAGCACCGCCGTCAGAGCCCTTGGCGGCACGCCGATGTCCGCAGCGCGTCTCGGCCAGGTCGGTGCCGCCCAAGCCGCTAGCACTCGCCACCTGCCTCCTGGAGCAGTGCAAGCTCATCCACAAGCTTGTCCTATAGCACACGTCGCCGCCACGTCGCCCAAGCTTCAGAAAGACGGTCGCCGGCGACCTTATCCGCGGACGCCGCTGAATCGCCTCGACTCGCCTATTTAAGGAGGCCCCGAGCCCGTCCCCGCACGCAGGCAACCACAGGCCACCCCAGTGGCGCTTCCCCTAGCTCGAAATCGACCCGAGGAGGTCATCTTCTCCATCCCCGGCAACCACAGCCGCCGCTACTGCCTCGGCCATTCCGGTGCCACCAGGGCCTCCCCCACTCCACTCTCTCCACCAGAAGCTCCTTCTTCCTCCCGTGAACCTTTCCCCCTGCTCGATTTTAATCGGGAACCACCGCAGCCCCAAAACCACTTTGCCCGACGGCCACCGTCCGCCGCTGGCTTCGCCACGGCAGCTCCGGCCCACCGAGGCCAAAACGACCACCGGAGTGACCGTCTTGATCCCCTGAGCCCGCAGATGGACTCTGTTTTCCGAACGACGCCGTCATTCACCGGCGAGCCTCGCCGGAGCTCCGCCTCTGTTTCGGCCGAAGGAGGCAACGCGCGCGTGGACTAGTCAAACCTGACTAGTGGGCCACCTGGACCCACTGTCAGTGACTCCCCGCGCCGTCCACGCTGGATAAGTGGAAGCGTACTTCCCGAATACGCTTTCGACGTGTACGTGTTTATTCGAATCGTTTTCTTTTTCTGTTTTAATTTAAATAACAGATTTGATCAAAACTTTGTATGACTGTAACTTTTTAAATACAACTCCAAATGAGTTGATTCTTTTTCCTACCTCTCTCAAATATTGTCTAGTTTATTTTAAGATTTATTTCAAAAAATTTCAGACAACTTTTTGGTTCTGTTTTGAAATTATTTATTGATTCAATTTTTTTTAAATAGGACTTTTGGAGAGAAGCAAACTTTCAAAAGTTTTCAGGATGCACCCTGCCTCTACACAACCTGAAGGCAAGCATTCTGAACCCGGCATAATATTTTGGTGTGTTCGTTGACACGTTATAACACCACCTCATTTCGGAATACTTCTTATTTCATGTGATATGATCATTTGCATGGATGCATATTAGTGATTTCCATGCTGTTGGAAATGAACACACTTGTGTTGGTGATCATCCTCATATGCCTTGCATGCATACCGGGAGGAATCCGGGAAAACCTCTGCCTTGGGTAGGCATGAGTTTGTCGCCGGTCTCCGTCGAGGCAGTTATGTCCGGTATGGCATAGTAAGGTAAAATGAATGTTGATTCTGTTGGTTGATATATATTTGTGATATATGTCATGCAGGGAATTTATAAACCTCCCGAGTCGACCATAGATCGAGTCTTGTTCCAGTAAACCCCATACTTGTTTCGTACTACCACTTGTCCCTACAACAAGTAGGGTACGGTTTAGTCCGTCGTCAACCCCTTTCTAGCACACACCGTATAGAGAGGCCATGGTGGAAGATATCGGTTGAAGCCGGTAGGCATGCCACCTGGTCAGTGGGCAAGGGTGTTTCCGGTTGAGACCGAGAGGGGAGGCCACCCCTTAGAGCGCGCGATATAAATTTGATCCCATGCTACGCGAGGTTGTAGCCTCCCCACTTAGAGTTTTGCTTGACAGGTGTCATGGGTGATTCCAGACACGGGTAAGTTAAGCTGGTGTGTGCAAGTCAGGTGTGTTTTCAATTAAAAGACCGTAGACGGAATTAGTCCCGATGGGCTAAAGAAATCCGTTACTCGTGGGTAAAGAGTACACCCTCTGCAGAGATTAAACCTATTCGAATAGCCGTGTCCATGGTTAATGATTACAGTCTGGGATGGGTCAGGTGTCGGTCTTAGTGTCGGTCTTCGAGGGAGAAACTGTTAAACCAGAACATGAATCGTGACTTGTGACTTATGATGATTATGATTATTATTTTTATGGACTAACCCCTGTCATTATTTGAAGTATTGAGTAACCCTAGGATGGTTTTACCCGTGGATATTCACTGTGATTATTTATAAGCCCTTTATGTGGTGTCGCTCAGACGCCATACTGTGGCATGCTTGTTATTTATTTTATAAGCCCTTTATGTGGTGTCGCTCAGACGCCCGACTGTGGCATGCTTGTTATTTATTTTATAAACCCTTTATGTGGTGTCGCCAGACGCCTCGATCGTGGCATGCTTGTTATTTATTTTATAAGCCCTTTATGTGGTGTCGCCTAGACGCCCGACTGTGGCATGTTTGTTATTTATTTTATAAGCCCTTTATGTGGTGTCGCTCAGACGCCCGACTGTGGCATGCTTGTTATTTATTTTATAAGCCCTTTATGTGGTGTCGCTCAAACGCCCGACTGTGGCATGCTTGTTATTTATTTTATAAGCCCTTTATGTGGTGTCGCTCAGATGCCCGACTGTGGCATGCTTGTTATTTATTTTATAAGCCCTTTATGTGGTGTCGCTGAGACGCCCGACTGTGGCATGCTTGTTAATTATATTTTTTATAATTTTTAACACTACTATGTTATTGCACCTCCATAAGTAACTTGCTTGCATGCATCAGAGCTTTTACTATTTTTGTGACTGACGTCATGATCATAAATTATTTCAGTACGTACTTACCATTGTTGTATTATTCCAGTGTTCATAATGTTTGCGAGTACATTCAAAGTACTCACTGGCTTGTCCCTGGCTATTGTCTTGGCCAGATTTCTTGCTTGGAGAGGAGCGTTGCGATGACAGCCACGGAAACTAAGCAACGGTGATAGCAGCCTCGCGAAGATAGGAGTTAACCTGGTCAGCTGTTCCCGTGGGAAATGGAGTCCCATAGCCACTGATGATCCACAACCCGCTTCCGCCATCAACCACTAGAAACCATTTGTTGTACTCACAGACCAGAATGGTCTTGTACCTCATATTTTGTATTTGGCTTGGAATTCCTGTATCAAGTTGGTGCCTCATCAGCTAACAGTAATCCTGGGGCTGGTGAGCACGACGGCCATTTTCTAGAATTCATTACCCGGAAAACCGGTCGCCACAGGCGTGTTCAGCCGGGCGTGCAGTGGACGGTGCAGTACTATTCAATTTGACAACTACAACTAGTATATTATAAAAAACAAAGAAGAGTAGTAGAGATAGAGATAAGAATAGAGACTAGGGAGGAGCACCATCTACTGCTTCGTGGGCTACTCCTGCGCTCCATTCGGCGGGCGCTGTTGACATTTGGGGAGCGCACTCTCGCGACTGCTAGCAGCGACGACTGAGGGAGTCCTGGATTAGGGGGTATCCGGACAGCCGGACTGTGTATTACGTCCAGACTATTGAAGCGTGAAGATACAAGACTCAAGACTTCGGCCCGTGTCCGGATGGGACTTTACTTGGCGTGGAAGGCAAGCTTGGCAATCCGGATATTATATTTCCTTCCTTGTAACCGACTCCATGTAAACCCTAGCCCTCTCCGGTGTCTATATAAACCGGAGAGGTTGGTCCTTAGAAGCCTGATCACAATTACAATCATACCATCATAGGCTATCTCTTAGGGTTTAGCCTCTACGATCTTGTGGTAGATCTACTCTTGTACTACCCATATCATCAATATTAATCAAGCAGGAAGTAGGGTTTTACCTCCATCGAGAGGGACCGAACCTGGGTAAACATCTGTGTCCCTTGCTTCTTGTTACCATAAGCCTTGACACACAGATTGGGACCCCCTACCCGAGATCCGCCGGTTTTGACACCGACATTGGTGCTTTCATTGAGAGGTCCTCTGTGTCATCGCTGTCAGGCTCGATGGCTCCCCCAATCGTCATCAACGACATTGTCCAGGGAGAGACTTTCCTCCCCGGACAGATCTTCGTGTTCGGCGGCTTCGCACTACGGGCCAACTCGCTTGGCCATCTGGAGCAGATCGACAACTACGCCCCTAGCCACCAGGCCAGGTTCGGAAACCTGAACTACACGGCGGACATCCGCGGAGACTTGATCTTCGATGGATTTGGGCCTATGCCAGGGGCAACAAACAGTCACGACGAGCATGGCCTAGACCCTGCTGTCGGACGAAGCTCGGGGTATCGCCCCCGCATTATCTCCGGACCTAGATCCGGAGCAGGTCGCTCTGCCTAAGGATGGAGGGATGGACCCCCCCCCCCAGGTCGCACACTCATCGGCGGTGGAGCCGAGCACGGGCCTTACCTCTGCGGTGGCCTGTGACTCCGAACCCCCGGATTCGTATCCGGACGTTGGTTCCAAATCCGACGCTCCCAAGCCCGTCGGGCGGGATGGGCTCCGGTAATGGAGTTCACCAACAAGATATCTTCCAAAGACTCGCCCTTTGGCGACATGCTGGATTCATTAAAGTCTCTCTCTTTGTCAGGAGGCTCTTCGCCGAACTATGTCCGGCTTGAGTGGGTGGCGGGCGACGAAGGAATTTGTTGCCCACCCACCACCCACTTCATTGCCACGGTCGATGATTTAACCGAGGTACTGAACTTCGACTCCGAAGACATCTACGGTATGGACGACGATGCATGAGAAGAACATGAACCACCGCTCACTGGGCGGTGGACAACCACCTCTCCTTATGATATATATATGGTGGACACTCCGAAGGAAACAAATGGCGATGAGGCAACGGAGGATAAAACCCCAGGGAAAAAAGAAAAGAATGGGCGTCACTGGTGCCACTCCAAACCCCGCCACACCAATGCCGGCCCAGAAGTCGAAAACAATCCGGACGGCGCCGAAGATGAATATAACCCCAGTCGGCTTGCCTTTCAAAAGGCCGAACCAGCCATTGCGGGATATTTGGAGAGGGATAACTATATGCCCCCCTCCAAGGACGAGGCAAGCCTCGGCAATGACGAATTTGGTGTGCCTGATGATCCAGTGGAACAAGCACGCTTTGAGCGACGGCTCATGGCCACGGCAAGGAGCCTACAAAGGAAGCAGCAGCAGCTCAATGCTGACCAAGACTCGCTGGTGGACAGATGGACAAAGGTCCTGGCCACTGAAAGATACGGACCCGACCGCCCGGACAAAGGGCACATAGGGCACAGCCGACCGCCCCAACCTAAGCAGGAGAACTCAAGGCACATGCCGCGACGTCAACATACCGCTACTGTCCAAAACAATACGAAGGACAAAAGAAAAAGCATCCTCAAGCCTCAAGAATTGTCATAAGCGTCAAAACAAGAAGGCTGGTGTTAATTCCAAGAACTCCCAGTCCGGTCAGCGGACAAAGAACAGCTCAGACCTATCCGGCCCGAGCCACACACTCGACCAGCCATGTGAAATCCATGGTACTCCTAGAAGGACGGCAAAGCATACCGATAGAGAATGCCGGATCCTCAAAACAAAGCGGCTAGTCGCGTGCCGGAAAAAATGAAGGGAGGCATCTGTTCAAGAGCCCCATCCCATAGCATAAGAGTACGGCCGATCGCCCCCGACCGCATTAATCAAAGCAACTCAATTGCAGTACCTCCGGACATAGCAAACCGGGGGCCCCATAACACATAAAATTCCCGCAGGTGTGAAACCGTAAACAAACATCTCCTAAAAGATGCTAGCGGCAAAGGCCGCATTCTTCTGGCCCATCATTCTAAACGGTTGTCTTCGGATCACCAAACAATACTTCGCCATAGAATAAATCTTCGGCACCTTCCCATCATGCGGTAATTCACCGTATGTTAACGGGACGAACCACGTTGACTAGATTCCACGTGGTCAATCACTCAGGCCAACACCATGTGATACAATCACACGGCCAAACCCCACCCTCAGGGCGGAAACCATACAGCTGCTGGAGTAGCGAGTCGCGCATGCCTATCAAATTTTTGATATGACAACCTACTATTCAGGCACCAATTGAGGAGTCCGCGCTACCCAACGGCATAATGGCTGGGTTTACCAGGGACCGATCTGGAGCCCTCAGACCCCCGAGTATTTGCCTTACAAACTTACTTTAACGCAGAACATGATTTGTGACATGGAATCGGCCCGGACACACAAGGGGTCCTCCCCACTAGATGAAGGCAGCTCGGATTCACTCTTGATCCACTGAAAACTCCCTCCCGTCCGGCCATCACAGGTTCCGCCGAAAAACACCTCTTTTCATAATCACATATCGTACTCGTATGCCTAGACATATCATTCTACTACAATGCGTAGACCTAAATAACACTTACCGGCCGTCACTTTTCATCGACACCTCGTGTTACGCCCGATTAGGCCAGGGGCTTCATAATACGGCAATAAAGTCCGACCACCTTCTCGATCGTCCGGCACCCCGAACTTATAGCACTATATGCATCAGCTCCGAATCATGTCTTGGGTCATTGGTTGGGTTTGCCCGGCTCCCTTGTTTTGGTACCTTACGTTCCGTTATATCGGCTAAGGTAGCGCAGGGAGAACTACTGCGATTGTGTCCCGGATCTACCGGACGAGCACCTCAGTAGAGAAAGCCGAAAACCGACTATCGTGATATAGCGAGAGCTGGTCAGTTGTTCGAGAGGTTGTAAAATCCTTAAAGATTTATTCCGCACAACGTCATTATAAATGCAGAGTGCGATGGATCGGTCTTCCGATCAGGCGCCAATAGAGCCCCTAGTTCGGTCTTCGGAACACTAGGGGCTGCGCCGACCATACTCGAATTCCTATGGCTAAGTGAGAGTAATAAAGCCTTATAGTCCGATTGCCTGGTTCATGGAGAGAAACGCCTCCGCAAAAGGACCCAACTATAGGATAAAGAGCGTTCAGATATATTCCGAACACCCCCGTATTCTTTATACGTGGGGGCAGAAGGCGACGACTGGCCAACTCTCAGGATTCACATACAATAAACAGCCGCACAGGAAGAACATATGTTCAAACAAAACAAGCAATATATAATAAAAATTCCACTATCCCATATTACAATAAGCGGCATGAATGCCCTCAGGGAAATATAATGTCTTTGGTACATTTATCTGCCGCAAGGCGGGCTCCTTCAAGACACCTTCGCCAAGTACAGTTCGGGCTTGCGATGCTCCTTACCCTCTGGCGGCCCCACGGTCATCAGCTTCTCCGTCAAGCTTCCCCAATGAACTTTTGCAGGCGAATGCCATATGTGCACCCTCTATGCAGATCGATCGCTAATAGCATCAAGCCAAGGACAAGCGCCCATAATCCGCTTCACGAGCCCGGCAATCGCCGGAATTGGCTCCGCCGGCCACAGCCGGACAATCAAGTCCTTCATGGCTAGTTCGGCCGCCTGGTGCAGTTCGACCAGCTGCTTCAGCTGATTGATAAAAGGCACCGGATAGTTCGGTGCCAAATACTGCGACCAGAAATCCCTCTCCACAGACTTCTTTTTGTCGGATCGGTAGAATTGGGCGGCATCTGATATGCTGCGAGGAAGATCCGCAAACGCCCCTGGAAAAATAAGAGTTCAGCTTGCCGCTTAGAATTCTCCCCACTATCATGAACAAATGGCTAAGATTACAGAAGGCCTTACCAGCCGCACCTTTCCGGGCATCTTGAATGTCCCGTACAGCACCTCGGGCTTCTTCTCGAGCATCTTCCGCAGCTTGGAGCGCTTGGGCGAGTTTGGATTCTTTCCCGATTAGACTCTGCTCGAAGCCCTCGCTTTTCTGCACAGCCTTATGGAGCTCCCGCTCAGCCGCGACAACCCCGGCCTTGTGTTTTTCACGAAGTGCCTGTTCGGCGGCAGCCTTCTCATTGGCATCATCCACAGCCTTTTTCAGTGCCTCATATTCGACACTCGCTCCTAGGGCATAAATACTTTTCAATAAGCACAAATATTTATTTGTGCCTAATGCAAGACAATGTTTTATCATACCTTGTTTCTCTTCTAATTGCTTCCTCAAGCGGCCAAGTTCTTCCTCGGCCCGTTCTAGGCTCCGCTTCAGTTCGGACACCTCCGCATTATGAGCGGCCGTCTTCTCCGCAGACGCCTGCGTTCAAACAAAGAGGTACACGTCGTTAACGTAAGTTCCCACGACAAATAAGGATTTGATCCCCTGCCCGGCTCCCTCTCTTCACGGACAAAGGTATCGGGGCTACTACTCATACTGTGACGATTCCTCAAAGGTTTCTCAGGAAACATACCTCAAAGGCCTTTATAAGGCCAAGGCAGGACTCTTTCAGCTCGCTCTCGGCGGACTGAATCTTTTCAACCACCGCACCCATAAGGGTCCGATGTTCATCGATGATAGATGCGTTCTTTAACGCTGTCGATAGACTGCCTGGCAGCTCTGCTCGAACAGAGGTTGCCGGCAGAATAGGCAGGCCGCCCACTGTTGAAAGTGGCTGCTCGCCTGATCTGGGGGCCTTAGAGGTCTCCCGGACCTGGTCCGGCTGTTGGCCGAACCCAAGATTGCCCCCGCTGACGGCACACTCCGGGGCCATTGCTCCCGTGTGTCCGGCTCTAGTGATATGCCCCCTGGTCCGAGCCCCGTCGAGACGACACCTCAGTGTCGCGCCGGGACTTTGGGGAAGGGGCCTCTGGAGGCGTCTCGCTCGCCAAGGCGTCCGAGCTCAGCGAATCCTCGGATGAGGATCGGTCATGCGCGAGACCTCGCCGGACTGTGCAAAACATAGCAGCAGTTAAAATTACTATACCCGAAAACAATCCCGGACGCGTACGCGTGTTCGGATTTTGTACACTTACGACTTTTCCAGGGGCTGGGCCCTGGGATCCCACTCCGGGCTGCTATCGGCAGCCGTGGTGGATGCCTCTGGGAGGGAACCTCTTCTCCTCTTGGGCAGTTCAGCCCCCAGGGACGAGGGAGCTACGCGCTTCTTCCCATCTTCAGAGTAAGGCTCGTCATCCTCTGCTTCTTCCTCTTCGTCTTCTGAAGAAGGAGCGTCGCTTGAGTCTTCGGAATTTGCGTCCGAAGCCTCGCGGTGACGGAGGCCACTCCGGGTCTTGTTGACCTTCTTGGAGGCCTCCTTCTTTGGCGCCTTGTAAGGCGCTGGGACCAAAGATCTTCGCCGAAGAGGTCCGGCCGGTTCCTCCGGCAACGAGGGCGGACAATGTATCCGCTTCACTTTCTTTATCCATCCCTGAGGTCATGATGAGACACGATTAGGATGTCTCCCTCATGACATGCCAACTGAAGCATGAGTAGACAGAGCTTGACTGTGACTTACCGAGCTTGGAGAATGGGATGACTGATACCCGCGGTCCTCGATGGGGCCCGGCCATGATTTGCCGGGCTTAAAGAGCACCTTCCAGATATCCTTGTGGGAGGAATCATAAAGCTCCCGAAGGGTGTGGTGCTCGGCTGGGTCAAACTCCCACAGAGTACAAGCTCGGCCTGACAGGGGAGAACCATGCGAACTAGCATCACCTGGACTACGTCCACAAGTTTGACGTCCCTATCGACCACACCTTGAAGGCGTGCTCGAGCAAAGGATAGCTCATCGGACGAGCACCAGTTCGGGCCCTTCTTGGGCGGGGCGTGAGCCGCAGTGGAGCTTCAGATCTGAACTCGAGCCGCCCACTTTTTGCCGCGTGGTTCGGTGATATAGAACCATCTGCTGCCACTCCTTGACGGAGTCGTTAAGCGCCCTTCGCCAAATGGCCTTGGGCATCTTGCTCACCATGGCGCCACAAGACTCAGCGTGTTCGCCGCTCACCACCTTGGGCTTTACATTAAAAATCTTCAACCACAAGCCGAAGTGAGGTGAGATCCGAAGAAAAGCCTCGCACACGATGATGAAAGTTGATATTGAGGAAGGAGTTGGGGGAAAGATCATGAAAATTGATCCCGTAGTAATACATGATTCCGCGAACAAATGGGTGCAGAGGAAACCCGAGCCCACAGACAAAATGGGGAAGGAACACGACTCTGTCGTGAGGTTCTGGAGTGGGGACGACCTGTCCCGCCGGAGGGAGACGGTGGCCGATCTTCTGAGCCAGATACCCGGCGTCCCGGAGCTTCTTAATATCTTTCTCCCGGATAGTAGTGGCCATCCATCTGCCTCCTACTCCGGATCCGGACATCTTTGGAAAGCCTCTCTTTGGTGGAAAGGAAGAGTGCTTGGGCCTTAGGGCTCGAAAAGAGGGGAATGAGCAAGCGGAAGGAGAAAGGCGTGGGTAAAGAGAAAGAGGCCTTGTCTCTTTATAGGGGCGATAAGTGTTTTTTGCACCTCCCCACTGGCCTGGTTGAGCCTGTTTGCCTCCCGCTCGCCGTGATTAGCGGTGCGGTTGGATTACCCATGTTCGTATTGATGAGAATCCCGTGATAAGGGGACACGATCTTTGCTTTGACCAGACGTGTCAAGGAAAACGCCTCGCAATATGCACTATGGCTGGCTATGGGAAGACGGTTCAAGTAATGACCCGGCCGTAATGACATGTCGTGTTGCTTGAAAAGTTGTCAGCAGATTGCATTTGCGAAACATCATTCTCTCTACGGTGGCGTACGAAGATCATCTTGTGGATCTGGACACGGTTTGAAGTGTTTGATAATTACCTTGGAGTATTCGGAGGAGGAACCCGCCCTGCAATGCCGAAGACAAGACTGCACGCCGGACTCATCGTCATTGAAGCCTGGTTCAGGGGCTACTGAGGGAGACCTGGATTAGGGGGTATCCGGACAGCCGGACTGTGTACTATGTCTGGACTATTGAAGCGTGAAGATACAAGACTCAAGACTTCGGCCCGTGTCCGGATGGGACTTTCCTTGGCGTGGAAGGCAAGCTTGGTGATCCGGATATTATATTTCCTTCCTTGTAACCAACTCCATGTAAACCCTAGCCCTCTCCGGTGTCTATATAAACCAGAGAGGTTGGTCCTTAGAAGCCCGATCACAATTACAATTATACCATCATAGGCTAGCTCTTAGGGTTTAGCCTCTACAATCACGTGGTAGATCTACTCTTGTACTACCCATATCATCAATATTAATCAAGCAGGAAGTAGGGTTTTACCTCCATCAAGAGGGCCCGAACCTGGGTAAACATCTGTGTCCCTTGCTTCCTGTTACCATCAGCCTTGAGGCACAGATCGGGACCCCCTACCCGAGATCCGCCGGTTTTGACACCGACAACGACTTCACCGACGACGACTTATTCCCCGACCTCGGCAACCTCTTCCTCAACGACATGGGCGACAACCTCAACGCCAATGGTGCTGCTCCCGTTGCATCGTATGTGTTTCTGTCCTTCCTGCTCAAAATCATGGTAGAATTCATGTTTCTACTCTGTGTCCTAGACTCGATCTGTTCATCTACTATGCTAGTCCGCATGATTATTTTAATCTCTGTTATAGCCGTCATGATTTATTTTGTAGTAAATCTCGTAGTAACTTGCTCATATATTCAATCGGCGGAACATCCCCTACAGCCACTCCGTTTCATGGACGGCTGGTCGATGCCTCCAAGGAGCCCTTCGCTCATCGCTATGAGTGCCCGGTGCCGTTTTGGGGCTCGCCGGCGGACATCGTGCATCACCTGACGCAGGCGTGCGGCGATCACTACTGGCCCTTGGCGAAGAACATCAAGTACGAGACATGCTATCCGTTCACCATGCCGGAGTCGCTGGAGGATCAGCGCCGCCTGCTCGGAGGAGGACAGCAGCGTCTTCCTCTTGATCGTGGCCACCGGCGAGGCCCGCGCAGGCCGCCACCACATCTCTCAGAAGGCATCGTGGGCGACGCCCCGACGCCGACATCGACACGAGGCCGATGTACGGTGCGTGCTCACTATTACTACCTCGGAGGTCCGTGGGCGGTGACACTGGCTACGTCAAGCTGACTTGGACTCTGCCGAGCTGGGACCTTCCCGCCGATGTGGACATGGAAGACGCATGGTATTATTTGATCCCCAACAATGTGCATGGGGACTCCAAGGAGGTTCATCTGGACATCTGCATTACTAAGTTAAATGTTGATCATTAGTCTTCGCTCAATGTAATCCGCTGTCTAAGCATGTGGAGACTTCCATGCATGATCTTGGTCTATTGGAGTATCGCGCATGAATAAAAGTGTATCCATTTATGGTTTAGTCTGGAATCTTCCATGTATGAATTTTTACCACAGTACTGGTGAAAGACTTATGATGAACCATTTCCTGCAAAGCACAATAAGTGTTATTTCTTCACAAGTTTTGGATGCAGGTTGAACAGTTGAATGCTTTTGTTTGCAAAAGATAGTTTTTATCTATTTCACCCGGATGTTTCTGAGCTCTAGAGATGAAATAATATCCGAAGAAACCTATCGATCTGCTGGCAGCCCTTGGATCTGAGATCAAACGGTCGCATGCTAAGTTGCTGAAAATTTGCAGAATTACACTCCTGGATAGGATATTCACCCATAGTTATAGAATCACGCCATGCAACCGTTCGATCTCAGATCCAAGGGCTCTCGGAAGCCCTTATCATGGGAGAATGGAAAGCCACTACCCTGCCGTTTGCACGCTAGCAGTCCGCTCCTACTCGTTCCCGCACGTCCTTCAATACTATGGTGGTTCGCTCCTAGTCATCCCGTCCATTCACATTACGGCAGTTCCACTAATCCTAACCCTCCTCCCAAAACCATGGCGTCCCAAATCTCCACGATCGGCGGTGAGTACAAGGTTAGAACCATCACCGGCGATGAGTTCGACGTCATCTACACCCGTTCTTCCGCGACGGTGAAAGGATGCCTTTCGCTTCGCAGACGCATGTTCGAAAACTCAGATGATGAGTGGGTCGCTGGGCTAGATGTTGAGTACACCCACAGTCCTGGGACGAGAGAAGGATCTAAAGGACGAAGAGAGGAAGAAGCTCGCCGTGATCCAGGTTTGCGTGCATGACTTATGCTTGGTCTACCACATATGCCATGCCGATGTTGAATGCCTGGATTTTAAGGACTTCCTCGAGAGCAACCTAGTGAAATTCGTTACTGTAGACTTTGGTAATGACAAAGAAGTCCTGGGTCGGATAGGCCTCGTTGTAGGCAACCCCTTCGACCTCCAGAAGAATCGGCTGGTGTCCTCTCGTCAGCCTTCAATGCTGACCCTGGCAGGAGCCATGGTTCATCCTTCGTACGGTAAACTAAAGAAACCTCCATACACGTTTCATCGTTATGCACGGTAGCAGAATGTACTAGATATAGACCACATCCACTACGCTGCAATGGATGGCTACCTTTGTTTCAATATCTACAAGGGTTGGATGAAGAGCAAGAGCCAAGTGTGCGGTTCAAGCAAATAAGTATCGGCCAAGAGGAAGAGGGACAAGGACGAAGTCGAGGACGTGGACGAGGACTCCGAATAAGGTGGTAGTGTCGTTGCTCATGGTGGTTCTAATGCAGTGTCTACCGGAATAGTTGCAAAGTTTAATTTCAGGTGTGCTTAATTTAATTTGAGGGGTGTGTTGTGCTGAGCCCCTAGCAGACCTATGTTATGTTTCTTCTCGTTACTTTAACTCTTCAAAGACGTACATACTAGTATTTCTTACATTTCATCTTTTAGTTGGTATAGTACTACCACTCGTTTCTTCACATTATATACGTACAATATATATGGCCAACATTATATAGCCAGCAGTTTAGTTGTCAAAGAATTTCAGGGTGCTTAGTTTTTTCAAAGAATTCCAGGGTGCTTAGTTTTGTCAAAGAATTCCAGGGTGCTTAGTTTTATTTGAGGGGTGGGTTGTGCACTTGTGCTGGACACCATTATTGTGACAAGCCTTTTTAATAGTACTATATGCACAATTTGGCATTTAGCGCTCTCTATATGTACCGCCTTTTTTTAATTTCAAGTTTTGCTCCATGGCGCAATCCATCGATACTACTACTGCATAAAAGTTGAGTATATACATTTTTTAAAAGGCTAGAGGGCGGGCAGTCTAGCTCGGTCGGTTTCACGAGAGGCAAGGGCCTTTGTGATTTGACGGCTCATTATCACTGGAAGGCGGGGCCTTGTGATTTGACTGCTCAGATAAATGCTACCGACGACACGAGGAGGAGCAAAGAACCGTGCGGTATACTCAAGTTTTCCACTGGAGTAGTAATCGCGACGGAGGAGCACGAAACACGGCAGCCCAGTGCCATATGGCGATAAAAAATGATCTAATTTGCTAGTCATCTCATTGTTAGCATTGTTCTATTCACTCCCTCAAAAAAGCATTGTTCTATTCATGCCTCGCAGAGAACATGACACGTGCGGTGAAACACCCGAAGCGAAAGATGAAACACGGGAGCAAAAGAAGAAGGAAGATTATCACCCCAAATGATCTAATTCCCCGCGGAGTCGTAACTGCTTGTTCATCGCCTCCACGACCTCCATCTCCTTGCGCGTCTCCTCCGCCATCTTCTTCATTCTGTCCATGATGCGGGGTTTCTCGACACGAGCCTTCATCATCTGTTCCACGGCCGCATTACGTACCTTGACAACAGCCGGGTGCTTGATGCGGAGCTTCGCCAACTCCTCCTTCTGTTCCATGACGAGGGCCTGCAGCATCTTCATCGAGGAACTACTATTCTCATGCAGCTTCTTCCACCGGGCGTTCTTCTCCTTCAACAGGTCGATCTCGTGGCAGAGCTTCGCCTTGTCCTCCTGAAGTCGCAGGATTTCGCTTCGCCTTCTTCTCCGAGGCAATGCTCTTCTTCAAGAAGATCACCAAGCCGACGGTCAACTCCCCTTGCTTATTGAGCTCGGTGGGCATGTCGTCGAGGTTTCCTTCAAAGAACTCCATCAAGCCTTGGATGAACTCCTTCTGCTTATTGAGGTGCTTATTGGGCTGATCGGGCATGCCGTCGACGGATAACGACTCCAGCTCCACCGGCTCGGCATGTTTGCCTCCGTGGCTAGGGCGCTCCTGGGAGCCATCGCCTGCCCGTGAGAGATCTTTCGAGGTCTCTGCATGGCGGCGAGCCCTCTTTTTTTCTGCAGCCTTGGTTGCCGCTCCCTTGTTACGAGTAGTTCTCAACCTAGAGCTCTGCTCACCGGCCATGGCAACGCATTTTACGAAGAAGAAGCACTTATGAGGAGGAAAGGTAGAGTAATTTTCGGTTAGGTAGTTCCCCTTTTTATAACCTAAGTACTAGAACTAGTACTAATACCTGCATAGTGGGAACACGTTCAGGTTTGGTACGTACTAGTAGGTATGAGCAGGCTTTCGAATGTGATGGGAACAAGGTAAAGATTATTGATGGTTTTGGTTCCGAGGCCCGAAACGGCTCCCGATGAGTTTAGGAGAACATAAATTTCAAGTACTACACTGCTCAAATGCGTAAATATTATGTTACTGTCAAAAATTGGCACAAAATATGAAGGAGACCAATGGAAGTACTACTAGCAACCCATGATTTAACTACTCGCATGCGCGCAGTGGAGTAATAATGTCTTTCTTCCGCCCTCACGTCCACTCAATTTGCATGCGCTGTATTAATTGACCATCAATGAAGTGAACGACTTTACACGGCCAAATTATCACATGGGGTGGATCTTGGTACAAAATCAAGGCCCGCCCATGTACCCGCTGCAGTACGCGTAGGAATGAGTGTGTGCGTGGCGTGCGTGCACATCTTCGCCAGGCATGTACCGCCAAGATGGCTCGTGGAGGACGAGTACATTCTTCTCGAACCAAAGCAGCACGTCATCGTGATCAATCCACGCAAGGAGGTCGCGACAACGCCTCCACATGTGCCACGTGGCTTCATGAACTGTAAGGGAGACACTATGTAGCGTGCCATTGGTATTCTCATTTACGTGTTTTGCACATACTCGAAGTACTAGTAAGGTACACGTGCATTGCACGCATCAGATTTTGCAACCAAATTATGAATAAATACCACACTATAACATGTAAGCTCTGAGTCATATATGCCTGATGTAGCCCTTCGTTTAATTCTTATAGTTCATCTCATTCAAAATCAATTAGTTTTTATAAAAAAGCTAAGAACGCGGGAATAGGAAAACATGGGATTATAGTGGAATGTCGTCTTGAATCCTACAGGATTGTACGAGTGTTTGATTGTGCATAGAAACAACGCACAATTCTTTCAAAGAGGTTTGAGTGGATGGGATGTTTCCTATGAAATCTAGTGCAAATGAATCATATGGAAAAATTCCTATGGTTTACGATCCTACGAATCAAACAACCAAGATAGGAAAATTCCTAGTGATTAGAATCCTCCAAAATTCCTTTGAGAATCCTTTGAGAATCCTTTGAATCAAAGAAGCCCTTAATCTATTTTATGATTCATGGAATTGTGCATTGTAAAGCATAAAGTAAAAACAAATAATGGCAATTCAACTAGAAAAAAAGTTTGGGCAGTTATGATACAGAAGATTCTAGAACAAAAGAGAACCAGGGGTGTTTTGAGGTTTGTGCATTATGCTTAAGTTCAAACATGGAGTCTGCTAGATTGTACATGTGGCAAAATCCGGCGGGGGGCTAGAAGATGGTGCGAGGGGCCGAATGGAGGGAGACTATGAAGGAATTCACAAGTGTGAGATCGATATTTAGAGAGAGGGGGCGAGAACGTGCGCTGTTGCGCGCAATGGCGGAGCAATGAAAAATAAATGAGCTAGGGGGCCAAGCATTGCTAATCCTTTACGAGGAGGGTCAATTCATGAACTTAAACCATTTTTAGCAGCAATTGTTTAATGATCACATTCATATTAGCCTCGATATATAGTGATGTTAGGGGGTGGGGGGGGGGGCAGGGCCCTTACTGCCCCCTGTATTCGCCATTGTGCATGCGTCTGAGAGATGAAGCGGAAGGCATGGATGATGAGAGGGGAACGTTGGATATATAATTAATGTGGGTGTATTAGCTATATATGTTAATCCTATATAGAGAGGTATAGATTGATCGATGTGGACGTGGGAAAGAGGGTGAGACCCCACTGGATATATCGATTGATCGGTTTGTGTGGAAAACTATGAAAGACCTAGCTATATACACACATACATAGAGGAACGTCGTTCGTTGCGCATGCACGCGTGAGAGATAAAGAATGCCCGATATGATGGAGAGGGGGCTGTGTGTGGGTGTGTGCCCTCATGGGAGACCGACCTAAAGAAAAAGATTGCATGTGTGCGATGGATAATGCCGACTGGTAGTGTGTGTGCATGCATGCACGAGAGAAATTTAGTGGTACAATTATAAAGAGAAGACGACTGTGTGGGTGTAAAAGACTAGGTGAGGTCATAATCAATGTAAACTTGAATTCAAATATTTGAATAAGAGATCCTGATGTTTGAAACCCATGCATCCATGAATATAACGGAGATCTGCGCGGTGTGGTTTGGAAACGAGCATGTTGTAAAGTATACACATTGAACAAGGTGAGACTGATTTGAATTTGAGATACCGATGGCAGACATCATTTGGCCACGTCGCGTCCATGCATGGACACACTATTCTAATTGGAGATGATGGGCGGCTTTCGCATCACATATATATATCTATACCCCTATATTATATATATTTTTTATATTATGTGCGGGTAACTTTAACTTTGAAAGATGGTCATTGGATGAGGCGAATCCGATGGTCCAAAGATGGCAAATTTGAGCACCATCGTCATAGGTATCATCTAGATTCCACCAGATTTCGCCATATGTATAATCTAGAAGACTCCATGGTTGAACTTAAGCATAATGCACAAACATGAAAACACAAGCACTTCTTATTTGTTCTAGAATCTTCCGTATCAGAATTGCCCAAATGTTTTTCTACATTATTTGCCATTATTTGTTTTACTTTATGTCTTACAACGCACAATTCCATGAATCTTAAAATAGATTAGCTTTCTTATAAAAACTAGATCATTTTGAATGAAATGAACTATAAGAATTAAACGAACATCTACATCATGCATATATGACTCAAAGCTTACATGCTATAATGTGGTATTTATTCATAATTTGGTTGCCAAATCTCATGCGTGCAATGCACGTGTACCTTACTCTAGTCTAAATGGTGTTTGTGTGTGTTGAGGTGCAAATTGTCTTTTTTTTTGGGTACACGTTAAGCTTGTTCCCAAGCCGCGCCTTGTTATGCCGAAAATTCAAGCTAGCGTCTCTATCTATCGTGCTGCGAAACTCCCGCCTCTTCAACCCGCGCCTTGTTAGCCCGAAATATTTAAGATATATCTTTGTCTCGTTGTGCTCCGACAACTCCCTCCATCTCAACCCGCGCCTTGCTATTCCGAAATTACAACGAGACCGAAAACTCCCACCTCCTGTGAAATCCCGACACGTGAAATGCCCGTGGTACCCCTGAACCGAAAGAACCGCCTCAAATCGGTGGGGGTACTTTCATAACTTACCCCACATTTCGGACAAGCGCGTCCCTAAGCCATGGTTCCCCACTGCCATCCCATCCGCCCATGCATTCGTACACCAAGGCCGCGAAAACCCGCAACGAAACCCCACACCCTGCTCCGTCCGCCACCCAGCCAGAGCCTCTTCCCCGACGACGTCGTCCACAGCAACACCGCGACGTCCCTCATCCACCATACCGGATGAGGATCCGTCGTCGATCTCGTCGTCCCACCGGTTCAGCCACCCCATCCTCCACCTCCAAGGAGCTGCCCCGATGTTCCCCTCGTCTTTCGTGCCACCTCCATTCCCACACCGCCGTCTTCACCTGCACCACCGGAAGAGCATCATCATCACCGTTTCCTTAGATGAAGCTGAGGCCTAATGGGCGCCACCAAAGAGGTTGTACACTAATCGCCGCATTTTCTTCTTGATTCGATCTCACGGTGCTGCCGGCGCTCGGTCCCGAGCCGACACGGCGCGGCTCCATCCACGGCGGCGTCGTCGGCCACTTCCTCCATGGCGTCGCTCCCTCGGCGGCGACGTCCACATCAGTAGGAGCTGCTGCTGCTTTAGCTCTCGCTCGCGCTGCTGCTCTGCTCTTGCTCTCGGTCCCCTGCCTGGTCTGCTCTTGCTCTCGGTCCCCTGCCTGGTCTGCTCTTGCTATTGATCTTTCTCGCGCTGCTGCTCTCGCTCTTGCTCTTGCTTGCGATGCTACTCCGATTTAGTTACACTTCAGTTGACTGAATCGAATTTTGGGTCAGTCGATTTTCAGGGGGTGGGGGGGGGGGGGGGCTCGTCGGGGTGAAGGAAGAACCAGCCGGAGCGGGGAGGGGGGCTCGCCGGAGAGGTACCCTGTTGGGGAACGTAGCAGAAATTCAAAATTTTCCTACGTGTCACCAAGATCTATCTATGGAGAAACTAGCAACGAGGGAAGGAGAGTGCATCTACATACCCTTGTAGATCGCTAAGCGGAAGCGTTCAAGAGAACGGGGTTGAAGGAGTCGTGCTCGTCGTGATCCAAATCACCGGAGATCCTAGTGCCAAACGGACGGCACCTCCGCTGCTCAACACACGTACAACCGGTGACGCCTCCCATGCCTTGATCCAGCAAGGAGAGAGGGAGAGGTTGAGGAAGACTCCATCCAGCAGCAGCACAACGTGGCGTGGTGGTGGAGGAGCGTGGCAATCCTGCAGGGCTTCGCCAAGCACCGCGGGAGAGGAGGAGGAGGAGAGGCAGGGCTGCACCAATAGAGGGAGAAGTTCTCATCTGTCTGGAAGCCCCAAAACCTCAAGTATATATAGGGGGAAAGGGGGCTGCACCCCCTTTAGGGTTTCCCACCCCAAGGGGTGCGGCCAGCCCTAGATCCCATCTAAGGGGGGCGGCCAAGGGGGGGAGGAGTGCCTCCCAAGTCAAGTGGAGGCCTCCCCTTTTAGGGTTTTCCTTTCCCATGCGCATGGGCCTTGGGGGCTGGTGCCCTGGCCCATTAAGGCTAGGGCGCCCCTACAGCCCATGCTACTGTATTGGACATGGTGGAACAATTTCCGGACCTCCGACCCCTCCGAATCCTCCGGAACCTTCCGGAAGCTTCCGGTACAATACCGAAAAACCCGAACTTTTTCCTAACCCGAACAACAAATTTCCATATATAAATCTTTACCTCCGAACCATTCCGGAACTCCTCGTGACGTCCGGGATCTCATACGGACTCGAACAACATTCGGTAACCACATACAAACTTCCTTTATAACCCTAGCGCCATCGAACCTTATGTGTAGACCCTACGGGTTCGGGAACCATGCGCATATGACCGAGACGTTCTCCGTCAATAACCAACAGCGGGATCTGGATACCCATGTTGGCTCCCACATGTTCCACGATGATCTCATCGGATGAACCACGATGTCGAGGATTCAATCAATCCCGTATTCAATTCCCTTTGTCTAGCGGTATTGTACTTGCCCGAGATTCGATCGTCGGTATCCCGATACCTTGTTCAATCTCGCTTCGGCAAGTCTCTTTACTCGCTCCGTAACACATCATCCCGTGATCAACCCCTTGGTCACATTGTGCACATTATGATGATGTCCTACCGAAAGTGGGCCCAGAGATACCTCTCCGCTTACACGGAGTGACAAATCCCAGCCTCGATTCGTGCCAACCCAATGTACACTTTCGGAGATACCTGTAGTGCACCTTTATAGCCACCCAGTTACGCCAGGACGCTTTGGTACACCCAAAGCATTCCTACGGTATCCGGGAGTTGCACAATCTCATGGTCTAAGGAAATGATACTTGACATTAGAAAAGCTTTAGCATACGAACTACGATCTTTGTGCTAGGCTTAGGATTGGGTCTTGTCCATCACATCATTCTCCCAATGATGTGATCCCGTTATCAACGACATCCAATGTCCATGGTCATGAAACTGTAACCATCTATTGATCAACGAGCTAGTCAACTAGAGGCTTACTAGGGACATGGTGTTGTCTATGTACCCACACATGTATCTGAGTTTCCTATCAATACAATTATAGCATGGATAATAAACGATTATCATGAACAGGAAATATAATAATAACTCATTTATTATTGCCTCTAGGGCATATTTCCAACAGTCTCCCACTTGCACTAGAGTCAATAATCTAGTTCACATCGTCATGTGATTAACGCCGATAGGTCACATCGCCATGTGACCAACATCCAAAGAGTTTACTAGTGTCTCAGAACTAGTTCACATCATCATGTGATTAAGACTCAATGAGTTCTCGAGGTTTGATCATGTTTTGCTTGTGAGAGAGGTTTTAGTCAACGGTCCGAACCTTTCAGATCCGTGTGTACTTCGCAATTCTCTATGTCATATTGTAAATGCTGCTTCCACGTTCCACTTGAAGCTATTCCAAATGGTTTCTCCACTATACGTATCCGGTTTGCTACTCAGAGTCATTCGAATAGGTGTTAAATCTTGCATCGACGTAACCCTTTACGCCGAACTCTTTATCACCTCCATAATCGAAAAACATGTCCTTATTTACTCCAAGGATAATTTTGACCGCTGTCCAATGATCCATTCCTGGATCATTCTTGTACCCTTGACCGACTCATGGCAAGGCACACTTCCTAAGGCGGTACACAAAGATAGCATACTATAGAGCCTACGTCTGAAGCATAGGGACGCACCTTCGCCCTTTCTCTCTTTTCGCCGTGGTCGAGCTTTAACTCTTAACTTCATACCTTACATCTCGTGCAAGAACTCCTTCTTTGATCGATCCATCTTGAACACCTTCAAGATCATGTCAAGGTATGTGCTCATTTGAAAGTATTATTAAGCATTTTGATCTATCCTTATAGATCTCGATGCTCAATGTTCAAGTAGCTTAATCCAGGTTTTCTATTGAAAACATCTTTCAAATAACCCTATATGCTTTCCAGAATTCTACATCATTTCGATCATCAATATGTCAACAACATATACTCATCGTAAATTCTATAGTGCTCCCACTCACTTCTTTGGAAATACAAGTTTCTCATAAACTTTGTATAAACCCAAAATCTTTGATCATCCTATCAAAGTGCATATTCCAACTCCGAGATGCTTACTCCAAATCCTTAGAAGGATTGTTGAGCTAGCATACCTTTTAGCATCCTTAGGATTGACAAAACTTTTCTAATTGTATCACGCATAACCTTTCCTTAAGAAAACTGGTAAGGAAACCTGCTTTTGACATCCATCTGCCAGATTTCATAAATGCAGCTTATGCTAACATGATTCCGACGGACTTAAGCATCACTACAGATGAGAAAATCTCATCGTAGTCAACTCCTTGAACTTGTGAAAAACTCTTCGCCACAAGTCGAGCTTCATAGACGGTGACATTACCATCCACGTCCGTCTTCTTCTTAAAGATCCATTTATCTCAATGGCTCGCCGATCATCGGGCAAGTCCACCAAAGTCCATGCTTTGTTCTGATACATGGATCCTATCTCGGATTTCATGGCTTCTAACCATTTGTCGGAATTTGGGCCCACCATTGCTTCTCCATAGCTCGTAGGTTCATTGTTGTCTAGCAACATGACCTTCAAGATGTGATTGCGTACCACTCAAGTAGTACGCATCCTTGTCACCCCACGAGGTACGCCGCTGACTTGATCCGAAACTTCATGATCACTATCATAAGCTTCTACTTCAATTGGTGTAGGTGCCACGGAACAACTTCCCGTGCCTCGCTACACACTAGTTGAAGTGATGGTTCAATAACCTCATCAAGTCTCCACCATCCTCCCACTCAACTTTTCGAGACGAACTTTTCCTCGAGAAAGGACCCGATTCAAGAAACAATCCCTATTGCTTCCGGATCTGAATTAGGAGGTATACCCAACTGTTTTGGGTGTCCTATGAAGATGCATTTTGTCCGCTTTGGGTTCGAGCTTATCAACCTGAAACTTTTCCACATAAGCGTCGCAGCCCCAAACTTTTAAGAAACGACAACTTAGGTTTCTCCAAACGGTGTCGTCTCAACGGAATTACGTGGTGCCCCATTAAAGTGAGTGCGGTTGTCTCTAATGCCTAACCCATGAACGATAGTGGTAATTCGATAAGAGATATCATGGTACGCACCATATCCAATAGAGTGCAACTATGATGTTCGGACACACCATCACACTATGGTGTTCCAAAGCGGTATTATTGTGAAACAATTTGCACAATGTCTTAATTGTGTGCCAAAACTCAGAACTCAGATATTCATCTCTATGATCATATCATAGACATTCTATCCTCTTGTCACGAAGATCTTAAACTTCACTCTGAAATTATTTGAACCATTCAATAATTCAGACTTGTGTTTCATCAAGTAAATATACTCAACATCTACTCGAATCATCTGTGAAGTAAGAACATAACGATATTCATCGCATGCCTCAAAGACTCATTGGACTGCACATATCAAAATGTGTTACTTCCAACAAGTTGCTATCTTGTTCCATTTTACCGAAACCGAGGCTTTTCACTCATCTTGCCCATGTAGTATGTTTTGCATATCTCAAGTGATTCAAAATCAAGTGAGTCCAAACGATCCATCTGCATGGAGTTTCTTCATGCTACACACCAATAGACATGGTTCACATGTCTCAAGTTTTTTTCAAAACGAGTGAGTCCAAAGATCCATCAACATGGAGCTTCTTCATGCTTTTACACCAATATGACTTACATGGCGATTGCCACAAGTAAGTGGTACTATCATTACTATCTTATACTTTTGGCATGGAAATGTGTATCACTACGATCGAGATTCAATAAACCATTTATTTAGGTGCAAGACCATCAAGGTATTATTCAAATAAACAGAGTAACCATTATTCTCCTTAAATGAATAATCAGACAAGTATTGCGATAGACATAATCCAATCATGTCTATGCTCAACGCAAACACCAAATGCAATTATTTAGGTTTATCACCAATCTCGTTGGTAGAGGGAGCGCGATGCTTGATCACATCAAGCTTGGAAAAACTTCCAATACATATCGTCACTCACCTTTAGCTAGTCTCCGCTTATTCCGTAGCTTTTATTTCGAGTTACTAACACTTAGCAACCGAACCGGTATCTTAATACCCTGGTGCTACTAGGAGTACTAGTAAAGTACACATTAACATAATGCATATCCAATATACTTCTATCGACCTTGCCAGCCTTCTCATCTACCAAGTATCTAGGGTAAATCTGCTCCAATGGTTGTTCCCCTTATTACAGAAGCACTTAGTCTCGGGTTTGGGTTCAACCTTGGGTTTCTTCACTAGAGCAGCAACTGATTTGCCGTTTCATGAAGTATCCCTTGATGCCCGTGCCCTTCTTGAAACTAGTGGTTTCACCAACCATCAACAATTGATGCTCCTTCTTGATTTCTACTTTCGCAGTGTCAAACATCACGAATACCTCAAGGATCATCATATCTATCCCCGATATGTTATAGTTCATCACGAAGCTCTAGCAGCCCGGTGGCAATGTCTTTGGAGAAACATCACTATCTCATCCGGAAGATCAACTCCCACTCGATTCAAGTGATTGTTGTACTCGAGACAATCGAGCACAAGCTCAACGATTGAGCTTTTCTCCCTTAGTTTGCAGGCTAAGAAAATCATCGGAGGTCTTATACCTCTTGGCGTGGGCACGAGCCCGAAATCCCAATTTCAGCCCTCGAAACATCTCATATGTTCGCGACGTTTCAAAAACGTCTTTGGTGCCTCAACTCAACCGCTTAACCGAACTATCACGTAGTTAACAAAACTTGTATGTCCGATGTTCGGAACATCCATGCATTTACGATTGGGGTTCAGCTCACTAAGCGGTGCATTAGGGACATAAGCTTTCTACCGTCCGCATAATCGCCATCGCCATCTTTCAACTATATTTTCTCTAGGAACATATCTAAACAAAGGAACTAAAGCGCGAGCTTCGACATAATTTGCAAAAGGTCTTTTGACTATGTTCAGGATAATTAAGTTCATCTTATGAACTCCCACTCAGATAGACATCCCTCTAGTCATCTAAGTGATTACATGATCCGAGTCAACTAGGCCGTGTCCGATCATCACGTGAGACGGACCAGTCATCATCGGTGAACATCTTCATGTTGATCGTATCTACTATACGACTCATGCTCGACCTTTCGGTCTACGTGTTCCGAGGCCATGTCCGTACATGCTAGGCTCGCTCAAGTTAACCCTAAGTGTTTCAAGGTGTAAATCTGTCTTACACCCGTTGTATGTGAACGTAAGAATCCATCACACCCGATCATCACGTGGTGCTTAGAAGCGATTTAACTTTAGCAATGTGCACGCTTAGGGAGAACACTTCTTGAAATTGTTGTAAGGGATCATCTTATTTACTACCGTCGTTCTAAGTAAACAAGATGCATAAACATAATAAACATCACATGCAATTATATATAGTAGTGACATGATATGGCCAATATCATATAGCTCCATTGATCTCCATCTTCGGGCTCCATGATCATCATCGTCACCGGCATGACACCATGATCTCCATCATCATGATCTCCATCATTGTGTCTTCATGAAGTTGTCTCGCCAACTATTACTTCTACTACTATGGCTACCGTTAGCAATAAAGTAAAGTAATTACATGGCGTTGTTTAATGACACGCAGGTCATACAATAAATAAAGACAACTCCTATGGCTCCTGCCGGTTGTCATACTCATCGACATGCAAGTCGTGAATCCTATTACAAGAACATGATCAATCTCATACATCACATATCATTCATCACATTCTACTTGGCCATATCACATCACATAGCATAGCCTCGCAAAAACAAGTTAGACGTCCTCTAATTGTTGTTGCATGTTTTACGTGGCTGCTATGGGTTTCTAGCAAGAACGTTTCTTACCTACGCAAAACCACAACGTGATATGCCAATTGCTATTTACCCTTCATAAGGACCCTTTTCATCGAATCAGTTCCGACTAAAGTGGGAGAGACTGGCACCCGCTAGCCACCTTATGCACCAAGTGCATGTCAGTCGGTGGAACCTGTCTCACGTAAGAGTACGTGTAAGGTCGGTCCGGGCCGCTTCATCCCACAATACCGTCGAAACAAGATTGGACTAGTAACGGTAAGCATATTGAACATCATCAACGCCCACAACTACTTTGTGTTCTACTCGTGCAAAGAATCTACGCAATAGACCTAGCTCATGATGCCACTGTTGGGGAACGTGGCGAAATTCAAAATTTTCCTACGTGTCACCAAGATCTATCTATGGAGAAACTAGCAACGAGGGAAGGAGAGTGCATCTACATACCCTTGTAGATCGCTAAGCGGAAGCGTTCAAGAGAACGGGGTTGAAGGAGTCGTACTTGTCGTGATCCAAATCACCGGAGATCCTAGTGCCGAACGGACAGCACCTCCGCGTTCAACACACGTACAGCCCGGTGACGCCTCCCATGCCTTGATCCAGCAAGGAGAGAGGGAGAGGTTGAGGAAGACTCTGTCCAGCAGCAGCACAACGGCGTGGTGGTGGTGGAGGAGCGTGGCAATCCTGCAGGGCTTCGCCAAGCACCGCGGGAGAGGAGGAGGAGGAGAGGCAGGGCTGCACCAATAGAGGGAGAAGTTCTCATCTGTCTGGCAGCCCCAAAACCTCAAGTATATATAGGGGGAAAGGGGGCTGCGCCCCCTTTAGGGTTTCCCACCCCAAGGGGTGCGGCCAGCCCTAGATCCCATCTAAGGGGGGCGGCCAAGGGGGGGAGGAGTGCCTCCCAAGTCAAGTGGAGGCCTCCCCTTTTAGGGTTTTCCCCTTCCCATGCGCATGGGCCTTGGGGGGGCTGGTGCCCCTGGCCCATTAAGGCTAGGGCGCCCCCCTACAGCCCATGCTACTGTATTGGACGTGGTGGAACAATTTCCGGACCTCCGGACCCCTCCGGAATCTTCCGGAACCTTCTGGAAGCTTCCCGGTACAATACCGAAAAAACCCGAACTTTTTCCGGAATCCGAACAACAACTTTCCATATATAAATCTTTACCTCCGAACCATTCCGGAACTCCTCGTGACGTCCGGGATCTCATACGGGACTCCGAACAACATTCGGTAACCACATACAAACTTCCTTTATAACCCTAGCGTCATCGAACCTTAAGTGTGTAGACCCTACGGGTTTGGGAACCATGCGCATATGACCGAGACGTTTCTCCGGTCAATAACCAACAGCGGATCTGGATACCCATGTTGGCTCCCACATGTTCCACGATGATCTCATCGGATGAACCACGATGTCGAGGATTCAATCAATCCCGTATTCAATTCCCTTTGTCTAGCGGTATTGTACTTGCCCGAGATTCGATCGTCGGTATCCCGATACCTTGTTCAATCTCGCTTCCGCAAGTCTCTTTACTCGCTCCGTAACACATCATCCCGTGATCAACCCCTTGGTCACATTGTGCACATTATGATGATGTCCTACCGAAGTGGGCCCAGAGATACCTCTCCGTTTACACGGAGTGACAAATCCAGTCTCGATTCGTACAACCCAACAGACACTTTCGGAGATACCATAGTGCACCTTTATAGCCACCCGATTCGTTGTGACGTTTGGTACACCCAAAGCATTCCTACGGTATCCGGAGTTGCACAATCTCATGGTCTAAGGAAATGATACTTGACATTAGAAAAGCTTTAGCATACGAACTACGATCTTTGTGCTAGGCTTAGGATTGGGTCTTGTCCATCACATCATTCTCCCAATGATGTGATCCCGTTATCAACGGCATCCAATGTCCATGGTCGAAACTGTAACCATCTATTGATCAACGAGCTAGTCAACTAGAGGCTTACTAGGGACATGGTGTTGTCTATGTACCCACACATGTATCTGAGTTTCCTATCAATACAATTATAGCATGGATAATAAACGATTATCATGAACAGGGAAATATAATAATAACTAATTTATTATTGCCTCTAGGGCATATTTCCAACAACCCCACTATCTATCTTAGGGTTCAGGATGGGGGCGGTGGTCGCCGGCGGTGGCAGGGGGATCGCCGAAGAAAAAGCTCGGCACGGGGGGGGGGGGGGGAGGGGCTAGAGGGGCTAGACAACATGTATCTGAATTATGGCATGCCAACCCATTTTCTAAAGACATAATATAGTTATATCATCTCATCCTGTTTACATAGTCATCATATTTTAAATTATGTCATTCTATCCGTGAATTATATCATGCCATCATGTTTCCATCGATTTACATGTTTGTGATTTATGGCATGCCAACCACTTTAATAGACACATCGTATAGTTATATCATGTCATCCTGTTTACATAGTCATCATATTTTGAAGTATGTCATTCTATCCTGTTTAGTTAGCCATCATACATGTGAAATTGTGTCATGCTATCCTGTTTAATTAGCCATCATATATGTGAAATTATGTCCTGCTATTCTGTTTGCTTAGACAACATAAATGTGAATTATTTCATGCCCTGTTTTCTTCCCTACTATCCATTGCACCTGTCTATCTAACAATGTCTGTACATTCAATTACTTTTCTTGTTTATCAGCCATTTCAATTGGAGGGAGTGATGGCAGTATCTGTGGGAGTAAAAACACGGTCTTCGTGAAAGATCGTGCTACACGTCGATGCAGATAGAACCACGGTTGGACTTGCCCAAGAACCAGCCCCACCACACATAACCCACACTCATGCAGATTGTACCCCTACCCAGCTTGGACAGAGAACCAACTACACCCTTCTAACCCCAACCCCAGCAGATAGACACCCGGGCCTGCTGACACAAAGACCGCCTCCACCACAGAGCACCCAAACACGAGCAGTTAGTAAGGCAACTGCGAGTGCCCAAATCACGAGGACCACCACTCCGAACCCAAGTCAACGCTTAAAGCGTAAGAAGAATTGTTCTCGTGTCAGGTTCCGTAGCTATGGTTCATACTACTTTGCTCTTGCATCACCTGTATTTCTTGATACCAACTAATTTCAAATTTGAAGGATGCAATTGAAACTCCAATGGCGCAATGTATGTTTTAAACCCGTTTCTTCAACGTGTTTGGTTGTTTGCTGTTGTAACTTGCTCTATATTGATTTCAGTTTCAATTGAATAAACAGTTATGTTCTCATGCCATGCACATTACAAGTGTTGTTATTGCTGTGTAGTTTCCCACACTTATATTCTGTCTATGCTGCTTTGTCTTAAATATATATGATTCGAACTGTATCTATCTTGATTTGGCAACATAAACAAGAATGATATAGACCATACAGTGACCATACTACATAGATATATGTTTGTTTCATGCTGTTATCCTTTCCAACTTACTACTGAACTGGTTTACCAAAATGAGTTTCAAATACTACATTGTAAACCTGAGACTGCCTGAGATGTGTTTGTTTGTTTCTCTTTTAGAACGCGGATAAAATATTGGAGAAGAGTGCCCTGTTATGCAATGGTAAAGGAAGTAATGCAGATAAGGTTCAAGATAGTGAGACATCCCTATTGGTCTCCAAGAAAGCTGATAAAAACTATATTGAAGACACTGAGACAACCCCAAAGTCCTGTCTTGATGTAGTGTTCGAAAGTTCTTGGCTACCATCACCGGCACTAGCTCTTCGAACTCGCTGCCTGAATCAGTTCGACTTCTTGAGTCTCAACTTCAAGTTGAAAGACATCGATCAGATGTTATGCAACAGGAAGCCGAAGGACTGAGGAAGTCCTTGCGTAATTCAGATGCATACTTTACGGTGCAACAAAGAAGTTACTGGAGGACTTAAGCGCCAAACAAGAGAAAGTTAATAAGCTTGCTAAGCATCTTTCCAACATTATGGGTACCTGTGATATTGTTTCTTGAGCTCTTCTCAAGTGGTTTCAGTTCGGACTTGTTTTGTCATGCGTTTATATGTCGTTGTGTTCCCTATATTTGCACTGGTGGCGAACTTTGATGCCCAGTGGATGTAATATGTGTAATAGCCGTGATAGCCAAGCGTAAGTTGCTTTCTTATTTATTTCCTTGTTGTCTTGTTTATTTGTTTGCTTGTAGTCATTGCAGTTCTTTTTCTCCGGTTTGCTAGTGGCTGTAATAACCTATTTTTTAAAACTAGGCCACAATAACCATGGGCTAATATTTACCAGAGTGACATGGGCCTCCTACGGGTCAGAAATAGTGGACCTTCTACGGCCGTCGAACAATGGGCCTTCTACGGGCCGTAGAAACAATGGGCCTTCTACGGGTCAGAGAAACAATGGGCCTTCTACGGGCCGTAGAAACAATGGGCCTTCTACGGGTCAGATGATCGATTGGCACAAACATGGGCCAAACAGATCGCATTATGGCCGTAAGCGGGCTAGAGTTGGAATCGTCTGCTCATGGGTCGACCATAACGGGCCATCGTTAATAGGCCGTATTTGATGATGCTATGAAAACGCCCAACGCCTTAATGGACCACAAATGGGCCGATCAGAACCACAGCTGAATTTGGCCCACAAGCGTAAAAATGACAAAGAATGTGCCTTAAGTAAACGAATGCTGGAAATGAGCCCAAGAATAAATGGGCTCTGAGAAGGCCAAAAGATAACATGGGCTGGAAATGGCCCAACGGAATAACGGGCCGTTAATGGGTATAAAGTGATCACTGTTCATTACGGGCCAGCCACCACGGCCGTTAATGGGTGTAAAGTGATACACTTTGTTCATTACGGGCCGATTTCACCACGGGTCGTTAATAGGCCAAGAGTTACATAGGGCCTCATATGGGCCGAAGACGTCATGGGCCATACATGGGCCGTAAGTGAAAAGGGCCGAATCATATTGGATGGCCCAGATGACGCCATCGGGCCTAATTCGGATAGGGCATAACCGCCTTGGGTTAGCGAAATGTAAATGGGCTATATGCGAGCAGGCCGTTAACGGAGCTTTCCATGGGCCGGCCCGCCACCTTTTGACCAAGTCAAATGGGCCGGCCTTTTCACAGGAATGGGCCTCTGTTGGGCCGTGCCACGTGTCCATGTATCATAGGTGCCTTCTGTCCAATGAGTGGATGACATCTGTCCCTGCGATGAGCCGACAAGTGTTTCCTCCAGCCAATGATGATTTTACACGTGGAAAATCCCCAATGGTCGGGGCTGTTAACGGGTTATCGGATCCAAAACCCGACCCGATAGCTTAACAGCGTTCGCTACGGTGGATGCCACGTGTCGGTCACCCTTGACGAAAAGCACTTCGCGGACGCGATTTATCGTCATGGAAGTGGACACTTCCGTGATGAAAATTTTGGTAATGTCATGGAACACTTCTACGACAGCACATGTATGACTATCTTGATTCTGCCATAAAATCGTCATGGATGTACATGCATGACAAGAAAACGCGACCTACTGTGACAAACACGTATCATCACAGAAGTGTATTTTTTTGTAGTGAAGGCACTAAGCTCAAAGGATTCTCGGAACAACAGAGAGAATTTCGGGGTATCTTGTAGTAACAAGATCAAATGGGAAACATTGTATGAATGGCGAGTATTCGTGGTTATCCATAGGGGTTTATTGATGGAAGGGAATTGCAAAAGCGATGGCACAAAGTATCGAAGGGACATTGGAGAGTAACTCCGGAATCTTCTAGTGCATCAGGCGACCACCTGTATCGAGTGGCTCTCCGGGAGGAAGTAGTTACGAGAACCTAGAGTTAGATTTAGTAAAATCATTTAACCCGAATAGAAGAGAGATCAGAGTCCTAGAGTATAGACGAGGAGTAAAAGATCCTAATACCACCCAATGGCGACGTGGGACCGTAAGACACACCGTCATGTTAGTAAAAGTTTTGTAATGTCTAGACTTGACTTCGGCCAAGGAGTGTGGAAGGGGGATTCCTACAGGCAGTCAGCTCTGATACCAACTTGTGACGCCCCCGATTCAATCGTACACTAATTATACACGAAAACGTGTACGATCAAGACCAGGGACTCACGGGAAGATATTACAACACAACTTTAAAATAAAATAAGTCATACAAGCATCATAATACAAGCCAGGGGCCTCAAGGGCTCGAATATAAGTGCTCGATCATAGAAGAGTCGGCGGAAGCAACAATATCTGAGTACAGACATAAATTAAACAAGGTGCCATAAGATGGCTAGCACAAACTGGGATACAGATCGAAAGAGGTGCATGCCTCCTGCCTGGGATCCTCCTAACTACTCTCGGTCGCCGTGGGCTGCACATAATAGTAGGCACCTCCGATTGTAGTAGGAGTCGTCGGCGGTGGTGTCAGCTCACTGGCTCCAGACATCTGTTGCGACAACCGTGAAGAAAGGAAAGGGGAAAAGAGGGAGAAAAGCAACCGTGAGTACTCATCCAAAGTACTCGCAAGCAAGGAGCTACACTACATATGCATGGGTATATGTGTAAAGGGCCATATCGGTGGACTGAACTGCAGAATGCCAGAATAAGAGGGGGATAACTAATCATGTTGAAGACTACGCTTCAAGCCACCTCCATCTTGCAGCATGTAGAAGAGAGTAGATGGCAAGTTCACCAAGTAGCATCGCATAGCATAAACCTACCCGGCGATCCCCTCCTCGTCGCCCTGTTAGAGAGCGATCACCGGGTTACATCTGGCACTTGGAAGGGTGTGTTTTATTAAGTATCTGGTTCTAGTTGTCATAAGGTCAAGGTACAACTCCAAGTCGTCCTGTTACCGAAGATCACGGCTATTCGAATAGATAAACTTCCCTGCAGGGGTGCACCACAAAACCCAACACGCTCAATCCCATTTGGCCGGTCACACTTTCCTGGGTCATGCCCGGCCTCGTAAGATCAACACGTCGCAGCCCCACCAAGGCCAATAGAGAGGTTAGCACGCCGGTCTAAATCTAAGCGCACAGGGGTCTGGGCCCATCGCCCTTAGCACACCTGCACGTTGTGAACGGGGCCGGAAGCAGAACTAGCCCCCTTAATACAAGAGCAGGCTTACGTTCCAATCCGGGGCGCGCTGCTCAGTCGCCGTAACGTCACGAAGGCTTCGGCTGATACCACGACGGCGAGTGCCCATATCTTTCCCACGTAGTTGGTTAGTGCGTATATACCAAATGGCCAGACTCGGATCAAATACCAAGATCTCGTTAAGCGTGTTAACGATGTAACCGCGGACACCGACCAGGGCCAGGCCCACCTCTCACCTAGGCGGTCTCAACCTGCCCTGTTTCTCCGCCACAAAGATCCACTCGCGGGTGCTCCTACGAGCCGACCCTACTTTAGTCACCACAGGTATCATTTAAAGTATATAAGTATATACTCGTGATCACCTCCCTAGTGATCACGACCCGATAGTATAGCAAGGCAGACGGACAAGAATGTAGGGCCACAGATGGAATACTAGCATCCTATACTAAGCATGTAGGATTGCGGTAAAGGTAACAACTTGAGTAGCGAGGGACAGGCTATGCATCAGGATAGGATTAACGGAAAGCATTAACATGCTACACTACTCTAATGCAAGCAGTATAGAGAAGAATAGGCGATATCTGGTGATCAAGGGGTGGGGGGGGGGCTTGCGTGGTTGCTCTGGCAAGTAGGGGTCGTCGACAGCCTAGTCGGTCGGGGCAGCAGCAGCGGCGTCGGTCTCATAGTCTACCAGGGAGAAGAGGGGGAAGAAACAATGAATACAATGCAAACAGATGCATAAAGATGCATGACAAAGCAAACAACGGTGTTAGGTGTGCCCTAACGCGGTAAGCGGTGATACTGGCGAAGGGGGAAAACATCCGGGAAAGTATCCCCGGGGTTCCGCGTTTTCGGGCAGATGAACCGGAGGGAGAAAGTTGCGTGTTCGCTATGCTAGGGATGTGTGGCGGATGAACGGACTGCGTATTTGGATTTGTCTCGTCATTCCGAGAAACTTTGATGTACAAAGTTTTTCCATCCGAGCTACGGTTTATTTTATATTGATTTTAAAAGATTTAAATCACTTTTTAGCATTTATTTGATTATTTTAATCCAACATTATCCAAAACAGTGCACGCTGACGTCAGCATGACGTCAGCAGTCAATTGAGGCGTTGACTGGTCAACTGACGTGTGGGCCCAGTGGGACCCACCTGTCATACTCTGTTAGGTTGATTAGGGTTTAGGTTTAACAAAATACTGTTTAGTTAAACTAATAGGTCAATTAGATTAACTAAGTAGGATTAATTAACTTAATTAATTTAGTTGATTAATTAATTAATTAAATTTATTATTATTATTATTATTATTTATATATTTTTTAATTCCTTTTTTTAAAACACGTTCTGGGGGGGGTGGGGCCCCACATGTCATAGGCCCCTGGGGGCCTAGCGGGCGAAACATGCAACGGGCACCCGGGCGTTTGCACCCGAAGGGCAGACCCGGGGCGCCCCGGGATGCCAGAACTTGCCGCCGGCGTGGCGGTGGCCTGCGGGGCCAGAGGCGGAGGCAGGGCACAGGATGACGGCGGGGCCAGAGTCAGGGCGGACGCGGTGGAGGTGGTGGCGGGGTCGCGTGGGCAGAGTAGGGGCACGACACATCACAACAACGACAGCAGCACGTGAGCGCGATAGGATGGGAGTTAGGCGCGTGCACGAGGAAGCAGGGGCGCGGACGTGGGCACGCGGGGAGCTGCGGGCGAGCGGGCTACGGGGAGGAGGAGGACCGGGGTCCTCACCGGGGTGCGTAGGGACGGGGCAGCGGGCTCGGAGAGGAGGACGAGGAAGGGGCAGCGTCTGGGTCGCCGACGATGAGTGCGGCGGGGCGACGGGGTCGAGGGCGCGGCACCGGAACGACGGCCTCGACTCGGGACGAGGAGGAGGTGAGGAGGCGAGGTGACGGGGTCAAGGTGGCGATGGCGTAGGGCGACGGGGTCGAGCGGTGGGCGTCGACGGCCTCAGTCGATCTGGCGACGGAGCTCGACGGCGGGGATGAGGAGGCGACGACGACGACGGTGGGGCGTGGCGACGTGGTTCCGGCAACGGCGTGGCAGCTTCGGGGCGGCGGGTGTGAGGTGACGGCGTCCGGGATGGGCGCCTGCGTCGGGATCGGGCGTGACCCCGATCTAGATCAGGACGAGGGGGAGAGAGACGTGGCGGGATGGGTGGGGGTAGTGGGTAGTGGGCTAGGGTTTGCCCTGGGTGGGGGGGTTAGTAGGAGGGAGTGGGTGGCCGGTTGGGCCGGCCAGGCGGCCTGGTGGCCTGCTGGGCCGAAGCCAAGTGAGGTAGGGGGGTTCCTTTTACTTTCTTTTGTTTTTGATTTGTTTTTCTTTACTATTTTATTATTTTTATTTTCTGCTTTTTAGAGACACCTTAATCTTAGTTTAGTAAAATATGATAACAACTCCTAAAATGATGTTTCAGGACCACCCACTGTCATAAAAGTTTTACCCCGAAATAAATTAGTTTAGAGTTTTATTAATTGAAAAAGGTATTTACTTAATTGTTTTTGTTACTGTTTAAATCATTTTAGAGTATTAAAGCATTATATAAAAAGCATGGTTTCTTTGCCATAATTACTTATGCATTATTTGAGTCACTCCGAACATTTTAGTTTTAATATTTGAAAAGCTTTATTTTTTTGCTTGATTTTGAATTTGTATTTGAATAGATTTCGAACTAACGCGAGATTAGCAACAGTAATCGAGGTGATTTGGCATTATTAGCAGAGGTTACTGTAGCTTGATTATCCGGGCGTCACAACATAGCTAGTAGCTAGATGGCTTCTTCTCTCTCTTTGATTCTCAATACCATGTTCTCCTCGATGTTCTTAGAGATCTATCTGATGTAATCTTCTTTTGCGGTGTGTTTGTCGAGATCCGATGAATTGTGGATTTATGATCAGCTTATTTATGAATATTATCTGAATCTCCTCTGAATTCTTATATGCATGATTTGGTATCTTTGTAATTCTCTTCGAACTATCGGTTTAGTTTGGCCAACTAGATTGGTTTTTCTTGCAATGGGAGAAGTGCTTAGCTTTGGGTTGAATATTGCGGTGTCCTTTCCTAGTGACAGCAGGGGAAGCAAGGCACATATTGTATTGTTGCCATCGAGGAAAAAATATGGGGTTTTCATCGTATTGCTTGAGTTAATTCCTCTACATCATGTCATCTTACTTAATGTGTTACTCTGTTCTTCATGAACTTAATACTCTAGATGCAGGCAGGAGTCGGCCGATGTGTGGAGTAATAGTAGTAGATGCAGAATCTTTTTGGTCTACTTGACATGGACGTGATGCCTATATTTCATAATCATTGCCTTAGATATCGTCATAACTTTGCGCTTTTCTATCAATTGCTCGATAGTAATTTGTTCACCCACCGTATTATTTGCTATCTTGAGAGAAGCCTCTAGTGAAACCTATGGCCCCTGGGTCTATTTTCCATCATATAAGTTTCCGATCTACTATTTTGCAATCTTTTACTTTCAGATCTATAAACCAAAAATACCAAAAATATTTGCTTTATCTTTTGTTTAGTTTAATCTATCTCTATCAGATCTCACTTTTGTAAATAACCGTGAAGGGATTGACAATCCTTTTATCGCGTTGGGTGCAAGTTGTTTGATTGTTTGTGCAGGTATTGGTGATTTGTGCGTTGTCTCCTATTGGATTGATACCTTGGTTCTCTAACTGAGGGAAATACCTATATCTACTTTGCTGCATCACTCTTTCCTCTTCAAGGGAAAAACCAACGCAAGCTCAAGAAGTAGCATAGGACCAAACATGTGTTGGCTCAGCCTGGCATGGGGCTCCGATGAGTCTGAGCTCTTGGCTCTGGCTGCAAACAGGGACTTACAATTCATCTACAATGAGAAGTCAATGATTGTGACGATTGCAAAAGCCATTAGGATGTAAGCTGATGCAATTGGAGTCCTCATCCCTTATGGAAGATACTAGACCGACACAAGTAAATTAATAGTTCAGATACAAACTATTTAAGAGATCTTTCGTTATTCCAATAAATCGGCCGATTTATCGCTTACCGGTGTGTGACCGATAAGATAAATCGGCCGATAAATCAACCGAATGGCGATAAATCGGCCGATATGCCGATAAACTGGCCAATTTACCCCTTATCATGGGTCGGTCGATAAGTTCTCGATAAGCATATCCCCAACGTTACAAGTAAATTCAGCCATTTCTATATATTGTTTTCTTGTTTTATTGCGTGTTTGCATGATTGTAGGCTTACCAGTTTAGTTTTTACTGGTCGCTCTACTTAGCAAGATTACCAAAGTTATGTCTTCGGAGAAAAAAAGGACAAATTATGTTTGTTTCTATTTATTTGTGTTTATTTTGCGAGATTGAGGCGATGCAAACTTGAATTATGAATGAACCATTTGTCCTTGGTTATTAAGGTGTAATGAAAATTTTGACCTATGTGTTGGGTAAATTTGCTTATTTTGAGAAAATTATCTACATATAGGTCATACTCATATGTTCTTGGTGATTGGGATAGGTGCTTGATCGAAAGGATATGTCTAAAGGGGGGAGGGTGAATAGACACTAACAAGGCAAAATGTGCTATTTTTAATTTCCTTGGTACTTAGGCAGATTTTCGCACAAGTTAAGTGCAAGCAATACAACCTACACATGCATATATAAGTATGGGCAACAGAAAGTAAATGACATGCAAGTGCGAGAAAGTAAAACGGTAGAGTTTGGAGAAGATCAAACGCAACGAAGACAAGGTGATTTTTGTGTGGTTCCGCTAGGTGGTGTTATCGTACATCGACGCTGATGGAGACTTCAACCCACAAAGGGGTAACGGCCGTGCGAGTCCACGAAGGGCTCCACCCACAAAGGGTCCAGGAAAAAGCAATCTTGTCCATGCCATCATGGCTTACGCCCATGAAGGACTTGCCTCACTCAGGGGAGATCTTCACGAAGTAGGTGATCTCATTGCCCATACAAACTCCTTGGTTTAACTCCACAAGTTTGGAGGCTGCCAAGTGACACCTAACCAATCTAGGAGACACCATTCTCCAAAAGGTAATAGATGTTGTTGTTAATGGTGAACTCCTTGTTCTTGTGCTTTAAAATATAGTCTCCTCAACACTCAAACACTCTCTCACATATTTGGGAAATGTGGTAGGAGAGGGATTGGAGTGGAAAACAACTTGGGGAGGCTAGAAATCAAGGATCAAAAGTTGGAGTGGAATTGTCTTGATTTCAACACAAGTGTAGGTGGTTCTCTCTCAGAAATTGGATATGGGAAGTGGTAGGCTGGTAGCTTTGTCCTAGCTAGTTGCTCTCTGAGAGTTGGTGGAATGAGTGATGGTATATATAGGCAGCGCCAAAAATCTAACTGTTACACACCTTTATGCACTGCTCGATGGGACTGGGTGAAAACACTCGGCGAGACCGACTAGTACAAAAGGTTTAAACTTTAGGCTTTTCGGTGAAGCTGGATGGCATAGCTCTATGAGACCGATGGGTGATGACCTAATCACTTTCCACAATTCGGTGAGACCGATTGAAACCACTCGGAAATCCTGAAATGAAATCAATTGGTTACAGAAGGTTGCCAGGTGCTCTTCGGCGGGACCGAAGGGTCATCTCGGTGAGACCGAGTTGCTAGGATTTAGGTAGTGGCTATGTCAAGTGTATATCGGTGTGTCCCAGTAGATGTGTTTCGATGGGACCGAGAATGACTTTAGGATTTTGGACACAGATGAATGCGAGAGTGTGGCTGAGGATTTCGAAGCAATATTTCTAAGCACTTGAGTAGTTAGACCACGATCAAAATCTCATCCCCTTTTAATATCATTGGCTTTCCTATGAACTCAATGTGATCTTGGATCACTTAACAAAAAATGTAGAGTCTTGAAGTTTTGCCAACACATGTCCTTTGTAGCTTAAGGGGTTCACATCTTCATCCATATACTTGCCTAAGTTGAACTCTTCCTGAAATATACTCAAGAAAAACATTAGTCCAACAATATGTATGTTGACATGAATTACCAAAACCACCAAGAGAGCAAATGTACTTTGAATAGGTGGTTGGATGAGATTGGAGAGGGGTGTGTGGCAAGCCACACTTCCTATCTAGTCGAGCTAATTGCAAGAACCCACCATATTGAGGGACATATTTGTAGAAAGAACGATTCTACGTTTTTTCTGCAAAACACACAATGTCTATGGTAATTTCTTGGCAAATGTGGCGGTATGCTCGAGGAGGGTTTTAACCCAGGAGACCGACGGGCGTCGTCTTTGAGATGTGGCCATTTTTGGATGCACCCCTCGATTTTTCTGTAATTGTGCTTTGTGGGGGACGGAACAAGCGATGGTGGTAGGTAGTGCGGGCCCATGGTGCAGGTTGTGCGTGAGCCAAGATTCTCTGCCAATCGAGTTAATTGCAAAAACCGACCACACTGAGGGATGGATTTGTAGAAAGAATGGTTCTATGATTTTTTGGCAAAATATACAATGTCTATGGTATTTGTTTTTTGCGTAAAATGACTGATTGGCGGATTAGAGCGCTTTGAGCACATTTATGATAGATGGGTCTCGTGCATCAGGAGCTAACTTGGCAAAAAGTCATATGACTCTTTAATCTCCTTCACCTTTCTAGTCGTTTCACAATGATGTTTCGATGATCATAGACTGTACATCAAAGCAGAAAACATGCAACACAAAAGTCATATGAAACCGCAAGATGAATCTAGGGTTGAAAGAAAATTTCAAACGATAGACCCAGTGTGAAGATTTTGTCGAAATCCGTCCAAAAAAACTTCAAACATGCACGAAATTTAACATTTACGGTCAATGAAATTCTGAACCGACCGTCCTAATGGAACCACAACGTTGATGTGTCATCTTTTTCGTGTAGAGCATATATAGAATCGAGACATTATTGTGTAGATTAGAAGGGAAGAAAAAACCATGTACACCCACGGGCACCTGTGCACCAGCTCGCATCGAGTACGCATCGCCAGAGCCCTCCACGTCGGCTTCATTGCATCCGTCGGGCTGGCTCACTGGAAACACTCGATTTGAGCGTTCCTCAACAGCCAGGTCAACATGTGCATTAAGCATCGTGTCATGCAAATCCAACCGTCTTTACACAGAACAAAACAACTCCAAAACAACCTAAAATCTTAATAATGCACGCGCACCTTTTGCAGAGAACGAGCGCCGCTCGATCTCGCTCGTGTCGTCGGGATTTCCACTGCAGGTGCTATTTGGTCGGGGGAAAGACTCGCTACTCGACACGCGCTTATCCTCTTGTCCTCTTTCTGGACCGATTCTACACTGCAGCGCTGCCCTGCTTCTCCTCTATCGTCCCTCTCCCCATGGCACCGCCTTGCTCTCCCCTGCTCCCCATGACGCCACCGCTCTCCTTCCTTTCCTCCGCCGCCCTGCTCCCCATGGCGCCACCCCTCTCCTTCCCATCTGCCGCCTCCCTTCTCCTCTCCTTCCTCCCCGTCGTCGATGCTGCTACTACGGATGGCGGGGCCAAAGGACGACGGAGCAGCTGCTGTTGAGGGTGCTCTGTGCGGCGCGACCATGGCGGGCTATTGCGAGGGAGAGAGGTGGTGTCCCATCCATCATCAGGCACTCACCTCCGTCCGGCCGTCCACACTCGTGTGATTGATTATGGCAGAGTTGAGATCCAGATTAGTAACTTAGAGAGCAAAGATGAGATGGCTGCCTGCTAGCTAGCTGTGCAGCCTGTGCACCGGGACGGACCGGACCAGAGAAAAGACAGAACGACAAGAATACCAGCTGTTGGTGGCCAGCGGATCTGAACAGTAGGACTGTTGTCGGTGTTCGATAGATCAGCGCGACTAGAGGTCAACGGCCGGCGGATGAGAGCATCCAAACGTAGGGGAGGAGAGACGAGACAACAACGGTCACCGGCGGGTGTGCTGGCCGCGGCTGGCCGACCATGTTGGGGATGAGATAATCGATTAACCCTCCCGCACTTCATCGATTTTCAGGAAGGGGTGAGAGAGAGAGAGAGATGTGTAATCTTCACTTCTTACGTGCACTTGTATTGCAGCCGGTGGATCATATCAATCTAGCTGCTTTCCACGTAGCTAGCTTCTTATGTGCACGTCTCGATCAGCCAACTATTGTACAAATTCATGTAGATTGTGGCGTCGACGTCAAAGACTTTTGTTAGGTTGGACATGATAGTAACCCAAGTTGGATACAAATTCACAGTTGGACAAGAAGACGATGCTAAGTTGACTAAATGCCTTTTTGTAAATTGATCTATTGTTTATTATTTTTTGTGGGAATCCACAGTAGTTGTAGTTGCACACATAATAGTTCTAGTTGGCATATGCATGGCTACAAAGTTGCACAATCTGGTCCACATAGTCACATATGAATTATCATGGGAGGTTCTCATGCCCCGCCGCGAAGTTGCACACTTTTGTCCTCGCAGTCGCACATGCATGGCAACAGAGTTGCACAATATGGTCCGCATAGTCGCACATGAATTACCGTGGAAGGTTCTCACGCCCGGCCACGGAGTTGCACACTCTCGCCGGCATAGTCGCGCACGCATGGACACATAGTTGCACAATCTCGTCCGCATAGTCGCACATGAATTATCGTGGGAGGTGCTCACGCATGGCCGCAGAGTTGCATACTTTTGTCGGCACAGTCGCACATGCATAGCCAGTGAGTTGCACGATCTCGTCCGCATAGTCGCACATGAATTGTTGTGGGAGGTGCTCACGCCCGGCCGCGGAGTTGCACACTCTCGTCGGTATTGTCGCACATGCATGGTCACATAGTTGCACAATCTCATGCGCATAGTCACACATAAATTGTCGTGGGAGGTGCTCACGCATGGCCGTGGGGTTGCACACTCTCGTCAGCACAGTCGCACATGCATGGACACAGAGTTGCACAATCTCGTCCGGATAGTCGCACATGAATTGTCGTTGGAGGTTCTCATGCATGGTCGCGGAGTTGCACACTCTCGTCGGCGCAGTCGCATATGCATGACCACATTGCACAATCTCGTCCGCATAGCCGCACATGAGTTGTTGTGGGAGGTGCTCATGCCCGGCCGTGGAGTTGCACACTCTCATCGGCATAGTCGCACATGCATGACCATAGAGTTGCAAAATCTTGTTCGGATAGTCACACATGAATTGTCGGGAGAGGTGCTCACGCTCGGCCGCGGAGTTGTACACTCTCTTCGGTATAGTCGCCCATGCATGGCCACCGAGTTGCACAATCTCGTTCGCATAGTCGCACATATGAGGTGCTCACGCATGGTCGAGTTGCACACTCTCGTCGGTGCAGTCACACATGTATGAACACAGAGTTGCACAATCTTGTCCGCGTAGTCACACATGAATTGTCGTGGGAGGTGGATAGTCGCGGAGTTGCACACTCTCGTCGGCACAGTCGCGCATACATGGCCATGGAGTTGCACAATCTTGTCCGCATAGTCGCACATGAGTTTTTGTGGGAGGTGCTCATGCCCGGCCACGGAGTTGCACACTCTCGTCGGCATAGTCGCACAGACATGGGCACACAGTTGCACAATCTCGTCTGCATAGTCGCACATGAATTATTGTGGGAGGTGCCCACGTCCGACCACAGAGTTGCACACTCTTGTGTGCATAGTCGCACATGCGTGCCCGTGGAGTTGGGACATTCTTATAGGATAGTCCCTCAAACGCGGTTGTGGAGGCTGCACACGCACGACGACTACCAGGCAGTTGGCCAGGGCACCGGGGCAGCAGACGAAATTGCACATTTCACTTTTAGAGAGCAGTATGGGCTGGTGCCACTAGTGAAAACTGCATGGCCTGGGCAACAAACGAAGTTGCACATCTCACTGGAAGGAGGCAGTTTGGGGTAGAGGTACCATAGAGAAAACTGCAAGCCTGCACGAGAAAAGTTGCACATCCCTGTCAGGCAGTTGCACATTGACGGCTCGTCAGTTGCACAAAACAGGGACAAAATTGCACACAAAAAATTTCGTCGAAACATACTCATGTGGTATCTAGTTTCGAAGAGCACGTCGCGAGGGTTCCAACGGTGAAAACGGATCTTAATTTCGACCCGCGGTTTGAAAGTTATGGTTTAAATTTGAAATCATAAATTAAATGCACAACAAAATAAAACACATGCACTCTACATCTAGGAGATAACTGTTTCAGGCATTTAGTACGTCATCTATATCTATACCAATATAAAAAGACCCAAAGGGGCAGATCCAATTAATCTCGGCCATCAAATCATGTCAATCCAACGACCTAGATTGCTTCAATGTCGAGCACTCAACATGTTTAACATGCAGTTAATTTCATGCCAAATATAATGCTAATCACATAATAACACGCAAATATAATCCTACTTAATATCCGCATGCACTTAATATACTTCTAAATTAACGTGCATTGCACGTGCACATCAACTAGTGAAGAACATGACCAAATGAAAAAAAATCCTGGAATCTAAAAAGTGCGTACGCACTATTTGGTGAAAACGAGCGATCGGCTCTCACACAAGCATGCATGCAGTTTCGTGGTGCAAATTTTGTCTTTATTCATGACGTTGGCAAATACTAATAGGGAATGCACATGGGAAGATCAGGGCATTTAATTCCATGTCCATTGGATGTGCATATGCATTTATTTGGGTTTACAAATTTTCAAAATGTCATATCTTTCAAACCATGCGTCGGAATTCAGATCCGTTTTCACCGTTGGAATCTTCACGACGAGATCTTGGGAACTAGATCCCGCATGGATATGTTTTTGACGAATTTTTTATGCCAACTTTGATGCTATATTGTGCAACTCTATTACTACATCATGCAATTTTAGTATAGCATGGTGCAACTTTTTTCAAAACCATTTTGTAAAGCTACATGATCGATTTTTTATGAGATTTGCAACCTAGCCACCATGACAACCAATTTTTAGTGATGTCCAACTAGTCTACTACCCGGCCAACTACCTAGTAGTCGATGTGCAACCCTTTCATTCCCTATTCATGGATGATATATGAAAGATCGAGCATCTCGCCTAGAGGGGGAGGGGGTGAATAGGTGCTTTAAAATAATTATGGTTAAGGCTTGAACAAATGCGGAATAAACCTAGCGGATAATTTGTCAAGCACAAAACCTAAAACAACTAGGCTCACCTATGTGCACCAATAACTTATGCTAAGCAAGATAAGCAACTATGTGATAGCAAGATATATGACAAAGAACAATATGGCTATCACAAAGTAAAGTGCATAAGTAAAAGGCTCGGGAAAGAGATAACCGAGGCACGCGGAGACGAAGATGTATCCCGAAGTTCACACCCTTGCGGATGCTAATCTCGGTTTGGAGCGGTGTGGAGGCACAATGCTCCCCAAGAAGCCACCAGGGCCACCGTAATCTCCTCACGCGCTCGCACAATGCAAGATGTCGTGATTCCACTAAGGGACCCTTGAGGGCGGTCACCGAACCCTGCATAAATAGCGACCCTTGGGGTGGTCACCGAACCAGACACTTTGGCAACCCTTGGGGGCGGTCACGGTACCACAAATTGCTCAGGGCGATCTCCATAACCTAATTGGAGACCCCGACGCTTGCCCGGAGCTTTACACCATAATGATTGAGCTTCGAACAACACCAACCGTCTAGGGTGCCAAGGCACCCAAGAAGAACAAGCTCTAGGGTGTCCAAACACCCAAGAGTAACAAGCTCAAGGGTACCAAGCAGCCAAGAGTAATAAGCTTCTCAACTTGTAACTTCCACGTATCACGTGGAGAACTCAAACCGATGCACCAAATGCAATGGCAAGGGCACACAGAGTGCCCAAGTCCTTCTGTCTCAAATCCCACCGAAGCAACTAATGCTAGGGAGGAAGATGAGAGGAAGAACAAGAAGGAGAACACCAAGAACTCCAAGATCTAGATCCAAGGGGTTCCCCTCACATAGAGGAGAAAGTGATTGGTGGAAATGTGGATCTAGATCTCCTCTCTCTTTTCCTTCAAAAACTAGCAAGAATCCATGGAGGGATTGAGAGTTAGCAAGCTCGAAGAAGGTCAACAATGGGGGAAGAACACGAGCTCAAGGAATGAAGTTCAATGGGGAAGAAGACCCCCTTTTATAGGTGGGGAAAAATCCAACCGTTATGCTCACAGCCCGCACAGAGCGGTACTACCGCTCCAAGGAGCGGTACTACCGCTAGGGCGGGAGTACCCCTTCGAAACACAACAGTGAGGAGGCAAAAAGGCCAGAAGAACCGCCGGAGCGGTAGTACCGCTAGGGGTAGCGGTACTACTGCTAAGGGTAGCGGTACTACTGCTTGCGAGCGGTACTAAAAAATTACATCCGGGCCTACCACCGCAGGACTTGGGACGAGTTTTTAGTCCGGAGCGGTACTACCTCTGTAGGAGCCGCGGTAGTACCACTATTGAGCGGTAGTAAAAAATTACATCCGCTCCAATTCGCGGTAGTACCACAACAGCCTTTTCACAACACTAAAACTGCCACAACTTTTGCAAACAGACTCCGAATTCGATGAAACCAAGTTTGTTGGAAAGTTAGCAACAAGGGCTAACACAATATTGAAAGAAATATCAATAAGAAGCAAGTTAGAAAAGGCCCACAAGAAAATGGTGAGAACCCTTCCTCGGATAAGACCGGTAAAACCTCCAACACCGAAAACATCATAGAAGACGCATGCGAACTCCGTTTTCGATGAACTCAAGCTTGTCATCAAGATGACCATAAGCTCTAAGACTCACAAAGAGAACCAAGCAAGAACCAAGAAACAAGATTCAAGGATGCAATGGTTTGAACTCTCTACTAACGATACGATCAAGCTACCAACTTGAGAGCCCCCCTTGATAGTACGGCAAACGATCCTATAACCCGGTCTCCCAACTACCACCATGAGACCGGTAAAATAGAAAACGTATCAAGGAAAAACCTTTGCCTTGCACATGGTCCACTTGAGCTAGATGATGACGATCTTGACTCCCTCAAGTTGGACCACCTTTCTTGATTGCGTTAGCTCGATGAAGACTAGATGATTGCTCCCCATAGTCCACTATGGGTGAGCCATTCTTCGGCTCATCTTCACAAGTCCATTGTCACCACAATGGGCGGCAAGCTTCAAGCACTTGATCTCTTCGTGATGCATCACTTGAACTTGCACACCGCATCCTAACCCCACAAAGAGCTCTCACGAAGACCATGGGTTAGTACACAGAGCTTAATTGACAATGCTTACCATACCATGGGATCACTTGATCCCTCTCGGTACATCTTCTACGCTTTGTGAGTTGATCAACTTGATTCACTCTTGACTTAGTCTTGATCAACCTTGAATCTTTCCAACTCTCTTCATTTGGATGATGTCTTGAAGGTAAACATGAATGATCACACAATCTTCTTCTTCAAAACATGCTTGCAATAAGCTCAACACTCACATGACCAATCTTTGGATAATTCCTTAATAGCACCTTGGTCAACTCATAAACTCCTTGAAACCAACACATGGACTTCAAGAAAAGCCTATGGACAAAACCTTCAAATATAACTCAAGGCAACCATTAGTCCATAGAGATTGTCATCAATTACCAAAACCAAACATGGGGCACCGCATGTTCTTTCAATCTCCCCCATTTTGGTAATTGATGACAATCACTTTCAAGAGAGTTTATACAAGGTGTTATGCATCACCATGCAATGCAACAACCAATGATGCATGAGAATGGGATGCAAATGCTTAGGAACCAAAACCAAAGAAAGGAGAAAACTCTGAAGACTTCTCCACAAAACTCTCTGAAACTCCTCCCCCATTGGCATCGATTGCCAAAATGGGTGAAAAGCTTAGAAGGCCAATATAAAGAGTGTTCCTCCATAAATTGTGTATCTCTCAAAAAGAGAGTGGAATGCAGTACACTTATCCAATGGTAAATACTTGGAGGAAGACAAACTATATTGAGGCCCAAAGATTGCAAAAGAATGATATGCCACAAAGACATAACAAAGAGAGAAACAAGAAATCGAGCAATCAAAAGATACCAATTGAAGCAAGCAATCAAAGGATATCAATTGAACCAACTAGACCAAAGATCCTATGAGCCACATGAATGAAGGATATTATGATATGAGCAAAGGAGTATCCTAAATAAGCTAGAGAAGCTCCCCATGATTTGTGCACACATAATAATTTTTGTATTTGGATACAAAGTGCACAAAATATGATCATAGCTCCCCCAAAATCAATAGAAACAAATAACAAGTGCAAGTGAGCATAAAGGAAACTAAGCCTAGCACTTGCAACAAACACATGGTTGAGCAACATGTAAAAGAGGCAACTTAAGAATAGGCTCAACCAAAATGATGTCTGTGAGTCATGGCAAAGCACATGAGAAGACTAATATACGGATGAGCATAAGCATCAACATAGTCTCGAATGAATGAGATACACGGTGCAAAGCCTTTCATTCTCACACACAACTTAGCAAATAGGTTCACAAGAACACTAAATATGCAAAATGAATAACCAACACTTGTGACAACCCAAGGTGAAGATAGAAAGCATAAGCATCATCAAGACAGGGGATACCAATTAAGATGGCAAAAGCCTCGTCAAGACAAGCATGAGGAAAATAATCTTCACCACACAAGAGTGCATCAAGATGCAACGAGATAAGACACGCACTCAAGGCAAAAGCTTTCACAGAGCCACCAAAGAAATAACATAAGAAAGACAAGGTCGACGTGAAAGAAAGGATATCATCTAGAGATGTAATTTCTCTCAAGTGTATAAGGGTCTAGGTAGACGAAATCATGATGTTATATATCTACAAAGAAGGATGTACACCCGAAATATTTACAACACGAAGGAACAAGATATCCAAAAGGAAGTCATACATATACCAATAAGATATGTGCTTGGAAGCATAGCCCAAGGCTAGATATGGTCTTATTGTATATAAATTAATTCCTACCACACAACCATCAAAGACATCACAAATAGCAACAAGAGATCATTGTTGGGATGCTTTGAGAAAGGAAACAAGTATCACAAGAAAGAAAGAATAACATGCCATGATACAATCTACACACGATTGATGCAATAAGGTGTGCATGTAGTAGATGATGATACTTGTTACCGAGATAGCATTGGAAGGATGTAGTAGATACCAATTGAAAGTAGAAAGTAGTTCATTGATCATCCTATCTTGACTCCAATAAGCACATGGTGACAACACCTTCCTTTTGAATGAGCCGAGTATCCAATGCATCTCCAATTGTTTCTAGAACAACAACACAAACAAAATGGTACCCAAACTCATTGGGACCAAAGAGTTAGAGAACCAACAATACATAGGACAAACTCCACATAGATGTGTGCGTATAGATATGAAAATGAATCTCATTCACATCTCATCCAATTTGAGACTTGGTGGAGTTTCCCCTATATATTGGGTCAAAGAAAGAAAACATGTCAAAGGAACTACATGAAGTTAAAATGCATGCTCAAGACTTTCAAGAACCGATACAAAAATAAAAGGAAAAACCAAGTGAAAATGATACCAAATGGAGAAATCATCACTTGGAAGATATCATTAAAAGATACATCAAGGAATGAGATATCCATTGGAACACACAAAGAAGATGTCAAACTCCCAAAGGAGAGGATGGTTCCAAACAAACCAAGCTCTCTACAAAGTTTCATGTTGGCACAAAGTACCAAAAGAAACGACTTGCCATCCACCAACACACACTTAATATGGTCACAAGATGAGTGTTTTATAGAAAATAGGATAGCTCCCCCAAGACTAGTGCATTATAGAGAATTTGCATTTGAATACAAAATGCACAAGGTGGGATCACCACTTTCACTATATCTAGAAAACACTAAACAAGATCAAGAAAATAACAAGATCCACAAGTGGTATGGAAAACAATGGGAGTTGATACAATCCTAGGCACGAGATAAGGCAAATAAAAGCAAAGGCCAATGTAAAGATGATCAATAATTTCTACCACACATAACTGAGTACCAATTGTCATAAGACAAAAAGTATTTGGAAATAATTCCCGTTGGTAGATAGCAAGGATATCCAACATCATCTTCACACCAAACACAAGCAAATTGCAACTTGTAGAGCTAACATGCCACCTAGGAACAAGATAATCTACAATATCAACACTAGGTGACAAAATCTCAAATGTACACATTTTGTAGGCTAGTAATATACATATCATATTACTCCCCCATAATGTGATACCAATGAAGAAAACTTAACAAGAGGCAATAAGAGGATCCAACAAGAGATAATTAATGGACAATTTAGAATTTGAATTTCTCATGAGAAGACATACCACATAGTGACTAGATACTCTTGTAATATCAATACTAGATGGTATTCCTCATGTACACACATTTATAAGATTGTGAGGTGCACAAAGCACATCACTCCCCCATAATGGGATATTCCATTAATCTCTCACAAGAGCCAACTAAGATATAAACAAGATGAACAAAGACTCAACACACTACACACATGTACATCATGTGCGAACCAACATGCACATACTTGATTTCTCAAGATAAGCAAATTGGAAGCATAACATATACACACACATGCAAGGTACAAAACCACAACATGCTAAGGGGCAAGTAACTTTCACTGTAAACAATTTAAGCACGAGCTACCGCAAGGGGGAACATTGGATATAAGATAGAAACTTGATAATCCGAATGACTTGGCTTGAGACAATATGAATGATGAAGACCCCCTTAATTCTTCATAAGGTAGCCAAGTCTCCAATGATCTCCATCAACACCTATTGATCAAGTTTTAGCTTGTTGGTCCCCAACCAAGTTGGGTCCTAAGAGGTTAGTCACAATAGGCTTGGCCACCCAAATGGTTCTTTTCTTGACACCACTTTGAGTACCAACAAACTTTGCAAACACATTGCCAACATCATCCTTCCCAAGAGAATAGACATCATCAATAATAATTGGGTTGGATACGTTACCACTTGTGCATGAAGAAGCAACATGACCTTTCTCACGACATAAGTAGCAACGTCTACTCTTCATTTTCCTCTCACTTGATTTCTCAACAAGAGAAGCAAGAGCTTGAGCATTCTTGGGAAGTGGCCTTTCTTAAACTTGTGGTTGAGCATGAGATTGAACTTGTGGTTGCTTCCCTTGTTGCTTGTCACTAATGGCCTTCTTCTTCAATGGGCAAGATCTCACATGATGCCCTTCAATTTTGCACTTGAAGCAAACAATCTTGGCCGAATTCTTGACTTGTTCTTGGCCCTTCTTCTTGTTAAACTTGGACTTATTCTTCTTGTTGGAGTTGAATCCAAGTCCACCTTTGTCATTGGGGGATTTTTGCACACTCAAGATATTGTTGAGTGCGGATTTCCCTTCATGACTCTTTTCCAAGTCTTTCTTCAAAGAAGTGACTTGGGCCTTGAGCTCTTTGATTTCCTCTACATGGTTAGTCTCAACACAAGTACTAGAGGAAGTATAAGCTTCATAATTAGAGCAACAAGGCAAGAAAGCAATTCATCACAAGATGTACCAATGTTATGCATAGACGAATTACGAGGACTCGCACAAGGCAATATAGCATTTTGACTAAGAGTAGTGCTAATGTCCACATGAGGCTCACTAGATATTACCTTAGCAATCATAGCCACATGAGCTATTTTTAGCACATTATGGGATACAATAAGATCATCATGAGAGCTAGAAAGCTTTTCATGACTTTCTTTCAATTTCCCATACTTGCTAGATAGCAACTCAAGTTGAGCCCTTAGCTCAACATTCTCCTTTAAAATGGATGCTTCACAAGAAATAGAGTTAGTAGCACAAGCATCATCATTAACAACAAGAGGAGAAGGCAACTTGGCAAGCTATTTTAAATAAGAAGCTTCAAGTTGAGCATGAGACTCGGTGAGTTTGATGAGCTCACCCTTGATGACCCTTGAGCCATTTTCGAGGTGCTCAAAATCTTCAAGGAGTCTAGCATGAGCAACTTCAAGCTTAGCATTTTTAGTCTCAAAAACATTGGCCACCTCAAGAGCTCTATCATTAGATTCCTTCACTCTAGATAATTCTAGAGAAAAAGTCTCCTCAAGAGATTCGGAGGTGGTTTGTTCATGTTCAAGAGCTTGAGATAGCTCCGCAATCTCATTTGCGTACTCACGCTCATGAGCTTCCATTTTCTCAATGGTGACCTCATGCTCCTCTAGATGAGATTCCAACTCCTCAATGTATTTCTTGCCATCAATGGCAATGGACATTATTTCCATGAAGTTGGAATGATCAATTTTATTTTTATGAAGAGATTTAAAAATAATTTCCCCCTTAGTTTTTAAGGAGGCAACATTATCATTCTCTTCATCATTATCCTCATCATCATTAGCATCAACATCATCATCAAGAGACATATTGGGGTACAAAGTAGGAGATACCTTTGACGCCTTAGCCATAAGGCAAAAAGCAATAGATGATGATGTAGGATCCCTTGAGGCATCATTAAACACCACATCTTGTTCCATGGAGTGTTCGGTTTCCTCTACATTGTTAGCACAACAATTCGAGGAAATAGATGCATTTTTATCATGGCAACAAGACATAGCAAGCATATCATCATGATATTTAGTCAAGCAATTTCTACATTATATGCAAGGACTATCAACACAAGCATGTGAAACATTTGGAGTGCTAGAAGTGTTAAAGTCCAAAGATGAAGCATTGCAATAAGAAAGTGATGAAGGATTATCAACAATAAGCCCACTATCATCATTGTAATGAACACCACTACTCACCATGTCATTACCTTGTGGAAAACCACATGTAGGTGAAGTAGAAGAAGTTGAGAACGCAACACGGCCGGAGGTGGAGGGAGAACAATCATCCTCACAAATCTTGGACACACCATATTTATCTTGAAGCTTTGTCCATAACTCATGAGCATCCCGGAACGACATGAGTTGAAATATAACTACATTGCTCAAAGCATCGAAAAGCACATTAGAAGCTTGAGCATTGAGATAAGAGTTTTTCTCATCCTCTAAAGATAATCTTTGGGGATCCTTTGGAGGAGAAAAACCCATATCTACAATTCGCTCTAAATTTGGGTCCATGACCCTAAAGAGGTTAAGCATGCGAATTACCCAAACATCAAAATTTGTGCCATCGAAACTAAGAGTGTCAGAGAATCCTAATCCCCTAGTCGACATCTTTACTCTCTAGGCGGTTAAGCCTAACAAAGAGAGACGAGGCTCTGATACCAATTGAAAGATCGAGGATGTCGCCTAGAGGGGGGGGGGGGGGCGAATAGGCGCTTTAAAATAATTATGGTTAAGTCTTGAACAAATGCGGAATAAACCTAGCGGCTAATTTGTCAAGCACAAAACCTAAAACAACTAGGCTCACCTATGTGCACCAACAACTTATGCTAAGCAAGATAAGCAACTATGTGATAGCAAGATATATGACAAAGAACAATATGGCTATCACAAAGTAAAGTGCATAAGTAAAGGGCTCGGAAAAGAGATAACCGAGGCACGCGGAAACGAAGATGTATCCCGAAGTTCACACCCTTGCGGATGCTAATCTCCGTTTGGATTGGTGTGGAGGCACAATGCTCCCCAAGAAGCCACTAGGGCCACCGTAATGTCCTCACGCCCTTGCACAATGCAAGATGCCGTGATTTCACTAAGGGACCCTTGAGGGCGGTCACCGAACCCATACAAATGGGGACCCTTGGGGGCGGTCACTAAACCCGTACACTTTGGCAACCCTTGGGGGCGGTCACCGCACCATCAAATTGCTCAGGCGATCTCCACAACCTAATTGGAGACCCCGACGCTTGCCCGGAGATTTACACCACAATGATTGAGCTTCGAACAACACCAACCGTCTAGGGTGCCAAGGCACCCAAGAGGAACAAGCTCTAGGGTGTCCAAACACCCAAGAGTAACAAGCTCAAGGGTACCAAGCAGCCAAGAGTAATAAGCTTCTCAACTTGTAACTTCCACGTATCACGTGGAGAACTCAAACCGATGCACCAAATGCAATGGCAAGGGCACACAGAGTGCCCAAGTCCTTCTGTCTCAAATCCCACCGAAGCAACTAATGCTAGGGAGGAAGATGAGAGGAAGAACAAGAAGGAGAACACCAAGAACTCCAAGATCTAGATCCAAGGGGTTCCCCTCACATAGAGGAGAAAGTGATTGGTCGAAATGTGGATCTAGATCTCCTCTCTCTTTTCCCTCAAAAACTAGCAAGAATCCATGGAGGGATTGAGAGTTAGCAAGCTCTAAGAAGGTCAACAATGGGGGAAGAACACGAGCTCAAGGGATGAAGTTCAATGCGGAAGAAAACCCCCTTTTATAGGTGGGGAAAAATCCAACCGTTATGCTCACAGCCCGCACAGAGCGGTACTACCGCTCCAAGGAGCGGTACTACCGCTAGGGCGGTAGTACCCCTTCGAAACACAACAGTGAGGAGGCAAAAAGGCCAGAAGAACCGTCGGAGCGGTAGTACCGCTTGACCTCACGGTACTACCGCTAGGGATAGCGGTAGTACTGCTAAGGGTAGCGGTACTACTGCTTGCGAGCGGTACTAAAAAATTATATCCGGGCCTACCACCGCAGGACTTGGGATGAGTTTTTGGTCCGGAGCGGCGGTAGTACTACTCTGGAGTGGTAGTAAAAAATTACATCCGCTCCAATTCGCGGTAGTACCGCTGCAGCCTTTTCACAACACCAAAACTGCCACAACTTTTGCATACGGACTCCGAATTCGATGAAACCAAGTTTGTTGGAAAGCTAGCGACAAGGGTTAACACAATCTTGAAAGAAATATCAATAAGAACTAAGTTAGAAAAGGCCCATAAGAAAATGGTGAGAACCCTTCCTCGGATAAGACCGGTAAAACCTCCAACACCGAAAACATCATAGAAGACGCATGCGAACTCCGTTTTCAATGAACTCAAGCTTGTCATCAAGATGACCATAAGCTGTAAGACTCACAAAGAGAACCAAACAAGAACCAAGAAACAAGATGCAAGGATGCAATGGTTTGAGCTCTCTACTAACGATACGATTAAGGTACCAACTTGAGAGCCCCCCTTGATAGTACGACAAACGATATTATAACCCGGTCTCCCAACTACCACCATGAGACCGGTAAAATAGAAAACGTATCAAAGGAAAACCTTTGCCTTGCACATGGTCCACTTGAGCTAGATGATGATGATCTTGACTCCCTCAAGTTGGACCACCTTTTTTGATTGCGTTGGCTCGATGAAGACTAGATGATTACTCCTCCATAGTCCACTATGGGTGAGCTACTCTTCGGCTCATCTTCACATGTCCATTGTCACCATAATGGGCGGCAAGCTTCAAGCACTTGATCTCTTCGTGATGCATCACTTGAACTTGCACACCGCATCCTAACCCCACAAAGAACTCTCACGAAGACCATGGGTTAGTACACAGAGCGTAATTGACAATGCTTACCATGCCATGGGATCACTTGATCCCTCTCGGTACATCTTGTACGCTTTGTGAGTTGATCAACTTGATTCACTCTTGACTTAGTCTTGATCAACCTTGAATCTTTCCAACTCTCTTCATTTGGATGATGTCTTGAAGGTAAACATGAATGATCACACAATCTTCTTCTGCAAAACATGCTTGCAATAAGCTCAACACTCACATGACCAATCTTTGGATAATTCCTTAATAGCACCTTGGTCAACTCATAAACTCCTTGAAACCAACACATGGACTTCAAGAAAAGCCTATGGACAAAACCTTCAAATATAACTCAAGGCAACCATTAGTCCATAGAGATTGTCATCAATTACCAAAACCAAACATGGGGCACGACATGTTCTTCAAGAAAACAATTTAATATCTGCTGCAGGTTTAATGTCAGAAAAATCATTTTTTTATAAAATAACATGCCGGACTAAGAATACCTATTTCTTTTAGGGAAACGTTCGGAGCCGGCTGACCGGCCTAACATTGTGCCGGTCGCTCGTGCGTCCGCACGCTGACTGGAAGGCCCGCATGATATTTTCCTCTCCTGATGTTATCCTCAATTTCTTGTGGGAGCTCTTCCGTCCACATGTTGCCTCCACCCAACCTCTCTCTCTCACACAGATCCCTACGTCTTTTCGCCACAAACGTTGTCGCTGCTGTTACCCACCATGAACGCGCTGATGCATATTGGGACGGCTAGCGAGACCACCCAGGAAAGGTTTCTGCTGGCAGTGCCGGCGCTCCACCGACCCGGCGAAGCGAGGACCTGTACATGATGTTGTTGTTAGGAGCAACGATCAAAACAATTCGGTGTGGCGCTTCATAGGTTTTTACGGAGCACCGCGAGCGGAAGATCGCCACCACAGTTGGCGTTTTTTGCGCAATCTGCACCAGTTACCACACTCAGCATGGATGTGTGTTGGTGATTTTAACGAGACCCTGTTTGCGTGTGAACATTTTAGCAGAACTGCTCGGTCCGAGAGTAATATGCGAGCATTCAGGGAAGTAGTCGATGAGGTTTCCTTCCAGGATTTGGGTTGGTCCGGCACAGCTTATACTTGGGACAATCACCAGTCCGGAGAGGCAAACGTTAAGGCAAGGCTGGATCGAGCCTTTGCAAACGAAGAGTTCAGACAATTATTCCAACATACAAGGGTCAGGCATCTCCCGTCTGTCGAGTCCGATCATTGTTTTGTTGTGACAGAGTTTCACAAAAGTATGTCAGAGAGGTCAACAAACAATAAACAATTTCGATATGAGAACGTCTGGGAAACGCATGCTGATTATGATCGCCTAGTGGCTGATACATGGCGAGGCATCCAACATACACCAGGGCTGCGTGGTATATCCAACGCACTGGGTACACTTCAGGATACCTTAGTGCCATGGGGAGCTAAGGAGTTTGGTTCTCTAACACGGACCGTCCGCAATCTTCAGAAGAAGCTCGAGCGCATCCGGTGTCATTCGATGGGTAGGGGCCCATCAGACGAAGAGAGAAGGATAGTTCAGAAATTGAAAGAGGCACTCCACCAGGAAGAAGTGTGGTTCCGGCAGCGCTCTCGCGTCCCCTGGCTCCGAGAGGGGGATCACAATACGTCATACTTCCAAGCGCAAGCCTCCCAGCGGAAACGCATGAACAAAATACAGGGACTCACGAGGGCCGATGGATCTGTGTGCGCGAACGAAGATGAGGATAAGGCTGAAGTGCAGAGCTTCTATCAAAACCTATACCAGTCACAGGGCTATTCGGACGCGAGAAATCTGTTATCTCATGTTCCTGTCAAAGTGACAAAGGCCATGAATGAGGAGTTAACAAAACCCTACACTCCCGCAGAGGTGAGATCGACGCTATTTCAAATGGCGCCATCAAAAGCTCCCGGGGTGGATGGCTTCACTGCTGGGTTCTACCAAAGACATTGGGATCACATTGGGGCAAAGGACCCAGGCAGTTATGGACTTCCTAAATGGAGGTGAATTACCATCTGGTTTGAATGATACATCCATCACCCTTATACCAAAGGTTAGACACCCCCAAATGATCTCCCAATATCGCCCCATTGCTCTCTGTTCGGTCTTGTATAAAATAGCGGCCAAGGCAATCACTAACCGAATGAGAGGCATCATGGATAGCGTTATTAGCGAGGAGCAAAGCGCTTTTGTACCTGGCCGACTCATCACTGATAACGTTCTAGTTGCATATGAAAGTGTGCACACAATGAAGAGAAGGAAGAAAGGCAAAAACTATTCTTGTGCGGTCAAGATCGACATGATGAAGGCATATGACCGTGTCGAGTGGCATTTCCTTGAAGCAATATTGATCAGGCTTGGTTTCAATATTTCCTTTGTAAGGCTTATTTTGAAATGTGTCTCTTCTGTCCGGTTCTCTATGCGGGTTAATGGCGAGCTCCTGCCTTTTTTCACGCCTTCAAGAGAGTTCCGGCAAGGAGATCCAGTTTCGCCGTTTTTATTTCTTCTTTGTGCAGAAGGATTTTCCTCATTGCTCAAGTATTACAATGGAGGTGTTGTGGATAGAGGCCTAAGGGTGAGCTACAGATCACCTTGGGTAACTCATCTACTTTTTGGCCGATTTATAGCCTGATCTTCATTAATGCAAGCAACCCAAGTGCTATCCGTCTCAATGACATTCTGTCAATTTATGGTGAGGCCTCGTGTCAAGGTGTAAACCGTGAAAAAGTGCTATCTATTTCAGTTCTAACACACCTGATTCTTTGAGGCAACTTTTGAAGTCAACTCTGAATATCCAAGTTGAAGCTTTCAGCGCAAAGTATCTCGGCCTCCCAACTGTTGTGGGGCGCATCACAAGCGGCACTTTTGAACACATCAGTGAGAGAGCCCGTGGAAAAATTCAAGGATGGTCAGAAAAACTACTAGCTTGTGCCGGCCGCGAGGTTCTGTTGAAATCGGTCGTCCAGGCTATCCCGACATATCCAATGAGCACTTCCCTTCTAACAAAGAAAGTCTGCAAGAGCTTAACTTCTCCTATGGCAAAATATTTCTGGAGCAGTTCTTTGGATAAAAAATCTATGCATTGGGTGTCCTGGAACGAGTTGGCCACACCTAAGTGCAAAGGAGGGACGGGGTTCCGTGACCCACATCAGTTTAATCTTGCCATGCTAGGCAAACAGGGTTGGCGATTAATGACAAACCCAACATCGCTGTGTGCTAGAGTGCTCAAGGGCCGCTACTTTCCCAACGGAGATTTTATGCACGCATCTGCTCCAAAGTCGGCCTCGGCCACTTGGAAGGCAATCTTGGCGGGAAGGGAGGCTCTAGGGGCCGAGCTGATCGCTCGAGTGGGAGATGGCAGTACGATCTCAGTATGGAATGACAAATGGATTGCTGGAACGATCTTGATGAAACCAATCTTCAAACCGCCAAGTACCACCATTCAAATGGTGCATGAGCTTATTGATACGACCATGTGGTCGTGGCGGCAAGATGTGGTTAGGGACACTTTCATCGCCCCGGACGCCGATGCCATTTTGAACATTCCTATTAGGCAAGGGGGAGGTGAGGACTCATTTGCGTGGGCATTCGAGAAATCAGGCAACTACACGGTGAAGACAACGTACCGTGCTCTAATGACTCATAAAGAGCGCTTGGCTCTGGAGGAAGGGACGGCTCTCGGAACCTCAGTGGACGATCATCAGTTGTGGTAGGCCTTGTGGAAATTGAATGTCATACCGAAAGTGAGGGTTTTCTGGTGGAGAGTTCTTCGTGGGATTCTTCCGGATGAAGCTACTCTCAACTATCGTCACATTGCACCAATTAATCGATGCAAAGTCTCCTTAGCGATGAGAGAGGATCTGGAGCATGCTCTTATTCACTGCTCTCATGCGCAACGATTCTGGGACGAGGCATGTGCTTGGTTTGACATCAGGCTGCCCCGACTCCATCCTGACTCATGGGCTCGCGGCATCACATGTGATCCCCGTTTCTCTGATGATGACCGAGCCAAAATCACCACCGTAATGTGGTCCATATGGCACTCTCGAAATCGTATCAAGCATCGCGAAGAGGGAAGGGATCCAACATCGACAATTAGAGCGATCAAGGAGGCCCTTGCACTTCTTCAACTTCCGCGTAAGGCAGCGGCTACGCTACCCGGCTATGGTTGGAGACCTCCTGATGATACTACGGTAAAAATCACGACGGACGGTGCACTGAACTTTGCTGAGGGGAGAGGCGGCGCGGTGGTGTCGCCCGATCCTCATCGGCTCATAGGTTCTTGGTGCAAGCCATATATGGGGATTTCAGACCCCCTGATTATGGAAGCTTTATCTCTGCGAGACGGGGTCTTATTCGCCACTCTTCGAGGCATCTCGCATGTGATAATGGAAATTGACTGAGCGGAGTTAGTGACACTCTGGAACACTCGCCATAGTTCCCGTTCAATTGTGGCTCCGATTCTGCTAGAAATAGGAGAGCTTAATAATCACTTCATTTCCTTTGATATTCAGCATATTAGTAGATCAACAAACCTACCGGCGCATCTCTGTGCTAAGCATGCTTGCACTCTCAATGTGACCGACTGTTGGATGGATGTAACTCCTAGCTTCCTAGTGACCAGCCTCATGGCTGACTGTCCTAGGTATGCTCTTATTTGAATAAAAGCTCTCTGGATTGCCCGCAAAAAAAAAGATCAAAGTTTTTTTTATTTTGGCCGGCTACTGTGTAGACGTGTCCCCAAAACAAATCTCAAATCTCAAACAAATAAAACAGCCTAGTTGAAGTTGGCGCAGAAAACCAACCAGGTCCATCGCGTTCAATCTGGCCTGCCAAACGGGGCACACGATTCTCCAGAGCCACTCTTCGTCTATCGAACGCTGCAGCGAAGCACACCTACGAGCGCTCATCATAAAGCAACGGCCGTTGCTGCGGTCGATCGAAACTGCCGAACCTCCAACCGAAATTCTGCCTCCCGCCCAAACGAACCTCTTCCCCCTTCAACCAAGAAACGCCGCCCCGTTCTTGATTCTTGATCCCACCCTCGGCCGCGCGCGGCGATGGAGCTCTTCAAGGACGCACGGTCCGTGCGGCTCAGGAGCCACCTGGGCACGTACCTCTGCGCGCTCGACGGCGGGGCCGTCTCCCACGGCTACCGCCGCAACTCCCGCGGCACGGTCTGGGCCGTGGAGCTCGCCGGCGACGACTACGTGCGCCTCCAGGGTCACCGGGGCCTCTACCTCGGCGCCACCGAGCTCCCCGCCGACGTCTTCGGCCGCGGCCGCGGCACCCGGGCCTGCTGCGGGGTCGTCCTGGGTTCGCCGTCCTGCCCCAACGACAACGCCTTCCTCTGGTCGCCGCTGCGCGAGGGCGAGCTCCTCGCGCTGTCCGGGCCCTACGGCCGCCTCCTCCGCGCCAGGTTCGGGCACACGGCGCAGGACAACGCCGTCACCGTCGACCTGGACGCCGACCCGGAGGAGAGCTCCTGGGTCGTCGAGGTCGTCCCGGCCGCGGAGGTGGCGCTGCTGCTGCCGCCGTCGCCACGCCCCTGCCGCGCCCAGTCCTGCAACGCCCGCTTGGAGGCGGACACGTCGGAGTCGGACACGGCGTCCAGCGTCCTCGCCAGGGTGCGCTCGGCCATGGTACTCGAAAAGAAGCCTGATCGATTCTATCTTCTTGCTTGCTCCTTTCTCCTGTTCTTGCGCAATCCGAAGCAAATTTGTTGATTCCTTCAAGAAAGAATCATCTTCTTGAGTTTCCACGGTGGATTCATGCTTATTTGCAAGCCGATTCCTACTTTCTTGAACGCTTCGTCCTGAATTCTTGTCGGGGAAAGAAGGGACTTTCTTTGATCCGTCGATTTTGCTCGTGATCGCGCAGGACATGGCGAGTTCACTTGCTACGGTCGAGGAGGAGCCCCTGTCGATGCCGGCGCCGCGGCTGATCTTCTACAACACCGCCAGGGACGACGGCGGCGTGGACGAGTTCGACGAGGGGACGTGGAAGTACTTCTCGTTCAAGGAGCAGAGCCTGGCGGCGCTGCGCCGCAGGCTGGGGAGGAGACCCGGCGGCAGGACTTCGTCGTCTGCCGCAGGAGCGGCCCGGGGCTGTTCCCCGTCGTCCTGGACCTCCCTCCCGGCAACAGCCAGATGGAGTTCGTCCTCGTCCCGGCGTCCTCTCCTGCAGGTAACAATGGGGTCTTTTCTTCTCTGTTTCCTGCTCTGGTTCAGCTTAACATTTTGTTCTGAACTTCTGAACATTTTGTTCTTCGGTGCGTATAACTGAAACCTGTGAAGCAATTTTAGTTACGGTTTTGTTCTTCTGTGTTTGCAGTGGCAGACGGTGTTGTTTAGGATGGATGTGGCCCAGCCTCGGCTATAGGAAAAGACGGAGAGAACTTCAGTTCGGTACGGCGATATGCATTTTGCGGTGTATATAGTATATTCATTGGTACTGTGTGTAAAAGAACAAACTTGCTTCTACTGTGAAAATTCAGACACCTAGGATGGGGCCTTACCCGTTTTTGTTTTGTTCTGTAGTTCTAGAAAATGATATGGAGTTGGCTTTAATATAAATGGTAGATGGACATAATTACAGAAATGATATGGAGTACATAGTACCTCTATACCATAATATAAGACATTTAATAGACTAAACTAGGCTAAAAAACGTCTTATATTTTGTTACGGAGGATGCACCTTTTGTGGGAGAAGGTCGATGTTGTAATCTTTGGTGATCAATCTTTTGGATTTCAGCAATCAAAGTAATATTGGAGCGTCTTCTTGCAGAGTTGGTGATACTGTGATGAACGTTATGGCTCTCCCCTCTCCTCTCTCTCCCCTGGCGACGCCTCCCTCCCCCTCCTCCCCTCCGGCGGCGGCCTCGTCTCGTGCGGCCTCCACCTCCTCGTCCCTGCTGTCTCCTCCTTGTTTCCCCTCGGCGGCGCGCCCCGCCCCCTCCTCCATCCCGGCCCCCTCGCCTCGCTCCGTCCTCCTCGCTCCTTCTCGGGCCAACAGGTTCTGGGCTCTCGACTCGGATGATTCGGGATCGGATTCTGATGCTCTTCCTCCCCCTCCTCGTCCGGTCCCTGCGGGCGGTCTCTCCGTCGTTTCGGCCCCGGGCCGTCGTCGGAAGTTCGCCCCTGGCGGGCGCGGTCGGCTTGCCGGTGTCGTGGTGGAGGAGGATGGCTGGCGCCGTGTTTCCCGTGGACGCCGCCGTGCTGCGGCCTGGTCTCCGGTTCCGGGGCCTCTAGGCTCTGGTGGGGGTGGGGGGGGGGGGGGGTGGCTGCGGCTTCCTCTCCGTCCTCCCCTCCGGTGGTCCTCCCCGCCTGTTCGTTCTATGGGGGTTCGGCTCTGGCTTCGCCGTCGGCGGCGGCGCCGGCGCCTGACCTAGATTCTGAGATGGGGTTGGTGGGGGATTCTGTGTCTGGGCCACGGGCCCTTGTGCCGCTTGATGGGCCTGGTGGGCTTGGATCGGTACCTGCCCTGGCCTACGTGACCGTTCCCCCCCCCCTTCCCTGGACTCTGGGCCGCGGATGGCCCAGGCCCAGCCCCCCTCCCCCTTCGGCCCTCCCTGTCGGCCCGGGCTTGGCTCGGTCCGGGTATATATGGATCCGGAAGGGGTCGGTTCCCCCATTTCTAGGGTTTCCTGCCTCCTCTTCCGATCTGCGTCGTCGCCGCCTCCCCATTCGCTTCTTCTCCCGATCTGCTCCTCCTCCTCCCCTTTCCCGTTCGTTTGCGGCGGTGGTCGCGATGGATCGTTCGCGCATGTCCTCAAGCAAGGCCGTCTCCGGCCAGAAGCGGGGGTGTGACGGATCTGGCGAGGCGGCGCCCATCTGGAGTATGAAGTTGCGCTGCGCGCTATGCTCCAGGCGTCGCTCGCTCCGGAGGCAGGGTTGGCGGCGGCGGCGGCCGGCTCGTCCCCGCGTGCCTCTGGTTCTAGGCTGGTGGATCCCTCGCTGCCCCTGCATGGCGCTCCTCCGGCTGTTGCTGATCCTTGGGAGCTGGCGGCCGCGGGTAGTCAGGCTGGCTCTTCTGGTCCGGTTCCGCCGCCTCCTCCGCATGGTGCGGCTTCCCTGGGTGGTGGGTCGGTGCAGGCTCCGGCGGCGGCTGGTGGGGGTCCGTCGCGTTTCGTCCCGCGTGGTGCGTCGGGGCGCCGGTCCGCCGTCCTGTTGGCGCTGCTGCTGGGCGGGGCATCGGATATGGGCCCGGCGCGGCTGGTGATGGTATTCTTCCCCCTCCCCCTCGTGGTCCTGGTCGCGTTCCTCCTCAATTTCAGGTCGCCAATCCTCTCTCACCTGCTTCACGTGTCACCGTCCTAGTCATTTTCAGTCCCGATGCCAAAACCCCCAATTTTGCCTCATCTGTAGGGAAGATGGTCATCTCACTGTTGATTGTCAGAACCGTTCCAAGCCTCCAGCCTTTGTCCACTATGGTCTTGGCCTTCCTGGGTGCTCCTTCTTTGCCTTAGATAGGGAGGTTCCTGCTGTTGCTCCTATTCCAGCGCTCTCCAACGTCGACATCATCTCTGTCTAGTCCAAACGCATAACTTCCCAGGTTCTTCTTGATGAGCTCCGGTTGTGGGATGAGGGAGGATGGGATTGGCAAATCCGCTAGCTTTCAGACTTCGAGTTTGCTGCGACTTTCCCCTCCAAGGAAAGCCTCCACATGATTTCCTCCTGTACTAGCTTCACGTTGCCTCTGAACCAATTGGTTGTCTCGGTCAAGGCTGCATCTAATGGCTCCAAGGCTATCTCCTCCCTGTCTGATGTATGAGTACTAGTTGATGATGTCCCTCCTGTGTTGCGTTCCACGGCGTTTCTGATGGCTTTTGGGGTGCTTATCGGCAAACCTATTGAGGTTGATCAAGAGTCTTTGGCTATCCTCGGGTCGGTCCGTCTGCGGGTGTGGTGTGTGGATCCCCTCTGTATCCGTGGCTCCATCGATGTCTTCCCCTCGGCTGGTGGCTTCTGGCTCAGGGTCCGGGTGGAGGGTGACTCGGGTCCGGTGTCGCCCCTGCCTCCTCCCCCGCCCCCGGCTTCCGGCAATGATGACAAGAGCAAGGATGGTGACAGCTGCCCGGACGATTCTATGCATGGCAATGATCAGCGCTTTACCCATTCGGAGTGGGACGTGATCTCTCCAGAATACTAGGACCTGTTGAAGGAGAATGCTCCGGTCGGCCAGGGGGCTAATGATTCGTTGCCGGACTCGGTTGGAGGGGTTGCTGCTTCTGGTGGGGCAGAGGGAACACCATTTTCGACGGTGTGCTCTAACCTTCCAGCCTGCCCTGCCTCTCCATCCCTCTCAGGCATTGAAGACTTGGCCCCGGCTGGCCCCTTAGCCTCCAAGAAGAAGAAGAAGTCGTCGGTCAAGAAATACTCTGCTAAAAGCAGGGCGTCTGGTGATTCAAGGCAGTCCACGGCTGGGCTCTGCCACAGGCTGGATACTGACTTGGGTACGGCCTCGGGCCTGTCTTCTGCTGCGGTATCTCCCTGCCGTGCTCGTCCTGCACCGTTGCGTTCGCCGGCATCCACGGCTCGCAAGAGCGGTCGCGTCTCCAACAGCGGCGAGCGGGTGGCTGATCGGGCCGCTCGGCGCGCTGCGGCTCGGGATCTGCCTCCTTCAGGTTCGCGTCCATGCCCCACCTCCTCTAACCCCGATGTTCATTCTCCTGTTCGTTTAGTGCTTCCGTCTCAATCTGATGAGCATTTGCTTAGTATTTTAGATGATGTGGGTATTTGCTTTGACGCTAGTTTGGGTTCTCCCTCTTCATTGCTTGGCGTTATTAGGGCTAATGAAATAGCTCAGGCTGACATCACTAAAGCCAAGGAGGCTGGCTAGGATCGATTGCCCCACTGGTTGTGGCTGGTGGGGATGAGGGGGGATCTGACAGGAATCAGGCTCCCCCGGCTGCTTCTAAACGTGGGGCTGGGAAACGTGCTAAATCCTGCAAGGCTTCGAGCAGGTCGAGCCTTAGAATTAAAAACCTCTCTTTTAGATGAAGGCTCTATTCTGGAATAGTAGGGGTTTCGGCGGGCGCAGGGACCAGCTAAAAGACTTGGTTCGTTATGAAAATGTTGATTTCATTGGTCTTGTCGAGACTCTCAAACCCTCCTTCTCCCCAAATGAAATCTCGACCGTTGCTGGGACAGATAGATTCGATTGGAACTTTGTGGCCCCTGTTGGTCATTTGGGTGGTATTCTTCTTGGCACTAAGAAAGATGTTTTTGATTTTGTCTCTTTTGACCATGGCATTTTTTGGGCTAGCACGGTGGTTTCTCATCGAATCCTTAACTCTTTACTAGAAATCATGGTGGTATATGGTCCGGCTGATCATTCTATGTCATATATTTTTCTGGACGAACTTCACAATAAAATTGAATCCTGTGAGCTGCCACTATTGGTTGGGGGGAGACTTCAACTTGATGCGCTACCCTTCAGATAAGAGCTCCTCTAACTTCTCGTGGCCGCTGGCCGACGCGTTCAATGCTTTCATCTGAGACACCGCGATCCGTGAAATCCCTAGGGTCGGGGCCCGTTACACCTGGACGAATCGCCAAACTTCTCCCATTCGTTCTGTCCTTGATAGGGTTTTCTTGTGTCCTAGTTGGGATTCGTTGTTTCCCCGTCTCATTCTCAGAGCCCTGGCTATAGTGGGCTTGGATCACTCCCCTCTGATTCTTGATGTGGAGGGTTTCACTGACCTGATTGTGTAAAAGATTTCGTCTTTCCTGTCTTCTAACCGCTGATCTTTTGGTCTGATGGACGACTGGCATCAATGCTCCTATTTTCTTCGTAGATTCCTTCGGGGTTGGTCTAAAAATCACTTGGCTGAGTCAAGGCGTGACAAAGTTAGGTTGGCTACTCAAATTGAGGTGCTTGATGCTCATGCGGACAACTTAGGCATCTCCTCGGCCGAGTGGCAGACCCTTTACGGTCTTGAAGAGGCACTTTTGGGTATTCATCGTCAGGAGGAAGTGTATTGGAAGCAAAGAGGCACTATTAATTGGACTTTAAAGGGTGACTCGCCCACGGCCTACTTCTTTGCCATTGCAAACGGTAGACGTCGGAGATGTCTGGTCGATTGCCTCCTTATCGAGGGCGTCAGGGTCTCTGATCAATCTGTGATTATGCGTCACGTGGTCCATTTCTTCTCTACTCTCTTATCTGCTAAACCCGAGCTGGGTTTTAGGTTGGCGCCTACCTTTTGGTCTCACCTCGAATAGGTTTCGAGCGATGAAAACGAGGGATTGATGATTCCCCCTTCTGAAGAGGAGATTTTCGATGCGATCCGATCTGCCAACTCTAACGCGGCTTCCGGGCCTGACGGTTTCTCCATTCCTTTCTTTAGGCAGTTCTGGCCTCAGTTAAAAGGCCTCATTCAGGCAATTACACAAGGTTTTTGGCTAGGAACTATTGACATCTCTAGATTGAATTACGCGGTGCTCACTCTCATCCCTAAGGTCAAAGGTGCTGACTTGATCACCCAGTTTAGGCCCATTACTTTAATTAACAACTTCGCGAAGATCCCGGCTAAGGGCCTGGCTACTAGGCTGTCTCCGATCGCCCATCGCGTTATTAGTCCTTTCCAATCGGAGTTCATAAAAGGGAGATTTATTCTGGATGGTGTTCTTTGCTTGCTTGTGCTAGCTATGGACAGGGGTGCATGGAAGCTTGCTATCCATGTGCCAGAGCCATGAGTTGGGTGCGAGATCTTATGGGTTTCACCTCTAGCCTACCCCAACTTGCTTGGGACTAAAGGCTTCGTTGTTGTTGTTGGTGTTCTTTGCTTGCATGAGATTGTCCATGACCTGCGGACCAAAGGCACTAAGGCAGTGGTTCTTAAACTTGACTTCGAAAAGGCTTATGACTCGGTGAGCTGGAATTTTCTTCCCCAAGTTCTTCTTGATAAAGGCTTCGAGGGGGCGGTGGTTCACCGTCTTATGCAGCTCGTTTCGGCCGGGCACACGGCTGTGGCGGTTAATGGACAGATTAGTAATTTCTTTGCTTACGATAGGGGCCTTAGACAAGGAGATCCGGCGTCCCCCCTTCTCTTTAACTTCGTCGCGGATGCTCTTTCTCATATCCTTTCTCGAGCAGCTAGTGCTGGTCACATTGCACCTGTTAGCTCTCACTTGATCCCCAATGGCATCACTCACCTTCAATACGCGGACGACACCATTATTATGGTTGAACTTAATTGGGGCATCCTCACGAACCTGAAATTCCTCCTCCTATGCTTCGAAGCGCTATCGGGTCTTAAAATTAACTTTTCAAAGAGCGAAGTAATTGTGACTGGGGTACCTGACTCTCAAGCTCAGAGAGTGGCGCATCTTCTGAACTGCTCCCTTGGTTCTTATCCTTTCAAATACGTGGGCCTCCCAATCTCCCCTCTCAAGCTATTGGTAAAAGACTTTGCCCCGACAGTGACTAAAGTAGGAAATAGAGTCCTGCCATGGAGAGGCCGTTATAATTCCCAGGTGGGCAAGGTCGCCCTCACTAATGTGTGCCTCTCCTCCCTTCCGATGTTTCTAATGGGCTTTTATCTCCTGTCCGGAGGGACTCACACTGGTTTTGACAAGCATAGGTGTGCTTTTTTACTGGAACTCCTCTGACAATAAGGGCAAATATAGGATGGTTAAGTGGGATCTGATTTGTAGGCCTAAGAACATGGGGGGCCTAGGCATCATTAACATGATGGTCATGAACAAGTGCCTCATGATAAAATGGTGGTGGAAAATTATGTTCCTCGAGGAGTGCCCCACCTGGCTTTCTCTCCTCAAAGCTAAGTACTTCCCTTCCTCGAGCCCCATGTTCGCCTCTTCCTCTGGTGGTTCTCAGTTTTGGCGTCAGCTTGTTAAAGTTCGCCCGATTTTTCGGTCCCTTGTTAAGTTTGTAGTTCGGAATGGTAAATCCACTCGCTTTTGGTTAGATTGGTGGGTTGGGGATACCACTCTCGCGGTGGCCTACCCGACCCTGTTCTCGTATTGCGCTGCTCCCGAGATCTCTATCTCTGAGCTCTCGGCTCACAATTGGGACCTTGACTTCCGGCGAACTATTTCTCCTGTGGAGTTGGATGATTGGCAACGTCTTACTGCCTTCTCCCCCTTGCTCTCGGAGGAAGATGACTCAGTTGTCTGGCCTCACTCTGCTTCGGGGCGTTTCTCAGTTAAATCCGCGTACGCCAAACTTATCTCGGGTGCCCGTACAGTGAAATTCAAGGATATTTGGTTGGCACATATTCCTCCTAAGATAAATTTTTTCTTGTGGCAAGCTTTCCGTCGTAAACTCCCTGCGGCTGATCAAATTAGGAAGAGGAATGGGCCGGGCTCTGATAGATGCACGCTATGTGGGGCTCTTGAAAACACCGAGCACATATTTTCCAACTGTTCTTTGGCTAAATTCCTTTGGAGTTGTATTAGACTTTGGCTTCATGTTAATTGGAATCCATCTTCTTTCGAGGACTTGCGGCGCTGTGTCAATACTTTATCAGGCCGGTCTAAGAGGGTATTCTGGGTTGGTTGGGCAGCGATCTGTTGGTCGTTGTGGATTACTAGAAACAAGTTCACTATCGAACATATTTTCCCGGCTAACCCTGTGAATTGCTTATTTAAAGCCAATGTCTTTTTGCAGCAGTGGAGATCATTGACTAAGGAAGTGGACTTAGATGCTTTCGATGACATGTTATCTAAGATGAGATCTACGGCTTCTTCCCTGCTGCGGCGATCTAGGAGGATGGCTTAAATCCGGTTCTTTTGGACTCTTGGCTGGCCTGCGTGCCATGTTTGGCTGGTTGGCATGTACTCACACTTCTTAAACTTTGCTCTGCTTTTGTGATGTTTGGTTGGCTGTGTTGTGACTCTGCCTGGTGGCTTTATTTATAAAGTTGGGCGTATGCCTTTTCTCTAAAAAGCTGGTGATATTGTGCATTGTTCTCTTATCAGTGATTCAGTATCATGCGTGTGTTTTGATTGATTTCTGGTTATGTACATTGACAGTGCATATCCAATGCTGATGTGGCTCACGCTGACTTTGATATGGTTGGGATTTTCAGTGAATAGTATAGAACTACCACTCTTCGGCTTAGGGTTTCAAAAACCTACCACACTTTTGTTTGTCGCAGATACCTACCACGTCAGTGATTTGCTGGTTAAAAAAACCCAATTGACCACTCGTCAGCCAAATCGGTTGAATGAATCATGTGTTATTGTCTCCCAATGACTGCACTCAAAGGTCATATGCCCCCGAGCGTCCACCTGTTACAGTAAGACCACATACGGACCCATGTTTTAGCCCTGAAATAACCTAGAAAAGGTTTTAAAAATTGCTCTTTTAAAAATGCAATTGCTCCGACAAATCCAAAATTTCCCAAAATAATACACACACCCTGACCCGGATATGTTCCTTAATTTGTGGTGAGTTCCGGCCAACTAGTTCGAGAACAAATTTGTTATACTAGTAGGTGGAGGACAATTGAAGGCTACAACAAAGAAAACAATGATGAATTGTTTTCCTTGGTCACAAAAGCAACATTTTTGCGTCTGTTAATTATGTTGAGTCGTGTCTCCCACAGATGGCTACCAAACCTCAAGGGCTTCCTAATCTCCAATAGTTCGTTGATTTCCTTCTGGCACATGTAGAGTCATGAACTAGCATTTCATTAACGTGGATAGAGAATGTTCGGAGTGAATAAAATAAAATGGTTTCTAAAGAGCTTAGCTTGGAGTGAGATGTGTTTGGAAACTAAAATTACAAATATGAGATAATATTATAAAATAAAGTTGATACAATAGCTTACCCACCGGACATGGAGTTTGTGAGCACGAGCTCACATGAACCCTTTGTAATAGTGAGATACGAGCTCGTGCTCACAAGAGCACTTATGCTTACCTACCAACATACTAGCAACATACAACAGGGAAAGCTTGGAGCACTAAAGTTCAAATAGTTGTACGTCCATAAAATAACTTTGGCAAACTCGCGACTTCTTCACATATGTACATAAGCAATAACCAAAAGATCGAGCGTGGATAACACACCACATTAAACAACACAAGAATAGTTTTTTTTAGAGAAAAGGCATAGAGTCCATCAAATTAATGAAGCCATCAACCTGCTAGGATACAAATGAGCTGATTACAAAGGACAAAACTTGACCAAAAACTGAAAGATCACAGGCAGATCACACTCGAGACCAGGAGCTACAAGTAGCAAAGCAACAAACGCCATCACCTACACTAAGAAAACATAGTTAAGCCGCCATAGCGCCTAAAGCAGCTAGAGCTGCAAAGCAGAGGCCAACCTGAGACACTAGTGCACGCAGACGAGATAGGCTGAACCGCATGGAGAGAAACTTGGCATTGCGTCGACCCAAAGGGGCCAATGTTGGAGAGGAGAACATAGTATCCCCTTCGTCCATGTCGTGTCACTACATGAGGACGCGGAACACCGGCCAACAACCCACGAGGTAATCATACATGAGCCACTGAAGGATTGCGGACCAGCCAACTCGCCTCCCACACCATTGGCGACCTAGAGAGAAGCGCACCACCACCGCCACCAATCACCACAACTGCAACCGCACCATCCCTAGTCGATTCCCTAGGACGACACCTCCAAAGAGGAACGCGCTTTCGAACACCGCCGTCGCCCAACCCAAAAGGCCAAGGCTTTCACCTGGGAGCGTGGGAAGTTTGTATCCATGGTGTAGACCAAATAGCATTTCCTATTTATTTTTTGGTACTCGGCATGCATTCTACACATAGAGAGATTGACGCCACATGAAGATCCTTACCAATCAAACTCTTGGATTTCAACAATCAAACTAATATTGGATTTCCATCTTCTAGTGGTGGTGATATTTGTTATTTATATATATTGCTCTCAGAACAGTGACTCAACATAATGTGCCTACGTTTCTTCGCTTCAAGTTATTTAGTTTAATTGTTCTATATGTTATACTCCCTATTGAGTTTTTCGGAAAAACACATCAAGTTCTGCACTACTAGGAAAAGAGCTATAGATAGGACTGATTCTAATGGCGCACCAGGTAAGTAGTGCGCCACTACTATATACTAATGGCGCACCGGTTGCTCGTGCGCCATTAGTGTGGAAGACACTAATGGCGCACCGTGCTCACGGTGCGCCACTACTATTGATTTTTTCCCCATTTTTCCATACAAACTAATGGCGCAGGGATGGCAAAGTGCGCCATTACTAGTTAGAACTAGTAATGGCGCACGACCAAGACAGTGCGCCATTAGTATATAACTTTTTTTTAAATTTTTTGCAAACCTACTAATAGCGCACTATGCCAAAGTGCGCCATTAGTAGTTTAAACTACTAATGGCGCACTGTGCCACGGTGCGCCATGATCATAATTTTTTTTACTTTTTTGCAAAACTACTAATGGCGCATGTCTCTGTGGTGCGCCATTAGTATGTTGGGTTACTAATGGCGCATGGCTTAGTGGTGCGCCATTAGTAACCTGGGACCAGCTAGATATTTTTGGACAGCCACACCTACACACTCACTTTCCCCACTTCATTCCCCCACCTCCTTCTCTAAGCTTGTCGGCTGCCTCCTCCTCCTCACCTCATTTGCACCATAGATTCATCAAAATTAAGTGGTGAAATTACCTTTTTTTGATAGGTAAGTAAGGGGAAAGCTATCTTCATGTTGTAGATATATGTTTTTTCTCCCTAGCTCGCTCCAACAACGTGCACATGCACTTTTTTTGGCCTAGCTAGATCTATGTATGTTTGTGGTGTTGCTTGTGTTTGTGGTGTTGCATATATGTTTGTGTTTGCAGGTACCGGTATTTGAAATGCGATAGTTGCCAATATTTTGCCGGAATGTTGGTTCATTTCCGCTTCAAGTAGAATTTTGGCACTATGCATTCTTTTGGTCCTATTTTTAGGGAAGGTCATGCCAAATTTTTTCTTGGTTCTAAAATATCGCTTTTGCTCTACCCGCAGCGACCATGGTCCGCACGATGACCGAAGGCATCGTGAATAGGTTTTTGAGCTCCGCGAAGGCCGAGATGCTTCAAAAGAACGAGACGGAGATAAGATGTCCGTGTCGAAGATGCAAGCTGAAGAGCCTTATTGCGGACCCGGATTCCAGGCAGGTGTGGGACCACCTGCTCTTGCGTGGTTTCATGGATGGCTATCGGTGGCAAGGTGATGAAGATGACTATGAAGTCGTCCATGGGGGCTGGGCAATAAATGAGGAAGGGCAACAAGACAACCACCGCGCGTAGGGCGGGCGAGAAGACGAAGAATCTCCGTGACATGATCACGACGGTGATGATGTACACAATCATCATGTAGAAGATGTCGTACATGATGATGAGGAAGATCAAGACGGCGAAGGGCATGATCATGAAGATGAAGATGATGGAGCGCAGACGACGATGGAGGCTGGGTGCAGGACCCTCATATTCAAGAGCTGCTTCGCAGCGCACGGATAACGCAAGAGCTGCCGCCCGAGAGAAAGCCAAGCTGGATCAACTGGAGATAGACGCGGTTACTCCATTGTATGAAGGATGCAGGCCGAGGATACCCGCTGAAAGTAACTCTCGTGGCTCGAGATGAAGGTAAAACACAAAATGACCAACGCATGCTTCGACGAGAACATGTCATTCTCGCACGAACGTCTTCCCAAGGGGAACAAGTGCCCACCAGTTTCGAGGAGGCGAAGAAAATCGTGTGTCCTTTGGATTTACCGCACGTGAAATACCATGTGTGCATGAACAATTGCATCATTTATCGGGACGAGCATGCGGAGTCTACCATATGTCCGTGTCTTGGCGCCACTCGATACAAGAAGAGGAAGAAAGCTCCTCGAAAATCGGTGTGGTACTTTCCGATCACTCCTCGTCTGCAGCGGTATTTCGCGGACCCTAAGGTAGCAAAGCTCCTGTGTTGGCACGCAGATAGGGAGGAGAAGAAGCGGGAAGATGACGGAAATGATCCGGAGATAAATAAAAAAGACAAGATGCTGAGTCACCTTAAGGATGCGAGCCAGTGGCAAGCGTTGAACTTCGAATACCCAGAATTTGGGAAGGATCCAAGGAACGTCGTGCTGGGCGCGAGCACTGATGGAGTCAATCCGTTTGGCAGCCAGAGAAGCACACATAGCACCTGGCCTATGTTTGTGTGTATGTACAACCTTCCCCCCTGGTTGTGCATGAAGAGGAAGTACATTCACATGAGTATGCTAATTGAAGGGCCGAAACAACCAGGAACGACATCAATCAGATCTGGGGCTGTGAAGGAGGAGCTAGACACGCCTGTGGAAAACGCCAGCCAATATGTGGGACGCCGCAGAGAAAGAATATTTCCCTATGAGAGCTGCACCGCTCACGACGGTGCACGACTATCTCGATTACGGATATCTCATGGGCAGGTAGTCCACGGATTTTCCGGATGCGTAAGGTGCATGGATGACACAACGTACGCCAGCTAGATAGAGATCCCGGTCTTGAAAACCGTGTTCATGGGACATCGAAGGTGGCTTCGCGACGATGACCCGTGGAGGAAACGCAAGGATCTGTTCGATGGTGAAACCGAACCCCGAAAACGCCTGTGTACGAGGAGCGGCGAGGAAATAGACAAGCTGTTGAAAAATTGGAAAGACTGCCCACTGCCGGGAAAAAAGGCGCCAGAGCCGGGAAAAAAGCGAAAGGCGCCAGAGCCGCTGCTGAAGGTATGGGAAACGAGGTCTGTTTTCTGGGACTTGCCGTACTGGAAGATCCACCGTGTGCCTCACAGCCTTGATGTCATGCATATCACGAAGAACGTAAAGTGCAGAGTCTGCTTGGTACCCCGCTCAACATGCCGTAGAGGACCAAAGATGGGCCAAAGCAAGGGCAGACTTGAAATCAATGGGCATCAGGCAGGATCTTCACGCTAATGATGATGATGATGATGATGATGATGATGATGATGATGATGATGATGATGATGAGGCGAAGCAGACACGTAAAGTCGTCGCAAAGGCAAAAAGGCCAAGAAGACCGAAATGACTACCCTCCCGCGTGCTTCACTCTAAGTCGAGGAGATCGAGCAGTTTTTCACCTGCCTCCTAGGAGTAAAACTTCCTTACGGTTACGCTGGGAAGATAAGCAGATACCTAGACCCAAATGAAGCGAAGTTCAGCAGGATGAAGTCTCACGGTCGCCACGCGTCGATGACGCAGACACTTCCAGCTTGCAATCCAGGATCATGGACGCGCACGTCCGCGAAACGCTATTTGGCCTATGCAACTTTTTCGACGTCATCTCTCGGAAGTCGATTGGCGTGAGGCAACTCAGAAGGCTACAAGAAGAGATCGTGGTGATACTATGCGAGCTTGACATGTACTTCCCGCCCGCATTCTTCGACGTTATGGTGCATCTGCTGGTCCATATCGTGGAGGATATCATCCAACTCGGGCCGACGTTCCTGCACAACATGATGCCCTTCGAAAGGATGAATGGTGTCATCAAAGGATACGCTCGAACATGTCACGCCCAGAGGGAAGTATAGCCAGGGCTTTCGACCAAGAGTGCATCTCCTATCGCATGAATTATCTAGGCATCGAGAAACCCGCTGGTCCGCCGTCAACAGCACCTCGGCAGGCTCGTCCGGATGTGGTCACCGTGAGGGTCGCCATGAAATGCATGTCGACTACGAGAGTCGACTCACGACTTTGAAAGAGCAAACCTAGTCGCGCTTACAACACATAGACGTGGTCGATCCTTGGGTGGTAGAGCACAAAACCTTTATTGAGAAGACGTACAATGACCGAGGACAACAGAGGATGGACAGAGATATACTCAAAGAGCACAACTCATGTTTCACGCGTTGGTTCAAGCAAGCTTCATTGCACCCTTTACATGAAGATTCTTCCGCGGAAGAACAACTCATATTCGCCTTGTCACAGGCGCCGAGCACAACCTCGATGACCTATGAGGCGATTTATATCAACGGCTACACATTCTACACCGAGGACAAGGACATGAAGAGCGATGGTTATCGTAACTCCGGTAACGATGGAATCCTACACCGGTAAGGACAAGGACAGATACTACGGAAGGATCAAGGAGATCTGGGAGCTGAGCTACGCCGAGAGAAGGTGCCGATGTTCCGTGTCGATGGGCCAAGAGCGCCCTAAAAGAAGACCGATATTTCACCACCATGGTTATACCCGAAGCCAAATCCAAGATCGCAAGCGTCACCGCGAAAAATGAGCCATGGGTACTGGCTTCCCAAGTGGACCAATGCTTCTTCATAAACTACCCGCCAAAGCCCATACGTGTTGTCGTGAGGAGAGGCAAAAGGAAGATCATCTGAATGGATTGAGTAGCCAATGAGCAAGACTTCGACAAGTACGACGACCAAGATCGAACATGACGACGATGAAGTAGCAGCACACACCACAAGAAGAAGCAGGACCACCCTACCTAAAGGACGTCTGCTCCACAAAAGAACTCCATTTATGTAAAAAGAAGGGCAAGAAGATTGTGAACAGATAGCTAGCTAAGATCGATTGTATTTAAATCGTAGTCTTCATTTCTCGATTGTATTTCATGGGCACTTTTGATATCATGAATATTTTTAAATTTCATGGGCACTTTTTGAATTCATGAGGACACTTGATCTCGATCCCCCTCCATCTCGATCTTGATTCCTCCATCTCGATCTCGATCCCCGCACCTCCCCGCTCCACACGTCAGCCGATGATATTTTCAAGTAAGAAATTTGAACATATTTTTTAAAAAATTATTACTGTTTTTATAAAAAAATATTACTATTATGATTTAAACAAGTTTGAACATATTTAAACACAAATAAATATAAAAAACAGCATTTAAAATGCATAAAGAAATATTGGGGAGCACAGGAATCGAACCCGGGACCTCCCGTGTGTGTGTGTGTCAGGTCTGACCAGTCGGGCTAGTGGGTGGGTTACTCACAGATAGGGTTAAGTTGTAGATATGGTTAGTGGGCTAGATTAAAACAAAATTCTAATGGCGCACCCGGGGTGGTGCGCCATTAGAATAGTCATACTTATGGCGCACGACCCGGGCGGTGCGCCATTAGAACCCTCCCCCTAGATATCCTCCCTCCCTCTCACCAGATCCCCTTCGACCCTCTCTCCCTCGCCACCAGATCCACCCGCGTGCTGCCCCGACCCATGCCGCCGCCGCCCCCTCGCCTCCGTCTCCGTCGCCGCCCCCAGTCAGCCCCTGCCCTGCCCCCCATCGCCGTCCGCTCCCAATCCACCCCCTCCCTCTCCTTCACCGCACCCATCCACCCCCTCCCTCGCCTTCCCAGCCCTCGAGCTCCACCGTGCGAGGCGACAGGCAAGGCGGCGGGCAGAATCTGCTTCAACACCGGGCCGGCGAGCCGAGGAACCAGGGCGCGACGGCGCTCGACCCCTCCACCCCCCCTCCACCTCTTCTTCCTCGGGTTGCCGCTGTCTTCCTCAACTTCGGCCACGTCTGTTGCTACTAAGCTGTCGCAGGGCCTCCTTGCGCCTCCCCGGTGAGCTCCGCCTCCTCTCCCCTCTTCCTTCTCGCGTGCTAAGAAATGCATAGCAATTATTTGCTTCACTTAGTTATTTGATGCTCTGTTTCCTGTGTGGCTGAGATGTTCACATGAAACTACAAGTAGACCACTCTATACTTTACTGTTGGACAACCTTTCTTTATAAAGCCATTTCGCCTATGGTCATTCAGTATGAAATTACAACCTGCAGGTATTGGTTGGAATGTGTAACTACAATTTACAGGGGAAATGTTTGCAGTTAAGTTATGTGGTTGGAAAGATCATGTGTCATTTTTTTCTCGAGTAACACCTCAAGGGGGCAGGGGGTTCTTGCATTTCATATAGAAGAGAGTCTCCCGGTTAATGCGGCATTATTTTTGAAGAATCAGGAAAGTGTTAGAGCAGTTAACTAAGGTGATTATGGACCGCATGAGAAACTTGGAAGCTAAAAACATTGCGATCCTCACCATAAGGATGATTATATCTTCCATGCCTGAATAGCTCTGCCTAAATAATAAATAGATAAAGGTAAAACTAAACCATGCTCAGCGATGAGATGATGTCAACTGACATCCAAAGCAAACTTGTTCATCATTACAAAAGCAAACTTGTTCAACATAACAAAAGCAAACTTGTTCAACATAACAAAAGCAAACTTGTTCAACCACATAACTACAAACTGAGACAAAGTAGTAGGGGTCATCCCAATACCACAAACAACTCAATATCCCCAGTAGTAGGGGTCATCCCAATGATCCTCCGCCTCTTGCCAGAGCTCGAAACCTTCTTTAGTGATTTCAATTTTCTTCCATGCCTCGTAGGTGACGTACACATCTTTTGCGGCGTACTCGATGAGCTTGTTTGGCAGTGGGATATCCCCCCATAGTAGGTGGTCCGAATTCCTGTCGATCTTCTGCTTCATTTTTGAGTAGGATGGGTGGATGAGGCTGGCTGCAAACTCAGCCAAAGACTGCCACTTCTTTCCATTGTTTGGAACTCTCCATTTACGCTGCAAGTCAACGTACTTGTCGGGGTTGATCTCCAAACCAGACAACTTTAGCTTCTCCTTGTCGCCTCCAATGCGTAAGCCAACAAAGGTGTATGACTTCTCCTGCAGGAGCGGCGGAGTTCCTTGGGCCTGCATCAAAATAATCTTTAGCATTCAAATTCATCTACTTCAAAAACTTCAGAAACTACAGAATTAAAATGGGGTCAGTTGAAGCAAAATTCAGTTAAAATAGCATCTTGATTCGACCAAAATTCGCTTAAAACAAGATGATCACAACAACTACTAAATGATCACAACAACTACAAGACAACATTCTCAGATGATCAAAACAGCAAGCATAACATCTCAATGATGTATTTTTTTTTTGCAATCTTTTGCATTACAAGACAACATTCATGACAACTACTAAATGATCACAAAAACTTGTAGAAAACATTCTGTATGATCACCAAAAAACTACTTCAGAACTGGATGTTTTTACCATTTGGTTGCCGCGGTGATGTGGTATACCAGGACGAGATCCTCCACGCATAACTGCAGAACTGCAGAACTGCAACAATTTGCGGAGGTTTGTCTTCCCTGGTATACTCGACATCAACGCCGATATTCCGAGAAAGCATGCCGCCGAGCCTCCTCCTCATCTTGCGGATCATCTTGTCGGCTTCATCCGGATTGCCGTGCATACGACATCCAGCGGCTCCTTCAGGTGGATATCAACCTTGAGCGGCACGGTGTAGTCCCGCTTCTGCCCGGGGACCGGGACGTCGTCGTCGACCACCAGCGGCTCCTTGCCAGACGCCTCACCACGGTGATGCTTGGCAGACGGAGGGAAGTTGCTACACGATGCCTCCGCCATTCTCTTGGCAGACGGAGGGGAGTTGCTCCACGATTCCTCCGCCATTGCCCTCCTGCCCAGCGATGGTGGAGGCAGAGGGGAGTTGCTTGATGCTGGAGGCAGAGGGAGGTAGAGGGAGGAAGATGGAGCGGCAATGGAATGAGGAGGGAGGCAGAGGGAGGAAGATGGAGCGGCAACGGAATAGGAGGGAGTTACTCGGACGTGGGAAGAAAACCCTCTGCGTCGTGGGGAGTTGCCGGTGGAGGGGAGACGGGGAGTTGCTCGAAAACTCAAACGCCCCGCCCTTTGAGGGGAGACGTGGGCCCTCGAAAACTCGAGGGGAGACGTGGGCCCTCCCTGCTTATGAAACGCCCGTGAGGGGAGAGACGTGGTAAAATTCAGTTATAATGTGTTTAACTAGTAAAATTCAGTTAACAACAACATCAGTAAAATTCAGTTAATTAACTCAAGAAGAGAAGAGAGAAAGTAGAGAGCAAGAGGAGTACTTGCATTAATCAAACGCTTTTACTTTATACTTGCATGCATTCTTTGCTTGTTTACATTCATTCTTGTAAACTGAACATGCTCATCTATCTATCTATCTATCTATCTACCTGCTTAAGTATGTATGTATGCATTGTATTTTTATTTCCTTTGGAAAGTAAAGTTTATTTCCTGGTTGGCTGGCATGATGGCTCATGGATCCCTCAAATTGCAGCCTACAGCTTGAGCTCAATCTGATCTCATCTGAAATGAATCTATAAATACATAGTGTAGTTAGTTACAGAGTAGCAGAAATAGTTGCCTGGATGCGATTACTTGCATGGGCCCTGGCTGATGAAGAAAAACTTTATATATATTCATACCGATGTTGACTCTATAAATCATACTTATTGGACATGTTTTATGTGTTGATCCATCAATTGATCACATTGAGAAAGACCATCGTGTCTCCGACCATTTTGCAAAGGTCATGTCTCCGACTATCGTGTCGTGATGAATTTGCAGGTACCCTGAGAGGCCCTTGAGCTTGTCGGAATGTTGATTAACTTCCGCTCGCAAGAATTGGTACTCCATATGTCCTATTTTCAGCAAAGGTCATGCTGAAATTTTCCGTGAATTTTAGCATGACTTTGCTAAAAATAGGACATATGGGGTACTTGCGACTAATGCATGGCCCGGGGTATCTTAGTACTTAGTTAAGTAGGATCAACTGCCCCACCATTCTTGCTGCATTAAACCATAGGTGGCAATAGAGCAAATTGATTAGGCCCAACTTAGAATTCTCCTTAGCATCGATAAACCCTAGATGATAAACCCAACATAGGTGGCAATAGAGCCAAGTGATTAGTGCCAAGTGATTAGGCCCAACCTAGGGTGCCTCGGCATCGATAAACCCTAAATGATGAAAACTTAACTTGGCTGCCCCGGATGCCTCGGTGTCGATGAGAACCTAAATGATGTACGCTTAGGCTTTTAGGGTTCTTCGGCGTCGGCAAACCCTAAATGATGAAAGCTTAGGCTTTTAGGGTGCCTCAGTGTCGACAAACCCTAAATGATGAGACCATGATCTTGTTCCTTGACAATAACCAACTTTTTGACCAAACTTTTTTCCTATTTAGAGCGAAACATGGCCCACAACGATGAGGCCGGTGGTTCGGGCAGCAAGCAATTCTGGGAGCTGTCCCAGGAGATGGAGGAATAACCTCACCGCTATGAGGACGCCATGAAGACACCGATCCTGATTACACAACCCCTAGTGGCGTCGGGGATGACACCACTGATGGTGTCGCCGAGGATGCCACCACTGATGATGGCGGCGCGCATACAGATGGCAGCCAATCGAAGAAGCAATGGAAGGACCGGCGTCCGAATGCGCCCACACCGCCAAGGAGGAATTCACACAAGTGGACTCGACGGAATCCAACGGATCCCAAACATATAGTCAAGAGGTACTCGGTTCAGCTCGGGTGCATTCTCCGGAGCACCGTCTCGATCAACACCGAGAACCTTAGGCATAAGGACCGAGGGAATTTGCGCAACCTCCTCTTCGCGAAGCTGCACGAACGATACAAGTTCCCCGCCGAATTTGAAAACACACGCCTCTCAGGGAATAAAGTGAACAGTGCCGCCCTCACGAAGATGAGCACGGCCCTGTCTACTTGGAGAAGCGCGGTGAAGAAAATGATTGATAAAGGTGATAGTTATGAGAAGATCAAGGCGAAATATCCTTTGATGAGCGAAGATGAGTACAAGGAGTTCAAGATCAAGTGCTCGACCGGTGCAACCTCCGAATCAAGTCAGATGGTGAAAGAAATGCGGGAGTTGAACTTAGGGGAACACAAACTCGGTCCTGGCGGTTACAGAGTGGCGGAGCCTATATGGGACAAGGAGGAAGCGGAGCATGCCGAGCAAGGCCTACCGCCCCGCTTCGAGAAATACAGCGGTAACAAGCGCATCAGAACTATGTCAGGGCCCGGTACAAGGAGGACCCGATAATAAAGGAGCTTACCACGGATCCGAAGACCAGGCGCTTGAGCTTGTTCTCGTAAGGAATACACCCCCGCGTAATTAGCTCCATATGGTTGCACTCTAACTAATCCCCAATATTTCTAAATGGTTCACGTTCCTTTCGCAGGAAACTGAAAGCAGTAGCGCGGGGTCGTCTCAGAGCTCCCCTTTCGACAGCCCTTTAAATAGGGCGTTGAACATAATGAAAAGCAAGGATAAGCTCACTAAGCCGACGTCACCGGTCGTGGTGGCCGCAAAGGCTTGTCCACAAAATGGGGGTCATACTATACCGTGGTGTGCGGAAGGAGAAAAGGCCAGCTCGGAAAGTCAGTCTCGCGAGGTTGAAGCACTCAAGCCACAAGTGGCGCGGATTCAGGAGCTTGTCCAAGAGCAAGTGGAACAACAACTGGGAACGAAGCTCAACGCCATGGTGCCTACGTTGATTCATGGGCTGACGACGTGGATTGCGGGCGGCCAACAGGGGCCTCCCTCGGTTCCCAGCTTCACGGCCAGCAACTTGCATAGCGCGCATGCGGCGCCATTGGTGTCTCCGGCGGCGCCATTGGTGTTTCCGGCGGCGGCGCCATTGGTGTCTTCGGCGGAGGCGGTATTCGTGTCTCCGGCGCCGGCACAGGCATTGGAGCTTAATGCACCCGGGTGTACGCCGGCCGGCACCTCGCCAAAGAAGCTCCCCTCCGTCGATTTGCACGCCCGCCGTTGCTCGTGCCTCGACATTAGCCGAGCTCGATGGCATCACGGTAACTAGGCCTCTCGGCCGATGACTTCATCTCCTTGCCTTTGATCGGGCATCCCCGACGCCTGCATACATGTTTTCGCAGGGCACCGCCGACGTTCCTTGCACTCTTCTGCACTTCGTGGGCGCCGAGTTGGTCGATGTCGCCAAGGGCAGAATCGTTCGACCGGGCAACCGCATGTTCCACGGTAATCCGATGCCACCCACAGTGTATAGGGTTGAAGTGGTTCGGGTGCTACCAGGCTGCGACGAGCTGTTACCTCCGGTTCGACCCGCTGGGGCCGACGAACTAGATGAGATGACGCTCAGCGCCTGCGTAAACTGGCCGCTGCTTTGGCCGAAGAGCCAGATTCGTTTGGGGTCGGGGGACACCACCCCGCAGACAAGACCGCCAGTCGTGCCGGCGCCAAGCCATGGCAAGAACGCCGCAACGCTACCGGACCTGCCAGACATCCCTATGTCGGACATCCCTATGGCACAGGATCCGGAGAGCCCTATGGCACATGATCCGGACGACGACGACAACGACGACGGTACATTTACCAAAGTCGATAAGTACTTTGCCGAACATGGGTACGCTGACGAGTTCTACGGGCCTCTTTCTCAAGAACCCAACCAAGACGACCGCAATCTAGCTGGTACGGCGGAGAAATCCAATTGCAATAGGCGCCGCCCGAGTTCGGTTCTCGTGAGACGCCTCTCAGCCCCGCTTTCACCGAGCCTCAGATAGCTGAGTTGCGAAATATTATCAGCCCCAACACGCTCAAGAAAGCGGTCTGTGAGCAGAACTCGGTCCCATTACAGGAGATCAAGAAGAAGGGACGGAAACGAAAGACTAACAAGGGCGCCGGTGCGAGCCAGCCGGCACCGAATTCGATCCGTGCTCAGGACGGGCCACCTTCACCTAAGGATATCTCGAGGAGGGTGCCTGTGGCGGGTAGGGCGATGCTACCGCCAAATATGCTGAATGCTGCAACCGGTGGGATGGGGAGTCTGCACGATGTTGTTCTTTCTTTGGAGAAGCACGCCCGAGAGAGAATGATGTGGCATACCCGGTTTTCGTGGGCTAAGGTGCCAGAGGGCAAGGGCTTTATGGATGGCGACATCGGGGTAATGATCGTCTCCGCGGTTTGATGACATCTTTGCTATGTTTAACTTTCATCCGCTGCACTACACCTTCGTTCGGCTGTTTTCGCGAGTATGGAGATGCGGATCATTAGAGACAAGACCCGGACATCGTGATAGTCGAATTCTTCTACATGCGTGCCAAGCACTTGAACAGCGTTGGGGACCGCCAAGTTGCGAAGTTCACACCTCGAAGGCGCTATTCTGGCAAACCCAGATAAGGATAACTTCCTTGTGGCTTACTTTCCCGAGTAAGTCATCCCTTAACCGCCCCGTAACATATGATTTCTTAGATGTTGATCGTTTTTGTTTCTATCATTCCGTGTTACTGCGGAGGACACACATTGCACACTCATCCTCTTAAGCCCGAAATATTCCATGGCCACGTATTTCGACCCGAACCGTAACTCCAAGATAGACTACACAAACGTCAAGAAAGTTCTTGATGATGTTCTCCCTGCCACGCCAAATCTGGAGGCACCTTCACCAGGGCAGTTCGTAAGTACGGCAAGCACATGTTCTCACACAATACGGTTCTGTGTCAAGCAGCCGCCGATGGTCGAAGGATGCCTACTACGCCTCCATCACATGCGAGGCGATCGTAAGGGACCATCATCAACTTCGCTACCAGATAATCTCAAAGATTGGGCGCGAGCTTGTCGGCAGTCCAGACGCGGACGTCCGACAAGAATTCTTTCATCGATCCGGAGTTTGCGGACATCATCCATCAAGATGTCCTTCATACCTCGGGGCAGTTCTTCGTCAGATATAAACCGTCCAACAAAGGAGATAGATGAAACGCTACAAATGCAGGGTGACAACGATCATGATTTCATGACCATCACGACAGACGGCGGCTTCATCCACGCCTCTGTCCGATGAGTCGAGTCGAAAGTAGTGATGTGTAGTTCGAACTTGATTAGCTCATGTTGTAATTAAACTTTAATGAATTCGTATGTCTCTTTGGTTTGGACAATCGTTCAACTTAGATGTAATCGATGCTATTTATTAGTAGGACCATGAATCGTGCTATTAATGTCTTGCTTTTCTCTTCGATCCTTTTGTTGCATACTTACATATTGCTTATGTATTGTCTCGTTGTTTGGCTTGTGCATAGAGATGCCGTCGTATGTCGTGTACAAGGGTAAGGTTCCCGGAGTCTACGACGACTGGAGGAGTGTCGGAGACAGGTTCACCGTTTCAGCGGTAACAATTACAAAGGGTACACCACTAGGACGGAGGCCGAATCTAGATATGCCCGCTATCTAGCGGGAGAGAGGAGGGAGCGCTGGAGGAACCGGATGAGGACCAGTTTGATCGCGATGATGCTCATCGTGATGACCACAACTCTCTTTTATGTGATGGTAGTTTAGATGATCGATATCGACTTGTAATGTGAAGACAAACTCGATACTCGCGGTCTTGAGACTTGTAATGCTTTATCTTTGTTCGGTCTTTTGAATTCGGAGACTAATATGATGAATTGTATTCGGAGACTAATCTTCTATTGTATTAGATGAATATGATGTTGCTGTGTGCTGATGTCTGTATTCTGTCCAATAATATATTTTGTAACCTGTGCAAAAATCAGAAAAGCAAAAAACCAAATATTCATACTAATGGCGATCAAGGCGAGTGCGCCATTAGTATGCCAAAGGATACTAATGGCGCATCAAGGCGAGTGCGCCATTAGTGTGACAAAGCACATGGTTACATATGGCCCTCCGGAGGCATACTAATGGCGCATGGAGTTACATACTAATGGCGCATCGCCAGTGCACGCCATTAGTATACCAGATACTAATGGCGCACCAGTGGTGCGCCATTAGTAAAAAATTCTAATGGCGTGCTACTAATGGCGCACCGGTAGTGCGCCATTAGTAGGCAAGACCGGTGCGCCATTAGTAGGCCTTTTCCTAGTAGTGTTGTGATTAAAGAGAGTGAATAATCCATGGGAAATTCACATCATGAGAAAGTCAAACTAACACATGTCCAGCAATGAACAAGTGCACTCACACCGGAAACCACATTATTCCTAAAGAAGACTCCTTGTATTAGCCCCACCTTGCGATATCTATAATCTTCCTGGCCTCCCAATCACACCATGTAAAGGCATCATATCATCATCGCTTCCATTAGTCACCCGCAACAACAACTGAATGCTAGTCTTGACATGAACCTGAGTCATCCCCCAAGCTTGTGCTATAGACAATGGTTGAATACATGCACGTATTTTGAGTATCTTGCTACCCCTGCTCCAACTACATCACTAGAGGCATCTAAGAGGACAAAGCGCCATCCCCTCGATCCGTCTGACTCTAGTAAGGACCCATTATTATTAATCTTGAGCATGTCTCCCACAGGTGGGTGTCAAACCTCGAGGTTTTAGTTTGTGGGCCTGGCTTCACTGTCTAAATGGATTGCCTTTTGGCACATGTTAAATCAGGAGCCACATTCTTGAACAATCAAAATATAAACATCAATGGTATTCCACCTCACATTTTAATAACACATAGAGAGAATATCTGGAGCAAAAAAAAGTAAAGGTGTTCATTTCATAGAAAAAAGTTACATGCCATTTCACAAAAATGGTTCGAAAGAGGATGGCTCATAGTAGGATGTGTAGGGAATAAAAATTATAGACGGGTGAAGATATTTTAAATTAAACTCAAGTAAGTACTTACCTACCAACATAGGACACGATATAATTTTTGAAATCAGGAGCACTGGAGTCCAAATAATGATACAACCATAAAACATCATTCTCAAACTTGTGGCTTCTTCATGTACATGAAGGTATATAATTAATAACCAAAACATGGAGCACGCCTAGCACACGACACTAGTGGCACAAGAACAATGTGTGCGTGTGTGTGTGTGTGGGGGGGGGGGGGGCTATGGAGAGGGAAAAGCATGTGCATGAAGCTAAATGGTACCAATGTTCCGGTATTGAGAGAGCCCAACTAGGAATATGAAGCGTTGGGTGAGGGAGTCCTGGATTAAGGGGTCCTCGGGCGTCTGGACTATGGTACATGGGCCGGACTGATGGGCAGTGAAGATACAAGACCGAAGACTCCCTCCCGTGTCTGGATGGGACTCTCCTTGGCGTGGAAGGCAAGCTTGGTGCCCTGATATGAAGATTCCTTTCTCTGTAACCGACTTTGTACAACCCTAGTCCCCTCCAATGTCTATATAAATTGGAGGGCTTAGTCCGTAGAGGGCAATCATAATCATAGTCATACAGGCTAGACTCTTAGGGTTTAGCCATTACGATCTCGAGGTAGATCAACTCTTGTAATACTCATATTCATCAAGATAAATCAAGCAGGAAGTAGGGTATTACCTCCATAGAGAGGGCCCGAACCTGGGTAAACACCGTGTCCCCCATCTCCTGTTACCATCAACCTTAGACGCACAGTTCGGGACCCCCTACCCGAGATCCGCCGGTTTTGACACTGACATTGGTGCTTTCATTGAGAGTTCCGCTGCATCATCTTCAAGAGGTTCGATGGCCCCGTCAATCATCTACGATAATGCTATCCAGGGGGAAGTCTTCCCCCCGATCTTCAAGGGATTCGTGCCCATGGCAGCCGCTCCCTGCCATCACGATGAACATGACTTAAATCTGTCATCGGACCACATCCAGAAGGTAGCGCCTGTAACTGCTCTGGCCGTAGATCCGGAGCAGATCGCGCCATCCGAGAACGAGAAGCTCAACCCCGCCACGGAAGCCGCAGACTCAGAGGTGTTGGAGCCGCACACAGACCCAACCTCGGGTGGAATCTGCGCCATCGGAACCTCCGAATCGTTTCCGGCTACAGGTTTCGAACCACTTGCGTCCGCACACGTCAAGCATGATCGGACATCGATCGTCGAATTCAGCACAACAGACATCTTCGGGCACTCACCTTTAGGCAATGTGATAAACTCATTAAAAACACTCTCCTTAGCGGAGGACTCACGGGCGAATTTTATCCGGTTCGAACTGGAAGCTGATGACGGAGAATTTCGCTTCCCACCCACCGCCCACTTCATAGCCACTGTCGAAGACTTAACCGACATGCTCGACCACGGCTCCGAAGACATCGACAGTATGGACGACGATGCCGAAGAGGAGCAAGGCCAAAACCCGCCGTCTACTGGGCGCTGGACGGCCACTTCTTCGTACGACGTGTACATGGTGAATACACCTAAAGAGAACAATGGCGATGATGAGAAGGACCTAGTCGAGGATAAACCTCCTGAGATACAGCTAGAACACCGACGTTAGCGGCGCCGCTCTAAATCACGCCGTGGAAAAGATAGCGATACCGGCATGAGAGAAAACAATACTCTAGATGATGCCGAAGACAAGGAATACCCCGTTGAGCCAACCTCTGAATAGGACGAACGGGAGGACGGGCAAGTTAGCCCTGATGAACAAGTCGTAAATGAAGACTCAAAGGAAAGTAATTATCTTCCACTCTCCGAGGATGAGGTGAGCCTCGGCAACGAGGACTTCATCATGCCTGAGGAACCTCTCAGCAGGAGCGCTTTAAGCACCGGCTAATAGCCACTGCGAGGAGCCTGAAAAAGAAGCAGCAGCAGCTTCAAGCTGATCAAGACCTGCTCAACGACAGATGGACTAATGTTTTGGCAGCCGAGGAATACGGCCTCGATCGCCCAACCAAAAGTTACCCGAAGCGCAAATTATTACCCCAATTCGATGACGAGGTGTTGGAGCCCGTACCATCAGCGCGTAATGCGGCTGACCAGCCACCACGTGGCTGGGATAAAGCGGCACCTCAAGCCGAACACCAGCCCATCCTACCTCACCATAAGGGTAGAGATAAAACAGCTCGGGGCTATACATATGACCTGCGGCAGGACCTAAAGAATAGAACATGTCAGACCAGATCGATCTACAGATCGCGGGGGCGTGCCCTGACGCATGACGATGGCCCTTTGATCAGACGTGACAAACATAACCACACCCGGGCCGAAAATCGCAGACAGACTACATCCAAACTACGTCGCGACTTGGCCTGATATAGAGACGCCGCACACCCCCTCTGCTTCACTGACGAAGTAATGGAGCACGAATTCCCAGAAGGGTTTAAACCCGTAAATATCGAATCATATGATGGAACAACAGATCCTACGGTATGGATTGAGGATTTTCTTCTCCATATTCATATGGCCCGCGGTGATGACCTTAACGCCATCAAATAGCTGCCGCTAAAACTCAAAGGGCCAGCTCGGCACTGGTTAAACAGTCTGCCTGAAAACTCTATTGGCAGCTGGGAGGACTTGGAAGACGCCTTCCGCGACAACTTCCAAGGTACATATGTACGACCTCGAGATGCTGATGACTTAAGTCACATAGTTCAACAGCCCGGGGAGTCAGCCAGGAAATTCTAGACTAGGTTCCTAACCAAACAGAACCAGATCGTCGACTATCCGGAAGCCGAAGCCCTAGAGGCCTTTAAGCATAGCATCCGCGACGAATGGCTCACCTGTCACCTCGACCAAGAAAAGCCGAAGTCCATGGCATCCCTCACGGCACTCACGACCCATTTTTGTGCGGGCGAGGATAGTTGGCTAGCCCACGGCAACAACACTGCAAGCGAAGCTGGCACCTCTGAGACCAAAAACATCAATGGAAAGGTGAGGGAGGCCTGGATTAGGGGGTATCCGGACAGCCGGACTATATACAACATCCGGACTATTGAAGCGTGAAGATAAAAGACTCAAGACTTCAACCCGTGTCCGGATGGGACTATCCTTGGCGTGGAAGGCAAGCTTGGCGATCCGAATATTGTATTTCCTTCCTTGTAACCGACTCCATGTAAACCCTATCCCTCTCCGGTGTCTATATAAACCGGAGAGGTTGGTCCTTAGAAGGCCGATCACAATTACAATCATACCATCATAGGCTAGCTTCTAGGGTTTAGCCTCTACGATCTCGTGGTAGATCTACTCTTGTACTACGCATATTTTCAATATTAATCAAGTAGGAAGTAGGGTTTTACCTCCATCGAGAGGGCCCGAACCTGGGTAAACATTGTGTCCCTTGCTTCCTATTACCATCAGCCTAAGACGCATAGATCGGGACCCCCTACCCGAGATCCACCGGTTTTGACACTGACATTGGTGCTTTCATTGAGAGTTCCTCTGTCTCGTCGCTACGGGGCTCGATGGCTCCTTCAACCATCGTCAACAACACGGTCCCGGGCGAGACCTTTCTCCCCGGACAGATCTTCGTGTTCGGCGGTTTCGCTCAAGGGCCAATTCGCTTGGCCATCTGGAGCAGATCAATAGCTACGCCCCTGACCACCAGATCAGGATCAGAAACCTGAACTACACGACGGACATCCGCGGAGACTGGATCTTCGTTGGATTCGGGCCTATGCCAGGAGCACCGGACAGTCGCGACGAGCACGGCTTAGACCTGCTATCGGACAAAGCTCGGGGTATCACCCCCGCAGTAGCCTCGGACCTAAATCCAGAACAGGCTGCGTTGCCTAAGGACGGAGGGATGTACCCCGCCCCGCAGGTCGCACACTCATCGGCGGTGGAGCCGAACACGGGCCTTACCTTTGTGGTGGCATGTGATTCCAGACCCCCTGATTCATATCCGGATGTTGGTTCCGGTCCGCGCACTCCCGAGCCAGTCGAGCCAGGTTGGGCCCCGGTAATGGAGTTCACCGTTGCGGATATCTTCCAGCACTCGCCCTTTGGCGACATGCTTAACTCGTTAAAAACTCTCTCTTTGACAGAAAATTCTGGGCCAAACTATGTCCGGCTCGAGTGGGAAGCAGCCGACGAAGAAATTCGCCCACCCACCACCCACTTCATAGCCACGGTCGATGATTTAACCGACGTGTCTGACTTCGACTCAAGGTATCGACGGTATGGACGACGATGCGGAGAAGATTCGAATCTATGGGGCGCTGGACTTCTGCCTCACACACGACATATACATGGTGGATACGCCCAAAGAGGACAAAGGCGATAATCCGGAAGATAAAACCCCTGGGGAAAAGCCAAAGCGACGGCGCAAACGCCGTTCTAAGTCCAGCAATAGTAAAAATAGCGACAAGAGTGCCAGAAGGATCGATACTACAGTCAACTCCGAAGGCAACAACGACCATACGGACCCAGTGATGGAGTAGGGCGAACCAGGCCACCCTGAACACAGTTCGGAACAGACGCCCGAGGACAATGATCCCGACGGACGAGGTCATCAAATCGAACTAGCACAAGAAAACAGTCCGGATGACGATGCATTCATCATCCCGGAAAAACACGTGGAACAACCTCCACAGAAAGCTTATGGCCCCGCAAGAAGTCTAAATAAGCAGAAGCAACGGCTCAAAGCCGCACAGGAAATGCTCAACCTTAGATGGAATAATGTGCTAGACACTGAAGAAAGATACGGCGATGATCGCCATACAAAGAGCTATCCAAAACGCAAGCTACTGCCAGAATTCGACGACGAAGCCGTACCACTTCATAACCGCAACAAAGCGGCTACTGATGCCGCGCACGATCTACGTGAACACCTGGATAAGAAAGCTGGCGTGGCCAGGTCCATTTATGGATCTAAAGGACACACCCCGGCGAGGGACTATGGTCACCAAAACGATTATGCCAATCGAATACCAGTTCGGAATAAACACTGGACACAACAACAGCCGACGGCATGCCACAAAGACGCCCAGACATGTAGGGGCTGCTCACCCCGTGCTTTACCGAAGATGTATCGACTATGAATTTCCACAGGGCTTTAAACCTGTGGAATATATAGGCATACGACGGAATGATGCACCAGTGTGTCTGGATCGAGGATTTTATCCTGCATATACATATGGCTCGTGGGGATGACCTCCACGCCATCAAATACCTTCCTCAAATCAAGGGACCGGCTCGACACTGGTTGTAAAGCCTCCCGAAAATTCAATTGGGAGTTGGGAGGAACTCGAGGACGCCAGGCCAATTTTCAAGGGACTTATGTCCGGCCTCCGGATGCGGACGACTTAAGCCACATAATCCAACAACCCGGAGAGTCCGCCCGCAAGCTTTGGAACAGATTCCTCACTAAGAAGAATCAAATTGTCGATTGTCCATACGCCGAAGCCTTAGCGGCATTCAACACAGCATCCGCGATGAGTGGCTCGCCAGACACCATGGCCAAGAAAAGCCAAGGATAATGGCAGCCCTAACAAGCCTTATGACCCGCTTTTGTGTGGGTGAAGATAGCTGGCTAGCCCGTAAAGGCACCAAATGACCCCAAAGACATCCGAAATAAGGGATGGCAATGGGAAGCCACGGCATAATAAAAACAAACGCCAAAACAAGGAAGAGAGCCCGGTTAATGCCGGCTTCAGGGGCTCTCGACCTGATCAGCAAAAGAAGCCATTTAAAGGCAGTAAAAAGGGACCGTCCGGTCTGAATAGAGTCCTAGACAGACTGTGCCAAATTCATGGCACCCCTGACAAACCTGCGAACCACACACACACAGAGAGTGCTGGGTCTTCAAGCAGGCCGGCAAATTAAATGCCGAACACAAGGGAAGGGAAACACCAAGTGAAGACGAGGATGAACCTCGCCAGCCGGACAATCGGGGATGTAAAAATTCCCGCCAGAGGTTAAAACAGTGAACATGATCCACGCGAGTCACACATCCATGAGAAGGCACGAACGCGCGCATAGAGACGCGCTCGATATAGAGCCCATCGTACTCACACCTAACTACTGGATGTCGTACCCGGTCACCTTCGATCACTTGGATGACCGAACTAGTCTTCGGCGCGGAGAATCAAAGGCCGTAGTGCTTGACCCGATAATCAACGGATACCGTCTCACCCGTGTCCTCATGGACGACGGCAGTAGTCTCAATTTAATATACGAGGACACTGCCCGCAGGATGGGGATAAACCCATCCAGAATTAACCAAAGCAACACCACCTTTGAAGGGGTGATACCAGCGCCAAGCCCACGTTAGGGCTCCGTCTGCATCGAGGTAACATTCGCTCTCCGTGCAACTCCGTGGCTTAAGAACTACTCTTCATCATCGCACCCTTCCAAAGCGACTATCATGCATTGCTTGGAAGAACGGCCTTCGCCCGCTTCAACGCATTGCCGCACTATGGCTACCTTACACTCAAGATGCCCGGTCCACGTGGCGTCATCACCGTTAGCGGAATCACAGAGCGCTCTTCACGCGCAGAGGAACTCGCGACGGCCCTAGTGGCCGGACTATAAGCGGCCTCCAACCAGAAAACATAACTGGTCATTAAGACCAAAGACACGGTTAGACGAGTCCGGTCGCCCGGATAAAGTTTAATCAGGGCACCGTATATGTAATCCCATAGTGGACACCAGGGGCTATAAATATTTAATACAGCCCCACACTTGGCTCAACCTTACTGGCAGGCCAACATCTTCCACTTTTACTATCCATCGCATACTTACGTTGTACTCTCCTACGAGTTTTCCTTTTTTCTCACAGACAACGTTCGCGCGATACCCTTAGAGGATACGACACAACGGAGAGAAAGGTGCAGACGTGCAGCAGGGCCCCGTCCAACAGGTTTCTTTTTAGATTAAGCCCCTGTGTAAACCTTTTTTATTGCCTCTTGTTGCTTAACCATCCCATGGGTTCCATACTCACAGAGGATACTACCGTTATTGGCATTTCACCACGTCAGATTAACGCACGTACCTGGAAACACAGGGTTTATAATGAATGGGCATTCTTGAGCCCATCGTCTGTTATAAAGTCCGAATACCTTCCGGAGTGTTCGCGCCACGAAGTTTGGCCTTATATGCATCAGCCATTTAATCATGTCTTTGGTCAAATGTTGGGTTTGCCCGCTCACTGGTTTGCCGCCTTACGCCCGTTATTGTCGGCTAAGGTGGCTAAAGGAGAACTACTGCGATTGTGCCCTAGTTATTCCGGACGAGCACCTCGAGAGAAAGCCGAAAATCGATCATGATACACCGAGAGACTGTTCAACCACTCAAGACTTATCGGAATCTTTAGGATCCCTCCGCATTAATGAAGGACCGTTTCCCGGTCATGTACACACGCGCCCGTATTCGGATGCACGCGAAGGTACCAGGGGCTACATAGTAGCCCCAACGTTAGACTCCAATGGCTAAGCGAAAGTGTTACAGCTATATAGTCTGGTTGCCTAGTTCGACGTGCGGTCACCTCCTTAATGGACCAAGACGTTGGATCAAGTGTGATTAAGCACATTTTTCGCGAACACCCCCGCATTATATGCGTGGGGGCTGAAGCCAACGACTGTTATCTTTCGGATTACATATATATATATATAGGGTGGGTCTATTATGATAACACCCCTTAAGACCTTATTCTGCACATCCAAACCTTATTCTGCTAACACCCACCCGAACACGAACCAGTATGCAAACGAACCGCACAGCAACCCAAAAAGAACAAAAATGCCCCGTGAGGCTGTGACCCTCCCATAGTCCCATCCATCGTGCCTTCCCCCCCCCCCCCCCGCCCCATCCCTTCTTCCATGCAGGCGCCATGGCCTCCCCTCCACCTGCCTCCAATCCTCCAACCACCTTCTTCCCTGCCCCTCCCCTCCCCCTACCACCTTCTTCTGTGGCGGTGGCCCAACGGGTTCGACCTTCCCCGGCCATGGAACCACCTCTCACCGTTGCGCCACCGCCCCACTCTGCCGCCTGAGTGCCTCCAGGAACCCCTACTGCCGCCTTCCCCGGCAAGAGCGCTGCACCCTCGAGCTCCAACCGATCCAGAGAACTGCGCCGTCGGCTACCACTGCCTCCTACTCCGGTGACCCTGACGGAGATGGCCTCAGCCCGCTACTTCCTAGAGCACCGACGCGCCCGCCATCTGCGTCTCCATGGATCCAGCGGAATCTGGGCCACTTGATCCGGGCTCCCTTGCCGGCGAGCCCCGACAAGCAACATCCCCGACCCCGACCCAGGTCAGGAGCAAAGGGGTTCCCTCTCCTCGCCCCTAGGCTTCCTCTGAGAGGCGATTGGATCCACTGCCTCCCCTAGCGCGCACACTTCCTACCTCACGCGTGGATCCTGACGGGATCCAGGCCGGTGCCACATCCCCCCGCCGGTGAGCCGGCCCTCTTCCCACCTGAAATTCCAGGTCGGGCCTCCCCCAAGGAGTTGCTGCGGGATCCACACCGGTGCCATGTCCCCCCGTCGGTGAGCCGGCCCTCTGCCCACCTCCGTCGCTAGAGCAGCACGACCGTGCTCGTGCAGTGCACCGTGTCTTCGCGTGCAGTACAGTGGGTGTGTGCCCCCTCGATTTGTCCTCCTCGACTCCACTCCACCATGCAATTCGGCGGGGTACACCATGCAGCTCTCAAAGACGCAGCAGCGTCTTGATTCGGTTGTGCGTGGGAATGCAGCACATCGCACAGGTAGTCAGAGGGGAGGATGGTTTTGCGTTCATTTTTTGTTTCTGCGATTGAAATCTTCAATGCACGACAAGCGATGGATCCAGGGCCTCCTCCGACGTGCTCTGGTGTCGAAGCCCTTTCTCTCTCTACTGATCCTTGCCTGATTCCCTCCGCTTTCTCTATTTTGCAGGTCCGGCAGCACCCCCGTCCTACGACGCCAGGGTGCAGTATGCCTATGTCCCTCGATACGGTGCGGTGCATCACCAACGTGCAGTTCGCCTGGGTCCTTCGAGGCGGTGCCATCGCCGGCGTTCAGTTTGGGACCTTTTTTTCTTCAGATTTTTCTTGTGTACAACACTGCTGTACACGTGAGTCGTCGGTGCGGTGCGGGCGTGCGGCTGGGTGTTCTGTTGCAGTTCTTTATAGTTGATTGTCCAGAGTTACAAAGACTTTTTGAGAAAAAAATGAAAATCTGTGGACGCTACAGTTCAATCCGTCTCTATATTATCGAGAGGTTTTAGCGCATATGTTTCATGTGTTTCAAAATTCAATTGACTATATCAACGCTTGCAGTGCATTTGGTCCTCGAATGTGGTTAACTTTTGAGAGTAATGCTGTTCACTTGTGCCTAACGTAAAAGTGCGAAAAATTAGCGAAACTACAAGATATTAATGCGGTTCATTTTGATATATGTCACGGTTCATTTGCCCTCGTCTCTGCGGTCCACATTCGTTTGTAAAAAAATGTTAAAAGAAAAGACAACAAAAACTTGTGTGAGAAAGTTTACGCCCGACAAAAGAAATTATGCAGCTCGCTTGCCCGTCCGATGCAGTGTGGTTTTCATTCTGAAGTAGTGCGGTCGACCTATGCTGTTGTTCATCCCGTAAGTGAAAAAAAATTGTTACGAAAGTGAAAAAAGTAATGCAGTTCACTTCTTGATAGTGTTGTGGTTCATTTACACCCTATGTGAATTGCACTCTACTTTCTCGTTCTTGAAAAAAATTACGTTTGAATAAAATAAAACATGCAGTTCTCTAACACGTATGATGCAGTGCGGTTTTTCGTCCGATGCAGTGCGGTTTTCAGTCGAATGAAGTACCCACGTCGATTTGGGTGTCGCGAAAAACAGAGTGTCCGCATTTTGTTAAATTTAAAACTGCTCTTAAACCGTAAGGAATTAGAGAGAGTGTTCTACATGAAAAAGTTGCGCCTCGCCGATATCTTTCCAAGGGCATATCATTTGAATCATTTCGACAACCGGTTTGTAAAAATTTCACAAAAAATAGCTGCTGCCACTCATCGTCCGCCACACGATTTTCAAAATTAAATTAAAGCCGTAAGGAATATCAAAAACATTTCAACATATGAAAGTTGCGCCTCGTCCATAGCTTTTTAACGGTGTATTACACGCCTCATTTTGACAAACGGTTCAAAAACTGGAGCCGAAACAGTACCGAAAAATTGAAAAAATTTGAAAAACAGAATTCCGCGATTTAGTAAATTTGAAACTGCTCTTAAACCGTAAGGAATTAGAGAAAAATTTATATATGAAAAATATGCGCCTCGACGATATATATCCAATGGCGTATTGTTTGCTTCATTCCGACGAGCGGTTTAGAAGAAATCGCGAAAAAATATTCGCTGCCACTCGTCATGGCCGCACCATTTTCAAAACTGCTCTTAAACCCTGTGGAATCTCGAAAAGTTTTCAACATGTCGAAGTTGCGCCTAATCCATAGCTTTTCAACGGTATATTACACGCCTCATTCCGATAAACGGTTAAAAAATTAGAGTGAAAACAGTACCGAAAAAATAACGCGTGCAGTTTTTTTCAACGAGAAGTTCACTCGTGTGAGTACTGCAGCACACTTGGTTCAAAGAATGACGTGCACTTGCGTTCAGCGTGCAGTGCGGAAGTGGCCACACAGGGGACACAATTATATTTTCAGGCAAACAGTATAAATATTGTCTCCTAATAAAAATAAACATTGTTTTTTTACAATGATTCAATTAATCACTCGAACAAGACATTCTTCGAGCACTGCGCCTCTATTAGGTGGGCACCTTCTGTGACCTGCGCTAAGTTGTGCTCGGCCAGATATTGGCCCCCCGCCGGATCCTGGGTCGCTATAATGGTGGCCTCCATATCCGTCCAATAGGCTTTAACGCGGGCGAGAGCCATTCGTGCACCCTCTATGCACGCCGACCTCCTCATGGCGTCGATCCGAGGCACGGCCCCAAAGAATTGCTGCACGAAGCCAAAGTAACTGTCCGGCTTAGGCCCCTTCGGCCAAAGATGGTCTATCACAGACCGCATTGCAAGTCCGGACAGCCTGTGAAGCTCCGCTACAATAGCCATCTTGTCACTTAACGGCAGCGGGCGAGTGGGAGCATTGAATTGCAACCAGAAAAGCTTCTCCACTTCCTTATCACCCTGATCCTCGAAGAACTTGGCAGCGTCAGCTGTACTCTTCGCCAAATCTGCATACGCGTCATAGGACTCCAGTCATTCATCCAGGGGAGCGTACTTCGGATCGAAAAACTTCGTCCGCAGCAAGTAGGAGCCTCCAGCCGCGATTTTACCGGCCTATTGAAGCTCCTCCCGTGCACCCTTGAGCTTGGTCCGTATTTCCTTGGTGGCATTAAGTGCCTTGTCCAGATCGGCCGAACTATCCTTATGCTCCTTTTTAAGGAGCTCATACCGGTCAGCGGCATTTTTTAACTCCACAACCATTTCGGCTATCTTTTCCTCGCTTCGGCGATGAGCAGCCTGTTTGGCTCTCAATTCTTCGGCCGCCTTTAGGGCATCCGCATTGCTAACCCGAGCTTGTTCCTTGGCCTGGGCAAGTTCTGCCCTCAGGACCTCCACGGCAGCAGCACCATCTGCAGCCCGAACATATTACATTAATATCATGCCGCCTCCATATTTTCCTATACAAAGGAAGGCAGAGCACATACCTTGTGATTTCTCCAGCCGCTCGTTCACCAGCGAGATATCGGCATCAATCGATCCAATCTATCTGGTTAGTTTGGCAACTTCAACGGACTGGTTGGCGGCCGTACCCACAGGTACCTGCACGTATTTACAGCGCAATCATTGATTTATGATCCCCGCTTACGCCTAGGGCGGGCAACCAGCAGTCTCAGGCTACTATCTATATGGAGCACACCTAACGCGTGCCTCACAGCCAAAAAACAGGTATTCTTCACTACATACCTCAAAGCCTCGAGCGACTTGTAAATGCTTCATTCAAACTGCTTGTAGCGGATGAAATCTTCTTGAGCACCGCTGGCCATTAATGAGCGATGCTCCTCCGAGAGCGCAGCTCGCTCCAAGAGGCTGGCCAAGACGTTCGCCGACATTGAACTGTGCCGACCGTTCCCATCGCCTCGTGGGAGCCAAACGCCCGGGCTCGTGGCGGCTGACGCATTGGCTTCCGGCTTCGGCAGATCCGGACTCCTCCATGACGACACCTCGGTGTCGCCCGCTTCGTGAGCCGGAGAGGTGGGTGGGGTCTCGCTCTCCATCATATCCGGAGGAAGATCCCCCGAAGACGAACTCCGTTGAGAAGGGCTGCTAGCCGGACTGCGAAAGACGAATCCTGGTTATTGATCTTGGAGAAACGTAGTACCTTCGAATTAAAAATTAACTTACAGCTCGGTGGAGGGCTGGCCCGTTGGTGGGCACGACGCGGTGAGGGTGCCCGTCGGGGCAGAGCCCCCTGGTGATATCTTTTTCCCTGGTCTGGGCATCTCCGCCTCCGAAGTCTTTGAGGCAGCCCTCTTCTTCCCACGCCGAGGAGGAGGCCTTAGCCTCCCTTCCCGACTATCCTCCTTAGGGGAGGCAACAATTCCCCGGTTACGGCGCGTAGCGTGTGAAGTTCGGTTTCTTCGTTCTTCCCTTGTCTTTCCCTCGAGGGCATTCTCACGAGTACCGGTCAAGCATCTTGGCCATGGTGGGACCATGCGAGCCTTCGAGAAGTGGCACCGGACACCTGATTCTCTCTGCCTTGCTGAGCCATTCCTGGCCACGGATGATTTTCAGAATAAACAGTTATGACAAATACAAAACAAGGTGTCTGGTATCAAGTTTACTTACTTGGGTATCTAGGCGATTGCAGCTTAGGCCCGCATCCTCGGTGGTGCCCGGACACTCTACTTTCGGTCCGAAGAATAATTTGCACATCCCTTCGAGCTTCAGGCCGAAGAAGTGCTTCACAGTCCGCGGACCCTCTGGATTGAACTTCCACATCCGGAGAGGCCGGCGTTGGCACGGCAACATCCGTCGGATTAACATCACTTGCATTATGCTGACAAGGTTAATGTCCCTCTCAAGAAGCTCTCGGATGCGGCTCTGCAGGATCGGGTACATCACCGCTGGGCCCCCAATTCCGCCCCACGCCGGACCAAGACGCTTAGTTGTGACGGAGGGCCCGAGCGGAACTCGGGGCGGCCACCCACTTTGTGCCTCCGGGAGCCGTGACATAAAACCACCTCCGCTACATACATCGGATACTTCGAAAGAACCCTCCGCCATGGGGCATTAGCGTTTCTGCTTATTACGGGCGCCTCAAGACTCGCTGCGTGTGGCCTCGATCATCTTCGGCTTCACATTGAAGGTCTTGAGCCATAAGTCAAGTGTGGGGTGACATGGAGGAAGGCCTCGCACACTATAATGAACGACGAGATATGGAGGATAGCGTCCGGAGCTAGATCATGAAAATCCAACCCATAATAGAATATGAGCCCCCTCACAAAAGGATCGAGGGTGAGGCCCAAGCCGCGGAGGAAGTGAGGGACAAATACGACGCTCTCATTGGGCTCCGGTGTGGGGATGACCTGCCCTGGAGCGGGAAGCCTGTGCTGGATGTCGGCGGTCAAATATCCAACCACCCTAAGCTTCACAATGTCCTCCTCTTGAATCGAGGAGGCCACCCACCGGCCTTGAGGTTGGATCCGGACATATTGAAGGATCTGGGGTGTTGGAGCTTAGGTCTCGGGTGTTAGAACTCGAGGTGCAAGAAGGCGCGAGGGAAGTGTAAAAGAGGCATAGGCCTCGGCCCCTTTTATAAAGGGGGTGAATATCAAGAGTCCATGGGGTGAGCGCTGGAGGTTTACCTGACGGCACACGAAGTCATACCAACGGTCGTCATGGGGCTACGCATGCCCGCATTAATGGAAGATCCCGTAATAAAAGGAACACGATCTACGCCTCGGACGGACGTGCCAGTTAATCTAAACCGCCTCGCAGCACGAGTCGAGGTGAGGCGAGAGGCACCAGTTCGTGTTGAACTGGGCCACGATGCGAAGGCACGACGTACGAAGATTGCCAGCAGATCAGATTTATGCTATGTTCCCTACAATGGTATGTGACGATCATCTTGCAGATCCGGACACGGTTTGAGTGTTCGATAATTACTTTGGAGTATTCAGAGAAGGAACCTGCCTTGCAATGCCGAAGACAAGACTGCGCGCCGGACTCATCGTCATTGAAGCCTGGTTCAGGGGCTACTGAGGGAGTCCTGGATTAGGTGGTATCCAGACAGCCGTACTATATACAACGTCCGGACTATTGAAGCGTGAAGATACAAGACTCAAGACTTCAACCCGTGTCCGGATGGGACTATCCTTGGCGTGGAAGGCAAGCTTGGCGATCCGGATATTGTATTTCCTTCCTTGTAACCGACTCCATGTAAACCCTAGCCCTCTCTGGTGTCGATATAAACCGGAGAGGTTGGTCCTTAGAAGGCCGATCACAATTACAATCATACCATCATAGGCTAGCTTCTAGGGTTTAGCCTCTATGATCTCGTGGTAGATCTACTCTTGTACTACCCATATCTTCAATATTAATCAAGCAGAAGTAGGGTTTTACCTCCATCGAGAGGGCCCGAACCTGGGTAAACATTGTGTCCCTTGCTTCCTGTTACCATTAGCCTAAGACGCACAGATCGGGACCCCCTACCCGAGATCCACCGGTTTTGACACCGACACAAGGCTCGACGCAACAGGAACAAGCGTCGAAGCAACGGTGACAATACCGACGACACGACAGTCAACGCCGGATTCAGCGGCTCCAAGTCCGGCCAACAGAAGAAGACATATAAAATAAACAATCCGGGTGCATCCAGCTTGGACCGCATACTCGATCGTCCATGCCAAATCCATGGCACCCCAGACAAACCAGCCAATCATACCAATAGGGACTGTTGGGTTTTTAAACAGGCCGGCAAATTAAATGCCGAGAACAAGGAGAAGGGGTCGCAAAGCGAGGACGATGACGAGGAGTCCCGTACGCCGAACACAGGGGGACAGAAGAAGTCCCCCCCCCCCAAGTTAAAATAGTAAACATGATATATGCTACCCATATCCCCAAGAGGGAATGCAAACGCGCGCTCAAGGACATCTACGTGATGGAGCCAGTCGCCCCAAAGTTCGACCCATGGTCTTCCTGCCCGATCACTTTCGATCGCAGGGACCATCCGACCAGTATCCGTCATGGCGGTTCAGCCGCACTGGTCCTCGACCCAATCATTGATGGATTCCATCTCACGCGAGTCCTCATGGATGGTGGCAGCAGCCTGAACCTGCTCAATTAGGATACAGTGCGCAAAATGGGCATTACTCCCTCAAGGATCAAGCCCACAAAGACTACCTTTAAAGGAGTCATACCAGGTGTAGAGGCCCGCTGTACGGGCTCAATCACACTAGAGGTTGTCTTCGGATCCCCGGACAACTTCCGAAGCGAAGAGTTGATCTTCGATATCGTACCCTTCCGAAGTGGCTATCACGCACTGCTGGGACGAACCGCATTTGCTCAATTCACGCGGTGCCACACTATGCTTATCTCAAGCTCAAGACGCTCGGACCACGCGACGTCATAACAGTAAATGGAAATACGAAACTCTCCCTCCGTACCAAGGAGCACACTGCCGCTTTGGCAGCAGAAGTACAGAGCGGCCTTTTCAAGCAGAACCTTAATTCGGCGGCCGAGCTCCCGGACACTATCAAACGAGTCCGGCCTACTCTGCAGCAGGACAACCCAGCTCGTCAAGAGCTCGACTAGCAATTTGGCCTCCGTCCTAGTCCCGACCAAGTGGCGGCATTCGTACCGCGCGTACATAATTATGCAGTCAAAATACCATGGGCATAGACGGAGGCATAACTAGATTGTGATCCATAATGCGGCTCAACCTCCCCTGAACACACATACTTTCACCTTTTCTTTTTTATCCTTTTCAGGTTTCTTTTCAACAGGCCTTTCTTGACGGCCTGATCACCGGTCCTTTCGAAAGGATATATACACCAAGACGGCAAGAAGCACTGACGTATAAGGGAATTTCTAGGTGGTCTCTTTAATGATCACTCTACCTGTTTTCGGGACCCGCACGCAGTTCTCCCTTGGTTGTGGCTTGTTAAATAGCCCTGTTGCTTATTGCACTACTTGTACAAATACGCTTTGACGTATTAATCAAACTATAACGGAAATAGTTTGCGACACTAGCTTGCTACCCCTTTCTATTTTTCTTCTTTCTTGATAATCTTATCAATTCGCACCCATACACTTTGGTACGCTTTAATCCGCCAGGGGCTTCATTGCGCCCCATAATACGATAACAGAGTCCGAACACTTTTTACAGTATACACTACAAAAAAATAGACTTCTGTGATGATACGTGTTTGTCACAGTAGGTCGCGTTTTTTGTCATGCATGTACATCCATGACGATTTTATGACAAAATCAAGATAGTCATACCGTCTTTGTCATAGAAGTGTTCCATGACATCACCAAAATTATCATCACGGAAGTGTCCACTTCCATGACGATAAATCGCGCGTCACAGAAGTGCTTTCGTCAAGGGTGACCGACACGTGGCATCCACCATAATGGAACACCGTTAAGCTATCGGGTCGGGTTTTGGATCCGATAACCCGTTAACAGCCCTGACCAATGGGGATTTTCCACGTGTAAAATCATTATTGGTTGGAGGAAACACGTGTCGGCTCATCGTTGGGACAGATGTCATCCACTCATTGGACAGAAGGCGCCTATGATATGTCGACACGTGGCACGACCCAACAAAGGCCCATTCCCGTGAAAAGGCCGTCCCATTTGACTTGGTCAAAAGGTGGAGGGCCGGCCCATGGAAAGGTGTTAACGGCCTGTTCGCATATAGCCCATTTACAGCCCGCTAACCCAAGGCCTGTTACGCCCTATCCGAATTAGGCCCAGTAGCGTCATCTGGGCCATCCAATATGACTCCAAATTGCTTTCACTTCTCGCCCATGTATGTCCCATGACGCCTTTCGCCCATATGAGGCCCTATGTAACTCTTGGCCTATTAACGGCCCGTGGTGAAATCGCCCGCAATGAACAAAGGTATCACTTTACACCCATTAACAACTCAGGTGAAACTGGCCCGTAATGAACAAAGGTATCACTTTATACCCATTAAGGGCCCGTTATTGATTGGCCGCTTTCCAGCCCATGTTATCTTTTGGCCTTCTCAGAGCCCATTTATTCTTGGGCTCATTTCCAAAGATTCGCTTACTTACGGCTCACATCGTTATTTTCTCGCTTGTGTGCCAAATTCAGCCCGTGGTTACAGCCGCCCGTTTGTGGTCCGTTAATACGTTGGGCCATTTCATAGCGTCGTCAACACGGCCTATTAACGATGGCCAGTTATGGTCGGCCCATGAACGGGCGATTCCAACTCTAGCCCGTTTACGGCCATAATGCGGCCTGTTATTGGCCCATGTTTGGCCAATCGATCATATGGCCCGTATAAGGCCCATTGATGATACGGCTCGTAGAAGGCCCATTGTTTCTACGGCCCGTAGAAGGCCTACTGTTTCTACGGCCCGTAGAAGGCCCACTGTTTCTACGGCCTGTAGAGGCCCACTGTTTCTACGGCCCGTAGGAGGCCCAGTGTCACTACAGTAAATATTAGCCCATGGTTATTGTGGCGTAGTTTTAAAAAATAGGTTATTGCAGCCACTAGCAAACCGCGGAAAAAGAACTGCACTGACTACAAGCAAACAAAAAAACAAGACAACAAGGAAATAAATAAGCAAGCAACTTATGCTAGGCTATCACGGCTATTACACGTATTACATCCACTGGGCATCAAAGTTCGCCACCAATGCAAATATAGGGAACAAAGCAGCATATCATATACACTGGTTGTCAAAGTTGGCGACCAGCGCAAATAAACCCGCAGCAAAACAAATCCAGAACTGAAACCACTTCAGAAGATCTCAAGGAACAATAACTGGGACCCATAATGTTGGCAAGATGCTTAGCAAGCTTATTAACTTTCTCTTGTTTGGCGCTTAAATCCTCCAAATATTGTCATTGCACCGAAAAATATGCATCTGAATTCTGCAGGACTTCCTCATCTTCACTTCCTATCGCAGCACATCCGATTGATGTCTTTCAACTTGAAGTTGAGACTCAAGAAGACAAACTGATTCAGAAGCGAGTTCAAGAGCTTGTGCCAAAGAGTAGTGGCCAAGAATCGAACACTACATCAAGACATGACTTTTGGGTTCCCTCACCGTCGTCAAGATAGTTTTTATCAGCTTTCTTGGAGACCAACACGGATGTCTCACTATCTTGAACCTTATCTCAGACATTACTTCCTTTACCATTGGATAACGCAGATCGTTTCTCCAATATTTTGTCTGCATTCTAAAAGAGAAACAAGCAGACACATCACATGTTTACCATGTTGTATATGAAACTCATTTTGGTAAATGAGTTCAGTAGTAAAGTGGACAGGATAACAACATGAAACAAACATATATCTATGTACCATGGTCACTTTATGGTCTATATCATTCTAGTTTTTGTTGCCAAATCAAGATAGAGACACAGTTAAAAATAATATTTGTTCAAGACAAAGTAGAATAGACAGAATATAAGTGTGGGTAACTATAGAGCAATAACAACACTTGTAATGTGGATGACATGAGAACATACCTGTTTATTCAATTGAAACTGAAATCAACATAGAGCAGGTTACAACAAAGAAACCGCTTAAAGAAACAGGTTTAAAACATACCCGTTGCACCATTGGAGTTTCAATTCCATCCTTCAAATTTGAAAATAGTTGGTATGAGTAAATATAGTAATGCAACAAAGAAAGGAGTATGAACCATAGCTGAGAACCTGACTGAGAACAATTTTTCTTCTCCTTTAAGCGTTGAGTTGGGATTCGAGTGGTGGTCCTCGTGCTTTGGGCACTGCAGTTCCTTTACTAACTGCTCGTGTTTGGGTGCTCTGTGGTGGAGACGGTGCTGTGTCAATCGGAATCAGGTTACTATCTGTCGGGGTTGGGGTTAGAAGGGGTGTAGCTGGTTCTCTGTCCAACTGGGTAGGGGTACAATCATGCGAGAGTCTGGGTTATGTGTGGTGGAACTGGTCCTCGGGCAAGTACAACCGTGGTTCTATCTGCATCAATCGGTAGCACTATCTTTTTCAAGACCGTGTTGTTACTCCCTTAGATAACGCCATCACGCTCTCTAATTCAAATGGCTGATAAACAAGAAAAGTAATTGAAAGTATAGACATTGTATGATAGACAAGTGCAATGGATAGTGCGGAATAAAAGAGGGCATGAAATAATTCATATTTATGTTGTCTAACCAAACCGGATAGCATGACACAATTTCACATATATGATGGCTAACTAAACAGGATAGCATGACACAATTTCACATTATGATGGCTAACTAAAAAGATGGAAAGACATAGTTCAAAATATGAGACTATGTAAACAGGATGACATGACATAACTATATAATGTGTTTATTAAATAGGTTGGCATGCCATAATTCACATACATTCACGGATAGAATGCTATAATTCAAAATATGATGAGTGTAAACACTAAACAGGATGAGATGATATAACTATATGATGTCTTTATTAAATGGGTTGCCATGCCATAATTCTGATAGATGATGTGTATGTACTATGTAAACATGATGGCATGATATAATTCAAATATATGATTTATATTTTAAGCAAGTAAGCAGATGGCAATCCATATATGATGTAAAAACTAAGCAATGCAAGACAACATGCATGACATGTGTAATATAACCTCGCTAAGTTTGAGAATAGACCTCGGGGAAATAGGACTGGTCGTGGGTCTCGAATCCTCCTCCGAGGAGCTCTTCAGAACCAGCAAGATGTCTACTTCAGCGGTAGCATTGTTCCGCTCTGAATACCTTGTTTTCACTCCAGATACTTCCATCACCGCTTTAAATGGCTGATGCATAGGAAGAGTAGTTGAATATACAAACGTTGTCGACAAATGGAACACGTAATACAAAAAAATGACAGCATGATATAATTCACATACATGATGATTGGCTAAAAAACATGGCATTGCATAATTCACATACATAATGCCTTTGCAACAAGATAGGATTGTATAATTCACATATATAATGTCTTGCAACAAGATGGCAATGCATAATTCACATATATGGTAATTAGACACTAAACAAGTGGCATTCACACAAAGCATGTCTAATCTAATCAAATGATATAGCAATGCGAGACACCATACGCACGATATGAGCAACATAACCCTGCCAAGTTAGAGCATACACCTCGGGGGGGGGGGGGATAGGACTGGTCATCTGTCTCTGAATCCTCATCCGAGGAGCTATCCGTAACCAGTGAGATATGCGCTTCGTCGATATCATAGTCTGCTCAAGACCTTGTTTTCACTCCAGATTTGCCATCACCGTGTGAAATGGCTGATGCACACGAAGAGCAGTTGAATGTACTAACATTGTTAACAAATGTAATATGTAACACAAAAAAAAGGATGGCCTGATATAATTTACATATAAGATAACTGACTAAGCAGAATGGCATTGCAAAATTCACATATATGATGCCTGGCTAAACAAGATGGCGTTGCATAATTCACATAAACGACGAATAAACTAAACAGATGGCATTCACACAAAGGATGTCTAAACTAAGCAGATGACATATTTGATGTATAAAGTAAGCAATGCAAGACACCATATGCATGATATAACCAACATCAAGATGCCAAGTTAGAGCGAAGACCTCAGGGGGTAAATAGGAGTTGTCTTCTCCTTCTGAATCCCCCTCAGAATAGATATCTTCCTCTCGATTACAATCCGAAATGCGTGGAGGGGGGGGGATCTGCCTTTGCACCTACCATGGGGCGACATCTGCATGAAATTTTATTGCCACGCAAGGCTCACCTCTTTTGCTCTACATGTTCAGTTCCATTGTTTACAATAACTGTCATGCATCGGAATAAAACATAGTGAGATTATGTAAGGAGTGCATGCAGAAATCCAGAGTGATGGTAGCAACCTGTGGATAGACCCAAAACCAATAATAGCAGGCAGATAATGGCTTCAGTTAAAAAATACAGATAATGGCGTCTTTACTATTTGTTTCCCACCCAACATGAAACTCATAGTAGACACCGGAGATTAACCAGATAGTAGATAGATACTATGGATAGCGGCCCCGATATGTACCGCATAACCATTTGAAAACACAAGTTTGACCATTAGCTTGGAGCTGACTCAGAGTCTAATTGGTGAACAGGTCGATAAAGTAGCATGTAATATTAAGCGATGCATAACGTAAGCAGACACGAAAGAGTGCGACCTCTCATGCGGACCCGTGTAGTCTTCGAGGTCATCTTCTCGGTTGATGATGGTAATGCAGCTTTCATGGCTGCCAACAAGGAAGAGAAGATCTCGAGGCGGCGAAGACAGTCTGAGGCGGATCCCTCTTTGTCTTGGACCCTTCATCGTTGGAGCAATTTGAGCTGGGGTGGACGACGGCGCAGCAGGAGCAGGACAACCCACGCAAGGTTTTCTTTGACAACTATCTGTAAGGGAAGTAATTCTGTAAGTGCTCGTTTGAATTGGAGGATTCCAACAATGCAGGGATAGGAAATAGACAGGAATAGAATTGGAATGCACGTGCAAAATAGAGAATTTAAAAACACAGGATTTCTACCAATCTGGGTGTTTGATTCACAACAATTGGAAGATCACAGGATGCAAAGAAGCATGGTGAGATTAAGTCAAAACACAAGAAAATGTACGATTATTATGCTATTATGCTACTATCTCTTAGTCTTCTGCTTCATGAATAGGAATTTGAAGAGGAGGACACATGAAAATTAATTCCTACGTTTTTTCTTTCAAGGAGACACTAAAGGAACAAATCCGTGTGCTTAGTGGACAATATATATAACATGTAGAGTAAAAAAGAGATGCAACAAGTGTACAACCTCTTTGGCGAAGCCATGTTGATCTCAAATGATTGGGTTGGCGGTGAGGATGCTCCACCGACTTTGCTGTCGGAGGAGGGAAGAAGATCTTTGGCATCTAGAGATGGAGCCCGACGTCTTTGCTCATTGTGATGGAGGGTTTAAATCGTTGGAGCAGCTCTGGTGAGTTGTACGACGCCGAGGTGAAGCGGGACAAGAGAGACAATGAACAACGTTAACCTGAGTGGAATTCTAATAGCATCTCCAATACATGACGTAAAATACATAACCACAAAGTGCTAGATGTAAAATACATCAGCCGCTCATCTCTAAACTTAACTGTCGAAACTGAACTTAACTGTCGAAACTGAACTTAACCGTCGAAACTGAATTTTGCTGTCGAAACTGAATTTTGGTGTCGGAACTGAACGCACTAGCAAGGTGAGGCTACACGTCGGTTGACTGACTTTTTCATCTCTGGTCAGTCAATTTTGCAGCCGTTGGATACGAAATAAAGGGCATGCGGTTCATCTTCAACCTCCACCCCCCTGAGCCGCTAGCCACCACCGCCAAACATGCCCCCGCCGCCTGTGGCGGCGGTGCGCCGCCTCACCGCCCTAAAACACTCCCCACCGCCGGTCCGCCGCCGCCCCGGCCATCCCTCTAGGCCCCCACGTGCCGACCTTTTTCTCCGGCGATCCCCACGTCACCGCCGGCGACCACTGCCCCCATCCTGAACCCTAAGATAGATAGTGGGGTACCTCTTCGGCGAGCCCCCCTCCCCGCTGCGGCTGGTTCTTCCTTCACCCCGGCGAGCCCCCCACCCTCTGAAAATCGACTGACCCAAAAGTCGATTCAATGATCAAGTGTAGCTAAATCGGAGCAACATCGCAAGCAAGAGCAAGAGCAAGAGCGCGAGCAGTAGCGCGAGCAAGAGCAATAGCAAGAGCAGACCAGGCAGGGGACCGAGAGCAAGAGCAAAGAAGCAGCGCGAGCGAGAGCTAAAGCAGCAGCAGCTCCTACTGATGTGGATGTCGCCGCCGAGGGAGCAACACCGTGGAGGAAGTGGACGGCGACGCCGCCGTGGATGGAGCCGCGCCGTGTCAGACGGTGCAAGCGCCCGGCAGACCGTGAGATCGAATCAAGAAGAAAATGCGGCGATTAGTGTACAACCTCTTTGGTGGCGCCGATTAGGCCGCAGCTTCATCCGAGGAAACGGTGATGATGATGCTGTTCCGGTGGTGCAGGTGAAGACGGCGGTGTGGGAATGGAGGTGGCGTGAAAGATGAGGGGAATGTCGGGACATGTCCTTGGAGGTGGAGGATGGGGTGGCTGAACCGGCGGGACGATGAGATCGACGATGGATCCTCATCCGGTACGGTGTATGAGGGACGTCGAGGTGTTGCTGTGGACGACGCCGTCGGGGAAGAGGCTCCGGCTGGGTGGCAGATGGAGCAGGGTGTGGGGTTTCGTCGTGGGTTTTCGCGGCCTTGGTGTACGAATGGTGGGCGGATGGGATGGCAGTGGGGAACCATGGCTTGGAGACGCGCTTGTCCGAAATGTGGGGTAAGTTACGAAAGTACCCCCCACCGATTTGAGGCGGTTCTTTCGGTTCAGGGGTACCACGGGCATTTCACGTGTCGGGATTTCCACAGAGGTGGGAGTTTTCGCATCGCGTTGTAATTTCGGAATAGCAAGGCGCGGGTTGAGATGGAGGGAGTTGTCGAGCACAACGAGACAAAGATATATCTTAAATATTTCGGGCTAACAAAGGCGCTGGTTGAAATTTCCGGACAAGCCTAACGTGTACTGTACCAAATCAATGCGCACTACAAATGTCATTCAAAACTTTGAAGTCATGTTATGTTCAATTAAAATATTCCGCTACGTGTATAATTCATGCAACCTACTACTCAAATGAGCGTTTTAGTGCATTCCAAACGTATATACTACCGCTTCAATATGAACTAAGTTTGAATTCGTTTCTCTATTTGAATAAGATCTACAGTAATGATTGTTGTGAAGTCAAAGCATTTGAATTCGTTTCTCTCTGTTTTAATAAGATCTACAATCATCATTATTGTGAAGTTAAACCATCGTTTGTGTATTATCTTCACAGCACACCACATGATTAGTCTCGAGTTACATATGAACTATGTGTACTATATGAACTCGAACTAGATTTTTTAAATCCACTTTATTTTGATTTCAAATCACATTACATTTCTAGCTCTAGCTAGATCTTCATAATCTAAACCATGTCTCATATGTATAATGTGTTTATCACATTATGTACGGTGCCCGCCCCTCGCCTACAAGTATTTAGATGTGAGTTGCAAACACCACACATTACCACAAATTCAAATAAAATGTGAGAATGTTCGATATATAGTATTGTTTAGATTGTTCGATATTTAGTTGTAAGCTGCAAGCATACACATTATCACAAATTCAAATAAAATGTGAGATTGTTTGATGTATAGTATGGTTTAGATTGTTCGGCATTTAGTTGTGAGTTGCAAACGCCATGCATTATCACATTATGGTATAACACGTGGATAGCATGTGTATCACCGCTATAATCATGCATGCAATGTTTAAAACACTATGATCTCCTGTTCAAATATATGAATCCGCTTTCATATCAAAGTATGATCTTTGTTAGTCTCTTACACCCACACAATCCTCTAACCTTTGTAGCTACCACTAACTTTCTATCATGCATGCACATGCCCTCCTCGTCCTCCCCCTCCCTCGGCATTCTATCCACCGGGCACATTCATTTTTTTCTTTATTTTGTTCTCCCAGAGTCTCCACAACTCCTTTCCGACACACACCGATCGATAAACCTCTCCAGCGATGCCTGCCAACAACATACACACACACCTTCAATCTCCTCCTTTATGTGTCCTTGCCTCGTCTCTCTCATACGGTCAGACACACGTGTAAACTCTCGCCCCTCTTTTCATCGATCTCACAACAGCACACTCCTCCCCCTATCTAGCTAGTAGTTGGGCCTCTCGCACCACCTCCTAGCTTCATTCTCTCTGTCAATCCGTCTCGCTGAGCCTTATTTGCCTCTAACAAATGGACGTACACCGACCGGTCTCTCGCTATACATATAGCTAGCTAGGTCCTTATAACTCGTTTTTACCCACACGTCGATCGATCTACCTCATTAGTTGTGTCTCTCCCTTCCTCCGACAAACAACAATTGATCTACCGATCTAGTTAGGTTTGCTTACCAAACACATGGTTCCCCTTAATCCTCCATGGATGCGTCCCGACAGATCTATCACGCACAGGCACACACAGAAACACATCCCCACTCTTATTGATAACATTGCAGTTCCACCCTCAGTTTGTCTAGTAGGCCTCTCCCACCATCTCCGAGAAGCAACTCCATCACCCATCCAGCACTCTACCCCTCTCCCCCCTCTCCCTCCTCTCTCTCTCTCTCTCTCTCTGTCCCATCATATTTCCCGTCCTTGATTATGTATGGATGTCGGCCGATCTCCCTCAAGACATAGCTGGGTATCTCCTTCTCAACACATATACTGAGTCGTTCTACCTCTATAGTTAGGCCTCTCCCTACCCCTCCCCACCCCTCCCCCCTCCCCACACACCGATACATCGGCGCTCTAGTCATGTCTCCCTGCCACACACAAACTTGACATGTTCCCTCTAACGTTCAGTAGGCCACCGCCCTATATCTTTGACTTGCACACACACACAATTTCGATGGATCTCTACATCGATCTCGCACCCACCCACTTGATCCTCTCTTCTACTCTATCGATAGCTATGACCCCTCCCTCTCTTCTTGTGGATTGCCCGACCCTCTATGTATGATATGGATAGGCCTCTATTTCACACACATTGCATGCAAAATTTTGTTTGAGATGTCATCAACACATATTCCCACAAATAATTCACGAAATCAACCCTCTACCCCACCCCAAAACAAAAAACACTCACGAACGCGGTTTGTATCTCTCACACACACCCACGTAGGTGGGGGACGTGCAGGAAGAGAAGAGGTGCATGCACGGCGCACGTACTCCCATCTCTTTCCCAACCACACCTGTGCGGGTACACGGTGGAGCTCAATTCTGTATGAAAAAGGCAGCTCACGTGGTAATTTGGCACGTCTACTGGTTGTCCACTTGGTGGAGGGAGGATCGTCTACCACGGGTGAACAAACAAATTGCGACTTGACGTGTTATGTTAAAAAAAGAGGCAAACCATGTGGGGCCTACCTTAGAGGCAAGACTTTTGATGTGTCCCGTCAACTCATGAGCGAGGAGAAGCTTGCTTAGTACGCCGTCTCCCCCTCCCACGGGCGCGGTAGCTCGCAGGATGAGGTGAAGCTTGCTCCGCCTTACGCCCGCTTCCTCGCCCATGCGCGCGGTGGCTCGCAGGACGAGGAGAAAAATATACTACTCCCTCCGTTTACTCCTCGTCCCTACTACCTGGGTTATACAGATTATATAATATTGTGTGGACTATATATGTCCGTTAGTAGATTTCAATATGAACTACTAGTACATACTCCAAACACTGATGTATATAGACGTATTTTAGAGTGTACATTCACTCATTTTGCTCTGTATGTAGCACTCTCCCTCGCCCCTCGACCCTCGCCCGTGTGGTGGACGTGCAGCAATTCATTCTGTCTCATATAGCCAGAACGATATATACTACACTACCATTATTGCTCGACTTCCTGAAGAGGCGAAGAGCCAATCGCAAGGTTAATATTTTGGAGATGCCAAGCGCAAGGTTATAGGAGAACGAGTAGTAGGTGCCGCGTCATTTATAAATAAAGTTTTTTTTTCTTTAGTGGCACGTACGCAATATGATAGGTTCATATGGAGAGAAAAGGAAACCGCTCCACTATATACATAGTCAGGACGGGCCAGCCTACACGATTGCTTGCTGGGGTTGCTCTCTTCACACTCTCTCGCACAAAACGACTGTGGCCACATCTCTAACATCCCGGCGGATCACGTCCGCTTGGGGAAAGGGTGGATGCTTAGTGTAGATGCGGTGGTTGCCGCCGACGGGCGAAACCCACCGCTTGCATGTCCCGATCTGGGGTCCCCGTCGTTCTCTCTCACAAAGCCGGTGAGGTTGCCTTCGTCCCTTGCTCACTGCCGCGACATGGGCAGTTGCCGCCTCCCGCCGCCCTCCTCAAGGTTGAGCTACGTCCCATAGGTACAACTCCCTTTACATCCGGCTTGCACCACTGCTCCAGCTGCCCACATCACTCCCTATGGATATTTCTCTACTTCTTTGCCCCGCACATACCTCTACTGGCTTCTACGTACTATATTTGTGATGAGTTTATGTCTCATCAACTTGTCCCAGTAATCTTATTCTAATCACGCTTCTTCAATTTCTTTGCCACAGGGATGCTCATCTCGATTTTGGTGAAACTGCACAAAATGATCCGATGGTCAAAAGGTTGCAAACTTCATTTATTAGGAAGCTCGAACGTTGCCAAAAAATTGAAGGCTGGTCAGGGTTCACGGTTCAAGGGCTAGGGATTGCATGGATCGTTTTTTCTTTAGCTGCCTCTGTTCCAAAATAAGTGTCAACTTTAGTAGTAGTACAACTTTGTACTAAAGTTTGCACAAAGTTGAGACACTTATTTTGGGACGGAGGGAGTACATATTTGCTATGTTCTGTCAATCATTGAGATGCAATAGCATGCATGTTAGTCTCCTTTGTATTTGATGAAATGTTGCAACGGGCAACCTTGGACGCAAGATACATGTAATGTGCTGGAAGCTTCATAGCATTGTACAAATTTATCTCATTTGAGAAATTACAGTACGTACTATATTAGTACTTCCTCCGTTCCTAAATATAAGTCTTTGTAGAGATTTCACCATGAACCACATGTGGATGTATATAGATGCATTTTAAGTGTAGATTCATTCATTTTGTTCCGTATGTAATTCACCTAGTGGAATCTCTACAAAGACTTATCTACTAGTAATAGCTAGCCCCCACTACTAGGAATTCTCTATCCTCTCCTTGAGCCATATCATCAAAATTGATGTAGCCATTAGATGAAGTAAATCAGTCCATAATAGCCGTCTGATCTAGACGTTGAGAGACTCCGCACTAAGCCACATGCAAGCATGCAGAAATACCGTGGCACATGCATGTGAGTGGGTTTTAAATCACATCAACATGTCTGCATGCAAGCATGCACCGGTAGCATGCATGTAAGTGAGCTTTTAAGTCTCATTAACATGTCAAAAAGAAAAATATAATCCCATTATGCAGTAGGAGTTGGCTGATCTTTTTTCCTTATGTGGGATGATCTAAATGATGATGGGAGTTTATTTAGTCTGGCTACCACATTTGTTATGCGGTTACAGAGTTTTTTTTAGTTCTATGAAATCAATAATTTTCCGCAGAGAGATATACCGCTGTTCCGTGGCAACGCGCGGGGACTCATCTAGTAATATTTAGGAACGGAGAGAGTACTATGTAAAGAGTTAGGTGTCGCACGGTGATAGTGTGAGGTGGGCCATGTAATCACTGAGCCTACGTGTTTTCACTGCTCTTGCACTCCTCCGCTGTAAGAATGGAGAAAATTGTAATCTAGTACACCAAAAGGGTGGGACATCCAACAGTCCTACCACCTCAGTAATAAAGACCAATGAGCCATCAAATCACATAGACCCAGCAGTAAGTTGGACGGACGAAGTAACCATCACTCTTGCGCCAGTGAGAGGTCGCGTCCGCTCTGCCCGGGCATGAATGCGGCATCGATTCTTTGGAGCGGCGCTGACCGTTTCGGGCGGGAAGCGCGCGGGCGATGGAGGGGCTTTGGGTGGGCCAGGCTGGTCAGGAGCGGGCGTGGCAGCTGTCCGCATGTCCCTACCGGACACGCCTGGAAACGAGAGGATGCACCGACTCTCGCGGCTAAAATCGTACACTACACACCATCTCTCTGTAGGAGTAGGTTGATCTGTCGCACTTTCTAACGCACACATGCTGTTAAACACACACACGCACACACACGCATCTTGGTCCTGTTGCACCTTCTAACGTGACTTATTACACCTAGACGGAGGGAGTAGTAAGTATATGAGATATGGTGGCACACTGACTTAAGTCGAATACAAGTGACCAAAATTTGTGTGCATGTTATAATAAGGATTCACTTAAAATAGTACGTGAGCGAACAGAGGGATCAATTGGACAGTGTTCCCGAGCAATAGCGAGATGTGTGAGGTAAGATACACCGCTGGCGCTTTTAATTTTTCTTATTAATTTGTTTGTTTCACCCTCTGACTGGTGGGACCCAACATACTACGTGGAGAGAGGTAAGGTGACTAAGGCTGCATTATTTATGCACCACTGTGGATAGTCTTACCACCAAAGCCACATGACACGATTATGATTGAAATCCGATGACTCCACACACACACAAAAAAGCACGGCATGCTTGTCACATGAATGCAGGAATGTATAAAAGGTTATTTTCCTCTCGTTGAACATAACGGAGGGTTGTGTAGCTAGTTAGCCTGTTCGCTCATCAAACTTGAGGTCTCGGGTTCGATAACTACACTTGAGCATAATCCTTGCCGGGAGGATTCTTTGACTGGTCAAAATGTTTTCTAGGGTTTGCACGCTTCACACTCTCTCTCCAAAGATATATATACACGCTTGAGCCTCAGCGCTTGTAGTTGCTCTCTTCACACTCTCTCGCCCTCTCCTGCTGGAGCCTCAGCGCTTGTAGTTGCTCTCTTCACACTCTCTCGCCCTCTCCAGATCTAAACAAGACTTCATTGGCCTCTCTCTCCCCTCACTGCTGCTCAAAGAGCCGGCAGGATCCGTCCAGTGGGAAGGGAAGGAGGCTTAACGCTGTCGCCGTCGGCGAGGGAGGGAATCCACTACCGGCAAGAATCGTTCACTTTCCACCCAACAAGTAGCGCTGGGAGGGCCTCCACACCTTCTTCTTCGCCGTCCGTCTGCCGCCCACCGAACCACGCCCCAAGAACCTTAAGGTATAATTTACTTACTCCACATGCATTGCTCTAGCTGCATGTATACCATGAATCTAGGACGTGGTTCAAAGAGGAATGGAGTGGGGGAAAGTAGTGGGAAAAGTTGTATATATAGCATGAATCTAGGATGTGGTTCAAAGAGGAAATGAAGGGGGAAAGTTGTATAGCATGAATCTAGGACGTGGTTCAAAGAGGAAAGGAAGGGGCGAAAGTACTAGTTCAAAAAGGAAAGGAAGGGACAAGGCTGTAGAGTTTGAGCAGGACTAGATTTGCTGCGCTCACATTTTTTTCGATAAAGGGCGCTTTTATTATCTCGAAATGTAGCATCAAGCGAATACAAAACATTATGAGTAACACCCGGCCTCTGCATAACTAGGATGCACACAGCCCAACACGGAAAGTCTGACAAAATGAATGGAAAAAACGACAAATCGGCGATAGTAGAGTCCTATAGACCGACACTATGCCTATGTCGCAAGGGATGGTGGACCGATCCGGAGATTATGCTGCCACCCATGTTGGGTAAAAACCACCGTAGCCACCTGCTCCAACCGCGTACACACCGCCTTGAATAGCGGTTGGTACTCCATTTGTTGTAGCATAGACCACGTACGAAGCGAGTGCGTACAACGGAAAATAACCTGCAAAGGAGAAGCATTTTTATCATTGAAAACCAAATCATTTCTACATAGCCAAAGCGACCATAGTAAGGCGTATGCTCCCACCCGTATTAGCGTTTTGAATCTATTTGAAATACCGGCCCAACCAAAGGACCAAAAAATATTGGCGACACTTGTGGGCGGATACAAATTTGACGCTATTTGGATGATTGACTATGTAGTGCGTGCAAACTTGCATTGGAAAAAAAAGGTGTTTGATTGTCTCTTCATGAGTACAAAAACAACACTTCTTACTCCCTGGCCAGTTGCGTCGTGCGAGGTTGTATTTGGTTAGAACAACTCCCCTACGAAGATACCACATGAAGATTTTAACTTTTAGTGGAATCATCGACTTCCAGATTTTCTTATTGTTACTCACCGGTACTTCAGAATGCATGAGTGCACGGTACATAGAGTCTACTGTGAATGACCCTGATGTAGTAAGGTTCCAATGAAACATATCCCAACCTTGTCTAATATTAATCGAATCCAGACGGGATAAAAGATTGTGCCATGACATAAGTCGGGGGCCGATCAAATCCCGCCTAAACGAAATATTGGGTGGGGATGAACTGAGCACTTAACGCTAATAGTATTATTCTTTTCGCGAGCAATGTTGTATGTGGCTGGATATTGTTCTCGAAGACTGGCATTGCCTAGCCAGATGTCTTCCCAGAAACGAACCTCCGACCCGTCCCTTATCGCGAAAGACCCAAAGCGAAAGAGATGTTTCTTTGCCGCCATTAGGCCAGCCCAAAAGTGCTAGTCGCCAGGTGTCCAATATGCCTGAGACGCTGCCTTTTGGCCTAGATACTTGTTATGCAGCATGGTTTGCCAAACACCATCCTCAGTAAGAAGTTTGAACAACCATTTACTAAGTAGGGCCTCATTCTTGATTTGCAAGTCATGAATTCCAAGGCCACCTTGGTCTTTCAGCCTACAAACCACACTCCATTTGGCCAGTCTATATTTTTTCTTTTCACCATCTCCTTGCCAAAAGAATCTGGATCTAAAATAGTCCAGTCTTTGCAGGACCCCTTTTGGGAGTTGGAAGAAAGAAAGCATATAGAGAACCATATTTGTGAGGACAGAGTTAATCAAAACCAGCCGTCCCCCAACCGAGAGCAATTTGCCTTTCCAACTGCTCAATCGTTTCTCTAACCGCTCCTCTACATGCTTCCACTCCGCAATGGTGAGACGCCGATAATGAATCGGTGTTCCCAAATATTTAATCGGGAATTGGCCATGTGCACAACCAAACAAAGTCAGCATATTCGGCCGCCGCCTCAGTGGCTTCTCCAAAGCAGAAAAGTTCACTTTTATGGAAGTTTATTTGAAGACCCGACATTTGCTCAAACGCTGACAACAAGAGTTTAAGGTTTCGAGCCTTGTCAAGGTCATGTTCCATAAAGAGAATCGTGTCATCGGCATATTGCAGAATAGAGAGACCACCATCCACAAGGTGTGGCACTACTCCTGCAATCTGGTTGTCCTGCTTGGCGCTCAATCGTAATAGCCAACATGTCGTGACAATGTTAAATAACATTGGAGACATGGAGTCACCCTGTCGTAATCCTTTTTTTGTTTGAAAATAATGGCCTACATCATCATTGATTTTGATGGCCACACTACCTCCAATTACAAAATTATGGATCCACTCGCGCCATTTATCGGAGAAACCTTTCATCCTTAGGGCCTGTTGGAGGAAAGACCATTTGACCTTGTCATAGGCTTTTTCAAAGTCAATCTTTAATAATACTCCACTCATGTTTTTTCGGTGCATCTCATGGATGGTCTCATGCAGGATTACTACGCCATCAAGTATATTTCTTCCTTGCATGAAAGCCATTTGAGATGGCCGGACAACATGGTCAGCTACCGAGTTTAACCTATTCGTAGCCACTTTAGTAAAAAATTTGAAGCTAACATTAAGGAGGCGTATGGGTCTGAACTGTTGGATCCGTTCAGCCTCTTTAACCTTCGGCAACAAGACAATCTCACCAAAATTAAGTCTGAATAGGTCAAGGTTGTCGGCATGAAGGCAATTAAACAACTCCATTAGGTCAGACTTGATTATATCCCAGAAATTTTGATAGAATTCTGCGGGAAAACGAGAAAGGTGTCTAAAGATAACAAAACTGGGACCAACACAAATATGCTATTTGGTTGTTTGTTCTTTGTTGCAACAGACTATGCATGACCACAGTACATCGGTAGATGCACATGGTGCTGGTGCGTCCACCGTCCTGCAACTCATTAGCTGTTGTTAATCTAAGGCCATGTTAGGTTAAAACTCCCTAGTCCCTACCGCTTGGTTCGAGGACTAAACATGGACTAAAGGTTATTAAATGACATGCTAAAAGACCATGTTACCCCTAGTAATGAACTAATAGAAACACGGTGCGATGCGTGGCAGGGGCAACTGTTGGAAAAATTCCCAAAAAGACTCCCTCGGGGTCTTCTTTCTTTAGTCCAAAATGCCCACTTTTAGTCCCTAAAAGTCCTTCCTGTTTGGTTTAGATGGGACTGACACGGAGTTTTTTTAGTCCCTACACCAAACACTAGTAGAAAAAGGGCCTATTGTCCCGGTTGGTAAGGGCCTTTAGTCTCGGTTGGTGAACCGGGACTAAAGGGTTTCGATTAATGCCTCCCCTTTAGTCCGGTTCAATCTGTAATCGGACTAAAACCTTGACCACGTGGAGCTCCACCTTTAGTCCCGGTTGGTAACACCAACCGGGACTAATGGAAATCTTATGATTTTTTTTTGAATTTTTTTGTGAATTTTTATTTGAATAATTTTTTATTTTCAAATTTCTGAATTATGTTTACCCCTAATCTCTAATCAGCACCCTCATCCTTTGCTCAATTTATCCTCTTCTCTAATCACCCTCATCATTCCAAATCACCTAACTTCCCGAACGGTCACCCATCCTCCCACTCACCCACCGAGCACGCTTAACTTCCGGGTTCTATTCTCCCTTGTTTCCAAGTCTGCACTTGTTGTTTTCCTCGACAATAATAAGATGTCAATCCTATTAACCCTCGTGAATTTTGCTTGAGCATGAATTGACACATTTCACTGTTTGAGTTTCAAACTATTGTTTTCAAAAACAATAATTATTTAGAAAACAATAGTTATTTTGAATAATTAGTTTGACCATGGTTTGACCATAGTTTGACCACAGTTTGACTACAGTTTGACCAGATTTGACCAAAATTAAAAATAACTAAACAAATTAGTTAGTAACACTAATATTCTAGAATAATTAGTTTGACCATGGTTTGACCATAGTTTGACCATAGTTTGACCACAGTTTGACCAGATTTGACCAAAATTCAAAATAATCGAACAAATTATTTAGTAACACTAATATTCTTGAATAATTAGTTTGACCATGGTTTGACCACAGTTTGAAATTTTTTCGATTTTTTCCACTCTAGATATTAAAAGCCCCGTAACTTTTTTTCTGTTAGGTTTTTGAGGATTTTGAAAATGTTTAACGAGGTTCCCCCCGTTAAATCTGGATGTAACTTTTCGAGTAGATGATTTTTCATATAAAAAAATTTCATCCGAGTTAGTATGCAAAAGTTATGCCCATATTTACAAATTCCAGAGAGATTTTGCAAATAAAGTCGAAATTCACATTTGCAAATTTTCCCAACAACTAGACCACATATCACATGGGAAACTTATTTTTTTCTTTTATTTTTTTGACATTTCCATCATTTTCTTTTATTTTTTTTAAAATTGAAAAGGCGATCCACAGGGGGGGTAGAGTTTGAAAATGGGACCTTTAGTACCGGTTCGTGGCACGAACCGGGACTAAAGGTCTCAACCCCATTAGTCCCGGTTCGTGCCTCAAACCGGGACTAAAGGTCTACTCTTTAGTCCTGGTTTGAGGCATGAACCGGGACTAATGGGTATCGCACCTTTAGTCCCGGTTTGAGGCACAAACCGACTAAAGGGCACAGTGAACCGGGACTAATGCCTTAGCCGCACGAACCGGGATAAATGCTCACAATAGTCCCGGTTCTGGATTGAACCGGGACTAATGGGCTAAACTGGCCTGGACGAAAGCCCTGTTTTCTACTAGTGAAAATGTCCCTGTAAAGAAACGCCCTCTAATAATGCCGCTGGAAAATTGATGCAATGCCACAGTTAAAAGCAAATTACATGTTTAACGAATTTTATTGTTAATATAATCTCTATGTTAATATTAATCAATGCCCCCATTTGAGAAATGCTACTGTCTTGCTTTCTTTCCCATTTAGATAAGGTAGATGCTTCTTTTTTTTGGCTTCTTTGTGATCCACCGTTATTGACCACTAATTGTTTCCTTTGCACCTCTGTGTAAATAGGGTTATCTACTTCACCTCGTTGCCATTGTGACCTTTTGTTGCACTGCACAAAACACTTTTGTTTTAAGAGTGTTTTGTGCAGTTCAACCAAAATGTCACACCGACAACATTGCTTGATTACTTGATCTTAGTGGAACTGCACAAGAGGAGATCTTACTTCCTATCCGTTAAGGCGAATTTGGTTCAGATCTTCTTCTTGTGAGTTGTTTGAATTCCGCATCATGAGAGGTTAGTACTAGCCTTCTTTCACATGATTCTGCAGTGTGCTTTCATATGTTGTGCTACTTGTACGATGATGTTGCTTGCTTTTAGTGAACTGCACAAATGGAGACAAGACTTTCAATCTGTATGTGCACGGTAATATCCCATTGAGGTAAGATAGGGATATTTCACAACGGCTGGCCTATATTTTGCCACTTTCATCAGAAAATTAAGTTTAGTACTATACTTGTGCTCCCTAAGTGACATGCCAAATCTTACATTGAAGGCGAAGCTTGTCTGTTATTGAACCAAGTGATGAAGGGGAAGAACAAGCGGAAGAAAACAAAAATCAACTCCCGGTGCTGTAATGAAGCACTGGAACTGTGATGACACAAGTAATGATATAGTTTTGCATCTTAATTTATTGCTATGGCTGGAACGAGCAATTGTTTTGCCACTGATTTGATGCCATACATAATTATCTCTACTTGTGCAAACATGGATCTTCTTTGAAGATACCATATATTTTAGTGGAACTGCACAAGAAGATGTTGGAAACATTTAACTAATCGAGGAGTATATATTAAGCATGGCCACCCCCGTAGATAGCAATGATGGTTCGGAGAAGTGCTTCATCCAGTATGCTCTACACAATCAGCCTCCTCGACAAAGGTTGGTACTGCCCACCGATTTCATCCATATGATTGAGCTTTGTCATCTCTATTGGTGTTGTGCTACTCTTTAGATAATCTTGTCATGAAAAAGTGGTATTATCCTTGAGAAGTACTTCATCTGTGTTGTTTTAAATATTTCCTTTCCTTTTTTTCGAGCAAACATGGATGCTAGCATTTAGTAGTCCTCTTGTCTTTGCACAACAGGATCATCTTCCTCTAAAGAACAATATGGAGTACGTGAAGTGACTAGTTCCGATTATGCCAGGATGAAGAAGCCCTGTCTATCTTCTCATCAGAAGGAGCAGTTGAAGGATGGTTACATTACTCCCCACAAGACCAAACTAACTTCAGCTCAGAAGGACTGACAAATCTCCATTTTTTTCTGTGATCTTGTGAGTACAATGTTGTTCTAGGATTCTTTCTGGTGAGTTCCATTTTTCTAAAAGTGTGCTCTACATGGACCATGTATGTGCCTGTTGAAACTGTCAAATCGTAGTACAGTTTTCTTTATACTAATCACTTTTTTGTATTTGTGCAAACAGGGGTGCTCAGCCTGATTTCAATGGGAACTGCACAAAATGTTCATGAATACATCGAATCATTCATTTCCACCACAAGAAAGGAGGTGCCGATAAGTTCAAGGCGTTGCAACATATAAGGGCGAAATCATACAAGCTACGCTTGAATTTGGTTGATTTTGGTTGAACTGCACAAAAAGAACAGCTGGTTTATTTAGCACGAGGTGCCATGTCAATGTCCGAACTGATGACAAACCCTGCCCATTCCACAATCGTAGGCATTTGATATTTTGGAATGGGGCAACCTTGTCAAATTTTGCTCATTGATTTTAGCAAGACATGCGTTCGATATTTTCAAATGGGACGCCCTTAGTTGTGAAGTAAATATTGCCTCTGACATATGCGTCGCTGAGATGCATAATCATCAATTGTTTTGAATGTTTTCTATGAATTGCCAGGCCTGTGTGTTTGATTGCAATGTACAGAAACACTAAAAAGCTGCTCAAACTCTTTGTACTCCTTCTATTCCTTTTTACTTCGCACATTGTGAAAGTGCATACTTTTTTGTATAAGATTGGTCAAAGTAGAGATACTTTGACTGCAGACAAAACTTGTATGCAGACTAGGACCGGAGGGAGTACATGTGAAACTGCTGCAAACGAGGTGATCACCTTGGCAATAATGCTAGTACATATTGTTTTGCATGTTCATCCAATGCCAGTGATACAGGAATTCAAACTAATCGAAATAAATTCATTAATACACGGTTGGATTACATATAAACATGCCAGATTTCATTACATTTCATACATTCTTCAACTAAAAAGGGGTGCGCTGGAGGTATAATTAATTAACCGAAGCTACCCACCTGTGTCCCATGAGCAGAAAGCTTGATGATTTAGCTGCAGGTGCGATTGCGTAATCGACATGTGGCCTGTTGGGCCCATGTGTCGATCGACCAATCGCACCGGATTAAGTAGAAGAAGCGTTCTTCTCCAGCGCAGCTCTCCGACTCCACGTCACCGCCTAGAAGCTAAACAGCCGTCAATGGTCAACCCGCCTAGCTTGGCTTCAACCTAAGGGTAGCAGCGGTGGCCTTACTTGGACCCGAGCGGCGGCGACCTACCGTGTTCTACTCTTCCTCGTTTTCTATGTGGCGTGGCCTCGTTGGCAGCGGGGAGGAGCCTCGGTAGAGCCGGCGATGTCCTCTATCTCGTTGCCGGCGGGCGGCGCCTCAGCGGAGCGGTGGAAATCCTCCCCCACGTTGCCGGCGGGGTGGGGCCTCGACTGAGCCGGCGATGTCCTCTGCCTTGTTGGCGCCCGGTAGCGAGGACTCGTCGGGCCGGCATCGTCCTCTGCCTCGTCCTCTGTCTCGCCAAACAGCGCCTCGCCCGCTTCGCCGCCCTCTTTGCTAGCCTCTTTGTAGGCGGCCGCAGCCTCCGCCACCCGCATGCGGTACCGCCCGGCCGAGGCGGCCCTTGCGGCGGAGCGGTATGAGTCGAGCAGCACCTCTGCTCCGCTCGCTCATGGCGATCTGCTCCTCCGCCTGCAGGTGCTCCTGGAGGAGATGGTGGTTGTAGGCGGTGTCGGCCTGCGCCTCCCGGAACTGCTCCTCACGCATCTGCCTCACCCTGTCCATATATTGGGCACGGGCCTCGCCGATGGTCATGGTGCAATGCACCGGCGAGGATGGCGCGGAGGAGGGGGTTGGCGCCGGATCGTCGACTACCATGTTCTCCATTGGGATGTCGTCGTCCTCTGGTTGCCTGCCGGCCAGCCGGTCGGCAGCAATGGCTGCCATCTCCTTGTGGTCTGTCGTCCGCCTGTCCCGAAGAGCGCTGGAGCGCGAGGAAGCCATGATGAGCAGTACTATTGTGGACAGGAGAAAGGGAACGGATGCGGATGACTGCGGCTATGGCCGGCGCAGTAGTTTATATAGCAATGGTGGGCGGGCGGAGGGATGGACGTGTGGTGCCGGAGTAGCCGCCTCGGCAACCGTGTATCATTAATGTGGGCGGCAGATGGATGGACGGACGGCACTTGTGTCGTTTGAAGGCGGAGCAATCGCCTACACCGGGAAGCGGGGCGGGCGGCGCTGACTGTTTCGGGCGGAAAGCGCGCGCGGGCGAGGAGATGACTTTACTTGGAGAGGATGACAATGGGGACCCACCAGGTCCATAGCCTCACGTACGCAAGTGCCTCCTTATTATTATTATTATTATTATTATTATATATATATATATATATAACTATAATTTATTTTGCTTCCTCCTGGTTTCCTGACATCACGGTCCCACACCATTGTCAACCTCCTGGAGTAGTCAATAAACGAGAGAATTGCACAAGAAGCGGCCGACAGCTGGGACCAAGCAACTCGAGCAGTATTTGTGCAGAGTTTTTCGATGTTTAGCCCAGATATTAATTTTTATCCTCTGAAAAAGAATGAAAACATCGCTGCAGGTATTAACTTGGCGGGCTGTGGCCCGTCTAGCCCAGAACCGATATCCGTGCCGAGATATTAATTTTTTCAAGCTGAAAATGGCTAGCCCGGCTATACTTTTTTAGGAGTACCGGCAAGGCCGAAGTTGTTATTCTCCGCTCACTGGCTGCAAATCTTTCCTAGGAGGGATGCATTAGGCTTAACAAGAAAATAGGCTTTAAGAAATAATAAGCTGAGATGTAATTGTAAAACTGGCAAGTAACTATAAAAATGCACCAAACACGTGATTACTTTATAAATTATTATTTTTGGATATTGAAAATTTTAATTCCATTAATTGTTGCGAGCGCAATGTTTCGTTGGATTTTTACGTAATATAAATTTATATTGAAATTGTATTTAATCTGACTAGAAATTTTGGGATAAAAATACTTCGGATCCCATCAAAATGTGGGAAATTTTATTGAATTTTGTTTTGAACGGTTGGTTGAAATAGGCTGTACTTTTAACAAACTGTAAATGGGTTGTAGTAAATTCCATTAGAATTCAAAAATGGGCTACACATTCTTACAAATCTCAAATGGGATATAAGTTCTCTGCCACACACTTTTGGCCTTATTAAGTTGACGCGTCCCCTAAAAAAACAGAGTTGACGCGTATGCAAGGCTTTGTCAACTTATAGTCAACACACGGTTCTAGCAGGAGTGGCCGTTTGTTGTCCATCCAACGGATGCCGTGCTTCTTCTTCAATCTCGGATATTCTAGCTTCACCCGCCCAAAAAATGATTCCTCCCCCTGACATCTGGGGCGCACCATTTCGGAAGCTGAACTGTGGGCCTACTAAGTTGACGTACCATGGGATTTGTCAACTTAGTTAATATAAACGATTCTAGCTGCAGTGACCGTATGATGTCCATCCAACGGCTGTCGTGCTTCTTCAACCTATGGTCTTCTTGCTCCAGCCTCCCAAAGCAGCGCCGGTCGTGCCACCTGCTCACGCCGCTTACGTGGTCGGTTGTCTTTGCCGGAGGCCTCACCGCCCCCTGCTACTCCCACTGCTGGCTAGGCCATCCCTCCACTCACCCACACCCCCTGTTATTCTACGGCGACGGCAGCGCAGCCGAACCAGTGAACCCTCGTACTCCTCTCCACGTGTGCATCAACTGCCGCGTCTTCCCCGACTCCGCGTTGTCCCCTTCCTAGGCCTTGCCGTCGTCCACCGCCGTGGTGCTCTCGGCGCGGCGTGGTCAACATGGTCAAGGAACGACTTCCATCGAACGTGGACTGTACATGGAGAGGCTGACAGCTGGGTCCACGGCAGCCGCAAGGAAGTGCCTCCTTATTAGGCGCGAAATAATTATTCCTCCACCTGACAATGGGGACCCACCGGACGGGGCACCGTATTTCGCAAAAAAATGATTCGCCCCCTGACTGTTGGGACCCACGAGCTACATCTTCGCACGCAAGGAAGTGCGTTCGAAAAAAAACGATTCACCCCCCTGACTGCTGCGACCCACCAGCTACATCTTCGCACGCAAGGAAGTGCGTCCGAAAAAAAACGATTCGCTCCCCGACTGCTGGGACCCACCTGCTACACCACCGCATGCAAGGAAGTGCGTCCGGGCAAAAAAAACGATTCGCCTCCTTGACTGCTGGGACCCAGCAGCTACACCTTCACACGCAAGGAAGTGCGTCCGGGCAAAAAAAACCAAAACTATTCGCCCCCTGACTGCTGGGACCCACCAGCTACATCTTCGCACACAAGGAAGTGCGTCTGGGCAAAAAAAATGATTCGCCCCCCTGACTGCTGGGACCCACCGGCTACATCTTCGCACGCAAGGAAGTGCGTCCGGGAAAAAAACGATTCGCCCCTGACTGCTGGGACCCACCAGCTACATCTTCGCACGCAAGGAAATGCTTGACAGTCAGGACCCACATGGTCGAAGCGTATGTAGCGTTGTCATTCTAGTCGCGAACGTGTACGTACATACTGGTCGTTGTAGAGGCGCGCACATGTCGTAGTAGAGGCGCGCACATAGCATGTACACGCACGCATAGCGGCGAGGGTGCAAGAAAGAAAATCTGACCACGCGTCACGTACATAAAAGGGTCTCGAACGCCTACTCGCGCATACGTACATGGCTGGGTCGGAATGGAGAAACAGCGTCGTCATCGTGTTCATGGGGAGGCAACGGAATGCATCGTGTTCATCGGGAGGCAACGGAACGCGTGGGAGCCAACCGGCTTGGACGGAACAGGCGATGGAAACGAGGCCTGGCGTACCGCAGAACGGAGGAAACGGCCTTGTGTTCGACCGGCCACGTTCGGAACGGGGTCCTGTTGATTGGGAGGGGTGTGGCGTACCGCAAAAAGGATGAAACGGACCTCCTACGGTCGAAACGGGGGTCCTGTTGATCGGGAGGGGTGTGGCGTACCGCAAAACGGACGAAACGAACTTGTGTTGGAGCGCTACGGTCGAAACGGGGGTCCTGTTCATCGGGAGGGGTGTGGCGTACCGCAAAACGGGACTCCACGGGATACTGTTCATCTCCACCGTCGACCTCCTCCAGCCTCCATGGGCTACCGTCAACCTCCTCCAGCCTCCACGGGCTCCTGTTCATCCAGCCTCCATCGCGCACTACTCCACGGGGTCCTGTTCAACCACCCCTCCACAAGCACCCCTCCATCGTCTACTGTTCATCCAGCCCTCCACACCACGGGGTCCTGCTCAACCACCCCTCCACGGCCACCCCTCCACCGTCTACTGTTCATCCAACCCTACACACCACGAGGTCATGTTCATCCAGAGACAAACGCCACCGCTCACTGTTCATCCAACCCCCGCAACGCCATCGCTCATCCCGCAGGCAGCATCGATCGGCTTCGATTAGCAGTAGTAGCGGCGAATCGCCGATCGGGTTCGATTAACGGCATCGCCGATCGCCGGGTTCGATGAACGCGTAGCCTGCGGTCTGTCGCCGGGTCGATTAGAGCCCAACGCCTCGCTCGGGTTCTGTTAGAGCCAACGCCTCGCACACACGCGCGTACGTGTACGAGAGAAACATGCATCGCTCGGCCCCCGACCTCCCACCGTAACCGGCAACTCCCCGAAATTGTCCTCGCCCTCGCTTCTACCACGGTTTTTTCCATCATGGACGGCCCAAAGAATGTCATGCAGCTACATCTCCGGCCCGCCCAGGACGAAAAGCCCATTTTCTGTCATGATTGTTTGTCATAGAAGTAGGAGCCCACCAGATCTATGATGATACCGGGTTTTGTCACAATTATCGTCATAGAAGTGTCATATGTATGACAGAAAAAAATTTCATTCGGCCCAAAATGTCACGGATGTGTCTTTTTTTTAGTGATAGTTCGGCATCCCGAATTTAGCATTATATGCATTGGCTCGGAATCATGTCTTTGGTCAATAGTTTGGTTGCCCGGCTCCTGTGCTTACTACCTTACGTTCCGCTATATCGGCTAGGGTAGTAAAGGGAGAACTACTGTGATTGTGCCCTGGTTTATCTGGATGAGCAACTCAATAGAGAAAGCCGAGAACTGACTGTCATGATGCGGCGTGAGCCGGTCAGCTCTTCGGAGGTCTCAAATCTTTAGCGATTTTTCCGCATTATGTGATGAATCTGTTCTTACCCTATCAGGTGTTTACAGCACCCTAGTTCAGATACTAGGGGCTGCGCCTAAATTTCTGTTGTCAAACTCCTATGGCTAAGTGAGGGTGATAAAGCCACATAGTCCGATTGCCTGGTTCGTTGCGCTAAACACCTCCTTCAAGTACCAAACAATTGGATCAAGAGTGTTTAGATTCCATCCCAAACACCCCCGTACTACCTACATGGGGGCTAAAGACGACGACTGGCCAACTCTCAGATTTCATAAAAACGGCCGCACAATAGGTAAATTTTTAACAAGCATTATATTACTTAATTGACTTTGTTTCATAATACAGGGCGAGATAATATGAATGTATTCATTCAAAGATCACATCTTTCACACACTGCTCCACCACAATGCGGGATCCCTCCGGGACACTGTCAAAATACAGCTCGGGCGTACGGTGCTCCTTGCCCTCAGGAGGTCCCTCGGTCACGAGCTTGACGGCGTTCATCTTCGCCCACTGCACCTTGACACGGGCGAAGACCATCCGCGCACCCTCGATGCAGACCGATCGCTTGATAACGTCAAGACGGGGGCATGCATCGACCAGCCGCTTCACGAGCCCGAAGTAGCTGCTGGGTATAGCTTCTGCAGGCCACAGCCGGATTATTAAATCCTTCATGGCTAGTTTGGCCACCCTATACAGTTCGACGAACTGTTTTAGCTGGTCGCTAAAGGGCACTGGATGTTCTGGCGCATGGTATTGCGACCAAAATAGCTTCTCCGTTGAGCTCCCCTCTTTGTCTCAGAAGAACTCCGCAGGGTCAGAAACACTGCGCGGCAAATCCACAAACGCTCCTGGAGAACTCCAAATCCGGGTTAGTAAGAGGTACCTCTCCTTCACATATTTGCTCTGCATAATGAAGGCCTTACCCGCCGCTATCTTCTTGGCCTCTTGAATCTCCTGGAGAGTGCCCTGGGCTTCAACCCGGGCATCTTGTGCGCTTTGGCGAGCCTTAGCAAGTTCGGTCTCTTAAGCCGCAATATCGCACTCCAAGGACTCACATTTCTTCACGGCATCCTGGAGCTCTTGCTGGACCTCACCGACCCTGGCCTCGTGCTTTTCGCGGGTGGCTTGTTCCTTGGCAGCTCTTTCCTCGGCCTCGGCCAACGCCTTTTTAAGGGCCTCAACCTCGGTCGCCGCTCCTACAAATACCATGGCACTACGGTCAATACAAATCATCTATCCTTTCTAATATACAGAAGGTCATGGCATACCTTGCTTGTCCTCCAGCTGCTTTTTTACAAGGCCGAGCTCTTCCTCGGCCCGCCCCAGACTCTACTTCAGTCCAGAGACTTCGGCAGCGTGGGAGGTCGTAGTCAACAACGAAGCCTGCTTATTCACATAGACACATATGGTTAGTCTCCTCCGGAAATTGTTTGATCCTCTATCTGGCTTTTCTTTCCAAACACCGGACAGAGTCTCAGGGGCTACTGTCTATACTGTGACATTCTTCTTACATTGCGTTGTTTACCTCAAAGCCTGTTAGAAGGCTTGTGTAGGCTTCGTTCAGTTTGCTCATCGCAGACTGAATATTCTCAATCACCGTACCCATGAGGGTACGGTGTTCCTCTACAATGGAATCACTTTGTAGCACTTCCAGTAGAGTATCCGGTGCCTCTAGTTGTACTGAGGACACCGGCAGAATAGGCACACCTCCTTCTTTCAAAGGAGGTTTCTTGCCGGATTCTGGAGCCGTATAGGTCTCCGGGACTGTATTCGGCTGGGGCCGAATGGAATACGGCCCCCATTGTCAGTCTCCATCAGGATTTGCTCCCCCATGTGTCCGGCGGCCGAGGTTTCACCCTCTGGCTACGCCTTAACGACCTCCTGCATCTCTCCCTAGCCTAGGATCCTTCGGGACAACACCTCGGTGTTATCCATGGCCCTGGGAGAGGAGGCCAACGGAAGGGACCCGTTGTCCATCACCTTCGGGTCCAGCAAATTCCCCGAAGATGAGGATCGCTCGAGGTCAGAATGGGCCGGACTGTAAGTGCATGATTCAACATGTTAAAATTATGAAGAAAAGAGGCTCGATATATGAATGCGTCAGGGTCTTTAAGTACTCACGATTTGGCCAGGGGCTTATCCCGGGAGCGCTTACAGTCCCATGCGGAGTTGTCCGCAGGGGAAGTTTTCCCCTTCTTGGACGCCTCTGCCTCCAGATTTGAGGAGGCCGCCCTCTTCTTCCTTTCCCCCTCAGGGGGGAGTTGCTTTCTTCCTCCTCCTCCTCATCGTCCTCAGCGGCGGAGGAGTGAGTCTCGGCGTCTTCGGACGTAACGTCCAAAGCACCCTTGTGGGGGAGGCCACTTCTGGCCCCCTTGGACTTCTTCTTGACCTTCTTCTCTGGCGCCTGGTAAGGCGCGGGGACCAGCATCTTCGTCAGAAGTGGGATGTTTGGTTCCTCGGGTAGCGGAGCCGAGCACTTAATCCGCTCCGCCTTCTTCGTCCAGCTATGAAGAAATAGTGATGGTTAGGTATCCTCCCTGAATAAGCAAAGTAAAGGATACACCTTGAAAACACGGAAGACTTACCGCACTGGCGGGACGGGCCAGGTCGTGCCCACAGTCCTCGGTTGTCTCCGACCGCGTCTCGTTGCCCTTGAAAAGAACCTTCTAGATGTCTTCGTGCGTAGTGCCGAAGAGTCGTTGCAGGGTCTGGTGCTTGGCCGAGTCGAACTCCCATAAATAGCAAGTCCGGCGTTGGCAAGGAAGAATCCGGCGAATAAGCATCACCTAGATCACGTTGACGAGCTTGATGTTCTTGTCCACCATGCTCTGAATGCATGTTTGTAGCGCTGTCAGCTCGTCCGACAAAGATCAATTCAGGCCCTTCTCTAGCCAGGAGGTGAGCTGCATTGGGGATCCGGACTTGAATTTGGGAGCCGCGGCCCAGGTGGCGCCGCGGGGCTCTGTGACATAGAACCACCGTTGCTGCCAACCTTTGACGGTCTCCACAAAGGCACCTTTGTGCCATGTAATGTTGGGCATCTTGCTCACCATGGCACCTCGGCACTCTATGTGTTAGCCATCCACCACCTTCGGCTTCACGTTGAAGATCTTAAGCCACAGTCTGAAGTGGGGTGGAATGCGGAGGAAGGCCTCGCACACGACAATAAATGCCGAGATGTTGAGGAAAGAGTTTGGGGCTATATCATGGAAATCTAGCCCGTAATAGAACATGAGTCCGCAGACGAAGGGGTGGAGAGGAAACCCTAGCCCGCGGACGAAGTGGGGGATGAACAACACACTCTCAATGGGCTCCGGGGTAGGGACGATCTGCCCCTTGGCTGGAAGCCGGTGTGTGATTTCTTTGGCTAGGTACCCGGCCTCCCGAAGATTGGTAATGTCCTTCTCCTTGACGGAGGAGGCCATCCACTTGCCTTGCGCTCCAGATCCGGACATGGTCGAGTGCTTTCTTGAGGCAGGAAGGATGAGGACTTGGGCGATGGAGCTCGAGAATGGGAGGGCAGAGAGAGAAGGCGTAGGTGAAAGAAAGGAATCCTTATCTCCTTATAAAGGCAGTGAATATCAAGCGCCTCCCCACTCGCCTTAATACTCGCCTATTCCCAAGGGTTGTGCAGATGGCACGGTTGGATTACCCACGCCCGTATTGATGAGAATCCCGTAATAAGGGGACACGATCTCTGCTGCGACAAGATGTGCCAATAGAAACCGCCTCTTTAAATGTAAAGCGGCAGGCCGAAAAACGGTTCGAAATAATAATTAGATAGGGACGTGGTATCACACTACAGAAAGTTGTCAGCAGATTGGACTTGTGAAATATTATACTCCCTGCGGTAGTGTGTGGTACTTGTTTTGCAGAGCCGGACACGTTCATTGTGTTCGAAGACTGTGTTAGAGTATTCGGAGAAGGAACCCGCCTTGCAATGCCAAAGACAATCTGTGCACCGGACACCTCGTCATTGAAGCCTGGTTCAGGGGCTACTGAGGGAGTCCTAGATTAAGGGGGCCCTCGAGCGTCCGGACTATGGTACGTGGGCCGGATTGATGGGCAGTGAAGATACAAGACCGAAGACTCCCTCCCGTGTCCGGATGGGACTCTCCTTGGTGTGGAAGGCAAGCTTGGTGCTCTGATATGAAGATTCCTTTCTCTGTAACCGACTTTGTACAACCCTAGTCCCCACCGGTGTCTATATAAACCGTAGGGATTAGTCCATAGAGGGCAATCATAATCATAGTCATACAGGCTAGACTCTTAGGGTTTAGCCATTACGTTCTCGAGGTAGATGAACTCTTGTAATACTCATATTCATCAAGATCAATCAAGCAAGAAGTAGGGTATTAACTCCATAGAGAGGGCCCGAACCTGGGTAAACACCGTGTCCCCCGTCTCCTGTTACCGGGACCCCCTACCCGAGATCCGCCGGTTTTGACACCGACATTGGGAATTAAAGTTGGCAACACATCGATTAAAAAAGAACCAGATTATTGTGGTGTTGGAATCCATAATGCAAGCTAAGTACCATTGGCAATTCACCTTTTGGATTGGTTAACCTTTCTACATGTAGTATGATTGTCGTTGTAATAAGATATTCATATCCAGCAATCAATCTATTGGATACCAGTAATCCAATAAATTTTGGAACGCCTTCTTGCAGTGTTGGTGCTATTTGTTGTGTATATACTTCTACTCCCTCCGTTCCTAAATATAAGTCTTTTTAGAGGTTTCACTAGGGAACTACATACGGATGTATATAGACATATTTTAGAGTTTAGATTCACTCATTTTGCTCTGTATGTAGTCACCTAGTGAAATGTCTAAAAAGACTTATATTTAGGAACGGAGGGAGTATAATTCAGCACCACATGCCTCTGTTACTTTCTCGCAAGTTTTTTACGTTGGCGGTGCATAGCAATGCTACTTTGTTTGAAATTGGCTTTGGTATGGATGGAATTTTGGTTGGTATATGTAATAGTTATACTAGTGTTGGATCGTTTAGCAAAATAAACATTTCATTATGTTATTGTTAAGCATTTCACCTTTTACCATCAAAGTAAGTGAATAATCCACATGGAAATTTCCATCTAGAGGAAGTAAAATTAGACTTATCTTGGGCAAAGAAAAAATGCATTCACAATCGAAACCAGAATATTCCTCGAGGGACTACTTTGCATTAACCCTAGTTTATCATATCAAAAATCTATTATGCAATTAGCTCGAACATAAATTCTCAAGGGAATGCTTTGCGTCAAACCTACCTTAAAATAATGCATCTAGCTCTTTGATTACATGCGCCAATGGTATGAAAAGACAGTGAAAACTTGAATTTGGCGTGGCGATATGCATCCCGTGTTATATATTAGTTAGAACCGTGTACATGAACATACTTCCTTATCCTGTGAAAATTCAGACACCTAAGATGGATCCTACCTTTTTTGTTCTATAATTATGGAAAGTGGTATGTAGTTTGCTTAAATAAAAATGGTAGATGGAAAAAAATTCAAAATGGTCATTCAGAAAATTTGGTTCCAAAGAAGTTGGCCCGGTATGAGTTATGTCGGCAATTAAAATTAAGGTGGGTGAAGGTACTATAAATTGAAGTTAAGTGGATAGCTTACCTATACCAACAGACGAGAAAGATAAAATTCAGGCAGCTAGGAGCACTAAAGTCAATATAATTGCACCTTTATAAAACACCGCTCACAAACTTGTTGCTTATTCACGTATGTGAAAAGTGCATAAGTAATAACAAAAACATCGAGCACGTCAGTAGCACGTTATCAGTTTGGGCCTTTCAATACACTGATTTAACAGCTTGTGAGTCATTTCGATGTGTGCAATCCCATCCTAGGTTGCCTTGAAATTTCAACATCCGAGAATTTTTGAAAACCCGATGGTAATTGAGTGCCGTAATGACATGCTAGATTATCAAAAGGAGCAACATGGGGGAAACAACACTAAGTATATGTTATAATTAGTGTTGACTTTTTTTAGCAAAATTAATGAAAAATTGATATTAAACCAATGTTAATAATCTAAGTGGAAATTTCACATCCCGAGAAAGTAAAAACTACACATATATTGCCAAAGAACAATTGGATCAATGCATGAAACTACATTATATTCTTCTAAAGAAACATTGTGCATCAACCCTAGTTCATGATATCTTCAATAAATTAGAGCTCTCATTCACACTCGTAACATCCGCATCACCTCTTATATATACATGCACTACTTACCACGCACAAATACACTTTCAAAAGGATAAAAGTGACTAGTAACATGATTAGTCTCTAGGTGTATAGCTCCTCGATTACGCGCATCAACTGTAGAAAAAGACATGGAAGTTCAGTTTTGTGCGATGATATGCATTTTGTGTTGTATATTCATTATAACAATGTAGATGAACATATTTCTACTGTGAAAGTTCAAACACCTAAGAAGATAACTACCTTATTTTTCATAAATTTTGGTTCCAAAGAGGTTGCATTGGAGTGAGTTGTTTTAGGAGTTAAAAAAAGGGTGAAGATATTATAAACCGAACTTTAGCTGATAGCTTTACCTACCAACATACTGACAAGATGCAATTCGGAAAGCTAGGAACACTAAAATCCAAATAAATAATGTCCATCTACAGAACACCGGTAAAAAAGGTTGCTTATTCACATACATGAAGGTCCATAAGTTATAACAAAACCATCGAGCACATCTAACACACTTTATTAAGTGTCACAAGGACAATGGAGGGAGAAAGAGGGTAAGCCTTGAGCACGAAGATGAATGATAATGATGTTTCCATATTGAAAGAGGTCTATTGGGAATAGGAAGAGCTGGGAATTATAGTTGCAGAGCATCATAATATGAAACAGAATAGCTATATGTAAGTTGATTGCATTTGTAATTTGGGTAAGTCAATTTTGTGAGAGAAGGAATGGTTGGAGGAGGAAGAAAGCTGGAGAAATATAAGAAAGAAGGATGATAGTTGGATCTCAATCTAATGGCCCAATAAATTGATTTACCCAAAATAATTTTTTAGGCGACGTACATATAGCCAATCCCAATAGGAAAAGAACTAGCTAATTGAGTGCCCACCTTTGGACTTCATATTGTAGGCCAAAATAGCATTGAATAATTCATTTTGGTATTTGACACCCATTCTAAACAGAGAGATTGTCGTCACATGAAGATTATTATCAAACTCTCAGATTCAGCAATGAAACTAATATTAAAGCGTATTCTTGCAATGTTGGTGATATTAGTTGTGTATATACTGCTCTCTTTTCCATAATTTGACACCGTGTGCATATATTACTTGCTTGCAATTTCTTTACATAGGTCGTGAATAGCCAATGGTGATATGGCACAACCTGGACTTGATATGGATGGAAGTTCAGTTGTTCTATTATACTATGTTGGAATTTTGGCAGAAAAAATATATTCTAGCCATTGTGAGTAAAGCAAGTGAATAATACACATGAAAATTTCACATCCCAAGCAAGTCCAATTAAACGTATCTTGAGTGAGAAATACCTTAAACCACATTATTCCTCAAGGGAACACTTTGTTCAACCCTAGCTTGTGACCTTTGTCTATCAGACATCTCATTCACACCATGCAAAGGCATATGATGGCCAGATGCATCCTAGATGACAAAGCCCAATCATTATGATTCAGCCGGACTCTAGGAAGGAACCATCACTATTTATCTTGAGGGTATCTCCCATAGGTGGCTAATGGACCTCAGGGCTTCTGTTGGTGTGCTTGACTTCCAGTCAAAAATATTTCATTGATTATCTTGAACAGTCCAAATATCTCACATCAAGGGTATACAACCTCGCAATTTATTAACATAGAGAGAATGTTTGGGGCATAAAAGTAAAGGTGTTCACTTTCTTCACAAAAAGCCTTAGACTATTTCACAAAATTGGGCTCCAAGGGAGTTGGCTTAGAGCGAGATGTGTTGGGAACTTAAATTACTGATTGGTGAAGATATTTAAAATTAAAGCCAAGTTTGTACTTACACATCTGACATGATACAGTTGGAGAAGCTAGGAGCATTGAAGTCCAATAACAACACGTCTATAAAGCAAAATTCGCAAACTTGCACCTTATTCATGTATGTGAAAAGTGTATAAGTAATAACCAAAACATCAAGCACGACTACCACGCCGCATTAAGCCGCACAACAAAATGGGTAAGAAAGAGGGTGAGCCAGGAGCATGAAGAAACAACCAAAACATCGAGCATGGCTTGCACGCCACATTAAACCACACAAGAACAATGAGAGAGAAAGAGGGCGAGCCATGAGCAGAAACTAAATGTAACATATACTTTAGAATCGAGAGAAGTCGGCTGGGAATAGGAAGGATTGGGAATTGAAGCTGCTGATGCTTGGTACTCAAAAGAGCTAGCCCATCAAGTCCACAGCGTTGAAATCCATTATGTGGGTCAAAGAGAATTGTAGAATTCGCATTTTGGATTTGGTGCTCTTTGTACACATAGTGAGATGTCATGGTTATAACATGTCGCCATGTCATTTATAGCTAATGTAATAGCTAACATGTATAGTAGTGAGCTGCGAAGAAGTACTATTTTTTTACCACATGGCCCACCATACTTCCTCACATAGCTTGTTGGAGCACGTGCTATAGCCGACTGTAAATCTACACCCCGCTTCTCTTCTCTCTCTTCTTCTCTCTCATGCAACTCAATAAAGATATAATATTTAAAGTCTTACAACCCCCTATGTCACCTTATTATACTTGCTCGAATGATATACAATAACAAAGCAAACTTAAGCAATCAAACAAATATTGGCATAATTCTTGCAGCATCCGTGATTCTTTTCTGCGTGTATATACTTCTCTCTTTTCACTTACTTGTATCCAGGACCACATGTCTGTTTTGTGAGTGTATAGAGTGCTCTCTTCCGAAAATTGGTTTTTGAGCTCGGGCTCAGATGAACTCGTTATCTCTACCGTTGCTTGTTCTCATGATCTCTGCTCGCTCCAGTATTTGTCGGCCGTATCTCATCATCTGTATGTTGATAGAAAGTTCAGTCGGCCTACAACATTTATTTCCATCGGTTGAGGAGTTACCGCCCCAGTCCATCAAGTCGAGCAACGGCCTTGCAATTTTCCTGGGCTGGCCTGGTCCGTTGTCCACGATGGACATACCCAACGGCCACCCACCACCGCAGTAATTATATCCCCTACCTCTGGCACCCTTTGGCTCAAAAGAAAAAAAATCACTCGCACCCATCCCAGATCCCCTTTCTTCTCCAGTGATCTCGTCTCTTCTCCTAGGATGTCAGCCTTTCGGAGCTTAGTCCTCTGCCACCCAGCATTAGGAGCTCTTCCCCCTCATACCATGCCTGTTTTCTGGTGACCAGTTGGTGACATCCATGGCCCGTAAAGGGCAGAAACCTGGCAACATATTCTACAAGCACATCCGTCATAATCTCTACTCCTAATGGAGCAGTTGGTAGTCTCGCTTCCAGGTTTTTTTTCGTCCCACCTATCATCGTTTTTTTGGTACCTCCTCCCACCTTTGCTGGTTTTTTTCGTAGATTTTTTTCGTCCCCTCCCCCACTTCATCGGTTTATTTTCGCTTCACCCTCTCACACACCGAAAAAAACTGAATGATCAGAACTTTCCATACTGACACAAATTATTTAGTAATGTCTTTATGTAAAAGAATCAATCACAATCAATCTCTAAAGATCAAATCTAAATTAATTAATCTTCATAACGTTTGTTTCCTTCCGAATCAGGTCCATAACTTTCCTTCCTTGTTTGGGCAGAAACTGTTTGGTAGCAAAGATTAGGAAGCTTCCTATGAGCGTAGTAATAGGAAGTATTCTTTTTCTTGATGATTCGTTTCCATGCATGATGTGTTGGAAATATGCCCTAGAGGCAATAATAAAATGATTATTATATTTCCTTGTTCATGATAATTGTCTATTGTTCATGCTATAATTGTTTTATCCGGAAATCGTAATACATGTGTGAATACATAGACCACAACATGTCCCTAGTGAGCCTCTAGTTGACTAGCTCGTTGATCAATGGATGGTTACGGTTTCCTGACCATGGACATTTGATGTCATTGATAACGGGATCACATCATTGGGAGAATGATGTGATGGACAAGACCCAATCCTAAGCATAGCACAAAGATCGTGTAGTTAAATGCGCTAGAGCTTTTCTAATGTCAAGTATCATTTCCTTAGACCATGAGATCGTGCAACTCCCGGATACCGTAGGAGTGCTTTGGGTGTACCAAACGTCACAACGTGAATCGGGTGGCTATAAAGGTACACTACAGGTATCTCCGAAAGTGTCTGCTATTGGGCTGTACGGATCGAGATCGATTTGTCACTCCGTATGACGGAGAGGTATCTCTGGGCCCACTCGGTAATGCATCATCATAATGAGCTCAATGTGACCAAGTGGTTGGTCACGGGATCATGCATTACGGTACGAGTAAAGTGACTTGCCGGTAACGAGATTGAACGAGGTATTGGGATACCGACGATCGAATATCGGGCAAGTAACGTACCGATTGACAAAGGGAACTGTATATAGGATTGATTGAATCCTCGACATCTTGATTCATCCAATGAGATCATCGAGGAGCATGTGGGAGCCAACATGGGTATCCATATCCCTTTGTTGGTTATTGACCGGAGAGTCGTCTCGGTCATGTCTGCGTGTCTTCCGAACCCGTAGGGTCTACACACTTAAGGTTCGGTGACGCTAGGGTTGTAGAGATATTAGTATGCGGAAACCCGAAAGTTCTTCGGAGTCCCAGATGAGATCCCGGACGTCACAAGGAGTTCCGAAATGGTCCGGAGGTCAAGATTTGTATATAGGAAGTCCAGTTTCGGCCACCGGGAAAGTTTCGGGGGTCACCGGTATTGTACCGGGACCACCGGACGAAGGGTCCGGGGGGTCCACCGGGTGGGGCCACCTATCCCGGAGGGCCCCATGGGCTAAAGTGGGAAGGTAACCAGCCCCTGGTGGGCTGGTGCACCCCCCATGGGCCTCCCCCTGCGCCTAGGGTTGGAAACCACAGGGGTGGGGCGCCCACCGACTTGGGGGCAAGTCCCCCTTGGCGCCCCCTTGAGATTGGATCTCTAGGGGGCCGGTGCCCCCCCCCCAGGACACCTATATATAGAGGGGGGAGGGAGGGCTGCGCACCCAAGCCCCTGGCACCTCCCTCTCCCCCCCGTAACACCTCTCCCTCTCGCTGATCTTGGCAAAGCCCTGCCGAGATCCCCGCTGCTTCCACCACCACGCCGTCGTGCTACTGGATCTCCATCAACCTCTCCTTCCCCCTTGCTGGATCAAGAAGGAGGAGACACGATCCCCAACCGTACGTGTGTTGAACACGGAGGTGCCGTCCGTTCGGCGCTTGGTCATCGGTGATTTGGATCACGACGAGTACGACTCCATCAACCCCGTTCTCTTGAACGCTTCCGCTCGTGATCTACAAGGCTATGTAGATGCACTTCCCTCTCCCTCATTGCTAGATGACTCCATAGATTGATCTTGGTGATGCGTAGAAAATTTTAATTTCTGCTACGATCCCCAACAGTGGCATCATGAGCTAGGTCTATGCGTAGTTTCTTTGCACGAGTAGAACACAAGTTTGTTGTGGGCGTCGATATTGTCAATTTACTTGCCGTTACTAGTCTTATCTTGATTCGGCGGCATCGTGGGATGAAGCGGCCCGGACCGACCTTACTCTCGTACACTTACGTGAGACAGGTTCCACCGACTGACATGCACTAGTTGCATAAGGTGGCTAGCGGGTGTCTGTCTCTCCCACTTTAGTCGGATCGGATTCGATGAAAAGGGTCCTTATGAAGGGTAAATAGAAATTGGCATATCACGTTGTGGTTTTGGCGTAGGTAAGAAACGTTCTCGCTAGAAACCTATAGCAGCCACGTAAAAATTTGCATCAACAATTAGAGGACATCTAACTTGTTTTTGCAGCATATGCCGTGTGATGTGATATGGCCAAAAGGATGTGATGAATGATATATATGTGATGCATGATATTGATCATGTTCTTGTAATAGGAATCACGACTTGCATGTCGATGAGTATGACAACCGGCAGGAGCCATAGGAGTTGTCTTAATTTATTGTATGACCTGCGTGTCAATAAATAACGCCATGTAATTACTTTACTTTGTTGCTAAACCGTTAGCCATAGTAGTAGAAGTAATAGTTGGCGAGACAACTTCATGAAGACACGATGATGGAGATCATGGTGTCATGCCGGTGACAATGATGATCATGGCGTCCCGAAAATGGAGATCAAAAGGAGCAAAATGATATTGGCCATATCATGTCACTATTTGATTGCATGTGATGTTTATCATGTTTTTGCATCTTATTTGCTTAGAACGACGGTAGCATAAGTAAGATGTTCCCTCATAATAATTTCAAGAAAGTGTTCCCCCTAACTGTGAGCCGTTGCGAAAGTTCATTGTCTCGAAGCACCACGTGATGATCGGGTGTGATAGATTCTAACGTTCACATACAACGGGTGTAAGCCAGGTTTACACATGCAAAAACACTTAGGTTGACTTGACGAGCCTAGCATGTACAGAGATGGCCTCGGAACACAAGAGACCAAAAGGTCGAACATGAGTCGTATAGAAGATACAATCAACATGAAGATGTTCACCGATGATGACTAGTCCGTCTCACGTGATGATCGGACACGGCCTAGTTGACTCGGATCATGTATCACTTAGATGACTAGAGGGATGTCTGCGAGTGGGAGTTCATTAAGTAATTTGATTAGATGAACTTAATTATCATGAACTTAGTCTAAAACTTTTGCAAATATATCTTGTAGATCAAATGGCCAACGCTCATGTCAACCTCAACTTCAGCACGTTCCTAGAGAAAACCAAGCTGAAAGACGATGGTAGCAACTATACGGACTGGGTCCTAACTTGAGGATCATCCTCATAGCTGCCAAGAAAGCATATGTCCTAGAAGCACCGTTAGGTGAAGCACCACCCTTGAACCAAGACGTTATGAACGCTTGGCAGTCGCGTGTTGATGATTACTCCCTGGTTCAGTGCAGCATGCTTTACAGCTTAGAACCGGGGCTACAAAAACGTTTCGAGCAGCACGGGGCATATGAGATGTTCCAAGAGCTGAGAATGGTTTTCCAAGATCATGCCCGGGTCGAGAGATATGAAGTCTCCGACAAGTTCTACAGTTGTAAGATGGAGGAGAATAGTTACATCGTGAGCACATACTCAAAATTTCTGGGTTGCACAACCGCTTATCTCAGCTAGGAGTTAATCTCCGGATGACGCGTTGTTGATGTAATCCTTCGCCGCTTCCACCAAGCTACAAGAGCTTTGTGATGAACTTCAATATGCAGGGGATGGAGAAAACCATTCCTGACGTATATTCAATGCTGAAATCAGCGGAGGTGGAAATCAAAAAGGAACATGAAGTGTTGATGGTGAATAAAACCACTAAGTTCAAGAAGGGCAAGGGTAAAAAGGGTTTCAAGAAAGACGGCAAGGGAGGTGCCGCGCCCGGCAAGAAAGCTGCCGAGAAGAAACCAAAGAATGGACCCAAGCCTGAGACTGAGTGCTTTTATTGCAAGGGAAGTGGTCACTGGAAGCGGAACTGCCCCAAGTACTTAGCGGACAAGAAGGCAGGCAACACCAAAGGTATATGTGATATACATGTAATTGATGTGTACCTTACTAGTATTCGTAGTAGCTCCTGGGTATTTGATACCGGTGCGGTTGCTCATATTTGTAACTCAAAACAGGAGCTGCGGAATAAGCGGAGACTAGCGAAGGACGAGGTGACGATGCGCGTCGGGAATGGTTCCAAGGTCGGTGTGATCGCCGTCGGCACGCTACCTCTACATTTACCTACGGGATTAGTTTTAAACCTCAATAATTTTTATTTAGTGTCAGCTTTGAGCATGAACATTGTATCTGGATCTTGCTTAATACGAAATTGCTACTCATTTAAATCCGAGAATAATGGTTGTTCTATTTATATGAGAGATATGTTTTATGGTCATGCCCCGCTGGTCAATGGTTTATTCTTAATGAATCTCGAACGTGATGTTACACATATTCATAGTGTGAATACCAAAAGATGTAAGGTTGATAATAATAGTCCCACATACTTGTGGCACTTCCGCCTTGGTCACATTGGTGTCAAACGCATGAAGAAGCTCCATGCAGATGGACTTTTGGAGTCTCTTGATTACGAATCATTTGACACGTGCGAACCATGCCTCATGGGTAAAATGACCAAGACTCCGTTCTCCAGAACAATGGAGCGAGCAACCAACTTATTGGAAATCATACATACTTATGTGTGCGGTCCAATGAGCGTTGAGGCTCGCGGTGGCTATCGTTATGTTCTCACCCTCACTGATGACTTGAGTAGATATGGGTATGTCTACTTAATGAAACACAAGTCTGAGACCTTTGAAAAGTTCAAGGAATTTCAGTGAGGTTGAAAATCAACGTGATGTAAAAATAAAGTTCTACGATCGGATCGTGGAGGGAATATTTAAGTCACGAATTTGGCACACACTTAAGGAAATGTGGAATCGTTTCACAACTCATGCCTCCTGGAACACCTCAGCGTAATGGTGTGTCCGAACGTCGTAATCGCACTCTATTGGATATGGTGCGATCTATGCTGTCTCTTACCGATCTACCGCTCTCATTTTGGGGCTATGCTTTAGAGACTGCCGCATTCACTTTAAATAGGGCTCCGTCAAAATCCGTTGAGACGACACCGTATGAATTATGGTTTGGGAAGAAACCTAAGCTGTCATTTCTAAAAGTTTGGGGATGTGATGCTTATGTCAAGAAACTTCAACCTGAAAAGCTCGAACCCAAGTCGGAAAAATGCGTCTTCATAGGATACCCTAGGGAAACCATTGGGTATACCTTCTACCTCAGATCCGAAGGCAAGATCTTTGTTGCCAAGAACGGGTCCTTTCTGGAGAAAGAGTTTCTCTCGAAGGAAGTAAGTGGGAGGAAAGTAGAACTTGATGAAGTACTGCCTCTTGAAGCGGAAAGTAGCGCAGCTCAGGAAGATGTTCCTGTGGTTCCTGCACCGGCTAGAGAGGAGGTTAAAGATGATGATCAAGGTACTTCGGATCAAGTTGCTAATGAACTTTGTAGGTCCACGAGGACACATTCCACACCAGAATGGTATGGCAAACCCATCCTGGAAATCATCTTGTTAGACAACGGTGAACCGTCGAACTATGAAGAAGCGATGGCGGGCCCAGATTCCAACAAATGGCTTGAAGCCATGCAATCCGAGATAGGATCCATGTATGAAAACAAAGTATGGACTTTGATAGACTTTCCCGATGATCGGCGAGCGATAGAAAATAAATGGATCTTTAAGAAGAAGACGGATGCGGATGGTAATGTTACCATCTACAAAGCTCGACTTGTCGCTAAGGGTTATCGACAAGTTCAAGGGGTTGACTACGATGAGACCTTCTCACCCGTAGCGAAGCTTATGTCCGTCTGAATCATGTTAGCAATTGCCGCATTCTACGATTATGAGATATGGCAAATGGACGTCAAAACGGCATTCCTTAACGGCTTTCTTAAGGAAGAATTGTATATGATGCAGCCGGAAGGTTTTGTCGATCCTAAGAATGCTAACAAGGTATGCAAGCTCCAGCGCTCCATCTATGGGCTGGTGCAAGCATCTCGGAGTTGGAACATTCGCTTTGATGAAATGATCAAAGCGTTTGGGTTTATGCAGACTTATGGAGATGCCTGCGTTTACAAGAAAGTGAGTGGGAGCTCTATAGCATTTCTCATATTATATGTGGATGACATATTGTTGATGGGAAATGATATAGAACTCTTGGAGAGCATAAAGGCCTACTTGAATAAGTGTTTTTCAATGAAGGACCTTGGAGAAGCTGCTTACATATTAGGCATCAAGATCTATAGAGATAGATCGAGACGCCTCATAGGTATTTCACAAAGCACGTACCTTGATAAGATATTGAAGAAGTTCAATATGGATCAGTCCAAGAAGGGGTTCTTGCCTATGTTGCAAGGTGTGAAATTGAGCTCGGCTCAATGCCCGACCACGGCAGAAGATAGAGAAAATATGAGTGTCATCCCCTATGCCTCGGCCATAGGGTCTATCATGTATGCCATGTTGTGTACCAGACCTGATGTAAACCTTGCCGTAAGTTTGGTAGGAAGGTACCAAAGTAATCCCGGCATGGAACACTGGACAGCGGTCAAGAACATCCTGAAGTACCTGAAAAGGACTAAGGATATGTTTCTCGTTTATGGAGGTGACGAAGAGCTCGTCGTAAAGGGTTACGTCGATGCTAGCTTCGACACAGATCTGGATGACTCCAAGTCACAAACCGGATACGTGTTTATTTTGAATGGTGGGGCGATGGTAGTGCGATTTGCAAGCAAAGCGTCGTGGCGGGATCTACATGTGAAGCGGAATACATGGCAGCCTCAGAGGCAGCACATGAAGCAATCTGGATGAAGGAGTTCATTACCGATCGAGGAGTTATTCCCAATGCGTCGGGGCCGATGACTCTCTTCTGTGACAACATTGGAGCCATTGCCCTTGCCAAGGAGCCCAGGTTTCACAAGAAGACCAGGCACATCAAGCGTCGCTTCAACTCCATACGTGAAAATGTTCAAGATGGAGACATAGATATTTGCAAAGTGCATACGGATCTGAATGTCGCAGATCCGTTGACTAAACCTCTTCCGCGAGCAAAACATGATCAACACCAGAACTCTATGGGTGTTCGATTCATCACAATGTAACTAGATTATTGACTCTAGTGCAAGTGGGAGACTGTTGGAAATATGCCCTAGAGGCAATAATAAAATGATTATTATATTTCCTTGTTCATGATAATTGTCTATTGTTCACGCTATAATTGTGTTATCCGGAAATCGTAATACATGTGTGAATACATAGACCACAACATGTCCCTAGTGAGCCTCTAGTTGACTAGCTCATTGATCAATGGATGGTTATGGTTTCCTGACCATGGACATTTGATGTCATTGATAACGGGATCACATCATTGGGAGAATGATGTGATGGACAAGACCCAATCCTAAGCATAGTACAAAGATCGTGTAGTTCGTCTGCTAGAGCTTTTCTAATGTCAAGTATCATTTCCTTAGACCATGAGATCGTGCAACTCCCGGATACCATAGGAGTGATTTGGGTGTACCAAACGTCACAACATAACTGGGTGGCTATAAAGGTACACTACAGGTATCTCCGGAAGTGTCTGCTGGGTTGGCACGGATCGAGACTGGGATTTGTCACTCCGTATGACGGAGAGGTATCTCTGGGCCCACTCGGTAATGCATCATCATAATGAGCTCAATGTGACCAAGTGGTTCGTCACGGGATCATGCATTACGGTACAAGTAAAGTGACTTGCCGGTAACGAGACTGAACGAGGTATTGGGATACCGACGATCGAATCTCGGGCAAGTAACGTACCGATTGACAAAGGGAATTGTATACGGGATTGATTGAATCCTCGACATCGTGGTTCATCCGATGAGATCATCGAGGAGCATGTGGGAGCCAACATGGGTATCCAGATCCCTCTATTGGTTATTGACCGGAGAGTCGTCTCGGTCATGTCTGTGTGTCTCCCGAACCCGTAGGGTCTACACACTTAAGGTTCGGTGACGCTAGGGTTGTAGAGATATTAGTATGCGGAAACTCAAAAGTTGTTCGGAGTCCCGGATGAGATCCCGGACATCACGAGGAGTTCCAGAATGGTCCGGAGGTAAAGATTTGTATATAGGAAGTCCAGTTTCGGCCACCGCGAAAGTTTCGGGGGTCACCGGTATTGTATCGGGACCACCGGAAGGGTCCCGGGGGGTCCACCGGATGGGGCCACCTATCCCGGAGGGCCCCATGGGCTGAAGTGGGAAGGGAACCAGCCCCTGGTTGGCTGGTGCGCCCCCCATGGGCCTCCGCCTGCGCCTAGGGTTGGAAACTCTGGGGGTGGGGGCGCCCCACCTGACTTGGGGGGCAAGTCCCCCCCTTGCCCCCCCCCCCTTGAGATTGGATCTCTAGGCGGCGCCCGGACCCCTATATAGAGGGGAGGGAGGATGCACCCAAGCCCCTGGCGCCTCCCTCTCCCCTCGTAACACCTCTCCCTCTCGCTGAGCTTGGTGAAGCCCTGCTGAGATCCCCGCTGCTTCCACCACCACGCCGTCGTGCTACTGGATCTCCATCAACCTCTCCTTCCCCCTTGCTGGATCTAGAAGGAGGAGACGTCTTCCCCAACCGTATGTGTGTTGAATGCGGAGGTGCCGTCCGTTCGGCGCTTGGTCATCGGTGATTTGGATCACGATGAGTACGACTCCATCAACCCCGTTCTCTTGAACGCTTCCACTCGCGATCTACAAGGGTATGTAGATGCGCTCCTCTCTCTCTCTCTCTCGTTGCTAGATGACTCAATAGATTGATCTTGGTGATGCATAGAAAATTTTAATTTCTGCTACGATCCCCAACATGATGATAGTAAATTAGGCCAACATTCACCACTATTTATCAACGTCATCAATTGTATCCATTCCTACCAGTTTTAAGGGAATCCGCTCGCTACGTCTTTTTTAAGGGGATCCGCTCACTACGTCGTCGTGGCACGTTATTTTCACAAGCAATTCCCCTAAAAAAACACAGCGCCCTACCTCGACTTCCCTACCTGGACGCCGCCGCCGCCACCCACCGATGTCGCCGCCTCCCGGCGATCCCCTCCTCCCTCCCGCAGCTCGAACGACCCACTTTTTTGGCCACGAGCACTGCCTGCCTCTTCTCCCATGCGTCGCCCCTCCTCTTCGCCATAGCCACGAGCACCATCCGAGGCGGAGCCGCGGCACCTCCACAGATGCGGCGGAGACACCATATCCAGTGGAGACGGCGGTGTAAATCTTCTCCCACTCTGCTCCTTCCCCTGGTTACCGGCCTGCTCCACCTCCCCTCTGCTTCGTGTGGATCTGCTCATGTGCAGCAGTAAACTTTATTTAGGTAGAACTATTCTTCTAGGACTTTTTTTTTGTTACTTACAAATTAACTTTTTGAGCCAATGCTTACGGCATGAAGTATTACCTAGAGTTCCTTAATCAATCTGCTTGTCCATTGTTTCATTTGGTTCAATTACTATCAGCAAGAACGCATTGTGAAACCGTTAGCTTATGAATGTGTGCTCTTCCTGCAATAATAACATTTGCAATGTAAGGGCCGAGGCACACCCATGCATCAGGATGATGTGCACCACGTGGGAAGTAATACTAATATGGCCTAAGTGAATAATGAAATATCCAAAGATACACTTGACTGGATCAATTTTTTTCTCTGGAATTGTTCCTCATGATGCTCAGATGTAGATGCTATATTTTTAAAATTTCAAATCACCTATGCATGCCAATGTGATTCTTATCCTTTTCATTAGACAATGTGTTCCCATCAATCCATCCATGCACCGAACCGATTTTTTTACTCTGTTGAGGTTGCAATTACGAACGAGTAGCATATGTATGCACTGAACTACTTGCATAAGACAGTGAAATACTTCTTACTCGCGTGAGTGGAATTTTGGAATAGAGAAAGAACATACAACAGAGATAACGTAAAACAAGTTTGATAGGTCCGTTGCATCGCACGGGCATTTTTGCTATATGTACTAATAGGTTCTATTTATTTCCTTTGATCGGTCAACACTCCTATGTCCTAAGTAGGTAAGAAGGAAACAAAACCTAACGGTACAGCCGGGCAAAACAGTCAACGGCGAGCTTCATCGCCGCGTACGCGTCGTCGTACCTGGCCATCACCGGCTGGGGCATCAAGGACTTAACGTTGGTGAAGAAGGCGTGGGTATTGGTAGAGCTCCAAGAAGCTGCCCTTCGTGCTGCCCGCCGTCTTCACCATCGGTCCCCGGGTGACCACCCTGGAACTCGGCGACGCTACCAAGGTGACACGGTCCGGGTTGGTTCAGACCCTCATCGAGCCACCATTTGGACCGGCCAACCACCACAGGCGTCAACATGCTGGGGCAGCGGTGAGGTGGGCTGCGTGTGCGGGTGCTGTGGCGAGGTGGTGGACATGCGGGAGCGCCAGCGATGAGGTCGGTGATGTGCCGCGGAAAGTGCGCGGCTATTAGCCATGAACCTTTCGTAGCAGTTTTTGCCATAAGCCCATGTTTTTTTGTGTTCGGGCCTTGCCATAATTAGTGGATTAACCATGAAAAAAAAACATGACGTTCGGTTTGTTGTCAAATGGTGCTGTGATTTTCGGATCAAGCCATGTTTCTCTTGTACTTCCTATTTCCTGTTCGACTGAATAGAAGTGCAGAAAGTGAACACACCAACACGACTGAAAGCAGTCATATTCAGTTATAGAGGTATACATTTATACAAGATATACACAGGCAGGTGCGGCCAGTAACCCAACTAAGTCCTGAGCTGACCTTGCTAATCCTTTACTCGCGATAAAGACGCAGACGATAAGGAAAGGTTGTTATAGAGAGAGAGAATCACGTGGCGGCAGGTGGACCTGAACATATGCTTCAACAAAGAAAACGGCAGCGTGGGATCATGGTGCGTGATTATAGGCGGAGGTTATTAAATCTCACGCGGAAATCACGGCTGAGCGATTCTCGCACGATCCGAAGTTGACACCCAATCGACCGTTTTCCCCAGTTGATGGCCTGCATGTGTGTTGTGCTAAAACGGTCACTGCCATGGTAGAGAAACCCGTAGCTAGAACGCTGCCAGCGCCAAGTTGAGAACTTGAGATCGCCAGTGGTGCATGCACGATAGCGGCGGCGAGAGGCTATGGTCGATGGGGAGGAGAGAAAAGAAGGAGAGGGGAAGCTTGGGGACATGGTAGTTTACCCGGGGGCTGCCGGTCGGCACGTTGAGAACGAATGGCGGCGGCAGTGACATTTTTCTCAGTCCTCTTGGTCGGACCAGTTGAACACCAGACCGGATCGGACCGACAATTTTCCAGGCCGATTTTAGCAGACCAGATCGTCCATTTTCTCTAACAAGCCAGGACCGAGCGTGTCAAATACCGATTGAGCCATGAGCGGTACGTCCAGCCCTGCCCACCGTCAAAGCGAAGCTCCTACTCCACGTGAAGTTGATCACGCTGTTGCACTCATATGGTAGGAGCCACGGGCACGACATGGTGAAGGGCTAAAGGGCTGATCGAGGGTGAGACCCGGATGCTGGTGGCGCAGCTGACCATGGACGAGATCTTCACCTGCACCAAAAAGTTCAAGCAGGAGGTGTTCAGCAGCGTGCAGAAGGAGCTGGACCAATTCGGCCTCTTCATCTACAATGCCACCGTGAAGCAGCTGGTGGACGTGCCGGGCATGAGTACTTCTCCTACCTCAGCGAGAAGACACAACATGAGGCAGCGAGCAGGGCCAAGGTGGATGTTTGTGGAGCGGGATGGCCTCACGTGCCAGAACGCCGCCAAGGTGGACGCCGAGAACAAGGTGCTCTCTGTGCGGCAGCAGGGCGAGGCGCTCAAGGAGAAGGCCAAGGTCAAGGCGGAGGTGCGGGTGTTTGAGAACACTAGGAAGGCCGACAACGCCGCCTCAATGACCGACCTCGCCATGAAGGATTGAAGGGGAAGGATGGGACTGGTAGGCCAAGGTCGCCGAGGTTGAGGCCACCAAGGCTGTCGCCATCCGCGATGCCGAGCTGCAGATGGAGGTTAAGACGAAGAACGTGCTCTGCTAGACTGACAAGCTCAACGTCGAGCAGCTCAGCAAGTCCACAGTACACTATGACACATAGGTTGGTTATGCAATAAGCATGTATAAAAATATAGTACTAGGGATAAGAGAAATTCATACTTATTGACCTCAGCATTTTATATTTTGTAGGTTCAAGAATCGAACACGCTTCTTCTACAATTTGGCGTATACGGATACGACATTGTATAAGGAGATGAAGGCGGCGGTGAGGTGAAGCGGCCTCGCAGAAACACATGCATGTCTCGATATGGGAGGAAAGGGAGGGAGATAAGGTGAGGGTTAGCGGTGCAACATGCCACACGAGGAAAGGGGTGAAGAGATGACATTGAGGAGGGAAGTGAGCTCGGTCCATGGCATGGGTCAGAGTAGAGGAAGGTTGATCCATGGTTTGGCCAAAGGGGTGATGAGTGAGGGAGAAGTAGAAGCCCCCCTCGCATATATTGGTGCGCGAGCAAGTCTGTCGAGGTGGAAGAAGCCTGTCATTTCATGACGGCGTTGGTGACCTTGGTGTGATGTTGTTCACCGGTTTGTGGGCGGATCAGGCAACCGTCTGGTCTCTCGACCCCCCCCCCCCCCCCCTTCACTAATTTTGGTGAGAAGAGGGGAGGGATGAAAGGGTGGAGGGGTGGGAGATGAGGTCGCCGATTCTATTGGTTGTGGGGGCGAGGGCGAAGAGAGGAGAGTGAGCGACGCTGGTGAAGTCTATGGATCTAGAGAGGGAGGGGAACAAGAGAGTGAGTGGTGCGGGAGGGAGTGGATAGAGTGCGGTCGTGCGGGAGAGGACAACAAGTCGTATAGGAGGGGTATAATGGGAATATCATAAAAATAAAGCTTTATTTATACATGTACACTATATATATTTAGAATAGCATAAAATATTTTCTCAATAAATTACTTAAAAATATCCAAGAAATTAGAGATGACCGACTATCATTATATAAAGGGGAAATCCGTTCTTTGCTCGTGAAGAAATGTAACATAGTTTTTTATGGGCAATATACCACATACCCTAAATAGTAGATATTCGTGACAATAACCATCAACATGTGATTTAGAGGTGAGCCTAAAATTATTAAAATTGGGATGCCACTCAATCTACTAGAAACTGCTCATTTCTAGCATTTGTCCAATGAATATATATTTTCCATATCACCATCATAAAAAAATTATTCTAATCTTTGTTTATATTAGAATACCTTTGTAGGTCATAAAAACTGATGGATTTGATTGTGCTTCGGAGATGTCGACTGACAAAGACCCTGATGCAACGATGATGGAGGGGGCTAAGAATTCAACGAGTTTTATACAACCAAAAGAGGTGCATGCAAATAATTGTTCTTCTTTGTATGTATGTTGCACATGATATAATACTCAAAAGGTATATTTCTATATATATTTATTTTGTAGAAGATGAGAGAGATAGAGATGGATTATGTCGGGGTTCAAAAAAACCCATTCAGAGGGTTTTTGGGACGACGTCATTGGAAGGGGACAAAAATTTATCATGTTTTATACAACAAAAAGATGTGCAAATAATGATATCCCACAACAATGACGCACTCAAAATAAAGCAAACCGGCTGGAATTACGATAAATGTTTTTGGCAACATTTATTTCCAACTGGTATTCCGATGAGTAAGTTCAATGATGTTCACATAACTCAAGGAAAATATTTTAAAAGCCCGTAGCAACGCACGGGCATTCTACTAGTCACTTGCAATTCCTCTATAATAGATCCAATCGTTTTTTACATCCATTTTTCTCATTATGGACATGTCTCGATATTTTCCTTTGATAAGCCGGGCTATGTGGTTTCTTGACTTTCTTCAAGTTCCAAGATGTACGCCGCTAGCCTGCTAGAGGTAATCCACAGCATGTTGTTGCCCCCGTAGCCACCTCGCTCAATCAGCAAACGCATCAAGCTGCCGAAGCTCGTCAACACCAGATCCCTTGGATTACCGGCAGGGAGCACGCCCCCAAGCCTGCTCGCAGTGTTCATGGTGCTTGCATCGCGCCCCGAGACGCTCAAGTTTTTTCGCCTTACTACGGCCGCCACTGATCTGATGGTTATGGTACTCTGTGTAGTCATGCTGATGTACTATTTTCTTTTATGGAGTCATGCTGATGTACCTTCGTCGTGACAGGTCAACAAGGTCCCGGTTCCAAGGTTACCGGTACAGGTGAATAGAGCCTCTTTCTAGCCGCCGCCTCCTCCTTCCAAGAAAAGTTAGGGTTCGTGCCTCTTGCCAGCTCCGCCGCAGGTTCGCCTCGTCTCCGGTGGCCCTAAGGCCATGGGGACGTGGTGGATCCTGGCAAGGGCCGGCGGGAGGGCTCCGTTGTTAGTCGTTCCTTCAAAATTTGTTAGGGTTTGTGTCTTACTCAGAAAGCGAGACTGTGGCGGCTCCCTGAAGATGGAATAAAGGTCTCCCCACCTAGTCCACGTTCTGGTGGTGCGTCTAGCATCGTTGGTGGGCGTGTGAAGGTGTGTCTCCGGCGGATCTATCCTCGGTGGATTTGCTCGGATCTGGTTGTGGTTCGTCTATGTTTGTGTGTCTTCAAGTTGGATCCTTTCGATCTACGTTATTCTTAATCAGCGGCGGTTGTTGTTCTGGTGCGCTGGTCCTACGGGGCCTTAGCACGACGACTTCCCGACTGTCTACTACAACAAGTTGTGCCCGACTCCGGCGAGGGAGGGGTGATGACGGCGGCGCGCCTTCGACTTGTTTAAGTGATTGTAGTCGTCGCTAGGTGGTCTACGGATCTGGATGTAATTTTTATTATTTTTAGTGCATGATGGAAGATGAATAGATTGAAAGTTTTATCATAAAAAAAATTCCGGTTCCAAAACTAACGTAACATCATACCATTGCTGAAGCAAAAAAAAAACATACCATGGCTCGTTTACAACTAACGTTCCTGAGCCACAGACCAGAACCCCAGCTAGACGTGAACAACTAACGAAATTCAAAATCGGGGGGCGCTGCCTCTCGTGACCCCACCGTATCGCACTGTGCGGTACCGTATTTCTGTTACGCACCTATTTTCCACGGGCCACCACAAAATCGGTCTTCCATCAATTCACGGACCCCTAAAGCGAAAGCAGCGCTCACGATATCGAGTCCATCTGGGCTCGGGCATCAAAACGCCCTGTCCGCTCTCTTCTCTGTATTCAGCACCAGGTGTCTCTTTTACTTGCTCTCAAGCCCTTCTCGATTTTGGCGTCTTGATTTTGGCGGTGTTCGCTCAAGCTGTCTCCTACATAGCTGCATGGAAGAAATTTTAGTTGGCATGCAATACTGTGCTATACTACTCAGTGGTGGGCTAATTTTAGCAAAAGGAAAAGGAATCATTTCAGATTTTGAAATTAAAGCAAGTGAGTAATCCACATGACAATTTCACATCACAAGGAGGTCAAATTAAACATATCTTTAGGCAAAGACCAACTGCATTCAAAACTGAAACCACATTAGAGCATCTCTAGCACACCCCATAAAAAGCCCCGACCCGCAAAATAACCGTCAAAATGCGTGTTGGCGCGGAAAATTCCGCCCGAACAGACCCCCAAACGCGGTCGGCCCGTAAATATTTTTGAGGGGCGCGGCAAAATCTTGACCCCAACCTGCGAATACGCGCCCCGGCCCGTCGGTGCCCTGCATATAGCGGGAGCGGTTGGTGGGGAGGACATTTCAGCCCGTGGTTTCCCCCACCTACCACCTCCCCTCTCCCCCTCGCCCAGCCGTCGGGCCGCCGCCCATGATTCCGGCGAAAGTAGCCGGCGGGATCACGCCGAAAGGCCGCCACATGCACGAGGTTGCCCTCCGCACCCCCTCCTGCGTCGGCAGGCCGGAAAGTTGCAGATCTGCGGCTCTTCGTCGCGGGCAGCCGGATTTGGCTTTTCCGGCCGCCGGTGGCTGCGCCAAGCGATGGAATGGCCGGGGAGCACCTTGCTCAGCCCCGGCAAAGTCCCATCGCCGCATGCAGGTACGGGTTCGTCCTGTCGCCGCCGCCGTCAACGCTTTGCCAGCATGGATTCGGCCGGCCGTCCGCCGGGCTCTGTGGTTCGCCGATGCCGCTCATACAGTGTGACGATCGCTGGCCGACAAGGTCTTTGTAACTAACCGAACGCCGAAGCACCCCGGATGGGTGTTCTTCAAATGCGAAAACAACGGGGTACGTGTTGTTTTCTTTAGTCTTTGGCACCGCATTCTTTGGTTGAATTGCGATAGCTCATTTCGAACATCATCATGTGTGTAGGAAGATGGATGCTCATTTTGGTTTTGGGAAGGCGAATACATTGATTTATTGACAGAAAGAAACTTAATAGACGTTCATGCACTCCTTAGTAGAATCGAAGGTAATGAAGCGGATGCATGTGCAACTAGAGGGGAAGCAACGTCTACTTCTTTAGAATCAAAGAAGAAGAATGAAGAATGCAAAATCAAGAATCCGCAGATCAACAACGAATGCATGGAGAAGATATTGGTCCAACTAGTGGGAGCAGTTATGAAAGTTGGAAATCTTCTAAAATGCATAATTGTGGTTCTTATTTTCTTTGCTCTTACTATTCTAGCAAAGATTTGGTGATGTCCTACGTATCCAATGCTGTTGAAAAAGCAAAGAAATGTATTATCTTGTGCCAAATTGAGGTGCAAATTTCGGATTTGCAGGCCGGCGGGAGCGGCGTCAGACCAGACCCCGCAAAGCCACCCATAAAAGAGCATATTCTGCGAATATCCTTTTATACAGGTCCGTTTTGCGGGGTCTGCCTCTGCAGCCGTCCGTGCCGGCCCGCAAAGCCGTTTTTCCGCGAACTGCAAACACGTTTTGTGGGTCGGCTTATGCGGGGTCTGCTAGAGATGCTCTTATTCCGCAAGGGAACTCTTTGCATCAACCCTAGCTACTCATGATATCTACAATCTATCAAAGCTCTCATTCACACCCGTAACATCCACAAAACCTCCTATATACATGCACATCAACTTCTATTTACCACACACAAATGCACGTTAAAAGATTTAAAATATATTATATATAAAAAGTAATTTACGGCCTAACCAGAAAAAGATAAATAGTCAAGAAATTACCACAATAATTAAAAACATCTGACCATTCATATAGCAGACTAAACTTTTATAGCCATTAGATAACATTTTAAGTCAAATAATTACCCACCATTGCCATTATATAATTAAAAGACCAGAAAAACGTTTCGTGTATCAGTTTCCCTGTTCTCCCCTTCATGGACGAAGCTCGCATGAAGCAGCAGGAGAAGCCCGCCTACGTCGTGTGGTCATGCCTGCCAGGCTGCCATGCATGCATTATGTGGAATAAAAAAGGACGTATACGTAAGCTCTTGACATATACGGCATGCATGCATTGCCGGCTCGCTTGAATCCTGCTCCCCCTCAATGCAACTTTTTGTGAGATGATGGAGCGTAGTTGATGAGATGGTGATCCTAGCCGATACAATCTACATGAAGCTAGCTCGATGTAGCAAACACGAAGCTAGCTCGATCTACCAACACACACGTATATATTGATTTTGCCGTTAATGTATTAACATGCACGTACGTACAACACGCCGGCCAAGAAGAGGATCCGTGGACACCAATGGCCACCCATAGAAGCAAAAGAAGCAGAGCAATTACAGTATGATGGGGGGAGAAAAAAAGTGCCCCGCGGTGCATGCTTAGCTTGATGGGGGCGCGTCTGGCTGAATCCCAGTTGATATGCACCGACAGGCAAAGCACTGAACAGGTTGTTGATGTTGGACTCCGGCTGCACCGTCAGGTTGACCATTAGCTGCAGGACACAGACGTAATGGAGCCAAACCGGAGCAAAAATCATTTACTATGCAGGTTTGTGAACACTGAGGAGATATCGGCTGCACAACAAAACCAGTCGAGACGTCTGCCAGCTATGCCCTAACAGATAGGACCAGCTTCAGAGAATTTGTTAAAAATAAAAGGAAGGTAAAGTGCAGAATAAATTTTGTTAAACGGGGTAAAATGTATGGAATTCTCTTAAAAAAATTAACTCTAAAGAACTATTTATTACAGTGTTCAGCTCATATCCGCAAATAATATTCACACTAGCGTGAGATGAAAAACCTTACAAACTCCAGTGTTAATCAAACAAAATTAAATCAGGACCATCCAAATGTCAATTTTACCTTGGTTAAGCATTTGGTTAATATGTTTACATAGTCGGCACATTTATTATCTGTAGAGAAAATGGCTTGAAATTACAAAAAAATTTGGAGGGAGAAATTACAACCCTTATGTAACATAACAATACGAGTGGTTCAAAAAAAATAACAATACGAGTTAGTGTGTCATAAGGTGAGTTGGATTGATTTTTTCAATTGGGTTTAATATTGATGGCACCGTCATCCATCACCTATTGGCATAGTTGGTGTTGTACAAAAGAAATCAAGCGCAAAACCATGGAGGGGAGGCTCAGTGGTCTTTAATTCGATTTAAGATGACACATTTTTTGCAATCATACAGTAAAACTGACAACTTAATAAGATGTCGGAAGTATGCAGCTCTAGCCATCATAGTCATGTGTATGACATACGTATAAAATATATGCAAGTAATTAAAACTATGCAACTATACCCCCGCATACAAAAAGACCGTACAACTATATATGAAGTAAAGAACGAGGAATAATAGAACATTCAAGGACATATTGTAGAGGAATAAGAAACTCCACTTGGTCGTCCTAACTGAGCCACCCATGGTCCGTCTCTCAACCGCGCCACGTTATTTTCGGCACCATCACCAAACTATCCATGTTTATGGAGGAGTCAATGTTTTGGGAGACTGGTGCACAATTTTTTCTGTAGTTTTTTGACGTATGAGCTACACTAGAAACATTGTATAGTGGCTACAATCGATTCACTCCAACCAGCATACAGGAAAATTAAGATGTGTCGACGGGTATAAATTTGGACGTCATGAAGTTCAACAGATTTAGAACTTAGAAATTAGGACATACATGTGTGACTTAGTGGCCATCTATCTGACTTCTTTTGGGTGCAAAATTTGAGGCATAAAGCAACAATGATGAGTTGCATTGCCACTAGGTAATTAATGTAATATTTAATATAGCACTTTAACAAAATATTTAAAAACAGCTATATTTAATTAGTCCATGATTGCTCCAAATTCACTGTACCGTTCCATATTTATCTTTTTTTGCATGCTTCCGATGATCTAATATAAAAATATAGTACACTTTTAATATTGTTTGGCTGCATTCCACGAACCAATAAAAAACTAAATTAACCCAATGATATAGTAATCATACAAAGTAGGTATAGCACACTTTGCTGTTTATAACGATGGCAATTGCATGTAATAGTAAGAATTAGTTTATGGAATGTTGCTCAAGCTTGACATCTCGAAAGCTTTTGACTCCCTGGCGTGGTCGTTCTTGTTTGAGGTTTTACGGGCTAAAGGCTTCTCGGAGCGTTGGATCTCTTGGATTGCGATCTTTCTTACTACTGCCAGCTCGAGAGTTATGGTAAATGGCTGCGCGGGTGAGAAATTCATGCATGCAAAAGGGCTTAAGCAAGGGGACTCAATATCCCCCTTGCTGTTTGTGATTGCCATGGACGTTTTAACGGCTATCATCAGCAAGGCACATGAGGCTAGAGTGTTGAGTACCATTAATGGATGTAGCCCTATGCAGCGCTTGTCCCTGTACGCGGATGATGTGGTGCTCTTCATAAAGCCAACTTTGCCAGATCTCATGTTCGTCAAGGAAATTCTCACCATATTCGGAGTGGCGTCAGGGCTCAAAGTAAACTTTGCCAAGTCTGCGGCGATCATGATCAGGGCTGAGAGTGTGGATGAGGAGCTTGTCAAATCTGCTCTACCATGGAAGATCGACAACTTCCCGTGCAAGTACCTAGGGCTCCAACTAAGCATAAAGCAACTAAAAAGATCTGAGTGGCAGCCCATTGTGGATACAGCTTTACACATTTTGCCAGGATGGCAAAGGGGACTGGTGACGAGGCCTGGGAGGCTCATGCTTGTTAATCAAGTCATGAGGGCACGCGCTACACATCACCTAATGATCGCGGAGGCGCCAAAATGGGCTCTGGAAAGAGTGGACAAAGGTTGTAGGGCTTTCTTCTGGGCCGGGACAGAGGCGGTGCATGGGGGCAAATGTGTTGTCTCATGGTCTAAGGTGTGCGGGCCAAAGCACATGGGAGGGCTTGGAGTCATTGACCTGTCTAAACACGGCATCGCATTAAGATTGAGATGGGAATGGCTCCGACGCACGTACGATTCTAGGCCTTGGCAAGGTCTCAACTTGACCGCGGACAAAAAAGTGGACCAAGCCTTTGGGAGCCTAGTTAAGTGGGAAGTTGGATCGGGAGACAAGATCTTGTTCTGGAAAGACCGATGGATACATGGTGCAACAATCAAAGAGATTGCCCCATTGATGGTGGCAAAGGTGCGGAAGCAAGTTGCAAACAGGAGACTCGTGCGTGTGGCGATGCACATGCATTCATGGATGGACGATCTGGTAGGAGACTTATGCACGGAGGGTCTCTCTCAGTTCATCGGGCTTTGGGAGATTCTCATGGAGGTCCAGCTAAATGATCAGATCGAGGACCGTCCCATCTGGGCCTGGAGTGCATCGGGCGTATATACTGCATCCTCGGCGTACAAGATGTTGTGTGAGGGAGGAACTAGATTCCATTCCTTCGGAGCAATATGGAAGTGTTGGGCACCCCTTGCGTGCAAGATTTTCATGTGGCTCGCGGTGCAATATCGTCTATGGACATCAGACAGGAGAGCCAGGCATGGGTTGCAGGACCAAACCTCACAATGCTACATGTGTGATCAGGAGGAGGACACGGTTGATCATATTTTGCTGCAATGCGTCTTCTTGCGGCAAGTGTGGTTCCGTTGCATCGCCAGGATGGGTCTGACGGCTGACCTATGCCCATCCAACAACTCGAGACTGGTGCAGTGGTGGTCAGAAGGTAGAAAGCGAATACAGAAGCAATCCCGGAAAGGCTTTGACACTTTCGTGATGCTAATATGTTGGACGTTATGGAAGCAAAGGAACGCGAGGTTTTTTGGCACCGGATTGATCAAAAACGAATGGGATACGGTGGACCTGATCTTTGATGATCTCAAGACTTGGGCTAGAGCAGGAGCGTTTGGAGGACGTATAAATATAGAGTAGTCGACTAGCGTTAGGGAGTGGCGTGGAGGGTTGGTTAGGGTCGACTTGTGACCTCTAACTAGCACATGTGTAATCTCTTGTACATATTTTTTCTCCCTTCTATAAAGCTAAGGTACGTCTTTGGCGTACCCTCGAAAAAAAAAGAATTAGTTTATAATTAAACATTAACTAATTTTAGTATATTGCCCGGTAGATTTAGATAATTGACAATATGCAAGATATTGTGTAGCACCCAGAATAATCACTATATGGATATAGTTGTACGACATTACATGTTTTATTTAATATGTATAGTGTTTATAAAATATCGTTTGTCATGCAATGAAGGAGTAAGTAGGATCATTTTTTATACGATAAAAGCATAAATTAAACAATTTTGAATGCGCTAATTAACATTGCCTCTCAGATATTGCTTAATATGCAATGAAGGGGTACATAGCAGTATTTTTATAATAATAATAATAATACTTCACAATCCAGAATGCGATAAAGATCTTGCCCTCGCATTTGCGAGGGCCACCTGACTAGTTGACTAAGTAATGAATCAACAAACCATTTGGTCCTTGAATGCATCAAGCTCCTCAAATACGGGCAACCTCCTTGTCCTGAATGGCGTCCACTCATTCATCACAAGGTCTAGTCTCTCCATGATCTCTTCGATGAAACTCAACCCAACATTAAAGGGAGATGAAACAGGTGTCGTCGGACAGAACTCATGGGGGAGTTTCTCGGCTTGGGCAACCGCCTTGTTTTCGTCCAGCCCGGAGATTCTGGAAGTAGGCCAGTCACGAGTACTTGCATTGCCACCACATGTCTCCCTGCTTAATCATGCACAACCCGAGGTTTCATGCCCTGTTGGCATCAGGTACGATAGTTTGGGCCTTCCAATACACCAATTCAGCTGGTTCGTACTTTGCAGTTGCCTGATGCATGTAAGATCAGCCAAGGCTAGAGCATCTCCAGCCGCGCTCCCAACAAGGTCCCGGGTTATTTTTTTTGGCAGCAGACGCCGAAAAATCGGTCCAGTCACGCCTTCAAAGGCCATTTTTTCGTCGGATCGGGCCGAAATTGGCGCCAGCAGACCCAGGCCGAATCCGGTGCGCTGGGGGGCGCTTGGGGGCACCGGTCGAATCATTTTTGGCGCGAAAATCGGCGGGCCCTCCTTGGCAGCGACTCGGCTCTTCTCGTCGCTTCGTCGTCCTCATCGCCTCGGTTCCCGCGGCGGAATCAATGCCAAAGCTGCCGCGCCGGTCAGCCTCCTCCATTGATGCCTCACGGGCGGCGCAGTGAAGATGAGACGAAGCGCGTCCCTCACCCGCCACGCGTACACACGGCGGCCACACGTAAACACGGCAGCAACGTGAGCGCCGCCTATATAAGCCGCCCCCTCCCGCACCGGTGACGCACAGACTCTCCATCGCCGGCCCCCCCGTTCCTTCCTCTGTTCTCGCCGTTTCTAGTTCACCCAATGGCCAAGCGCTCTCCAGGCGATGGCGCAGCCGCAAACGGCTTCGGCCGCCGCCACCTTCACGAGGACGAAGCCCGACTTCTCTATGAGGCCGAGTACCCGGTCCCGCCGAATAAGCGCTGGCGGGGTCCCGGTGCCACCGCCGCCCACCGGGGCGGCGAGGCGTGTGGAGATCGCCCGTATCCGTGCCTCTCTGCCGCAGGCGGCGAGAGAAGGGTCGAGGTACACCCCTGACAGCTCGCTGTGGGAGCCGTACTTTCGTCGCCGCCACGCCGAGCAGCTCAAGGCCACCAACGGCGTCGTGCCCTCCGGGAGGCTCAACGCCGACGGGCGCCGCCGATGGTGGGGCGTGCCCGCCAAGATGCTGAGGCCGCCTCGAGTACATCGAGGGCGGCAACATGCCGAGGCTGGAGTACACCGCTCCCCCCACCTTCTCCCGCCGGCATGGGAGCTCGTGGACGCCGAGCACTACAAGAAATATGTCAACTTGTGACCTTGACTATTGGTCACTAAAAGGTCATTGTTTTTCATTTGCGACCTTTTTGTGACAAAAAACAGAAGGTCAAAAGCTGGCGGTCGTAATCTGACTATAGCGACCTTTCTTCTGGAATGGTCGAAGATGTTTATGACCAAAATATGTCCATTGTGACGTTTTGGTCACTAGCAACCTCCCCAGGCCACGTAGGCATCCAACATGGCAAGCTGATGTGGCACAAGATTTAGCCCGGTCCAATTCAGTGTCTATATGAGCCGAGCCCATTAATTCAGCCTTTTTAGTTATCATTTTTTTTGTCATTCTGGTCTGCTACATGGGCCTGGCCTAATATTTCAGCCCTTTTTGTTTTTGGGTCGAGGCCTTTCTGGCTCAACGGTTCGTATTTTTTAGGAGATGGGTCCAGTACTCAAATGGGTCCCGATTGTCATGTTCTAATATGTGGGTCCATATTTTCAATTCACCGGTAAATAAATAACCAATATTCAAATCAAAACAACCAGAAAGCACAGATAATACTTCAAATAAGATAATACTTCAAATAACAGCCAAAATAAGTCTGTTACATCATATAACTTAGATACAATGGTAATCACAGCCACAAGCTCTACAAGTCTCTACAAGTGTAATCACAACCACAAGCTCTACAAGTGCCCTTTGACAGCTTCGAGTGGCCCTTCGGTTTCTATCAGTCCCGATTTGAGGAACACACCAGGCTTCAGGGTCTTCTCCATAGTGTCGACCAAGATCTCACCCTTCATCGGCATCAGAGTGATGCACCCGAACATGGCAGGGAAAAGGATTACCTGCCAAAAGCCAAATTTATACAAGATATCAGCCTTTCAGTGGTGCAGAATATCAGAGAACCACGCTTCAGCATTACAGGGCATGGAAACGTAAAATGCAATTTTTTCACAAAGGGCATACAATCGCAAATTTACTATCCACAAAATTAAAATGGAAAAAATGAATGAAACGGTGAAGTGCATGTCAGCCTTAGTGTTTCTACTTCCTACAAATGACTGAGACCATGGTGTTTCAACCTTTTGTAGAACACTATTCTATAACAATATATATTGAGCATTCTACAGCAGAAGCTTGAATTTATGGTTTCTATACTTCTACATTATACATCCTCAGTAATATAGACCTTTTTGCTACATACTGTACACGACAATAGGAGAAAAATTCTAATAAATTCATTACACGCTTGCCAATAAAAATGACAAGTTAACTACACACCAGGGAACATAAACTTGAGAGGTTGAGATCAAGGCCTATCAACTACATCATATATATGCATTAAAAAAGAAGGCCATATGGACGACCAATGCATCATAATTACCAGTTTTAAACACTACAGGACCAGAAAGTAGGTGTTGCTTCAAGTTTTAGAACTCAACCATTCATCGGTAATAGTAGCAATTTAATCTTACTAAAGATAGGCACTACAGCTAGAAGTTACATGCAAAGATCCTGGAATTTTATGCACAACACCAGCAGATTAGCTATATGAACACAATACCAGAATTTTATGCATCATGAATGAAGAAATCAAAATAGGATGCTTCGCTTTACTTGTGTGCGGAGGATAAGCAAAAGTAGCAGCACATGCTTTTCCTATTTTCCGTCGTCCTCATCCAACCCCGGCGACCAAGTACACATCCAAGCCAGTTCACGAATCCATGGGTGCTAGCTTGCCTACCAGCACCAGCATTGTGCCCCTGGATGCCACAAAAACAACCTAACTTGTAAGCATAGATAGAGAAGAACAAAAGAGAAACAACACACTAATGCTACAGTGCCTCCGAGTATAATCTTAATATAGCCAGCAACACTTAAAAGAAATAATATCTATAGAAGATTCCATACAAAGTAGAACAGTTGTACTTGGCAATGCACACGTAGCTACTGGTAACTGGTTATTTTGGTTCATTGTCATCAAATTAAAAAAGAACCAAAGGAACATACAAAGAGTACAAGAACAAACAAAGCTCAGTGTCTGATTTCATTTTTGCTAACAGAATGTTGTGACAGCAAATGTGAAATGCTTGATGATGTACATGAATTCACATTTAGAAGGAAAGAAATGTCTTTGTAGAAGTTTCCATATCTGAAAGATATTCACTCAACTAAAAGAAGGTCGAGTTATTTCTTATTCCTTTTTAACTAGTTTATTAAAAAGGCACTATCAAACAAAAGAAAGGATTGCTCTAACTAGAGGAACCATTCCATGCAATTGTCCACTGAAACCATGATAGGACCACAGCTACATGCATGGCAAACAAGAACTGAAACTCTTAGACCATACACTGTTCAGTTCTGCAGTAAAAGAAATGCGCATGGCTGAAATAAATCTACTAAATTACATGAAACAAGGGACGGCCACTGAATGAATGCTAAGCCACTGGAAACAGACGAAGAACAAAAAGTGACACTTTCTATGATTTGCGTGTTGGCCTGGAAATATATCATTCAATGAAATCACCAATAGTATATTCTGGATTACCTCCTATGAGAAATTAAACACTAATCTGAAGACTATTCTTCAGCTGAAATGTGGTGAACTTGGCATATTTCTTTAAACTTGTGCATTCAACAGAGCAAAGGACTTGGTTTCTTTAAATGGCACCGAATTTACTATGTTACCAGATTCACCAATAGTATTCAACCCCAAATACATTTGTTATGGACCAAGGTAGAATAGTTCAAGGAACTGCTGTAAATATGTTTAGTTGTTTGATAGGTGCATGGGCTAAAAACAGTAAATACTAATAGAGCAAAAGAGCACACAAATCACATAATCATGCTGGATTATACTGAATTAAAGTAGTAAAAGGTGGTATTACCACTGAATTTGACAAAAGAGTACTTGCTAAATACAGGAGTACTAGTTTCTCAGATACCAATATACACACATACTACAACAGAAGGAATTAATGACCTTCAGTAGAAACGACTGAGCCTCAAGCACAAGCCAAAGAAACTAGTTGGTGGCCCAGAGAGCTTCATGCGGTGCAGCCCATGGTGGGGCCGAGGCCGCCGTTGAGCTTGAGCACCACGAGCTTGTCGAGCAGCGCCTTCATGGCGTCGAGATCTGCAGCACACACACGATCTAGCGTTCAGCGTTCACACAAACAGAGACACACACTGAGTGAACATTCGAATCGAATCGAATCGACCACATGAAGAAGCATCCGAGACGAGGTGGTACCTTCTGGAGGGGGCGCGAGGGTGTCGTAGGGCACCACCACCTCATCGCTGGGGGTCTGGATCTTGCTCCACCCGATCTGCTCCGCCTCGCCGATGCAGGACAGACCACCCAGCGCAACCGTCAGAAACCACCCACCAGCAAGTAGCAGATCGTCGGAGAGAAGCATAACCATAGAGGCGGGGGAGATTCGCATTATACCTGAGGTAGCGCGAGACGAGGCTGATGAACCCGGCCTTCTCATTCTCGCTGCGTCGTCACCTACAAAACAGAGCAGAAAAAATAGGTGAGCGGGAGCGGAGTGGGCGCCTACTGGCCGCTAGATCCGGCGGAGGGAAGGGGTCGGGCGGGGCACCTGATCTCGCCGAGCTTGGCGACGGCGTCGCGGAGGTTGTCGATCTTGGAGTCGGCGGCGACGGCCATCGCGATGCGGGCGAAGAGGAGGGACGTGCACGCTGCTTCGGGGGAAGAGGAGGAGAGGACGGGAGAGGAGGGACGCGCACTCTCGAGACCAGAGTGCGGGGTGGCGAAGCGAGAGGTGAGGTTGGAGATGTAGTGTTGGAGGAAGGAGGAGGCGGCGGCGAGGGGGTTGGGAGGCGGGGAGGGGGAGGGGCAGGACGTGCGGCGGCGGCGTCGATCTGAATCGGGGGAGAGGATGAGCAGGGGAGTTAGGGTTTGGGGTTGTTGGGCTGCGGGTGGGTTTTTTTCTCCTTTGTTCCTTCTAGATGGATGGATGGATAGATGGATGTGGGATGGAGGGATGGATGGATGGATGGGTGCCATGTCATCGATCCGTGGGAATGGTTCTGATTGGTTCGGAAAATCAGTGATTTAAAAGAGTTTCCAAGTACAAAAACTACAGGGATTTTGTGAAGTAGCTATCAAAAATATTTTGCAAAAGGGTACCACGCAAATTTTCACTAGATTTAGACCACATTTTATGGATAAGGACCAATTTGTACGCATTTCTCATCTTTCTAGCTATTTTTAATCATTTTTCGAGTGGCAAAAATGGCTTTTTTGTGAAGAATCTAACAAATATTTGTTGTAAAATTGGACTCCATCAATTTTGTAAAATACTAGTCCATATTTAATATAAAATTGACCAAATGGTTGGGTGTCAAAACTTTTAATCCACCTCTGGTGAAAAAGACAAATTTCCACCGATTTAGTAGAAACTGGGTCAAATTTGAACTGCAACTGCCTCATAGTTTGATCTTTATTATTTCCAAAAATCATTTCTAGGTATATAAGTATCTATTTAATCAGATAAACACCAAAAAATATTCCAAGATTCAACCACTAGCTAGGAACCGTCATTCCCGACGTTTTGACCGCATTTTGAAACGGGCATAAAAAATTCAAAAAAAATCAAAAAATTGGAAAACCTTCGCATTGTGTCATTATATATGACCAAGTTTCCAGGAAAAATAATAAACTTGTAATACGGAAATTATTTTCAAAAAGTGTTCTCAGAAATGAGCTATCATGCGTGAAGATTCGTGGCTTTCAAGCCAAATGATCAATCTTATGGCCACATTCATGGCATAGTTTGGTCAAATGATCTCATATTATGCACAAGGGTGCATATTGGAATTCCAAACAATGTTGACTAAGGGAGTTTTCACTTTCATTGCACAAAAGAGCCATTTTCCATTTTTTTGAGTGCCCCAAATGATGTTTCTTTGTGAAGAACCTACCAAATAATTATTACAAAATTGCACCAAATCATTTTTCTAAAATACTAGGCCATATTTAATGCATAATTGACCAAATGGTTGGGTGTAAAATGTTTTGATCCACCTCTGGTGAAAAAGACAAATTTCCGCCGATTCAGGTGGAAGCGGGTCAAATTTGAACTGCAGCTACCTCATAGTTTGCTATTTATTTTTAAAAAAAATCATTTATAGGTACATAAGTATCTATTTAATCAGAGAAACACCAAAAAAATTCCAAGATTCAACCACTAGATAGGAACGGTCATTCCCACCGTTTTGACCGCATTTTGAAACGGGATAAAAAATTCAAAAAAAATCAAAAAATTGGAAAACCTTCGCATTTTGTCATTATATATGACCAAGTTTCCAGGAAAAATAATAAACTTGTAATACGGAAATTATTTTTAAAAAGTGTTCTCAGAAATGAGCTATCATGCGTGAAGATTCATGGCTTTCAAGCCAAATGATCAATCTTATGGCCACATTCATGGCATAGTTTGTTCAAATGATCTCATATTGTGCACAAGGGGGCATATTGGAATTCCAAACAATGTTGCCTAAGGGAGTTTTCACTTTCATTGCACAAAAGAGCCATTTTCCATTTTTTGAGTGCCCCAAATGAGGTTTTTTTGTGAAAACCTACCAAATAATTGTTGCAAATTTGTACCTAATCAATTTTATTAAATACTAGGCCATATTTAATGCACAATTGACAAAATGGTTGGGTGTAAAAAGTTTTGATCCACCTCTGGTTAAAAAGACAAATTCCCGCCGATTCAGCTGGAAGCGGGTCAAATTTGAACTACAGCTGCCTCATAGTTTGCTATTTATTTTTCCAAAAATCATTTCTAGATACATAAGTATCTATTTAATCAGAGAAACATCAAAAGTTTTCCAAGATTCAACCACTAGCTAGGAACGGTCAAGCCCGCCGTTTTGACCACATTTTGAAACGGGCGTAAAAAATTCAAAAAAAATCAAAAAATTGGAAAACCTTCGCATTGTGTCATTATATGTGACCAAGTTTCCAGGAAAAATAATAAACTTGTAATACAGAAATTATTTAAAAAAAAATGTTCTCAGAAATGAGGTATCATGCGTGAAGATTCGTGGCTTTCAAGCCAAATGATCAATCGTATGGCCACATTCATGGCATAGTTTGTTCAAATGATCTCATATTCTGCACAAGGGTGCATCTTGGAATGGCAAACAATGTTGCCTAAGGAAGTTTTCATTTTCTTTGCACAGAAAATTCATTTTCCATTTTCCAAGTGCGTGAAATGAGTTTTTTTATGAAGGACCTACCATATATTTGTTGCAAAATTGGACCAAATCAATTTTATAAAATACTAGGCCATATTTAATGCACAATTGACAAAATGGTTGGGTGTAAAAAGTTTTGATCCACCTCTGGTGAAAAAGACAAATTCCCGCCGATTCAGTTGGAAGCAGGTCAAATTTGAACTACCGCCTCATAGTTTGCTCTTTATTTTTTCCAAAAATCATTTCTAGGTAAAGTATCTATTTAATCAGAAATACATGGTTTGGCCGAGACATTGAGGTTTGGGCGGTGGCCGAGGGCCCCAACTCTAGAGCTGCGTGGCTCGCATGCCGCCAAGCGTGGTCACCGCTTGACCGTGGGCGTTGCCATGTGTTCGGGCGGCCTAGGCATGTCTAGTGGGTTGGGCACTCCCTGTAGGTGCTAGGAAGAAAATCACAACATAAGATTCTCACGAGGAGACCGATCGATGCTCAAACATGAATAAGCAGCCAAGTGTTTGATTAGCGGTACGGGAAATGCACATGGCTAATGGGCATGAGTTTTGGATGAGGATGATCAGTTACTAAGAAGACCGTCTTCACAAATTTTCACCTCAAAAGGAGGAGCCTAGGTGGTACTTGCTTTACAAAGTACCACACTGGACATAAATACGAATGTTGAAGCTGGGCTCAAAATAATGAATGGATTGAGTTGGCATTTGGTGGAGCATGGTTATTTGGGCATAGGAAAGCACTGTAGAAAATAGATACCATTTGTACATGCCAAAGTGGTACTTCCTTCACAAAGTGCTGCTCTGAACAAAATAGGAAAATGAATATTTTTGAATTATTTTTGAACTAGGAAAGGAATGTTTTTGACATATTTGATGAAGATATGATCCAAAACATTATGAGAATTGTTTGGGAATTTTTGGAATAACAGAAATATAGGTTGCTTCACAACCTAGGGCAAAAACTGCCACATGGACATGACACATAGGCAAAACTGATGAGATGGCGCCTAGTCATCACAACCCACCACAATCTACAAGGCTATGACCATCTATATTGGTCATTAACAACTAGAAATAAGGCAGCGGACTAGCACTGTTTGCTTTGTGACCATTTCGTGTAAGGAAATTACGACCTTTCTAACCAAAATGGTCGCAATGGTTTAGGGTTTGGAGCCCCCCGAACAGTTTTTGACCAATTGGTCTGAAATGGTCATAGATCTATGACCAATTCTTCCAGGGACACTGACAGAAGGTCACTAGTTGACATATTTCTTGTAGTGGAGACGCATGGACCCGGTGTCCTCCTCCTCGTCCGGCCGCTCGTCCGGCTCTCCCTCCCTCCTCCCCGTCAAGCCGGAGCCCCAGGACGTGTCGATCAGCCAGCGCACCTGCAGCTCCGGCGTCCGCATCGCCGAGTCCTCCCCCACCTCTGCCCGGCTCGTCAGGCCGAAGGTGGAGCCCGGCTTCCCCGCGGAGTACAAGGCCATAGTCCGGCGCGGCTTCTCCGACGAGGCTGCCCTAAAGTGGGCGCGGGACGACTACCTCCGCAACGAGATGGTCCGGCAGCGCCGAGCCCTGCAGGAGATAGCCGCCCGCCAGCGTGGGCGCGAGGATGAGATCGGCATGGTGATCCTCGACAGCGACGAGGACGAGGACGCCCCCGGACCGTCCAACCGCACGTCGGCGACCCTAGGCAGGGTGCAGCAGGGACAGCGGCTACGGAGGAGGCGGCGACGACGACGGCGGCGGTGACTACACGTAGTTCTACAGGCTCCTCGGCATGTAGAGCTTCAGGGGCGGCGGGCGGCGAGGAACGATGAGGGCTAGTAGTGTTTTTTCCTTATTTTGTAAAATATTTTATATATGTTATGAACTCGCCGAAGTTTGATTGAATTTGCGCCTTGTTTGTGCGAATGTGGGGCCGGATTTTGTTTTTAAAAAACGTGGACGCGGCGACTGGGGAGCATCACGCCCCCATCACGTGGTTTAGCGCTGGTACGCCCCCAGATGGCGATTTTTAGCACCTCCTGGGAGGCCAACGGCTGGAGATGCTCTTACCATGCAATCGCACATCAAAAGTGTCAATAACTTTAGTGTAACTGAATATTGCAGTGACATGCCTAATTAGCAATCAACAATGGTAACAGGGGGAGAAGTAACCCATACTAGAATGCACAACAACTCTTGCTGGATTGAGACCTGGACTTCTTGCAGTGGGAGTGAGTCATCTTGGTGATTTTCTTGTTGAAGGCCTCGCTAGCTAAGGCATACCATTTTCAGCCCGAGGCAGTAGAGATTGTTGCACTATAGAAGGCCAACCACCAGTGGTGCTAATTATGTTTTCTAAATATCTCAACATGACGTAATAGAGAACTAACTTATGGTTGGATGGTTAGAGGGACAGTGGTATCCCCAGCTCACTGGGGTTCAAGTCTTGGTGTCGCATTATTTCTAGATTTATTTCAGGATTTCAGGCGATGCACTTTTAGTGGGAGGAGACGTTCCCGTCGATGACGAGGTGCCTACAGTGACTTCGTAAATCTCAAGATGATATGCCGGCTCAGTCTCTCTGTTAGATAATAACGAGAAATAAATGAGACAGAGAGACACAGATTTTTACGTGGAAACCCTTGCGGGAGAAAACCACGGACGCACGAAGACGCAATCACTATGATGGAGGAGTATTACAAGCATGAGACGACATATCATCTTAGGTGCGACTACATGGGGTATATATGAGGGCAATAAGAGTCCTCGTAGGACAAGTAAACGAGTTGTACTCATACGCGTCGACGTCAACGGAAAGGCCCGCACCGGTTGTACTACGTCTAGTCCAACATGGTATAATTTGGATCACAATTTAACAATCTCCAGCTTGAGCGAAATTCCCTCTAGTAGTCGAAGAAAGTGAATAACTCCATCCAAATCAGCACAAACACCTTATGCATCAAAGTCCATAGGGCTAGTGAGAAATACCAACTAAGCATGAGCAAAGCTCAAACTTATTGGTAGGAACTGGCTTTGTCATCATATCAGCAGGATTATCATGAGTACTTATCTTGCATACCTTCAAATTGCCTTCAGCAACAACATCTCGAATATAATGAAATCTGACATCAATGTGCTTTGTCCCCTCATGATACATTGGAATCTTTGTAAGATATATGGCACTTTGACTGTCAGAAATACGGTAGGGCAAGATGAATCTCCACGAAGCTCAGTGTACAAACCTCTCAACCAAATAGCTTCTTTGCAAGCCTCAGAAATAGCCATATACTCGGCATCAGTAGTGGAACATGCCACAATAGACTGCAAAGTTGCTCTCCAACTCACAGCACAACCACCAATGGTGAAAACATAACATGTGAGTGATCTTCTCTTATCCAAATCACCAGCAAAATCAGAATCAACAAAACCAACAAGTCCATCTCCAGTTTTCCCAAACTGCAAATAAGCATTAGAAGTACCTCGCAGGTATTTAAAAATCCACTGAACTGCTCTCCAATGCTCTTTTCCAGGATTAGCCATGTATCTACTGGCAACACTCAATGCATATGATAAATCCGAACGAGAACAAACCATGGAATACATAAGTGAACCAACTGCACTTGAATAGGGAACTATAGACATGTACTCAATATTTGCATCTGATTTAGGACATAAAGCTGATGATAATTTGAAGTGTGCAGCTAGTGGAGTACTCACCGACTTGGCATTATGCATATTAAAACGACGAAGAACTTTATCAATATATCCCTTCTGACTTAGATATACTTTTCTAGACGGTCTATCTCTGGATATTTCCATGCCAAGTATTTTCTTTGCTGCACCCAAATCCTTCATCTCAAATTCATTACTCAACTGCTTCTTTAGTTCATTAATCTCTGACATACTCTTTGCAGCAATTAGCATATCATCAACATAAAGGAGCAAATAAATAGTTGAACCATTGACAAGTTTCAAATAAACACAACTATCATAATTAGACCTTTTGAAACCATGAGAGAGCATAAATGTGTCAAATCTCTTGTACCATTGTCTAGGGGATTGCTTCAATCCATAAAGAGATTTCTTTAACTTAGAGACAAACTTTTCTTTTCCAGGAATAACAAAACCTTCAGGTTGTTCCATATAAATATCCTCTTCTAATTCTCCATGTAAGAATGCAGTTTTAACATCCAATTGTTCAAGCTCAAAATCATGCATGGCAACAATACTGAGTAAAGTGCGAATAGAGCTACGCTTCACAAACAGGAGAAAAGACTTTGTTATAGTCAATACCTAGAATCTGACTGTAACCTTTAGCAACTAACCTTGCTTTATATCTTGTCTCATCATTAGGAGAAACACCTTCTTTCCTCTTGAAAACCCACTTGCAATGAATATGTTTCTTCTCTCTAGGTAATCTTACTAAATCCCAAGTGCCATTCTTTTCAAGTGATTCAATCTTATCATGCATAGCAGTCATCCACTTATTACTATCACCAGAAATAATAGCCTCGGAATATGAAGAAGGCTCAACATTACCTTCAATTTCCTCTGCAACAGATAAAGCAAAAGAAATAATATTGCACTCTTCAATTAACCTGACAGGTTTATTAATACCCCGTCTAACTCTATCACGTGCGAGACTCCAACTGGATGGAACAATAGGCTGATTTGGAGTGGCATGTTCATCATCAACAACGGGTCCATCATGTGCATCAACATTTTCATTACCAGATGTATCACCTGAATCAATAACATGCTCCACCTGAACAGTAGGATCCTGAACAATAGGCTGTTGTTCACTCTCAACGGGAACATTAGTAGATGAAACATCATGTAACATAGCAGATTCATTAAAGATAACATTTCTGCTAATAACCACCTTCTGGGTTTCAGGATTCCACAATTTAAAACCTTTAACACCAGACTTATAACCAAGAAAGATGCACTTAACAGCCCTAGGCTCCAATTTTCCATTATCAACATGAGCATAAGTAGTGCAACCAAAAACTCTCAACTGTGAATAATCAGCAGGTGAACCAGACCATACCTCAATTGGAGTTTTCTTATTAAGAGCAATAGATGGTGAACGGTTAATGAGATAACAAGCGATTAAGCGGCCTCATTAAAAACGCCTATGCAAACCTGCATTGGACAACATGCAACGGGCTCTGGAAATAATGTTCCTGTTCATACGCTCAGCAGCACCGTTTCGTTAAGGAGTATAAGGAATGGTGTAATTTCTGACAATGCCTTCAGACTTGCAATAATTCTTAAATTGCTTAGAACATAATTCCATACCATTATCAGTGCGTATTTTACCTTCTTTTCAGTTTATCTCTCAATCATAATCTTCCACTCCTTAAATGTTGAGAATGCTTCATATTTATGCTTCAAGAAATAAGGCCAAACTTTTCTCGAATAATCATCAATAATAGTCAGCATGTAACTAGCACCACCTAGTGACTTCTTGCGAGATGGTCCCCATAAATCAGAATGGACATAATCAAGAATACCTTCGGTTGTATGGGTCGAAGTGTTGAACTTCACCCTCTTGTGCTTGCCGAAAATACAATGCTCACAAAATTTCAATTTACTAGGTTCATATCCATCAAGAAGACCTCTCTTATTTAACTCTGCCAAACCAAGTTTACTCATATGTCCAAGACGCATATGCCAAAGGTTAGCAGCATCACAATCAGAATTCTTTGAAATAACTGGAGTAGCGCTACTTGAAACGGTAGAACCTCAAAGGTAATAAAGACCATTGGTCGAATTTAAGTCACCTTTCATCACAAGGGAGCCTTTGGTGACCTTCAAAACACTATCTCCACCTGAATACTTGTACCCCTTTGCATCAAGGGCACTAACAGAGATAAGATTTCTCTTCATCTTGGGAATATACCGAACATCTATCAGAGTTCTGATTGTTCCATCAAACATCTTGATTCGAACGGAACTTATGCCTTCAATCTTTTCTTTATTCTGCAACTTGAAACACACTGAGATGTCATGCCCGTCTCTCTTGCAATATCTGCAATATTTCTTGTCTCTGGATTGTGACCGGCCCCTGTGGCCGTTCTTACTTTTGCCTCTGTTTCCATTATTGGATTTCTTCTCCTTTGTCCTGCCACGAACAGATAATCCCTCGGCTTGGGATGAACTCGAACCATCATGAGGCACCATTAATTTCATCTTCTCCTTAGATTTCAAAGCTTCATAACCTTCATTAAGTGTGAGAGTATCACGACTGTATAATATGGTGTCTCTAAAATTGGTATAAGAACTTGGCAGTGAACAAAGTAACATTAAAGCAGTATCTTCCTCTTCATACTTAACATCCATTGCAGCTAGATGAGATATGATCTCATTAAATTCTAAAATATGATTCAAAACATTACCTCCCTCGGGTAACCTTTGCAGGAATAATTTTTGCTTCAGATGCATCTTGTTGGTGAGATCTTTAGTCATGCAAATCCCTTCCAGCTTTAACCATAGCGGCGGTTTTCTTGCTCAAAACTTCCTGCAAAATATTATTATGCAAATGGAGTTGAATTTGTGACAAAGTCTTACAATCAATTCTCTTCTCCTCATCAGTCCAGTCCTGAATTCTATTCTTTCCAAAACTATCCAGTGCTTCATCATAGTCGGACTGTGCCAACAACGCCCGCATCTTGACTTGCCATAGGGTAAACCTTGTGTCACGGTCCAGGAGTGGAAGATCATACTTCATGGATGCCATGAGTCTCTCGAAGGTGCTCATAGGGATAGGGTGTGCATGTATGCGTTTATAGGAGTGAGTGTATACACGTATGTATGAGCGCTTGCGTCTGTGTGTTAAAAAAACATGACATGATAATATGAAAGGAAGAGAACAAGACCACACCTTCATTTTTGGTGGAAACATCACTGCCATGCCCTGCCCTACCCGGTGGTAAAGTCGTAAAGACCTCTCCACATAAATTAATTAAGATAGATCCGACCCCTTTTCAGGCAGCTCTAATGGCCGCCATTCAGGATTTGAGAATCAACAGCAGTCTGAAACACCCCCGTGTCCCCCTCCCCCCCCCCCCCACAAGAGTGAGCACCCAACCCTAGCTGCCGAGCCCCACAGATCTCATTCCTCCCTCAGTCCCCGCTGGAAGAAGTCGTCGGGCAGCCGCGGGGGCACATGCCTGGATCTAAGTTGCTGGCGGCGTGGTGGTAGGTGGTGGCGGCGGAGCTTCAGGGTTGCCAGGGAGGGCTGGTTGTGCGACTGTCGGTGGCGACGTGAGGGGTGGCTCCCGATCCAACCCGTTCTTGCGCCCGTCCAGCGGCGCGTGGAAGGGCCGGTGAGGGGTGGCTGAAGGCCCTCTGCTGGCGATCCGGTGGCTACATTCGTCTTCACGGTGTGATTGCAGGATCGGATGGCGCGATTGCCAGTGAAAACCGTGTCAACCTCGGTCATGGCGGACGATGGCGGCGCCTTTGGCGTCGTCCCCTTGCCGAAGGCATTGTTGGCTGCAATTGTCATTACCTTGGTCCTACTGCTATGGGGGAAACCCATGATTTGGGATTCCCAGATCGGACGATGACGGGTCTTCGGGGCCAACATTTTGAAGCCGATGATGGCTGGAGGGGACAAGAGGAGGTGCGATGTTGCTTCTACTGCGGCAACGACGACGGGTCTCAGCGGCGTGGCGCAACAGAGGCTTAGCGACGGACGCGTGTTGATGGACATGTGCAGGTGGTGACGATATCTGGGGCACATCATCAAGTTGATAGGTGTGGCGATTATGGTTGGGAGGAAGGTGGCTTTGAGTTGATCAACGTACTTGTATTGTCGGGTTCCATTGAATAATTTAATAAAATGGCTATATGCATCGCTTTGATGCAGAGGCCTGGATATCCTTATTTTCAAAAGAAAAAAAAATCAGGGTTGAAGAATTGTAGTCCATGTAGCCAGACAGAAAGAGAACTAAAGGCATCTCCAACGCCGACCAATAAATTCGCTCCCGTATCCGTTCACGAACATTGCGGACACTAATGCCGGAGCCGGCCATCCAACGTTATCCTCATACATTTCAAGTCGGGTTTAACAAATTAGACAAATCTGTTGTATTAACTTAGGAAAATAGCATTACGCCTAATCTTATAATTTTGACCAGTGAATTACTAGCTTCAGCCAACTCATACATGTCCTTCCGCCAACTAGTGTGGGCTTCCTCCATCTACTAATCACTAATTCATTCAAAAATAAGCTCAGTGTACTAGTCATATTAACATAGTGTTTTGTTAGCAAACTTCCGCCAACTCAATGTATTCCCTTCGTTCCTAAATATAAATCTTTGTGGATATTTCAATATGGATTACATTCGAAACAAAATGAGTGATTCTACACTAAAAAATGCATTTATATACATTCATACGTGCTTCATAATGGAATCTCTACAAAGACTTATATTTAGGAATCGAGGGAGTACATGATTTAGCCAACCAAAGTGTACTAAACATGGTACTTTAGCTAGTCTTCGCCGAATCTAGTGGGTAGTTTGATTTCTTCCGCCAAATCTTGTGGCATTTTGAAAAACAAATTAAAGGAAAAAAATAGAAACAAAGTGATTAGTCGAATCAAACTTTAAATATTCTGTCCACCAAACCGTCATCTGGACGGAGAGGAAAGAGGGGTACATGGTGATTTTTGGTTCGTCGTGTGGATGTCTGGACTCCCGCAAAATCCATTTTTGTTTGTCTCCGGTTTCCGGTAAAACGGACGTTCGGACTGGTCTACGGACCGATGCAGAACATCATTAAATGACAAACTATGTTTGGACAGTTGGGTCCGAACGCTTGTGGAAGATTTAAGGGTTCGTTTTGGAGATGTCCTAGTGCAACACAATAGGGGAATCACCTTTGGCATGAATCATATACGTAGGTGCCGTGTTGGAGCCGACTCTCTCAGCTCACCTCTTCTCTCTTTGTTGTTTCACACAACACACACAAGAACACAGGATATTTGGTGCCGTGCTGTCTCACACAGCTCACGGCTTTTCTTCTCTGTATTTCTTAACCAGACAAACTGCTCTTGTGCACGCTGCAGATTACAACGCTTTAAGTAGCTAGCTTGCACACGCTGCCAGGCCACAACGTGCCCGGCTCTTGTGCACACGACCTGCTCCACTAACCAACTAATCCATCACCATGTTAACATGACACGCATGCATAACAACTTCCTTAGATAACTTGTGCAACCCGTTAGCTTCAGATCTTTGCATGCAACAGCTTCTCACTGCAGGTTGGAGTCTCACCATGCATGTTCTTCAAACTGAACCCACCAGGTGTACTTGCACGTATCTCTGCACAGTCACAGTACTACATGCAAATACGAAAGTAAACATGCAGATACGCAAGACATCAAGATTATATCTGAAATGCCAGGCTCTCCAAAAAAAAATCATCATGCCATGTTTTTCTTTTTCGAGATAGAATCAAGACACGTTATCTCTCATATCATAATTTTTTTTTCATTTTTGGTTATTAAGAAGAACAAACTCAATCCTACATTATTATGAATGTTGTGAGATCCATTCAAATTTTGAGTCGGAGATTATACAAGCACTTTCCACTCCAAATAGGGGAATTTGAACTAGGCACAATTTTTATGGCACTCACTTTTTCTTGTAAAGTCATGGAGTAATTCACTTCTTCTATCTTTATTTTGGTGTGTTGAAGTCTTATAACCTGACCCCACATACGACATGACACAACCACAGGTTACCCATAAATAGCTTGCCCCATCCATGTAAAGCTTGAAAGTGTCGTCCCGTAGCAAAGACCAAAGAGTATGTCGAAGGAGGTGGAGAGGAGGATGCCCTTGAGTGCCAACTATGGCACTCCCGGTTAAGAATGGGATGTATCAGTAATATGGAGTTGACACTCCCATGAACATACCGTGCGGTAGTAACTAGACTTATCAATAAGCGTAGCTATGAAATTTGCATGCCTACATTTGCTTGTGCTACTTGATAACAAGCATGTTGAGAGCAAAAATCAATTGCTACTGGGAGCTATCCATGTACCGCTTTATCTCTGTGGTCACCATATGACATGTGATTGCCATGGTCAAACCTCATAGAAGTAACTTCGGGTCTGCCGGGACATTCAGCCAACTGTGCAGAATTGGAATTTTACTCTTAAGCATGAACTAAAGCTGCTAGAAATGAAAATAAAGAGAAAATATGCAGCAAAGTTCAAGTCTTGGCTAGCTCAGATCTCCTTCTGAATCAATGGTCTTGGGCTTTTGGCTAGCAGTTGGATATACGCCCTTATTTTCTAGACTTCTTTGAACTTTTGGCTGTATAAATAGTATCACGGTAGGGTGATCTTTGATGCGTCTGTATCAACTTGATATTTCAATTCAATGAAAAGCCCTTTATCGAAAAAAATTCTTTTTGTTAGCTTTACTCCCTTTGTTCCTCTCCCTTTGTAACATATTCCCTCCGTCCCAAAATTCTTATTTTAGATTTGTCTAGATACGGATGTATCATAGGTACATCCGTATCTAGACAAATCTAAGACAAGAATTTTGGAACGGAGGGAGTACTATTTATTATAGTAATGAAAATTTACCGTTGAACTATTTTTCTACAGTGTTCGCCTAAAAAAATACTCTCTCCATCCAAAATTACTCCTACGGATGATCTCTGATTGGACCAGTCAAACACAGTTAGCCAAAAACTAAATAGTGGGTACTCTTGAGAGAGCTTAGAGTTTCACTTTCAGTTTTATTTTCAGTCTCCAACAAGTTGATTGAAAAGACAATTAGACGATTTTTCTAATTTCTTCGGAAAAGAATCATCTTCTTGAGTTACCACGGTCGATTCATATGTAATTGCATGCCGAGTATGCCGGTTGTTCCTACTTTCGTTGGTTCGTCGATTTTGCTCGTGATTGATTGACCAGGGCATGTCTAGTTCACTTGCTACAGTGGAGGAGGCGTCATGCGAGGAGGAGCCCCTGTGTGTATGCCGGCGCCGCGGCTGATCTTCTACAACACCGCAAGGGACGACAGCGGCGTGGACGAGTTCGACGAGAGGACGTGGAAGTACTTCTCGTTCAAGGAGCAGAGCCTGGCGGCGCTGCACCGCAGGCTGGAGGAGGAGACCCGGCGGCAGGACTTCGTCGTCTGCCGCAGGAGCGGCCCGGGGCTGTTCCCCGTCGTCCTGGACCTCCCTCCCGGCAGCAGCCAGATGGAGTCCGTCCTCGTCCCGGCGCCCTCTCCTGCAGGTAAACAATGGGGTCTTTTCTTCTCTGTTTCCTGCTCTGGTTCAGCTTCTGAACATTTTGTTCTGAACTTCTGAACATTTGGTTCTTCAGTGAGTATAACTGAAACCTGTGAAGCAATTTTAGTTATGTTTGTGTTCTTCTGTGTTTGCAGTGGCAGACGGTGTTGTTTAGGATGGACGTGGCCCAGCATCGGCTATAGGAAAAGACGGAGAGAACTTCAGTTCGGTGCGGCGATATGCATTTTGCGGTGTATATTCATTGATACTGTGTGTAGAAGAACAAACTTGTTTCTACTGTAAAAATTCAGACAACTAGGATGGGGTCTTACCCTTTTGTTCTGTAGTCCTAGAGAATGACATGGAGTTGGCCTGAACATAAATGGTAATGGACAGAATGGGGGGAGGTCGATGTTGAAATCTTTGGTGATCAATCTCTTGGATTCCAGCAATCGAACTAATATTGTTGCGTCTTCTGACAGAGTTGGTGATATTGTGCATTGTTCTCTTATCAGTGATTCAGTATCATGTGTGTGTGTTGGTTGATTTCTGGTTGTGTACATTGACAGCACATATCCAATGCTGATGTGGCTCACGCTGACTTTAGTATGGTTAATTTCTGGTTATAGTATGGTTGTAAATAGCATAAAACTATCACTTTTCGTGATAGGGTTCCAAAAAACTATCATATTTTTGTTTGTCGCAGATACCTACCACATTAGTGGTTTGCTGTTTCAAAAAACCCAAATAACCACTCGTCAGCCAAAATCGGTTGAATGAATCATGTGTCATTGTCTTCCAATGACTGCACTCAAAGGCCATAAGCCCCCCAGCGTCTGCACGTTATAGGAAGACCATGTACGGATCCATGTTTTAGTCCTGAAATAACCTACAAAAGGTTTGAAAAAGTTGCTCTGTTAAAAACGCAATTGCTTCAACAATTCCAAAAATTCCCAAAATAAGACACACATCCTGACCCGGATATGTCCTTAATTTGTGGTGAGTTCCAGAACAAATCCCATTTGTTATACTAGTAGGTGGAGGCAAATTGAAGGCTACAACAAAGAAAATAATGATGAACTGTTTTTCTTGGTCACAAAAGCAACATTTTTTGCGTCTGTCAATTTATTTTGCCAGATTATCTCTTGTTAGGATGACCCCTCCCCGACTCCACCTGCATCGCCGGCATCTTGAACGACAAAGCCCCCACATATGGCTACCAAACCTCAAGGGCTTCCCAATCCAATAGTTCGTTGATTTCCTTCTGGCACATGTAGAATCATGAACTAGCATCTCATTAACGTGGATAGAGAATGTTCAGAGCGAATAAAATAAAATGGTTTCTAAAGAGCTTAGCTCGGAGTGAGATGTGTTTGAAAACTAAAATTACAAAGATGAGATAATATTATAAAATAAAGTTGATACGATAGCTTACCCACCAGACATGGAGTTTGTGAGCATGAGCTCACATGAACCCTTTGTAACAGTAAAATGTGGAAGACATTAAAAAATCTGACTTTTTTGGGCAACAAAATTGATGTGTGTTTTATATGCGTGCAAATTTCGCAATGAACCCTGATGTTCCAAAAAGACCGTTTCTGAAAGCATATCAGAGCATCAAATTTGCACGCATGTAAAACACACATAAGTGTTTGTTGAATTCTTTTATATATCTTACTACCACTAATGGTGCATGTGAGCTCGTGCTCACAAGAGCACTTACCTTTACCTACCAACATACTAGCAATATACACCTGGGGATTGGAGCACTAAAGTCCAAATAGTTGTACGTCCATAAAGCAACTTTCATAAACCCGTGACTTCTTCACGTACGTGAAGGTACATAAGCAATAACCAAAAGATCGGGCATGAATAACACACCACATTAAACAACACAAGAACAATTTTTTTTAGAAAAAAGGCATAGAGCCTGACTTCAAATTAATGAAGCCATCAACCTGCTAAGGAACAAAGAAGCTGATTACAAAGGCCAAAACTTGACCAAAAACTGAAAGATCACGGGCAGATCATGCTCGAGACCAGGAGCTACAAGTAGCAAAGCAACAAACGCCATCGCCTACACTAAGAAACCATAAGCAAGCCGCCAAAGCGCCCAACGCAGCTAGAGCGGCAGAGCAGGGGCCAACCAGAGACGCTAACACATGCAGACGGGAGAGGCTCACTGTAATCGACCCAAAGGGGTCAATGTTGGAGAGGAGAACGCATTCACCCCTTCACCCATGTCGTCTCACTACACGAGGACGCTGAACACCGGCCAACAACCTATGTGGTAACCGGACAGGAGCCGCTGAAGGATTGTGGACCAGCCAACTTGCCTCCCACACCACTGGTGACCTAGAGAGCAGCGCACCACCACCGCAACCAACCACCAAACAGCACAATCACAACTCGGCCCATCCCTAGGACTACACCTCCAAAGAGGAGCACAATGTTGGAATGCCACCGTCGTCTGACCCAAATGGCCAAGGCTTGCACCTGGGAGTGCGGGAAAATCGAAGAAGAGGGTTGACGAGATTGGGAGCTCGACGCGCCCTCAAGAGGGAAGCGGTGCAAGGGCACCGACGCCATCGAGGTCTATGCGAAGTATACCAAGGGTTTCCCCATTCCAGATCTCCCGCCAACGCATGCCCAATAGCTAGATCTAGCCGGGAGGGTCGTAGCAAGGGGAGGGGGCCAGGATCCAGATCCGTCGGAGCCACCACAACATCTTGTAGCCATGGAGGACCTCCGCCGCCCACACAGACGGAAGGAATGGCCAGCTCCATGACACCATCCACCAACGAGATCTATGCTGCCATCTCCATCGGGGGCGCCCCCGGCATCCGGAGCTCCTTGCGACGGGGCAGGGCAGCCAAGCCTCACCGCCACCTTCATCGGAGGCCGCACAACAGGAACAACGGAGTCCTCAGGCGAAAGCATGGAGGGGGGAGGGAGGGCTAGCTACTCTAGTCCACAGGGTTAGTATCCATAGTGTAGGCCAAATAGCATTTCCTATTTATTTTTTGGTACTCGGCATCCATTCTACACATAGAGAGATTGACGGCACATGAAGATCCTTATCAATTAAACTCTTGGATTTCAACAATCAAACTAATATTGGATTGCCATCTTGTAGTGGTGGTGATATTTGTTTATATATATATATATATATATATATATATATATATATATATATATATATATATATATATATATATAGACACACACACACATATATTGCTCTCCTAACAGTGATTCAACATCATGCGCCTATGTTTCTTGGCTTCAAGTTAATTACGTTAGTTGTTCTACATGTTATACTCCCTATTGAGCTTTTGAGAAAAACACTTCAGGTTTTGTGATTAAAGCAAGTGAATGATCCATTGGAAATTCCACATCATGAGAAATTCAAACTAACACATGTCGAGCAATGAACAAGTGCACTCACACCGGAAACCACATTATTCCTAAAGAAGACTCTTTGTATTAGACCCACCTTGTGATATCTATAATTAATCTTCCAGGCCTCTCAATCACACCATCTAAAGGCATCATCATCATCGCTTCCATTAGTCACCTGCAACAACAAACGAATGTTAGTCTTGATTTGAACCTGAGTCATCCCCAAGCCTGTCCTATAGACAATGGTTGAATACATGCATGTATTTTGGGTATCTTGGTCCCTGCTCCAACTACATCGCTAGAGGCATCTAAGATGACAAACCACCCTCCCCTCAATCCGTCTGACTCTTGTAAGGACCCATTAATATTAATCTTGAGCATGTATTCCACAGGTGGGTATCAAACCTCCAGGCTTTAGTTTGTGGGCTTGGCTTCACTGTCTAAATGGATTGCCTTTTGGCACATGTTAAATCAGGAGCCACATTTTGAACAAACAAAATATAAACATCAACGGTATTCCACCTCACATTTTATTAACACATAGAGAGAACATTTGCGGCGAATAAAGTAAAGGTGTTCATTTCATAGAAAAAAGTTACATGTCATTTCACAAAAAAAATGGTTCCAAAGAGGATGGTTCGGAGTAGGATGTGTAGGGAATAAAAAAATACAGTTGGGTGAAGATATTTTAAATTAAACTCGAGTCAGTACTTACCTACCAACATAGTGACATGATATAATTTGTGAAATCGGGAGCATTGGAGTCCAAATAATGATACATCAATAAAACACTGTTCTCAAACTTTTGACTTCTTCATGTACATGAAGGTGTATAATTAATAACCAAAACAAGGAGCATGCCTAGCACACGACACTAGTGGCACGAGAACAGTGGGGGGAGGTGGGCTATGGAGAGGGCAAACCATGTGCATGAAGCTGAATGGTACCAATGGTCCGGTATTGAGAAAGGCGAACTAGGAATAAGAAGCCTTGGGAATTAAAGTTGGCAACACATGGATCAAAAAAGAGCCAGATTATTGTGGTGTTGTAATCCATAATACAAGCTAAGTACCATTGGCAAAATCACCTTTTGGATTGGTCAACCTTTCTACACGGAGTATGGCTGTTGTTCAAATATGATATCCATATCCAGTGATCAATCTATTGGATATTAGTAATCCAATAAATTTTGGAACACCTTCTTGCAGTGCTGGTGATATTTGTTGTGTATATACTTCTGTAGTTCAGCACCACATGCCTCTGTTACTTGCTCTCAAGTTTTTGACGTTGGCAGTGCATACAAATGCTAGTCTATTTGAAATTGGCTTTGGTGTGGATGGAATTTTGGTTGGTATATAAAATAGTTATACTTAGTGTTGGATCGTTTAACAAGAATAAACATTTGATTATGTTATTATTAAGCATTTCACCTTATGCAATTAAAATAAGTGAATAATCCCCATGGAAAATTTCATCTAGAGGAAGTCAAATTAGACATATCTTGGGCAAAGAGCATATGCATTCACAATCGAAACTAGAATATTCCTCGAGGGACCACTTTGCATCAACCCTAGCTTATCATATCAATAATCTATTATGAAGTTAGCTAGAACATAAATTCTCAAGGGAATGCTCTGCGTCAAACTTACCCTAAAATAATGTGTCTAGCTCTTTGATTACATGCGTCATTGGTATGAAAAGACAGTGAACACTTGAGTTTGGTGTGGCGATATGCATCTTGTGTTGTATATTTAGAACCGTGTACATGAACATATTTGCTTATCCTATAAAAATTCAGACACCGAAGATGGATCCTACCTTTTTTGTTCTATAATTATAGAAGTGCTATGTAGTTTCTTAAACAAAAATGGTAGATGAAAAAAAAATCAAGATGGTCATTCAGAAAATTTGGTTCCAAAGAGATTGGCCCGGTATGAGTCGACAATTAAAATTATAGGTGGGTGAAGGTATTATAAACTGAAGTTGAGCGACTAGCATACATACCAACAGACGAGCAAGATAAAATCCAGGAAGCTAGGAGCACTAAAGTACATATAATTGCACCTTTATAAAAACACCGCTCACAAACTCGTTGCTTATGCACGTATGTGAAAAGTGCATAAGTAATAACAAAAACACCAAGCACATCGGTAGCACTTTATTAGTTTGGGCCTTTCAATACACTGATTTAACATCTTCTGAGTCATTCCGATATGTGTAAGCCCATCCTAGGTTGCCTTGAAATTTCAACATCTGAGAATTTTTGGAAATCTGATGGCAACTGAATGCCGTAATGACATGCCGGATTATCAAAAGGAGCAACATGGGGGCAACAACACTAAGTATATGTTATAATTAGTGTTGATTCTTTTAGCAAAATCAATGACATTTTGAGATTAAACCAAGGTTAATAATCCAAGTGAAAATTTCACATCACGAGAAAGTAAAAACTACACATATATTTCCCAAAGAACAATTGGATCAATGCATGAAACTACATTATATTCTCAAAAGGAACACTTTGCATCAACCCTAGTTCACGATATCTCTAATCAATTAGAGCTCTCATATTCACACATGTAACATCCACATCACCTCTTATATATACATGCACTGCTTACCACACACAAATACACTTGCAGAAAGATAAAAGTGACTGGTAACACGATTAGTCCCTAAGTGTATAGCTCCTCGGTTACGTGCATCAACTGTAGAAAAAGACAAGTTCAGTTTTGTGTGACGATATGCATTTTGTGTTCTATATTCATTATAACAATGTACATGAACATGTTTCTATTGTGAAAGTTCATACACCTAAGAAGATAACTACCTTATTTTTCATAAATTTTGGTTCCAAAGAGGTTGGATTGGAGTGAGTTGTTTCAAGAGTTAAAAAAAGGTGAAGATATTATAAACGGAACTTCAGTTGATAGATTACCTACCAACACACTAACAAGATATAGTTCGGGAAGCTAGGAGCACTAAAATCCAAATAACTGTACATCTACAAAACATCGGTAAAAAAGGTGGCTTATTCACATACATGAAGGTGCATAAGTAATAAAAAAATATCGAGCACATCTAACACACTTTATTAAGCTGCACAAGGACAATGGAGGGAGAAAGAGGGCGAGCCTTGAGCACGAAGATGAATGATAACGATGTTTACGTATCGAAAGAGGTCTGTTGGGAATAGGAAGAGCCGGGAATTAAAGTTGCAGAGCGTCCTAATATGAAACACAATAGCTATATGTAAGTTGATTGCATTCGTATTTTGGGTAAGTCAATTTTGTGAGAGAAGGAATGGTTGGAGGAGGAAGAAATCTGAAGGAAGAAGAAAGAAGGATGATGGCTGGATCTTAATCTAATGGCCCAAAAAATTGATTTACCCAAACTAAATTTTCAAGCGACTTACATATAGCCAGTCCCAATAGGAAAAGAACTAGCTAATTGAGTGCCCATCTTTGGACTTCATATTGTAGGCCAAATAGCATTGCCAAATTCATTTTTGGTATTTGGCACCCATTCTACACGTAGAGAGATTGTCGTCACATGAAGATTGTTATCATACTCTTGGATTCAGCAACCAAATTAATATTAAAGCGTCTTCTTGCAGTTTTGGTGATATTAGTTGTGTTCGTAATTCGACACCATGTGCATCTATTACTTGCTTGCAAGTTCTTTACATTGGCAGTGGATAGCCAATGGTGATATGGCACAACCTGGATTTGATATGGATGGAATTTCAGTTGTTCTATTATAATATGTTGGAATTTTGGCAGAAAATATATATTCCAGCCATTGTGAGTAAAGCAAGTTAATAATACAAACGAAAATTTCACATCCCAAGCAAGTCGAATTAAATCTATCTTGAGCAAGAAACACCTGAAACCATATTATTCCTCAAGGGAACACTTTGCATCAACCCTAGCTTGTGATCTTTATGTATCAGACGTCTCATTCGCACCATGCAAAGGCACATGATTGCTAGATGCATCCTAGACGACAAAGCCCAATCATCATGATTTGGTCGGACTCTAGGAAGGAACCATCACTATTTATCTTGAGGGTGTCTCCCATACGTGGCTAATGGACCTTAGGGCTTTGGTTGGTGTGCTTGCCTTCGAGTCAAAAACATTTTATTATTATCTTCAATAGTCCAAATATCTCACATCAAGGGTATGCAACCTCACAATTTATTGATGTAGAGAGAATGTTTGGTGCAAAAAAAAGTAAAGGTGTTCACTTTCTATACAAAAAGCCTTAGACTATTTCACAAAATTCGGTTCGAAAGGAGTTGGCTTAGAGCTAGATGTGTTGGGAACTTAAATTACTGACCAGTGAAGATATTTAAAATTAAAGCCGAATCCGTACTTGCACATCTAACACGATACGGTTGGAGAAGCTAGGAGCATTAAAGTCCAATAACAAGACGTCTATAAAACACAGTTCGCAAACTTACGCTTTCTTCATGTACGTGAAAAATGTATAAGAACCAAAACATCGAGCACGACTACCCCACCTCATTAAGACGGACAAGAAAAATGGGGAAGAAAGAGGATGAGCCATGAGCATGAAGCAACAACCAAAACATCAAGCATGGCTTGCACAGCACATTAAACCACACAAGAACAATAAGGGAGAAAGAGGGTGAGCCATGAGCATGAAACTGAATGTAACATATATTTCAGGATCGAGAGAAGTCGGCTGGGAATAGGAAGGGGGGAGGATATCTGGTGCTACGGGAGCACCTAAGATTAGGTGCTCCAGGAGCTTTTCAACCGTTAGATCTGAGATCCGAAGGCCGAGGAGAGAGCTCACGCTTTTATTCAAAGAACACCCCCAAAAATTTGGTATTGCAAATCGGGTCCAGCGCATCTGTAGATGACCGTTGGATTTCAGATCCAATGGCCGAGAAGTTCTCCCGTAGCACCTGATATTTTCCCATAGGAAGGGTTGGGAATTGAAGTTGCAGACCCTTGGTTTCAAAAAGAGCTAGCCTGGTGAGTCCCCGGCGTTGAAATCCGTACTGTGGGTTAAAGAGCATTGCAGAGTTCACATTCTTTATTTTGTGTCCTTTGTACACATAGTGAGATTGTCACTTAAGGATAATATACAGTAACGAACCAAACTCTTGGATTCAACAATCCAACAAATACTGGGATGCCTTCTTGCAGTGTTTGTGTTTTTTTTTTTGTGTGTATATACTGATCTCTTATGAGTATCCATCACCACATGTTTATTTTGTGAGTGTATATAGTGCTCACTTATCCGTATTCAGCACCACGTCTCTTTTACTTGTTCTCAAGTTCTTGATTTTGGCGGTGTTCGCTCAAGCTGGCTCCTGAATGGATGAAATTTTAGTTGGTATGCAATATGTTACACTCAGTGTTGGGCTTTTAGCAAAAGGAAAAGGAATCATTTCAGTTTTTGCAATTAAAGCAAGTTAGTAATCCAAATGACAATATCACATCCTAAGGAGGTCAAATTAAACATATTCCTGGGCAAAGACCAACTGCATTCAAAACTGAAACCACATTATTCCGCAAGGGAACGCTTTGCATCAACCCTAGCTGCTTATGATATCTACAATCTATCAAATCTCTCATTCACACCTGTAACATCCACAAAACCTCCTACATACATGCACATCAACTTCTATTTACCACACACAAATGCACGTTAAAAGATAAAAAAACTGACTTAGTAACGAATCAACAAGCCATTTGGTCCCTGAATGCATCTAACTCCTCGAATACGGGCAGCCGCCTCGACCTGAACGGTGTCCAGTCATTCATCACAAGGTCTAGCCTCTCCATGATCTCTTCGGTGAAACTCAAGCCAATATCAAAGGGCGATGAAACATGTGTTGTCGGACCGAGCTCACGGAGGAGCTGCTCGGCTCGGGCAACCGCCTTTTCGTCATCCAACCCGGAGATTCTGCGGAGTAGGACATCCTCGAGTACTTGCACTGCCTCCTCATGTCTGCCCTGCTTAATCAGGCACAGCCCGAGGTTGCACGCCCTGTTGGCATCAGGTACGATAGTCTGGGCCTTCCGGTACACCAATTCAGCGGCTTCGTAGTTGTTCTGCTGCATGTAAGCCCAGCCAAGGTTACCCTGCAATCGCAGAGGGAAAGTTTCAGTAACCTCAGTGTAACTGAATACTGCTGCAGTGACAGACCAAGGCATGCCTAAATAACAATCAAGTAAGAGTAACATGGGAGCAGCAACCCGTACCAGAATGCGGGACATCTCCTGCTGGATCGAGACCTGGAACTTCTTGCCGTGGGAGCGTGCCGTCTTGGTGATCTTTCCGTTGAAGGCCTCGCCGAGGCATATCATCTTGAGCTTCTGTTTCAGCAGCTCTATCTGCTCGTCGACTTTCCCGCATTTCTAGAGATCAAAATCAGACATATCAGGTCAGAATTGATGCATGAATCGATCCTTGAGCAGATCTTCCTGTGAGATGTGCAACTGAGACGCACCTTGTAGAGGTCGATGAGGAGGTTGTCGAGGGACTCCTGGGCCTGCCTTGAGCAGAGGTGCCTGAAGGATCTGATGGCCTCTATCGCCTCCTCGGCGCGGTCCTGCTGCTTCATCACCACGGCCATGTCCTTGAGCGCGCTGTCCACCCTGTCCCCGGAGTTGATCGCCTTCCAGAACCACACGATCGACGCCTCCGCGTCCTTCTCCACGAGCTGATCAATCCAAGCCGTTTCACCCAAGTCAGCAATTTAACGTTGCCGGGAAAATATTTTTTTTTTGTTCAAATACTAATCATGAATCATGGTGTAACTGAATTTAATTTTGCGTAATTAGAACATAATCATTCAGTAAGCACGCTCGATGGACCACTGCCCATTTGCGGCAACACGGAGAACCTTAGCACAGTGGCCGATTCTGCGAACAACAATTTCTTCCGGCCAAGAGGAGCAAAGAAGATTTGGCGGCGAGAGCAAGAAGGCAAGAATCGCCCGAAGCCGACGGAACGTATGGACGTCTGCTTTCATGGTGGCCGTTATCATGATTGGGCAACCGGTGCACAATCAAGGCTACTACAGTACATATGTATCCCAGTTTCCGTTTTAACCACAATAAATCCACGAGAGAGAGAGAGAGAGAGAGAGAGAGAGAGAGAGAGAGAACGCGGGGGCAGAATTTGCATGGGCAGGAGGAGAGCTGCGAATGATTAACCAACCTGGAGGTGCTTGGCCCGGACGTAGGGGCTGTCGCCGGCGGGCACCTTGTGGACGACGTGGAACAGATCCTTCTTCTCCCCGCCTCCGCCACCGCCGCTGCTTCTCCTCTTGGCGGGTGCGGGCGCGGCCATGCCGTCGGAGCTGATCCGGAGAGGATGCTGAGTGAGAGGGAGAGAGAGAACAATGGGCGCGCGCGGATTGCTTGCCGGCTTGGCTGGTGGTTTGTTTCGCGGGTTGCGGGATCTGGAGGGTGGGAAGGGAGGGAAGAGGGGGCCGGGGGGATGACGAGGCGGGTGGAGTGGATCTGGACGGGAAGGCGTCCGGGTTCGAGGGCGGGGCTGGATGGCGACCTGGCCCCCATCCGGCGGTCGGGTGGGCACCACGCGTCCGCATCCGTAGTGACGTGCTCGCGGCGCCTTGGGCGAGCAGCGGGTGTGACGGGCGACTCGAAGCCTTTATTGTTACTGTTTGTTGGGCGTCTAACGAGCTCAACTGCGTCCCGATTGGCTGAACCTTCTAGGCGCATGTGCGATGTACTACTTTCTCCCTCCTAAAATAAAAATAAGTGTCTTAATCTTAATACTCCTACTTCCTCCGTTTAGGTGTATAAAATTTGGTCATAGTAGAGGAAGAATATATATTAAGATTACGATACGATACTTGAGTGTATAATCTTATCTTCATAATGCATAAGTAATATAAAGTAGTATCTTAGATGATCATATTTATTGTCATGCATTTACACAAAAGTAGATAAAGATTTAACATGATATAGTATCTACCTATGTTACTCTAACCCTTTCTCTCCTCTTTAATTATGTGCAACATAAGCATGTTTGCTAGTCCCAAGTGCATGTTACAGGTTACGTTACCCCACTATGGCCAGCCTAAGTCACCTTACGAAACCAAATAATTCCAAAATACTTAGGCGCGGTTTATTAATTCTCACCTTGTTTTTTATTTCTTGTCATATCAAGCAATAAGAAATGTGGGGTGTACATGCTTTAAATGATGTGAGACTATCAAACATGATATGCAGTGGTTAGTTCATTGAATGCAATGCTATTAATTAGCAAATAAACATTAAGTTCTTTCGTTTTTCGCTCCGCCTTGGTCGTGATGCACAATCTAAGATGACTTATGCACTAGACGGAGGGAGTACAATTTTGTACTAGAGTTAGTACAAAATTGAGGCACTTATTTTGGGACAAAGGGAGTACTATATTACTTTCTCTGTTCACTTTTGTAAGTCGTTTAACACAGCTGAAATTGAACTATTTTAGGTGCTATCTTAAATTCTATAATGTCTTACAAAAGTGAACGCATGGAGTAGTATTCCTTGGCAACTAATATTCCTTTAGTTAAAAGAAAAACTCAAACGATAAATGCCACACGTGCGACACAAAGACATTTGGTTCAACCGCCTCCTATATTGTTGGATTTTCGCACGAATCTTGAAGCACACAAGTCGCCACGTCAACCCACGAACTCGTTCGGGTCGAGACCAACCGCCCCGAATGGCGCCCACTCCTCTATCTCACTTTCTCTTCCTACTCACCCACACGTTTCTTCCCCCATCCTCGTTGATCGCCTCTAAGGGCAACTCCAACGCACGACCTCGAATGGTCCAGGCGCATCCACTTGGGAATAATCGGACAGAACAGGTGGCCCAACGCGCAGGAGCAAACGGACCAATGTCTGTTTTTGGTCCGCTTTCGACCAATTCCCGGCTCAACTTTGGGCTGCGTTTGCGGCCGAACGGACATGTGCCCTAGTCCCTTTGGCCCGCCCGACGGGGACACATCCATTTTCCTCTTCCCCTACCCTTATCATCGCCCTTCGTCCCCCGCCATCGCGGCCGCCACCCCTGTTCTCGGTCGTGTTGCCTTCCATCAAAGCCGTCCGCCCCACAACCACGCCATGCCATAGTCGGCCCAAGCCCGTGTTTCAGAGTGCTTTTTGCCGGTGTTCGTGGTTCCTTGTTGCTGGCGGGAGAGAAGCTACGGCTGCCGGCACCGACCGTCGACCCAAACAACTTTCGGCAGGTGCTGCATTGCCGCAGGGCGCCCACCCACCAACACCAACCTTGCTTTGCTTCCTCGACTTTCTCTTTTCAGTTGAGTCTCCACCACAACGGCAAGGTGTTCGACGCTTTGCTCACAAGGTACCATGGATAGCGGGGATGAGTATTTCTTTCACAACTTTGTTTGTTCATCGGATGATTCATCCTCGAATGATAAAGAGCTTGCGGTGGTTGCATTGGTCGTCCACGACCACATTAGTAGGAAGCAGCCTCGGTTCAGGGGATCAATCCGCGGGCATGCACCGGCCTTGAGATGCAATAGGGAGAGAAACCGCACCCTTCTCTATGCTGATTACTTTGAGAATAGCGCACTCTTCAAACCACACAAATTTCGTCGCCGATTCCGAATGGGGAGACATGTGTTCAATCGTATTCGGGAGGGAGTGGTAGCATATGACCCATACTTTGAGCATAAAGAGGATGCCCTTGGCAAGTTTCCACTAGTAGAAAAAGGGCCTAATGTGAAGCACATTAGTCCCGGTTTGTAACAGAACCGGCACTAATGTGACCATTAGTGCCGGTTCCAACGGCTAGGTGGGCGGAGCTCATTAGTACCAGTTACCAGTTCGTGGAGAACCTTTAGTACCGGTTCGTGCCATGAACCGGTACTAAAGAGGTGTTGGGGAACGTAGTAATTTCAAAAAAATTCCTACGCACACGCAAGATCATGGTGATGCATAGCAACAAGAAGGAAGAGTGTTGTCCACGTACCCTCGTAGACCGAAAGCGGAAGCGTTATATCAACGCGGTTGATGTAGTCGTACGTCTTCACGATCCGACCGATCCAAGTACCGAAAGCACGGCACCTCCGAGTTCTGCACACGCTCGCTCGGTGGCGCCCTCGCCTTCTCGATCCAGCAAGAGGGGCGAAGTAGTAGATGAGTTCCGACAGCACGAGGGCGTGGTGACGGTGTTGGTGAAGAACAATCTTCGCAGGCTTCGCCTAAGCACTACGAAAACTATGACGGAGGATAAATTAGACGAGACGGGGTTGCCGGCACACGGCTTGGTGTTTCTTGATGTGTCTTGGGTGCTAGCCCTACCCCTCTATTTATATGTTGAGCCTTGGGGTCGAAACTTGGAGTAAAAGCCTCCACAAAGTCGGTTTCACCCGAAGGCAATAATCCTTCTCGGACTCGGGGCAGACGCCTTGAGTTCGGCGTGCGGACCCGCACGCCGAGGACCACAGCGTCGGCCCCGGACTCATAAAACTTCCTTTTGCGCTTTCCAAAAACCTCGTGGGCTTTCCCCTTTGGCCCAGATAAAGTGTTCTCGTGCCCAAACATTTAGGGAAACATACGGAACCCCTTCCGATGGATTCCAGAACCTTTCCGGAGATCAAACGCTACTATCCACATATCAATATTTACTTCCGGACCATTCCGGAGTTCCTCGTCATATCCGTGATCTCATCCAAAACTCCGAACAACATTTGGTCACCAACATACATAACTCATAGTACTATATCGTCAACGAACGTTAAGCGTGCGGACCCTACGGGTTCGAGAACTATGTAGACATGACCGAGACACCTCTCTTGTCAATAACCAATAGCGGGACATGGATGCCCATATTGGCTCCTACATATTCTACGAAGATCTTTATCGGTCAGACTGCATAACAACATACGTTGTTCCCTTTGTCATCGGTATGTTACTTGCCCGAGATTCGATCGTCGGTATCTCAATACCTAGTTCAATCTCGTTACCGGCAAGTCTCTTTACTCGTTCCGTAATACATCATCCTGTAACTAACTCATTAGTTGCACTGCTTGCAAGGCTTAAGTGATGTGCATTACTGAGAGGGCCCAGAGATACCTCTCCGACGATCGGAGTGACAAATCCTAATCTCGAAATACGCCAACCCAACAAGTACCTTCAGAGACACCTGTAGAGCACCTTTATAATCACCCAGTTACGTTGTGACGTTTGGTAGCACACAAAGTGTTCCTCCGTAAGCAGGAGTTGCATAATCTCATAGTCATAGGAACATGTATAAGTCATGAAGAAAGCGATAGCAACGTACTAAACGATCGAGTGCTAAGCTAACGGAATGGGTCAAGTCAATCACATCATTCTCCTAATGATGTGATCCTGTTAATCAAATGACAACTCATGTCTATGGTTAGGAAACATAACCATCTTTGATCAACGAGCTAGTCAAAGTAGAGGCATACTAGTGACACTGCTTGTCTATGTATTCACACATGTATCATGTTTCCGTTAATACAATTCTAGCATGAATAATAAACATTTATCATGAAATAAGGAAATAAATAATAACTTTATTATTGCCTCTAGGGCATATTTCCTTCAGTCTCCCACTTGCACTAGAGTCAATAATCTAGTTCACATCACCATGTGATTTAACACCAATAGTTCACATCTTTATGTGATTAGTTCACATCTCCATGTGACTAACACCCAGAGGGCTTACTAGAGTCAATAATCTAGTTCACATCGCCATGTGATTTAACACCAATAGCTCACATCTTTATGTGATTAGTTCACATCTCCATGTGACTAACACCCAAAGGGCTTACTAGAGTCAATAATCTAGTTCACATCGCTATGTGATTAACACCCAAAGAGTACTAAGGTGTGATCATGTTTTGCTTGTGAGATAATTTTAGTCAACGGGTTTTCCACATTCAGATCCGTAAGTATTTTGCAATTTCTATGTCTACAATGCTCTGCACGGAGCTACTCTAGCTAATAGCTCCCACTTTCAATATGTATCCAGATTGAGACTTAGAGTCATCTGGATCGATGTCAAAACTTGCATCGGCGTAACCCTTTACGCATTTAACCTTTTTGTTACCTCCATAATCGAGAAACATATCCTTATTCCACTAAGGATAATTATGACCGCTGTCCAGTGATCTAATCCTAGATCACTATTGTACTCCCTTGCCAAAATCAGTGCAGGGTATACAATAGATCCGTACACAAGATGGCATACTTTATAGAACCTATGGTTGAGGCATGGGAATGACTTTCATTCTCTTTCTATCTTCTGCCGTGGTCGGGCTTTGAGTCTTACTCAATTTCACACCTTGTAACACAGGCAAGAACTCTTTCTTTGACTGTTCCATTTTGAACTACTTCAAAATCTTGTCAAGGTATGTACTCATTGAAAAAAACTTATCAAGCGTCTTGATCTATCTCTATAGATCTTGATGCTCAATATGTAAGTAGTTTCACCGAGGTCTTTCTTTGAAAGAGTCCTTTCAAACACTCCTTTATGCTTTGCGTAATAATTCTACATTATTTCCGATCAACGATATGTCATTCACATATACTTATTAGAAATGTTGTAGTGCTCCCACTCACTTTCTTGTAAATACAGACTTCTCCGCAAGTCTGTATAAAACTATATGCTTTGATCAACTTATCAAATCGTATATTCAAACTCTGAGTTGCTTGCACCAGTCCATAGAAGGATCATTTGGAGCTTGCATATTTTGTTAGCACCTTTAGGATTGACAAAACCTTCTGGTTGCATCATATACAACTCTTCTTTAATAAATCCATTAAGGAATGTAGTTTTATTTATCCATTTGCCAGATTTCATAAAATACGGCAATTTCCAACATGATTCGGACAGACTTAAGCATAGACACGAGTGAGAAACTCTCATCGTAGTCAACACCTTGAACTTGTCGAAAACCTTTTGCCGCAATTCTAGCTTTGTAGATAGTAACACTACTATCAGCGTCCGTCTTCCTCTTGAAGATCCATTTAATCTCAATGGCTCACCAATCATCGGGCAAGTCAATCAAAGTCCATACTTTGTTTTTATACATGGATCCCATCTCAGATTTCATGGCCTTAAACCATTTTTGCGGAATCTGGGCTCATCATCGCTTCCTCATAGTTCGTAGGTTCATCATGGTCAAGTAACATGACCTCCAGAACAGGATTACCGTACCACTCTGGTGCGGATCTTACTCTGGTTTACCTATGAGGTTCGGTAGTAACTTGATCTGAAGTTACATGATCATCATCATTAGCTTCCTCACTAATTAGTGTAGGAGTAACAGGAACAGATTTCTGTGATAAACTACTTTCCAATAAGGGAGCAGGTACAGTTACCTCATCAAGTTCTACTTTCCTTCCACTCACTTCTTTCGAGAGAAACTCCTTCTCTAGAAAGGATCCATTTTTAGCAACGAATGTCTTGCCTTCGGATCTGTGATAGAAGGTGTACCCAACTGTCTCCTTTGGGTATCCTATGAAGATACATTTTTCCGATTTGGGTTTGAGCTTATCAGGATGAAACTTTTTCACATAAGCATCGCAACCCCAAACTTTAAGAAACGACAACTTTGGTTTCTTGCCAAACCACAGTTCATATGGTGTCGTCTCAACGGATTAGACGGTGCCCTATTTAATATGAATGCAGCTGTCTCTAATGCATAACCCCAAAACGATAGTGGTAGATCGGTAAGAGAGATCATAGATCACACTATATCCAATAAAGTACGGTTATGACGTTCGGACACACCATTATGCTGTGGTGTTCCAGGTGGCACAATTTTGTGAAACTATTCCACATTGTTTTAATTGAAGACCAAACTCGTAACTCAAATATTTGTCTCAGCGATCAGATCGTAGAAACTTTATTTTCTTGTCACGATGATTTTCCACTTCACTGTGAAATTCTTTGAACTTTTCAAATGTTCCAGACTTATGTTTCATCAAGTAGATATGCCCATATCTGCTCAAATCATCTGTGAAGGTCAAAAAATAACGATACCAGCCGCGAGCCTCAACACTCATTGGATCACATACATCAGTATGTATTATTTCCAATAAGTCAGTTGCTCGCTCCATTGTTCCGGAGAACGGAGTTTTAGTCATCTTGCCCATAAGGCATGGTTCACAAGCATCAAGTGATTCATAATCAAGTGATTCCAAAATCCCATCAGCATGGAGTTTCTTCACGCGCTTTACACCAATATGACCTAAACGGCAGTGCCACAAATAAGTTGCACTATCATTATTAACTTTACATCTTTTGGCTTCAATATTATGAATATGTGTATCACACGATCGAGATCCAACAAACCATTTTCATTGGGTGTATGACCATAGAAGGTTTTTATTCATGTAAACAGAAAAACAATTATTCTCTAACTTACATGAATAACCGTATTGCAATAAACATGATCAAATCATATTCATGCTCAACGAAAATACCAAATAACACTTATTTAGGTTCAACACTAATCCCGAAAGTATAGGGAGTGTGCGATGATGATCATATCAATCTTGGAACTACTTCCAACACACATCGTCACCTCACCCTCAACTAGTCTCTGTTTATTCTCAGAACTCCTGTTTCGAGTTACTAATTTTTAGCAACCGAACAAGTATCAAATACACATGGGCTACTATAAACACTAGTAAGGTACACATCAATAACCTGTATATCAAATATAGCTTTGTTCACTTTGCCACCCTTCTTACCCACCAAATACTTGGGGTAGTTCCGCTTCCAGTGACCAGTCCCTTTGCAATAGAAGCACTTAGTCTCAGGCTTAGGTACAGACTTGGGCTTCTTCACTTGAGCAGCAACTTGCTTGCTGTTCTTCTTGAAGTTCCCCTTCTTCCCTTTGCCCTTTTTTCTTGAAACTAGTGATCTTGTCAACCATCAACACTTGATGTTTTTCTTTGATTTCTACCTTCGTTGATTTTAGCATCGCGAAGAGCTTAGGAATTGTTTTCATCATCCCTTGCATATTATAGTTCATCACGAAGTTCTAGTAACTTGGTGATAGTGACTAGAGAACTTTGTCAATTACTATCTTATCTGGAAGATTAACTCCCACTTGATTCAAGCAATTGTAGTACTCAGACAATCTGAGCACATGCTCACTGGTTGAGCTATTCTCCTCCATCTTGTAGGCAAAGTACTGTCAGAGGTCTCATACCTCTCGACACGGGCATGCGTATGAAATACCAATTTCAACTCTTGGAACATCTTATATGCTCCATGGCGTTCAAAACATTTTTGATGTCCCGGTTCTAAGCCATAAAGCATGGTGCACTAAACTATCAAGTAGTCATCATACCGAGCTTTGTCAAACGTTCATAATGTCTGCATCTGCTCCTGCAATAGGCCTGTCACCTAGCGGTGCATTAAGGACATAATTCTTCTGTGCAGCAATGAGGTTTATCCTCAGATCACGGACCAAGTCCGCATCATTGCTACTAACATTTTTCAACTTATTTTTCTCTAGGAACATATCAAAATATAAACGAGGAGCAACAACACGAGCTATTGATCTGCAACATAGATATGCTAATACTACCAGGACTAAGTTCATGATAAATTAAAGTTCAATTAATCATATTACTTAAGAACTCCCACTTAGATAGACATCCCTCTAATCCTCTAAGTGATCACGTGATCCAAATCAACTAAACCATAACCGATCATCACGTGAAATGGAGTAGCTTTCAATGGTGAACATCACTATGTTGATCATATCTACTATATGATTCACGCCGACCTTTCGGTCTCAAAGTGTTCCGAGGCCATATCTGCATATGCTAGGCTCGTCAAGTTTAACCCGAATATTCTGCGTGTGCAAAACTGCCTTACACCCGTTGTAGATGGACGTAGAGCTTATCACACCCGATCATCACGTGGTGTCTGGGCACGAAGAACTTTGGCAACAGTGCATACTTAGGGAGAACACTTTTATCTTGAAATTTAGTGAGAGATCATCTTATAATGCTACCGTCAATCAAAGCAAGATAAGATGCATAAAAGATAAACATCACATGCAATCAATATAAGTGATATGATATGGCCATCATCATCTTGTGCTTGTGATCTCCATCTCCAAAGCACCGTCATGATCACCATCGTCACCGCGCGACACCTTGATCTCCATCATAGCATCGTTGTCGCCTCGCCAATCTTATGCTTCTACGACTATCGCTACCGCTTAGTGATAAAGTAAAGCATTACAGGCGATTGCATTTCATACAATAAAGCGACAACCATATGGCTCCCGCCAGCTGTCGATAACTCGGTTACAAAACATGATCATCTCATACAATAAAATTTAGCATCATGTCTTGACCATATCACATCACAACATGCCCTGCAAAAACAAGTTAGACGTCCTCTACTTTGTTGTTGCAAGTTTTATGTGGCTGCTACGGGCTTAGAAGGAACCGTTCTTACCTACGCATCAAAACCACAACGATAGTTTGTCAAGTTGGTGTTGTTTTAACCTTCGCAAGGACCGGGCGTAGCCACACTCAGTTCAACTAAAGTGAGAGAGACAGACACCCGCCGGTCACCTTTAAGCGACGAGTGCTTGCAACGGTGAAACCAGTCTCGCGTAAGCGTACGCGTAATGTTGGTCCGGGCCGCTTCATCTTACAATACCGCCGAACCAAAATATAACATGCTGGTAAGCAGTATGACTTGTATCGCCCACAACTCACTTGTGTTCTACTCGTGCACATGGCTTGGTGTTTCTTGATGTGTCTTGGGTGCTAGCCCTACCCCTCTATTTATATGTTGAGCCTTGGGGTCGAAACTTGGAGTAAAAGCCTCCACAAAGTCGGTTTCACCCGAAAGGCAATAGTCCTTCTCGGACTCAGGCAGACGCCAGGTTCCCGTGCGGACCCGACGCCGAGGACCCTAGCGTCGCCCCCTGGACTCCGCAAAACTTCCTTTTGCGCTTTCCAAAAACCTCGTGGGCTTTCCCCTTTGGCCCAGATAAAGTGTTCTCGTGCCCAAACATTTCGGGAAATATCCGGAACCCCTTCCGATGGATTCCGGAACCTTTCCGGAGATCAACCACTACTATCCACATATCAATCTTTACTTCTGGACCATTCCAGAGTTCCTCGTCATATCCGTGATCTCATCCAAAACTCCGAACAACATTCGGTCATCAACATACATAACTCATAGTACTATATCGTCAACGAACGTTAAGCGTGCGGGCCCTACGGGTTCGAGAACTATGTAGACATGACCGTGACACCTCTCTTGTCAATAACCAATAGCGGGACCTGGATGCCCATATTGACTCCTACATATTCTACGAAGATCTTTATCGGTCAGACCGCATAACAACATATGTTGTTTCCTTTGTCATCAGTATGTTACTTGCCCGAGATTCGATCGTCGATATCTCAATACCTAGTTCAATCTCGTTACCGGCAAGTCTCTTTACTCGTTCCGTAATACATCATCCCGCAACTAACTCATTAGTTGCACTGCTTGCAAGGCTTAAGTGATGTGCATTATCGAGAGGGCCCAGAGATACCTCTCCGATGATCGGAGTGACAAATCCTAATCTCGAAATACGCCAACCCAACAAGTACCTTCGGAGACACCTGTAGAGCACCTTTATAATCACCAGTTACGTTGTGACGTTTGGTAGCACACAAAGTGTCCTCCGGTAAACGGGAGTTGCATAATCTCATAGTCATAGGAACATGTATAAGTCATGAAGAAAGCAATAGCAACATACTAAACGATCGAGTGCTAAGCTAACGGAATGGGTCAAGTCAATCACATCATTCTCCTAATGATGTGATCCCGTTAATCAAATGACAACTCATGTCTATTGTTTGGAAACATAACCATCTTTGATCAACGAGCTAGTCAAAGTAGAGGCATACTAGTGACACTCTGTTTGTCTATGTATTCACACATGCATCATGTTTCCGGTTAATACAATTCTAGCATGAATAATAAACATTTATCATGAAATAAGGAAATAAATAATAACTTTATTATTACCTCTAGAGCATATTTCCTTTAAGAGGATGTGGCAGGCTGTGCTCAGGCTGGGGCCCCACCAGCACCTTTAGTACCGGTTCATGCCACAAACCGGTACTAGAGGTTTCTAGTTGATTCATTCTGCAGCGGTTTTTTAGTCCCACCTCGCTCCGCTAACAGAGTTTTTACCACCTTAAATATGTTACTTCTCAAACAATCACAACCACTTGGCCTTCATTGAACTCTATGTGTAGAATTTATGGCCACAATATTAGTCTTTTCCGGTTTCTAAACCGGTGAGTACTCATATTGACAATTTAGATTGTACAAAAAAAATCATTGATGATCAATGTATTTTTGATGTATTTCTCTGTAGCAATAGCGCGTTTTGGCTGAAAGGCGGTACTGATCAATGTATTTTTGATGTATATTTTTACATGTTTACACAATCTCTTTCGAAGTATTAGGGTTTCGGACGAAAACTCATCTATTACAAAGGCATTTCATTTAGTATCGGTTCTGATGGTGGGGCTCCACGAGCACCTTTAGTACCGGTTCGTGGCATGAACCGGTATTTGAATTTTTTAGTTGATTCTTTTCTGCACCTGTTTTTTAGTCCCACCTCGCCAAGCGAGAGGCACTCACAACGTTTTATAAGCTCTGAGTGCAGAGACGATGAAGGAGAGGCGCAATGCTCACTTGCACGTTGCTTAGCTTCAGGCCTTAAAATGGTGTATACTGTACAGAGGTATGTGTAGTTTCTCAAGGCCTGAAGCTAAGCAACGTGCAGGTGAGCATTGCACCTCTCTTTTATTTTTAATAACTTATTACAACTCCGGACTTTTTTTGCGTTTAGTATGCACGATTCAAGGCCACGTCATCAACTTTCAACCCTTTCTGACATCATTTGCTATTTTTCATTCATTTACTGATTTGTTTTGAGAGCTAAATGACCGTGAAATTGAAAAGCACTACAAAATGAACTCTGAAAAGGTTGAAACTTGGCATGGTATCATCATTTCACCCACATAGCATGTGCAAAAAAGTAGAGAGGGTTACGGCAAAAACTGGATGCACTTCGTGTACAAACTGGACAATCTCTTTCGAAGTATCAGGGTTTCGGATGAAAAAACTCATCTGTTACATCGGCACCTCATTTTTTTAAACTTATTACAACTCCAGACGTATTAAACATAAGAAAAAAGAATCAGTGAAAAATCTATTTTTAAAATTAAGTTATTCACAAAGTAGTGATTCACACAAATTTCAAATAATTCAAATTTAAACTATTCAAATTTGAAAACTACTCGCACTAACAGAAAGTTCGTAATTTTTCGTACCTAAAACAAAAATATTCACAAAGAAACTCTAAAAAACTACTCAGAAATAAATAATAGAAAAAACTATATAAAAAATATCTCTGCGCTGCCCAGTGGGCCTGCTTGTCCTTGGGCGTGGATATGCAGGCCCATAAGACCCAGCAGGCTCACAGGGCAGCGCGACAAAGTTAGGCCCAGAAGCCTGCTTTAGAGAGGAGCTCAAAGAAGCAGCCACGGCTGGGTTTATAAACCAGTGCGGCTGCCCTTCGCTCGGTGAGGTGGGACTAAACTTTGCGCACCGCGGGATGGGAGCGCGCCACCTTTAGTACGGGTTCGTGGCTTCAACCGGTACTAAAGGGGAGGGGGGTCTTTAGTACCGGTTGGAGCCACCACCCGGTACTAAAGGTCTGCCCTTCCCGCCGCTTTGCCTGGCCAAAATTGACCTTTAGTACCGGTTGGTGGCTCCAACCGGTACTAAAGGCATCTCCTATATATACAACACTTACGAAAATTTCAGTTAGTTTCATCTTTTTCGTCGCGCCCGTCGCCGTCGCTGCCCCGTCGCCTTCGTCGCCGTGGCCGTCCCGTCGACGTCGCCGCCCCCGTCGCGCGCCCGTCCCCGTCGTCTGGCGTCATCGATCAAGCGCCTTTTGGCCGCCGGCCCCTACGTCACCGCCTCGGCCCGTCCCGTCGACGTTGCCGCCCCAGCCCGTCGCCGCCACCGTCGCCTCGCATCGCCGGGTCGTCGCCCGAAGAGATCGACCGCCAGCACACACCCTGCGTCAGCGCCATGGCCATGACCTCACACACACACACACACACACAATACACACACACACATATACAAACACACACACACACACACACACACACACACACACACAAAGAGAGACAGATTTTTATACTAGATGTTAGATGAATTAGTTAGATATATAGAAATATATGTTAGATATTAATGTCAAATGTTAGATGAATTAGTTAGATATATAGAAATATATGTTAGATATTAATTAATGTCAAATGTTAGATGAATTAGTTAAATATATAGAAATATATGTTAGATATTAATGTCAAATATTAGATGAATTAGCTAGATATTAATATTAGATGAGTTAGTTTTTTATACTTTTAGTTTATATAAATGTTAGATTAATGTCAATTGTTAGATGATTATATATATAGAAATGTTAGATATATTAATGTCAAATGTTACATGAATTAGCTAGATATTAATATTAGATGAGTTAGTTTTTTATATTTTTAGTTTATATAAATATTAGATTAAAGTCAATTGTTAGATGATTATATATATATATATATATATATATATAATGTCAAATGCTAGATGAATTAATTAGATAGAAATATATGTTAGATATTAATGTCAAATGTTAGATGAATTAGATGAATTAGCTAGATATTAATGTTACATGAGTTAGTTTTTTATACTTTTAGTAAGTGTTTATCAATTAATGTTTCACCTATGAACATGGGAAATGTTGTCTGACGATGAAAACAATTTCATTATGTGCGAATACTACGAAGACGAGCGCGGCCTGTGCGACAGAAATTTCCTAGTTGATGATAGGCGCTTCAGCATCAAGCTGGATGAGACCTTCGAAGTGCATACAGTAAGTCACAACGACAAGTCTTTTTTCGTAATTAAGCATGACTTATGCTTCATTTGCTTCAACTTATAATTTTAAATTTTCACTGTTCTACTAGCGTATCCCCTGCCATGCAAGAATTTTTGTCTTGGATAAGATATATTTCAATCCTAACAAAACTATTAAGGTAAAGAGAGTTTACTTGAAGACTGAGCATGGTTATATCTTCGACGTCAAATTATACAATGCAGACACCTACACCTATTTTGAATGCAAAACTTGGCAAGCACTATGCAAGGCTTATGCTTTTGAGCCTGATATGTTTATCACCTTTGATATTCGTCCGGAAGATGATATTGAAGGTAATAGAGACATTTGAGTCGATGTGCAGACGCCTCCAGTTCTACCAGTATGTGAGTTTCTCAACCATATTTATGTCTTTGATATTGTTTATTCAAAAATAGTTGACAACTAATTTCTATTGACCGCTTAATTTACATTCAAGCAAACATGTCCAGCGCTTGGTAGACAGGACCGTCCACTGTCCCGAGGCTGAACTAAACTGCGAGGAGATAAGTCATTATGTTTCATGGCTTGAGGATCTTGATGTTGTCAAGAGAAATTATTTTCCTGAATTTGAAAATCTTAGTACTCGAAACGTGCGACCAATAGTGATCGTATTGAACTATGGTAACATCTATTTAGGAAAGATGGTAAGATTTTTACTATTTGTCCTCAGTGCATCCTTTGCATACATTATTTTTCAAGCTAAACTTCATTGCTAAGTATGTTACTATACGATGTTTTTCAACAGGGACTCCCGATGACAGTTGTGCCTCAGTGCATCGGTACTAAAGGTCGCATGTCAATGTTGGGCTTACGCCCAAGACATCCTACATTGCACATGAGTGCATTCAGGATTTCTACAACCGAGGAATGCTTAATAGTGAAAGACTGGAGAAAAATTATGAACGATCGCAGAGAAGTACTAGGGGGCAGCAATCAGAAGCGCAACCCACGATTAGGAGACAGGTTCATCTACATGCTCCAATATGATGAATCAGGAGAGCTATACATGTTCTATGCTATTTTACCTGAGAGAGAGCAGCATGAGTGATTAGCTAGTGTTGGGGAACGTAGCAGAAATTCAAAAATTTTCCTACGTGTCACCAAGATCTATCTATGAAGAAACTAGCAACGAGGGAAGGAGAGTGCATCTACATACCCTTGTAGATCGCTAAGCGGAAGCGTTCATGAGAACGGGGTTGAAGGAGTCGTGCTCGTCGTGATCCAAATCACCGGAGATCCGAGTGCCGAACGGACGGCACCTCCGCTGTTCAACACACGACAGCCGGTGGCGTCTCCCATGCCTTGATCCAGCAAGGAGAGAGGGAGAGGTTGAGGAAGACTCCATCCAGCAGCAGCACAATGGCGTGGTGGTGGTGGAGGAGCGTGGCAATCCCGAGGCTTCGCCAGCACCAAGGGAGAGGAGGAGGAGGAGAGGCAGGCTGCGCCTGAGAGGAGAGGCTCTCATGTGTTATGGGCAGCCCAGTGCCTCTATTTATATAGGGAGAGGGAGGAGGTGCGCCTCTGGGGTTCCCACCCCTAGAGGCGGCAGCCCCAAACCCATCTATTGGGTGGCGGCCACAAGGGGAGGAGAGGGAGGCGCAGGAGTATGGGCCTTAGGGCCCATCTCGCCTTAGGGTTTGCCCTCTCCCTTCTAGCCGCATGGGCCATGGTGGGAGGCGCCCTAGCCCACCTAGGGGCTGGTGCCCTCTCATACTTGGCCCATGTATGCCTCTGGAGCATGTGGCCCCACTTGGTGGACCTCTACCCTCCCTGGTCCCAGACATTACCGATATCGCCTCAAACTTTTCCTGTTACCAAAACAGGACTTCCCATATATAAATCTTTACCTCCGGACCATTCCGAACTCCTCGTGACGTCCGGGATCTCATCCGGACTCGAACAACATTCGTTAACCACATACAAACTTCCTTTATAACCCTAGCGTCATCGAACCTTAAGTGTAGACCCTACGGGTTCGGGAACCATGCGCATATGACCGAGACGTTCTCCATCAATAACCAACAGCGGGATCTGGATACCCATGTTGGCTCCCACATGTTCCACGATGATCTCATCGGATGAACCACGATGTCAAGGACTCAATCGATCCCGTATACAATTCCCTTTGTCTAGCGGTATTGTACTTGCCCGAGATTCGATCGTCGGTATCCCGATACCTTGTTCAATCTCGCTTCCGGCAAGTCTCTTTACTCGTTCCGTAACACATCATCCCGTGATCAACCCCTTGGTCACATTGTGCACATTATGATGATGTCCTACCGAGTGGGCCCAGAGATACCTCTCCGTTTACACGGAGTGACAAATCCCAGCCTCGAATCGTGCCAACCCAACAGACACTTTCGGAGATACCCGTAGTGCACCTTTATAGCCACCCAGATTGCCAGGACGCTTGGTACACCCAAAGCATTCCTACGGTATCCGTGAGTTGCACAATCTCATGGTCTAAGGAAAAGATACTTGACATTAGAAAAGCTTTAGCATACGAACTACGATCTTTGTGCTAGGCTTAGGATTGGGTCTTGTCCATCACATCATTCTACTAATGATGTGATCCCGTTATCAATGACATCCAGTGTCCATGGTTAGGAAACTGTAACCATCTATTGACCAACGAGCTAGCCAATAGAGGCTTGCTAGGGACATGGTGTTGTCTATGTATCCACACATGTATTTGAGTTTCCTATCAATACAATTATAGCATGGATAATAAACGATTATCATGAACAAGGAAATATAATAATAATAACTAATTTATTATTGCCTCTAGGGCATATTTCCAACAGTCTCCCACTTGCACTAGAGTTAATAATCTAGTTCACATCGTCATGTGATTAACACTGATATGTCACATCGCCATGTGACTAACACCCAAAGAGTTTACTAGTGTCGTAAACTAGTTCACATCATCATGTGATTTAGACTCAATGAGTTCTCGAGGTTTGATCATGTTTTGCTTGTGAGAGAGGTTTTAGTCAACGGGTTTTAGTCAACGGGTCTGAACCTTTCAGATCCGTGTGTGCTTTGCAAATTTCTAGGTCATATTATAAATGCTGCTTCCACGCTCCACTTGAAGCTATTCCAAATGGTTGCTCCACTATACGTATCCGGTTTGCTACTCGAGTCACTTTCGGATAGGTGTTAAAGCTTGCATCGACGTAACGCTTACGCCGAACTCTTTATCACCTCCATAATCGAGAAACATGTCCTTATTTACTCCAAGGACAATTTTGATCATTGTCCAATGATCCATTCCTGGATCATTCTTGTACCCTTGACCGACTCATGGCATGACACACTTCCTGCGGTACACAGATAGCATCTTGTAGAGCCTATGTTCGAAGCATAGGGGACGACCTTCGCCCTTTCTCTCTTTTCTGTCGTGGTCAAGCTTTAACTCTTAACTTCATACCTTACATCTCAGGCAAGAACTCCTTCTTTGACTGATCCATCTTGAACACCTTCAAGATCATGTCAAGGTATGTGCTCATTTGGAAGTATTATTAAACATTTTGATCTATCTTATAGATCTTTTGATGCTTATTGTTCAAGTAGCTTAATCCAGGTTTTCTATTGAAAAACATCTTTCAAATAACCCTATATGCTTTCCAGAAATTCTACATCATTTCTGATCATCAATATGTCAACAACATATACTCATCGAAATTCTATAGTGCTCCTACTCACTTCTTTGGAAATACAAGTTTCTCATAAACTTTGTATAAACCCAAAATCTTTGATCATCTCATCAAAGCGCACATTCCAACTCCGAGATGCTTACTCCAGTCCTTAGAAAGGATCGCTGGAGCTAGCATAACTTTTAGCATCCTTAGGATCGACAAAAACTTTCTGATTGTATCACATACAACCTTTCCTTACGAAGACTGGTAAGGAAACTCGTTTTGACATCCATCTGCCAGATTTCATAAATGCAGCTAATGCTATCATGATTCCGACGGACTTAAGCGTCGCTACGGATGAGAAAAACTCATCATAGTCAACTCCTTGAACTTGTGAAAAACTCTTCACCACAAGTCGAGCTTCATAGAAGGTGACATTACCGTCCACGTCCGTCTTCTTCTTAAAGATCCATTTATCTCAATGGCTTGCCGATCATCGGGCAAGTCCACCAAAGTCCATGCTTTGTTATGATACATGGATCCTATCTCGGATTTTATGGCTTCTAACCATTTGTCGGAATTTGGGCCCACCATCGCTTCTCCATAGCTCGTAGGTTCATTGTTGTCTAGCAACATGACCTTCAAGACAGGATCACCGTACCACTCTGAAGCAGTACGCATCCTTGTCGTCCTACGAGGTTTGGTAGTGACTTGATCCGAAACTTCATGATTACTGTCATAAGCTTCTACTTCAATTGGTGTAGGTGCCACGGGAACAACTTCCTCGTGCCTCGCTACACACTAGTTGAAGTGATGGTTCAATAACCTCATCAAGTCTTCACCATCCTCCCACTCAACTTTCCGAGAAAAACTTTTCCTCGAGAAACGACTCGATTCAAGAAACAATCCCTATTGCTTTCGGATCTGAATTAGGAGGTATACCCAACTGTTTTGGGTGTCCTATGAAGATGCATTTTATCCGCTTTGGGTTCGAGCTTATCAACCTGAAACTTTTTCACATAAGCGTCATAGCCCCAAACTTTTAAGAAACGACAACTTAGGTTTCTCCAAACGGTGTCGTCTCAACGGAATTACGTGGTGCCCCATTAAAGTGAGTGCGGTTGTCTCTAATGCCTAACCCATGAACGATAGTGGTAATTCGATAAGAGACATCATGATACGCACCATATCCAATACGGTGCAACTATGATGTTCGGACACACCATCACGCTATGGTGTTCCAGGCGGTATTAATTGTGAAACAATTTCCACAATGTCTTAATAGCGTGCCAAAGCTCGTAACTCAGATACTCATCTCTATGATCATATCATAGACATTCTATTCTCTTGTCACGAAGATCTTAAACTTCACTCTGAAATTACTTGAACCATTCAATAATTCAGATTTGTGTTTCATCAAGTAAATATACTCAACATCTACTCGAATCATCTCGTGAAGTCGTAACATAACGATATTCATCGATGCCTCAAAGACTCATTGGACTGCACACATCAAAATGTGTTACTTCCAACAAGTTGCTATCTAGTTCCATCTTCATCGAAACCGAGGCTTTTCATCATCTTGTCCATGCGGTATGATTTGCATATCTCAAGTGATTCAAAATCAAGTGAGTCTAAACGATCCATCTGCATGGAGTTTCTTCATGCGTATGCACCAATAGACATGGTTCGCATGTCTCAAACTTTTCAAAACGAGTGAGTCCAAAGATCCATCAACATGGAGCTTCTTCATGCGTTTTATACCAATATGACTTACATGGCAGTGCCACAAGTAAGTGGTACTATCATTACTATCTTATATCTTTTGGCATGAAAATGTGTATCACTATGATCGAGATTCAATAAACCATTTCTTTAGGTGCAAGACCATTGAAGGTATTATTCAAATAACTAGAGTAACCATTATTCTCCTTAAATGAATAACCGTATTGCGATAGACATAATCCAATCATGTATATGCTCAACGCAAACACCAAATAACAATTATTTAGGTTTAACACCAATCTCGATGGTAGAGGGAGCGGGCGATGCTTGATCACATCAACCTTGGAAACACTTCCAACACATATCGTCACTCACCTTTAGCTAGTCTCCGCTTATTCCGTAGCCTTTTATTTCGAAGTTACTAACACTTAGCAACCGAACCGGTATCTTAATACCCTGGTGCTACTAGGAGTACTAGTAAAGTACACATTAACATAATGTATATCCAATATACTTCTTTCGACCTTGCCAGCCTTCTTATCTACCAAGTATCTAGGGTAATGCTGCTCGGTGGCTGTTCCCCTTATTACGTAAGCACTCGGACTCGGGTTTGGGTTCAACCTTGGGTTTCTTCACTAGAGCAGCAGCTGATTTGCCGTTTCATGAAGTATCCCTTCTTGCCCTTGCCCTTCTTGAAACTAGTGGTTTCACCAACCATCAACAATTGATGCTCCTTCTTGACTTCTACTTCGTGATGTCAAACAACGCGAATACCTCAAGGATCATCTCTATCCTTGATATGTTATAGTTCATCACGAAGCTCTAGCAGCTTGGTGGCAATGATCGGAGAAACATCACTATCTCATCTGGAAGATCAACTCCCACTCGATTCAAGTGATTGTTGTACTCTGACAATCTGAGCACAAGCTCAACGATTGAACTTTTCTCCCTTAGTTTGTAGGCTAAGAAAATCGTCGAAGGTCTCATACCTCTTGACGTGGGCACGAGCCTGAAATCCCAATTTCAGCCCTCGAAACATCTTATGTGTTCCGCGACGTTTCAAAAACGTCTTTGGTGCCTCAACTCTAAACCGTTTAACTGAACAATTATGTAGTTATCAAAACGTGTATGTCAGATGTTCGCAACATCTACAGACGACGTTCGAGGTCCAGCACACCGAGCGGTGCATTAAGGACATAAGCCTTCTACTGTCCGCATAATTGCTACTGTCAACTTTCAACTATATTTTCTCTAGGAACATATCTAAACAGTGGAACTAAAGCGCGAGCTTCTGACATAATTTGCAAAAGGTCTTTTGACTATGTTCAAGATAATTAAGTTCATCTTATGAACTCCCACTCGATAGACATCCCTCCGGTCATCTAAGTGATTACATGATCCGAGTCAACTAAGCCGTGTCCGATCATCACGTGAGACGGACTAGTCATCATCGGTGAACATCTTCATGGTGATCGTATCTACTATACGACTCATGCTCGACCTTCGGTCTCTGTGTTCCCGAGGCCATGTCTGTACATGCTAGGCTCGTCAAGTTAACCCCAAGTGTTTTTGCTGTGTAAATCTGTCTTACACCCGTTGTATGTGAACGTAAGAATCCATCACACCCGATCATCACGTGGTGCTTAGAAGCGACTTAACCTGTAGCAACGGTGCACAGTCGGGGAGAACACTTCTTGAAATTTGTGTAAGGGATCATCTTATTTACTACCGTCGTTCTAAGTAAACAAGATGCATAAACATAATAAACATCACATGCAATTATATAGTAGTGACATGATATGGCCAATATCATATTGCTCCTTTTGATCTCCATCTTCGAGGCTCCATGATCATTATTGTCACCGGCATGACACCATGATCTCCATCATCATGATCTCCATCATCGTGTCTCCATGAAGTTGTCTCGCCAACTTATTACTTCTACTACTATGGCTACCGGTTAGCAATAAAGTAAAGTAATTACATGGCGTTGTTCAATGACACGCAGGTCATACAATAAATAAAGACAACTCCTATGGCTCCTGCCGGTTGTCATACTCATCGACATGCAAGTCGTGAATCCTATTACAAGAACATGATCAATCTCATACATCACATATCATTCATCACATTCTTCTTGGCCATATCACATCACATAGCATACCCCTGCAAAAACAAGTTAGATGTCCTCTAATTGTTGTTTGCATGTTTTACGTGGCTGCTTTGGGTTTCTAGCAAGAACGCTTTCTTACCTACGCAAAACCACAACGTGATATGCCAATTGCTATTTACCCTTCATAAGGACCCTTTTCATCGAATCCGTTCCGACTAAAGTGGGAGAGATCGGCACCCGCTAGCCACCTTATGCACCAAGTGCATGTCACCGGTGGAACCTGTCTCACGTAAGAGTACGTAAGGTCGGTCCGGGCCGCTTCATCCCACAATACCATCGAAACAAGATTGGACTAGTAACGGTAAGCATATTGAACAAAATCAACGCCCACAACTACTTTGTGTTCTACTCGTGCAAAGAATCTACGCAATAGACCTAGCTCATGATGCCATCATGGGGAACGAGCGTAAATTCAAAAATTTTCCTACGTGTCACCAAGATCTATCTATGAAGAAACTAGCACAGAGGGAAGGAGAGTGCATCTACATACCCTTGTAGATCGCTAAGCGGAAGCGTTCATGAGAACGGGGTTGAAGGAGTCGTACTTGTCGTGATCCAAATCACCGGAGATCCGAGTGCCGAACGGACGGCACCTCCGCGTTCAACACACGTACAGCCCGGTGACGTCTCCCATGCCTTGATCCAGCAAGGAGAGAGGGAGAGGTTGAGGAAGACTCCATCCAGCAGCAGCACAACGGCGTGGTGGTGGTGGAGGAGCGTGGCAATCCCAGAGGCTTCGCCCAAGCACCAAGGGAGAGGAGGAGGAGGAGGCAGGCTGCTACCGGAGAGGAGAGGCTCTCATGTGTTATGGGCAGCCCTGTGCCTCTATTTATATAGGGAGAGGGAGGAGGGTGCGCCTCTGGGGTTCCCACCCCTAGAGGCGGCAGCCCCAAACCCATCTATTGGGTGGCGGCCACAAGGGGGGGAGGAGAGGGAGGCGGAGTATGGGCCTTAGGGCCCATCCGCCTAGGGTTTGCCCTCTCCCTTCTAGCCGCATGGGCCATGGTGGAGGCGCCCTAGCCCACCTAGGGGCTGGTGCCCTCTCATACTTGGCCCATGTATGCCTCTGGAGCATGTGGCCCCACTTGGTGGACCCCGGGACCCTCCAGTGGTCCCAAGACATTACCGATATCGCCTCAAACTTTTCCGGTTACCAAAACAGGACTTCCCATATGTAAATCTTTACCTCCGGACCATTCCGGAACTCCTCGTGACGTCCGGGACTTCGAACAACATTCGGTAACCACATACAAACTTCCTTTATAACCCTAGCGTCATCGAACCTTAAGTGTGTAGACCCTACGGGTTCGGGAACCATGCGCATATGACCAGAGGCGTTCTCCGGTCAATAACCAACAGCGGGATCTGGATACCCATGTTGGCTCCCACATGTTCCACGATGATCTCATCGGATGAACCACGATGTCAAGGACTCAATCGATCCCCTATACAATTCCCTTTGTCTAGCGGTATTGTACTTGCCCGAGATTCGATCGTCGTTATCCCGATACCTTGTTCAATCTCGTTTCCGGCAAGTCTCTTTACTCGTTCCGTAACACATCATCCCGTGATCAACCCCTTGGTCACATTGTGCACATTATGATGATGTCCTACCGAGTGGGCCCAGAGATACCTCTCCGTTTACACGGAGTGACAAATCCAGTCTCGATTCGTACAACCCAACAGACACTTTCGGAGATACCTGTAATGCACCTTTATAGCCACCCGATTACGTTGTGACGTTTGGTACACCCAAAGCATTCCTACGGTATCCGGAGTTGCACAATCTCATGGTCTAAGGAAAAGATACTTGACATTAGAAAAGCTTTAGCATACGAACTACGATCTTTGTGCTAGGCTTAGGATTGGGTCTTGTCCATCACATCATTCTACTAATGATGTGATCCCGTTATCAATGACATCCAATGTCCATGGTTAGGAAACCGTAACCATCTATTGATCAACGAGCTAGCCAATAGAGGCTTGCTAGGGACATGGTGTTGTCTATGTATCCACACATGTATTTGAGTTTCCTATCAATACAATTATAGCATGGATAATAAACGATTATCATGAACAAGGAAATATAATAATAATAACTAATTTATTATTGCCTCTAGGGCATATTTCCAACAGCTAGTTCATGCTCTTAGTACTTGTCCTCTCATGTCTGTGTTCTTCGTTCTGAACTTAATCTCAAAGTTATTTGCTTTTGTGGTCTTATGAACGCTTATGATGATTATTAGCTAGCTAGTACTGTTGTTGGTGATTGATATGATGCAAGAGTTTTTATATTAATATGATGATGATGATGATGAGTTATTATATTATTTATGAAAGAAACCGCAGATTATAATGAGTTGTTAAATCACTAGGTGAAAGTACCGCGGATTAGTTTGAAGTGGATATGGATCGTCCTAAGTGATCAAGGTAATATGGATATGGCATTATACTTGATTACTTAGCTAGTGATCAAGTATATGCGATATCCATATTACTTGATCACTTAGGACGATCCATATCCACTTCAAACTAATCTGCGGTAGTTTCACCTAGTGATTTAACAACTCATTATAATGTAAAAACAATCTCCAAATTAAATTGAAAACACAAAATCAAAGGAAAAATAAAAAATAAAACCAAAACCCCCCAAACCTTTAGTACCGTTGGTGTTAGCAATCGGTACTAAAGGTCTCCCCGCCCCCGCCCTGGCTCGTGCCACGTGGTGGCAATTTAGTGGCGGTTCGTGCTGAACCGGTACTAAAGGGGGGGGGACCTTTAGTCCCCACCCTTTAGTGCCGGTTACAGAACCGACACTAAAGGCCCTTACGAACCGGTGCTAAAGCCCGGTTCTGCACTAGTGTTGGCTTCTTTTCTTGCCAGAAATGCACTACGGCTATTCGCATGCTTGCATATGGAATTCCTGGTGATCTTGTGGATGATTATGTGTGTATGAGTGAGTCCACACATCACGTCTCAATGTATAGTTTCTGCAAGGCCGTGGTGGCAGCGTTCGGCCCTGAGTACCCATGACAGCCAACTGCCGCTGATACAGAGAGGTTGTTGGCGATCAATGCCAATAGGGGCTTTCCGGGCATGCTCGGAAGTATAGATTGTATGCACTAAAAGTGGAAGAACTGTCCATTTGATTGGCAGCGGAAGTACAAGGGGCATGTCAAAGGTGCCATTGTCATACTTGAAGCGGTGGCTTCACAAGATCTGTGGATATGACTTTATTTCTTCAGCATGGCTGGTTCTCACAAATATATCAGTGTTCTTCAGCATTTCTCCAGTGTTTGCAAGACTTGCAGAAGGCCAACCCCGGAGGTCAACTATGAGATCAATGGCCACCATTACAACAAGGGATATTACCTAGCTGATGGTATCTATTCTCAGTGGTCCACTCTTGTGAAGACCATACTCAATCCGCAAGGAGAGAAGAGACCGAGGTTTGCCCAAATGCAGGAGAGTGCTGGGAAGGATGTGGAACGTGCTGTCGGTGTGCTTCAGTCTCGATTGGGCATCGTTCGAAACCCTGCATTGTCATGGAGCACTCAAAAGGTTTGAGAGGTGATGAATGTTTGTGTGATCATGCACAACATGAACGTGGAGGATGAGCATGGTGACAGCATCTACGACCAAGGGTTTGATTTTCAGGGTGAAAAATGTTGAGCTTGAGAAGCCACCTCCTGCAACCTTTGAATAGTTTGTCCATTTTCATCGTGAAATGCGTAATTGGCATACTCATGTCCAGCTTTGGGATGACTTAGTTGAGCACACTCACATTGACAACCAGTAGATTTATCGATTTTATTTCTTTCCATGCAAACAAAATATGATTGGGTTGTAAGACTATTTGATAGTGTTTTATTTCGATTGAGTTGTAAGACTATTTTGAATGTGAAACTATTTATTATGTTTGATTTGAAGTTTTGAATTATTTGGTATGCTTTATTTTAGTATGCTTGTTGATCTCGAATGGACGAGATGTGGTCAAAATGTAATCGCCGTGCACTCGACGCATCTACAAATTCATGTGGACACGACCCCGTTGCCACCTCAAACCGACGAAAAGCGACCCAAACATTGTTGCAGTCGGCCTAATCCGTTGCGGTGGGGGAGACGAGGCGACGAGGAGCAGGGAGACGACGAGGCCAACATCGGTGAGCTTGACAGAGGAACAGCGTCGAGAAAAGGCAAGGTGGGAGAGGAGCTCCAAGGAGCCGCTCCGAGATGTGGCGGCTGCTGGCGGTGCCCAAAGCGACGTGAACGGGCGCGTCCCGCGCTGATGCGGACGAGGCCGACACGGCCTAGCTCGAGCGGCGCCCGGCGGCAGGGCCAAGATGCGGTGGCTGTTAGCGGCGCCCGACGTGACGTTGACGGGCACGTGCCATGCTGATGCGGACGAGGCCATCAGAGCAGCTTCCGTGCTCGCCCATGCCTTGTCCCCGGCGGAGCGCCACCCAAATCCTTCCTCCTACGTCTGACTGTCTATGCAAATGGGAGTCCAGGGACGTAGTCCAGCGTCGCCCCGGCTAGGTACACACTACTACTCGCTCCGTCCGAAAAAACTTGTTTTTAAATAGATGTATCTAGCATCCAATTAGTGTAGATACATCTATTTAAGAGATATAAGCTTTGAATAAGTTTTTTTGGACGGAGGAAGTACTAGTCTGCTAGTCCCGTTCACTACTACTAGTCTGCCATTATGCAAACCGGGTTCAAGGGATGTAGTTTGCTAGATCTTTTTGAGGGGTATGTAGTTCGCTAGCTAGTACTCCCTCCGTCTAAAAATACTTGTCATTAAAATGGATAAAAAATGATACATCTAGAACTAAAATGCATCTAGATACATCCCTTTTTATTTATTTTGATGACAAGTATTTTCGGACAGAGAGAGTACTAGTGATTTTGTTTCTTACTAGCGGGCCGCCGCGCCATCAAAGTCTGTATGTGCGTCTATGTTTTTTTTTAATGAGAGAAACGAAAATAGTGGGTTTGAAAACGAGCTGACGGGGTAAATGTAATTGTGTATTTACCGAGTTCATGCATGTCCTTGTACTTTCTTATTTATAAAAGGTAGGGAGGTCATAGCAACATGCAAGAAAGTTATTTTCCACATGAAAGAGTGTGGTGTCATCGGTAACTATGCCAAGGATCCAGACAACATTGCTACCACCAACGGGGAGGACTTGGGACAGGAAAATGGTTGGTTATGCCATAGAAGTCTGGTAGTGTGCGAAGTGAAATAGTGCTAGAGGTGTGTGTTTTAGATCTTGGCCACCGGTGTACTTATATCAAGATATCATGGAGAAACTTTACTGTCAATCTACATGTTCAATCTTCATACACATAAATTTAGAAGTGTCATAGTCAATCTGAAATGTCTTATAGCCAAACAAGATAATAGTTCCACATAATATTCCAAGCGCCAATGTTTTTTCTAAGGAACTCACATACCATTTTACACAATCAAACTGCCATTTAGCCCATAGTACAGAATATCTAAGAAGAATATGGGAGGGGCAAAGGAGAGGTAAAACATCACCGAGCATAAAACTGGGGTGGGGAGTGAGGCCAAACCTACATCAACAATGAACATTTCTTAAGCGAAAGTCGATTGCTAGGAACTATAGAACCTAAAAAAAAACAAGAATGGACAAATAATACAAATCACGGATATAGTATGGACCTATAGAAGCAAGTAAAACCATGGATCAATGAATATTAGGTGAAGAAAGTAGACCGCAATAATTAGGCATATGTAAATAGCTTGGAGTAAACTTAGCCAAGGATGTCCATATAAGGATACGGAATTCCCATTCAATTTCTTCACCTTCTAGCCGTCTATTACGAATTGAAACAACCTGATCCCATGGGCACATAGGAATTCATGTTTGGTATCTAGGTACCTGAGACATACAAAACGAATCGGAAGAGCAGCACCGGGACCTCAAAGAATAAATTACGTACCTAGCCGAATAACACACAACGGTGCGCTACTTCCTTCCACAGAAGCCAATGCCACGCTCCAATAACCTGGGCCATGGCGTTTCATTCAAGAACGCCAATGGCATGGCCTCCCACCCGGATATCAAGTCTAGTAGCGTGAAGAGCAGTGCCGGCATAAACGATGCCCACCAAATGAGGGTGACTCGGTGAATTGCAACTATATATTGGCCAACGGCTGAAAGAGTTTGAAGTTCGTCTAGGTAAAGATTTGTTTGAGGGGACGGCGAAGCCCGGCCAACCGAGGGCGACGCGGTAGAACGCAGAAGAGAAAGACCGGGATGCACCATGGCAATTAGTTCATCTAATGCCACCTAAAGTTTGTGGTCCAGGATGGTGCAACTTACAAGTCACAACCGGCTGCTATGGCCGCTCGGTGAAGGCATGGCTGCGTGTTGCCGGGATACGTCAAGGAAGATGGGCCGCTGGACGGTTCTACTGCATTGTCCTATTGTGTATGTGTTGTCACTGTTAACAGAGAGAGAGAGAGAGAGAGAGAGAGAGAGAGAGAGAGAGAGAGAAGGGTACAATAAGTAGGAGGCGGAACTTATGGCGACCTTGCGGCTCTTTCCATTAAGCGATGAGAAAAACCTAGATCGGTCAAAAACAAAAAATGGGAGACATCAGGGAAGATGCGCCGCTGGATGGTTCTACTGCATTGGCCTATTGTGTATGTATTGTCACTGTTAACACACACAAAGAGAGAGACAGAGAGAGAGAAAGAGAGGGGGGGGGGGTATAATAAGTAGGACGCGGAAGTTATGGCGACTTTGCGACTCTTTCCATTAAGCGATGAGAAAAACCTAGATCGGTCAAAACCAAAAAATATACATGGTAATAGATAACTACACCCATGATTAGACCTATGGGAGATATGGTAAGAAACCAAACCGCAACACAAAACCCAAATATGCAGAATACGCGTGAACCAACATGTGATTGGATGGTTAGGAGGACAGTAATATCCCCAAACCATATTTTTCTGAATTTATTTCAGATCTTCTGGTGACGTGCGTTCATTTGGAGAAGACGTTCCCTTCAACTACGAAGAAGTATGTGACGAATTCGTCAATCTCAAAATAATTTGTCGCCTCAGTCTCTCGGAGGTGCTCATAGAAGTAGGGTGTGCATGCATATATTTATAGGGATGGATGAGGGTATGTATGAGCGTCTGTGTAGTTCAAAAAAATATGTAGCATACACAAAAACGATGGACCGGCCCTTAAAAGAAAGACAATGAGCTATTCATATAGGTAAAAAAAGATCACAAAACAAAAAGTGAATCATAGGAAAAGCAAAGACACATGTGAATCAATGAGAGCACTCAGGCTCAACACTTGAAATGCTTGCCGTTGAGGCTAGCTTAGCCACTAGAATATATATATATTCATAGCTACTGTTTGGTTGTTTGCAACTTAACATTTTGTTGTACCCATAGCTATGTTTTCCATGTTTTTTTGGGGGAAGAACAATTTTGTTTAAGTCCAAAACTCGATGCCATGACAAACCATGTTGCTATTTTTGCTAAATTTGCCATGTCTCAACATTTTTACCATGTCCCAAATTTTGTCCATGTTGCGGCGCGGAAGGCGAGACCCCATCGAGCTCTGTGAAGGGTCGCACCTTCTCCGCCCTTGAACTCAGGGACTCCATGGACGCCAAGTCGACGGGCAGCGGGGACGGCGAGAATGGGCATTACCTATACATATCAAAAGTTTGCTAAACTAGCCATCTCACCCTTTTACACATAAAATTTAGGTAAATTGCCATGAATCTAGACAGTTTTCTGTTAACATTTTTTTTGTAGTGATCGACATGTTGTTTTCAATAGCCACGACAATTTTTACTTATTTTTCCATACATTTCTGCCATGCTTGTTCATACAATTACCATGACTGTTCATGCCAACTCAGTTTAGTGCACTTGCCATGTTGTTTCAAAAAAATTGCCATTACCTATCCATATAAACCGTTTTTTGCTAAACTTGTCATCTGACCATTTGCTCATAATTAGCCATGAATATTTTAGACTATGTTTCTCTAAAAAAATCTGCCATAATTGACATGCTGTTTTTTGTGTGGATGATGTGTTGTTTTGCGCAGTCTCTCCAAATTCATGGCAAAATATTGACTACACGTAACTTATAGACCATGGCATATTGTTACTTATTTTCCATGGCAAATCTACTTTTCAATAGTGACCACATTTTTTACTTATTGTTCAATATGGCAAATCTACTTTCAATAGCCATCACAAATTTTACTTTCTTTGCCATGGCAATTTTTCCTTCACTTTACTATGGCAAATTTACTTTCTTTGCCACGGCAATTTTTGCCTCATTTTACCATGGAAAATCTTCTTTCAACAGCCATGGCAAACACGACAATTTTTGCTTCATTTTGGCATGGCAAATTTAAATTTTATCACTCTTTGTCAACTTTTCCTTCATCGACAATGACAATTGTTTTTACCAATACTACCATGGCAAAATTTGCTTCATATTTGCCATGGCAAATCTACTTTCAATAGGCATGGAAAATTTAATTTATTCATCTTGGCAAATTCACTTTATTTTTTTCCATGGAAAAATAACATTAAATTTGCCATGGGAAATTTACCTTTTTGCACGTGGCAAATTTACCTAGATCACCATGGCAAAATTTTAACTTTTACCGCCATGGCATTTTTCACTTTCTTTCCATGGCAAATATTAGTTTACATATATGGCAATATTTACCTTCATCTTTCTCCATGGGGATTTTTTAATTTCATGGTACCATGTTAAATTTACTTTTACATGGAATTTTTTACTTTTGTACCATGGCATTCTGGTTTAATTTTTCATGACATTTTTCAGAAACATGCAAGCTTGACATGGCAACTTAAGATGTCCAATTTTTTTGGCAACCTAGGATGTTACGCAACATGGCAAATAAAATAAGTAAATTTAAAGGTGTTTTTTTGCCATGGCAATCCAAAAGCATGTATTGTCTTGAATCGTTGTGTCTTTTGTCAGGTCCATCCAAAGAATGTTTGCCATGTCAATTACACATTAGTGTTGAGAACATGTCAAATTTGATATTTCAAATTTCTTTTACCATGGAAAAAGGTTTTGATCATTTGAGATTTGTTTTGCGAGGCATGGCAAACTCTTTTGTTTTCATGGAAAAATTTACCATGGCAATTTTTTGTTTTGTTTTTGCCATGAATATTCTTGCATTCATTGGCTGGATAAAATTTATATTATTTCTTTTTTCTCTAACACGGGCAATTTCAGTTATTTCACCATGGCAAATTTCGTTTTTGGACCACGAAAAATTCTTTAACTTCACATAGAAAATCCATGCTATCTTCTTTCTCTAGCAAGGCATTTTTATTTTCCTTTTTTTTATTTTCACTGTTGGTAAAATTTTTCATAACATGGCAAATTTTTGCTTTGAAATTTTGCCATGGCAATTTTTTTGTTTAACCATGGCATTTTTTTGGATTGACATGGGTCAAATGTCTATTATTTTATCTTTTCTCTAACATGGGTAATTTTAGTTATTTGACTATGGCAAATTTAGTTTTTTACCATGAAAGATTCTTTAAATTGACCATGGCATATCTAGATTGTGAATCATGACAATTTCAGTTCTTTGACCATGGCAAATTTACTTTTTGGAACACGACAAATTCTCTTCAACTTTTGACCATGGCAAATCTATATTGTGGATCACCGGAATTATAGTTATTTCACCATGGAAAATTTTAGTTTTGGGACCACGACAAATTCTTTAATCTTTGACCGTGGCAAATGCAGATCGTGGATAACAGCAATTTCAGTTATTCGACCATGGGAAATCTAGCGTTTAGACCACGACGGATTCTTTAATTTTAACCAGGGCAAATGTAGATTGTGGATCATGGTAATTTCAGTTATTTGACCACAGGAAAAATTAGTTTTTGGACCACAGCTAATTCATTTTAATTGATCATAAAAAAATATTATGCCATGTCAATTATAATGTGTTTGCCATGTCCTCCTTAAAAAAAATCCATGGCGAACTACTTGCATTATACCAAATCTTTGTTGTTTCATGCGCAAAAAACCCTGTATTTTTCTGCCTGTATTTTTTAACCATGGCAAACTAATTGCTTTTCGGTCATAAAACATAGGCATCTTTTCCGTTGAAACTTTATTTTGTTCCCAAAGTTTCTTCTATGTGTTCTTAAGTTCTGGCATTTTTTGATTTTTCATAACTTCTATGGGTCCTTTTTTTAAACTAGTATGGGAAGTTCTAATATACATATTATGGCAAAAAAATATTTTTCCATTCATAATTATGTTCAGATCCCAGCTTGATGAGTTGATAGTAGTCATGACCAAATTGTGTTTTTTGATGAACTTTTTATTTTTTGTTTTCACTTGAACTGACATGCGGTGATGAGGAGGCCCATTACTAGGCCTGGTCATGGGTGACGTGGGGGATGTGGGCTGCTGCGTTAGCGCTGTGGGGGTGCGTCCTGCCGAACGAAATCATTCGATGGATCGACCCAAGTACCAAACGGCTCGTTCTGTCCGGGGCTTTTCAGACTGCACATGTGGGCGTCATTAGTGTCCATTTTTTTTACTCCGCCATAAACTAATGCTATACATATACATATACACCAATATAAAAGCCCTATAATCTTGTCGAGCGATGTTCTGGCCATCAAAATTTTCTTTTCCAAGGCAACTAATATTCCTTCAGTTACAAAAATAGTACTCCCTAGGTACAACCATTTGAAAGAAAACATATTTTTTAACGATACGAACCATTTTTTTCTTAATTTGGCAAATTTATTTTAGATTTTGACTTTCTAAAATATGTTACACATACTTTTTGAAACAAGGAAACATTTTCAAATGGTATGAACATTTTTTAATGTTATCAATGTTTTCTATATTTTGTGTGAACAACTTTTTTAACACCATATTAACATTTTTTTAATGTGCGGTAGATTTCGTGAAATTTTGATGGAAATTAAGTTTATATATATATACACACACACACAAACATAGAAAAAAAGAAGTACGTAATGTGACAGTTACACACTTGTTTCTTTATATGTTTTCTTTCGTTTCTTTCGGTTTATTAATTTTTTCATTTTATCATAATATTTCTAGGTCTTTCGTACACATTGTACATTTTTTATATACATTAGGAACATTTTTATATAATTTATTTTACATTTGTGAAACCTTGATTTACATTCTTTTTCAATATAGGTTTTATGTCTATTTTTCATACACATGTACATTATTGGTATACATATAAAACATATTTATACATGTTTAATTTTTTTAAATATATGATTGCCATTTTTTTCAAATACGTGTTTTTAACAATTTTTTGAATATGTTAAATGATTTACAAATACATAATTGATTTTTTTGTATGATACAAAACACGAAGATTGTGCGAGAATTTTCGCTATTGTATAAATGTGTTTTTCAAATATCACAAACATATTTTTGAAAGTTGTGAACATTTTTTTTGAATGATACAATTTTTTCCCTATAATTACACAAACATTTTTAAAATGCCACGTACATTGTTTTTGAAATGCGTAATTTTTTTAATGTCACAAACCTTTTTTCAATTCTATCTACATTTTAAAAAATTGGACTAACAAAACGTTTACATTGTGTTAACATTTTTCAAATTCACGGAGAAAAAATCTTTGGCGCTGTATTTATATATTTTTTGAAAAATAAAAATAAGAAGAAAAAGAGCAGAAAAAATGAACAAAAACTGTAGATGTACCTCCATGCTTTGGTGAGACAGGAAGAAGGAAAAGCGTTGGTGAATATGATATATACAAAAACTATGCTGGTTTTTGTATGTATATACTGATGCGAACCACATTTTAATATTGTATCTTATTTAACAAAGTAGCAATACCATACAAACTGAAAAATTATATTTACTGAACCAAATAAACCGATAAACCAAACAGGCAGAGTTATCGTACCGCATTCCTGAGAATGTAAACTTGCATTTCTCTCATTCCAGGCCAACTCGAAGAGGAGGAGTCTAAACTCTTGAGTAGAGTCCAAGTACCCGATCAAAGTGCATCAATTGGGACGGCAGCAGAGCTGAAAGGGAAAAGCCTCGTGAATTGACGGTGGGTTCTACTGATACTCATTTTTCCGATGCTTCCAATGTCCATAAAAAATCTTAGTGGAATTGAACTGCCGATGGCACTCAAATACACTCAGATTTTTTTGCTCTCATCTCCAACCTTTTCCCCTAGCAACTACTCCCTCTGTCAACCCGTAAAAAAAAACTATTCCCTCTGCCCCTAATATAAAATTGTTTTGCAAGGTGTTTTAGCTTGCAAAACAATCTTATATTATGGAAAGGAGGGGCTACAAGGAAATTTTGATTGAGTGTTTTCCTACACCTGCAAAAGTCGATGTGCTATTTATGGGCATGTCTATGTCAGTGCATAAGTGGCTACCAAACATTTATTTAGTGATATCACCTATTTTAATGTGTTGCTTTTTTACCTGGCTGGAACAATCCCAACGACTCCCTCCGTCTAGGTGTATAAGTCACTTTACGAAACTAAATAATTCCAAAACACTTAAACGCGATACATTAACTCTCACCTCGTTTCTTGTTTTTTGACATAAATAAAGAAATCAACCAATAAGAAATGTGGGGCGTGTATGCTTTCAATGACTTGAAACTATCAAACACGGCATGCAATGGTCAGTTCATTGCATATAATGCTATTAATTAGCAAATAAACATTAAGTTCTCTCGATTTTTCCTCTGCCTTGGTCGCGGTGCACAACCTAAGATGACTTATGCACCTGGACGGAGGGAGTATGAAGAATCTTCTTATCTATAAAAAAACATTTTCTTCATCAAAAGATGGCAGCTCTAAGAGTAAATGGCATTTGCAATTTGGTCACTACTATACCAAATCTTTGAGATGAGTTGACACAACATACACCATTTAAGCATTATCTCCAAAACTGACCAGGCTCGCCGACCCTTTAGGATTACATGGTCTGCCACACGCAGTGGCGGAGCTAGCTCCCGGCGACCTGGGGCAGCTGCCCGGGCTGCTCCGGCCATTCTTCACTAAACAATACAAAGAAAATCATGATTAGCATTACTAATTACTTGGGCAAATGTTGGGCAACATCGCCGTGTAAAGACTTTGCCCCAGCTCCTTCAGCTGGTTGGCTCCGCCACTTTTTTTGAAAAGGGGGGACTCCCCGACCTCTGCATCAGAACGATGCATACGGCCACATCTATAAAAAAATAGGTTTAACAAGGTCTTAAAGTCGTGAAATAAAAATAAAGGCTAGCTCACAGAGAGCCTCAAACGCCAAAAATAAGAAGGCCATAGAGCCACAACCGGCTGGCATAATAAAGATAGGAAAACTAATCGCCTATCCTATTACATGACCGCTGTCCAAACCGGTTGAAGATATCCCGCGCTACCATCTCCCACCGGACAGATCCAGTAACCAAACGCTCCCTGGCCTCCGTCTGAGTGAGTAAGGACCACATACGGATCAACGCCGTAGCTCGGAATAAAACCTGCAAAAAATGAATAGTTATTGTTCTGTTAAAAGCCAAATCATTCCTGCAATTCCAAATTGCCCATAACAACGCACATACTCCTACACGAATGTGTCTAGCTGTATTAGACTCTATCCCATCAAGCCACGTTCCAAATAACGTACCGACCGAACTCGGAGGAGTAATGTTAAAGGAAATTTGCACGGTGCGCCACAAAATTCTCGCCAACGGGCACTCAAAGAAGAGGTGCTTAATGGTCTCGTCCCGATCACAGAAACTACACCTAGTAGGTCCTGTTCAATTGCGCTTAACCAAGTTGTCCTTTATTAAAATGACTTGTTTATGTACAAACCACATAAACACTTTAATTTTTAAAGGAACTTTTACGTTCCAAACATGTTTGGAACTAGGAATGACACTCGAGTTAATAACATCGATGTACATCGACTTAACCGTGAATTGTCCGGACCTAGTAAGAGTCCAACACAACTGATCGGGCTGATGAGCTAGCTGAACCTCCATCAGTCTACTCACCAAATGAAGCCATGCTTCCCATCTATCACCAACAAGCACCCTCCGAAACTGAATATTAAGGGGAATGGACTGCATAATCGTTGCAACTAGCGCATCACGTCATTTGAACAATACGATACTGAGGGCAGTCTTTGGGCGCCAATGGTGTATCACCAAGCCAAGTATCCTCGAAGCGGGTATTGTTGCCATCACCGACTATAAACTTTGTTCTATTAAAGAAGGCTGCCTTAACTCTCATAAGCCCCTTCCGTAACGGGCGAATTAGTTGGTCTCTCTGTCACCTGTGACTAAGTCTTTGATTGCAGATTCTTATTACGGAGAATCTGCGCCCTAGTTGCTTCTGTATCAACTGTTAGCTTATACAGCCACTTACTGAGCAGGCATCTGTTCTTGACCTCAAGATTTTCAATACCCAGACCCCCTTGTTCCTTTGGTCTACAAATGATATCCCACTTGGCGAGACGATACTTTCTCTTTAGTTCATCACTCTGCCAAAAAAATCTTGATCGGTAAAAGTCCAGCCTTTTCCTAACCCCAACTGGAACGTGAAAGAAAGATAGTAGGAACATTGGCATACTCGTAGCACCGAATTAATAAGAATCAACCGGCCTCCATAAGACATAAGTTTGCCCTTCCAGCACCTAAGTTTCTTCTCGAACCGATCTTCGATGCATTTCCACTCTCTGTTTGTTAGCTTACGATGGTGAATGGGTATACCTAGGTACGTAAAAGGTAAAGCCCCTAATTCACATCCAAACAATTGCCGATAAGCCTCTTGTTCCTCCTTGGCTCTACCAAAGCAGAAAAACTCGCTTTTATGAAAGTTAATTTTTAATCCGGTCAATTGTTCAAATAAGCATAACATCAGCTTCATATTTCTCGCTTTTGCCAAGTCATGCTCCATAAAGATGATTGTATCATCAGCGTACTGTAGAATGGACACACCCCCATCAACTAGGTGAGGCACCAAGCCACCCACTTGACCGGTCTCCTTTGCCCTACCTATGAGAATTGCCAACATGTCAACCACAATGTTGAACAAAATACGGGACATTGGATCACCTTGCCTCAGGCCTTTGTGTGTCTGGAAATAATGACCTATATCGTCATTCACTTTAATTCCAACACTCCCTTTTTGCGTAAAGAATTCTACCTGGCATCGCCAAGCTTCATCAAAACCCTTCATGCGTAAGGCCTGTTGAAGGAAGGGCCATTTGACTTTGTCGTACGCTTTCTCAAAATCCACTTCGAAAACAACCCCATCCAGCTTTTTTGTATGGATTTCATGGAGCGTTTCATGGAGGACCACAACCCCTTCAAGGATGTTCCTGTCCGGCATGAAAGCAGTTTGGGTAGGCTGCACCATAGCATGCGCGATCTGTGTGAGCCTATTAGTCCCGACCTTGGTGAAAATTTTGAAGCTAACATTAAGAAGACAGATGGGCCTGAATTGTTCAATTCTCACAGCCTCTGTTTTCTTAGGAAGAAGGGTTATCGTTCCAAAATTCAGCTGAAAAAGCTGAAGCTGCCCAGAGAAGAGATCATTGAACAAAGGTAACAGATCCCCTTTAATGATATGCCAACACTTTTTATAAAACTCCACTGGAAATCCATCGGGGCCCGGCGCCTTGTTATTTTTCATTTGCGAAATGGCCTCAAAGACCTCTTTCTCAGAGAAAGGAGCCGCAAGAATATCATTCTCCACCGCTGTGAGTTGAGGAACATCCTCAATCCTGGACTCATCCAGAGACACACAGTTCTCTTCTGGAGGGCCAAACAGCTGCTTGTAATACTCTGTAGGCATATTTGTGGAGGGAGTCTCCTTTGTGGCAAGTGACATGGAAGTGTATTCAAATAAACCTAATTGAATACCTCCTATCACAATTTAAGTGTATTGCTAAGACCCATTCAAACTCTATAAACAAGTTCTTGATGATTATGTCCAAATGATTGCACCTGGTTATTACATAATCTCATTCTATCCGTTAGAGAAAGTTGCACTTCATATGGAATAGCATAAAAAAATCTAATCATATAGCATCACCTATTAGTTGGAAAACAAGAATCTACGCGGTGGTAAACAAACATGTTAGCTCATTTTCTCGCATAATAAAAGCTGTAAGACACAAGAGCAAATTAGAACAGCATGACATTCTTTGAACACCTGCAATTCTCATCCTTTCCTTTGATGATGAATGAACAGGACTTTGAAGGCATAATTTACGGGTGAATGGCCGGCCCTATTTTGGTCACAGGTGTTGACGTGTATATCAATTGTTTGACGTAAGCACTAAGAAGTACATATTTCTCGTGTTCAAGGAGACGAAACATACTTTCTACTAGAACACATCAAGCATAGACAAAGTTCCAATTCTTTGAGCCCTAAAGCAAGCATGAAAGGGATGAACTCATGTGTTAAATGCAGTAGACAAAAACTTCCAGGAATTCCAAACATCTTTAAAAAAATACTAGAAGAAAATTATAATCAAAATTACAACCATGAAGTGCAGTTCATCAAGCCATGATCTAATTGTTTATGAGTTGGCATGGTGTTACCTATAATCTATAATTCTGAGTTAGCCATACTAAGCAGCGACAATTTCCTGCATACACTTCGTTCACTCGACGTCCAGTCGGCTCTTCCCATACCTCATATCAAAGCTAATTTCCCAAAAGTACAGGTTGTAATAAACTAATAACCTTATGTTCTTCTCCCAATGAGTCGAATGAACTACCAACTGTCGGAACAAATACCGTTTCTTTTCTTTTTTCAGCAAATCCCTTGAAGATCTTCTCTAGTGCGCCAGTGCGCACACCCTGCCGACACATGGCACACGACGGTCGCTCCAGCGGTGCTCTGCCAACCCGTATCATGTAGCGTCCAACTACAATTTCGGCAACCACACTGTGCACGACTTGCCACACCATTAAACGGCTAACACACACTAATTAGACGACCGAGTAGCCGCAGAATTACTGAAACTCATATCCATCCATCTCCTCCAGAATCGCCTCAATAGCAGTGTTCTGCCGCCGCCCGCGCAAAGGTATCCGTGGTTAATACCGCGCCGTGAAAGTAGACGGTCCCGGGGGTCACAAACAAAATCTTGTACCATGGGCACACCTTACTGAACCCATGCCCCCCGCAGCCGCCATCAGCTGTCACCTATGTTGTATATATTGGATTCGTATTTCCGTTCAGGTTGCTGATATTGTCAGTCGCACATATCCATCTGTCAGGAAGCATTTCTACTCCCTCATAAGGGAGCCGCATTGAGTTTATATTGATTGGGGCTCAAGGCCAAGCTTGGAGTACAAGTTGGGAACCTACCGATCCCTTGGATTCGGTGGTTTTACTAGTAGAAAAAGGGTTAAATGTCAAGCACATTAGTGCCGGCATTAATGTGTGCATTAGTGCCGGTTTCAATGGCTAGCCGACCGCTCTCATTAGTACCGGTTCGTGGCGAACCTTTAGCACCGGTTCGTGCCACGAATCGGTTACTTTTAGTACCGGTTCGTGGCACGAACCGATGCTAAAGGTCGTCCTACATAAACCCTTCGTCCACCCGAGCTCGCTCTGTTCTTCCCCTTTCCCCTCTCCTCTCTGTTCTTCCCCTCTTCCTCTCGAGCTCATCACACATTTTGCCCAAAATTTGTCAAGATTTGAAGGCCCCCATCCATTCAAATGATCACTAAGGTTAGCAACTTTGTCCTTTCATCTCTCATTGCTAGATTAGCTCTTGCAATGCTTTGTATAGTGATTAATTTATGAGTTTAGTAATTTGGGAGGAAATATATGTGCTAGTATTTGATTTATATGCAATTTGAGGTCAAAAATAACACTTAGTTTGCATATGTAGGTGTGGTTTACTTAGTGCCTTCTAAATCTCCGTCAGAATTCACAGTCCATCGCCTCGCACTGCCTGGTCAGCCGCGCCACTTTGTGGTGAGCCTCTTGTTCATGAATGTTTTATATTACCAAATTGATGTTTGTGTGATTTGGATATATAGTTACTCGTATAATTATCTTACTCGTACGTTGTTTGTTATACATAGTGCCATGGTTTTGATATCCATCCCCGTCGGCCCTCGTCCTTGTTATGATTCGGATGTGGTATATTCTCTTTTAAAACTAGTTGTTGCATTTCGTGTTTATGACAAATTATGCCCATCAAGTTGACATAGATATTTTTGTCTAGGAGGTTTGTGAACCGGAAATTCCAACCGACCCTATTGTCGAGAGGTTAAATTTAGTTGAAAGAGAAAACGAGTATTTGAAAGAAAAATTGAAAAGAATTGAGGGGGAGAAGATGGAATTGGAGTTGCATGTTGCCGAAGTCGTCGATGATCACAAGATCAAGATGAAGAAAATGCGCTTGAAGATTAGAAAGATGAGAAAATATGCCATTGATAGTGAGGCTTGGTATCATTATGCTGTTGGATCAATTGTTACCTTAGTTGCGATCTTGATCGCATTTGTTGTTGCATTTAAGTCTTGTATGAACTTTATGTATGAACTTGTATTAATTTGGTCTTTTCGGTGTGGTGTAATGAAGATGAGCCAACAATGGATGTACGATGACCGATGCTCTCCCGAGTTCATTAATGGCATGCAAACTTTTCTGCTTGCGGCTGAGGCAAACAAGCGGGCGGATGGTTTTATGCCTTGTCCATGTTTAGTCTGTAAGAATGATCACAATTACTCTACGTCAAGAACCATTCACGTCCACCTGTTTAAGTCCGGTTTCATGCCCCACTATAATGTTTGGACCAAGCACGAAGAAAGAGGGGTTATGATGGAAGACAATGAAGAAGAAGAGGACGACGACAGCTATCCTGGCCATGGGTTCCCTGAATACGATGATACAACAATGGGGGAAGAAGCTAAGCCGGCAATGCGGGAAGAAGCTGAAGAAGAGGCATCGAGATGAGTCCGCCGATGATCTAGGTCGGGCCATTGCCGATGCAAAGAGAAACTAGCAAGTGATTTGGAGAAGAAGAAGTTGCAGCGCATGTTAGAGGATCACAAGAAATTGTTGTACCCAATTGCGAAGGCGACAAGAAAAAGTTGGGCACCTGCTGGAATTGCTGCAATGGAAGGCAGAGAATGGTGTATCTGACAAGTGATTTGGAAAGTTGCTGGTAATGATAAAGAATATGCTTCCAAAGGACAACGAATTGCCCGAGAGTACGTACGAAGCAAAGAAGGCTGTCTGCCCTATAGGGTTAGAGGTGCAGAAGATACATGCATGCCTTAATGACTGCATCCTCTACCGCGGTGAGTATGAGGATTTGAACGCTTGCCCGGTATGCGGTGCATTGCGCTATAAGATCAGGCGCGATGACCCTGGTGATGTCGAGGCGAGCGCCCCAGGAAGAAGATTCCCGCCAAGGTGATGTGGTATGCTCCTATAATACCACGGTTGAAATGTTTGTTCCAAAACAAAGATCATGCCAAGGCGATGCGATGGCACAGAGAAGACCGTAAGAAAGACGAAAAGTTGAGAGTACCCGCTGACGGGTCGCAGTGGAGAAAAATCGAGAGAAAGTACGGGAAGGAGTTTGCAGATGACGCAAGTAACGTATGGTTTGGTCTAAGCGCAGATGGCATTAATCCTTTTGGGGAGCAGAGCAGCAACCATAGCACCTGGCTCGTGACTCTATGTTTGTATAACCTTCCTCCTTGGTTGTGCATGAAGCGGAAGTTCATTATGATGCGGTGCTCATCCAAGGCCCTAAGCAACCCGGCAACGACATTGATGTGTACCTAAGGCCATTAGTTGAAGAACTCTTACAACTGTGGAATGGAACAGGTGTACGTGCGTGGGATGAGCACATTGGGGAAGAATTTGACCTAAAGGCCTTGCTGTTCGTGACCATCAATGATTGGCCTGCTCCTAGTAACCTTTCAGGACAGACAAACAAGGGATACCGCGCATGCACGCACTGTTTGGATGATACCGACAGTATATATTTGGACAATTGTAGGAAGAATGTGTACCTGGGACATCATCGATTTCTTCCGAGCAGGTATCCCGTAAGAAAGAAAGGCAAGCATTTCAAAGGTGAGGCGGATCACCGGACAAAGCCTCGCCACCGTACTGGTGCTGATGTACATGATATGGTCAAGGATTTAAAGGTAGTCTTTGAAAAGGGTCTTGGCAGACAACCTGTTCCGAATGACGCTGACGGACGCGCACCCATGTGGAAGAAGAAATCTATATTTTGGGACCTGCCCTATTGGAAATACCTAGAGGTCCGCTCTGCAATCGACGTGATGCACGTGACGAAGAATCTTTGCGTGACCCTGCTTGGCTTCTTGGGCGTGTATGGGAAGACAAAAGATACACCTGAGGCACGGGAGGACCAACAAAGTATGCATGGAAAAGACGACATACATCAGGGTCATGCCAGCTACACTCTTACCAAAGAAGAGAAGGAAATCTTCTTTGAATGCCTGCTCAGTATTAAGGTACCGTCTGGCTTCTCGTCGAATATAAATGGAATAATAAACATGGCAGAGAAAAAGTTCCAGAACCTGAAGTCTCATGACTGCCACATGATTATGAAGCAACTACTTCCGGTTGCATTGAGGGGGATTCTACCGGATAACGTTCGATTATCCATTGTGAAGCTATGTGCATTCCTCAATGCAATCTCTCAGAAGGTAATCAATCCAGAAATCATACCAATGTTAGAGAATGATTTGGTGCAATGTATTGTCAGTTTCGAGTTGGTGTTCCTGAAGGAAATATGCCCTAGAGGCAATAATAAAGTTATTATTTATTTACTTATTTCATGATAAATGTTTATTATTCATGCTAGAATTGTATTAACCGGAAACATAATACATGTGTGAATACATAGACAAACAGAGTGTCACTAGTATGCCTCTACTTGACTAGCTCGTTAATCGAAGATGGTTATGTTTCCTAACCATAGACATGAGTTGTCATTTGATTAACGGGATCACATCATTAGGAGAATGATCTGATTGACATGACCCATTCCGTTAGCCTAGCACTTGATCGTTTAGTATGTTGCTATTGCTTTCTTCATGACTTATACATGTTCCTATAACTATGAGATTATGCAACTCCCGTTACCGGAGGAACACTTTGGGTACTACCAAACTTCACAACGTAACTGGGTGATTATAAAGGAGTACTACAGGTGTCTCCAAAGGTACATGTTGGGTTGGCGTATTTCGAGATTAGGTTTTGTCACTCCGATTGTCGGAAAGGTATCTCTGGGCCTTCTCGGTAATACACATCATATAAGCCTTGCAAGCATTGCAACTAATAAGTTAGTTGTGAGATGATGTATTACGGAACGAGTAAAGAGACTTACCGGTAATGAGATTGAACTAGGTATTGGACACCGACGATCGAATCTCGGGTAAGTAACATACCGATGACAAAGGGAACAACGTATGTTGTTATGCGGTATGACCGATAAAGATCTTCGTAGAAAATGTAGGAACCAATATGGGCATCCAGGTCCCGCTATTGGTTATTGACCGGAGATGTGTCTCGGTCATGTCTACATTATTCTCGAACCGTAGGGTCCGCACGCTTAAGGTTTCGATGACAGTTATATTATGAGTTTATGTATTTTGATGTACCGAAGGTTGTTGAGTCCCGGATATGATCACGGACATGACGAGGAGTCTCGAAATGGTCGATACATAAAGATTAATATATTGGACGGATATATTTGGACACGGAAAGGTTCCGGAGAAGTTTGGAGCTCCGGAGGTTACCGAACCCCCGGGAGGTATATGGGCCTTATTGGGCCCATGTAGGAGGAAGGAGAAGGAACAAGGGAGGCGCGCCCCAAGCCCAATCCGAATTGGGAGGGGGCCGGCCCCCTTTCCTTTCTCCTTCCCCTCTTCCTATTCCTACTACCAAGACTACTTCCTAATATTAGTACTCCTTCCTTCCCTCCAAATAAGATAAGGAAAGAGGGAAACCTACTTGGAGTAGGTTTCCCCCTCCCTATGGCGCGCCCCCCTTGAGGCCGGCACCTCCTCCCTCCCTCCTTTATATACGGGGGTAGGGGGCACCCTAGGACACACAAGTTGATCCTTGAGATCGTTCCTTAGCCGTGTGCGGTGCCCCCTCCACTATATTCCACCTCGGTCATATCATAGCAGTGCTTAGGCGAAGCCTGCGTCGGTAGAACATCAAGATCGTCACCACGCCGTCGTCTTGACGGAACTCCCTCTCCCGGAGCTTTGCGGATCGGAGCCCGAGGAGCGTCATCGAGCTGAACGTGTGCCAAGAACTCGGAGGCGCCGAGTAACGGCGCTGGGATCGGCCGATCGCGAGGAGAACGTACGACTACTTCCTCTACGTTGTGATCGACTCGGAGGCGCCGGAGTAACAACGCTGGGATCGGCTGGATCGCGAAGAGAACGTACGACTACTTCCACTACGTTGTGATCGCTTCCGCTTTGGTCTACGAGGGTACGTAGACAATACTCTCCCCTCTCGTTGCTTTGCCATCACCATGGTCCTGTGTGTGCGTAGGAAATTTTTTGAAATTACTGCGTTCCCCAACAGTGGCATCCGAGCCAGGTTTTATGCGTTGATGTCATATGCGCGAGTAGAACACAAGTGAGTTGTGGGCGACACAAGTCATACTGCCTACCAGCATGTCATACTTTGGTTCAGCGGTATTGTGAGATGAAGCGGCCCGGACCGACATTACGCCAGACGCTTACGCGAGACTGGTTTCACTGCTACGAGCACTCGTGCTTAAAGGTGACTGGCGGGTGTCTGTCTCTCTCACTTTAGTTGAACCGAGTGCATACGCCCGTCCTTGCGAAGGTTAAACGGAGTCTATTTGACAAACTATCGTTGTGGTTTTGATGCGTAGGTAAGAACGGTTCTTGCTCAGCCCGTAGCAGCCACGTAAAACTTGCAATAACAAAGTAGAGGACGTCTAACTTGTTTTTGCGGGGCATGTTGTGATGTGATATGGTCAAGACGTGATGCTATATTTTATTGTATGAGATGATCATGTTTTGTAACCGAGTTATCGGCAACGGCGAGAGCCATATGGTTGTCGCTTTATTGTATGAAATGCAACGCCATGTAATTGCTTTACTTTATCACTAAACAGTAGCGATAGTCGTAGAAGCAACAGTTGGCGAGACGACAACGATGCTACGATGGAGATCAAGGTGTCGGCGCCGGTGACGATGGTGATCACGACGGTGCTTCGGAGATGGAGATCACAAGCACAAGATGATGATGGCCATATCATATCACTTATATTGATTGCATGTGATGTTTATCCTTTATGCATCTTATCTTGCTTTGATTGACGGTAGCATTATAAGATGATCTCTCACTAAAATTATCAAGAAGTGTTCTCCACGAGTATGCACCGTTGCCAAAGTTCGTAGTACCCGGACACCACGTGATGATCGGGTGTGATAAGTTCTACGTCCATCTACAACGGGTGCAAAACAGTTGCACACGCGAATACTCGAGTTAAACTTGACGAGCCTAGCATATAACAGATATGGCCTCGAACACGGAGACCGAAAGGTCGAGCGTGAATCATATAGTAGATATGATCAACATAGTGATGTTCACCATTGAAACTACTCCATCTCACGTGATGATCGGACATGGTTTAGTTGATTTGGATCACGTAATCACTTGGATGACTAGAGAGATGTCTGTCTAAGTGGGAGGTTTTAATATGATTAATTAAACTTAAATTTATCATGAACTTAGTCCTGGTAGTGTTTTGCAAATTATGTTGTAGATCAATAGCTCGCGTTGTTGCTCCCCTATGTTTTTATATGTGTTCCTAGAGAAAATTGTATTGAAAGATGTTAGTAGCAATGATGCGGATTGGATCCGTGATCTGAGGTTTATCCTCATTGCTGCCAGAAGAATTATGTCCTTAATGCACCGCTAGGTGACAGACCTATTGCAGGAAGCGGATGCGCACGTTATGAGCGTTTGGCTAGCTCAATATGAGCGAATCTGACGTTATGAGCGTTTGGCTAGCTCAATATGATGACTACTTAATAGTTTAGTGCACCATGCTTAACGGCTTAGAATCGGGACTTCAAAGACGTTTTTGAACGCCATGGACCATATGAGATGTTCCAGGAATTGAAGTTAATATTTCAAGCAAATACCCGAGTTGAGAGATATGAAGTCTCCAACAAGTTCTATAGCTAAAAGATGGAGGAGAATCGCTCAACTAGTGAGCATGTGCTCAGATTGTCTGAGTACTTCAATCGCTTGAATCAAGTGGAAGTTAATCTTCCAGATAAGATAGTGATTGACAGAATTCTTTAGTCACCATCACTAAGTTAGTAGAACTTCGTGATGAACTATAGTATGCAAGGGATGATGAAAAAGATTCTCGAGCTCTTCGCGATGCTAAAATCGGCGAAGGTAGAAATCAAGAAAAACATCAAGTGTTGATGGTTGACAAGACCACTAGTCTCAAGGAAAATGGCAAAGGGAAGAAGGGGAACTTCAAAAGGAACGGCAAGCAAGTTGCTGCTCGAGTGAAGAAGCCCAAGTCTAGACCTAAGCACGAGACCGAGTAGTTTTGCTGCAATGGAACTGGTCATGGAAGCGTAACTACCTCAATATTTGGTGGATAAGAAGGATGGCAAAGTGAACAAGGTTATATTTGATATACAGGTTATTGATGTGTGCCTTACTAGTGTTTATAGTAGCCCCGAGTATTTGATACTGCTCGGTTGCTAAGATTAGTAACTCGAAACAGGAGTTACGTAATAAACAGAGACTAGTTAAAGGGGAAGTGACGATGAGTGTTGGAAGTAGTTCCAAGATTGATATGATCATCATCGCACACTCCCTATACTTTCGGGATTAGTGTTAAACCTAAATAAATGTTATTTGGTGTTTGCGTTGAACATGAATATGATTTGATCATGTTTATTGCAAAACGGTTATTCATTTAAAGTCAAAGAATAATTGTTGTTCTGCTTAAATGAATAAAACCTTCAATGGTCATACACCCAATAAAATAGTTTGTTGGATCTCGATCGTAGTAATACACATATTCATAATATTGATGCCAAAAGATGCAAAGTTAATAATGATAGTGCAACTTATTTGTGGCAATCGCCGTTTAGGTCATATTGGTGTAAAGCGCATGAAGAAACTCCATGCTGATGGGTTTTTGGAATCACTTGATTATGAATCACTTGATGCTTGCGAACCATGCCTTATGGGCAAGATGACTAAAGACTCTATTCTCCGGAACAATGGAGCGAGCAAATGACTTATTGGAAATAATACATACTGATGTATGCGGTCCAATGAGTGTTAAAGCTCACGGCAAGTATCGTTATTTTCTGACCTTCACAAGATGATTTGAAGCAGATATGAGTATATCTACTTAATGAAGCACAAGTCTGAAACATTTGAAAAGTTCAAATAATTTCAGAGTGAAGTGGAGAATCATCGTAATAAGAAAATAAAGTTTCTACGATCTGATCGTAGAGGAGAATATTTGAGTTACGAAGTTTGGCCTTCATATAAAACAATGTGGAATAGTTTCACGGCTCACGCCACATGGAACACCATAACGTAATGGTGTGTCCGAACGTCATAACCGTACTTTATTTTGATATGGTGCGATCAATGATGTCTCTTACCGATTTACCAATATCGTTTTGGGGTTATGCATTAGAGACAGCTGCATTCACGTTTAATAGGGCACCATCTAAATCCGTTGAGATGACACCGTATGAACTATGGTTTAACAGTAAACCTAAGCTGTCGTTTCTTAAAAGTTTGGAGTTGTGATGCTTATGTGAAAAAGTTTTCAACTAATAAGCTCGAACCCAAATCGGAGAAGTGCGTCTTCATAGAATACCCAAAGGTAACTATTGGGTACACCTTCTATCACAGATTCGAAGGCAAGTTATTCGTTGCTAAGATGGATCCTTTCTAGAGAAGAAGTTTCTCTCGAAAGAAGTGAGTGGGAGGAAAGTAGAACTTGATAAGGTAATTGTACCTTCTCCCGAATTGGAAAGTAGTTCATCACAGAAATCAGTTCCAATGATTCCTACACCAATTAGTGAGGAAGCTAATGATGATGATCATGAAACTTCAGATCAAGTTACTACAAACCTCGTAGGTCTTCCAGAGTAAGATCCGCACTGTAGTGGTACGGTAATCATGTTCGGAAGTCATGTTACTAGACCATGATGAACCTACGAACTATGAGGAAGCGATGATGAGCCCAGATTCCGCGAAATGGCTTGAGGCCATGAAATCTGAGATGGGATCCATGTATGAGAACAAAGTATAGACTTTGATGGAGTTGCCCAATGATCGGCAAGCCATATTATATAAATGGATTTTCAAGAGGAAGACAGATGCTGATAGTAGTGTTACTATCTACAAAGCTCGACTTGTCGCAAAAAGGTTTTCGACAAGTTCAAGGTGTTGACTACAATGAGATTTTCTCAACTGTAGCGATGCTTAAAGTCTGTCCGAATCATGTTAGCAACTGCCACATTTTATGAAATCTGGCAAATGGATGTCAAAACTACATTCTTTAATGGTTTTATTAAAGAAGAGTTGTATATGATGCAACCAGAAGGTTTTGTCAATCCTAAAGGAGCTAACAAAATGTGCAAGCTCCAATGATCCATCTATGGACTGGTGCAAGCATCTCGGAGTTGGAATAAACGCTTTGATAGTGTGATCAAAGCATATGGTTTTATGCAGACTTTTGGAAAAGCCTGTATTTACAAGAAAGTGAGTGGGAGCACTACAACATTTCGATAAGTATATGTGAATGACATATTGTTGATCGGAAATAATGTAGAATTATTCTGCAAAGCATAAAGAAGTATTTGAAAGGAGTTTTTCAAAGAAGGACCTCGGTGAAGCTATGCATACAAATTGAGCATCAAGATCTATTGAGATAGATCAAAACGCTTGATGAGTTTTTCAATAAGAACATACCTTGTCAAGATTTTGAAGTAGTTCAAAATGGAGCAGTCAAAGAAAAGTTCTTACCTGTGTTGCAAAGGTGTGAAATTGAGTAAAACTCAAATCCCGACCTCAATGAGAAAATAGAAAAGAGAATGAAAGTCATTCCCTATGCCTCACCATAGGTTCTATAAAGTATGCTATGCTATGTACTGCACCTATTGTATACCTTGCTCTGAATTTTGCAAGGAGTACAATAGTGATCTAGGAGTAGATCACTGGACATTGGTCAAGAACATCCTTAGTGAGGACTAAGGAAATATTTCTCGATTATGGAGGTGATAAAAGAGCCCGTCGTAAAGAGTTACATCGATGCAAGCTTTTTACACTGATCCGGATGACTCTAAGTCTCAATCTGGATACATATTGTAAGTGGGAGCAATTAGCTAGAGTAGCCCCGCATGCAGCATTGTAGACATAGAATATTTGCAAAATACATACGGCTCTGAATGTGACAGACCCGTTGACTAAACTTCTCTCACGAGCAAAACATGATCATCCCTTAGTACTCTTTGGGTGTTAATCACATAGCGATGTGAACTAGATTATTGACTCTAGTAAACCCTTTGGGTGTTGGTCACATGACGATGTGAACTACGGGTGTTAATCACATACGAGATGTGAATATTAGTGTTGAATCACATGATGATGTGAACTAGATTATTGACTCTAGTGCAAGTGGGAGACTGAAGGAAATATGCCCTAGAGGCAATAATAAAGTTATTATTTATTTCCTTATTTCATGATAAATGTTTATTATTCATGCTAGAATTGTATTAACCGGAAACATAATACATGTGTGAATACATAGACAAACAGAGTGTCACTAGTATGCCTCTACTTGACTAGCTCGTTAATCGAAGATGGTTATGTTTCCTAACCATAGACATGAGTTGTCATTTGATTAACGGGATCACATCATTAGGAGAATGATCTGATTGACATGACCCATTCCGTTAGCCTAGCACTTGATCGTTTAATATGTTGCTATTGCTTTCTTCATGACTTATACATGTTCCTATAACTATGAGATTATGCAACTCCCGTTTACGGAGGAACACTTTGGGTACTACCAAAGCGTCACAACGTAATCGGGTGATTATAAAGGAGTACTACAGGTGTCTCCAAAGGTACATGTTGGGTTGGCGTATTTCGAGATTAGGTTTTGTCACTCCGATTGTCGGAAAGGTATCTCTGGGCCTTCTCGGTAATACACATCATATAAGCCTTGCAAGCATTGCAACTAATAAGTTAGTTGTGAGATGATGTATTACGGAACGAGTAAAGAGACTTACCGGTAACGAGATTGAACTAGGTATTGGACACCGACGATCGAATCTCGGGTAAGTAACATACCGATGACAAAGGGAACAACGTATGTTGTTATGCGGTCTGACCGATAAAGATCTTCGTAGAAAATGTAGGAACCAATATGGGCATCCAGGTCCCGCTATTGGTTATTGACCGGAGATGTGTCTCGGTCATGTCTACATTATTCTCGAACCGTAGGGTCCGCACGCTTAAGGTTTCGTTGTCGGTTTTATTCTGAGTTTTTGTATTTTGATGTACCGTAGGTTGTTCGGAGTCCCGGATTTGATCACGGACATGACGAGGAGTCTCGAAATGGTCGAGACATAACGATTAATATATTGGACGGATATATTTGGACACGGAAGGTTCCGGAGAAGTTTGGAGCTCCGGAGGTTACCGGAACCCCCTGGGAGGTATATGGGCCTTATTGGGCCCATGTAGGAGGAAGGAGAAGGAACAAGGGAGGGCGCGCCCAAGCCCAATCCGAATTGGGGAGGGGCCGCCCCCTTTCCTTTCTCCTTCCCCTCTTCCTATTCCTACTACTAGTACTACTTCCTAATACTAGTACTCCTTCCTTCCCCTCCAAATAAGATAAGGAAGAGAGGGAAACCTACTTGGAGTAGGTTTCCCCTCCCTATGGCGCCCCCTTGAGGCCGGCCACCTCCTCCCTCCCTCCTTTATATCACGGGGTAGGGGGGCACCCTAGGACACACAAGTTGATCCTTGAGATCGTTCCTTAGCCGTGTCTGGTGCCCCCTCCACTATATTCCACCTCGGTCATATCATAGCAGTGCTTAGGCGAAGCCCTGCGTCGATAGAACATCAAGATCGTCCACGCCGTCGTCTTGTGGAACTCCCTCTCCCGAGCTTTGCGGATCGGAGCCCGAGGAGCGTCATCGAGCTGAGCGTGTGCCAAGAACTCGGAGGCGCCGAGTAACGGCGGGATCGGCTGGATCGCGAGGAGAACGTCTGACTACTTCCTCTACGTTGTGATCGACTCGAGGCGCCGAGTACCGGCGCTGGGATCGGCTGGATCGCGACGCGAACGTCCGACTACTTCCTCTACGTTGTGATCGCTTCCGCTTTGGTCTACGAGGGTACGTAGACAATACTCTCCCCTCTCGTTGCTTTGCCATCACCATGGTCCTGTGTGTGCGTAGGAAATTTTTTGAAATTACTGCGTTCCCCAACAGTTCCCACCATCCTTCTTCAACATCATGACGCACGTCCTAGTTCACCTACGCGAAGAGATTAATGTTTTGGGTCCCCTTTGAGAGGTTCATGGGAGTCTTAAAGAAGTATGTTCATAACCGTGCTAGGCCAGAAGGAAGCATCTCCAAGGGCCATGAAAATGAGGAGGTCATTGAGTTTTGTATTGACTTTATTCCTGACCTTAAGCCGATTGGTGTTCTGAATCGCGGCATAAGGGCGCATCGATGGAAAAGGCATGCTAGGAGGGAATCAAAAATATGTATGGACGGACATTCTCTCCTTTGAAGCACACTACACAGTTCTACAGAATTCCGCCTTGGTGGCTCCGTATATGGACGAACACAAGAATTTTCTACGCTCCAAACACCCGAAGCGGTCTGATGACTGGATTACACGTGAACAAACCAGGAGTTTCGCTGGCTGGTTGCAGACACGTACCATGCATGACGCCTCTATAGAAGATGACCTGTACTCGCTGTCCCAGTTACCATCTTCAAATAAATTCCCTCCGTTCGAAATTACTTGTCGCAGAAATGGATGTATCTAGACGTATTTTAGTTCTAGATACATCCATTTCCGAGACAAGTAATTCCGAACGGAGGGAGTAATGACTTTCAAAGGGTACGAGATAAATGGTAATACATTTTACACGATCACCCAAGATAAGAAGAGCACCAACCAAAACAGTGGTGTCCGCTTTGATGCAACAACCAAGACGGGAAAGGAAACATATTATGGTTACATAGAGGAGATATGGGAACTTGACTATGGACGTGGTTTGAAGGTCCCTTTGTTTTGGTGAAAATGGGTCAATATGACACGAGGCGGGGTAACGGAAGACCCGCAGTATGGAATGACAACAGTGGACCTCAACAATCTTGCGTATGCAGACGAACCATTCGTCCTAGCTAATGATGTGGCACAGGTTTTCTATGTGAAGGATATGTCTACCAAGCCGAGAAAAAGAAAAGATAAGGAAGCGAATGCATTATACGATGAGCCAAAGCGCCACATAGTTCTTTCTGGGAAGAGAAACATCGTGGGAGTGGATGACAAGACAGACATGTCAGAAGATTATGAGAAGTTTGATGAAATTGCTCCATTCACAGTGAATATTGACCCGAGCATCCAGTTAAATGATGAAGATTTTCAATGGCTACGGCGCAAAGGGACACACGTGAAGAAAAAGTTTCACACCCAAAGATCTGGGATGTGATCGGCTTCACTATCATCACTTTCTTCTGTGTTTCACACCCAGGAGGGAATTTATGTAATAGTTAGGGTAGTTATGTGTTTTGGCATTTGAAACGCGAAGACATTTTATGTGCAAACAAATTCTTTCATGCATTTACTAATTTTTTCAGCTAAATGACCCTGAAATTGAAAAGCATTTCAAATGAACTTAGAAAAGGTTGAAAGCTGGCATGGTATCATAATTTCACCCACATAGCATGTGCAAAAAAGTAGAGAGGGTTACCGCAAAAACTGGATGCACTTCATGTACAAAATGGACAATCTCTTTCGAAGTATCAGGGTTTCGGACGAAAACTCATCCGTTACAAAGGCATTTAATTTTTTAAATAACCTAAGCATTACCAAATTGAATATAATGATAAAACACACTAATATTAAACATAAGAAAAAAGAATCACTGAAAAATCTATTTTCAAAGTTAAGTTATTCACAAACTAGTGATTCACACAAATTTCAAATAATTCAAAATGTAAACTATTCAAATTTGTAATCTACCGGCACTAATGGAAAGTTTGTAATTTTTTGTACCTAAAGCAAATATATTCACAAAGAAACTCTAAATACAACAAAAAACAACTAAAAATTAAATAAAACAAAAATAAATAAAGCAAAAAAATAAGAAAATAAAAAAGCCCGCCTACTGCGCCACAGCGGCCTGCATACGACTAGAAACCCAACCTGTTGTTGGGCCAGGATGCAGGTCCGCAAAGGCCCGGTAGGCCGACAGGGCAGCACAGAACATTTAGGCCCAGTAGACCTTCTTTGGAGAGGAGCTCGAGAGAGCTACCGCACTGGGGCTTATAAACCAGTGCGGACGCCCCTCGGAAAGCGAGGTGGGACTAAACATGACGCACCGCACCTGCGCCAGCGCACCCCATTTAGTAAAGGGTGGTGGCTCAAACCGGTACTAAAGGGGGGGGGGTCTTTAGTACCGGTTGGAGCCACCATCCAGTACTAAAGGGTGTGCGCTTCCCGCCGCTGGGCCTGGCCAAAACAGACCTTTTAGTACCGGTTGGTGGCTTCAACCGATACTAAAGGTTGTTCTATATAAGAAAACACTTCAAAAAGAATCAGTTTCTCATCTCTCCCTCTGCTTCTTTCTTCTCTGCCCGTCGCCGCCGCCCCTCGCCGCCGCCCCCGTCGCCGTCCGTAGACGTCCGTCGCCGTCCCGTCGCCGTCTGTCGCCATCCCTGTCCCGTCGCCGCGTCCGCCCGTCGCCGCGCCCGCCCGTCCTCCGTCGTCCCGCCCGGCCCGTCCCCATCCGCATAAATGTCGCCCCGTCCCCATCCCCGTCGTCACTGCCCCTCTCCGTCCCCGTCGCCGCCCCCCGTCGCCGCGCCTCACCGGTGAGCTCCTACCCCGGCCGCCATGTCCACACACACACACACACACACACACACACACACACACATTGTTATAGAAATGTTAGCAATTTTTCAGTTTTTTAGTTATAGAAATATTAGAAATGTTAGTTATATAGAAATGTTATATATTTTTTTGTTTTTTAGTTATAGAAATATTTATAGAAATGTTAGTAATTTTTTTGTTTTTTAGTTATAGAAATATTAGAAATGTTAGTTATATATATATAGAAATGTAAGAAATTTTAGAGTTAGTTTTAGCTAGATGAATTAGATTAATGTCAAATTGTTAGAATTTGCATATAGAATTTTAGTTATCACAATCCAATCATTTAAAAAATGTTACTTTTTGCGGGCATATAGTATTTGTTCTCGATGATGCCCGGCCCGCATCCTCGCGGCCGACCCGTTCGCCACGACGTCCGGCTGACCCATGTCCGGGACTGGGCTCCGCCGGGCTGGCACTGGGAGGTGCTACCTGGAGGGGCGCGCCGCTTGGTGAGGAACCCGGCCTCGGGTCCCGTCGTCGACCTTGATCTCATTTGGTGGCGTTCACGTGGGCCACATTCGGTGCAGAGGGAGCCGGTCCCGCCGGAGGTGGTGCGTCGTCGTGTCAGGGAGGAGGACGAGCACGTCCATCGCTACATGGCTGCTATGGACGTCAGGTTCTCCAATACCTGGCAGGTTCTTGGGGCAGATGACCAGAGATATGACCCTGTGATGGTTCCTTGTCTTTGGATGTCCACCGCCCGTGCCCCAGGAACCGCGAGTGGCCTAGATTCTTCTGTACTATTCGATCTTTATTAGCTACCTAGCCAGTGATGTATTCGTGATCATATACTATTCGAGATGATGTATTCGAGATTATATATTATTCGAGACGATGCATATTATGTACTATATGATTCAGTTTTTCCTTATTAATTGCATCCATGCATTGTAATTTGAATACTAAATTGTTTTATATTTCTTCTGTATTAGTTAAATAAAAGCTATGGCAGATAATACCGACAGAGAGGGAGAAGAGGCCCTGTTCGAGATCATACGCAGCCCTAACAGGCCAGATGATCAGAATGAAGCAAATGACGGCTCCCTATATCTGAACAATACCGGGGAGGATGATGATAACATATTCGATCTCGACGACCGAGCTGATGAAGTCATGAACTATGAATATGACTATGATGACGCAGACAATGATTATGATGACGAATACAATGGTAATCTTGAAATAACAAAGACTACCGGTGAGGTATATTTATATAAGCAGGCATCTAGTGATCATCACATGTTTTTTTATTTGAAGATATATTAGCGAATCGATTTTTCTTCTCTCATCCCTCCGGATCGAGCAAATCTGCTTCTCTGAGACCCAGGATAAAAGCGCGGCCGGGCAAAAGTTGAAGGAGGGTGTAAAGTACAACATCGATTCCATCAAAGCTAGTGGCGAACCCCTCACGCCTAGGAACATTGCGAACAAGTTCGTTCGTCAGTGCGGAGTTCTTGTGAAGGACCAACTCTCGATCTCCATTCAAGAATGGAAAGAGCCAAAAACTAAACGCCCAGATGTTACTTGGGTTGACGACAAAGCAAAACAAAAGCTTTGGGAATCTCTGATGGAACATTTCACCCTACCATATTATTTCACTGATGCAGATGTGCAGAAAGTCAAGGACGCTGCTCTTAAGAAGATGCCAATTGCATTCAACACCCACAAGAAAACTGTATGGGCCAACTACCTCGCTGCAGAAAGGAAGACTTCAGAATTCAAGGGAACACTGGAGAAGCAAAGAGAACACTGCCCCGCTTTCATGAAATTCTAGGAATCAGAATTATCTAAGGAACGGTCGAGAAAAAACAAGGCCAATGCCGCAAAAAGACACAGTTCCATAGGCTGGGTCCAGGTGGCTACGCGGTGGCAATGCCTAAGTGGGATAAGTCTGAGCAAGAGATGGATGATGCAGGGGTCACTCCGGTTACTAGGAGCTGCCCCCCCAGGTGCAGAACTTGGTTCTATGCGCATGGGGGGGGGGGGGGCGTTGGACCTGAAGATAGGCCTGTTTTCGAAGAAGGCAAGTCTAAAAGGAGCAAAACAAAAGTTACTTGACGCAATAGAAGATGCTCGAAAGGGGGTGTTCACGCCCAACAGAGAGAACGACGAGCTTATGCGCGCCCTGGGAAATCCTGAACACCCGGGAAGAACACGAGGCAAGGGCGTTATTCCCTGGTATGAGGGCTTTTCGGAATGGAACGACGACTACAGGACCCGTGCAAGAAAGAAGATGGAGGAGGAGAAGAATAGGAAGCTGGAGGAGGAGCAGAGGAAGCAGGACGCAGAACGCCTTCAAGGCCTAGAAGCAAGGCACGTGGACTTGGCACTCAAATTCCAGCAGCAGCAACAGCAGATCGACTCACTTAGTCAGGAATGGGGGTCTCAGCAGTGGCAGCAGCAGGCGGATGATCATCCAGCATTGGATAGCACCATCCCATCCATGCCAAGAAGTAGCGTTGGTTCCGCCCCGGGCGACGCACTGCTGGATACATACCCTGTGGATGACATCATAGACAAGACTAACTGTGAGCTACACTTCAAAATGAAGAACATATCCATGAAGGTGGCGGATTCCGTTGCTTTTACAATTACCCCCGAAGCAACCTTCCATTGCGCCCCGATTCCAGCGGGCTATGCTCGTGTCTTGGTTGATGAGGTGGTGGACCCATATTCGGGGCTACAACTTGACATTCCTGGAGGTGACGACGAGCACACACTGGGAGAGGCCATACATTGCATCATCCTATGGAGAAAGGATTGCATCATCTTTCGAAGTCCACCGACACCGCGTCTGCCCACTCCTCCTCGAAGTCCGCCACCGTGTCAGCAGACTCCCGCTCCTCCAAGTCCACGAACGCGTGAGCAGACTCCTGCTTCAAGTCCGGCACAACGTCAGGCCACTCCTCCTATTTCAAGTCCGACACCGTGTCAGGATACACCTCCTGCTTCAAGTCCGGCACAGCGTCAGGCCACACCTCCTGCTTCAACTCCGGCACAGCGTCAGCCATCTCCACCGCCTCAACAATCACAGAAGAGACACGCTGCAGCTATGGTGCGTAGCGCTACGAGTCGAGGTAGTACAGGAAGTACAGGCGGAGACAAGCGATATAAATATGGTCCAAGCAGCCTCGCTCCTCTTCCTCAAAGGCCTTACGACATGACCGAGGAGCAAAACGCAGCCATAGTGAAGGCCCAAGTGGACGCCCATTTTTGACCGAAACCGGCAACGCCGCCGAGGGAGAAAGTGCCTGAGGAAAAGATTGACCACTTCATTCGTATGGCTAGACCACCAGCTCCCAAGCCTGTTGACTCAGACTATGTGGGCAAAATCAGAAGGCACATCGAGCATGAATACAGAAAGAAGGGAGCTCGAGCTCGAGCCAACAAGCAGCTGTCAAAAAATGCGGGAGAATCGTTCCCCGGCTGGGAGAACAGGCGGCGCAATCGATCCCCCCGCTTATTGTGCTACTAATACTCAATTTTCGGATGCCGAGAGTGCTACTGATACTCAATTTTTGGATGCCTCCTATGCCCGTCAGATCTTGTTGTGGAATTGACTGCCAATGGAACTCGACATACTCGATGTTGCTCTCTTCTCCAACCTTTCCCCCTAGCAACTATAGTACTAGTACATTTTGATTGTCGGTTGCCCTACACATGAGAGGTTGATGTGCTCTATTTATGGGCATGTACACGTCAGAGAATAACTAGCTACCGAACACTTCTTGAGTGAGTTCATATATTAAGAGCAACTTCAACGCGCCGACCCATTTCATCTGCGCGTGTCTGTTTGGGTCGCAGCGGATAGAAAAGTCGGCCCAACGCACCGATCCAAATGGATGCGCGTGTGCTTTTCGTCCGCCTGCTGACTCATTCCCGGCCCAGTTTTAAGTCTGATTTACGTCGGCGCCGACATGAAACGGACGCGCGCGACGCCCGTCTACTACTCTCCCTAGCCCACTAGTCGGTGACACATTGGCCATCCGCTTCCACCCCTATCGACAACAAGCCCTCACCCACCCCCCGCCGCCCAAATCCGGTGACTCAACATCTCCCCCATGACGTCACCTCCCACGTAGCCGCCACCACCGCCTCGCTGCTGGGCCACCACCCCCACTCCGACGCCGTCGCGAGCACGAAGTCCCCCCACCTCCGGCCGCCCCGGCCAGCTCCTTCATCTGACACCGCCCCGCTGACGTCACCACGCTCATCGGACGCTGCCAGACCAGCCACCTAGTCCAGGGGAGGCGCGCGTCTCTTTGCCGGCCATCTTATTCGTCGACGCCTGCAAGCTATTCGACAGTTTGCTTCAAGGTACAAATGGACTCCGCCAACGAGTTTTTTTCCATAATTTTCTGTGCAACTTTAACGATTCCTCATCCGATGATGAGGAGATGCTGGTTGCTTTTTTTAGTCCATGACCACCTTAATAGGCAGTGGCCGTTGTTCCGGGGCTTCATCCCGGGGCACATTCTCGCGTTGAATCGCAACCGAGAGAGCGAACATTTTCTTCTTTGGAAGTACTACTTTGACACAACCAACTCGCTGTTCAAACACCAGAAATTCCGTCGACGTTTTCATATGTCTAGGCATGTTTTTAACCGTATTAGAGAGGGGGTGGTCGGATACGATAATTATTTCGAGTGCAAACAGGATGCCCTTGGAAAGATTGGCTTCTCATCATATCAGAAATGCACTGCAGTTGTCCGGATACTTGCATACAGAGTGCCAGGTGATCTCATTGATGACTATGTCCGTATGAGGGAGTCGACATACCTAGAGTCCATGTACAGGTTCTGCAAGGCTGTGATTGTTGTGTTTGGCCCTGAGTACTTGAGAGAGCTGACTGCTAAAGATACAACCCACTTGTTGGCGATGAATGCCAGCAGGGGCTTCCTAGAGATGCTTGGCATCATAGATTGCATGTACAGGGAGTGGAAGAACTGCCCTTCTGCTTGGCGAGGGCAGTATAGGCGCCATGTCAGGGATTGCACTGTCATACTTGAGGCAGTGGCCTCACAAGATCTCTGGAGCTGGTACTCTTTCTTTGGTAGGACGGATCGCACAATGATATCAACGTGCTTAAATGCTCACCGGTGTTTGCAAGGTTTGCCGAAGGCAACAACCTGCTGGTCAATGTTAACATCAATGGGCACAACTACAATAAAGGTTACTACGTAGGTGACGGTATCTATACTCAGTGGATCACTATTGTGAAGACAATCCCCAACCCTGTCGGCGGGAAGAGGAAAGTATTTTCCCAAGAGCAAGAGAGTGCTAGGAAGGATCTCGAGCATGCCTTTGGTGTTCTGCAATCTCGATGGGGTATCATTCGGTATCCTGCTAGAGCTTGGAGCACCAAGAAGTTGTGGGAGGTGATGACTGCTTGTGTGCTCATGCATAATATGATCGTAGAGGATGAGCACCCGGAACGTTTTTCCGATCATGGTTTTCGGTTTCAGGGTGACAATGTTGTGCCTAAGCGTGGAGAAGGAGCGACAACGTTTACACAGTTCACCCAATTTCGTCATCAAATGCGTGATTGGAAAACTCACATTCAGCTGCAAAATGATTTGGTTGAACATATGTGGGCTCATGTTGGCAACCAATAGATGTATCTTTTTTTTTAAATGTATTTGAGACAATTTAATTTTATTTGGCTTCACTAGTAGAAAACATGGCTTTGGTTCGGGCCTGGCCAGCCCATTACTCCTGGTTCATTCACGAACCGGGACCCATGGGGGAATTCGTCCCGGTTCATGAGCCCAGGGGGCCGGCCGGGGCCTCGTGTGCATTGGTCCTGGTTCGTATGGACCCATTTGTCCCGGTTCTAGCACGAACCGGGACCAATGGTCCTCGCTCCTGGCCCACAACCATTGGTCCCGGTTCGTGTCTCGAACCGGGACAGAAGGCTGGGCTTTAGTCCCGGTTTCTACCATGAACCGGGACAAATGAGTTGCCTATATATACCCCATCGCCACAGCAGAGCACTCCACAGTGCTCTGTTTTTTCTGACGGGGGGAGGGCATTTGGGTGTTGTAGCTCACCTCCTATGCACATGAGGTGTTCGATGAAATGTCCGAACCACACTAGTTAATCTTTCTCCTCTCAAAAATCGACCTCCGAGCTCCATTTTCCCTGAGATTTGTCTAGGTTTAGCAGTCCGTCACGTCCCATCCCCGTCTTCACCGCTGTCGATCGCCCGCGCCGATCTCGTCACCGACACCATCATGGTGAGCCTCTTGTTCTTATCTTCTTTCTGAAACAAAAAAAAATTCTTACTTCAGATAGATACTTGTCTAATTTTCTTACTTTTATTATTCCTTGTTATTATATAGTGCGATGGTTTTGGTATCCGCCCCCGTCGGCCCTCGTCCTGTCTATGATTCGGATGTGGTATATATTATCTTTTTATAACTATTTGGTTAATTTATTGTTTATGACAATTATGTCGACCAACGTGACATAGATTTTATTTATCTAGGAGGTGGTTGAACCGGAAATTCCAAGCGACCCTATTGTCGAGAGGTTAAATTTAGTTGAAGAAGAAAACAATTACTTGAAGGAAAAAATAAAAAAAATTAGGAGGAGAAGATGGTATTGGAGTTGCATGTTGCGGATGTCGTCGATGATCACAAGATCAAGATGGATGCAATGCGGTTGAAGATTAGAAAGATTAGAAAATATGCCATTTATACCGAGGCTTGGTATCATTATGCCGTTGGATCAATTCTTACCTTGGTTGTGATTATGATCGCATTTGTTGTTGCATTGAAAGGTTTTACATAGTTTCACACTACTAGGGAAAAGGCTAGCAGCAGCGCGCGTTTTAGGTGTATCAGTAGCGCGGGAAGTGGCGCTACTAATAAGGCGCTACAGCTAACACATAGCAGTAGTGCGTGCTCACCAGCGCTACTGTACACAAGTGTAGCAGCAGCGCGCTTAGTGGAAGCTCGCTACTGCTAGTAGCTCTAGCGCGCTCTGGCTGGACGCGCTACTGCTATCGCGGCGCTGCTGCTAACTTTCATACACTCGCTACTGCTAATTTTAGTAGTTTTTTTTGTTTTTCTTCGGCATATTTGTTTTGTATTAGAATAGGCTTTATAGAAGAATCTTTAGCACATACAAATGTCATGATGATACACATACAAATGCCTGCGAGACCACAAATGTAATCATAGCATATACATACAAATAGTCTCATCATAATCATCATCCAACACAAAGTGGTCTCTCGTCATCATCTCGAAAATAGCGATACAAGTCTCGATTACTTGCAAATACATCGTCATCCATCTAAACAATGATATACTGTGAGAAGAGCTATCACTTTGAGTACATGAGTTCGTATCCCTCTCTCACATTAGCGTGAACCTAAACTAACTCTTGCACATAAACTCGGAAGCCGGAAACCGGTACACACAGGCACGACACTCCGGCCACTTGTCGTATATATACTCCTGGCGTAGCACTTATTCACCATCGCTGTTCTATGCACCTGTATCGTCACATGAGTCGATGATATGCAACATATATATATAGTTGAGCAACAGAAAGAGACATACTTGGCAAAAATAGAAACAACATATCATAAGCATAAATAACAAAGTTCATCGTACCCCAAAATGCCCTAACTAGAGTGATTTTAAGCTAGTCGAGGAGGAGGACGGTTTAATTACATCACAAATAAAGTTTCACCGTGCATAACTCAAAGTTTTGTCATACAGAAAGTATGGACTAATCGGACACATTGTCATATATCGACAATCACTCCAACATGTCGTTCCATCCATCCATGTCAGGGAGATAGTCCCCGAGCCTAGTGAAAGGCTTCAGGTCGAGACGCTGAGCGGCTACCCTTGTTCGGACGTCTTCCCGCGACATTTGTCCTTCTTCGTAGAACATCCCTGTTTTTCCGACGACCTCCTTCATGATAATTTGGGCAAGTTCACGCTGGATGTGATAGAACTCGGCTCGAAGTCGATGATCCTCGATATCTCCTCGTTCTTTGCCCATTGCAGAATATGGGCATCGCCGGATGTAGGTGACATGCGAAGGTTACGGTGATCCCGTCGTACTCCAAGCATGTGGTGTAGGACATAGAATCCATCATTAAGAGAATCGTTCGGTTCTTTGGATGCAGCGAAGTCGGTCTTATGGCCGAAGGCGAGCCTGCCGCCCTTCTCTTCTTGTCCCTAACCTCTCCACCCCTTGCTTGGTAGTAAAACATAGCACCGTCGAGAACATCCTTGATGTGGGTGTAATCCTTTTGTGAATGTTCTTGACGAGTCCAAGTAAAGAGCGTGGGAGAATCGGGGTATAGGATGATGAGGACGGTAGCGCCCGCTGCTGCATAAAATAAGTACACCTCAAATTACTTAGCCTCCACTGTGCAAATGAATGATTGAAATCGAAGGAAGGATAGCAGCGCGGATGACTTACACGGGATGATAAGGCACGAGAATCGCCTCCTTGTCCTTATTGGCGAGCACGAAATTGATGATGTATTCCCTCGCGTATACACGGTGCTCTGCGCAGACTCCCAAGAAGCCCTCGTGCATGTAGTACGGGTCAGCGACACAGATATGAGATATCTGCTCAAACCCGATGATGTAGTTCATGTGCAAGGCATAAAAAGGCGCATAAACGTAAAATCCAGCTTCTTCACGTGAAACATGTCGAATATGTAATCGAATCGGAGGAAGAACTTATCCATGGGGAAGCTGTTGACGTCACGACATTTGCGGGAACGTTAACCACGTAGAGTGGGTATCCTAGATCTATCGAGGCGATGAGGCCTTTCTCTACCCGCAGCACATCGTCATGAAGTCTCCTTAGATCGCCGAATCTGGCCCCTAGCGCTCTTGCAGGTAGGATTGGTTGACCGGGGATATGCCATTTATCCGCATCGGGGATATCTATACGGTCCTGAAGCCGAGGCTGCTGAGGCGGCTGGGTCATAGAATCAGCTTTTTTGCCTTTCCTCGCTCTCTTCCTAGAATTCTTTACTACCGGAAGGTCGTCCATAATACGTTGAGACAGCAATTCAGGCACCGACTCATGACACTCAAACCCTGAGGAGGCGCCAGTATAGACATACTGTTCAGCACCACCGTCGTCCTCATCCTCATCCATGGCGACGTCATCAGCGACTAATGGAGCCTCCTCCTTACCCCGTCTGCTATCACCCAACCCGATACCCGACGCAAATTGGGTAGGTGGGGTGTTGATGTTCATACCTTGCTGAGGCTGCGTGCTCGCGGGTGTGCTCCCGACCGCCTCCAGACGAAGCAGACTCTTTGGCCACAACAGGACCCACCCATTGCAACAATCACCAAGCCGCCGCGGTGTCTCCTCGTCATCCACCAGTAGCATTGGAGGAGGCAAATTCTCGCGGCCCGGTTCGACACTGGCCACGGAAACCTTGAAGACGTTTGGGGGGATCGGCCGGCTGTGGAACAATGGTTCCTTCGGCTCCATTATCGTCACCTTCCCCACGTCCACCTTCTGGTCGCCGGTGGTGTACAATATGGTGCAGGGGGTTTCGCCGGCCTCCAAAGAAAAGTCAGCGACGTGAGACATCCGAAAGGCAACGAAAACGGGAGATTATACATTTATATTGAAGGGGGCCGGTGTGACAAATACCATGAGGGCGTCGAGCTCACCCAAAGACGAAGCACCGCCGAGCACGTCCGGTGCGGGGAGGCAGTGCGAGCGAGTGCTCCCAAGAAGTCAGCAAGGGAAAGTCCTCTGCATTTGCTTCGGATTTTGCCTTGTCCAAGTGAAAACGCCCGTCACCAAGGAAGTAGACAAATCTGCAACCACCTATTTTTGCGGCAGCTACGCTGTTATTCTTGTTATGCGAGATGATTTCTTCTCAACCGCAATCTCAACCTTCTTTTCGATGTTTTCTTGATTAACCTCCGTCTTTCCTTTCTCTCCTCCGTGGTCTCACGGTAGTACTTCTTCCACTTTGCGCCGTCTCCGACACCGTGCACGCGTCCATCTGACGGTCGAGTATCCCCGGTTGTCGTTTCGGTATGTTCAACGCCCGGTTGAATGGAGTGTCCCACAGGCCTCGCCAATGCCTCGAACAATGAGTCGCTTTCGGCGCAATCCGGTGCTGCTCTTTACGCAAAAGGCACAAGGATCGTTTACAAATATGACTAACGTGTGCGGTCGAATTGATCGAAACTAAAATTATCAGCGATCTCATGAACTCCATAATGACCGGTGTTGTCTCGTAAACCTTCTTCACTGGGTCCCAACGGTGCGGGCCCTTAGGGCGTCACACTCACGTGGGGCGGTGAAATCCGCCAAAGGGGTGCAGGATGCCTAGACTCGCGGCTTCCGCGTCCTCCTTGGCCCATTTGGACCTCTTTCCGCCGTAACCACGGCTTCCTAGGTGGTGGCTCCGAATGTTCCTCACTTGAAGCCCCTTCATGTACTTAGACTTTGTTTTGGCAGCTTCGGCCTCGCAAGCCTCCTTGTATATTTGAAACTGCTCTTCCGTGATTGTCGGATTATCCTTTACAATCTCGGAGTAGGGTTCCTTCTTGTCGATGATCCTTGCTTTCACTCGAGTTTTCCAGGCGGCCAACGCGTCGCTAAACTTGGTCATGGCGTGTTTGTTTATCTTCTTCATTGCCGGGTCCTCGTCAGGATCTTCATAATCCTTCTCATTCCGGCCCGGGAACAAGAATATCTGGTGAAACTTCTTTAGGAGGGAGCTCCTCATATTTTCTATCTTCTGTAGTTTCTCATCGTTGATGGTGGCGGTTGTCTGTATGATGCATCCTATTTGATTGTCGTAGCATCGACGCGCTTCCTCGGGCGCCTTTGGCTCAAAAATGTCGTCGTCCACCTCCGTGACCACCAGTCTAGTAGTCCTGAATTTGTTAGGAAGCCGCTGCCTCTTTGCTTTCGGTTCTACAGTACCGGCTCCGCTCCCCGAGGCAGCACCGGTTTCAGTCTCAGCGCCGGCCTCGATGCCGGTCTGAGTCTCAGCCTTGATCTCGATCTCGGCACCGGATGCATGTCGGTCTCGATCCCGATGCCACCGGTGGGCCCATGCAACAACATCGGTTGATCGTCGGCAAGGCTAAAAATTAAATGCACGCGGCGGTAGAGCGTCGTCATAATAACCAGAACCATGTCCTTCATCGTTGCTAGCCATGTTTCTTATGATTAAATCTAGTCAATTAATTCTAGACCTAATAAAATGAATAATGACATAAAAAGGCCTATTGTTTTGCAGGAACGTTGACTCCTTCCTGGTGCGGCAAATCCCGGGCACTCGATATGTCCTAGTTTGTAGCACAAGTCATGCCGAAATTCACGGAAAATTTCGGCATGACATTTGCTAAAAAGTGGACAAATCAAGAACCTGAAAATAGCCGGAACAGAAATGAATCAACATTCCGGCAAAACATATATAGGCCACTCAGCTTCATTCAAACAACAAAGCCACTTGGGCACAATCGAACAACTTCAATGAAAAGATATAACATGACCACTTCAATGAAAAGATATAATCAACAATAAAAGTCTAGGAAGGGATCATCTTTAAAATAAAACTTGCCTAAATAACCTAGATAATTAACCTAATTAAACTAGTTAACCTGACTAGTTCTTTGTCAAAGCCCTAACTAAATTTTTGCCTAAATAACCTAGATAATTAACCTATGCTTGAGAGAGAGTGGTGGGGTGGGGGCTTACAGAGGGTGGCTCCGGTGGTGGCGAGGGAGGCAGGGGCGTCTCCGGTGACGGCGAGGGAGGCAGTTGTGGCGAGGGAGGATCCGGTGGCGTCGACGGCGGCTCTGGTGGCGTTCATGAGGCCGCGCCGCTTCGTGGCGTTGGGGGCGGCTCCGGTGGCGTCGACGGCGCCGCAGCTCTGGTGGCTCGAGGCGTCGGCGTCGGCAGGAGGCAACAGCGAAGTGGGGCGACAATGAATCGGGGATATGGCGGCGGTGGGTCGAGATTTGTGGGGCAAGTGGTGGCGGGAAAGCGGTTTTTGGTTAAGTCAAAATTAAGCGGTGGCGCGTTTACATAAAGCAGCTATAGCTAATGTAGCTATAGCGCTTTTTACAAAACGCGCTGCTGCTATAGCTATGTAATTTTCTCCCTTTTTTAATTTCCTTTTCTGTTTCTATAGCGGGGGTCTAGGAAACGCGCTACAGCTACGTTAGCTATAGCGCCTCTTACGAACACACACTATAGCTATGCCTTTCTCTGTTTTTTCGCTTTTTCATTTATTTTTCTTTACATTTTTTTTATTTCTCCTTTTTCTGTTTCTTTCATTTTTATTTACTTTTCTATTTGTTTTTAATTTTATTTTATTTCCATTAGCAGTAGCGCTCTTCCTAGGAAACACGCTGCTACTCATGCCCTAGCGGTAGCGCGCTTCCTCCAAGCCCGCTACTGCTATGCGTAGCCTATCGTTCCACCAATGGGAATATTAGTAGTAGCGCTTTTACGGCCACACGCGCTACTGCTACAATTGTATCTGCAACGCAATTTTTTCTCAACCGCTACTGCTATCTAGCACTAGCGCCCTTTTTTGACCCTCCCTGTTGCTAAATTTTTGTGTATAAGGTTTTCCCTAGTAGTGTCAATGTATGGTTTAATTAGATGCTCTGGAGAGCTATATGTTGTTCAATTTGAACTATGTATGTACTTTGATTTTAATGTGATGATGAACTACTATTGATTTGGTCACTTATCTATCCATGTGAACTTGTAATGGTTTTTGACACACATAATTATATATAATGCACGCAGATGAACCGGCAATGGATGTACGGTGACAGACACACATAATTATGTTTCTCGAAGTGGCTGAGGCTAACCCTCTCAACTTTTTAGCACATTCTATGTGGGTGAAATGATGATATCATGCCAACTTTGAATGGTGCATTTTGAACAAACAAAAAGTCTGGAGTTCAAATAAGTTTTAAAAAATGAAATCCCTTTGTAACAGATGAGTTTCCGTATGAAACCCTGATACTTCGAAAAAGATTGTCCATTTTGTACACGAAGTGCATCTAGTTTTTGCCGTAACCCTCTCAACTTGTTAGAACATGCTATGTGGGTGAAATGATGATACCATGCCAACTTTCAACCTTTTCGGAGTTCATTTGAAATGCACTTGAATTTCAGGGTCTTATAGCTCAAAAAAATCAGTAAATGCATGAAAAATAACAAATGAAGTCAGAAAGGGTTGAAAATTGATGATGTGGCTTTGAATGGTGCATTTTGAACACACAAAAAGTCTAGAGTTCAAATAAGTTTAAAAAAATGAAATCCCTTTTGTAATAGATGAGTTTCCGTATGAAACTCTGATACTTCGAAAGAGATTGTCCATTTTGTACACGAAGTGCATCTAGTTTTCCACGTAACCCTCTCAACTTGTTAGCGCATGCTATGTGGATGAAATGATGATACCATGCCAACTTTCAACCTTTTCAGAGTTCATTTGAATTGCTTTTCAATTTTAGGGTCATTTAGCTCACAAAAATCAGTAAATGCATGAAAAATAAAAAATGAAGTCAGAAAGGGTTGAAAATTGATGATGTGGCTTTGAATGGTGCATTTTGAACACACAAAAAGTCTAGAGTTCAAATAAGTTTTAAAAAATGAAATCCCTTTTGTAATAGATGAGTTTCCGTATGAAACTCTGGTACTTCGAAAGAGTTCAAATAAGTTTAAAAAAATGAAATCGCTTCGTAACAGACGAATTTCCGTATGAAACCCTGATACTTCGAAAAATATTGTCCGTTTTGTACACGAAGTGCATCCAGTTTTTGTCGTAACCCTCTCTACTTTATTGCACATGCTATGTGGATGAAATGATGATACCATGCCAACTTTCAACCTTTCCAGAGTTCATTTGAAATGCTTTTCAATTTCAGGGTCTTATAGCTCAAAATAATCAGTAAATGCATGAAAAATAACAAACGAAGTCCGAAAGGGTTGAAAATTGATGATGTGGCTTTGAATGGTGCATTTTGAACATAAAAAAAGTCTGGAGTTCAAATAAGTTAAAAAATGAAATCCCTTTGTAAGAGACGAGTTTCCGTATGAAACCCTGATACTTCAAAAGAGATTGTTTGTTTTGTACACGAAGTGCATCCAGTTTTTGCCGTAACCCTATCTAATTTCTTGCACATGCTATGTGGATGAAATGATGAAACCATGCCAACTTTCAACCTAATCAGAGTTCATTTGAAATGCTTTTCAATTTCAGGGTCATTCAGCTCAAAATAATCAGTAAATGCATGAAAAATAACAAATGAAGTCAGAAAGGGTTGAAAATTGATGATGTGATTTTGAATAGTGCATTTTGAACACAGAAAAAGTCTGGAGTTCAAATAAGTTAAAAAAAATAAAATCCCTTTGTAACAGACGAGTTTCCATATGAAACCCTCATACTTCGAAAGAGATTGTCCGTTTTGTACACGAAGTGCATCCAGTTTTTGCCGTAACCCTCTCTACTTTCTTGCACATGCTATGTGGATGAAATGATGATACCCTGCCAACTTTAAACCTTTTCAGTGTTCATTTAATAGCAAAAAGAAAATTAACTAAAAAACTTTTATAAAACTCTAATACCAAAAGGAATGAACTATATATCTTTTATAAACCTCTAGTATTTTTTAAACTAAAATTATATAAAATTCATGCCATTGAAATTACCAAAGTATTTTCTGTTCAAAACATGAAAAGCAGAAAGAAACAAAATAAACTTTAATAAATAAGTAGAAACAAAATAAAATAAATTGAAATTTAATAAAATAAATAAGTAGAAACAAAATAAAATAAAATAAACTTTAATAAAATAAATAAGTAGAAACAAAAAAATTTAAATTAAAATTTAATACAATAAATAAGTAGAAACAAAATAAAATAAAATAAACTTTAATAAAATAAAGAAGTAGAAACAAAATAAACTTTATAAAAGTAAAATAAATAAACTTTAATAAAATAAATAAAAATAGGAATAGTAAGTTTTTTGTTGTAAGTAGAAACAAAATAAAATAAATTAAGCAACAAAAAAATGAAAAAAGTGGCATCTACTGGGCCACCACGGCTTGAATACGACTAGAAACGCAACCATGCGCCAGGATTCTGGCCCGCAGGAAGCCCAGTAGGCCCACAAGCACATCGTGACAAACTAGGCTCGAAAGCCTGCAGTTGAGAGGAGCTCGAGAGGGTTGGCGCAGCAACGCTTATAAACCACTCTCGAGCTCTCTCAACTAGCGAGGTGGGACTAAAGTTTTGGCCGCGACGCGGGCAGCACAGGGCCTTTGGTCCCGGTTGGTGCCACCAACCGGTACTAAAGGTGTGCATTGGTACTGGTTCGTGGCACCAACCGGGACCAATGCCCACCCTTTAGTCCCGGTTGGTGCCACCAACCGGGACCAAAGGCCGCCGCTTCCCGCCCTTTGGGCAGCTGAAAACTGACCTTTGGTCATGGTTGGTGGCACCAACCGGGACTAAAGGGGGTATTGGTCCCGGTTGGTGCTATGAACCGGAACCAATGCTCTGGGTATATATAAGCAGGACTTGTGAGAATTTTCACTTCTCATCTCGTAGTTGCCGCCCCGACGCCGACGACGACATCGACACTGCCAGGATATCGCCCCCGTCCGCCGTCTCCTTCATCGTCATCGCCCCTGCCCCGGCCTCGCCGCACACTACCCTGACCTCGACGCACCCTGCCCCGACCTCGCCGTCGCCGAGCCCTGTGCCCCGACCTCGCCGCGCTCTGCCCCGACCTCGCCGTCACGCACGTCGAGCACCCTGCCCCGACCTCACCGCTGCTCGCCTGCACTGTGAGCCTCACCGCGCCATTCACCCTTGTCGGTGTCAAAACCGGCGGATCTCGGGTAGGAGGTCCCGAACTGTGTGTATAAGGCGGATGGTAACAGGAGGCAAGGGACACAATGTTTACCCAGGTTCGGGCCCTCTCTATGGAGGTAATACCCTACTTCACCTTGATTGATCTTGATGGATATGAGTATTACAAGAGTTGATCTACCACGAGATAGTAGAGGCTAAACCCTAGAAGCTAGCCTATGGTATGATTGTTGTTGTCCTACGAACTAAACCCTCCGGTTTATCTAGACACCGGAGGGGGCTAGGGTTTACACAGAGTCGGTTACAACAGAAGGAGATCTACATATCCGTATCGCCAAGCTTGCCTTCCACGCCAAGAGAGTTCCATCCGGACACGAGACGAAGTCTTCAATCTTGTATCTTCATAGTCCAACAATCCGGCCAAAGGATATAGTCCGGCTGCTCGGATACCCCCTAATCCAGGACTCCATCAATACCCCCCGAACCAGGCTTCAATGACGATGAGTCCGGCGCGCAGATTGTCTTTGGCATTGCAAGGCGGGTTCTTCTCCAAATTTTGAATACTTGTTTGAATAGTGTCCGGCTTCCCATGAATGTTGCACTCCTTGGCTTCTGCGCCCAATAATGGAGATCCTCCACGCGTCGGCGAATCACGAAACCGGGCATTTTTACAATTGCCACCCTAGCCATGTAGGCAAATCGCCTATTAAAGAGACGGGGATTCACAGATCCATATCATACCATCCTCCCACAGCGAGTATCCATCGGAGCACGCCTGGAAAAAATCCATTCCAGCATGGCTAGTCCCCGTAGCTCCTCCTCTCGCCCCCGTAGCCCTAAGCCCGGAGATTGGAAGAAGTGTTCTGTCCCGCATAGCCAACCAGTGAAGCTACAGACCTAGGGATTTCTCCCCCCAGCGTATATGGTCCCCGTTCGAGCCGGGCTTGCCACCTATAATGGCGGAGAACAAGCAGAGAGCTTCCCCAATCCCTCCAAAGGGGAACAGGTATGCCTTGTCCCTTATTTATTCAGGGGACTGGGATTTCCAATCCACCCATTCCTCCGCGGGCTCCTGGAGTTCTACGGCCTCCAACTGCATAATTTCACTCCTGCCTCCATTTTGCACATTGCTGGCTATGTCGCTCTTTGCGAACTGTTTCTGGGCTGTGAAGCTGATTTCGAGCTATGGAAGAGGCTATTCTGCCTCGTACCCTGTACACAGGAGGGGTCACTGTTTCAAGTGGGTGGAGCCGAAATATGGCGCATCGCCGGGACCGGATACCTGTCCGGCACCCCGAAGAAGGCATCCGAAGACTGGCCTTCGGAGTGGTTCTATATAGAGGACGTCCCTCTTCTGGATCCTATTCGGATCGGCCTTCCTGAGTTCAATAATGCTCCTCTGAAGAAACGCCTAAGCTGGCGACCAAGGAGCCCTCAGGAGGAAGACGATAGAGATGTTTCTTACCCGATGAGCTGGATAAAGGTGCTGGCTCTGTCAGGACTGACTACAACAGAAGTTATGTCAATATGCATTATGCGAGGGGTGCAGCCGCTTCAATACTGAGGCCGCCCAATGTGGGACTTTAACAGGGAAGATGATGCCACTCGCTGCGACCGTAAGGGGCCGGACTCCGTTGCCGCTCTGGCAAAAACTCTGTCCGGTCTGTACAAGGGAGAGGAAGAGGTGTTCCTCCGCATCAAACCGCGAGACAGATTCTCCATGTACAATCCTCCGAGCTGGGTAAGTTGCCACTTTTCATGCCCTTTCCTTCCGCATTTCCACAATAAATGTCTTATTTTGCCCGTTCACCGCAGGAGCTGCGTAAGGCAGTAAGGGAGATAAATAGCCCACCTCCACAACCAGAGGAATTTGAACGGTCCCTCGACCCAGTCAGGAGGATCCGGACATATTCGTGGAGCTAATCGATAGGACATTTTATCAATCAAGCCATGATGGGGCCATGGTGGCTATTACAGCCGACTATCCGGGGCTACTGCCTGCCTCGCAGGTAAGTGAGACCAGGGGCCCAACCTTTGAGAAGTATTCCTTTCCACACACCTTACCTTCTCAGATTCTGCACGGTGTCTTACGGGAAGGTCCTCCGGACGCCATGCCGAGCCCGTGGCGAATTACCGAAGGGGTACCGAGGCCCAAAGCAGCTGAAAAGAAAAGCGGTTCGGACTGAGACGCCGGCGCAGAGGTATGATATAAAACCTCGCTCCGTGGGTTTGTCTTTGAAAACATAATAACACCCATGTTTCCCAGAAGGAAAAATACTCGCCGGACTATATCCGGAGAAGTCGCCGATCACGTCCCCACTAGCTGGGCTCCAGGGGCGGACACGGAGGCGGGGCACGCGTCAGACGTTCCCCCTGCAGAGGATGCGGATAAAATCTCCGTTATAAATTCCGAACTGGAGAGCGCCATGAATCACTGGCGCCGCCGGGCCGTACTCCGTGACGCTTGCTTCTCCCAAGAGGCATTTGAGGCCTTCAATTCGGGAGACGCGTACATCCGTGCTGCTCAAAATTGTCTTGCCAGAGCCATGGACCAGTATGTAAAGGATATATGGGTAAGAGAATTTGATGATTATATACATCAGTAGCCCCCGAGACTTGAAACAGTTGGCACAACTGATTTAAGGATCATTACATGTGCAGGTTCTTACAGAGAAGAATACCTAATTGTCTCAAGAGCTGGAAGAGTGCAAGGCCCAGCTACGGGCCGCAGTGGCCGCATTGAAGGAGTCCGAGAAGGCCCCCTCTGGTAACACCTGCTTTAAAGAATGACATGTACCATATAGGATGCAGCATGCATGCGATTCTGACAATAAATATTGCAGATGAGTCCGGAGTGAATCCGAATGAGCAACATGTCATGCGGTGCCTAAAGGCTGGCGAGCGCGTGCTTACAAAGGTTAGGCAGGAGAAAAACGATCTCCAAGATGCCAATACCCAGCTGAGCATGGAACTACAGGATGTTCGCGCCCAGCTGTCACACTCCATGAAGGAGAACAAGCAGCTTCGACGCGGCATTTTCAGTAAGTGCTTGAACGAACTTCAAAAAGAGTTCGGTGAGGAAGCCCGCTAACAGAGTTATGTCTGCAGGTATGCTGACAGGTCATCCCGCAAACGAGATGCCCGGGTCTGCGGGTGATCTTCTACCAGAGCTCTCCCAACTGCACGAACAAGTTCGGCAGGTGATGTAAGGTATTGCCCAGGCCTTGTGGCCATCCGTCTCCCTGCCCGAAGGCCTTGGAGGACTTGCAGAGAAGCTCAAGAGAGTGCGGCGGCGCTTCCGATTATGGAAGGTATCGGCCTGCCGTCAAGGTGCCGAGGAAGCACAGGCCATGGTGAAGACGCGATATACCAAAGGCTGACACAAACCACATGGCCGAGGTCGGACTGTGGGGCCCGATGGGAAAGAAATCCTGTCGACTTGGTGTATCACCAAGTAGAGTTAGCCGCCAAGTATTCCCAACATGATTGTAGGCTAGACAGTCTGTTGGATGGCATAGAAGAAGAATTTAATCAGTCTAAGTGACTATGTAATTTGAATGACATGTAGAATGTCTCTAGCCGGATTGTAAATCATTTGTCATGGCGGACCTTTTCGCTTCAACCTCTGGACCCGATAGTCCGGAGTGTATCCGAATACCGGTAGCGTATGTAAAAACCGGGTATGCGTGGAAACCATGCGTAGGGGTCATAAGTGCTTGAACAGACAAGTACCCAACTAGTTATGTTATATTACATGGGTAGTAAGAAACATCTTCCAGGGAGAATATTTCTGTTAAGGGTTCCTTTCCCTGGGTATGCATGCCCTAATGTGCATGTCCGAACTGCGAGAAGAGACGCAGGCGAAAACATCTGGGGGCAAGTGGAAAAAACAAAAAGTCATCTTTTATTCACCGACCGAATATTCCCTTAAGAACGCTAGCTTTCGGCTTCACCCAGTCTGAGGTACACATCTGGCTGACCCGGCAGTAACAATCGCAGAGGTGCTCCCCTTATGCCCTAGCCGAATTAACGGGAACATAGGGCATAAATACAAGAGCCAGGCAACCCAGCTTGGCCAAAACTTAAGTCATATCGATGCATATAGTGGTGAAAAAAAAGGTACATGTGAAAGAATAACACATGTGCGGGGCATGAAGCCCATAAAATATTTAAGATTATGTATAGGAAGCCCCCAGGTATAATGAGCGCGGCTGGCGCATCAAGATTGTGTAGTCAAAACACATGTTAGCCCTTTAAGGCCTTGAAAGAAAAGGGGAAGAAAGAAAGAAAGAAAAGACATATAACGATTGTATAAAAATTGGACAGAGGTAAGGAGACGAACACGGAGTCCGGCACTAGGCATAGAATCTTCAGAGTCTTGCTGCGTTCCATGGATTTGGCTCGAGGCGGTTGTCCGATGCATCCCGCAGACGGTACACTCTGTCGGTTAAGACCTGGTCAATAATGAAGGGACCCTCCCATTTGGGCTTGAGCTTGTCCTTTTTCTTTTTTGGTAGGCGTAGAATGACTTCGCCAACGTTATAAGTTTTGGCCCGTACTTCTCTGCTTTGGTATCTTCTAGCCTGTTGCTGGTAGAATGCGGAACGAGCTTTTGCCACGTCACGCTTCTCCTCGAGGGCGTCCAAACTGTCCTGCCGATTGAGCTCGACCTCTCTCTCTTCATACATGCGCACTCGAGGTGAGTCATGAATTATGTCGCAGGGCAGAACCGCCTCTGCGCCGTACACCATAAAGAACGGTGTGTATTCGGTAGTGCGATTCGGAGTGGTCCCCAGCCCCCAGAGTACGGAGTCGAGCTCCTCTACCCAGTGCCTGTTAGATTCCTTTAAGGACCGCACTAATCTGGGTTTGATGCCGCTCATGATAAGACCATTTGCGCGTTCGACTTGACCGTTGGTTTGTGGATGATAGACAGAAGCGTAATCGAGCTTGATGCCCACGTTGCTGCACCATATTTTCACCTCGTCGAAAGTGAAGTTCGTGTCGTTGTCAGTGATGATGCTATGGGGGACCCCATAACGGTGTACAACCCCGGATGTAAAGTCTATCACTGGTCCGGATTCGGCCGTTTTAACAGGTTTGGCTTCTATCCATTTGGTGAATTTATCCACCATTAATAGTAAGTATTTTTTCTTATGGGTTCCCCCTTTAAGGGGTCCAACCATGTCCAGCCCCCAGACCGCAAAAGGCCAGGTAATGGGGATTGTTTGTAGGGCGGTGGGTGGCATATGGCTTTGGTTTGCAAAGAGCTGGCAACCGACACAGCGTTGGACCAAGTCCTGTGCGTCTGCTCGGGCCGTCGGAAGGCCTTACTTACGAGGGCCCGGGCTGCGCCGTGGTGGCCACCGAGTCCGGCGTGAATTTCTGCCAGAAGCTTCCGCCCTTCCTCCTCGGAGATGCACCTTTGAAGGACTCCAGTAGTGCTTTTCCTATAGAGCTCTCCCTCGTGGACCTTGTAGGCTTTAGATCATCGCACAATGCAGCGTGCCTCATTTTGGTCCTTGGGAAGTTCCTGCCTGGTTAGGTAGGCCAGGAATGGTTCAGTCCATGGGGCGATGACGACCATTATTACGTGGGCTGAAGGTGTTATTTTGGTGGCGGAGCCGCCGATTATGTCAGAGTGTTCGGTATCTGGCGTTGTAGCCAGGTCCGGAATGTTGTTGCTTGTTTCCCCTTCTCATGCCACAGATGGCTTAAACAGCCTTTCCAAGAATATGTTGGGTGGGACCGGATCGCCCTTAGCACCGATACGGGCAAGAACGTCCGCCGCCTGATTGTTTTCCCGAGCTACATGGTGGAATTCGAGCCCCTCGAACCGAGCTGACATCTTGAGTACGGCATTGCGATAAGCCACCATTTTCGGATCTTTAGCATTGAAGTCTCCGTTTATTTGGGATATTGCGAGGTTTGAATCCCCGCGCACCTCCAGACGTTGAATGCCCATGGAGACTGCCATCCGGAGACCATGTAACAGGGCCTCGTATTCGGCGACAATGTTGGAGTCTTTATACAGTATTTGGAGTACATATTGGACTGTATCTCCAGTAGGGGACGTCAAGAGACGCCAGCCTCCACACTAGCCAACATTTTAGAGCCGTCAAAGTGCATAATCCAATTGGAGTATGCGCCGTATTCCTTAGGGAGTTCGGCTTCTGTCCATTCGGCGACAAAATCGGCCAATACCTGCGACTTAATAGCTCGCCGAGGTTTATATGTTATGTTGAACGGGAGGAGCTCTACGGCCCATTTGGCAATCCGGCCTATGGCGTCGCGGTTGTTTATTATGTCGTTCAGTGGCACTTGAGAGGCCACTGTGATTGAACACTCTTGAAAGTAGTGTCGTAGTTTTCGGGATGCCATGAATACCGCATACGCTATCTTTTGATAATGCGGGTACCGTGATTTGCATGGGGTGAGGACAGTGAATACATAATATACCGGCCTTTTAAGGGGGAATTTATGTCCGTCCGTTTCTCGTTCGACGACGAGTGCTGCGCTTACGACTTGATGAGTCGCTGCTATATATAGCAGCATCGGTTCGCCGATGTTTGGCGCGGCCAGGATTGGGTTGGTGGCCAGTATGGCTTTTATTTCTTCCAGTCCGGCTGTGGCAGCATCCGTCCACTCGAAGTGTTCGGTGCGCCGAAGGAGGCGATAAAGGGGTAGTGCCTTTTCTCCTAATCGGGAGATGAAGCGACTTAAGGCCGCAACGCATCCAGTTAACTTTTGGATTTTCTTGAGGTCTGTTGGGATGGCCAATTGTGACAGGGCTCGGATTTTAGCCGGGTTTGCTTCAATCCCTCTACTGGAGACGATGAAGCCCAGGAGCTTTCCGGCGGGTACGCCGAAAACGCATTTTTCCGGATTGAGCTTGATGTCGTATGTTCGGAGGTTGTTGAACGTAAGCCTCAAGTCGTCTATTAAAGAGTCGACGTGTCTGGTTTTGACGACCACATTGTCTACGTATGCTTCCACTGTTTTGCCGATTTTCTTTTCCAGGCATGTCTGAATCATGCGTTGATACGTTGCACCGGCGTTCTTAAGCCCGAAAGGCATTGTGTTGAAACAGAAGGGGCCGTATGGCGTGATAAACGCCATTGTGGCTTGGTCGGACTCGGCCATCTTGATTTGGTGGTAGCCGGAGTATGCATCGAGGAAGCACAATGAGTCGTGTCATGCGGTGGCGTCGATAATTTGATCGATGCGGGGGAGGGGGAAGGGATCCTTTGGGCAAGAGTTATTGAGGTCTTTGAAGTCGACACATAAGCGCCAGGATTTGTCCTTCTTTGGTACCATCACCAGGTTTGCTAGCCAGTCCGAGTGTTTTATTTCTCTGATGAATCCGGCCTCCAATAACTTGGCTAGCTCCTCGCCCATAGCTTGTCGCTTAGGTTCGGAGAAGTGCCGAAGAGTCTGCTTGACCGGCTTGAACCCTTTTAGAATGTTGAGGCTATGCTCGGCCAACTTGCGTGGGATTCCTGGCATATCTGATGGGTGCCAGGCGAATATATCCCAGTTCTCGAGCAAAAACTCCCGTAGTGCGGCATCCACGTCGGGGTTTAACTGTGCCCCAATTGAGGCTGTTTTGGTAGGTTCCGTTGGGTGGACTTGTAATTTGACTATTTCGTCCGCTGGTTTGAAAGAGGTGGACTTGGATCTCTTGTCGAGTATCACGTCGTCCTTGTCCACGGTCGAGCGTAGCGCGGTAAACTCCTCTGCCGCTAGGGCTTCGGATAGTGCCTCGAGGGCTAGTGCGGCTGTTTTGTTTTCGGCGCGGAGTGCTATGTCTTGGAAGATCGTAATTGGGCCCAGGCATTTTGAGCTTCATGTACCCGTAATTGGGTATAGCTTGGAAGATCGTAAATGCGTCCCGCCCTAGAAGGGTGTGGTATCCGCTACAGAACAGGGCCACTTGGAATGTTTTTCTTCAGACCTGTAATTTTCCGGTGTGCCGAATACCACATCTAGTGTGATTTTCCCAGCGCAACGTGCCTCCTGACTAGGGATGATTCCTCTAAAGGTTGTGCTGCTTTGCTCAATGCGGTTCCAGTCTATTTCCATTTTGTGAAGAGTTTCCTCGTAAATGAGGTTTAATCCACTTCCGCCGTCCATGAGCACTTTAGTGAGCCGAAAGCCATCCACAATTGGACTAAGGACTAGTGCGGCTGGTGCTCGGGCTATTCGACATTTAGGTTCGTCACTGGAATTGAAGGTGATAGCTGTGTAGCTCCATGAATTTATTGCTGCCACCTGGCAGATCTCGGCAAGGCTGCGGAGTGCTCGCTTGCGCCTATTATTTGAGGCGAATATCTCGAAGACTGTTAAGACCGTATTGTAATTCGCGGGATGTTGCTCTGTGGTGTTTTGAATGAGGAGATCCTCACCGCTCTTAGCAACCTTCCGGAGTACCCAACATGCTCTAAGGCTATGCGTTGGTGTGGTATCCACCGTACTGTGAATTTTGCAGGGTCCATTAAGTCATCCCTCCAATACGGTTCCGTGCCCTGTAGTGGGCTTTTGCTTTTTTGTGATTGAATCAGGTGACTTACGGGGGTGCACCCTTTTTGTTCGGATTGGATATTTAGCCAAAGCCGGATTATCCCAAAACTCTGTTTCGGTTTTCCAGGCGCTCTCCATCGCACAATACTTCCGTAATATGGACGCCAAGTCAGCGAAGTGTGCTATGTTGCGGCGGCTTATGGCGTTAAGAATTCCCTTGTCCGTGCAATTATTGCAGAAGAATGAAATTGCGTCTTCCTCTCGATATTCCTTGACCTTGTTCATTACAAGGAGGAATCTGGCCCAATAGTGATGTACTGTTTCCTCGGGCTCTTGTCTAATGTAGGAGAGATTGCTTGTATCTAGGTGGGTGGGCGGATTTAAGTCCGAACCCCGACCCGATCTGCGACCCGGGGGCATGGGAGTTTCCGATCTTGGAGGTTCGGGCTCCGGGATGTCGCCCGATAGGTCTGGCCTTGCACGATTCTACGTTCAAGGCTTGGGGGATGTCCTTCCGTGTACAGGTATCCGGCTCGGAGAGCTCTGGAATCCGGACATAGCTTGTCCTAAAGATTGAAGGAAAATTACCGCATTGTTCCTCCACCACCGCTATCTGATGGGTGACCGGTGGAGAATTAATCTCCCTTTGGTCGGGTTTAAGCCCGATCCGATCATAGTCCGTAGCGCCTCCCAAAGCGGCGATGCGGTCCAAGAGCTCGTTTAGGGAAGAGAGCTCCATCGGATCCATCTGCTCGGCAAGTTCCGAGCCGACGTGGAGGCTGTTTTCGATGACCCGAGAAGTCAACGTCGGCGCAGCAGCCGAACGGGCGGTCATGACGAACACGCTGAGCCGGAGAGTCTGGCCGATAGCCAGGGCTCCTCCAGAGGTGACGTTGTCCTTGACAACGAGACGAGACATCCTTCTTTATGGCGACGACATAGTGGAACTCTCAATGAAAGCACCAATGTCGGTGTCAAAACCGGCGGATCTCGGGTAGGGGGTCCCGAACTGTGCGTCTAAGGCGGATGGTAACAGGAGGCAAGGGACACAATGTTTACCCAGGTTCGGGCCCTCTCTATGGAGGTAATACCCTACTTCCTTCTTGATTGATCTTTATGGATATGAGTATTACAAGAGTTGATCTACCACGAGATCGTAGAGGCTAAACCCTAGAAGCTAGCCTATGGTATGATTGTTGTTGTCCTATGGACTAAACCCTCCGGTTTATATAGACACCGGAGGGGGCGAGGGCTTACACAGAGTCGGGCCATAAATGTAGGAGATCTACATATCCGTATCGCCAAGCTTGCCTTCCACGCCAAGAGAGTTCCATCCGGACACGAGACGAAGTCTTCAATCTTGTATCTTCATAGTCCAAGAATCCGGCCAAAGGATATAGTCCGGCTTTCCGGATACCCCCTAATCCAGGACTCCCTCACCCCTCCTCTCCCCCTTCCCGCCCGCGGCCCACGCTGCCGTGCGCCCACCCCAACGCCGCCGCCCGCCCTGACGCTGACGACGAAGAAGGCCCCCTGTTCACATATATATTAATTTTTTGTTCATATTGTAGTAATAGTAGTAGATGATGATGATGATGTATGTATGTTCATATGCAAAAGTTAGATTTTTTTTCTGTTCATAGATTTTTTGGTGATATTATTGTAGATATGCAAATTTTTGTATGTTCATATGCACAGAATATGTCATTTTTTTATAGAATTTTCATGATTTTTTTCTGTTGTAATTTTGTTCATAGAATTTTTATTTTGTTCATAGAATTTTTATTGTTTTTTTTCTGTTGTAATTTTGTTCATAAAGTTTTAGGATGAAAAAAAGAAGAAGAAGAATTAAAAAGGGAGGAGGAGAAGTTTCGTTTAGTTTTAGGATTATTTTAGTTTATGTTTAGTTTAGGAAGAAGGAAAAGAAAAAGGAGAAGAAGAGGAGAAACAAATAAGAGGAAAAAAGGAAAAAAAAGAGGAGAAGAAGAAAGGAATAGAGGAGAAGAAGAAAAAATAGATATTTTCTATTTTTTCTTCTTCTCCTCTTTTTTTTCTACTTTTTTTCTTCTTCTTTTCTTCTTCTTCCTTTTCTTATTTTTTATTGGGTATGTCGTTATCGATATACCCCTTCTCCGATAACTTCGACGTGAGGGGGGGGGGGGGGAGGAGGTGGGGAGGGGTCGCCGAGGGTTCGAGGGTCGAGGGATCGTCGTATGTCGTCGTTGTCGATATAACCCCCTCTCGACCGTGATAACTTATACCACGGGAGCATCCCCCGTCCCTCTCGCTCGACCAAACTCTTGAGGACACCCAAACCCTAGAGAAAAACGATGTCGGTCTCCTACCCCTCCCACCGCGCCCCTACCCGACAAACTCTCTCGAGGCCACCCAAATTTACCAAGTTAAAAGAGCGTTGTCGTCGAGGCCACCCCAAACCCTTGAAGCGTTGTCGAGGCCACCCCAAACCCTTGAAGCGTTGCCGAGGCCACCCCAAACCCTAGAGAAGCAGCGTCGAGGCCACTAATATGATTCCTTATTGTGATTAGCTAGCTAGTTCTACATTTGCCACTAAAATATCCATCTGTCATGTTTTAATAATAATGCCATGTTGTAAATGTTTGCAGAAACTATGGAGCACCCCCGAGACGAAGCAACAGAAGTGGTGTTGGGGGACATAATCGCACAAGGAAGTGATGCTGTCTTGTCGTTTCTCAATGACACCGATGGTTTGGCAGGAGAGGGTGAAGAAGTAGGCTATGATTATGATGGCTCCGGTGACCCAATGCCGGTGCAAGGAGACCGTGATGACGGCTCCGGTGACCGAACCGAGTCCGGCCAGGTATATATATTAGTTAAGCTGTCTTGACTAGCTAATTGATGCATTCATTGTTTTGGTATGTACACATATTAATTAACTCTCGTCTTTCTTCTTTTTCTAGCCCTCCGGATCGAGCACAACCCGGTAAAGAGGCGAGGCCGAAGAAAAAGTTGCGCTCGGATGAAAGGTTAGAGATCACAGCAATCGCGCGTGATGGCATGCCGATTGAACCCATCCGGACAAAGGAAGCATTTGCTGCTCAGTGCGGGGTTCTTGTTTGGGACAAGATCCTGATCAGCATCCACCAATGGTTTAAGCCTAAGAAGGAAGACCCTGAGGTGTCTTATGTCGACGATATGCAGAAAGATGATCTTTGGACCACGCTGAAGGCAAATTTCACCCTACCGCCAGAGGAGGATCCGGAGAAGCCAGTTAAAGAGCAATTGATCAAGTCTCATGCTCTTAAGAAGATGGCAGAACTATTCAGGAGGTGGAAGAATGAGCTGAAAACATCGTTTGTCGACAAAGAAAAGAAACCAAAATTCACCGGCCGGTATGAGAAGATCAGAGATCACTGGCCCGCATTTGTGGCCCACAAGACATCGGACAAGAGTAAGAAGATGTTAGCGACAAATAAGAAAAATGCTGCGAAGAAGAAGCATCACCATCGCACGGGGTCAGGTGGCTACCTCAAAGCCCGAACGTTGTGGGACAAGGCTGAGAATGACCTGTTTGATAAAGGGGACGAACCAGAGACATTGAACTGGCCAGACCGTTGCCGGACTTGGTTCTTCGGGGTTGGCGGAACCTTGGACCCTGTATCAGGGAAGTGCGTTTGGACGAACGAGCAATTGCGAATACCCGTCACGAGGCTTCATGAGTATATCGAGGCAGCGCTTCATGGGACGTTCCTTCTAGACAGAGAGAATGACGAGCTCACAATGGCCCTCGGGAATCCTGAGCACCCTGGACAGACACGAGGCACGCCAGGCTCTGTTCCGTGGAAGGCTGGGTTTACGGACGCAGGCGGTTACAAATGCCAGGAGAGGAGGAAGAAAGTGGAGCATACCCAACTACAGGCGGTGCACGCAAGGGTACAAGCGATAGAGGAACGAGAAGCAGATCGCAGCAAACGACCTGCCGAAGCTTCCCCCGAAGCTACCCCACCATCTTAGCGGAGAAGCAGCGTGGCTTCCACCGAGCAGCTTCAGCTGGAGCCTGTCTTCACGGCTCCTGCTAGCTACCCCGTGGATGCTATCACGGAGTCTCAACATTGCCACCTTATGACGCAATGGATGAAATTGAAAGTCAAGGCGGCTGTTGGCTCTGTTTTACCTCCTGAACCTGGCGCAACCTATCACTGCCGGCCGATTCCAGAAGGATATGCTAGGGTGATGGTGGATGAAATAATGGACGGATTTGAGGTCCTCGAGCTTGACCACCCTACGGGTGAAGGGGAGACTCGGCTGGGTTCTTCTCTGAAGACTCCATGCCTATGGCGGAAGGAGCTCATCAACCTTCCGAACCGGACGCCTCTGCCTCCTCCTCCTCCTCCTCCGGCGAGTCAGGGGACTCCGCCTCCTCCTCCGCCTCCTCCTCCGGCGAGTGATCAGGGCACTCAGCCTCCTTCTCCGGCGCGTGGCGGCACTCCGCCTCCTTCTCCGCCTGCGCAGACGCGCCCGAGCAGCCAGCCTCCTCCTTCTCCGCCTCGTCAGCAAGGGCGAAAGAGACCCGCTGCCGCTCCGGCTGCTCCGACGCGTTGTAGTCCTTCTCCTCCGCCTCGTAAGGAAGGAAAGAAAACAGCTGCAGCTCTCTGGCTCGCTTCCAAATAGCAAGACAGCCAGGCGGGAGGCAATCTGGATTCGGTCCTTCTCTGAAGACTCCAGAGAAGTTACCATACGAGAGGACCCTGGAGGAAAACGCGAAGGTCGTGCGAGCTGAAGTGACAAACTTCTTTGAAGGGGCGAAAGCAAAGAAACATCCACCTCCGGAGGAGAAGATAGATCCGGTGAATGCGAAGCGCACTCTGGCTGCCCTGAAGAAACCACCAAAGTCTCCGCCGAAGGGCAACTATGAGAACATTATTGAAAGGGCATTTATCAAAGCTGAGCGGTCGGGAAGTACTATCAGTGATCAAAGGTTAAAAGAACGACGAGCTGGGAAAAAAATTTCCCAGCTCGGAGAACAAGCGAACCAATCATGCCCCCGCTCAAGGTGTCTAGCAATATCGTCGCTAATGATCCGAGGATGGTGCCCGGTTATATCAATCTTGGAGATTACCTGTCCGACGATGTACATTATGATTTCTTGAAGGTGGACGAACACAGATACGAGTACGGGAAGCCTCTCGTCAAAGATGAAAGATCTCTAACAACGATGATGCAAAGATTCCATGATTGGTACATGAAAACCTGCAGAGAGTCTGGGGGGATGAATACTTTGACGTTGAGAGTTAAAGGGGAGCATGACCTCGTTGGAATTGATCTGTTGAATGTTCCATTTGAGGAGTTCTTCCAGTTTTTCAGTCAATAGGCCCTCGATAAATTAATGCTCACTTGCTACTGTCTGTAAGTACTACTTCTGTCATTAATTCTCTATATATAGGTCAGCTGTTTCATTGCATGTATATATAATTATTCTCACTATATTATGTAGATTGAAGATCGTTGAATTGAAGAAAAGACAAATCGGTGATATTGGGTTCATTAACACAAATCTCATAGATGCATATACGGTTGAATTAAATGCCAGAGAGACCGAGGCCAACTTGCTACGATCATTGGTAATAAATGAAATCAAAGATATAATACTCTTTCCTTACAACTTCAAGTGAGTGTTACTGTCTTGTGCATATTCGTTTTCCCTTATTAGTCCAGGTTATAGTAATGTAATTAATGAGTTATGCATGCGTGCGCAGGTTCCACTATATTCTCCTAGAGATTAAGCTTGAGCAGGGACTAGTAACCGTCTTAGACTCGAGACGAAAAGATCCCCAGGAGTATGCGGACATGACTGAAATGCTCGAGAAGTAAGTTAAATCGATCATTATCGCACCATATCGGCAACTTTGTTCATTTCCTGATATCAAGTAATTGTTTTCTTTGTCTGGCAGGGTTTGGACAAAATTCACCTCAAAAGCTCCGGACTGCCAAGAAGCTGCAATTTAAAAACCCGAAAGTAAGTACTACTAGCATGTTCACGCATCTCCTAGTGATTCAAGCCGCTAGTTTCATCAATACCATTTAGCATGCTTGCTTATCAGTTTGATTGACCTCTATTTCTTGTAAAGTGGTTGTGGCAGGAAGCCGGGAATAATTACTGTGGATACTATGTTTGCGATTCCATCTGCCACACGACCTGTGAGCTTGGCTACTCTGACAAACAATATGAAGTGGGTAAATAATAATATTCACAATTTTATTTTATTACCATCATTTGTGTTGAGTTTCATTTATTCATATATATGTATTGACCCCCTTCTTCAAATTAGATATTTCGGATGCGGGATGAACTCCTACCACCAGATCGTATGCGAGCAATTAAAGAGGAATTGGCGGCATTCTTTCTTGACCACGTGATCGATAAAGACGGAGAATACCATGTGGACCCTGAGTTCATATATAATTAGGAGATTATATTGTAAGAGATAATTATATTGTATATATGTAGCCAGTAGCGTCAGATAGATATACGAGAACTTGTTATTCGACCAATTTCTCAGAGAAGGAGAGTTGGTCGATATCACTTTTCTCTATATGCAAATGTTCATGACGATCTTCTGTTTCCTTCATTTGCTTACTAGCTAGCGCGTCGAGTCCTCTCTATAAGTATAGTACGTAGCATCGACTAAGCACGGAGATAAGAGAGGACACTTCTCTCTATTAATTAGCTAGCTAACACAATATATGAAACACCTAAATTAACCCCCCAAAACCACGAGACCACCCCTTTCAAAAAAAAAACCCTCGGCTCCTGCCACTGTGGCGTGGGCGCCCTATCGGTCCCGGTTGGTGCCACCAACTGGGGACCAAAGGGCCTCCTGCACAGGCTCGCCGCACCCGGCCACGTGGAGGCCCATCTGCCCCGGTTCGTAAGAACCAGGACTACAGGCCTAGGGCTTTAGTAACGACCCTTTAGTCCCGTTTCAACAACCGGGACAAATGGCCCTTACGAACCGGGACAAATGGCCATTTTTCTACTAGTGCTTGTAAACTATGCAAGTTTATTTGGCTGCGAAACTATGCTATTTTTCTTTGCGCATGAAACTATACAAAATGTATGTATATTTGTTGAAAAATGGTGGCCAGCCGTCAAAGCCCGCAAATATAGGTCGGCACGTTGGGCGCATTGCCGACCCAAACCATAAACAGTGCGGGCGTCGAGCGGGTGACCGACCCAAACAGACAAAAACGGACAAAATCGCCATCCGTTTGGGTCGGTGCGTTGGAGTTGCTCTAAATCTATTGTTTTTTTACCTTCTCAGTTGAACGTATGATGAATCTATCTATCTAGTTTTTTTGTGTGGAGGAATTTCAAGAGCTTTGTTCAAATAAAGGCATTCACCGAACAACAGGATGATGATGAGGAAGCTAGGAGTTATATCAATCCACTCTAAGTCATGACAATCGTGCAATAGCCCCCTCCTCCTCCGACGTCGCTGTTGTACCTCTCTGTCCACCACGCAGGCATTGACGGACCTCCGCAACTAGCATCGATGTGCCCGCTCTCCTTTCACGATGGCGTCATGCACCCAGGACCCGTCCGTAGCCAGGTACACTCCTCCTCCCCTATCGACGACGTCCATGGCGGACACAATGCTCCGTCAGGTGTTTGTTCAAATGCCATTGTGCTAATTTTTGAATGCCATGTCATTTTTTTAGAGTATGAAGGATGGCAGGGTACTCGAGCATGGAAGATGAGTTGTTGTGCGATGCGTGGTTGATCGTATCCGCATATTTCGTAGGCAGACACAAAAGGGGGCTCTTCTGGCAGCGCATGAATGATTCGTTTCATGCATGAAAGCAAGTTTGCCCTACGACGTGCACATCATCCAACAATGCAATATGAGGTCATTATCTTATTGATGGTATGCCATCCCGATCACCGTCACCAAGTTTTGTGACATGGTTGCTCGGCTGGAGGCAAGGTGGCCATTGTGCGTGGCAGCAGAGGAGATCGTAAGTTTTGCTTCTTCTTGCTCAACTTGTTGATTGAATCATTTATTTACTCAATGTTGCTCCAAACATTGTGCAGCCCGTACGCGCTGCCATGATGTACCACATGATAGAAGGATGGCCATTTAGGTCCATACACTGTTGGATGTAATTGAAGAGGTAGCATGTGTGGGAGGACATGATCCATTCATAAAAAGCTTGTTGATCATCTGGTTAATCTCATTGAATTTGAACTATTATTGTACTAGACTTTTTTGCATGTTATGTATGGATGATTTGTGCTATTTTATATTTAAACTTTGATGAATTCCGTTGGGTTTGCATGAATTTCGTCCGGTTTATTGAAATGCAGTTTTAGTTGTATACGACGATGGATGGCCGGCTCCCACATCCATGTCCAAGGACTGGTCCTCCTATCCGCGAATAGACGGAGAAGCAATTTGTGAGTCAGCATCGGAGATGCCCTAGGGCAATGGCGGAGTCCACCACCCGGCGACCCTGGGCAGCTGACCGGGCTCTGCCCAAGAACTTCCATTGGATTATAGAAGGAGATGGAGAAACAATCATCAGTTTTAGTGGGAAAATGCCCATGAATCACGTTCCTTTGTATTTTGACCTAGCTCCATGGACTGACTAGCTCCGCCATTGCCCTAAGGAATTATTACGCTCATTATACATATACTAAACCTGGCCATATTTAGTTTACCACGTTTTTTCCACTTTTTCTTATCAGTAATAATTGGACCAATGTGTGAGCAACACGTGATTTAGTGGGGGATTTAACCGGGTACATGGATGCGTGCGTCCAGCGATTGTGTCGGAAAATATAAAAATTGAGGACCAAGCTCCCCACTGGTTGCATGTTGCGTGTTCTCCTCGGTTTCTCATTGGCTGCATGCCACAGTTTGGGTAGACCGAGTTGGGCACGCCTTCTACTATTATATTTGAGTCGGCTGCCACTTCGGTACAGCTTCTGGATCCCCTCTGCTGTCGGCTGCCACTTCGGTACAGATTCTGGTCGCTTTTCAAGCATTTGCGGTGGCTGCTTTCAATTTCTCCTCCGCCTATTTCCTCTGCCTATAAATACTGGCTGTGGCCTGCATTGCTTTTTCATTCCCGTTGCTCCCGTCTGCTCTCTTTCCTTTTCAACTACTGCTGCTATTTGCTCGCGCGGCGATGGTTGTTCCTGTTTCTGCCCGGTCTGGATGGCGGCGTCGCGGCCGTCCTCCTGGGATTCGGGCGGGTGTTATTGCCCGGGTGCGCCGTGCCGGCATGCCTGTTTCTTCTGCGGATTCTTCGTCCGTGACGGCAGCCGCTGCTGTGCGTGGTCAGCTGGCTGGAGTCGATTCAGGGCGGCTTCCTCGCTGTGCGGCTCGCTGGCCGCTTCGTTCTCGCCGGGCTGGTGGGTTTATTTACTCTTCTCTACTTGCGGTTTCCTTTCCATTCTTCTCCTACTTCTTTGGCTGTCGTGTGGTCATCTCATTTGGTTGCTTCATTTTGTAGGCCGCCAACGTTCTGACTCGGAGCAGCTTGGTTATGTAGATCTCCATGCCCCGCCGCCGCCGGGAGATTTCGTTGGGGAAGCGTCCTGTTTATTGCACTGTTGGTAAGTGCGTTGAGTTCTTGCTGCACATATGGGAGTGTCTCTGCTTGCTTTTGTGTGTTTCTTCCTGCTGTTTTCAATGATGTGGCTAATTTTTTGTTTTTTTTTTCTGCAGGTTCGCCCATTACTGATGGTTCTTCGTCCGCGGTCGATGGTCTTGTGTTTGCTGTTCGGCCCTTCGGTGTGCGAACTGGTGAGTTATTCCTTTGTTTTCTCTGCTTATTTTCTGTCCATGTTGCTGTCTCTCTTGGCCAGCGCTTCTACGGCCTTCTACTGGTTGTACGTGCCACTGCTGGCCTAATTGTTGTGTAAAAGACACTAGCGTGTAGGCCTCAGCGCGCGAGACGCCTGCATGCACGATCAAAAGATGAAGGGTATTAACATATAGTCAAATGGAAGCACGCGGGGGCATGCAGTGCACGCATGAACTCAAACGGAAATACATCGATGCATGCAGTGTACGCATGCAATCCGATGAGAGTTCGCTGTCGCATGCATTGCACGCATGCAACCCGCATGAATATACACCGCTGCATGCAGTGCACCCATGCAATCCGATGAATATGCCCCGCTGCATGCAGTGCACGCATGCAACCCGATGAATATACTCGCTGTATGCAGTGCACGCATGCACTTCAGTAATGCTAGCCCTTTACGGCTGTTGCTTCTAAAAAAATGTGCACATATATCATTGATTGGTTTTTATTTTGGACGCCGATAAGTGCCACACGTGTGGACGTTAGGGAGTTTGCCCACACATTTTATGTGGTGTATAAGAGAAACAACCCACATACCTACGTGTGGGCAAAACAAGTAATGCCCACACATCTTTTTTCCCCTCCCGATCCCTCTCATACGCGTGCGTGTGGGTGAAGTTGATAACGCCCACACTCCCGTATGTCAGGCCTTGTACCCTCCTGGTCCCGCACGCCACGTGTGACGGTCACCGCGCGCCCGCAGTTGCCATGGTCCAGAACCTCATCCATGTTCGTTTAACTGTAGTTGCCATGTCACTGAACTACGATTGCCATGTCGGACAACTGCAGTTGTGATCTAAGGTAGTTGCCATGATTTCAAAACTTTAGGAGTTGCCACATACTAACACTAGGCAGTTGAGAGAGTTGCCATGTGCTCATAAGCATGCTAGGGCAGTTGCCATGTAAAAAGGAAGAGTTGCCATCTGCTTACGTGCATGTTAAGGCAGTTGCCATGTACGTGCACGTTAGGGCAGTTGCCATGTACCATGCAAAAACACATGTCAACTCGGTAAAAGAGAGTTGTCATCTGCTTACGTGCACACTAAGCAGTTGCCGTGTACCCTGCAAAACACATGGCAACTCGGGTAAAAAAGAGAGTTGCCACCTGCTTATAAAGCACACTAGAAGCAGTTGCCATGTGCGCTGCAAAACACATGGCAACTAGCAGCTTGGGTGTGGGAGAGGAGACGGGCGTGTGGGTGAGATGGCAAATGCCCACACACTAGCCCTTGTGTGTGCCTGCAAAAGTGGCATGTGGCGCGAACTGCTGAACGCCCACACACCAGTCCCTACCGTGTGCTGAAACGGTCGTGTGGGCGACCGGGTGAACACCCACACACCAGGCCAGTCCTACGTGGCACTAGAAACATGCCAAGATTCGTGTGCTCACGAACGGACGCGGATCCACACGCGTGGGCGAGATGCAAACGCCCACACGTGTGGGCGTTAACCATTTCGTTTATTTTTGCTTTCTTATGGGCTGTTCGGGTGGGTATTTGCGTCTGGTCCAGCTGACGTGCCCGTTTCTTTTTCGATTTAGCTGTTTAGGTATATGAGCTTCGTTCGGGTTATAACGTGCTGTGTCTAATACTTTCTTGCAGGTTCCTCGGGCGTGCAGATGGTCGATGGACCTTTTGGTCGTCTTTCTGATTTTCCTGCTGGTCTCCATCTTGATAGTTATTTGGTTGGTACCTCTTTAGTTTCAAAGCAGTGTTCTTCTTGTTTGTCTCCAAGAAAATAGAGCTTCTAAGCCTATCTTTTATTTGTCTGTTTCGCAGCAACATGTATCCATCTTTTACTTAATACCAATAATATTTTTATTTCAATATGTACGCACACCATGTGATACAATATGATATCCTTCCAATTATTTTCATTGTACGCATGTATACTACTCGAAAAAAGGAGTCATACGAGACCACCGCTTTGAACTAGCAGGGTTGCAGTCTGACCCAACTGCTTTCTATATACAGCCTGGACATGCAACCGTCCATCTTTCCTTCTATCTCCACGTAGAGTCAAGTGTGACACCTACTGAAATGGAGTGCAGAATATGCTTGCCATTTGGCAGCCTCAACGAAACACAACGGTGACTCACTGATCTGTACATGCTCTATATATTACCGGTTGGACACTCCCGACCAATATCAACTGAGTAGACCACAATGGACGAAGCTTATCATCCCCAGAGAGCGTCCTCCATAGCAACAAGTTAAAAAAAAGGGTAAACATCCAGCCCTAAATTTTAATCATGGGAGGCAACTCGGTAAGCTCTTGGCTTCACCTAGCTTTTTCTCTCCGTTTGCCCCTTGCAAGTAAGCAACTTATTATATTACGAATTCTTCCATGCAGGATTAGAATCTTATAGTGTATATTCCAAGGCGACCAATGCTTGATACAGTGTGCGAAACAATTGGCCTAAAAGTACAAGGCTACACCTGTTGGTACGTTCATGAAGGTATGATACAAGCGTCCGTACTGATTGCTCTGCCACGCCAGAAAGATAGCTTCAGAGAATCCTCTATAACATATGAAGGAGAGGCAGCTGCCTAATACAGAAGATGAAGCAATGGAAAAGGCAGCTCAGGTGGCCTTAGAATGCATTTGTGCAGATTATAATATTTCTATCAATGATCATAATTACTATGCTCTTGAAGTCACGAAGGAAAGATTGTTTACAGCAAGAGAGAAGGCTCAAACAAAACAATGGCAGTTCAATATGGCCCGCCAGCAAGTAAGCACACAGCAAAACGAGTTTGCAAGACAGACAATGATTTTAGCAAAGATATGCAATGGCTTCTTTGATATATTACCACTTCGTATGTATCCCCAACGCCCAGATAGCGACGATCCCATTATCACAGATACAGGCATGCACCCTCCCGTCGGACGTATGCAAGAACTTGCGAAATCGCTTTATGATTTTATCACGGCCACCAATCCCGCAGGAGGATATACTAGGATGATCTAATCCACTAGCAACTACTTCTAGCTTATCTATGTAATGTGTTTGTGTTTTTACATACAGCTCTCTGTCTGCAGCGAACTGTATGTAGTTTGAATAATTTGTTTGCCTTAGGAGTATGCCACTTTTAATTTGTATCTTTGTATCCCTACATTTGTAACATTTCAAAATATTCGAATGCTCGGTTTGTTTACTAGAGAGCGTTTTTTCATAGCTGGGGCTACACGGTACCCTCTATCTCAGCCTTTTATTCACACTCATGTTTTATTGAAATATGTGCACACAGCAGCTGGCTCTGAACGCTTAATCCTTAATTTTCTGGCGTGATTTCTTAATCTAGGCGGGCCTTGCTAGGCCACTGTTCACGACATGAATTGGCGCGCGCCTACAGCTGTCTTGACCCACTCATCGCTTTATTGCCTCGATCGACGCCTCTGTTCTCGTGCGAGATGTAATCTGCAACTAAATCGAATATGTGTTGTAGGGGTGTGATAACTGAATTTAGACGTTGATATGACACGCAGCAGGCAGATGACATGCATGCAACTGGGCGGGCCCATGCCCATTCTCTCTCCGATGGAGACATTGAACATATAAACACCGCTGCACTACCCGTCTAGAGAGAGCACCTGCGAGCGCAAAACGAGCTGTGCCGCTCGATGATTTCACCGTAGTACGGATTTTCACCGTGGCAGAAGGCCCTCCGTTCATTCCTATTATACCTTGCCAGCTTTTTTGGTACTCAATGGCAGGTGGGGCTCGTGAGCCATGTACCCAGTTAATCATGTGGTGTTTCTGTGATTATGGGTGACCAGAAAATTTACTGTCGTGTGCCTGCGTGGGAGGATAGGAACATGGGGTGGGACCTTGACCTAAAAATATCGGCCTCCTCCTCTCATCGCTCGATTCCTCCTCTCCTCTCTGCCGACGCCGCCTCCTCTTCTTCCGTAGACCATGCCTCCTCCCCGCTCCTTGTTCCGCCGCCTCCTGCTGCTCCCGCACGGCAGCCGTCTTCCATCGGGTGTATCGCCTAGCGAAGCAAATGGCAGATCTGCCACCTCTCTCCTCGCCGGTAAGGAGCAGCCAGACCGGTGCTGGGGAGAGCCGGAGACGGGGACAAGAAACAGCAGGGGTCGGCTCCCGCTGCGGTGGAGTGGAGCTGCAGGTAGAGGAAGGAGGCCGGCGACAGGGGAAAATAACATGCCGGCTCTGGTTCGTCATGGAGAACTCAACTGCTCGTCCTCCTCTGCCTCTTCTTCTCTGGACCATGGATTCGTTGTAGTCTCATGTTCTCTATCCAGCATTATTCCTTCTCCCTTTTGTTGCTTCTTGATTTCGTTTTATTCTTGATTCATCTGGTAGTGTTGTTGCAGGTGGGTTCTCTATTGGCGGTGTTGGGGATTGCAAGGCTTGTTCCATCTGGTTTTAGGAGTGTGTGTTGCTCCTATAAATTTTTCTCAGGTTGTCTCTCTTCTTCTTGTTGCTATCTTAGTTCATTCTTTTGTTCGTATAAGGGATTTCAAGATTTGCTTTTCAGCTCCTAATCGTTTGAGCCATTGGGGTTAGTGTACAATCCTATATCTAATTAGAAGTCACATACTTGTCTCCTGGTTGGGGAAATTACAAATTGGTTTGCAGTCCTTCCATGCCTTCTAATTAGATGGTTGAAATTCATCAACTCCGCTGACTCTCGACTATGGCATGCTACAATCCTACAACCCGGCCCAGCCCACTTATGCAGTAATATGCTCGTGTGACCGCTCCTTTTCAGGATTTTTTACTCAATATTACATGCTTTGTATTACTTACTAAACTTGATGGTTTGACTTATATATAAGTTCCTTGAGGGAAAATCACAAGACCTGTAGCCATTCTTACGCACGGGATATTGTTCTGAAACAAGTTATCTTCCCCTCATGTTCTGCTCTTCCATCGTGTTTGATTCTAAAATTTGTTTCTTGCAATGTGTGATATGTTTGTTTACTTTCATTTCTGAGGAAAAGTAAGGTCCTATGCATCATAGGGCTATTTGGTTAGCTAATATTTTTAACAATGATCTGTTGGCGAATCTGTTTCTTTAGTTTTAAAATCTAAATTGTTCGTACAGATTAAGAGGTCTGCTTGTACTGTTTACATCACTAGGCTAAGTCCATCATTGGTGGTGGTTATTGTCCAGGTTTGGCAGCAAATCAACTACTCTGAATGAGGCCATTCACAGCTTCTCACGAGTAACATGCATGCGCGAACACACTGATCCAAGGTAATGAAGAAACCTGTTCTATTCTCGAATATTAATCATCACACAGTTGAAACTATTAAGAATAAGATAAGCATGTCATTCATGTAGGGTTATGTTTTGTGTATTCTATTTTCATCGGCTATGCTATGTGTTTCAGTGCCAATGACTCAACAGTCATTTATCAATCAGTGTGTATTTTGTTCTCATCGTCAATGATGCATATACATGTAAGTGGCGATGATGATATGGTTCAGACAGATATTTTAATCATTTCCTTTTCTTGGTCAATTTTATGCTTCCATCGCTCTACAGTTAATATAGATCACAAACCTGACACTTCTAGGTGGAACTTTGGGGTGTAATATTTATTTCACTCCTTCATGGTTCATTGTAGCAATGCTGGCCGTCAGGGAAGATGCTGTTAAGCACAAAGTGAGTGAGCTCCCGGCGAATTCCTCAAGCAAAGTTCATATAACTATTGTCTCATAAGAATTCATGTGTATTATTTATCAGACCAATTGCAAAATTGCAATAATTGTTGGGTGCTGGCTGGCGTACTCGAGCCTGGGGTGGACAATTTAATTTGTCTGTATTAGTGCAACAGCAAGCCAGAAACACTGATGTGTTCTTGTTTTATTGCTTGTGAGCCGTCCTTGACAAATGAAATGGACAGCAGGCTTTTGATATTTTAGTCCTCTGGCCTTGTATGCAGTACTTTGCTAGATTATTGCAGAAAAATTGAAAGAACTGCAAATGTGTAGCTCCCGAATTAGGAGACAAGAAATAATTGAGCTTTTTTGCCAAAAAAATCTAGGTTTTTACATCACTAATTAGCCCTTCATTCTTATATGCTTTTGCATTTGCTGCACTCCCGCTTTCAGGTCGTTTCATTGTTTTCACGCGTTGGCTTTAGGATGCCAAGTGTAATTCAGTTCATATGTACATGTACTGTTTTCAGGTCGTATCCTTGTCCTATTTGGTGCATGTTTGGTTTGCTTACCCTTTGTATACCAGTCATTTGAGAACGATGCAAGATTTGTTCTTATATAAATAGACATCACAAGTGGATTTCCGTTTACCTGAACACTTGCAGAATTCAGTGCTCGGAGAAGTCTGCTATGCCAACTTGTGGGTTCAGATCCTTATTATCAGATCGTGTCACTCTTTCCACTCCAAAACCGATGAGCTCTGGAAAACGGTATATCTCTGCCCCCTGTTCCTAGCACTACTCATTTATGAAACAATTCATTCCATATACTGCATTTAAATATCTTGCATTTGCACACAATTTGTAATAGCAATATGTGGCTTTCATGTAATAAGGTGAAACCTACTCTTGCAGGCTCCTGATTGTGTGTGTGTATTTTGTAGCATCATCACCTTATGCATCAAGATGCAGCTGCTCATATGATTTCACAGTTTGGCAAGTACCGCAGAATTTGTGGTTGACTGCTTACATCCAAAATCATCGTGTTAGTACTTAGTACTGAAGCTAATTTCTACATTGTTAATAGAGTTGCCTTGATGTTTCCCGTACTAGAAAGTTCTATCTATGAACTATTTTCTAACTATCTAAGACTGTAGTCATATATACTCCATACGGTAACAATATATGTTGTTGTCGGTTTGCTGATTATTTATCTCTCCCAGCTTGTTTTTATGTCTGGTCAGACTGCATAAGAAGCTGACATGTAAATGTAGATCGTGCAACTTTATGGGCATGCATCAGATTCATATTATAATAAAGTTTTGCCTTCATACTATAAATCCATTCATTGGAGCTATATATCTTATATAGTACCATTTAGTCTGGTTCATGAGTAAAATGTTGTTTTTAATAAATTTAAGGTTGTTCCTTGTTTGCTTGTTGTTTGCTAGCACTAATGTTGATGTAAGAAAACAAAGTATAGTTCATATTTTTAATCATTTATGTCCATATCATCTGATGCTAATGTATGAACTTTATATGGTTTTTTTAAACGATATCAATAAAAGAATATACATTGTGGAAGTTAAATAAATCCTACAAATCGAATTAGGAAAGTTTTGTTACTGGCATTCGACGAGGAAAAGGAGACCCTGGAGGAAGTTACACCGTCGTTGTGGTGGCTCGATCGATGCGGATTTTGATGTTGATTGTTTTGATCTGGACATGGATTGGATAGTGGAGAATTGATACTGGGGATAGAGAAATTGTTATTTGTGTTGCTGATTTTTTTTAATTTGGACGTGGATTTGAGAGTGGACAAGGCCTGATCAAGTCTCAGACTCCTGATTCTTTTTCAGTGTCAATCAATGGTTTCCTTAATTGCAAGACAGCGACTCTCCATGTTATCGATCTGGTACAGTGTTGTTGTGCGTGAGGACGACACAGGGAAAGGTGCAACAAGGCAGCGATCGCGTTGCAGTCGACTGGAGTCGGCCATCACCACCAACCGCTGCTCGCCGATCGTCGTCCCTCATCCCCCGTCTAGGTTGCACGTCTTTGGCCTTGTCATCTTCTTCCTCCCAGTTTTCTACTCTTGCTTTCACAGGTTCTTTGACAATCTAATATTGATTTCTTGATTTATATTTTTTTTGAACAAGATGTTTGCGGATCAGGCGAAGAAGAGAGGAAGGATCTTGAGGAAGAGTCAAGAACATGGTGAACCTCTTGGCCATCGCAACCCGATGGCTCAGGCGACAATGAACTGGGGTATTTCTAGCCCATCAATCTACAGGGCTCAGGTCCTGCACATGGTATATCTAGCCCATCAATCTGCATGATATATGTTCCTACACCACACTGTGGCGCCGCGCCAATCTGTAGCTCAGATTTCCTTGTCTTTGGCTAACAATCCCTTTCTTTTGCCAGGCTATCTACTTGATTGCTGTCGGGCGAGATTGGTTGCAACTTGTTTGCCTCGATTCTAATTCTCTGTGTTATCCATCTACATATGCCTACCATTGTCAGCTATGTTTTCAGGCCCAACAACTGTAGCTCAGATTTCCTTGCCTTTGGCTGGCCATCCCTTTCTTTTGCCACACCATCGACTTGCTTGATGTCGGGTGAGATTGGATGCAACCTGCCTGCCTCGATTCTAATTCTCCGCATTATCCATCTACATATGCCTGCGATTGCCAGCTATGTTTTCTGCCCAAACAACATATGTAAAGTATGCTGGTGGAAGTGAGAGAGATTTTAAGAGGGGGAGAAAGAGTGAGAGAGACAAAATGTTAGGGAAAATGATAGCTAGGCAACAAATGTTGTGGTATATATAGGTTGTTACAAAATCGGTTGCTACTCTCCTGTTTAATTAAATGTCCATGAGCTGATTTTTGTTCTATGCTTGGAGTCGGCACATTCATTAAGGTTTATCTATTCTAACTTGGCCATTTGTCGCCTAGACTGAGCAAATGCATTTGAGTTCGTCTATTTCTGAATTTATGATTCTGCTTCGATGTGTATTTTCCACGCCTGAGTCATTCATGGTAGTATTGCTAGCTGCCTCCTTATTTTGGCGCTGCTTAGATTTAGTTACCTTTACTTCACGTTTGTCATTTCCAATCCTAGATAGTTAGCAACTTTAGCATGATTTGACATTTATGTGAATGATGCCATTGTTCTGCAAATAAAACCGTAGAGTCACCTGCGCATGTGTTGTCATTAATTGTGCTATGAGAAGTTGATAATAATGCAAAATTCTATGTTTGGGATCTTGGATTTAGATGAAGGCCTCCTTTTGCATTAATCTTGTTTATAATACCAGGTGTTTGCTATAGAAAATCAAAATAAGCAACCTGAATGTCAATGGGGTGATGGCAGTGACATGTTTAACACGAGGTGTTGCATCTAGGTACCTACTTCACAGATCATTCTGTTTCATCCGCAACTACTACTTGCAATTCAGATTTCAAAGGATGTTTAGAATCAGAATAGACCTAAATTGGTTCTGTATGACTTATCAAATTTACACACGCCTCAATCATAGTAAAATCTGGAAGGAGACGTAAAAGAATCAAAGAAAAGTAGAGATGCACAATAATTTTTGCTTTTCAAGGATTGTTCTTGGGTTCAGCTTTCGCTGGCATGTTGTTATTACAGAGTTAGCCCTATCTTTTTGAATCATCATATGTACTCAGGACTCTTATAAATTATGCAACTAGCTAATCATTGGAACTTTAATAGCACAACTTCATGTTAGTTGCCATTTTATTGCTACAGGTATGATGTTGTTCTGATTGTATATTTGATGATTATATCCATGTGGATGTACGTGGTCTTCAAAGTTGTTGAAAGATGTAAAGCATAAGCAAGCTCGTTAAATTCCTTTGGTACGTCATATATCCTTCTGTGTCATTCCTATGCTTTAGAGGTTTATAGTAAGAAGATATGAGACATAGTCTTTCCTTTTCAGTATATCTGAAAGCATATGAGAGAGGTTACTAGCTCACACATATAGTTTGATTATTAGGTTTCTAAATAAGTTCAGCCTCAAAGCACATATTTTGCATCCATTGCTAATTTAATCCATTGAGATGCTTCTAACTGCATCTTAATCTGTACTTGGTAGGCTCTACAGGATTCGCTGATGGATGTGTGAATGTGAGCAATCAGGATATAAATTTCTTCCAACAAGACATGCTGATTAGATTCAGGAATATGTTGTTACGTCTCAGCTTCGCAGCTTCATGTTGTAGGATTAATATTTGGCACCTGACATAAGGTTGAGAAATACCATGCTTTAATTACATATGACATGCCTTGTGCAGGGCACATAAAATATATCTGATATCTCTTTTTTGTTATGTATATTTTTGTCCTTTCTACCCTAATTCAGTAGCACCATTTTTTTATGTTACTTCTCTATATGATTGTTGCTTCCACTATCTGAAATATATCTGAAATGAATTTGAATTAGGTTACTTTAGTATTAAGGTAAAAATTTCTTTGTTGTCAAGAAGCGCCAAAATCCAAGGTGATACTATTTTTTTGCTTGACTATTTGTTGACGACCAGTAAATTTGTTGAAGTGTGTTCGATAAAATTGGCAATGTGATCGGAAGGTGGTGTCCAAGAATTATGTGGTTTGATAGCACTAGGGGCAGGAGGTGCTGATTTAATCAGACTAAGAAGATGCCTAAATAAGTTGTGAGGCTGCCTATGTATAACTGTGTTTCTAAGTCATTGTACCATATGTAAACAAATTTAAGTCATTCTACCATCTGTAATACAATCCACATTGCATTATCTTTCCACCGACATATTCTACTTACTCACTACTAACATTGCTTCTAACTGGCTTCTTGCGCCATTGGCGCAACCGGGTCATCTAGTGCATGTAACCGGCGGGCCTCATGCCCCTTCTCTCTCGCATGTTGGATCGTGTTGATACTCAATACCTACTAGCATGCAACCGGCACTTCTCTCTCTCATGCATGCAACCGGCGGCTGGAATGTGGTGGACCCCGAGACTGGTACAGTGCTGGCAGCTAGTGGTGACGTGACGGGGACAGCGATGGGTGTGGCACTCAATACCTACTAGGAAGCAATGCACTGTTCATATAGCCTTTATTTTTCAGACTAATCACTCTGTGGCTGCTGTGATAATACTGTGCTAGCACACATTTCGATACGGCGACCAACGGCACAGATAAGGAGCACCGTGTAGGACGAGCTATAAAGAAACTTTGTGTTGTTTACTATCTCTATACGTTATTTTGACATCAAATAACCATGCAATGTTCCACTTTTAGATCAACAGATTGTACATCTGCGAGAGATCATTGAGCGCGGCTCGCCGCGCTGGTTAGGCTAGTAAAATCAATGGTCGATGATTTTATACTGCTCCAACCCCTCCGTAGGAGTACAGGGTACCATAAAAATCTCCTTGTTTTAGAGTTATGGGCTAGCATAAGCGAGCTCGAGGATTCAGCTCTCCACAACAATTTTTGTGGACGAAATACAGCGGTGCTGTGTTTTTTCTAATAACAAATAAGTAAAGTGGAATTTTCAAAGTTTTGGCAGTGATGCGATCCAGCGTACATGTGCAAGAATACGGCGTGCCCATGGAGGTTGCCCGTCTATCCAGAGACAAATAGCCTCAAGCATTCTGTTCACAGCACGCGGTGGACGCAGCTTCAGTGCCTTAAAGGCATCTGCCTTTGGGTCCTTGACATGTGGGCCAGCTATCTGTTGGACCCACATGTCATAGGCACAAAGGCATGTGCCTTAAGGCACCCAAACGCAGTCCGCACGCGACGTAGGGCAGAGTCACACGGCAGGCGAGCGGGCCGATTCCTGAGAGTCTACACTCGTGTTCCTCTCATTCCAGTCCAACGCAGAGGTGTGGACTCTAAACTCTTGAGCAGAGTCCTAGAACTAGATGCGAGTGCATCAGTTACGACGACAGCAGCGCCAAATGTCAAAAGCCTCATGCAGGATCCAAGAGTGCCACTAATACTCTATTTTCCGATGCCTCTTATGCCCAGCTTATCTTGTTGTGGAATTGAACTGCCGATTGCATCCGGCATACTCAGTTTGTTGCTCTCCTCTCCAACCTTTTCCTCTAGTAACTAGTCGATGTGCTCTATTTATGGGCATGTATACGTCAGTGAATAAGTGGCTACCAAACGCTTATTTAGCGACTTCACGTATTTAGTTGCATTTTTACATTGTCTGTACAACCTCAACTATGAGGAATCTATCTATCTAGTTTTCTTTTCACTTCCTTCCTCCAAAGGTGGCACTGTTGAGAGAAAAAACCATTTAAAACTTGGTTACTTGAGAAACCGTAACCGAAATGTGCAAATTTGACCCCTATATGTCCGTGGACGCGTTCGCGGATAGGAACCGGTCAACCCCATTTGCAACGTGAAACACATCATACGTACTTCATAATATATGAATAAAACAAGCTACATTTGAATGAAAACTACCCTGCTTCTACTCATCATCGTTGGAGATGGACCGCCTGCTTTGTGGTCATTCGCGATGGGGCGAAGCTCTGGCACCCTCTCCTCATCGTCCATGTCCAATGGTCGCTCTAGCCTCGTATTGGAGAAGTGGATAAGACGGCGGTTGGCCACGACCTCCCGCTCGGACTGGAGTGACTCAAAGATGGCCTGGTATTTGGCCACAAGGATGGGATCAACGATGAGCACCGCGAATGCAGCATCAGCCGATTACTCTGCCTCCAATTGTTGCTCTGCTCCGAGGTGAGCTGCCTCTACCTCCGCGTCCTGGGCGAGCTGGAACTCCACCTCCACCTCCACTATGCCAAATCTGCAGGGCTCCATGCCCGACGTCTCCTCCTCTGCCTCCACCACCGGCACCACACCATGTCCTCCTCCTCCTCCGGTACCTCCATATCCACCTCCACCTCGTCCTCCTCCTCTGCAAGGTGTTGGGCGCCCCGTATCTCGGCACCGTGCACCACCCACGTGATCTCTAGAGTTATTTACCTGAAACCACCACACTTGGGGCTAGTGTAAAACCTTGGTACCGCTTTTGAACCAAGACACAAGAAACCACCGAACTTGCGCCTAATGCATAATGCGGAGCACTAATGCTCGAATCTGGTCGTGACAACAGCAAAACCGACTGATGGGTCCCGCCTGCCGATTGAGGTGGCATGCTTGTGTGGACAATATGTTGAGTTAGACGATGGTCCCACTTGCCAATGACTCAAGTCTTTATTTTTTTCCACCTTTTTCTTTTTATTTCTTCCTCTTTTTTCTCTGGGCAGGTTGTGAGCGCTGGACCATGGACATCACCAATGCAGCCACTAGAGAGGACTTGCGTAGCAACGCGCTGACCAGTCGTCGTCGCGCCGGGAGACAGGTTGTGTATGTGGGCGGCGTCCTGGAAGTGGCGGCCCGTCAGAGGTGGATGCGGACATGGCGGTGCGGGATCTCGCCGGAGCTCGGTGTCAGTCGCTGAACCTTGCGCGTGGCCACGGGAGGCGACGAGAGCCATAGTCTTTCATGGCAGCAAGGACAACAATGGCAGCCGCCGGTGAGGTGGGGCCATGCGAGCGCGCGCATGTAGGGCCACGCGTTGGGTGTGTCCGTGCGGCCGAGGCCATCCATGGCCGATGACCAAGGTCAGCGCAGGACGAGCTGCTGCCGGATCTCGTAGGAGTGGTGCTGGGCGCGTGTAGGTGCATGTGTGCTCATGATGTGGGCGCGCATAGACCAGGTAGCCTAGGCTAGCTCGAGCAGCTGCTCGGCTGCCATGGCCATGGTGGCCATGGAGCTCTCAGCCCGCATGGGCACAGAGAGATCAGGCATCCACGCCGAAGGGAGCGGCGTCGGGCTACGACGCCTCACACGCCCCTCCCCACCCCGGGCACTTGCCCGGGCTCCTGCTGTGGATCACAGACGCAGGTGATAAACAATGGGGCAAATTCCACTATGCATCGTGGTTTACCCGGGCAGGACCGTAGGAGTGTTAGGAGTAATTTTTGGGATATCCTCCTCATGTGGGCTGTGAGGAGATGATCATTTGAGGCCTTTTAGGCAGCCCAAAGAGTCATAAGCCCACTACCCATTAGGGTTATGACCTAGGGTCATTTTGGACTTTGCACATGTGTGGATGGGGATGCTTTACCCTCCATCCAGCAGCCACCACCAAGAGTGACGAAAATCAGTTCATACTCCAAGAGAGAAGAAGAGAGAAAACGAAGAGAGCAAGGGAATAAGAGGAAGATTGAAGAAAGAAGAAAAGGGAGCTCCTCCCCAAGGTTGTGATGGTCCAGATCCACTACCTTGCCTCCTTCAAGCTTCAGTTCCACCATCTTTGGTGAGATTGTTCCAATCCCTAGTTCTTGAGCCTCAAATCTTGTTGTGTTCATCTAAGATTCAGAAATCTTGATGTATGAGATCCTCTAGTGCTGTTTAGAGAAGAACTTGTTGTATCCCACATTTGATAATAGTGGAAGAGGATTTGGGTGGCTTCGGCCCGTGGTTTTTCCCCTCAAGTTGAGGGGTTTTCCGCGTAAAAAATCTGGTGTCTCTTTGCTGATGCTTGATGCTGTCAGGAAAACTTACTCCTACCGCAAGACACTAGGCTGAGGAGTGTCTTGCCTGATGAGTAACATTTTCTGCCTCCATATATGTTGTTGCATATGTTTCCTTCCGTGCTAAGCAACGATCCTTGCATTAGTACAGGATGTGGTGCAGAGATTACTTGTTTTCGCTGCAGTTTTTAGTTAACCACAAGTTTATTTGTGTCCTAATTCCCAACAAAATGGTATCAGAGCCTTGGTTGCTTAGATGGTTGCAAATTGCAGTTGCTTGATTGTTGCTGGAAGTGCTGCTCACAATGGCTTTGTAAGAAAGCGCTACTACAAGTGGCATGATAAAACTTGATTCTTCCAATTACTCATTATGGAAGCCCATGATGGAAGACATCCTTTATGGCAAGGATTTGTATGAGCCAATTGTGAAAGACAAGATACCCACAGTGTCACGAAAGAAGAATGGAGAGTGTTGCATGTAAAGGCAGTAGGTATGATTCGGTTGTACATCAACCACAAAATTTTCCACCATGTTGCAAATGACACAAATGCTTATGAGATGTGGCAGAAGTTGGAGTCTATGTATGAGAGGAAGACATCAATGAACAAGGCCTCGGTGATCAAAAGACTTGCAAAGCTTGAGTACCGAGATGGCACAAGTGTGATTGAGCACTTAGATGTCTTCCAATGCCATATAAATCAACTTTCAGCCATGAAGATCAACTTTGAGGATGAGGTGCAAGCATTGTTGCTGCTGAGTTCCATGCCTGATAGTTGGAACACGCTTGTTGTGTCACTTAGCAATTCAGCTCCGGACGGGAAGTCGACTTTGGAGATGGTGAAGAACAAAGATGCTGAATGAAGAAGCCAGAAAGAAGGAAAAGGGTGATGCCTCTTCTTCTGATGCGTATGTGGCTGAAACCCATGGGAAGAATGAGAACCGTGGACACGGCAATACAAGATTTCAGCAAGGCAAAAGCAAATCCAGGGGGAGATCAAAGTCAAAACAGAGAAAAGATATTACTTGCTTTCATTGTGGCAATCCGGGACACATAAAGAGCAAGTGCAGGAAGTATAAAAGAGAGCTTGCAGAGGGGAAACTCACAAAGAAAACCAAGAAAAATGCTGAGAGCAGTTTAGCCATGATTGCAATAGCTTGAAGATGAAGATTTCTATAGTGTTGTTCGTGATGATGCCATGAGTTGGGTTGTGGATTCAGGTGCGTCCTTCCACATCACATCACACAAGGAATATTTCACATCTTACACTAGTGGTGTTACTGGCCAAGTGAGGATGGGAAATAGTGGTTAAATCGACAATTGTTGTCAAGGTATCTATATGCATTGAAACAAACACAGGTTGCAGATTGGTGCTCGATGATGTGAGGCATGTTCCCGACATAAGGCTGAATTTGTTGTTAGTGGGCAAGCTTGATGATATCAAACATCCTAGTTATTTTGGTGAAGGAAAATGAAAGCTCACCAAAGGCTCTTTGATTGTGGCTCGAGGAAGTAAGCAAGGTAATCTCTATGTGACTAAAACCAAGTTGTGCAATGAGGTGTTGAATGTTGCTGAAAAAGACACTTCGGTTGAATTGTTGCACAAGAGGCTTGGGCATATGAGTGAGAAGGGCATGCATGCTCTTGCTCGCATAGAGTACCTCCCTGAGTTGAAAGGTATATCCTTGAAACCCTGTGCACATTGTTTTGCTGGCAAACAACATAGGGCTGCATTTCGTACACTCCCTCCACATCGTGCAGATAATGTTCTTGATATTGTGCACACTGACGTTTGCTCCATGACTGAAAAATCTCATGGTGGAGCATTATACTTTGTGACTTTTATTGATGACCATTCCAGAAAGGTTTTTGTGTATGTGCTGAAACACAAATACCAAACGTTTGAAGCCTTCAAGGAGTTCCATGCCAAAGTTGAAAGAGAAACTGGAAGGAAATTGAAGTGTGTGAGATCAGACAATGGTGGTGAATACAGAGGTCCTTTTGAGAGGTATTGCAGAAATGTTGGCATCAGGCTTGAGAAGAGTCCACCAAAGACACCCCAGCTCAATGGTCTTGCAGAGAGAATGAACAGGACACTCACAGAGAGGGTCATAGCTATGCTCTCTCATGCTCATTTACCTAATTCATTTTGGGCTGAAGCATTGATGAATGCTATGTATGTGGTTAACCTATCTCCCTCAGTTCCTCTTGTAGGTGATATTCCTCAAAGAGTTTGGTCCGGGAAGGAGGTATCATACAAGCACTTGAAGGTCTTTGGTTGCAGGGCATTTGTACATGTTCCAAGGGACGAGAGATCCAGGCTTGATAGCAAGACAAAGCAGTGAATCTACCACAGCCAACCAAGTGAAAGGTTTGGCTACAGGTTGTGGGATCCAGTAAATAGGAAAACTGCGAGAAGCCGAGATGTGGTGTTCATTGAAGATGAAACAATAAAAGATATTGGGAAACCAGAGAAGCCAATGACCAGCACACCTCAGGTTGATATGGATCCAATCTGTCCTCCTCTCGTGCATGACAATCATGGGGGAGATGATGACACTGAAGACAGTGGAGATGCAACTGATCAAGGAAGTACAAGTCAAAGTGGCGAGCAGCCATCAAGCGATGATGATGATGAAGTTGGTAATGATGATGCCAACGAAAATCCACCTGATTCACCACCAGTGCAACAGCAAAGAAAAAGCGAAAGAGGTCACATTCCTTCTTCTAAATATCCACCACATCAATATGTGTTGATGACAGATGCAGGTGAGCCCTCATGCTATGAGGAGGCAATGTCTGATGAGAACAAGGAAGAATGGTCAGAAGCCATGCATGATGAGATGAACTCCCTGTATGAGAATGATACCTTTGAGTTGGTGAAACTGCCAAAAGGCAAGAAAGCACTCAAGAACAAGTGGGTGTACAGAGTGAAGACTGAAGAAAACACCTCACATCCAAGGTACAAGGCCAGATTGGTTGTGAAAGGATTAAGTCAGAAAAAGGGCATTGATTATAGTGAGATATTCTCTCCGATTGGTCAAGATGTCTTCGATCCGAGTTGTGCTTGGCATGGCTGCCACCATGGACTTGGAAATTGAACAACTTGATGTGAAGACAACATTCTTACATGGTGACCTAGAGGAGGAGATATACATGGAGCAGCCAGAGGGATTCATGGTTGCAGGCAAGGAGCACTTAGTTTGCAAATTGAAGAAGAGCTTGTATGGCTTGAAGCAAGCTCCTCAACAGTGGTACAAGAAGTTTGAGTCTTTTATGACTGGGCTTGGTTACCATAAAGCACAACCTGACCATTGTGTCTTTATGAAGAGGTACGCCAGGGGTGACTTCATTATTCTCTTGTTGTATGTTGATGATATGCTGATTGTTGGAAATGGAACAAAGAGGATTGCACTCCTCAAGAAGGCATTGAGTAAATCATTTGCCATGAAGGATTTAGGACCAGCTAAGCAAATACTTGGCATGAAGATCTCCCGTGATAGATCAAAGAAGCTGCTTTGGCTCTCACAGGAAAGATACATTGAGAAGGTACTTGAAAGGTTCAATATGAAAGATGCAAAATCTGTTATCTCTCCGCTTGCAGGCCATCACAAACTGAATTCAAAACAATGTCCTACAAGCAAGAAGGAGAAAGAAGAAATGAGGAAAGTACCTTACCAATCTGTTGTGGGCAGTTTGATGTATGCCATGGTATGCACTAGGCCCGACATTGCCTATGCAGTTGGGGTTGTTAGCCGGTTCATGACAAATCCAGGTAAAGCTCACTAGGAAGCAGTGAAGTGGATTCTTAGGTATCTCAAGGGTACTTCTACATCTTGTCTATGCTTTGGAAATGGTGATCCTGTATTGCAGGGCTATACAGATGCAGATTATGCAGGTGACAAGGATCGTAGGAAGTCCACATCTGGATACCTGATGACTTATGCAGGGGGAGCAGTGTCATGGCAATCAAGATTACAGAAATGTGTCTCTACATCAACTACAAAAGCTGAGTACATTGCAGCAGTTGATGCTGGCAAAGAAGTTTTGTGGATGAAGAACTTCTTGCAAGAGCTCGGCATGAAGCAAGAGAAGTATGTTCTATTTTGTGACAGTCAGAGTGCTATTCATCTTGCCAATAATTCAAGTTATCACTCTCGAACCAAGCACATTGATGTGAGGTACCATTGGATTCGAGATGTTGTGAGTTCCAAGTTGTCAAACTTGAGAAAATCCATACCGACGACAATGGTTCGGATATGATGACCAAGATATTACCAAATGAGAAGCTACAAGCATGTTGCAAGGTAGCGGGCATGGCGGTGCCCCCCTCATGAGTCGGAGGGGGAGATTTGTTGGGATATCCTCCTCATGTGGGCTGCGAGGAGATGATCATTTGAGGCCTTTTAGGCAGCCCAAAGAGGTGCATAAGCCCACTACCCATTAGGGTTATGACCTACGGTCATTTTGGACTTTGCACATGTGTGGATGGGGATGCTTTACCCTTCATCCAGCAGCCACCACCAAGAGTGACGAAAATCAGTTCATCCTCCAAGAGAGAAGAAGAGAGAAAACCAAGAGAGCAAGGGAAGAAGAGGAAGATTGAAGGAAGAAGAAAAGGGAGCTCCTCCCCAAGGTTGTGATGGTCCAGATCCACTACCTTGCCTCCTTCAAGTTTCGGCTCCACCATCTTTGATGAGATTGTTCCAATCCCTAGTTCTTGAGCCCCAAATCCTGTTGTGTTCATCCAAGATTCAGAAATCTTGATATATGAGATCCTCTAGTGCTGTCTAGAGAAGAACTTGTTGTATCCCACATTTGATAATAGTGGAAGAGGATTTGGGTTGCTTCGGCCCGTGGTTTTTCCCCTCAAGTTGAGGGGTTTTCCAAGTAAAAAAATCTGGTGTCTCTTTGTTGATATTTGATGCTGTCAGGAAAACTTACTCCTACCACAAGATACTAGGCTAAGGAGTTTCTTGCCTGCTGAGTAATCGTTTCTGCCTCCATATATGCTGCTGCATATATTTTCTTCCGTGCTAAGCAACGATCCTTGAATTAGTACAGAATGTGGTGCTGAGATTATTTGTTTCCCCTGCAGTTTTCAGTTAACCACAAATGTATTTGTGTGCTAATTCCCAACAGTAATGTGCTAATTAACTAGGCCTACCAAAGCGCACTCCCTGACCAAGCGTAATGTTCAGTAGTGATGGGCTGGTATTCCCTTCTTCCAAAACAATTAGAGGCTGTTTGGATCATCACCTGCCAATTTTTTGGCTCGCCCCTGCGATTTGGACACTGTTTGGATGGTGGCCAAAATATTGGCTCGTCCAGCCCACGGCCGACCGCTCCGTGGTATTTTTGCCAATAATGCATGGGCGCGTCGAGGGCGCAGAAATCCATCACCAAAAAATTGGCGAGCATGTTTCTCACCCGCTGGTATGTGGGCCTGGTGTTAGTTAGAAAGAACGACCTGTGCGGCGGATTTAATCGTCCGAGGAAATGAGCGTTACCACATGTAAATTACATAGTCGTTATTTGGATTGGTTAATCCCTTAGATCGCACAACTAACTCTGTTTCGTTTTATGTTTAGCACAATAGTGACGGTAATTACTACTCCTACTACAAATTGTCTTCTAAACAAAACAAATTGTCTCAGTTTTTTATGGGCACAAATCGTCTCAGCCGTTAAGGCAGCCCTGAGTTTCATCGAGTTCAAAAGTTGTACGTGTTCTTTCCTAGGATTCTTTTTGGTGGATTTTTTTTGAAACGTGACACGTGATTCTTTTCGAGAACTTACATGCAGTAGTATATCCGAACTTTAATTACATGCAAATTCAGTTTTTAGGTTCAAAAATAAATTCAGTTTTTTTGGTGAATTGCCAATGCCACTTTTTTCCATGTTATAGTTAGTTAAGTGTTCGTATTAGAAATAAAAAAAATACATTTATTTTTTATTGTGTCAACATTGTAACTAAATTAGAATCAAATCAAGCACAAATCAATTGAAGTTGCCAAACCAAATGAAGAACTTGCCAAATATTTGGAAGGTACAATGGCTATAATCCAAACAAGAACAACTTGCCAATTTTTTGGCCATGCCCTCACTTTGGTCATGCCAAAATTTTGGTTGGGCAAGTTGGGGCACAAACCAAACACACCCTTAGTACTTCAGAGGAAACAACCACTCACAACCCTGTTCAGCAAGACTCACCTCCTCAACTATTCGCAGTCTCGTTCCCTTTCTCCTGATTATGTAAGATTTTGCTAACTAATTTGAAGATTGATATATTTAGGACTTAAATTAATTAATGAGGTGGGTTATATTTTCCATGTCTTCCTCTTTTCTTACAAGCTCTCTGTTTTGAGTATATTCACAAATCACAACACTTAATTTATGTGAATTAGAGATTCATTAGTTTATCTTGTACCCCATCTGTAAAAAAATATAAGAGCATTTAGATCACTAGTGGGAGTAGTGTCTTCTGGGATATATTGTATATCAAAATACTTGATTTTGATTTCCAAATTAGACACTTAGCTCAAGCTTGCCCAGGCTCCACGAAAGTTCTAGCTCCGCCATTGCTCCCCACCACCACCATGGTGCTTGCCGGTGTGGGCATAGTCGCCAAAGTCCGATCACCCACAAGTTGCTTGATGTAATGTCGTATAGAAAAAGAACTAGAGTGAAGATAATCATGTAGAACAGACAGGCGGGGTCTGTGTCTCATCTACCACCTCAGCTGGTCAAAGTACTTTTTCGTGCTTGGTCTTTGCCACATCAGCCCCAATAGGCGGGCCCCATGGGCTGGTTTTGTTGTTTTCGCGACCAAATTCGAGCGTTAGTGCTCCGTATTACGCATTAGGCGCAAGTTCGATGGTTTTTTGTGCCCTGGTTCAATGTGATAGCAAGTTGTTACCTTAACCCCAGGTGTGGTGGTTTTAGGTAATAACTCTAATCTTTGCGCGGCGACGCTCGGGACTAACCATCTTGTAATATGTGATCTTTTGCTGGACCATGGCGGATAGCATGGTCGGAGCAGTGAGGGAAGCTGGGGGAAGTAGTGGCGGAGCGGACGAGAAAGAAAGGATGGAAATGGATGTAGCTGGGGTTTACCCTTGCTGTCCAGCTTAAATAGTCGGATTTGGTCCCTCGGGCGGCAAGCCGGAGCGACGTCACAAATGCATACTCATCCAAAATTGACGAAGGCACCCGTAGGATAGACGTTTATGCGTGTGTCTTGCTTGCCCTTCCAATGTGGTGGACGCATCCTAGTGTCCCATATCCAATCCACATATAGTGTATATATGAGGAGTGTCGGACAAACCAGACGTTTGGGCTGGGTTTAAAGTGTCTGGTTGGGTGGCGTTTCTTTATTTGAGCCTTTGCCTCGATTTTCCAGACAGCCCGCATGTTTACGAATGAAGTGGGGGGGGGGGGGGGGGCGGTTACGTCAGTCAATTTACCTTCTGGGCGACGAAAGCTATGGTCAATGATCATCGTCGAGGCAAATAAGAGAGCAGTACAAGCATTAATATTTGAATCTTAAAGTGGGGCCGGAACATAAGCACTTTTAGACCATTCACGAGAAACATCCTTCAAATATTTCACTTAACAACCATTTTGTATTTCAAATAGTTTGATTAATTTCCCCGGACTGCAGTTGGTCTCCGCGTCAATGGGTGCAACAGGTCATCTAGTAACTATAAATGATTCTGCTACATGAAAAAGGTAAACCCCAACGATGTCCGCGCATAGGTGCATAAGTGTATAGCGCTCAACTTGTCAACTAGCGAACCAGTGCGGATTTTTGAACTTGGATCTAAGCGTACTTGTTGCAATAAATAAAAAGTAAAATAGTCAAATGTTTATGAAACTTTTTTGCAACAAACATTGTCTGGTATACTACACATGTGTAATGTTTCGCGACAAAAATGACTTCTGCGGACTTGTTGGTGGAAGTGACCAAATTGCATCTACGAACATGTGAATAGTACCATATATAATATCAATCTGTCTTTGTTCACCCACGATACCACGAATTCTTCATGAAACTCTACGCAAGATTAATATGCTAGACAATATTTGCTGCACAAAAGTTTCAGAAATATTTGAACTTCTTTTATTTTATTTTGCAATTCGGGCACATGTGCACCCATGTTCACCATTGTATATTGGACCAGCGAACCAGTTACAATAATGCTATATTTCTGGTAACCAGCCCGCAATATCCATAGCCCTTTATTATTTTCATCATGACATAAGGAATTAACAAATTACAGAGGTGGACATTATGTTTTTTTAATGGATTTTCTTAGCTAAATACGTTTAGAAAGATTGCCACAATGGCCTTCTTATTTCAGATTTACGGGCTATAGCATAAGAGAGCTTGAGCCTTGGCTCTCCACGTTGGAGTCTAAACTCCTTTTTATTATACCAAATACAACATTGCTGTTTTCTTTTGCACTATTTAAGAAATGTGGAATCACAAAGTTTTGGTGGTGACGAGATCCAGCGTACACGTGTAAGAATACAACATGCCCTATGGAGGTTTCCAGTCTACCGAGAGACAAATAGCCTCAAGCATTCTGTTCACAGCACGCAATGCAGGGTGGAGTCACAGAAGTGACCCTTGCGACAGGCACGCCAACCTCCAGGAAAGCACCTCACGGCAGGTAAGCTGGCCACATACCTGAGAGTCTAAACTCGCATTCTTCTCATTCCAGTCCAACACAAAGGGGTGGACTCTAAATTCTTGAGCGGAGTCCTAGAACAAGATGCGAATGCATCAAGTACGACGGCAGCAGCACCGAACGACAAAATCCTTGTGCAGACTCTGAGGGTACCACTGATACTCAATTTTCCGATGCCTCCTATGCCCATGAAATCTTGCTGTGGAATTAGGGATGCAAGCGCACGCGTCCGCCACCGTCCACGAAGAAGAAACTAAGCTAATCACTGCTACTTTAATAATCGCCCTAATTAAAAACTGATGGATGGCTTCGCGGACGCGTCCGCCTCCATGCCTACGTGGAAATGAACTGCCTATAGCACCCGGCATATTCATTTTGCTGCTCTCCTGTCCAGCCTTTCCCTCTAGTAATGAGTCGATGTGCTCTATTTATGGGCATGCATACGTCAGTGAATAAGTTGATACCAAACGCTTATTTAGTGATTTCTCGTATATAATCTGTTGCTTTTTTTACCTTGTCAGTACAATCCCAACCATAAGAAATCTATCTATCTAGGTTTTTTTTTTCACTTTCTTCCTCCAAAGTTGGCACTAGTGAGAGAAAATACCATTTAAAATTTGGCCACTAAGAGCAACTATAACCGAAATGTGCAAATTTGACTCCTATATGTCCACGAATGCATTCGCGGAAACGAGCTGGTCACCCCTCGTTTGATCCCACACCCCCCATTTGCAAATCGCTATTTTCATACTCATCCATGCAACGTGTAACACGGCGTACGGAGTTCATCATATATAGATAAACCAAGTTACATTTGAATGAAAGCTACCCTACTTCTATCATTGTCTTCAGAGATGTAGATGACCGCAAACCTCGTGGTCATTCGCGACGGGGCGAAGCTCTGGCGCCTTCTCCTCATCGTCCTCGTATGCGATTAGCTGCTCCCGCCACACATCGCCAAGGTAGATATGACGGCGATTCACCACCACCTTCCACTCGGATTGGAGTGACTCAAAGATGCGCCTGTTTTTCAGCTACGAGGATGGGATCAGTGATGAGCGCCGAATGTGGCAGCGCCCGCTTGCTCCGCCTCCAACTATTGCTTTTCTACGAGGTGCGATGCCTCCACCTCTGCGTTTAGGCAATCTGGAACTCCACCTCCGGCTCATCCATGCCAAATCCGCTGGCGTACATGCCCGTCGTCTCCTCCTCCGGCAACACCATGTCCGCCTCCTCCTCTGGTACCTCGATATCTACCTCCACCTCGTCCTCCTCCTCTGCAGGACAATGGGCGCCACATATCTTGGTAGCGTGCACCGCTCGCACAATCTCCATATGGTGCTTGTGTTGGGGAACGTAGTAATTTCAAAAAATATCCTACGCACACGCAAGATAATAGTGATGCATAGCAACGAGAGGGGAGAGTGTAGTCCACGTACCCTCGTAGACCGTAAGAGGAAGCGTTATGACAACGCGGTTGACGTAGTCGAACGTCTTCGCTATCCAACCGATCCAAGTACCAAAAGCACGGCACCTCCGCGATCTGCACACGCTCAGCTCGGTGACGTCCCTCGAACTCTTGATCCAGTTGAGGCTGAGGGAGAGTTCCGCCAGCATGACGGCATGGTGATGGTGATGATGAAGTTACCGGCGCAGGGCTTCGCCTAAGCACTACGATGATATGACCGAGGTGGATTATGGTGGAGGGGGGGCACCGCACACGGCTAAGGGATCAATGATCAACTTGTGTGTCCATGGGGTACCCCTGGCCAAGTATATAAAGGATGGAGGGAGGAGGAGGCCGGCCCTCATAGGGCTCGCCCAAAGTATGGAGTCCTACTAGGACTCCCTAGTCGTAGTAGGATTCCACCTCCCACATGAAATAAGAAAAAGGGAAGGAAGAAGGAGAAGGAAGGAAGGTGGCGCCCCCTTTTCCCTAGTTCAATTCAGACCAGTCCATGGGGAAGGGGCGTGGCCTCCCTTGAGGCCTTTCTCTCCTTTCCCGTATGGCCCATTAAGGCCCAATACGAATTCCCGTAACTCTCCGGCACTCCGAAAAATACCCAAATCACTCGGAACCTTTCCGATGTCCGTATATAGCCTTCCAATATATCGATCTTTACGTCTCGACCATTTCGAGACTCCTCGTCATGTCCCCAATCTTATCTGGGACTCCGAACAAACTTCAGTCATCAAATCACATAACTCATAATACAAATCGTCACAGAATGTTAAGCGTGCGGACCCTACGGGTTCGAGAACTATGTAGACATGACCGAGACTCATCTCCAGTCAATAACCAATAGCGGAATCTGGATGCTCATACTGGTTCCTATATATTCTACGAACATCTTTATCGGTCAAACCGCATAACAACATACGTTGTTCCCTTTGTCATCGGTATGTTACTTGTCCGAGATTCGATCGTTGGTATCTCAATACCTAGTTCAATCTCGTTACCGGCAAGTCTCTTTACTCGTTTCGTAATGCATCATCCCGCAACTAACTCATTAGTCATAATGCTTGCAAGGCTTATAGTGATCTGCATTACCGAAAGGGCCCAGAGATACCTCTCCGATACACGGAGTGACAAATCCTAATCTCGATCTATGCCAACTCAAAAAACACCATCGGAGACACCTGTATAGCACCTTTATAATCACCCGGTTACGTTGTGACGTTTGGTGGCACACAAAGTGTTGCTCCGGTATTCGGGAGTTGCATAATCTCATAGTCTGAGGAACAAGTATAAGTCATGAAGAAAGCAGTAGCAATGAAACTGTAACGATCATAATGCTAAGCTAACGAATGGGTCTTGTCCATCACATCATTCTCCTAATGATGTGACCCCGTTAATCAAATGACAACACATGTCTATCATTAGAAAACATAACCATCTTTGATAAACGAACTAGTCAAGTAGAGGCATACTAGGGACACTTTGTTTTGTCTATGTATTCACACATGTACTAAGTTTCCGGTTAATATAACTCTAACATGAATAATAAACATTTTTCATGAAATAAGGAAATAAATAATAACTTTATTATTTCCTCTAGGGCATATTTCCTTCAGCTCGGGCCTAAGCATTTTGTAATATGTGATCCTTTGTAGGACCATGGTGGACGGCATGGTCGAAGCAGAAAGGGAAGCAGATAGGGAAAGCTGTGGTTGAGCGGATTGGAGGGAAATGGAGGTGTATAGGGCCCTCGCCGTCCGGCCTAAATATCCGGATTTGGTCCCTCGGGCGACAAACAAGAGTGGCGGATGAATGTGTACTCATCAAATCGACGGAGGAACCTGTATGTCATATGGTTTACACGCGGATCCCGCTCGTCCTTCTGATATGGAGGACGCTTCCAGGCATTCCATATCCATCCCACATATAGCCTGGATATGAGGAGTGCGGACAACCTAGACGTTTGGGCTAGGTTTAGAGGGTCTGTTTGGCTGGCGGTTCTTTATCCTGGCCTCTGTCTTGGCCTTAGATGCTCTACTTACCTAATTTAGATAATAAATTAACGCAACATACCCAGATACAACATTTTAGTATGACCTTCCAAACATGCAGGGGTATTTGTGGAGGACGTCTCTTACGCGGCAACTCGCAAGGAAGTGTATTTAAATAAAGCTAATTGAATATTTGCTATCACAAATAAACACGTTCGAGCTGTAAGTATTACTTGGTCCGGCACATGCAGGGGTATTTGTGGAGGACGTCTCCTATGCGGCGACTGGCATGGAAGTGTATTTAAATAAAAGCTAATTTAATATTTACTATCACAAATAAGTGAATTGCCAAGACCTCATCCAAACACTATTCAGAAGTTATTGATGATTATATCCAAAAGATTTTTTTGTGGGGAATTATCTCCAAAAGATTGCACTTAATTATTATTGAATCTCGTTTCATCGTCAACATGAGGAATTTTGTAGTTACCGACCAACATGTATAACTTCAATTCTAATCCTACATGTAGATTGTGAGAACAGTGTGTATATAGTCCCACACGTCAGTGGCATAAAATCAGATAACCAGCCAGCCTACGTCCCTCTTTTATGAGAAAGACAGAAGTGAATTAGAGAGAGTGACCCCGAACAGATCGAAGGAACTGAGCAAGAGGAGGCCAAGGTTCCGATCCCTTCTGTAGCACCATCCCCGTGTATCACCGGTCCCTTCAATCACAACATGTATGACCTGCCTATGTAGGAGTGAGAGACGTGCTAAGTTGAATCCACCTTGAGATAAAAGAAAAGAATGGCCCTCGCTTTGCCGTCTATCACGGTGTTTCTGTAGGGTGGTGGTAAGAGGGGGGGAGCAGGTTGACGTGAGGGCTGAGTGGGCTTGTAGGTGTGTCACTCTGCATAACATATCCAGGTGCGAAAAAGTGAATTCATATCTGTGAAGAAATGAAGGCAAATGCTTGCTGACGCACTTGAATGCTAGTGTGAATCTATTAACCATACATCGTGGGGTACCCCAACTAACCCCTAGTGTAGCAAATTGAACTGAAGTTGCAAAACTTGTCATACTAGAAGATACTCCGCGCGTTGCAGCGGAACGTTTGAGCAAACAATTATCAAGGAAAAAAATATCAACTATACTATAAACACGTGAAAGGAAATAATGTACTACAGCGGAAGGGTCATTATCAGTGCATCAAATGGTGTTTCGAATATTGAGAATATTTTTTCATTTTATCGAAAATAAATGACTAACAAAAAATAAACTTCCATGTTCATACTGCAAGTTATGGTAAAACTATCAATTACATTACATCATTTTCTTGTATTGCATGAGTATGTCAGGTTTGCTGATATTGTGTACACGCACAATTGATTTTGGCCGTCACTTAATAATCTTCCTGAAGTATAGTTAGCAGTTCGCAAACTTGAACGACAGGTGCACCTGAAGCCTTCAAATGACCAACATTACTTAGTGCATCAAGTTTGTCCACCAGCTGAAATCAAAGTTCCTTTGCCCACATGTGTCTTCTTATTTTTGTTTATTGTTTCTCCTTATATATGCTATAAGATAACAACACAAGTCTACAGCAGGTATACTTGAGTTACTGTCAGTAAATAAAAAGTCATTTCATAAATCTGCTTGAACCAGTGCATATGATCTAGTTGGTTGAATGAGATAGCGGGGATAAACTTGACCAATCAAGTAAAAATAGGTACATCAAGTTGACAAATATTCTGAGTGCAACAGAAGAGAGAAAAATCCTTTACCTTCTTCAGAATTCCAGATTTGGTTGATAGCAAACATCTCACCACAGTTTTCAAAAAGAAATGTATAGAATAAGACATCGATTACTAAATTCTTGATAACAAAAATGGGAACACATTCATGTCAGGCCGATGCCCTTCTTCAAGTACCGCCCTTGTGCAGCATGAGCAGGGAGCAAAAATAAGTTACATATTAGAAAAGTCTTCAGAGTAAACACCTGTTGTGGGATCAGGCAGGCACACCATTGATCCCATGCTTTAAGGAGAAATGGTAGCAACTGCAAGTGGTGTGTGGTGCCACCAACAGACGCATTGTTGTTATCACTGACACGAAGACTGATGGGAAGAGTTCAATTCAACTATTAATTTATAGGCATGGAAACAAATAGCAGTCAAGACACGGATCTGGCAGTGCCGGGCAGACCCCACACCATTTTGAAGTCTTCAACTTGTACATACTACAGCTGAAATGAAACAACAGGATAGTTCAAAAGGTACCTTCGGAGTATACAGAGAGCCACATTGGTAGTTGCTATTGATTCGAAAATAATTGAAATGTTGTGCATATGGCCTGATGAAAAAGAGATGTTTAATTATGATATTTGACAATCATGAGAAAAAAGAACATTCAGATAAATACAACTCACGAGATAAAGATATCACGTATTAAGTAGGCAATGGTGTTGAAAAGATAACCATCAAAACCCCAATATATTTTATTCTGATGAAATATCCAGTGATCTCTAAACAGGTTCCCCCTAACACATGGTACACACAGTTCTTATATACTCACTCCATCCCATAATATAAGACGTTTCTTATATTGTGGAACAGAGGGAGTACCTTTTAGCGAGACATGAAAGACTTGTAGAATATCACACATCCATGTCAAGCAACCCCGCGATGCAACCAATGTTTTAAATAGCCGGCTATAGCTCCGCTATAGCTTTTTCAGCAAGATGCCGCTAAATGGTCGCCTTCAGAAATAGCCCGCTATATCCCGCCATAACTCCGTTATAGCTGTTTTTGAAGGCCCGCCGCTATTTTCCATAGCCCGCTATTTAAAACATTGGATGCAACATGACTTCAATGAAAGGACAACACGAACACGTTGCTGTAAGTCAAAAGAACTATAAGAAAACAGAGAGGCATTCATCATGGTGGAGCAACAGTGAGCGGTGGGGGCAGCAGCCGCAGGAATAGGCGATTTAGACGGACCAAAACTTGCCTATGGAGGCAGGAATAGGCGATCTGAAGAAAGATGTCGTGGGGCTGTTACTGGTAGGTTGAGTTCATGGTGTTTTTGTTGTGGTTCTGCCCACCGAACATCCAAGGATGGGGGTGACGAGGGGAGATGAATGCTTCCGTTTCATGGGCATTTGTACCCATCAGTGGTGGAGGCAGAAGAGAAAGCGGCGGTGATAAAGTCCCACGGGGAAGACGAACTGCTAGCGACCTGGTGGAGTAGTTAAATGGGATACTATTAAGATTCAGTCATCCAATTACAGGTAAGACCCTTGGGCTTGGAACGTCCAAATGAGCCAGCTGTAGAACTAATTTAATAATGGGTTGCATGTGGATGAATTAATGGGCTGCAAGGAAATTCGAACGAACTGCTCTCTGAAGAAAAATAGAACATATCAGTTTTTTGTTGACAACCGCTGATGTGGCAAATGCTTGGAAACTGAATGCTTATGTGGCATCATGCTGACGTGGATAGTGTGCATGTTAAGAGAATCGCTAGTAATGGGGATCAACTTTTTAAGAATGTAAGATATGTCCATGCAGTTGCAGTGGTAATAGGGTGCATAAGAATATTTAGAGCATCTCTAGCAGACCCCGTAAACGCAAGAAACTGTAAAATAACCGATGGTTTGCAGTTTTAGACGAAAAAATGATAGAACATGTAATCGGCTCTGACCTGTAAAAATATTTGAAGGGGCGCGGAAAACATCCCTGTCAAACCTGTGAAAATATGGATTTCAGAGACAACCCGAGGGTGCCCCGTATACGCGAAAGACCGTTGGCGGGAGTCTAACTGTCATCGAAACCTTCATGGCCCGCTCCCATCCGCCCGTCCCCGTCCGCCGACCGCCCGCCAGCCGTCCGCCCCGGCAGCCGTGCCCGTCGGCCGTCCGCCGGACAGAAGAGCTAGCTAGCTAGCTGAATCGATCGATTCAGCGCACGAAGGAGCTAGCTAGCTAGCGCTCCTGGATTGATTCAGCTTCGTGCACTGTATTTGGTCGTTGGCGGCTTCGTATTTGGTCGTTTCGAGCTAGCTGAACACCGTCACCTACGTATTTGGCCGCTTCATGCGTTGTCCACTGGTTTTATGGGAGCGAGCTGGCTAATCATGGACATCAGCGAGAGGAAGAAGAAGACGTGGAGAAAAAAGCGAATATTTGTTTACAGTCTAACTTTAAGGGTTTTGTTTGGCTGCAGCTTAAATCGATCCTTATAACGCGTTTTCAGTTCTGCGGTTTAAGAGGTCTGCTAGAGATGCTGTTAGGGTCAGCTGCCATTGTTGGTTAGATTTTTTGACGCGATTATGTATTAGTCATCACATGATAGCGAGGTCGTTTACAGTCAAAAATGAAATAAACTCAGGGGCACTACTATTCCAAAGAGGCAGATTTGGAGCTGTAGCAAGATTTAGCCAAGCAATGAGCAACTACATTGGCTTCTCTCTTGCACGATCAGAATTCAATCATCCCGAAATTCTTGGATAGGTGGAAGCATTCCAAAATCATTGCAACATTGTGGCCCTAATAATTCTCTGCATTCCTGACCGCCTCATGACTTTCAACTAGTCTGATTCCGTGACTAGCATGCTACACCCCGTAATGTCGGCCAAGAGTAAACCATTGCAAAGGGCTACAACCTCAGGAGCTTCGGCATCAGACAAGTAGGGAATGTGTCATGTAGCAGCCACAATAAACTGTCAGTCATCTGAGATCAAGAGTGGTATCGCTGAAAATTGGCATATCTAAAGCTGCACCATAGGATCTTTTAACCAACTTTTAGTTCCATGGCGGGTTTCTTTTTGCGGGATCTATAGCGGGTCTTGTAGCAACTCTTTTTAGCAGGTATGTTGTAGCAATTAAGAAACACAGTTCTCATCAAGCGGCGGTAATGAATCAATAGGTTCTCGGAGAGATTGTTCTCCCTAGGTTCGCCAATCTGCTATCGTGACTCGTTGAATAGAAAAGTGAACACGTGGGCAACAAATTACTATTGATGCTCTAAACACATTCTATGTACATGATCGGATATATGAAATCCAATGCGATGATATTGGAAGTGAAGAATCATGGCTAACGAAGATATCCAGCTGCTAGCTGGCGAGGTGATCAAACGGTTTTCACATTATCATAGTGTATTAACCATTAGTGCTTTTCTGGACTACTTAGTTGGTTGTGCTTGGTAGCGATCCGTGACAAAGTAAGATACTATAATGTTGTTCACACATTCTAGATAGTTGGTTTAGGCTCCGCCGTTGATTCGCAAACGGACACAATGGAAGAATGGAGAAAGTAAAGAAAAATATGTTTATGCAAGGATCTACGCCGCCATATGACATGTACTTAATTAAGACCAGAGGATCATGCACAAATGCGTTCAATGACACATTTCAGGTCAACTTATCAGAGAAGTATCGCCCCAGTATAAGATAATCTACCACGCCATTCAAAAATAACGTCGCAGACGAAGCCAAGGAAGAAGACGGTCACTAGTAGAAAAATGGTCAAATGTGAAGCACATTAGTGCCGGTTTGTAAAAAAACCGGCACTAATGTGATCAATAGTGCCGGTTCGTGGCTGCGATCAATAGTACCGGTTCGTGTTGAGCCGGTACTAAAGGGGTAGTGGCAGGCTGGCGTCAGGCCGGGTCCCCAAGAGCCCCTTTAGTACCGGTTTGTGTTACCAACCGGTACTAAAGGTCTAACCTATAGTACCGGTTCGTGCCACGAACCGGTACTAAAGATTAAGTTTTAGTACCGGTTCGCACCACGAACCGGTACTAAAGGCCAATTTTCAAACTCTACCCCGGTGTATCGCCATTTCAGTTTTGAAAAAATCAAAAGAAAATGATAAAACTTAAAAAATAAAATCCTTCAAAGTAGTTATATTACTATATCTACTAGTTAGGAAATTTTGATAACTTAAATTTTGACATTTTTTGAAAAAAGTTTAGTGTAATTGTAATTCTGATATAACTTTTTCATACGATGTCGGAATAAAACGTATAATATATCAAAAAATTCAGCACGAAAATCCGCATCCGATGGAGACCACCTACGGCCTGTTTGGAATTTTTTAGAATCCTCAAATTCGAAAAGGAAAAAAAGATATGGCCAAATTTCAGTTTTTTTTTAAAATATTTGGTTAAATTTGGTCAAACTACTTATTCAAGAAGTATTAATGTTACTACATAATTATTCAAGAATATTAGTGTTACTAAATAATTATTTCAATTTTTTGAATTTTGGTCAAACTATGGTCAAACTTATTCAAGAAATATTAGCGTTACTAAATAATTACTGTTTTTTAGAATAATAGTTTCAAACTCAAACGGTGAAATGTGTGACTTCATGCTCAAGCTAAACTCCTGAGGGTTAATAGGATTGACATCTTACTATTGTCAGGAAAACAACAAGTGCAGACTCGGAAATGAAGGAGAATAGAACCTGAAAGTTAAGCGTGCTCGGGCTGGAGTAGTGAGAGGGATGGGTGACCGGTCGGGAAGTTAGATGATTTGGAATGAGTGAGACCGGTCGGGAAGTTAGATGATTTGGAATGAGTGATCCACTTGAGCAGTAAGAGAGGTGATTAGAGACTAAATCATCAAATAATTTAGAAAAATTAAAAATTGAAAAAAAATCAAATTTTTTTCCCAAAATTTTCAAAAAAAAATTCAAAAAAAAAACCTATAGTACCGGTTGGTAACACCAACTGGTACTAAAGGTCCCCCATACTAGGGCGCGAGCTCACGCCACGTGGTGGCACTTTAGCGCCGGTTCGTGCCGAACCGGTACTAAAGGGGGGGGGCTTTAGTGCCCACACTTTAGTGCCGGTTCCATAACCGGCACTAAAGGCCCTTACAAACCGGTTTTAAAGCTCCGTTTTCTACTAGTGAAGGAGGCCCGGGCTCGGGCAGCCTCCGCGGTGTTGGGTGCGCCGGTGAGGTGTCTGGGGACCGCGTGGCGGGGAACTGGCGCTGCTTCTGGTCGTGGGTTCCGGCGACGCCAAGCCGTACATCTGAGCCGCCGCCTCCAGTTTGTTTCCTCCATATTTCAGCTCCAGGTGTCACGTTTGTCCGCCTAGGCTTCACCGCCATCGGCGATCCCTCCTTCCGGTTGTTGCCACGTCCGCCTGTTGCGGGTCCTCCGTGTTCGTGACTGTTGTGTCGGCGTCGAAAGAATTTCTCCTGCAGTCAGGTATCGCTCCCAACACAGGCGTCTTTCGTTTCGAGGCTCGATCAAGTTTTCCCTTGTTGGCTGCCGATTTCATATGAGCGCCGTCACCAGGCTGGTTGTGCAACTGGTAGGGCTCTCAGTTAGGTTGAATTTCAGCATGAACCCTTTTTTTGTAAGCAAGAACCGATGAGCCTAATTAAAACAGTAGATCGTTGGAGCAAAGCTACATCCGTTTGGTTCCTAGAAGGAATTAATCAGCTGGTGACGCAGTGTTTAGCATCGGGCATACGGTGCGGAATTTGTTAGATTTGTTTCCTGTGTAATTTTTATTTGTCCAGTAAGAATCATGTTGGTGTCATGGTGTTATATGTCACAAAGATTAATGATTTGGCCGTGGTGTTATATGTCATCTGCTGTCTTACAGTTGGGAGCAGCTCCAATTCCATCAGATGTACATGAGCTATATGTTGATAAGCTCGCGTATCAGATGGCGGTTGTTCTTGATTTCTTCAGGTAATAATTGGCTTACATTTTTTGTATTCTTTTGGTGCCTAAAGGAGTTCTCTGATGTTATTGTGGCATTGCTCTTGCATTTTAGGGTCTGTGATGTGGATGGGTGTCACTGTCGGTGCCTATATGCTTATCTTCTTTGCAGTACGTGTTTGCATGATTAGGTATTTAAAGCTTGCTATTTGACTCCGGCTAACAATTTGTTTTATATATTATCCTAGACAAAGTAAAGGGAAAGGGTTCTTGGTCTGGTGTTGGTTTCACCTCTATGCAAAGCCCCATCTTGGAGTGAGTGGTTGTATAATAAAGTAATAATTGACACTTCAGTTTCAGCCATGAATTGTCAGTGCCTTATTTCTTTGTGTATACTCGCAGTACATTGTATTCCATTTTAACCTCAAATACAATGTCCAGTTAGGCAATTACTAACTCCTATTTCTATATATTGTTTGATTGTTCGATGGATTAATCTTGGTCCGAGATGCAATTGTTTGCAGATTTGCGCACCCCATGTTTGGATTAATATCTTACTCAAAGTAAAGATTTCTTTTCTACTTGTAATGAATTTGCTATCTCTTTTCTGCAAGCACAATGTTTCTACGTAAGAAATTGCTTATTTATTTCTGCTTAATCACAACATTATTCAGTCCAGAGGAATACCAGCCGTTTATGAACACAGCTGATGCAATGTTTGTATGGATTCGAAAGAAAAAATAGTGCTGCCAAAATATATTTTGATCACACCGCAATGCGATGTTTTTTTTTCCAAAGAACTAAGCAATGGTTTACATGGATTGCTGAAAATATTATTAACAGAACACCATGTCCGTCATAAGAACTAAACAACCTTCCATGAAGTTTAATTATATATGTTTCAAATATCCAAAGTTCGCTGTTCTCAATTTTAAATTATGCATTGGTTGGCTTGTTCAGCAGATCATGGTTAGACATTTTTGTTTGCAGCTTGTACAGGATTTACCAATCTGTGTTTGGACTTGCACTGCAGGTGGTTGCGAATCTTGGGCTCTGTGTGTCAGTCTATGGCATCCTTGCCATCTATTTATGTTTAGGACTGTGACATGTTACTACTTATTGATTCTGTATGTTGTTTAGTATATGCTCTGTACAAGATCAATGCCTAAAAGGGTGTATGCATCGCAGTTGAGTTGGATACCTGAAGCTCGAGTATGTTTAAGTTCTTTCCTGTTCAGTTTCTTACTGTTGTATGTAACACCGGAGCCTTTCTTAGTAGTGCCTAACATTTGATTGATGTGTGTGCATAGAAGAACTCACTAGTAGAAAAAGGGGCTATCGTTGAGGCCTGTTTTGCCCATTAGTCCCGGTTCAATCCAGAACCGGGACTAATGCGAGCATTTATCCCGGTTCGTGAGCCCGAGGGCCGGCTGGGCCACGTGGGCCATTGGTCCCGGTTCGTCCGGACCTTTTGGTCCCGGTTGGTGGGGACGAACCGGGACCAATGGTCCTGGCTCTGGCCCACCACTATTGGTCCCGGTTGGTGGCATGAATCAGACCAAAGGCTTCCCTTTAGTCCCGGTTCATGCCACCAACCGGGCTAATGGTGCTGCCTATATATAGCCCCTCACAAGAGCAGAGCACACCGCTCTGCTTTTTTTCTGGCCGAGGGGAGGGGCTTGGTGGTGCTCTAGCTCACCTCCTATGCACACAAGGTGTTCGATGGAATGCCCGAGCCACACTACTTAAGCTTTCTCCTCTCCAAGCTCGACCTCTAACCTCCATTTTCCTCAATATTTGTCTAGGTTTAGCGGTCCGTCACGCCCGTCCCCGTCTTCACCGCCGCCGATCACCCAAGGCGATCTCATCGCCAAGACCACCGTGGTGAGCCTCTTGTTCTTATCTTCTTTCTGAAAGGAAAAATATTCTTACTTGTATTATTTTCTTACTTTTATTATTGCATCTTATATAGTGCGATGGTTTTGGTATCCGCCCCGTCGGCCCCTCGTCACATCTATGATTCGGATACCACGCATGCACGCACCGCTTACTTGACACCGATAGTATATACCGGGAAGCTGCAGGAAGAATGTGTACAGGCCATCGCCGATTTCTTCCGACCAACCATCAATGTCGAAAGAAAGGCAAGCATTTCAAAAGCGAGGCAGATCACCGAAGAAGCCCGCCATGCGCATCGGTGATCACGTACTTGCTATGGTCAATGATTTACACGTAATCTTTGGAAAGGGTCCCGCGGACTAGCTGTTCGAATGACGGTGAGAATCACGCACCCATGTGGAAGAAGAAATCTATATTTTGGGACCTACCCTCTTTGGAAAGACCTAGAGGTCCGCTTCGATCGACGTGATGCACGTGACGAAGAACCTTTGCGTGAACCTGCTAGGCTTCTTGGGCGTGTATGGGAAGACAAAAGATACACCGAGGCACGAGAGGACCTGCAACGCTTGTAACGAAAAAGAGGGCATGCCTCCGAAGCGATATGAAGGTCCTGCCAGCTACGCTCTTCACGAAGAAGAGAAAGAAATATTCTTTCAATGCCTGCCAAGATGAAGGTCCCGACCGCTTCTCGTCGAATATAAAGGGAATAATAAATATGTCGAGAAAAAGTTCCAGAACCTAAAGTCTCATGACTGCCACGTGATTATGACGCAATCGCTTCGGTTGCATTGAGAGGGCTTCTACCGAAAACGTCCGATTAGCCATTGTGAAGCTATGTGCATTCCTCAATGCAATATCTCGTAAGGTGATCGACCCGTAAATCGTAGCAACGCTAAGGAGTGATGTGGGCGCAATGTCTTGTTAGTTTCGAGCTGGTGTTCCCACCATCCTTCTTCAATATCATGACGCACGCCCTAGTTCATCTAGTCGATTTAGATTGTCATTCTGGGGCCCGTATTTCTACACAATATGTACCCCTTTGAGAGGTTCATGGTAGTCCTAAAGAAATATGTTCGTAACCGTGCTAGGCCAGAAGGAAGCATCTCCATGGGCCATCAAACAGAGGATGTCATCGGGTTTTGTGTTGACTTCATTCCTGGCCTTAATAAGATAGGTCTCCCTAAATCGCGGTATGAGGGGAGACTGACCGAAAAGGCACGCTTGAAAGAGACTCAATAATATGCAGGGACGGATATTCTTGGTCTCAAGCACACTACAGTTCTATGTAACTCTACCTTGGTGACCCCATATGTCGATGAACACAAGAAACGATCTGCGCTCCAAACACCCGGAGCAAAGGCGACGATCGGATTACATGTGAACACATCAGACTTTCAGCAGCTTGGTTGGAAACACGCCTCGTGAGGTGACAGCACTGTTTGTGATGAGTTGTACTTGTTGTCCGAGGACCATCTTCGACTGTAATGATTTGGAAAGGATACGAGATAAATGGGAATACATTTTACGATTGACCAAGATGAAAAGAGCACCAACCAAAACAGCGGTGTCCGCTTTGATGCAGCAACCGACAAGGGAAATGACACATATTATGGTTACATAGTAGACATATGGGAACTTGACTACGGAGTAGATTTTAAGGTCCCTTTGTTTAAGTGCAAGTGGGTCAATCTGTCAGAGGCGGGTACGTGTAGACCCACAAGACGGAATGACAACAAGTGGATCTGAAAAATCTTGGGTACACCGACGAACCGTTCGTCCTAGCCAATGATGTGGCACAGGTTATCTATGTGAAGGACATGTCTACCAGACCGAGGAAAAGAAAAGATAAGGAAGCGAATACATCATACAATGAGCCAAAGCGCCACATAGTTCTTTTCAGAAAAAGGGACATCCCGGGAGTGGAGGGCAAGATGTACATGTCTGAAGAGTATGAAAAGTTTCATGAAATTCCCCCTTCAAAGTCAAGGCTGACCCAAGCATCCTGATAAATGATGAAGATTATCCATGGTTACGGCGCAATAAGCAAACGACACAAGCGAAGAAAAAGTGAAGACTTTCTCCCGCAACTATTATGATGATACCATGCCAACTTTGTAACACACGAGTATGATACCATTGTCCGTTTTGTTCATGAACATACTATGCCAACTTGAAAATAAATAATGCAGGAAACAAAACAAAAAAACTTGAAAAAAATAATAATAATAGCAACAATAAGCATTTTGTTGTAAGTAGAAACAAAATAAAATAAATAAAGCAACAAAGAAAACAAAAAAGTGTTTTTGAATTTTAAAACTAATGGCACAAACAGAAAGTTTATATTTTTCTAAAACTTAACAGAAAGTCTATAATTTTGCTGACCTAAAAGCAAAAAGAATTAAAAAATAAAGCAAAAAACCAAAAGAAAATAAATAATGCAGAAAAAAAAACAAAAAAAATTGAAAAAAAATAGCAACAATAAGTATTTTGTTGTAAGTAGAAACAAAATAAAATAAATAAAGCAACAAAGAAAACAAAAAAGTGTTTTCAAATTTTAAAACTAATGGCACTAATAGAAAGTTTATATTTTTTCTAAAACTAAAAGCAAAAAGAAATAAAATATAAAGCAAAAAACTACCACCTACTAGGCCCCCACGTCCTGAATACGACTAGAAACCCTACATGGGCCAGATTCAGCCCGCAGAGGCCCAATAGGCCCACAAGCAAGAGCATGATTAGGCCCAAAGCCTGCATTTGAGAGGAGCTCGAAGGGGACGCACACCAGCGCTTATAAACCAGTGCGGCACCCTTCAACTAGCGAGGTGGGACTAAACATTTGGCGCTGGGCAGCACAGGTTTGGTCCCGGTTGGTGGCACCAACCGAGACTAAAAGGTGGGTTTAGTCCCGGTTCAGCACGACCGGGACTAATGCCCCTTTAGTCCCGGTTGGTGCCACCAACCGGGACCAAAGGTCGCCGCTTCCCGCCTTTTGGGCTGCTGGAAATTTGTTTGGTCCCGGTTGGTGGCACCAACCGGGACTAAAGGGGCATTAGTCCCGTTGAGCCACGAACCGACTAATGCCCTTGCTATATAAGAAAACACTTGGGATATTTCAGATTCATCGCCCATTTGCCCTCAACCTCCCCGACGCCGCCAGTTGCCTCGACGCCGCCTCGACGCCGCCGCTGCCGCCACGCCTGCCGTCACCATCGCTGCCGCTCACGCTTGTCGCCGCTGCCGCTCGCGCTTCGCTGCCGCTGCTGCTCGCTTCGCTGTTGCCGCACCAAGATCTGCCCGCTGCCGCTTCGCTCGTCGCCGCTGCCCCCGCCTCTGTCGCCGCCTCGCCGCTGCCGCTCACGCTCGCCCGACCTCGCCGACCACTGCCGACCTCGCCTGCCGCCTCCCTCGACCTCGGCCGCCTCCGCCTCGACCTCGCCGCCTCGCCTCCCGCCTCCGACCTCGCCGTCGCCTCCGCCCACAAGTGAGCCTCACAAGACCTGCCCCTCGCCTCGCCGCCATGATTTTTTAAAGATACAAAATAGAATTGTCATTAGAAATGTTCATGATACAAAGCTTGGAGAAGAAGTGATTTCAGATAAGTATGTAGCTAGTGTTATACCACCATTCTGCAAGGGAGAGCCAATGCATCCATTTCTTTGGATGTAAGAAAGCCATGCACCGAGGTAGTTTTCCAAGCATTGATTAACTCTTTCAGTTTGGCCATCAAATTGAGGATGATAAGAAGTGCTCATATGCAACTTAATGCCCAGCTTCTTAAATAGTTCCTGCGAAGGTGGCTTCAAGATCCGATCTCTCAGCCACAATAACTAAAGGCAATCCATGTAATCTCAAGATGTTGTCAAGAATGCTTTGGTCATAGAGTTGACAGTAATTGGGTGCTTCATTAGGATGAAATGGCCATACTTTGTGAATCTGTCCACCACCACTAATATCAAGTCCTTATTGCATAATGTGGCGAGGCCTTCCACGAAGTCCATGCTTATGTGACACCGTGCAAAGTCAAGGATGGGCAAGGGCTGTAGCAGATCATGGTATTTGCAATGTTTAGGTTTATTAATCTGGCATGTGGGACATTTCTTAATGAAGTCTACAATGAATTGTTTCATGCCTAGCCAATGGAAGAGAAGCTTCACTCTTTGATAAGTAGCTCTATGTCCATAATGTCCTCCAATTTCAGAATTGTGCAATGCAAGCACTAGTTTAGTTCTCGAGATCATTGTATCTTACGATTTTTTTTCATAAATGTTCATGATTTTTTCATAAATGTATATATATTGATGTATGGATATATGTATGATGCTTTTTGCAGTGTTGATCTAATGTTTTTTTCTGCATATATATGTGATTTTTGCAGTGTTGATCTAATGTTTTTTTTCTGCATATATATGTGATTTTTTCTGCATATATAGATATGATCATATATATGATGTATGCAAGGATCGATGTGGATGGAATATGATGTTTTTTTGTTCATAGAATATGATGTTTTTTTATTCATAGATTTTATTTTGTTCATTAGAGAGAGGCGGGGACGCCGAGGAAGTTGTACTGTTTAGAGTTAGGGTCGCCGAGGAAGAAGGAAAATAAGGAAAAGAATAAAAGAGGAAGAAGGAAGAAGGAGAAGAAGAGGAGAAAAATAAGAAGAGGAAGTAGAAGAAAAAGGAGAAGAAGAAGGAATAGAGGAGAAGAAGAAAAAATTTCTATCTTTCTTCTTCTCCTCTTTTCCTTCTTCTTCTCCTCTCTTTTCTTCTTTTTTTTTTCTTCTTTCTTCTTCTTCTTCTTTTTCTTCTTCTCATTTCTTCTTCTTCTTCTTCTTCTTCTTCTTCTTCTTCTTCTTCTTCTTCTTCTTCTTCTTTTTATCGGAACGAGGGTGTCGAGGATCACTGAGGGGTCGACGGTCGGGAACTAGGCTAGAGGGTCGAGAGGGTCACAGAGGGGTCGAGGGTCGCCGAGGCCGGTCGAGGGTCAATGTTTTGAGGGTCGAGGGTCGCCGAGGCCGGGTCGAGGTTTCGAGGCACAAGGGTTTGAGGGTTTGAGGGTTCTAGGGTCGAGGGTTCGAGGGTTCTAGGGTTCGAGGGTTCTAGGTCGAGGGTTCGAGGGTTCTAGGATCCGAAGGAAGAAGGAAGAAGAAGAAGAAAAGAATGAGAGGAAAAGAAGAAGAAGAGGAGAAGAAGAAGGAATAGGAGAAGAAGAAAAATAGAATTTTTTCATTTTTCTTCTTCTCCTCTATTCTTTTCTTCTTCTCCTTTTTCTTCTTCTTCTTCTTCTTCTTCTTCTTCTTCCTTCTTCCTCTTTTCTTCCTTTTCCGATAGGGGAATTGCGATAGTGTCAAAGTATTGAAGAAATCCATGGCTTCATCATTAGCCGGAGTAACCATGGCATGATGGTACGAAGTCCTCAAAGTTAGTTCGAATGGAGTCCGGATAGGATAATTTGCCTTTTGCTGAACTTTGTACCAAAAAGCGAATTATCCTATCTCGGGACTCCGCTCCAAACAACTTTGGAGAGCTTCACCATCATGCACCTACATTTACTTAATGATGAAGACATGGTTTTGTTGAATCCTTTGACACTAGGCAACCTCCCTACCCCTCGGCGATCTTCGACCCCTTGACCATCGACCGCACGGCGATCCACGACCCTCAACACTACATGTGGGACATAGATGTACAGTTCAACGCCGACCCCTCCCGATAGCTTCAACACGTGGGGGGTCGATATTACGCACCCTCCTAGCTTGAAGCGTTCTCGAGGCCACCCCTAACCCTTGAAGCGTTGTCGAGGCCACCCCAAACCCTAGAGAAGTAGCGCCGAGGCCACTAATATGATTCCTTATTGTGATTAGCTAGCTAGTTCTACGTTGGCACTAATATATCCATATCTGTCATGTTTGAATAATAATTGCCATGTTGTAAATATTTGTAGAAACTATGGACACCCCCAGACGAAGCACAAGAAGCGTTGTTGAGGGACATAATCGCATTACGGAAGTGATGTCGCCTCCTTGATGATGTTTCTAAGCGTCGATAACAATGGTCCGGAAGGAGAGGGTGAAGAAGCAGCTGGCTATGATTTACATGGTCTCGATGACCCAATGCCGGTGCAAGAAGTAGACCGTGAGGACGGCTCGGTGATCACCAAACCGAGTCCGCCAGTATATATATTAGTTAAGCCTGTCTTGACTAGCTCTCGCCTTTGTTTTGGTATATATATATGTACACATATTAATTAACTCTCGCCTTTGTTCTTTTTCTAGCCCTCCGGATCGAGCACAACTTCGGTAAAGAGACGAGGCCCGAAGAAATAGTTGAGCTCAGATGAAAAGTTTGAGATCATAGAAATCGCGCTGACGGCCAACCGATTGAACCCTACCGACAAAGAAGGCATTTGTTGCTCGGTCAAGGGTTACGGTTAGGGACAAGATCCCGATCAGCATCCACCAATGGTATAAGCCTAAGAACGAAGACCCCGAGGTGTCTTATGTCAATGATATGCGTAAAATGATCTTTGGACCGAGCTGAAGTCAAATTTTACCCTACCGCCAGAGGATGATCCGGAGAAGCCGTAATAGAGCCATTAATCAAGTCTTTTGCTCTTAAGAAGATGGCAGAACTATTCAGGAATTGGAAGAAAGACCTCAATACGTATGTCGAAAAAATGAGACACCAGAATTCACGGGCAAATATGAGAAGATCAGAGATGATCGCCCGCATTTGTGGCCTACAAGACATCGGAAAAGAGTAAAAAGATGTCAGCGACAAACAAGAGAAATGCTGCGAAGAAGAAGCTTCATCATCGCATCGGGGTCGTGGCTACCTCATAGCCCGCCTAAGTGGTCCAAGGCTGAGAATGATCTGCTTGATAAAGGGATCGAACCGAGACAATGAACTGGCTGCACCATTGCGGACTTGGTTCTTCGGGCGGCGGATCCTTGGACCCTATAACGGGAAGTGCATTTGGACGGACGAACAATTGGACATACCAGTCAAGAGGCTTAAGCATTATATCGAAGCAACGCAGCAAGGGAAGTTCGTTCCAGACAGGGAGAAGGACGAGCTCACAATGGCCCTCGGGAATCCTGAGCACCCTGGACGGACACGAGGCACGCCAGGCTTCCTTTCGTGGAAGGCTGGATTTCCGGACGCAGGGGGTTACAAAACCCATGAGAGGAGGAAGAAACTGGAGCAGAGCCTAATGCAGGCGCTGCACGAAAAGGGTAATGGGGCTAGAGGAACGAGAAGAGGAACGAGAAGCAGCCGATCACAACAAACGACCGCCGAAGCTTCCCCGAAGTTACCCCGCCATCTCGGCGGAGAAGCAGCGTGGCTTCCACCGAGCTGCTTCAGCCAGCAGCATGCCTTGACGGCTCCTGCCAGCTATCCCGTGGATGCTATCACGGATGCTGAAAGTTGCCACCTTATGGCGCAATGGAGCAATTTAAAGGTCAAGGCGGCTGTTGGCTCTGTTTATCCCACTAAACCCGACTCAACTGTTCCCTGCCGGCCGATTCCAGTAGGATATGCTAAGGTGATGGTCGATTAAATAACGGAGGGATTTGAGGAGCTCCGGCTTGACCACCCTACCGGTGAAGGGGAGTATCGGCTGGGTTCTGCTCAAGACTCCATGCCTCACGGCGGAAGGATCTCATCAACCTTCCGAACTGGGCGGCTCCGCCTCCTCCTCCTCCTCCGGCGAAGTCGTGGCACTCCGCCTCCTCCACCGCCTCCTCCTCCTCCTCCCGTGAGTCAGGCACTCCGCCTCCTCCACCGCCTCCTCTTCCGCGAGTGACGATCAGGGCACTCGGCCGGCTCCTTCTCCGCGCGTGGCGGCACTCCGTCTCCTTCTCCGCTGCACCGGCGTCCGGCAGCCAGCCTCCTCCTTCTCCGCCTCGTCGGCAAGGGCGGAAGAGACCCGCCGCCGCTCGGCTGCTCCGTGGCGTCGTAGTCCTTCTCCTCCGCCTCGTAAGCAAGGAAAGAACACATCCGCTCCGTCCGCTCTGCCGGGCGTCTAGCAAGATCTTGCCAAAGGCGGGAGGAGATAGAGATTCGGTCCTTCTCTCAAGACTCGGAGAAGTTACCGTCTGAGAGGAGCGAGGAGGAAAACGCGAAGATCGCGCAGACCGAAGTGGATGACTGGTTTCAAGGGTTGAAAGCAAAGAGACATCCACCTCCGGAGGAGAAGGTAGATCCGGTCAAAGCGAAGCGCACTCGCTGCCCCGACAAATCCACCCAAGTCTCCGCCGAAGGCAACTATGAGCGCATTATTGGAAAGGCATTTGCCGAGGCGGAGAGATCGGGATGTCCTGTCTGTGATCAAAGGATGAAAGAACGACGAGCTGGGAAACAAATTGCCCAGCTCGGCGAACAAGCGAAGGAATCGTGCCCCCCGCTCAAGGTGCCTGCTAGCGACATTGTCGATCCGAGGATGGTGCCCGGTTATGGCAATCCTGAAGATTACTTGCCCGACGATGTACAATTTGATTTCTTGGAGGTGCAGATACAAAGATACGAGTACGGGAAGCCTCTCGTCAAAGATGAAAGCTCTCTATCAACGATGATGCAAAGATTGCATGATTGGTACATGAAAACCTGCAAAGAGTCTGAGAGGAGGAGTACTTTGTATTTGAGAGTTAAAAGGAGCATGACCTCCTTGGAATTGAACTGCTGCCTATTCCATTTGAGGAGTTCTATCAGTTTTCAATCAATTGGCCCTCGATAAAACAACGGTCACCTGCTACCGCCCTGTAAGTAGTACTACTTCATCATTAAGTATCTCTATATAACTCAGCCCTTTCATTGCATGTATTTATAAATATCCTCACTATATTATGCAGATTGAAGATCGCCGAATTGAAGAAAAGACAAGTGGGTGATATTGGGTTCATTAACACATATCTCATAGATGCAAATGAGGTTGAATTTCGTGGCAAAGATACCGAGGCCAACTTGCTACAATCGTTGGTAATAAATGAACACAAAGATATAATACTCTTTCCTTACAACTTCAAGTGAGTGTTACTGTCTTGTGGCATATTCGGTTTCCTTATTAGTCCAGGTTATAGTAATGTAATATTGATGAGTTATGCATGTGTGCGCAGCTACCACTATATTCTCCTAGAGATTAAGCTTGAGAAGGGAGTAATAACTGTCTTTGACTCGAGACTAAAAGATCCCAAGGAGTATGCGGACATGACCGAAATGCTCGAGAAGTAAGTTAAATCGATCATTATCCACCATATCAGCAACTTTGTTCATTTCTGATATCAAGTAATTGTTTTCTTTGTATGGCAGGGCTTGGGGAAAATTCACCAAAAAGCTCGGGACTACCAAGAAGCTGCAATTTAGACACCCGAAAGTAAGTACTATATAGTAGCAGATTCCACGCATCTCCTAGTGATTCAAGCACTAGTTTCATCAATACCATTTAGCATGCTTGCTAATTATCAGTTTGATTGACCTCTGTTTCTTGTAAAGTGGTTGTGGCAGGAACAAGGGAATAATTTCTGTGGATACTACGCTTATGCGAGTCCATCCGCCACACGACACTGTGAGAGGGCTACTCCGCAAACAATACGAAGTGCGTAAATAAAAATATTCACAATTTTATTTTATTACCATCATTTGTGTTGAGTTTCATTCATATATATATATATATATATATATATATATATATATATAATATGTATTGACCCCTTTATTAAAATTAGATGTTTCGCAGCGGATGAACTCCTAGCACCGGATCGCATGCGAGCAATTCAAGAGGAATTGGCGGCATTCTTTCTTGACTATGTGATCGCTGAAGACGGGGAATACCATGTGGACCACGCGTCCGTATTGTAAAAGATAATTATTGTATATATGTAGCCGGTAGCGTCGGATAGATATACGAGAACTTGTTGTTCGACCAATCTCTCGGAAAAGGAGAGGTGGTCGATATCACTTCTCTCTGTATGCATATATATGTTCATGACGATCTTCTGTTTGCTTAATTACTAGCTAGCTAGCATGTCTAGTTAGTCCTCTCTATACGTATGTATAGTAATGAAGCGTCGACCAAGCACGGACAAAAAAGGACACTTTTCTCTATTAATTAGCTAGCTATAGCACAATATATGAAACGCCTAAATTAACCCCCAAAACCCCCAAACCCCCTCTTTTGAAAAAAAAACAAAAACCAGAGCTAAAGAAATGTTGTGGCGTGGATGCCTATTGGTCCCTGTTGGTGCTACCAACCGGGATCAAAAGCCCTCCTCCCTGGGCTCAATGGACAGGCCACGTGGAGGCCCATCTGTCCGGTTCGGATAGAACCGGACTAAAGGGTGAGGGTATTAGTACCGACCCTTTAGTCCCGGTTCACGAACCGGGACTAAAGGCCCTTATGAACCGGGACTATAGGCCCTTTTTCTACTAGTGACTCTTGGGATTGATACCGTAAGTTTGTCTCTTAGGTAATTTTTCTCTTAGACACTAAACTGTTTAATATAGGTTTTAAACAACTACATCTTTGAATAGCAGTAGCTCCTTGCAAATTTTCCTTATTTAACAGAGTATTTGGAGCCAAGATCCAATTTGCCTTGCTGTAAGTTAATGTTGTTTACTATTTCTCTGCCTCAAGTGGGTATTCTTGTCTTTTCCTAGCCAGTGTATTACTTATTTTGAATGACTCGCTGTAAATAGTACTATGTCAAACTGGATCAATGCAAAATGTATTCAGTTATTTTTTGTACTAATCCATTGATCCTCTGTTTCATTTCAGGAGTTAGGGTGCCAACGCATCGGCGCCAGTCACGGGGTTGTGACCTACCGGCGGCAGCTCAGGGGCACGCCTTGCTAGGTGTTTGCCTTTTCCTACATCTCTGTAGGAACACGCCAGGCAGGAGCTCAGCCGCACATCCTTGCTCAAAGTTTGTCCTCATTCCTACTTGGCATTAATGATAAAAGATTTACGTTCTTCCTATTTGACCCGAAACCGATCGATCTAGCCATGAGCAGGTTGAAGAGAGCTCTAACAGGCCTTTGCAGCTTTCGTAGTTGCTGGAACTATGTGGTATGGGTCAGCAACGACCCCAATCGAATTATTTGGGCCTACTCGTTATCAGTGGGATCAGGGATACTTTCAGCAAGAAATATATCGAAGAGTTAGCAATGGTTATAACATGGGAACTGAGGAATGTTAGAGCAACACAAAACTTCATAAATAAAAACCTTAATTTAGGCATGGATATTGATCTGCAAATTTGAGGTAGAGAAATATTTATTTTCCTAGGTACTAACTCGCAAGTGTTCTACAAATTCAGTGAATAAAAAAATTGTAGATCAGACATGAGATCTTAGTATCGTACTGACAGACACCACTAATTATATTGAACGAAATGGCATTCTTTTGTGGGCAGGTAAAAGAGCAGCCCTATTTTTGGTAAAGCTTGCTTGCCTTTCAATATTTTTGGTAACATTGTGTGCTTCTAGTTCCTCTGTTTTGCTCTGATTCGTTGATCTTCTGTACTGCCTCCGTATCAAAATATAAGACGTGCTGTATCACCCCTCGGTGCCAGCATGAAGGCAAGGCAACCCTGGCCGATATGCATCTGGATGTCCTTCCCCTTATACTTCGATTCACTATGGGTAGTGTTCCATCCATTGTCTCTATCTATTGTCTCTCTTTCGTTCTTTCTCTAAGAAATCTTAATTTCTAGACTACAAGTTAGAATGTGTGAAACTGACTGTTTCCCTTGCTGGTTAGGGTTCTCATTACTAACCTGCATTTCTTAATTTAGTTGTAATTTTGTCAATAACTCATTGTTCTTATTCTGTGACTTGAAGTGTAACATTGCCTATTTACTTCTAATTTCTTGCTGACATTGGAGTCTGGGGTTGTACTATGTGTTTGCTTCATAAAAAGTTAATATTGAAAGGTGGTTCATGGTTATATGTAGCTGCCTAGCATACCATGATGTCATGATCCTGCAGTAAACTTAGACCTGGCTATATTTATTTATTTGTCTACCAAATGATAGAAGCTTGCAAGGAATTTTGAAGGGAAGTTGATGTTAATTATAGTAAGGAAATTGTTATCTTAGTTTTGCTATTTGAAATGTGAATCAGGTCTTTGAACGTATGTTGCGTCCGGAGGCAAGGATTCAAACAAGGAGGTGGAGCAGCCACGCCCGGAGAAGGTCGTCCCGGGTGCCCGCATCCTCCTTGAAGAGGCCGTCCCCGACGTGTGGACATCAACCTTAGAGGTCACGCTGGGAGACAAGAGGATAGGCAATTTCGCCATTGCTGAAGGAGCACCAGTACCAAGTCTTCGACAAAATATGTAATAATGAAAAACAGTATGAGGTCTTATGATTTTACTCACACTACAATACTAGAACACCACTTCCAGCCTCTTGTTCTTGCTGCGGATATTACTGTATCTGTATGAAAAATTTTATATTTTGAAAAAGTATATATATACAAAGTGGTTTACATGTAAGGAGCTTACACGTACATGTGCAACCAAAATTAGCAAAAAGAAAGCTGGAAGGGGCGCACCCCTATCTGGCACCGCTCAGATGCCACTCAGGAGGCGCACCGAGGGTGCGCCCCAATACCTAGTCCTTAGTAGTTTCCGCCAAATGGTACTAGCCTCCCGCCAAACTGAGAAATGTAGCAGTGGCCTAGATTTGTCCACACGGATGGAACTTCTAGGAATTCATGTGACCATATGACATTATCCCAAAAAATAGTCATTGTCACTTGGTATTATATAAACTTCAGTTTGTCTTCCTATAGATGGCACATGTGAGAGAAAATATGATTAAACTAAATTCTACCAAAGTTCAGAAATAAATTGACATAAAATTTTCCATTTGGGCATTTTCTCAAACTGACGGGCTAGCCCGCCCGTCAGGTCTATTTTGGTCTTAGAGATGCATGCATATTTCTCCACGGCGTCACCTACAGGGCAAAAGGTGTGGATGTGTATTTAGTCTATTTTGGTCTTAGAGATGCATGCATATTTCTCCACGACGTCACCTATAGGGCAAAAGGTCACTAGTGCAGAACCGGGCAATAGCACCGGTTCGTAAGGCCCTTTAGTGCCGGTTCCACAACTGGCACTAAAATGTGGTCACTAAATCCCCCCCCCTTTTAGTACCGGTTCAGCACGAACCGGTGCTAAAGGCCAACCACGTGACACTAGGCAGCTCCGGGGGCAGGGAGCCCTTTAGTACCGGTTGGTAACACCAACCGGTACTCAATGTTTGTGGGTTTTTGTTTTATTTTTTATTTTTCAATTAAATTTGTGTTATCAATGTATTTCGTTTTCGGGTGCTGGTAGTTTACGGTAGTACACATTGTACACGTTATGCATATATATATATATATATATATATATATATATATATATATATATAATTTCTAGTAGAACCAATCATGCATATATATATATATATATATATATATATCATCAATGTCTCACAAACCATCATATTAATTAATTCACACATACACACATGTATAGCTATATACAATTTCTCCTACATATGCATGTTGCCTTTGGAGCCAGTGGCATTAGCCTAATTGGTGCCTTCGGAGCACGATGGGGGCGGTAGCGGGTAATAGTATTCTCCCTTCAGATTTATGACCTGGTCGAGCAAAAATCCCGCTATTTCCTTTTGAAGTGCTTCTACGCGCTCCGTTTCTAGGACCTTCTCCCGCACCTCTGTAAACTGTTAAAAAGGAGATCAATATGCATGTGTATTTGTTGTGTGACTAGATATCGATAATGGTGTAAAAATTATGAATAGTGTTTTGACAAGCGTACTCATTCCTGTCTTTGAGATTTGCTCCTTTCGGACGCCATCATGCGAATGTTCTCGCAAACGCAGAATGCACACAGATCAGTCCTCGCTACCGCTTCAGTGGCCTTTACGAGAATGGAATTTGATCAGATAATAATTAATCAAGCATGATAATTAAAGAGATGGCAGCTAGCTAGCTAGCTAGTACTACTTAATTACTTACCTTGGATCAAAACCATTTAAGCTTTTGTTTCCATTCTCCTGGGGTCACGCTGATGAACCTTGCCCAAGCCCTGCCCGCCGACAAAGAAAATGAATAAAGGGGTTATTAAATAGTTCATATCATGAAAAATGACGAACTAAATAGGCCGAGATATATAGTTAATAATGATTGAAATTACCTGTTGACTATCCCAAACAAGATGTTATAGTCAGTTTTTTCTTTGAGTAGTGAGTCCAGTATTTCAACTGTTTCGGCATCAACTTTAATGATACACAAGACCCAGTGAAATCTGCATGCACACACGTTTGCATGTCTTAATTAAGCGGGCATATGTAAAGCAAAAACATGTAGCTAGCTAGTAGGCAAAAACAGAGAATTTATAGTACAAGACAGTGTGACTCACTGGAAGTTGTAAGAAAGTAGTATATCTTCATCGTATTTGAGGCGCTTCAAGAACTCTAGCATGTTGTCCTTTACGTCCTTTTGATAACGTGGATTTAGTTTCCATGTGTATTCATTAACGGTGTTTGGGTCAATGAACCCAATGCCAAAGCGTCCACCTTTTCTCATTTCATATATATTCATCCTGCATATAATACCACAGAAAAGAATATAGTGAGGATAATTACAGGTAATGATTGATCAAAAGGATTAGTACAGCTAGCTTGAGACTTAAATTACAGAAAGAAATCAGTTACAGACAATAGCAAATGACGATAGATTTGTCGAGTGCGTCTTGATTGTATAACTGAAACAGTTCAGAATACTCAACGGACACAGCTTTCTCATGGAAGTAATGCTCCTCCTTGACATTCACCATGAGGGACAATCGATCGAAATCTTGGTAATGTTCATGTACCATTGATGCAATTCATACATTCTCGTTGGGAGGTTCTTGACCTTGTCCGGATGGACCAAAGGTTGGCCCTGCACATATTTCTGTTTTATTTCATCCTCTCTAAGCACATGCATGGGCTCGATCTCGAGGAGTTGTCCAACAGTGATTTTGAGAACTTCAGCCTGCATTATATGGTCCTCCGTTATTACCACATTGCCCACCTCAGGAACGTAAACTAATTGCACACAAAAATATAGGACGCACTTACTGTCACGAGTTGTTGGCACAACAAGCGAGGGGAGCGATTGCGCGCTGTTCTCCCAAATTGGGAATGGTTTTCCGCATTTTTGACAGCTGCTTCTTGTTTGCTCGATCCCGAGCTCGCCTCCTTACGTGAGACGTGCTCGATTTAACTTCCTGATGTGGCGCTCATAGTCTGTGTCAACAGGCTTGGGAGCTGGTGGTTGAGCCATACGGATGAAGTGGTCAATCATTTCCTCAGGCACTTTCTCCCTTGGCGGCGGTGGCGGTTTTGGTGCAAAATGGGCTTCCACCTCGGACTTCGATATGGCTGCGATTTCCTCCTCGGACCTGTCATAAGACCTCTGCGGAAGAGGCGTGAGGCTTGGACCATATTTATATCGCTTGCCTCCTCATGTACTTCCTGTACTACCTCGACTCGTACCGCTACGCACCATAGCTGCGGGGTGTCTCTTCTGCGATTGCTGAGGCGGCGGAGACGCCGCTGACGGGCTGAGTTGGACGAGGAGGAGTGGCCGCCTGAAGCTGTGCCGAACTTTGAGGAGGAGTGGCCTGAGGTTGTGCCGGACTTGGAGGAGGAGGGGACGTCTGACGCTGTGGCGGACTTGGAGGAGGAGGTGGCTCGACACTTTGCCGGACTTGGAGGAGGAGTGGCCTGACACTTTGCCGGACTTGGTGGACTTGCAGGAGCGGGAGACGGCTGACTCGGTGGTGGACTTCGACGAGGAGTCGGATGACGTGGTGTCGGTGGCCTCCGAAAGATGATGCAATCCTTTTTCCATAGGATGATACGATGGTTGGCGTCTCCGAGAAAGCGCTCGTCCTCACCTCCAGGAATGTCAAGCTCTAGCCCCGAATATGGCTGCACCACCTCATCAACCATGACACGAGCATAGCCCTCTGGAATCGGGATGCAATGGTAGGTTGCTTTAGGGGTAACTGGAAAAGCAATGCCGTCCGCCACCTTCATGGATATGTTCTTCATTTTGACGTGTAGCTCGCAGCTAGTGTTCTCCGTGATGTCATCCACGGGATATCTACCCAGCATTGCGTCGTCCGGGGCGGAACCCACGCTACTTCTCTGCATGGATGGGGCGGTGCTATCCAATGCTGGATCATCCGCTAGCTGCTGCATTCTTTGAGACCCCTTTGCTGGCTAAGTGAGTCGATCTGCTCCTCGCTGCCGCTGGAATTTGACCGCCAATTCCGCTTGACTTGCTTCTAGGCCTTGAAGGCGTTCATAGTCCCGCTCTGCTCCTCCTCCATCTTCCTCTTCTTCTCCTCCGCAATCTTCTTTCTCGCACGAAGTTCTGTAGTCGGTGTTCCAGTCTGAAAACCCCTCATACCACGGAATAGCGCCCTTGCCTCGTGTTCTTCCCGGTGTTCAGGATTTCCCGAGGCACGCGTAAGCTCGTCGTTCTCTCTGTTGGCTGGAACACCCCGATCGTGCCTCTTCTATTGCAACAAGTATCGCATCGTCGGCTCCCTTCAGACTTGCCCTCGTCGAAACATTGCACGCCTTCGTCCAACTCCCCCATGCGCATAGAACCAAGTCCCGACCTTGGGGGCCAGCTCTTAGTAACCGGAGTGGCACCTGCATCCTCCATCTCTTTCTCGGACTTATCCCACTTAGGCATTGCCTCAAGATAGCCACCTGGCCCCAGCTTATGGAACTTATCCTTTTTTTCGGCATTCTTCTTGTTTATTCTCGACCGTTCCTTTGCTAATTCTGAATCCTTGAATTTCACGAAATCGTCCCAATGAGCACGTTGGTTCTCTAGTGTTCCCTCGAATACTGGAGTCATCCTTCCTCCCTTGACGTACTTGTTCCATTCACGATTCTTGTGAATCTTGAAATCAACCGCCATCTTCCTAAGAGCAGCGTCCTTGACTTTCTACACATCTGCTTCTGTGAAATGATCTGGTAGGGTGAAATGTTCCATGAGAGTATCCCAAAGCAGATCTTTTTGATTCTTGTCGACAAAAGCAACATCTGGACGTGGAGCAGCGTCCTCTTTGCCTTTTTGTCCTTTGTCTTTTGCTGGCTCTCTCCATTCTTGAAGGGAGATCAGGAGTTGGTCCTTCACAAGAACTCCGCACTGACGAATGAACTTGTCCGCGAATCTTCTTAGACGCTAATGGTTCGCCATTAGGTCCGACCGCCTCGATATTGTACTTACGCCTCCTTCAACTTTTTGTTCGGCCTCGTTTCGTCCTTTTGCTTGAAGATTTGCTCGATCCGGATGGCTGAAAGAACAAAGATCGATTCGTTAATATATCTTCAAGTCATTTAAAACATGTGATGATCACCGTAAACCTGCTTATATAAATATATATACCTCGCCGGTCTTTGTTGTTTCAGGATCAACATGTTCTTCGTCATCGCCATAATCGTAGTTCATGACTTCATCAATCCGATCGCCGTGATCGAATATCATATCACCCTCTCCGGTGTTGTTTAAAAATTGAGCCGTCATAATCTTCTTCATTCTGATTATCATCCGCTCACAGATCATATCGAACATGGTATGTTCTCCCTCTCTGTCGGTATTGTTCGCCATAGCTTTTATTTAACTAATTCAAAAGAAATATAAAACAATTTAGTATTCAAATTACATCGTCTCGAATAATAGATATAATCTCGAATACTTCGTCTAGAATAATAGATACAATCTCGAATACATCGTCTCGAATAATATATAATATTTAATAGTACATCACTGGCTAGATAATTAAAGATCGAATACTACAGAAGAATCTAGGACACTCGGGGTTCCTGCGTCGCGGGCGGTGGACACCCAAAGAGAAGGAACCCTCACAGGATCATAGCTGAAGTGAGATCCTCAAGATACCGCCGGTATTGGAGAACCTGCCGCCTCTAACGCAACCATGTAGCGATGGACGTGCTCGTCCTCCTCCCCGACACGACGACGCATTCCTCCGGCGGGCCGGGTCCCTCCGCACCGAAATCGCCCACGCGAACGCCACCAAACGAGATCAGGGTCGACGACGGGACCCGGGCCGGGTTCCTCATCAAGCGGCGCGCGCCTCCGAGCAGCACCTCCCAAAGGTTACCCGGGCGGAGCCTGGGCCCGGACATGGGCCGGCTGGACATCGTCATGACGGGTCGACAGCGAGGATGCGGGCCGGGCATCGCCGAGAACAAATACTAGCTATATGCCCGCAAAAAATAATATTTTTTAATGATTGGATTTTGATAACTAAAATTTCTAACATTTCTACTATTTCAAAAATCTATATACTATTTCATACTAATTAAGCATCTAACACTAAAAACAGAAAAAACAATTTCTATACATCCATTAAAAAACAGAAAAACAACATTATATAAAAAAATTCCATACTAATTAAACACTAATTATATCCATCTAACATGCATTCATACATATATACTAGTGAAAAACAATAATCTAAAAATCTAAACTAATTAAACATACAAAATACATATATACTAATATATACATGCGTTCATACATATATACGTGTATGTGTGTGTGTGTTCATCATGCTTGTGTGTGTGTATGGGCTCGGGAGGGCGGCGCCATGGTGGCTGCCGGGCGAGGAGAGGGGTTAGAGGGGAGAGCTCACAATGGGCGACGGCGACGGCGAGGCGACGGCCGGGGCAGCGACGGGTCAGGCGTGACGCTGGGGCGGCGACGCAGGCACGGGCGGCGACGGGACGAGGGCGGCGACGGAGATGAGGGCGGCGACAGGACGGGCGATGGCGACGGGACGGGCGGCGACGGGGACGGGAGCGGCGACAGGGACGGGGTCGGTGACGGCGTCGATCGATCGAGGCGGGCGGTTCTTCAATGGGAAACAGAGGAAGAAACAGAGGGAGAATGAAATTTTTCGAAGTGATGTATATATAGAAGGCACCTTTAGTACCGGTTGGAGCCACCAACCGGTATTAAAGGTCTGTTTTGGCCAGCCCAAGCAGCGGGAAGCGATCCCCTGTAGTACCGGGTGGTGGCACAAACCGGTAATAAAGGGGGGCCTTTAGTACCGGTTTGTGCCACCACCCGGTACTAAAGGGGTCTTATTTGGGGCAGGTCTTGATGCAAGTTTAGTCCCACCTCGCTAGCCGAGGGGCGACCGTGACTGGTTTATAAACCCCCGCGGGTCTCTCTCTCGAGCTCCTCTCCAAAGCAGGCCCACTGGGCCTACGTGTTCTTTTGTTGCCTCAGGTTCACTTGGCCTTTATGGCCTGCATCCCGCCCAACAACAGGTTGGGTTTCTAGTCGTATGCAGGCCGCTACGGCCTAGTAGGCGGGCTTTTTGCTTTATTTATTTTTGTGTTGCTTTTTTGTGTATTTAGAGTTTCTTTGTGAATATTTTTGCTTTAGGTACAAAAATTACAAACTTTCTGTTAGTGCCCGTAGTTTTCAAATTTGAATAGTTTAAATTTTGAATTATTTAAAATTAGTGTGAATCACTAGTTTGTGAATAATTTAACTTTAAAAATCAGTAAAGGCATGAAAGAATTTGTTTGCACATAAAATTTCTTCACGTTTCAAATACCAAAACACATAACTACCCTAACTATTACAGAGATTCCCCTCTGGGTGTCAAACACAGAAGAAAGTGATGATAGTGAAGCCGATCACATCCCAGATCTTTGGGTGTGAAACTTTTTCTTCGCGTGTGTCCCTTTGCGCCGTAACCATGGAAAATCTTCATCAATTAACGGGATGCTCGGGTCAATATTCACTGTGAATGGAGAAATTTCATCAAAATTTTCATAATCTTCTGACTTGTATGTCTTGTCATCCACTCCCACGATGTTTCTCTTCCCAGAAAGAACTATGTGCCGCTTTGGCTCATCGTACGATGCATTCGCTTCCTTATCTTTTCTTTTTCTTGGCTTGGTAGACATGTCCTTCATATAGAAAACCTGTGCCACATCATTGGCTAGGACGAATGGTTCGTCTGCATACGCAAGATTGTTGAGATCCACTGTTGTCATTCCGCATCGCGGGTCTTCCGTTACCCCGCCTCGTGTCATATTGACCCATTTGCACCGAAACAAAGGGACCTTTAAACCACGTCGATAGTCAAGTTCCCATATGTCCTGTATATAATCATAATATGTTTCCTTTCCCGTCTTGGTTTCTGCCTCAAAACGGACACCACTGTTTTGATTGGTGCTCTTCTTATCTTGGGCGATCGTGTAAAATGTATTACCATTTATCTCGTACCCTTTGAAAGTCATTATATTCGAAGATTTTAACTGGGACAGCAAGTACATGTCATCTTCAATAGAGGTGTCATGCATGGTATGTGTCTGCAACCAGCTGGCGAAACTCCTGGTTTGTTCACGTGTAATCCAGTCATCGACCGCTCCGGTGTTTGGAGCGTAGCAAATTCTTGTGTTCATCCATATACGGAGCCACCAAGGCGGAATTCTGTAGAACTGTGTAGTGTGCTTTAGTGAGAGAATGTCCGTCCATACATATTATTTGTTCCCTCCTAGCGTGCCTTTTTCCATCCAAATGCCCTTATGCCGCGATTCAGGAACACCAATCGGCTTAAGGTCAGGAATAAAGTCAATACAAAACTCAATGACCTCCTCATATTGATGGCCCTTGGAGATGCTTCCTTCTGGCCTAGCACGGTTATAAACATATTTTTTAAGACTCCCATGAACATCTCAAAGGGGAACATATTGTGTAGAAATACAGGACCCAAAACGTTAATCTCTTCGCATAGGTGAACTAGGACGTGCGTCATGATGTTGAAGAAGGATGGTGGGAACACCAACTTGAGACTGACAAGACATTGCACCAAATCATTTTGTAACCTTGGTATGATTTCTGGAGCGATTACCTTCTGAGAGATTGCATTGAGAAATGCACATAGCTTCACAATGGCTAATCGAACGTTTTCCGGTAGAAGCCCCCTCAATGCAACCGGAAGCAGTTGCGTCATAATCACGTGGCAGTCATGAGACTTTAGGTTCGAACTTTTTCTCTGCCATGTTTATTATTCCCTTTATTTTCGACGAAGCCGACGGTACCTTAATATCGAGCAGGCATTCAAAGAAGATTTCCTTCTCTTCTTTGGTAAGAGCGTAGCTTGCATGACCCTGATATATGCCGCCTTCTCCGTGCATACGTTGCTGGTCCTCCGTGCCTCGGTGTATCTTTTGTCTTCCCATACACGCCCAAGAAGCCAAGCAGGGTCACGCAAAGATTCTTCGCCACGTGCATCACGCCGATTATGGAGCGGACCTCTAGGTCTTTCCAATATGGCAGGTCCCAAAATATAGATTTCTTCTTCCACATGGGTGCGCGTCCGTCGGCGTCCTTTGGAACAAGTTGTCCGCCAGACCCTTTCCAAATATCACCTTCAAATCCTTGACCATATCATGTACATAAACACCAAGACGGTGGCGAGGCTTCGTCCGTGATCCGCCTCACCTTTGAAATGCTTGCCTTTCTTTCTTACGGGATGCCTGCTCGGAAGAAATCGACGATGTCCCAGGTACACATTCTTCATACAACTATTCAAATATATACTGTCGGTATCATCCAAACAGTGCGTGCATCCGCGGTATCCCTTGTTTGTCTGTCCTGAAAGGTTACTGAGAGCAGGCCAATCATTGATGGTCACGAACAGCAACGCCTTTAGGTCAAATTCTTCCCCCATGTGCTCATCCCACGCACGCACACCTGTTCCATTCCACAGTTGTAAGAGTTCTTCAACTAATGGCCTTAGGTACATATCAATGTCGTTGCCGGGTTGCTTAGGGCCTTGGATGAGCACCGCATCATAATGAACTTCCGCTTCATGCACAACCAAGGAGGAAGGTTATACAAACATAGAGTCACATGCCGGTGCTATGGTTGCTGCTCTGCTCCCCAAAAGGATTAATGCCATATGCGCTTAGACCAAACCATACGCTCCTTGCATCATCTCGCAAACTCCTTCCCGCACTTTCTTTCGATTTTTCTCCACTGCGACCCGTCACCGGTACTCTCAACTTTCCGCCTTTCTTACGGTCTTCTTCGTGCCATCGCGACGCCTTGGCATGCTCTTTGTTTTGGTTGAAACGTTTCTACCGTGGTATTATAAGAGAATACCACATCACCTTGGCAGGAATCTTCTTCCTGGGGCGCTCGCCCTCGACATCACCATGCTCATCGCGGCTGATCTTATTGCGCAATGCACCACATACCGGGCAAGCGTTCAAATCCTCGTACTCACCGCGGTAGAGGATGCAATCATTAGGGCATGCATGTATCTTCTGCACCTCTAACCCTAGAGGGCAGACCGCCTTCTTTGCTTCGTACGTACTCTCGGGCAATTCGTTGTCCTTTGGAAGCATATCCTTTATCATTACCAGCAACTTTCCAAATCCCTTGTCAGATACACCATTCTCTGCCTTCCATTGTAGCAATTCCAGTGTGGTGCCCAGCTTTTTCTTGTCACCTACGCAATTCGGGTACAACAATTTTTTGTGATCCTCTAACATGCGCTGCAACTTCTTCTTCTCCAAATCACTTGCGTTATTTCTCTTTGCATCGGCAATGGCCCGACCTAGATCATCGACGGGCTCATCTGATGCCTCTTCTTCAGCTTCTTCCCGCATTGCCGGCCCAGCTTCTTCCCGCATTACCATCTCAGCTTCTTCCCCCATTGTTGTACCATCGTATTCATGGAACCCATGGCCAGGATAGCTGTCGTCGTCCTCTTCTTCTTCATTGTCTTCCATCATAACCCCTCTTTCTCCGTGCTTGGTCCAAACATTATAGTGGGGCATGAAACCGGACTCAAACAGTGGACGTGAATGGTTCTTGACGTAGAGTAATTGCGACCATTCTTACAGCCAGCACATGGACAAGGCATAAAACCATCCGCCCGCTTGTTTGCCTCAGCCGCAAGCAAAAAAGTATGCACGCCCTCAACGAACTGGGGAGAGCATCGGTCATCGTACATCCATTGCAGGCTCATCTTCATTACACAACACCGAATAGACCAAATTAATACAAGTTCATACATAAAGTTCATACAACACTTAAATGCAACAAACAAATAACTCTCTAGCTAAAGCATTTAAATGCAACAACAAATGCGATCAAGATCGCAACTAAGGTAACAATTGATCCAACAGCATAATGATACCAAGCCTCACTATCGATGGCATATTTTCTAATCTTTCTAATCTTCAAGCGCATTTTCTCCATCTTGATGTTGTGATCATCGACGACATCGGCAATATGCAACTCCAATTCCATCTTCTCCCCCTCAATTCTTTTCAATTTTTCTTTCAAGTACTCGTTTTCTCTTTCAACTAAATTTAACCTCTCGACAATAGGGTCGGTTGGAATTTCCGGTTCACATACCTCCTAGATAAAAATATCTATGTCAACTTGATGGGCATAATTTGTCATAAACACGAAATGCAACAAATAGTTTTAAAAGAGAATATACCACATCCGAATCATAACAAGGACGAGGGCCGACGGGGACGGATATCAAAACCATGACACTATGTATAACAAACAACGTACGGGTAAGATAATTATTATACGAGTAACTATATATCCAAATCACACAATCATCAATTTTTTATATAAAATTTCATGAACAAGAGGCTCACCACAAGGTGGTGCCGGCGACGGGACGGTGCGGGCGATCGATAGTGGTTACGACAGAGATTTAGAAGGCACTAAGTAAACCACACCTACATATGCAAACTAAGTGTTATTTTGACCTCAAATTGCATATAAATCAAATACTAGCACATATATATATTTCCTCCCAAATTACTAAACTCACAAATTAATAACTATATAAACCAATGCAAGAGCTAATCTAGCAATGAGAGATGAAAGGACAAAGTTGCTAACCTTTGTGATCACTTGAATGGATGAGGGCCTTCAAATCTTGACAAATTTTGGGCAAAATGTGTGATGAGCTCGAGGGGAGAAGAGGAAGAACAGAGAGGAGAGGAGAGGGGAAAGGGGGAAGAACAGAGCGAGCTGGACGAAGGGTTTATATGCAGGAGGACCTATAGTACCGGTTCGTGGCACGAACCGGTACTAAAGGTGCTGGAGGGGGCCCAGACTGACAACATCCCGCCACCACCCTCATTAGTACCGGTTCGTGGCACGAACCGGTGCTAAAGGTTAGCCACGAACCGGTGCTAAAGGCTAGCCGTTGGAACCGGCACTAATGTATACATTTGTGCCGGCTCTAATACAAACCGGCACTAATGTGCTTCACGTTTGACCCTTTTTCTACTAGTGGGTGTGGATGTGTATTTACCCGAAACTAACGAAACAACAATTATCACATATCAAATGTATTGCTAAGACCTCATCCATACTAGTTAAACAATTTGTTCTTATTGGAATAAGCCACGGCGTGTGTGGTCGGGCTCGTCGGGCGCGTCGGATGCGCGCGGGACGGGCGGGACACACTAGTGCCGTCGGGCTCGTCGGGTTCGTCGGACGTGTCGATGGCGCGCAGGAAGGACGGGACGTGCGGGACGCAGCGAAAGTGTGGCGTTTGTGGGCTGGTGGCAATATTTAGTGTGTGCGTCGTGTGTGTTGATCGTGTAGCGATTCGAGTTGTAGGGCGTGCGTGCATTGGAGTCGATCTGCAACTTGCCGCGTACGTAGCTAGATGGGTGCATGCATGTAGTAGTTGCGGTGTAGTCAGGTTGTTAGCAACGGCCGTCCGTGTCGTGCGCGCGTCGTGGGCGTGGCCGGGTGATTCGCTCGCTCGTAGCGGAGGCTCGTTCGTGCGTACGTGCGCATGGGAACTTAGGTGCTACGCTGCTGTAGGACTACAAAGCACGGCCACGAGTGTGTTTGTAAATTGAGTTGCTTCTCTGGAAAAAGAACAAGGGCTGTGTGTTCAGCCGGTGTTCGTCGCCGGAAAAACTCCAGTGTGCCCCGTTGCTTCTTCTACCTCCAGCTGCGAGAGAGAGAGAGAGCTAGCTAGGGCTGTGGCAACAACAGTTCTCGATGATCGTCACCCAGCCGGTAAACAAAGAATCATGTTCCGTCTGCCTACATACAGAAATCTTGTGGCTATCTACAAGCCTGTATAGCTCTAGTTCTAACCCTACAAGTAGCTAAGGCGAGAGCAGTCCAGATAGGCCCACATGTCATGTGCAATGACAGGAAGTGTCCCTCCGTCCATATGGAACGGGCAAGAAAGAGAGAACACAATATGGAGTGACGTGATAACAAGACGAAATCAGATTTTCTTTTTGGAGAAAAAGGTATTATATTACTCAGAAATCAAATTTTTGTTCAACGCCGTAATCCAGTACCTAGTCGCTGTTGGAATTTGCTAGTGGGCTTTTGGCCCAAAGCCCAACTAAAATTCTGAAATTCTCTTGCCCATTCATGCACACATGTGAGTCGAGTGAGTAAGGCTAAAGTTTAGTCCCACCTCATAAGTTGAGAGAGAGTTGCACCTCTTTATAAGGTGAGCTCTTCTACCACTTGTATGAGCATGAGAAGAGGAGATCTACACGCTTGCCTCGCCACGCCACGCCACGCCACGCCTCGCCTCGTCACGACGCGCCGCGGGTTGCGGGATTGAGCCGAGCCGAGGACGGAGCTTTGCACGTTGTCTATATTTTTAATGCTCGGGAAAAATTAATGAGTCATTAATTAATAATTAACGGACGCGTTAATTACTGAACCGTTTCCGATTCTTTTGGATCGTGACGACTCGGACGTGGGGTTTACTCCCACGACCTACCCGGCCCGCATTATATAGTCAGGCAGACGTCTACCCTAGCCGCCGCCGGCAACCTCATCCTCGACGACATGGGCGACAACGTCAACGCCGGCGGTGCTACTCCCGCTGCACCGTATGTGGTTCTATCCTTCCTGTTCGAGATCGTGGTAGAATTCATGTTTCTAGTATGTGCCCTAGATGTGATCTGTTCATCTGCTATGCTAGTTCGCATGATTAGTTTAATCTCTGCTATTGCTGTCATGATCTATTTCCTATTTATTCGGATTAAATCTCATAGTAATTTGCTCATATTTCCAACAATCCAAAAACCTGATTATAGGCAACTTACTCCGAGTGGTTTTGCTGCGCATCTGAAGCCGCCTGCCTTTAAAGGGGCGCAATATAAGAGGTGGCGCACGAGAGCAGTCTACTGGTTTCAGACCATGGGCTGCTATGACGCCATTAAGGGCAAGCCTGAGGGCGATCTTAATCCAGCACAGCTGGAAGCTTTTGAGAAGATCGATATTCTCTTTAAAGACGCTCTTCTGGGTGTTCTTGATGATTCCATTGTGGATTTCAGATATGTCGCTTGACAACGACAAGGACATGTGGGCTGCGCCGAGGCCAAGTTTGGTGCCTCGGACGCCGGTAGCGAAGTTGTACGTCATGGAGCAATTCTATGACTACAAAATGACTGATGAGCGCTGTTGTACAACAGGCTCATGAGATACAAGAGCTTCGCAAAAGAACTTGAGCACTTCAAGTGTGTGTTGCCGGAAAAATTTGTTGCCGGAGGCATTATTGCCAAGCTTCCACCTTCGTGGAATAATTTTGCTACTTCCCTGAAACACAAGAGACAGGAGTTTTCCGTTACGGATCTCATTGGTACTGTTGATGTTGAAGAGAAGGCGAGAGCAAAAGACACACGTGCTCGAGTTGCTGAGGCAGCTTCTAGTGCCCACATGGTACAGAAGAAGAACTTCCAGCCCAACAAGTTCAAAAACAACAAGAACAAAACTCAGGGCAAAGGCAAGTTTGATACAAAGAACAAGCCATCATATTCTACCAACTTCAAGAAGAATTCTCATAAGAAGGGGAAGGGACTTTGCCATGTCTGCGGTGATCCTAATCACTGGGCTCCGAAGTGTCCTAACCGCTTTGAGGAGCGCGAACATGAGAAGAGCGGCAAGTCCGCTAATGTTGTCATTGGTGATACTGATATGAAGGAATCAGGGTACGGTCTTTTTCCTACCATCCTTTCAGTATTTCAATCCCCTGATTGGTTAATTGACACCGGTGTCAATGTACATGTTTGTGCTGACGCCTCCATGTTTTCTTCTTACCAGGCCACAGGGACTTCTCCCTTGCTGATGGGGAACGGGTCACATGCCATCGTTCGAGGTGTTGGTACGGTCGATCTGAAGTTTACTTCAGGGAAGACCGTGCGTCTGAAGAACGTTCATCTTGTGCCGTCCATCAATAAAAATCTCGTTAGCAGTTCCCGTTTATGTCGAGCTGGTTTTAAGTTGGTTTTTGAGTCCAATAAAGTTGTAATTTCCAAGTGTGGACAATTTGTTGGAAAAGGCTATGAGTGCGGAGGCTTGTTCCGCCTATCTTTGTCAGATATTTGCACTAAAGTTATTAATAATGTTTGCCACAACAATGAGTCTGATATTTGGCATTCACGACTTTGTCACATTAACTTTGGTTGCATGACGCGGCTAGTCAATCTGAATTTAATTCCGAAAATCTCTGCTGTCAAAGGCTCTAAGTGCCAAGTATGTGTGCAAGCTAAGCAACCTCGCAAGTCTCATAAGACTGTAGAGGCAAGAGACTTGGCACCACTAGAGCTTATACATTCTGATCTTTGTGAGATGAATGGCGTGTTGACAAAAGGTGGAAAGAGATATTTCATGATGTTGATTGATGACTCCACTAGATATTGTTATGTGTATCTTCTGAAATCAAAAGATGAGGCTTTAACTTTCTTCAAAAACTATAAAGCTGAGGCAGAGAACCAACTTGATCGAAAAATTAAACGGCTTAGGTCCGATCGTGGTGGAGAGTATTTTTCCAATGAATTTGATCTGTTCTGTGTGGAACATGGTATAATCCATGAGAGGACGCCTCCCTACTCACCTCAGTCTAATGGGGTGGCCGAAAGAAAGAACCGAACTCTAACTGATTTGGTTAACGCCATGTTAGACACATCGGGTCTTTCCAAGGAATGGTGGGGGGAGGCGCTAATGACCGTGTGTCATGTCCTAAACCGAGTTCCCACAAAGCATAAGACCATGACTCCGTTTGAGGAATGGGAAAGGAAAATGTTGAAACTCTCTTACCTACGTTCTTAGGGTTGTTTGGCGAAAGTCAATATACCAATTCCCAAGAAGCGCAAGCTTGGACCAAAAACCATGGATTGTGTTCTTTTGGGCTATGCTTTTCATAGCATTGGCTATAGATTTTTGATAATAAAATCTGAGGTATCCGACATGCATGTTGGTACGATCATGGAGTCTAATGATGCAACTTTCTTTGAGGACATATTTCCTATGAAGGATATGTCAAGTTCATCAAATCAGGAGATACCTATTCCATCTAGTGAGGAACTCACTGTAATTCCTGAACCCACCATTGCGATGGAACACGTTGAGAATCCAGTTGAGGGTGACAATGAAACTCCTATAAGGAGTAAGAGACAGAGGACTGCAAAGTCCTTTGGTGATGATTTCATTGTGTACCTTGTGGATGACACACCCAGGACTATTTCATAAGCCTATGCATCTCCTGATGCTGACTACTGGAAGGAAGCTGTTCGTAGCGAGATGGATTCCATCTTAGCTAACGGAACTCGGGAGATCACCGACCGTCCTTATGGGTGCAAACACATGGGATGTAAGTGGGTGTTCAAGAAGAAGCTTAGACCTGATGGTACGATTGAAAAGTACAAGGCACGGCTTGTGGCTAAGGGTTATACCCAGAAAGAAGGTGAAGACTTCTTTGATACTTACTCACCCGTGGCTAGACTGACCACAATTCGGGTGCTACTATCACTGGCTGCCTCACATGGTCTTCTCGTTCATCAAATGGACGTTAAGACGGCTTTCCTCAATGGAGAGTTGAAGGAGGAAATTTACATGGAAAGCCAGATGGTTTTGTAGTACCTGGTCAGGAAGGAAAGGTGTGCAAGTTGTTAAAGTCTTTATATGGCCTTAAGCAAGCTCCTAAGGAGTGGCATGAGAAGTTTGAAAGAACATTAACTGCTGTCGGCTTTGTAGTAAACGATGGTGACAAGTGCGTGTACTATCGCTATGGTGGGGGCGAAGGAGTTATTCTTTGTCTGTATGTCGACGACATATTGATCTTTGGAACCAAACTTGATTTAATCAAGGAGGTTAAGGATTTCTTATCTCGCTGTTTTGAGATGAAGGATCTAGGAGTAGCTGATGTTATCTTAAACATCAAGCTGTTGAGAGATGGGAATGGTGGGATCACACCGCTTGATCTCACTATGTGGAAAAGGTCTTGAGTCGTTTTGGGTATAGCGACTGCACGTCTTCTCCAACTCCATATGATGCTAGTGTGTTGCTTCGAAAGAATCGACGGATTGCTAGAGACCAACTGAGGTATTCTCAGATTATTGGCTCGCTTATGTATTTGGCGAGTGCCACGAGGCCTGACATCTCCTTTGCTGTGAGCAAGCTGAGTCGGTTTGTGTCAAAACCGGGAGATGATCATTGGCGTGTGCTTGAGAGAGTTATGCGCTACTTGAAGGGCATGCGAGCTATGGGATTCACTACACCGGGTATCCAAGGGTACCGGAGGGTTATAGTGACTCGAATCGATATCTGATGCTGATGAGATTAAGGCCACAAGTGGTTATGTTTTTACACTTGGTGGTGACGCTGTTTCCTGGAAGTCTTGCAAGCAGACCATCTTAACGAGGTCAACTATGGAAGCAGAACTCACAGCATTAGACACGGCCACTGTTGAAGCAGAGTGGCTTCGTGCGCTATTGATGGACTTACCTATGGTTGAAAAACCAATACCCCCTATCCTGATGAACTGTGATAATCAAACTGTGATCGTCAAGATAAACAGTTCTAAGGACAATATGAAGTCCTCAAGGCATGTGAAGAGGAGATTAAAATCTGTCAGGAAACTGAGGAACTTCGGAGTTATTACATTGGATTATATCCAAACGTCGAAAAACTTGGCAGATCCCTTCACAAAGGGTCTATCACGTAGTGTGATAGATAATGCATCGATGGAGATGGGTCTGAGACCCACCACATGAGTTGTCCATAGTGGTAACCCACTCTATGTGATCGGAGATCCCATGAAGTAGAAGTGGGAGACAAGTTGTTGGTCAGCTGGGAGGAGAGTATCCCTATATTAACTATCCCACTCCGTGAAGATGCAATACTCTCCTGATCTGCATGGCAGGTTGATACTTATCTTAATGTGTTCCAAGTGGTTTATTCGGGTAAGCAGAGATGTTGTCCTGCAGAACATCTTCTGAGGAACACACCTATATGAATTTGACTGTTAAACGTCGCAGTCTGTGAGAATTGGGTGTTCTCTAATAAATTCATGAAAGGCCCTGGAGTATGACGTATACGCTCCACCCGCGGGGAAGCCTTGCGGCAGCCCAGTATCGGTCAAGAATTTGTGTGAAACTAGTCTCGCAGAAAACTTGTAGTTCAAGGCATAGTCCACTATTCAAGTTGTGATCTAGTGTAGCATAAATCTCTAAGTGAAAGTTCAACTTCACAGTCTCCACTAAGCACCGGTATATAAACAATGTTTTGGAAATAAATGGTGAAATGTGCCAATGAGACTTTGTGGGGATTGTTGGAATTTGCTAGTGGGCTTTTGGCCCAAAGCCCAACTAAAATTCTGAAATTCTCTTGGCCCATTCATGCACACATGTGAGTGGAGTGAGTGAGGCTAAAGTTTAGTCCCATCTCATAAGTTGAGAGAGAGTTGCACCTCTTTATAAGGTGAGCTCTTCTACCACTTGTATGAGCATGAGAAGAGGAGACCTACACGCGCGCTCCTCCTCCTCGTTCGCCTCGCCACGCCACGCCTCGCCTCGTCACGACGCGCCGCGGGTTGCGGGATGCGGGATTGAGCCGAGCCGAGGACGGAGCTATGCACGTTGTCTATATTTTTGCCGCTCGGGAAAAATTAATGAGTCATTAATTAATAATTAACGGACGCGTTAATTACTGAACCGTTTCCGATTCTTTTGGATCGTGACGACTCGGACGTGGGGTTTACTCCCACGACCTACACGGCCCGCACTATATAGTCAGGCAGACGTCTACCCTAGCCGCCGTCGCTTCGTATGGTTTCTCACCAGCGCTCCAGATCATTGCGCCGCCAAGCAAGTCTTCTCCATCCCTCCTTTCGGCGTGCACCGGGAGAAGTGACAGTACGCCTCCGGAACCCCGCCTCTCGTGATCCTGTACGGGAGAGGGGCGATCAGGTTTTTCGGGAGCGCACTCGCTGATCGCTGGCAGCGACGACTTCGCGAACGACGACTTCTTCCCTGACCTCGGCAACCTCATCCTCGACGACATGGGCGACAACGTCAACGCCGGCGGTGCTACTCCCGCTGCACCGTATGTGGTTCTATCCTTCCTGTTCGAGATCGTGGTAAAATTCATGTTTATAGTATGTGCCCTAGATGTGATCTGTTCATCTGCTATGCTAGTTCGCATGATTAGTTTAATCTCTGCTACTGCTGTCATGATCTATTTTCTATTTATTCGGATTAAATCTCATAGTAATTTGCTCATATTTCCAACAGTCGCAGCCAAATCTATGTACGATTGTCGGAGGTATGGGCTAGCAAATTAAACTGGTTGGTGCAGATTACTCGAGGGTTACAGGCTAACATAAGCGAGCAGCAGCCTTGCGTTAACCTTCTTTCTTGGAGCCTAAGTTCTAGAGCAGGGTGATAGTAGATCGCCCTCCTGTGTCGGGATCACTGGCAGCAGCAGATGAGAGAAAGTAGTCCCCGCTTAAAATTACCGTACTTTTGCTACTCAAGTTTCCAATGCCTCCTACTTCCATCAGATTTTATTTTGGAATTGAATTCTCAAAAACAATGAATTCTCGGTGTCACTCTGCACGCTCATTTGCTCTGCTCTCCAACCTCCCCGAAACTAACACTGCATACCCAGCGTTGGTTCCCCTACACACACAGAAGTCGACATGGTTTTATAGGCATGTATACGGGAGTGAATATGTGCCTACATAACGCGTCTATTTAGTGATCTTACCTATTAATTTCTTGCCTTCTGTTCTCTCACTTGTCACGCCTTTTTCTTGCTCTGCTCTGAGCATTTCCAGCCGCTTGGCCTACACCAGGGCTTAAAAACAAGCTAAATATGGGATTATTGAGAGAAAATACAGTTTTTTTTCTCCAATACACTAAATTTATGAAACAAGCTGATACAATATATCTCATCTAAGCATTTCCTCCAAAACAGACTAGGATGGCCTGCCTGTCGGGTTTCGTGGTCTGACAAATATAGACATATATCTGGAGGTGTTCCTACATGGCAAAAGGCACATATTCGTGTTTAAATTTATGTATTATATGCCAAAAGCATAACATATAAGAAAAATAGATTATTAAAGTTTTGACTTAAATGAGCCATTAGTCCATCAACTCAAAGTAGTTGCACATCTTAAGCAAATAACTCGGGAACTGGTCAATTTAGTCCATAAACTTGTCTATTTGATCAAATAAGGCCAAACGGATTTGAAAAAGAAAAACCATCCAGATTGCTTCCACGTTAGCGTTCCCTTCAGTTGTTGGCAAGCCGGGATGAGGAAGAACGTAGCAGCAGCGCAGTGCTCAGGAACTTATGGCGAGAGGAGGAAGAGATTCTGGTGCGTCTCTCTGGGAGGAACGACCTCCCTTTTATAGGCGCAAGAGAAGGAGGCGAGAGGTTGCGTTGGGAGGGCACAATTGCAGCAGAAGTGCTGGACTTGGGGTCGGTGTCCTCGCCTGCCATGTCGTCGAGGAGGTCGTGGACGTCGGGGAAGAAGTCGTCGTCGGGGAAGTAGTCGTCGGCGACCGGATCGTCCGTGATGAAGCAGCCAGTAGTCGCGCTGAGCGCTCCCCAAAAACCTTATCACCCTTCTCCCGTACAGGACTCAAAAGGTGCGGTTTCGGAGGCCTACTGTCCCGACGTGCGGTGCACGCCGCAAGCCGGGATGAGGAAGAACGTAGCAGCAGCGCAGTGCTCAGGAACTTGTGGCGAGAGGAGGAAGAGATTCTGGTGCGTCTCTCTGGGAGGAGCGACCTCCCTTTTATAGGCGCAAGAGAAGGAGGCGATAGGTTGCGCTGGGAGGGCACAACTGCAGCAGAAGTGCTGGACTTGGGGTCGGTGTCCTCGCCTGCCATGTCGTCGAGGAGGTCGTGGACGTCGGGGAAGAAGTCGTCGTCGGGGAAGTAGTCGTCGGCGACCGGATCGTCCGTGATGAAACAGCCAGTAGTCGCGCTGAGCGCTCCCCAAAAACCTTATCACCCTTCTCCCGTACAGGACTCAAAAGGTGCGGTCTCGGAGGCCTACTGTCCCGACGTGCGGTGCACGCCGCAAGCCGGGATGAGGAAGAACGTAGCAGCAGCACAGTGCTCAGGAACTTGTGGCGAGAGGAGGAAGAGATTCTGGTGCGTCTCTCTGAGAGGAGCGACCTCCCTTTTATAGGCGCAAGAGAAGGGGGCGAGAGGTTGCGCTGGGAGCTGAAGAGAACGAGGGAGATGAAACGAACAGTCAGCAGGTGAAGGGGTGCGCCGTTCGTATTCAATCTCCACTACACCAAAATGTTTCAGCTTCCGCGTGCCCTTTCGTATACCCGTAGTGCGTGGCAAAAATTAGACATCGGCTTGGCTCATTCCCGCAACCCGCAACCCGCGACGCGGCGCGTCGTGACGAGGCGAGGCGTGGCGTGGCGTGGCGTGGCGAGGCGGGCGGCGGAGGAGGAGCACACGTGGATGTCCCTCTTGTTCTCATGCTCATACAAGTGTGGAAAGAACCTCCCTTATAAGGAGGTCCAATTCCCACTCAACTAGCAATGTGGGAATAAACTTTAGTAGTATCCCTTGCCTTGCACAAATGGGCTAAGTGGGCCTCTAGGATTTATTAGGAATTTCTGAAATAGTTATTGGGCTGCCCCAATATAGACTAAATTCCAGCAATCCCTCACCAGATCCCAGAGGCACACAGAAATTTGCCTTTGGTTCCAAAACACTGTTTTATATACCGGTACTGCAGTGGAGATTGTTAAGTTGAACTTCCACCTAGAACTCTATGCTACACTAGTAAGCAACTTGAACAGAGGACTGGGCCTTGAACTGCAACTTTTCTGCGAATCTAGGTTCACATAAAGCCTTGACCGATACGTGGCTACCGTGGGTCTTCCCCGCGGGTGGAGCTTATGCGTCATACTCCGTGACCTTTCATGAGTTTACTAGAGAGAACCCTACTCTCATAGATTGCGACGTTTGACAATCAGACTCATATAGGTGTGTTCTTCAAAAGATGTTCTGCAGGATAACATCTCTGCTTAAATAAGCCACTTAGAACACATTAAGATATACATCTACCTGCCATGCAGATTAGGAGAGTATTGCATCTTCATGGAGTGGTATTGTGAATAGTAGGGATTCTCTCCTCTCAGTTGACCAATAGCTTGTCTTCCACGTCTAATTCACGGGATCTCCGATCACAAAGAATAGGTTACCACTATGAACAACTCATATTGTGGGTCTCATACCCATCTCCCTCGATGCATTATCTATCACATTACGCGATAGACCCTTAGTAAAAGGATCTGCCAGATTTTTAGGCGTTTGGATATAATCCAACGCAATAACTCCGGAGTTTTTCATTTTCTGACAGACTTTAACCTTCTCTGAGCGTGTCTTGATGACTTCATGTTATCCTTTGAGCTGCTCACTTTCGTGATCACAGTTTGATTGTCGCAGTTCATAAGGACACCCGATCTGAGTTTCTCAACAACCAAACAAGTCATTCAAGAGCCGTGAAGCCAATCTTCTTCGACCGTAGCTGTATCTAGTGCTTTGAGTTCTGCTTCCATTGTTGACCTCGTTAAGATGGTCTGCTTGCAAGACTTCCAAGAAACAGCTCCACCTCCATGAGTGAATACATATCCGCTCGTGGCCTTTATCTCATCAACATCTGAGATCCAGTTTGAGTCACTATACCCTTCAAGCACCTTTGGGTGCCCGGTGTAGTGAATTCCATAATTCGTAGTGCCTTTCAAATAACGCAAAACTCTCTCTAGAGCTTTCCAATGCACATCTCCTGGTTTTGAGACAAACCGACTCAGTTTGCTAACAGCAAAAGAGATGTCACGTCTTGTAGCACTGGCTAAGTACATAAGCGAGCCAATAATCTGAGAATACTTCAATTGATCTCTAGCAATTCTTCGATTTTTTCGAACCAGCACGCTAGCATCATATGGTGTTGGAGAGGGCTTGCAGTCACTATAGCCAAAGCGACTCAAGTTCTTTTCCACATAGTGAGATTGAAGCAATGTAATCCCACCATCATCATCTCTCAACAACTTGATGTTCAGAATGACATCAGCCAATCCTAAATCCTTCATCTCAAAACAGCGAGATAGAAAATCCTTGACCTCCTTAATAACATTCAGATTTGTTCCGAAAATCAGTATGCCATCAACATACAAGCAAAGCATAACTCCCTCGCCCCCACCATGGCGATAGTACACACATTTGTCGCCTTCGTTCACAACAAAGCCTGCAGCTGTTAAAGTTCTTTCAACTTCTCATGCCACTGTTTGGGTGCTTGCTTGAGTCCATACAAAGACTTCAACAACTTGCACACTTTCCCTTCCTGACCATCTATTACAAACCCATCTGGTTGTTCCATATAAATTTCCTCATCCAACTCTCCATTTAGGAAAGCAGTCTTAACATCCATCTGATGAACGAGAAGACCATGTGAGGCAGCTAGTGAACGTAGAACTCGAATAGTGGTCAGTCGAGCCACAGGTGAGTAAGTATCAAAGAAGTCTTCACCTTCCTTTTGGGTATAACCCTTAGCCACGAGCCGAGCCTTGTACTTTTCGATAGTACCATCAGGCCTAAGCTTCTTCTTGAATACCCATTTGCATCCTATAGGTTTGCACCCATAAGGACGATCACTTATCTCCCAAGTTTCATTCGCCAAGATGGAATCCATTTCGCTATGAACTGCTTCCTTCCAGTAGTCAGCATCTTCAGATGCATAGGCCTCTGAAATAGAACTGGGAGTGTCATCTATGAGATACACAAGAAAATCATCACCAAAGGACTTTGCAGTCCTCTGTCTCTTGCTCCTAGTAGGAACTTCATTGTACTCCTCCAATGGACTTTCAAAGTTTTCCATCGAAATGCCAGGTTTGGTAATTGTAACTGGTTCTGATTCGTTGAACTAGGCATCTCGATTAGATGAGGTAGCCATATCCTTCATGGGAAAGATATCTTCAAAGAAAGTCGCATCGTGCGACTCCATGATCGTACCGACATGCATGTCAGGTACCTCAGATTTTGCAACCAAGAATCTATAGCCAATGCTATGAAAAGCATATCCCAGGAAAACACAATCCAGTCTTTGGTCCAAGCTTCCGCTTCTTTGGAATTGGAACATTGACTTTCGCCAAACAACCCCATGTTCGCAGATAAGAGAGTTTTAACCTTTTCTTCTCCCATTCCTCGAATGGAGTTACCTCTTTGTTCTTTGTGGGGACTCGATTTAGGACATGACATGTTGTCAATATCGCCTCCCCCCACCATGCCTTGGAGAGACCCGATGTGTCTAACATGGCGTTAACCAAATCAGTTAGAGTACGGTTCTTTCTTTCGGCCACCCCATTTGACTGAGGTGAGTAGGGAGGCGTCCTCTCGTGGATTATACCATGTTCCGCAAAAAAGCATCAAATTCTTTGGAAAAATACTCTCCACCACGGTCAGACCTAAGCCTCTTGATTTTTCGATCAAGTAGGTTTTACACTACAGATTTATAGATCTTGAAAAGTTCAAAGCCTCATCCTTAGATTTCGGAAGATACACACGACGGTATCTAGTGGAGTCATCAATTAACGTCATGAAATATTTCTTTCCACCTTTTGTCAAAACACCATTCATTTCACATAGATCTGAATGTATAAGTTCTAGTGGTGCAAGATTTCGCCTCCGCATGATCACGTGAGACTTACGAGGTTGCTTAGCTTGCACGCACACTTGACACTTAGATCCCTTGATAGTGGTGAAACTAGGGATTAAGTTCAACTTTAGTCGCGACATGCAACCAAAGTTAACATGACAAAGACGTGAATGCCACACATTTGATTCACTATTGTTGCAAATATGATTAACAACTTTATTGCAAACGCCCGACAAGGATAAGCGAAACAGGCCTCCCGAGTCATAGCCTTTACCAACAAAGGTTCCATACTTGGATATTACAAATTTATTCGACTCAAAGACAAGCTTGTAGCCATCTCTACGTAAGAGATCCGCTAACAAGAATTTTATTGACGGAGGGGACATAATGCACGTTCTTCACCAAGACGATCTTCCCGAAGTAAACTTCAGATTGACCGTGCCAACACCACGAATGTAAGCACTTGAATCATTGCCCATCAAGACGGTTGAAGTCCCTGCGGTCCGATAAGACGAAAACATGGAAATATCACCGCATACATGCACATTAGCACCCGTGTCAATCAACCAATCGGAGAATGACATCTTGAAAGAATAGTGGGAAATATACCATACCCGGCATCCTTCATGTCGTTGTCTCCAATGACAACATTAGCGGTCTTGCCGCCTTTCCTGTGATGACGCTTGTCATAGCGATTAGGGCAACTAGGAGCCCAATGATCAGGATCTCCACACACATGACAAGCACCTTTCTTCTTTCCATTCTTCTTCTTGAAGTTCGTGTGTTGCACAGCCTTGTTCTTTCCATCAAACTTTGCTTTACCATCAAACTTGCCCTTGTTCTTGAACTTATGGGGCTGGAAGTTCTGCTTCTGTACCACATTGGCACTAGATCCTCCCTCAATACCTTGAGCATGTGTGTCCTCTGGTCTCGCCTTTTCTTCCACATCAAGAGTACCAGTGAGATCCGGAACTGAAAACTCCTGTCTCTTATCCTTCAGTAAGGTAGCAAAGTTCCTCCATGAAGGAGGAAGCTTAGTGATGATACCCCCGACAACAAACTTGTCCGGTAGCATGCAATTGAAGTGCTCAAGTTCTCTAGCAAACGACTGTATCTCATGAGCCTGCTCAACCACGGAGCGCTCTTCACCATCCTGTAATCATAGAATTGCTCCATGATGTACAGCTTAGTGCCGCATCCGAGACCCCAAACTTGGCCTCGAAAAGGCCCCACATATCTTTTCCATTGTCAATTGACGATAAGCATCAACTATGTTCTCACCAAGAACACTCAAGAGAGCAGCCTTAAACAAGGTATCCATTTTCTGAAAAGCTTGTGCCTGTTGGGCATCTTGCTCTCCTTCAGGTTTGCCAAGAGTGGGCGTCATAGCAGCTCATGGTCTGAAACCATAAGACTGCTCTCACGCGCCACCTCTTATAGTGGATACCCTCAAACATAGGAGGTCTCATGGAAGCAACAAAACCACTCGGGGTAAATTGCCTATCATAATGGTGTTTGGACAAAAGGTGGAAAGAAATATTTCATGACGTTAATTGTCGACTCCACTAGATACTGTCGTGTGTATCTTCTGAAATCTAAGGATGAGGCTTTGAACTTTTTCAAGATCTATAAAGCTGAAGTGGAAAACCAACTTGATCGAAAAATCAAGAGGCTTAGGTCTGACGGTGGTGGAGAGTATTTTTCCAATGAATTTGATGCTTTTTGTGCGGAACATGGTATAATCCATGAGAGGACGCCTCCCTACTCACCTCAGTCAAATGGGGTGGCCGAAAGAAAGAACCGTACTCTAACTGATTTGGTTAACGCCATGTTAGACACATCGGGTCTCTCAAAGGCATGGTGGGGGGAGGCAATATTGATAGCATGTCATGTCCTAAATCGAGTCCCCACAAAGAACAAAGAGATAATTCCATTCGAGGAATGGGAGAAGAAAAGGTTAAAACTCTCTTATCTGCGAACATGGGGTTGTTTGGCGAAAGTCAATGTTCCAATTCCAAAGAAGTCAAGCTTGGACCAAAGACTGTGGATTGTGTTTTCCTCGATATGCTTTTCATAGCATTGGCTATAGATTCTTGGTTGTAAAATCTAAGGTACCTGACATGCATGTCGGTACGATCATGGAGTCGAATGATGCAACTTTCTTTGAAGATATCTTTCCCATGAAGGATATGGCTACCTAATCTAATCAGGAGATGCCTAGTTCATCGAATCAGGAACCAGTTACAATTACCGAACCTGGCATTTCGATGGAACACTTTGAAAGTCCTGTGGAGGAGAACAATGAAGTTCCTACTAGGAGCAAGAGACAGAGGACTGCAAAGTCCTTTGGTGATGATTTTCTTGTGTATCTCATAGATGACACTCCCAGTTCTATTTCAGAGGCCTATGCATCTGAAGATGCTGACTCTTTGGAAGGAAGCAGTTAAATGGCGAGATGGATTCCATCTTGGCGAATGAAACTTGGGAGATAACTGATTGTCCTTATGGGTGCAAACCTATAGGATGCAAATGGGTATTCAAGAAGAAGCTTAGGCCCGATGGTACTATCGAAAAGTACAAGGCTCGGCTCGTGGCTAAGGGTTATACCCAAAAGGAAGGTGAAGACTTCTTTGATACTTACTCACCTGTGGCTCGACTGACCACTATTCGAGTTCTACTTTCACTAGCTGCCTCGCGTGGGGTAATAGCCTAGCAGTAGTGCGGGGACCGTGCTAGTGCTAGCTCACTAGAACTAACTTGTTAGTAGGGCAGGCTTGACCCTGCGCCACTAATACTTGTGTTAGAAGCAGCATGGGGTAGAACCCGCGCTGCTACTAGATAACATGGGGTAGAACCCGCACTACTACTTTGATCAATCCACTTTAATCTTCTTCCACCCCAATTATATAACAACTCATCATTGTCATAATGATATAACAACTCATCATCATCGTAGTCATATAACAACTCATCATCATCATAGTGATATAACAATGTCTCACCATAATGATCATCATAAGTTAACTACTATTAGCTAATTGTTATCATCGTGGGTAAATAACTTTCTAGCACATGAAAAGTATGGCGACCTACCCATCTCGCTTAGGTAAAATAGCATCAAGCAGAAAAACTCCTTCGTCTCCATTATGCAGCATAGAGATCCACCGGTCTCCAGTTTGTAGCCTGGCGCTCATTCACTATTGTTGTCCATCCTTTGATTTCCAGTCCTAATTTTTTTTGAGAAGTTGGCAATGCACATTCGAAAGTCTCTGTCCCTGACCGCACGTTAACAATTGTCATCTGACCTTCGACATACTTTAGCGGAGGCACAACATCATTAGGGAGATTCTGTTGAAGAGCATAGTAGTAGCATAGTTACCAATGTAGTTTACTTAAGAAGAATTTATGTAAAGGATGGACTAGTGACACAATAGTAAAAAATCTTACCATGATTTTTGCACGAATGTTACACCGCTCAACTCGTGGACTAGTGGCACGTACCCACTATAATTTTGGCCAGCTCCAAAAATGTTTTAAAAAGTCAAAACAACATTAACAAAGGAGACGAGAATTCTTCTCCTCCCATGTTAGCTCTAAGCCATAACTGTAGTAGGTCTTGTCTATTATCTTCCATATATCTCTTGAAGAAAGGAAATAAGCTATCAACTATAAATAAACAAGTATAGTCGGGATGAATAACAACTATTTTTAAATAAGCAATATAGATTATTTAAAAAATTAGTTTAACAAACTCACATCGAGGTAGAACTGGAATCATCTCCACATCCACCCAAATGTCTTTATCATGTTCAACATCATCTTCAGGAATGCCAATATTGAAGGTTATTTTCATATCCTCCTGAAATCCGTAGGCCTTGCATAATCCTTTCCAATTTGAACAACCGAAATGTGTGTGACCTACTTCATTTATGATGTGAACCTCAAAAATGAAACCATGTTTCGTTTTAAGGTGAGCTTTCGTCATGTCCACCTTTTCCCTCTCTTCGTAATTGAGCTTCTCTAAGACATAAGCTCTTGCATAGCAGGGATGCGCTAGTCGAATTATATAAAATAGAAATTACAGGTTAAAGCAAAAAAAATCTTAAGTCATGCTTAATTAAGAAGAAATACTTTCCGCTGAATTTACGTACCATAAAATTTTCGAAGCCCTCCTTAAGCGTGACTCGGAGATCCCAAGTGAGGCATGTCGCACATACCCCCGTTGTCAGTACAGTAATCGCACTTAGGGATCCTATCACCGTCATCCATTTGTTGTGTTCATAATTAAAGGATTAAAAATCCACGATAAATAGCAGGAACTCAACACACATATCACTATTTAGCACGGGGTGACTTTTTATCTGTCGAGTCTACCTTCAAAAACTCTCATCTCTAGTGGTGTACATGGTGGGCACTCCCTCTATGATATTTCGACGGTCGGTGATGCTCGCTCCTTCCTTCTTTGCCGAGAGCATTACCAAAAGGTCTAGCACACGGGAAATAAGGAGAAACGACCCCCACTACAATAGTCAGGATTCTTCTCACTAATATTTCCACCGTATATGGTGGTGTATATGGTGGACACTCCCTCTTTGATTAACCGTTTGTGATGGTCGCTCCCCCCCCCTCTCGCGCATTACCAATGTATATCACGAGAAGAAGAAGAAGAGGGAAACGACCCGCAAGATAATAGTCGGTATCATTCCTTCAAGAACAGACTAAAAGTCACACAAAGAGCCCCAACAGGCTGAAAGTTAATCATAAGCATGAGCCAATTAACATTATATATATCGAGTAATGACATAAAAAATAGCCTATGTTTTACCGGAATGTCGTTTAATTCCCATTCCGGTAAATGTCGGGCCTACTTTCTAGCACAAGTCATGCCGAAATGCACGAAAAATTTCGGCATGACCTTTGCTAAAAACATGACATATCAAGCGCCTCAAATTTTTCAGAACAAAAATGAATCAACATTCTGGTAAAAGATAGGCCACTCAGAGCTCCCTGCAATATAAAGAGACAAATGTGTCCATCTATAGCACCACATACTTAGCAGCTCAAGATCAACATGTCCATACACACACACTTGTCCAAATAGTACAAAGTATCAACACCGAAATGGGGTCTATAACCTCAAGATCATGTGCATTAGTACAAAGTATCAACACTGAAATAGTAGAAAGTACCAACATCTGCATCATACTGATTAGCCTACTTACAAATTTTATTGCAAGAGAACTGCTAATGGAAATTGATCAAACTAAGCTTATATGGGAACTAGGATCTCCCAGGTATTTGTATTAATTTTTATAATTATTTTATCATCACCAAAAAGCTTGAACGTAAGTAGCTGAAAACCAAAAGTACTATGTTTTTCAAATATCAGGATAAATTCTTGTTTTTATTCCTGTGACCAAATAGCTATGCCAAAATGGGTGAATGACCACTCAAAATGACCAGGAGGAAGAGCAGGGCCGCCAGGGCTCAGGCGGGATCAGGAGGAAGAGCAGGGCCGCCAGGGCTCAGGTGGGATCAGGAGGAAGAGCAGATGAGGAGGGACGAGGGCAGGAGAAGAATATCTTCGAGGAGGAGCTAGGGAGGAAGAGCTGGGGCGCCGGGGCTCGGGCAGGATCGACTGGCGATGAAGCAGCGACGACGCAGGGTCGTTGGGGCTTGGGAGTAAGATGGCGATAACACGAGGTCGGCACGGCAACACGGACGACAACGACGGTGCTCAGGCGGAAGAGGGAAGTGTGACTGTGAGAAAACGGATGGCTGGGAAAGAGGATAAGAGGAGCTTAGTATTAGCGAGGGGCACAAAACCCACGCTACTGCTAAGCTAGATACTTGTAGCGCCGGGCACTGGGCATGCGCTGCTGCTAAGTGGGGCCCACCTGCTGGCCCCTTGTATATACAGTAGCAACGTGTGTTTATTTAGCCTGTGCTAGTGCTATTATGTTAGTTGTAGCACAGGTTTTATACCCCCACGCTGCTACTATGGCTAGCCCCAGGGTGTACAGTGGGGACCACTTAGCAGTAGCATGGGTTACCAAAAATCGCGCTACTGGTACTGTTTACTTGCATTGCGTGGTTTTGGGCTGCGCTACTGCTAAGTAATAGTAGCACAAGCTACCTACCCCGCGCTACTACTACTGATCTACCTATAGGTTTTTCCCTAGTAGTGTCCCCTTCAAGCTCCACCAGCAAACCCGTGAATTCTGCTCCACTTTGCTTGTCGTTCCAGTATCTGGTCGTTCGAAGGGAATATCGGTGCCTCAGCTCTGACTAGTAGTTTGGTTTCATGTTTTTTCGTCCTCACAGAGGCGGCGCTCGGATGGATGGCAGCGCTTCATCTTCCAGTTGGTCATTCGCGGTTCGACCCTTCATGAATTCGTTCGTTAGGAGGGACCGAGCTCCGGCGTAAATTCCTGTCATCTCCTTTTGAGCGGCGAGGTTAGGGCTTCTCGTCATGCATGTGCGATGATGAGATCTGATGTCAGGTACTTCCGATCATTTGAAGGCTTCAACAACGGCGACTACGACTCCATGGCACTGGTCCGTATGGGCCTGTGCATGAAGACCTCCCGGTTGTCATCGATAAGTTCAGCCGACTCCGATAATGGAGCAGCACAACGGCGCACCAACGGGTCATTCTGCCGGCAGTAGTAGCCGTTCGGTGGTCTAGAGACCTCGATGTATTTTTTAAGTTTGCCTTATTTAAGAATTCGTCCGATTAACTAGTTAACTTGTCGATTAATTCCTACTTATAGGGTCATTGAGTAGTTGATAAATTGATAAATCGGCCGATTATTTGATTAAATGACCAATTAACTTGCCGATTATCTAATTAATCATGTACTTGCCAGCGAGCCGAGCAACTAACAGTTAACGATTTTCTCAACAATTGCTTGGGTTACTTTGTACATTTTTGCGAATTTATATAACGGACCTGGGTATTTCAGAAGAGAAAAGACTTCGTTTCCTAGTTTCTCAGAAGTGGATGCAATGGAAGTTTTACCAACTGTGTGGGGGCAATTTTAGCTCAGCCCGATCAACAAATTGAACTTTTTTCTTTTCAAAGAAAACTCTTTCAGTCACATTTTGTTCAACAACGACATCGGGCACCCTGATTGTAGCCAGATAGAGTTAGGATGTTTAGAGTTATGGCCTAGCAAACTGAACTTGTTGGTGAGGATTACCTTTAGTCCAAGAACTACGGGTTGACATACGCGAGCTAGAGCCAGCCACGCCTTCAAGGACCCGAAATTCTACATCAAGGTCCTGGCAAAGGAGCCCAAATGCGTCGAGTTCGGTGGCAGCAGCGGCTAAGAGAAAGTGGTTCGCGCTTAGAACAACGGTGCTTCTGCTACTCAAATTTCCAATGCCTCCTAGTCCTATCAGATCGTGTGGTGGAATTGAATGGTCGATGCAACTCTGCACGCACGTTTGTTGATCTGCTCCCGACTAATTTTTCAAACTAGCAGTAAACTTCGAGTGTTTGTTCCCCTACACATGCAGAAGTGGACATGGTTTTTATAAACATGTGTACGTACGTGAGTGTCTCAGTGAGTAAGTGGGTACCGAACACCTATTTAGTGATCTTACAACTGTAATCGGTTGCCTATTTTTTTTTAATCTTAAAGATGGGATTGTGAGAGAGAATACTTTCTAAATTTTTAGTGACTAATATACCAAATTAAAGAAATAAATGGATAAGGACAATATATCCCTTTCTTTATTGCAGAGAGATACAATATATCCCATTGAAGCAGTTCCTCTAAAACTGGCGTGGCTAGCCTGCCCGACAGTGTTAAATAGTGAGATGCATATAGAGAGGCGCCTTAAATTGACCACATTCAAACATGTTGGGATTGTTTGAGAACCTATGCCATGTACTTTTTTTGCGAGGTAAAAGGGAGTTTTATTTCATATTGATAGGGTTATAATTCAGAGGCAGTTATTGCTCTATACAAGGAGATCCATGACCAAGCCACACAGTTGTGGCGCGCCCATCACGACTGTATAATGCCAAATGATCAACAACTCTATTTTGCTCTCTCGTAACCTTCTGGGAAACGAACTCCTGGGTACCTATTGAGGTCTTGAGTTATAATTATTGGCTTAGGGACATGTGGTGTTTTTTTCACCCATTACAACGCACATGTTCTTTTGCTAGTATAGCCTACGTGGCAAAAGGCACATGTTCATTTTTGTCCCACAAAATTATTCACAACATGTTTAACTATATTTATCTATTTTATACTAGGATGGTTAAAAAAATAGGTAGGAAAAGGTGAAATATTCTATCCGGTGGACCATCTCTTTATCACTATATCATACTCCCTCCGTTCGGAAATACTTGTCATTGAAATGGATGTATCTAGATGTATTTTAGTTCTAGATACATCCATTTTGATGACAAGTAATTCCGAACGGAGGGAGTAGTCATTAGATCTATATGATCACATCTAATTCGATTATATCCTTCTATATCTGCATAATCATTGTTAAACATATCACATCCCTTAGATCTTAGCATGAATAGTTTTTCAATGACCCTTCTTAGCTCCTTTCATTGTTGATACTTTTTTTTGAAATGCGATCCCTTAGGGCCTGATTCATTAAAAAATCATAATAGAGTTGCCCGGTTATTAATGAAAAACCGGGCAAAAACTGTTACAACACACCCATTAAGAAGGGCACCCGACCAAGCTGGCACCAATAAGACCACACACACCACCGAGGAGAGGACACTGTCGAGGTTCCCTGCAATGTCATCGTCATCACCTCTCTCCGAGCAGGTGACTCCGACTTCGTCGCTGATGACCCATCAAAACCCATCCGAACAGACGATAGACAAGGATCTCATCGGCCATTGCCAAACAATCGACCGCAGACATCGAGGACATGCATCTCTGATTTTGCTGATGCGCCTCACTGGAGAAAGCTGCCGGCCTCGTACCGACCTGGTCCAGTGCAACCTCCGAAGAGCACCGTCCGCTGAAGCCGCCCTTATGGAGTCATCGTTGTCGTAGGGGTCCCGCCACACGCACCCCCGACTTCTCTGCCACCGCGGGGAATAAACATAGGCGCATCCATTGGCGAACAAAACCTTCGACATCAGAAGCACAAGCCGCGACCCAGCTCCACATACCACCATCATCGTCGCCGCACAAGTCGCAACGCCAACCACTCACATCACCGGTTGGACACCAGCCAACCACAATGTGGTGAGCGTCCATCCTATGGAATGTGTGGAAAGGAACAAAGAGCTTCAAGGCGACGCCCCAAAGGGGGATGCGACGAGGACGGCGCCGTCGCCTGACCCGACACCGGGCCTTAGACTTTCACCTGAAGGTGTTGTACCGAGGGCAGGTGGTCGAAGATCTCCATGGCAGCGTCTCCAAGGAGAGGAAGACGCATGCGGTTGCCACCGCCACCGGCCGGTCAACAGCCGTGTACACCTTCACCCGGAGCATCTTGGACATCACCCCCACGCGCCGCAATTCGCTGACCCGCTCACCTCCCGCAAAGCAACCGAGTTGTCGCCGCACAGGAGCCACAACAAACCTCGCCGGCAGCCAAGCTGGGCCATCATCTGGCACCCACCACCACTTCACCACCACGCTGCAACTGACGAGCACCACCAGAGTCGGGAGGGAGGGCTGCCACCCCGTCCCGAACCCGCCGAAACTAGCCCACCACACCCGCATCGCCAAATCCATCACTGGAACCCCAAGCCATCGTGAGAGGGTCAGACCTGGCCGACTCCACCCGGATCTCATGAGCCGCGCCGCTAGAAGCTTGTGGGGTAACATAGCATGCAATTTCAATAATTTTCCTACGTCCACGGAAGATCTATCTAGGAGATGCATAGCAATGAGAGGGGGAGAGTGTGTCCACGTACCCTCGTAGACTGAAAGAGGAAGCGTTTGACAACGGGGTTTATGTAGTCAAACTTCTTCTCGTTCCGACCGATCAGGCACCGAACGTACGGCACCTCCGAGTTCTGCAAACGTTCAGCTCCATGATGTCCATCGAACTCTTGATCCAGCAAAGTGTCTAGGGAGAGTTCTATCAACACAATGGCGTGGTGACGGTGATGGTGAAGTGATCCGCGCAGGGCTTCTCCTAAGCACGACAAAGATATGACCGGAGGCGTAAACTGTGGAGGGGGGCGCCGCACACGGCTAACAATTGTTCATGTGTGTTCTAGCGGTGCCCCCCTCATATATATAGGTTAGCCAAGGGGCACCCCAAGTAGGAGGAATCCTACTTGGGCACCTTCCAATTCGGCCTCCCCCCTTTCCTATTCCTATTCGAAGTAGGAAGGGAAGGGGGGGGATGGGGAATCCTATTCCCTTTTTCCTTTCCTCCTTCCCCTTTCCTTCTTCAATTTGGCCAGCCCATATGGGGGGAGGCGCACCAGCTCCTTTGTGGTTGGTGTGTTTCCCCTCTTGGCCCATAAGGCCCGTATCTTTTTCCGGGGGTGCCCAGAACCCCTTCCGATGACCCGATAAGTACCCGGTGCTTCCCGGAACACTTTCGTTGTCCGAATACCATCGTCCTATATATCAATATTTACCTCTCGGCCATTTCGACACTCCTAAGCATGCCCGTGGTGTCATCCGGGACTCCAAACAACATTCGGTCACTAAATCACATCACTCATATAATAAAAAATCGTCATCAAAGAGCGTGCGGACCGGGTTCAAGAACTATGTAGACATGACCGAGACACCTCTCCGGTCAATAACCAATAGCGGATCCTGGATGCTCATATTAGCTCCTACATATTCTATGAAGATCTATCAGTTGTATCGTAATGGCAACATACGTTATTCCCTTTGTCATCGGTATGTTACTTGCCCGAGATTCGATCGTCGGTATCTTCAATCCTAGTTCAATCTCGTTACCGGCAACTCTGTTTACTCGATCCGTAATGCATCGTCCGACAACTAACTCATTAGTCACATTGCTTGCAAGGATTATTACGATGTGCATTACCGAGAGGGCCCAGAGATACCTCTCCGATACTCGGAGTGACAAATCCTAATCTTAATCTATGCCAACCCAACAAACACCTTCGGAGATACCTGTAGAGCATCTTTATAATCACCCAGTTACGTTGTGACGTTTGATACCACACAAGGTATTCCTCCGGTATCCAGGAGTTGCATAATCTCATAGCCAAAGGAATATGTATATGACATGAAGAAAGCAATAGCAATAAAACTGAACGATCAATATGCTAAGCTAATGGATGGGTCATGTCCATCACATCATTCTCCTAATTATGTGATCCTGTTCATCAAATGACAACACATGTCTATGGTTAGGAAACTTAACTATCTTTGATTAACGAGCTAGTCTAGTAGAGGCTTACTAGGGACACTGTGTTTTGTGTATGTATCCACACATGTATCAAGTTTCCGGTTAATACAATTCTAGCATGAATTATAAATATTTATCATGATATAAGGAAATATAAAATAACAACTTTATTATTGCCTCTAGGGCATATTTCCACCAGTATCCCACTTGCACTAGAGTCAATAATCTAGTTCACATCGCCATGTTATTTAACACCAATAGTTATCATCTTTATGTGATTAACACCCATAGTTCATATCGCCGATGTGACCAATACCCAAAGGGTTTACTAGAGTCAATAATCTAGTTCACATCGCTATGTGATTAACACCCAAAGAGTACTAAGGTGTGATCATGTTTTGCTTGTGAGAGAAGTTAAGTCAACGGGTCTGCCACATTCAGATCTGTATGTATTTTGCAAATTTCTATGTATACAATGCTCTGCATGGAGCTGTTGGAAATATGCCCTAGAGGCAATAATAAAAGGATTATTATTATATTTCCTTGTTCATGATAATTGTCTTTTATTCATGTTATAATTGTATTATCCGAAAATCGTAATACACATGTGAATACATAGACCACAACATGTCCCTAGTGAGCCTCTAGTTGACTAGCTCGTTGATCAAGAGATAGTCATGGTTTCCTGACTATGGACACTGGATGTCATTGATAACGGGATCACATCATTAGGAGAATGATGTGATGGACAAGACCCAATCCTAAGCATAGCACAAGATCGTGTAGTTCGTTTGCTAGAGCTTTTCCAATGTCAAGTATCTTTTCCTTAGACCATGAGATCGTGTAACTCCCGGATACCGTAGGAGTGCTTCGGGTGTACCAAACGTCACAACATAACCGGATGACTATAAAGGTATGCTACGGGTATCGCCGAAAGTGTCTGTTGGGTTGACACGGATCAAGACTGGGATTTGTCACTCTGTATGACGGAGAGGTATCTCTGGGCCCACTCGGTAATGCATCATCATAATGAGCTCAAAGTGACAAAGTGTCTGGTCACGGGATCATGCATTACGGTACGAGTAAAGTGACTTGCTGGTAACGAGATTGAACGAGGTATTGGGATACCGACGGTCGAATCTCGGGCAAGTAACGTACCGATTGACAAAGGGAATTGTATACGGGGTTGCTTGAATCCTCGACATCGTGGTTCATACGATGAGCTCATCGAGGAGCATGTGGGAGCCAACCGGGGTATCCAGATCCCGGCTGTTGGTTATTGACCGGAGAGCCGTCTCGGTCATGACCACGTGTCTCCCGAACCCGTAGGGTCTACACACTTAAGGTTCGGTGACGCTAGGGTTGTAGAGATATAAGTATGCAGCAAACCGAAAGTTGTTCGGAGTCCCGGATGAGATCCCGAACGTCACGAGGAGTTCCGGAATGGTCCGGAGGTAAAGAATTATATATGGGAAGTCAAGTTTCATCCATCGGGAAAGTTTCGGGGGTCACCGGTATTGTACCGGGACCACCGGAAGGGTCCCGGGGGTCCACCGGGTGGGGCCACCTATCCCGGAGGGCCCCGTGGGCTGAAGTGGAGGGGAACCAGCCTGGTGGGCTGGTGCGCCCCCCTAGGCCCCCTCTGCGCCTAGGGTTGGGAACCCTAGGGGAGGGGGCGCATCCACTTGCCTTGGGGGGCAAGTTTCCCCCCTTGGCCGGCGCCCCCCCCCCTAGGAGATCCCATCTCCTAGGGCCGGCGCCCCCTGGGGTCCCTATATAAAGAGGGTGAGGGAGGGCAGCCGCACCCTTACACCTGGCGCCTCCCTTCCCCCTTGCTACACCTCTTCCTCCCGCAGACGCTTGGCGAAGCCCTGCCGGATCCCTGTTGCATCCACCACCACGCCGTCGTGCTGCTGGATATTCATCAACCTCTCCTTCCCCCTTGCTGGATCAAGAAGGAGGAGACGTCACGCTGACCGTACGTGTGTTGAACGCGGAGGTGCCGTCTGTTCGGCGCTAGGATCTCCGGTGATTTTGATCACGCCGAGTCCGACTCCATGAACCCCGTTCTCTTGAACGCTTCCGCTCGCGATCTACAAGGGTATGTAGATGCACCCCTCTCTCTTGTTGCTAGATGAACTCATAGATTGATCTTGTGAACGTAGGAAAATTTTTATTTTATGCAACGTTCCTCAACTGTGGCATCAACTGTGGCATCAGAGCTAGGTCTATGCGTAGTTCTCTATTGCACGAGTAGAACACAAATCTGTTGTGGGCATAGATGTTGTCAACTTTCTTGCCACTACTAGTCTTATTTTGCTTCAGCGGTATTGTGGGATGAAGCAGCCCGGACCGACCTTACACGTACGCTTACGTGAGACAGGTTCCACCGACTGACATGCACTAGTTGCATAAGGTGTCTAGCGGGTGTCTGTCTTGCCCACTTTAGTTGGAGCGGATTCGATGAAAAGGGTCCTTATGAAGGGTAAATAGAAGTTGACAAATCACGTTGTGGTTATTCGTAGGTAAGAAAACGTTCTTGCTAGAACCCTATTGCAGCCACGTAAAAGATGCAACAACAATTAGAGGACGTCTAACTTGTTTTTGCAGCAATTGCTTTGTGATGTGATATGGCCAAAAGTTGTGATGAGTGATGAATGATATATTGTGATGTATGAGATCATGTTCTTGTAACAGGAATCACGACTTGCATGTCGATGAGTATGAAAACCGGCAGGAGCCATAGGAGTTGTCTTAATTATTGTATGACCTGTGTGTCAATGATTTAATGCCATGTAATTACTTTACTTTATTGCTCAACTGTTACCTATAGTAGTAGAAGTAATAGTTGGCGAGCAACTTCATGGAGACACGATGATGGAGATCATGATGATGGAGATCATGGTGTCATGCTGGTGACGAAGATGATCATGGAGCCCCGAAGATGGAGATCAAAGGAGCTATATGATATTGGCCTTATCATGTCACTACTATATAATTGCATGTGATGTTTATTATGTTTATGCATCTTGTTTACTTAGAACGGCGGTAGTAAATAAGATGATCCCTCATAATAATTTCAAGAAAGTGTTCCCCTAACTGTGCACCGTTGCTAAAGTTCGTCGTTTCGAAGCACCACGTGATGATCGGGTGTGATAGATTCCTACGTTCACATACAACGGGTGTAAGACAGTTTTACACATGCAAAACACTTAGGTTAACTTGACAAGCCTAGCATGTACAGACATGGCCTCGGAACACAGAGACCGAAAGGTCGAAAATGAGTCGTATGGAAGATACGATCAACATGGAGATGTTCATCGATGATAACTAGTCCGTCTCACGTGATGATCGGACACGGCCTAGTCGACTCGGATCATGTAACACTTAGATGACTAGAGGGATGTCTAATCTGAGTGGGCGTTCATTAAATAATTTGATTAGATGAACTTAATTATCAGGAACTTAGTCTAAAATCTTTGCAAAAATGTCTTGTAGATCAAATGGCCAACACTCATGTCAACATGAACTTCAACGCGTTCCTAGAGAAAACCAAGCTGAAAGATGATGGCAGCAACTATACGGACTGGGTCCGGAACCTGAGGATCATCCTCATAGCTGCCAAGAAAGCATATGTCCTAGAAGGACCGCTAGGTGAAGCACCCATCCCGAGAGAACCAAGACGTTATGAACGCTTGGCAGTCACGCGTCGATGATTACTCCCTCGTTCAGGCGGCATGCTTTACAGCTTAGAACCGGGCTCCAAAAGCGTTTTGAGCAACACGGAGCATAAGAGATGTTCGAGGAGCTGAAAATGGTTTTCCAAGCTCACGCCGGGTCGAGAGATATGAAGTCTCCGACAAGTTCTATAGTTGTAAGATGGAGGAAAATAGTTCTCGGTGAGCACATACTCAAAATGTACTGGTTGCACAACCGCCTGTCCCAGCTGGATATTAACCTCCGGACGAGGCGGTCATTGACAGAATCCTTCATCGCTCCCACCGAGCTACAAGAGCTTTGTGATGAACTACAATATGCGAGGGGATGGTGAAAACTATTCCTGAAGTATTTTCAATGCTGAAGTCAGCAGAGGTAGAAATCAAAAAGGAACATCAAGTGTTGATGGTCAATAAAACCACCAAGTTCAAGAAAGGCAAGGGTAAGAAGAACTTAAAGAAGGACGGCAAGGATGTTGTCGTTCCTGGTAAGCCAGTTGCCGGGAAGAAGTCAAAGAATGGACCCAAGCCTGAGACTGAGTGCTTTTATTGCAAAGGGAAGGGTCACTGGAAGTAGAACTGCCCCAAACACTAAAGATATATGTGATATACATGTAATTGATGTGTACCTTATGAGTGCTTGTAGTAGCTCCTGGGTATTTGATACCGGTGCCGTTGCACATATGTGTAACTCAAAGCAGGAGCTGCGGAATAAGCGGGAACTGGCGAAGGACGAGGTGACGATGCGCGTCGGGAATGGTTCCAAGGTCGATGTGATCGCCGTCGGCACGCTACCTCTACATTTACCTACGGGATTAGTTTTAAACCTCGATAATTGTTATTTAGTGCCAAGTTTGAGCATGAACATTGTATCAGGATCTTGTTTAATCACGAGATGGCTACTCATTTAAATCCGAGAATAATGGTTGTTCTATTTATATGAGAGATATGTTTTATGGTCATGCCCCGATGGTCAATGGTTTATTCTTAATGAATCTCAAACGTGATGTTACACATATTCATAGTGTGAATACCAAAAGATGTAAAGTTGATAACGATAGTCCCACATACTTGTGGCATCGCCACCTTGGTCACATTGGTGTCAAGCGCATGAAGAAGCTCAATGCTGATGGACTTTTAGAGTCTCTCGATTATGAATCATTTGACACATGCGAACCATGCCTCATGGGCAAAATGACCAAGACTCCGTTCTCCGGAACAATGGAGCGAGCAACCAACTTATTGGAAATCATACATACTGATGTGTGCGGTCCAATGAGCATTGAGGCTCGCGGAGGATATCGTTATGATCTCACTCTCACTGACGACTTGAGTAGATATAGGTATGTCTACTTGATGAAACACAAGTCTGAGACCTTTGAAAAGTTCAAGGAATTTCAGAATGAGGTAGAGAATCAACGTGATCGAAAGATAAAATTCTTACGATCAGATCGTGGAGGAGAATATTTAAGTCACGAATTTGGTACGCACTTAAGGAAATGTGGAATCGTCTCACAACTCACGCCGCCTGGAACACCTCAACAGAATAAAGGTGTCCGAACGTCGTAATCGCACTCTATTGGATATGGTGCGATCTATGATGTCTCTTACCGATTTACCGCTATCATTTTGGGGATACGCTCTAGAGATAGCTACATTCACTTTAAATAGGGCACCGTCTAAATCTGTTGAGACGACACCGTATGAATTATGGTTTGGGAAGAAACCTAAGTCGCTGCTTCTAAAAGTTTGGGGATGCGATGCTTATGTCAAGAAACTTCAACCTGAAAAGCGCGAACCCAAGTCGGAAATATGCGTCTTCATAGGATACCCTAAGGAAACCATTGGGTATACCTTCTACCTTAGATCCGAAGGCAAGATCTTTGTTGCCAAGGACGGATCCTTTCTGGAAAAAGAGTTTCTCTCGAAAGGAGTAAGTGGGAGGAAAGTAGAACTCGATGAAGTACTACCTCTTGAACCGGAAAGTAGTGTAGCTCAGAAAAATGTTCCTGTGGTGCCTACACCGACTGGAGAGGAAATTAATGATAATGATCAAGGTACTTCGGATCAAGTTGCTACTGAACTTCGTAGGTCCACAAGGACACGTTCCACACCAGAGTGGTATGGCAACCCTGTCCTGGAAATCATGTTGTTAGACAACGGTGAACCTTCGAACTATGAAGAAGCGATGGAGGGCCCAGATTCCAACAAATGGCTTGAAGCCATGCAATTCGAGATAGAATCCATGTATGAAAACAAAGTATGGACTTTGACAGACTTGCCCGATGATCGGTGAGCGATAGAAAATAAATGGATATTTAAGAAGAAGACGGACGCGGATGGTAATGTTACCATCTATAAAGCCCGACTTGTCGCTAAGGGTTATCGGCAAGTTGAAGGGGTTGACTACGATGAGACTTTCTCTCCCGTAGCGAAGCTAAAGTCTGTCCGAATCATGTTAGCAATTGCCGCATACTATGATTATGAGATCTGGAAGATGTACGTCAAAACGGCATTCCTTAACAGCTATCTTAAGGAAGAACTGTATATGATGCAGCCGGAAGGTTTTGTCGACCCTAAGAATGCTAACAAGGTGTGCAAGCTCCAGCGATCTATTTATGGGCTGGTGCAAGCATCTCGGAGTTGGAACATTCGCTTTGATCAGATGATCAAAGCGTTTGGGTTTATGCAGACTCATGGAGAAGCCTGCGTTTACAAGAAAGTGAGTGGGAGCTCTGTAGCATTTCTCATATTATATGTACATGACATACTTTTGATGGGAAATGATATAGAACTTTTGGACAACATTAAGGCCTACTTGAATAAGTGTTTTTCAATGAAGGACCTTGGAGAAGCTGCTTACATATTAGGCATCAAGATCTATAGGGATAGATCGAGACGCCTCATAGGTCTTTCGCAAAGCACATACCTTGATAAGATATTGAAGAAGTTCAATATGGATCAGTCCAAGAAATGGTTCTTGCCTGTATTGCAAGGTGTAAGATTGAGCTCGGCTCAATGCCCGACCACGGGAGAAGATAAAGAAGAGATGAGTGTCATCCCCTATGCCTCAGCCATAGGATCTATTATGTATGCCATGCTGTGTACCAGACCCGATGTAAACCTTGCCGTAAGTTTGGTAGGAAGGTACCAAAGTAATCCCGGCAAGGAACACTGGACAGCGGTCAAGAATATCCTTAAGTACCTGAAAAGGACAAAGGACATGTTTCTCGTTTATGGAGGTGACGAAGAGCTCGTCGTAAAGGGTTATGTCGACGCTAGCTTTGACACAGATCTGGATGACTCTAAGTCACAAACCGGATACGTGTATATGTTGAATCGTGGAGCAGTAAGCTGGTGCAGTTGCAAGCAGAGCGTCGTGGCAGGATCTACATGTGAAGCGGAATACATGGCAGCCTCGGAGGCAGCGCAGGAAGCAATCTGGATGAAGGAGTTCATTACCGATCGAGGAGTTATTCCCAATGCGTCGGGGCCGATGACTCTCTTCTGTGACAACATTGGAGCCATTGCCCTTGCCAAGGAGCCCAGGTTTCACAAGAAGACCAGGCACATCAAGCGTCGCTTCAACTCCATACGTGAAAATGTTCAAGATGGAGACATAGATATTTGCAAAGTGCATACGGATCTGAATGTCGCAGATCCGTTGACTAAACCTCTTCCGCGAGCAAAACATGATCAACACCAGAACTCTATGGGTGTTCGATTCATCACAATGTAACTAGATTATTGACTCTAGTGCAAGTGGGAGACTGTTGGAAATATGCCCTAGAGGCAATAATAAAAGGATTATTATTATATTTCCTTGTTCATGATAATTGTCTTTTATTCATGATATAATTGTATTATCCGGAAATCGTAATACACGTGTGAATACATAGACCACAACATGTCCCTAGTGAGCCTCTAGTTGACTAGCTCGTTGATCAACAGATAGTCATGGTTTCCTGACTATGGACATTGGATGTCATTCATAACGGGATCACATCATTAGGAGAATAATGTGATGGACAAGACCCAATCCTAAGCATAGCACAAGATCGTGTAGTTCGTTTGCTAGAGCTTTTCCAATGTCAAGTATCTTTTCCTTAGACCATGAGATCGTGTAACTCCCGGATACCGTAGGAGTGCTTTGGGTGTACCAAACGTCACAACGTAACTGGGTGACTATAAAGGTATGCTACGGGTATCTCCGAAAGTGTCTGTTGGGTTGACACGGATCGAGACTGGGATTTGTCACTCCGTATGATGGAGAGGTATCTCTGGGCCCACTCGGTAATGCATCATCATAATGAGCTCAAAGTGACCAAGTGTCCGTCAGGATCATGCATTACGGATGCGAGTAAAGTGACTTGCCAGTAACGAGATTGAATGAGGTATGGGGATACCGACGATCGAATCTCGGGCAAGTAACGTACCAATTGACAAAGGGAATTGTATACGGGGTTGCTTGAATCCTCGACATCGTGGTTCATCCGATGAGATCATCGAGGAGCATGTGGGAGCCAACATGGATATCCATATCCCGCTGTTGGTTACTGACCGGAGAGCCGTCTCGTTCATGTCTACGTGTCTCCCGAACCCGTAGGGTCTACACACTTAAGGTTCGGTGACGCTTGGGTTGTAGAGATATAAGTATGCAGCAAACCGAAAGTTTTTCGGAGTCCTGGATGAGATCCCGGACGTCACGAGGAGTTCCGGAATGGTCCAGAGGTAAATAATTATATATGGGAAGTCGAGTTTCGGCCATCGGGAAAGTTTCGGGGGTCACCGGTATTGTACTGGGACCACCGGAAGGGTCCCGAGGTCCACCGGTGGGGACACCTATCTGGAGGGCCCGTGGGCTGAAGTGGGAGGAACCAACCTGGTGGGCTGGTGCGCCCCACAGGCCCCCATCGCGCCTAGGGTTGGGAACCCTAGGGGAGGGGGCGCCTCCACTTGCCTTGGGGGGCAAGTTTCCCCCCTTGGCCGCCGCCCCCCCTAGGATATCCCATCTCCTAGGGCCGGCGCCCCCTGGGGTCCCTATATAAAGAGGGAGGAGGGAGCGCAGCCGCACCCTTACACCTGGCGCCTCCCTTCCCCCTTGCTACACCTCTTCCTCTCGCAGACGCTTGGCGAAGCCCTGCCGGATCCCTGCTGCATCCACCACCACGCCGTCGTGCTGCTGGACCTTCATCAACCTCTCCTTCCCCCTTGCTGGATCAAGAAGGAGGAAAGGTCGCGCTGACCGTACGTGTGTTGAACGTGGAGGTGCAATCCGTTCGGCGCTAGGATCTCCGGTGATTTGGATCACGACGAGTACGACTCCCTCAACCCCGTTCTATTGAACGCTTCCGCTCACGATCTACAAGGGTATGTAGATGTACCCCTCTCTCTTGTTGCTAGATGAACTCATAGATTGATCTTGGTGAACGTAGGGAATTTTTTATTTTATGCAACGTTCCCCAACAGGAGCTACTCTAGCTAATTTCCCCAACTTTCAATATGTATCCAGATTGAGACTTGGAGTCATCCGGATCAGTGTCAAAGCTTTCATCGACGTAACCCTTTAAGACAAACTCTTTGTCACCTCCATAACCGAGAAACATTTCCTTAGTCCTCTTTAGGTACTTAAGGATAACTTTGACCGTTGTCCAGTGATCTACTCCTAGATAACTATTGTACCCCCTTACCAAACTCATGGCAAGGTACACAATAGGTCTGGTATACAGCATGGCATACTTTATAGAACCTATGGATGAGGCATAGGGAATGACTTTCATTCTCTCTATATCTTCTGTCGTGGTCGACTCAACTTCATACCTTACAACTCAGGCAAGAACTCCTTCTTTGAGAGATCCATTTTGAACTCCTTCAAAATCTTATCAAGGTATGTACTCATCGAAAGTCTTATCAAGCGCCTTGATCTATCTCTATAGATCTTGATGCCCAATATGTAAGCAGCTTCACCGAGGTCTTTTTTTGAAAAACTCCTTTCAAACACTCCTTTATGCTTTCTAGAAAATTCTTCATCATTTCCGATCAACAATACACTACTAGGGAAAACCTTATACACAGCATCTTAGCAGTAGCGCTGGACAAAACAGGGCGCTACTGCTACTTAGTAGTAGCGAGTTTAAATAAACCGCGCTACTGCTACTACTTTAGTAGTAGCACGTTCGGCTAAAGAATGATGCTGCTATACTTGTACTGGGTGCAGTTGGCTAGACACACTTAGCAGTAGCATGTATGCCCCACCAGCGCTACTGCTACGTCTCTTAGCAGTAGCGCTTTTCTCTGAAACGCGCTACTACTTACTTACCTTATCCTAGAGCGCGTTGTGTAGTTCCCTCTCACTCACTCTCTCCCTCTCACTCGCTCTCGCCCGGCCGCGCCAAACCCGTAGTCCGCCGCCGCCGCGCTGCTCCTCGCCGAGGTACTCCCTCCTCCCCCTCCTCCTCCGGCCGCCCTCCTCCCACCGCCCCTTCCTCCCCCTCCACCCCCGCCCCCTTCCTCCTCCTCCGGCCGCCCCCTCCACCCCCGCCCCCTCCCTCCACCTACTCCTCCGGCCGCCACCTCCCCCTCCTCCCCCCCGCCCCCTCCATCCTCCGATCCCACCGGCCTCCTCCCCCTCCTCCTCTCTCCTTCTTCCTCCATCCACCAACTTTTTTTTTTTTTTTAATATTGTATAATGTAGTTTTTTAAATGTTTTTAGTAAGTGTTTAAAATAGTTATTAAGTAAATTAATAAAATAGTTTAACTAGTTTGGTTTTAGTAAGAACTAGTTGAATTAATAGAACTAATGTATTTTTAGTAAGAAAATTAATATAACTAGTTGAACTAGTTTATTTTAGAAAGAACTAGTTTATTTCTATTTATAGTAGGTTTATTTTTAGTAAGAACTAGTTGAATAATAGAACTAGTTGAACATGTCACATTTTTTCTTATTTTTTTTAGTTTAAGCAATTAGTGATGTTATATTGTCGGAGTAATGGGACACGGATACCCCGAAGACGGGAAGACAATATTTCAAGACATCGGGGCTAGCAAAGCCCCTCAGTCTGGCTGCCCGGCCGCTTCTGCCGGGTCTCCGTCCGACTGCTCTGCCCGGCCGGCTGCCGGCTGCCGGCTGCAGCCCGACCCGACCCGACATCGACAAGACACCGACGGGACGATCGTATCGTGACGTGATCTAAAGTGTACCGTGTCCCCTGGGTACTGATTTATAAAGTACCCCAGGGGACAAGCATGACATGCACCATGCCTAGGCCATGCCACTACATAGCTTGGTTTGTAAGCTACCCAAGGTAGCTTACAACCAACGCTACCACCACATAGCTTACATGCTAAGCTAGCCTCACACTATATAAAGGGGCACACATCCATCCATCCAGGGGATGGATCCCCATGGACTCACACTCACACACACTCACGCATGCATGCTCAGGCACATGCGGCCACGCACACTTGTGCACATAGGAGACATATACCAGATCAGATGCACTTGGCACTGATCTCAGATACAGCTCCAGGAGGACTTTGTACTGCCCGATGTACACCCCAGATAGATACACTCACACATGCAGCAGTAGGAGTATTATCTCTCCGGAGAGCTCCGAAGCTGGGTAAACCAGCGCGTGCTACTCGCATACCCGCTCTCGGGCCTATCAGCAGCAGCCTTACCCTCACACTAAGCCCTTGTGGCATCTGTCGACTCGCAAGCCCCCCGTGAGAATACCACGACATATATGTATGATACTATTCGGGATGTATTAGTTATAACTTATAGGGTTTTTGTTTTTGCAGAAATCAAGGAGCCCCTCCATCACCCCCGCTGTCGTCCCCGTCACCGACCCCCTCTGACCTCGAGGTGAGACCAGCCAAATCTCCATGTCAATATTAGTCCTATAAGATATGATGTAGATAAAAACATGTATATCTTGTGTTGCTCAAATAGGCCTATGTAGATAAAAACATATATATATCCGAGTGGCCTATGTTTTGCCGGAGTGTTGATTAATTTCCGTTCCGACCAATTTCAGGTGCTCGATATGTCCTGTTTTAGCAAAGCTCATGCTAGAATTTTCCGTGAATTTTGGCATGACTTGTGCTAGAATATGTAAGAAATATCGAGTGGCCTGGATTTTCTAGAAAGATAATTAAACAATATTTCAGGTTGACTTTAAGACTGTCGAGGCCGAAGAATCCCGACTGTTGTCGTGGGGGTCATTTCTCCTTCTTCTCCGGGTGCTTGACCTTTGTTATGCACTAGGGGAAGGAGGAGTAACGACCATCACCGACGGTCGCAAATGTCAGAGAGGAATCAGTGAGGGAGAGTATCCATCATATATGAGAGGACGAAGAATCCCGACTGTTGTCGTGGGGGTAGCTTCTCCTTCGTTCCCATGTGCTAGACAATTTGGTGTAATGCACTCGGGAACGAAGGAGGAGCTACCATCACCGACGGTCGAATATATACACCACCACTACTAGGGAAAAGCCTATACATAGAATCTTACCAGCAGCACGCTTTAAAATCAGGCGCTGCTGCTATGTAGCAAAGCGCGTGGACAAAACTTCATTTGAAACAAGTTTATCAAGAGCTCGCACACTCAAAGACGCCGCCATCGCTAAAATTCCCACGACGCCGCGCGAGGCGATTATAGCGGCGGCAGCGTTAATAAGAGCGCTCATTGCTACGGGTCGTAGCAGTAGCGCATTTACGCAATAACCGCTGCTGCTAAGTTAACTAGTCGCAATACAGATCCACAGATCCACACACTCACTCGATCTCCCCTTCAACCCCCCGCGCCGCCGGTCCTCCCCCGTCGCCCCTCCTCTGATGTGCGCCGCCGTCGCCTCATCCTCCTCGCTGGACTCGGTACCGGCCTCCTCCTCCGTCCTCCCTCCACTCGCCGCTGGCCGGCGTCCTCCCTCCACTCGCCGCCAGCCGACCCCTCCCTGTTCCTCCTTCCTCCTCCGTCATACTCTCTACTCCCTCCTCGAGTCGCCCCTCCTTCTCCCTCCTCCTTGCTACATTTGGATTTAGTAGGCTAGTTTATATGCAACATTTTGATTTAGTTGATATGATTCAGTTGATTTAGTAGGATAGTTGATTTAGTTGATTTAGAACATTTTCACTTAGTTGATTTAGTAGGCTAGTTGATTTAGTTGATTTAGTAGGCTAGTTGATTTAGTTAATTTAGAACATTGTGTCATTTAGTTGATTTAGTATGCTAGTGGATTTAGTATGCTATTTGATTTAGTATGCACCATTTTATTGTTATTTTTTCTGTACATGGATAGGTAGATGCTTTTGTTTTTTTGTAATAAGTTATTTTTGGAAAAATGTAGGTGCCAATTTAGATAAATTTGCGACTTCTTTTTTTAATCAATTATCATAGGCAGGTGCCATCGAAATGCTTTGGTAGGTGGTACCTTGTCATATAATCGTTAATCCTTTGCTCATATTGCTTTAGGAAAATGGCGCCACCACCACCACCACTATGTCGACTGTGCAAGTCAAGGTGCGCCAAAGAGCCTTGCAACTGGCAAGCTGTTCGACATCTACTTCCAGCCGAGTTTTCGTCATGCGGTGGTAAGAAATTAGATGAAATGTAACAATTATTTTATTTTTAGTGTTGGCATTACTGCATTGTGTCATTTTGCTTTTCTTACACTGATCGTCCCATGAAATGTGAGGTTGAAATTCAACAAGCTAACAGGAGACAGTGTGACATTTGAGGCTCCTGGGGGGCCGTACACTATGGAGGTCGAGAAAGGACGCAATATGTCACAGATTGGAGGAGATGGATGGGCCCGTTTCCTCGCCCGCATGCGTCTTACTGGTGGTGAGTTGACCAGCTTCTCCTTCAGAGCAGAAAGACCCAAGTTGGCTGTCATTTATCTCAACCTGGTGGAAGATGATGAAGATGACGAAGATGATGAAGATGACGAAGATGATGAAGATGACGAAGATGACGAAGATGATGCAGATGACGAAGATGATGAAGATAATGAGGACCCACTTCATGAAGCCATCGTAGCTCAAAGAATGAGGCTGAGTGAGGACGAGGTGTACAACCTATGGGACATAATTCCGCCACGTGATGACTTTGTCGGGGTGCCATTCTTGACCTGCCTGACAAGTACCATGGTCGATCGGCATGAAATGGTATGTTATACGTACTGACTGTAGTAATTTGATGATATATAGATGCTTTATTGTTATACTTACAAATGCAAATTATCCGATGATATGCTTAGTGAATCCGATGAAATGCTTAGTGTAGAGTCCAATGATATGCTTAGTAGAATTCATGATTAATTAGTACAAATGCGTAGTAATCGCGTGCCTTTTGATAGTGTAGAAATCTAGACTTAATGGAAATATATTTGCAAGAGTATGTGTCGTGCTATTTATTAATTGATATGTTTTTCTTATTCAGAAATTGCCAAAGAACCTATCTCGTGAGTTGTGGTATCGAGCACGATGAAGAAGGCTCACCGACTACGCCTTTACCGCAAGGGGCTCCGTCACCACCACTTACCGCATGGACACGCATTTGTCGCACACACTTAAACTCAGTTGGGTGGAAGAGATTCCTCGTTGGCAAGAATCTTCGTGTTGGACAGGCCATTCTAATTACTATCAGGAACACCCACCGCCCAGGCTTGAGGATGATGACCGTCGACGATATCATCTAGAACTACATATGTGTGGCTATATCATCTAGAACTACATATGATGATCGTCGTCGATATCATGTAGGACTACATATGATGATCGTCGTCGATATCATCTAGAACTAAATATGATGACCGTAGTCAATGTCACCTTGTACTGCTTGAGGATGCATGTTGAGTACATATGAAATTGTAATCTAGTACTTCCTCGGTTCCAAATTACTCGTCGTGGTTTTAGTTCAAATGTGAACTAAAACCACGACGGGTAATTTGGAACCGAGGGAGTACTACCTAGTACCTATAATGCTTTATGAAATTGATATCTAGTAGAACTAGTATCTGAAAATTGCAGTTTACTGAAGCCGGAATGGGGAAATGGTGGAATATATAACAGTAGCACGGGAGAAGGAAATCGCTACAGCTAACTAATAGTAGCGCATTCGGAAAATGCGCTGCTGATATAGTCAATAGTAGTAGCGCGGGTACAGACAGCGCTACTACTAACGGTTAGCTGTAGCGCCTTATTCGTAGTGCGGGTGCCCGCGCAGCTGATAGCCTCAAAACCCGCACTACTACTAGGGTTTTCCCTAGTAGTGCACGTGAGCTGAGTGTTTTCAAGAAAAGACTCGACAGACCCATAGTCAACCCGTGATGAATTATAATGATCTAATTCAGTTTCTGTAGTACATATATTTAATTGTACAAGTTTAATCTTTGAATTATGAACATAGGAAATGTCGTCGGACGAAGAAGGTCCCGGGGAGTGCTCCTCGTGTGGCGACAACCGGGGTTTCTGCGACAGGCCTCACCTGGACGACAATCGGCGCTTCAGCATTAAGCTCGAGGAGGCCTTCAATTGTGAAACGGTATGCTACGATGCTAAGTGTTTTTTTTCGTAATTAAGCTCGACTTCTACTACTTGAACGTGTAATTTTCGTCTTTTACAATTCGACTAGCTTATCCCATGCCATGCAAGACGCTATGTCTTGGAGAGGATGGGTTTTGAAGATCATGAGAGGAATGAAACAAAGAAAATTAACCTAAGGACCCATCATGGTATGGATTTTGAGGTAAATCTATACAATTCTGAGAGCGTATCCCATTTCGGTTGCCCGGGTTGGGAAGCACTTTCCAAGATGTATGATTTTCAAGAGGGTATGTTTGTCACCATGGATCTTGGTGATCCTGACATCGACCAAGATAATTTGGACGTTTGGGTTCTTGTTGATACGCTTCCAATTCTACTGCTATGTGAGTTTCTCAAACATAGTTATTAAGTAATTTATATTGTTTATTTCAAAATAGTTGACAGCTTATTTCCATTGATAGCTTATTTTCATGCTTCAAACAGTGTGCGGAAGATGGTAGACAGAACCAACTACACCGATGGCTCGAGTTAACTTATCAAGAGAAAAATCATCTGGTCGCATATTGTATGCGACATTGAGAATTACAATGCCTTTTATCGAACTCCTCCAAATTATGGTGAATACATGCCACTAGTGCACGTTTTGAACAACGATAACTTCCATGGAGATTTCTTGGTAAGATTTTTACTATTACGACATCCATGCATCTTTTGCATACTTCTAAAACAGAACTACATTGCTAACCACAAAGTTATTACTGTGTTTTTCAACAGAAAATCTTGATGGATTGTGTGCCTCATTTGATGTATCAAAATGGTCGCCTGGATGTTTTGAACATACAGCCAAGTCGTCCTACGAATCACACCTGTGCATACTGGGTTTCAAAAAACGGTGAACACATGATAATCAAAGAATGGAAGAAATGTATGGACATTCGTAAGGAGGTTCTTGGAAGCAACATTGCACGAAAGGCAAGAATTGGAGACAGGATAATCTCCATTCTCCATAATGGAGAGTCAGGGGCTATCTTGTTTTATGCTATTTTACCCAAGAAAATATAGTAGGTCATAAGAGAATGTAGTAGGTTATGAGGTACAATATGTTTATGAGAGTTGATGATGATGAGTAGTTGTGATTATGTCTAATGACCAACTTGTATGTGATGTCTCATTGATGAAAACGATGATCATAAGGAGGTGTTATATGACAATGATGTATTATGATGATGAGTTGTTAATGATATGATGATGATGATGATATTTATTATATCATTGGGTGAAAGAACCGTGGATTAGTTTCAAGTGGATGTCCATCCACTTGAAACTAGTCCACGGTTCTTTCTCCCACTGATGTAATAACTCATTATGATGTAAAACCATTCTCTAAATTTCTGTGGTATGAAAACTTGTATAAAGGTGTATGAATACAACATGAAATAAAAAAGAAATACGGAATAATAGTAGTAGCGCGTGCTAGTAGAAGCGCTACTACTAATTACCAGTAGCGCTCATTTTAGAAAGCACTGTTACTAAGTCGATGTAGCAGTAGCGTGGTCCAGCCCACGCTAATGCTAACCTTTAGCTGTAGCGCCTTACTAGTAGCGCCGTACCCCGCTCTACTGATAGGCTTCAAACACACGCTACTGCTAGGGTTTTCCCTAGTGGTGATATGTAATTCACATATACTTATCAGAAAGGCTGTAGTACTCCCACTCACTTTCTTGTAAATACAGGCTTCACCGCAAGTCTGTATAAAACTATATGCTTTGATCAATTCATCAAAGCGTATATTGCAACTCCGAGATGCTTGCACCAGTCCATAGATGGATCGCTGGAGCTTGCACATTTTTTTAGCACCTTTAGGATTGATAAAACCTTCTGGTTGCATCATATACAACTCTTCTTTAATAAATCCATTAAGGAATGCAGTTTTGATATCCATTTGCCATATTTCATAAAATGCGGCAATTGCTAACATGATTCAGATAGACTTAAGCATCGATACGAGTGAGTAAATCTAATCGTAGTCAACACCTTGAACTTGTCAAAAACCTTCTGCGACAATTCGAGCTTTGAAGATAGTAACGCTACCATCAGCGCCCGTCTTCCTCTGAAGATCCATTTATTCTCAATGGCTAGCCGATAATCGTGAAAGTCCATCAAAGTCCACACTTTGTTCTTATATATGGATTCTATCTCAGATTTCATGGCCTCAAGCCATTTATCGGAATCTGGGCTCATCATCGCTTCCTTATAGTTCATACGTTCGTCATGGTCTAGTAACATGACTTCCAAAATAGGATTACCATACCACTCAGGAGCGGAACGTGCTCTTGTTGACCTACGAGGTTTGGTAGAAACTTGATCTGAAGTTTCATGATCATTATCATTAGATTCCTCTCTAGTTGGTGTAGACGTCACTGGAACTGATTTTTGTGATGAGCTATTTTCCAATTCGAGAGAAGGTACAATTACCTCATCAAATTCTACTTTCCTCCCACTCACTTCTTTCGAGAGAAACTCCTTCTCTAGAAAGGATCCATTCTTAGCAACAAAGATCTTGCCATCGGATCTGTGATAGAAGGTGTACCCAACAGTTTCTGTTGGGTATCCTATGAATACGCACTTCTTTGATTTGGGTTCGAGCTTATCAGGCTGAAGCTTTTTCACATAAGCATCGCAACCCCAAACTTTAAGAAACGACAGCTTAGGTTTCTTGCCAAACCATAGTTCATACGGTGTCATCTCAACGGATTTAGATGGTGCAGTATTTAAAGTGAATGCAGTTGTCTCTAATGCATAACCGCAAAACTATAGTGGTAAATCGGTAAGAGACATCATAGATCGCACCATACCTAATAAAGTACGGTTACGACATTCGGACACACCATTACGATGTGGTGTTCCAGGTGACGTGAGTTGTGAAGCTATTCCACATTGTTTTAAATGAAGGCCGAACTCGTAACTCAAATATTCGCCTCCGCGATCAGATATTAGGGACTTTATTTTCTTGTTACGATGATTCTCCGCTTCACTCTGAAATTCTTTGAAGTTTTTCAAATGTTTCAAAGTTGTGATTCATCAAGTAGATATACCCATATCTGCTCAAATCATCTCTGAAGGTCAGAAAATAACGATACCCATTGCGAGCCTCAACACTCATTGGACTGCATACATTAGTATGTATTATTTCCAGTAAATCAGTGGCTTGCTCCATTGTTCCGGAGAACGGAGTCTTAGTCATGTTGCCCATGAGGCATGGTTCGCAAGTATCAAATGATTCATAATCAAGTGATTCCAAAAATCCATCTGCATGGAGTTTCTTCATGCGCTTTATACCAATATATGACCTAAATGGCAGTGCCACAAGTATGGTGGACTATCATTATTAACTTTGCATCTTTTGGCATCAATATTTTGAATATGTGTATCACTACATACGATCGAGATTCAATAAACCATTCACCTTGGGTGTATTACCACAGAAGGTTTTATTCATGTAAACAGAACAACAATTATTCTGACATAAATGAATAACTGTATTGCAATAAACATGATCTAATCATATTCATGCTTAACGCAAACACCAAATAAAATTTATTTTAGGTTCAACACTAATCCTGAAGGTAGAGGGACTGTGCGATGGTGATCGTATCAACCTTGGAATTACTTTCAACACACATCATCACCTCACCCTTATCTAGTCTCTATTCATTCTGCAACTCCTATTTTGAGTTACTAATCTTAGCAACTAAACCGGTATCAATACCCAGGGGCTACTATGAACACTAGTAAAATACACATCAATAATCTGTATATCAAATATACCTTTGTTCACTTTGCCATCCTTTTTATCCGCCAAGTATCTGGGGTAGTTCCAGTTCCACTGACCATTTTCTTGCAGTAGAAGCACTCAGTTTCAGGCTTGGGTCCAGCTTTGGGCTTCTTCCCAAGAGTGACAACTTGCTTGCCAGTCTTCTTGAAGTTCCCTTTCTTTCCCTTGCCCTTTTTCTTGAAACTAGTGGTCTTGTTAACCATCAACACTTGATGCTCTTTCTTGATTTCTACCTTCGCCAATTTCAGCATCACGAAGAGCTTGGGAATCGTTTTTGTTATCCCTTGCATATTATAGTTCATCACGAAGTTCTAGTAACTTGGTGATAGTGACTAGAGAACTCTGTCAATCACTATATTATCTAGAAGATTAACTCCCACTTGATTCAAGTGATTATAGTACCCAGACATTTTGAGCACATGCTCACTGGCTGAGCTATTCTCCTCCATCTTGTAGGCAAAGTACTTGCTAGAGATCTCATACCTCCCGACGAGGGCATCCGTCTGAAATACTAATTTCAACTCTTGGAACATCTCATATGCTCCGTGGCGTTCAAAACATTTTTGAAGTCCTGGTTCTAAGACGTAAAGCATGGTGCACTAAACTATCAAGTATTCATATATCGAGCATGCCAAAATGTTCATAGCGTCTGTATCTGCTCTTGCAATAGGTCTGTCACCTAGTGGTGCATTAAGGACATAATTCTTCTGTGTAACAATGAGGATAATCATCAGATCACGGACCCAGTCCGCGTCATTGCTACTATCATCTTTCAACTTAGTTTTCGCTAGGAACATATCAAAAAACATAGGGGAGCTACAACGCGAGCTATTGATCTACAACATAATTTGCAAATACTATCAGGACTAAGTTCATGATAAATTAAAGTTCAATTAATCAAATTACTTAAGAAATCCCACTTAGATTGACATCCCTCAAGTCATCTAAGTGATACGTGATCCAAATCAACTAAACCATGTCTGATCATCATGTGAGATGGAGTAGTCTTCAATGGTGAACATCTCTATGTTGATCATATCTACTATATGACTCACGTTCGACCTTTCGGTCTCCAGTGTTCCGAGGTCATGTCTGTACATGCTAGGCTCGTCAAGTTTAACTCGAGTTTCCGCATGTGCAAAACTGTCTTGCACCCGTCGTATGTGAACGTAGAGCCTATCACACCCGATCATCATGTGGTGTCTCGTCACGAAGAACTTTCGCAATGGTGCATACTCAAGAAGAACACTTATACCTTGAAATTTTAGTAAGGGATCATCTTATAATGCTACCGTCGTACTAAGCAAAATAAGATGCATAAAAGATAAACATCACATGCAATCAAAATATGTGACATGACATGGCCATCATTATCTTGTGCCTTTGATCTCCATCTCCAAAGCACTGTAATGATTGAGGGAGTCCTGGATTAGGGGGTCCTCGGACAGCCGGACTATATACTTTGGCCGGACTGTTGGACTATGAAGATACAAGATTGGAGACTTCATACCGTGTCCGGGTGGGACTCTCCTTTGCATGGAAGGCACGCTTGGCAATTCAGATATGTAGATTTCCTTCTCTGTAACCGACTCTGTGTAACCCTATCCCCCTCCAGTGTCTATATAAACCCGGAGGGTTTAGTCCTTAGGACAACAACAATCATAATCATAGGCTAGCTTTTAGGCTTTAGCCTCTATGATCTCGTGGTAGATCAAGTCTTGTAATACTCATATCATCAAGATCAATCAAGCAGGAACTAGGGTATTACCTCCATCGAGAGGGCCTGAACCTGGGTAAACATCGTGTCCCCCGCCTCCTGTTACCATTAGCCTTAGACGCATAGTTCGGGACCCCCTACCTGAGATCCGCTGGTTTGACACCGACATTGGTGCTTTGATTGTGAGTTCCACTGTGTCGTCACGATAAGGCTTGATGGCTCCTTCAATCAGGTGCGCCGAACAGTCACGACGAGCATGCCTTAGATCTGCCATCGGACAGTGTTCGGGAGATCACACCTGCGGCTGCCCCGGCCTTCAATCTAGAGAAGATCGTGCCATCCGAGGATGGGTGGATGGACCCCGCCAAGGAGGCCACACCCTCAGCGGCGGTACAGCCGAACACTGACCTCACCTCCTATGAGACCGGTGTCATCAGACCCTCGGACTCGTCTCCAGCTACAGGCTCTGAACCGCGTGCGTCCGTTCCTATAGAATTTGATTGGGCACCGATCATGGAGTTTACCTCCGCGGATATCTTTCAGCACTTGCCCTTGGGCGACATGCTAAATTCTTTAAGGTCTCTCTCCTTGTCAGGAGACTCTTGGCCGAACTATGTCCGGCTGGAGTAGGAAGCGGATGACGAAGAAATTCGTTCCCCACCCGCCACCCACTTAATAGCCACTTTCGATGACTTAACTGACATGCTCAACTTCGACTCCGAAGACATCGACGATATGGACGACGATGCAGGAGAAGAACAGGAACCACCGCCTAAAGGGCGCTGGACAGCCACCTCATCATATGATATATACATGGTGGATACACCCAAACTAAATAACGGCGAGGAACTGGAGGATGCAACGGAGGGTAACCCCCTCGAGAAGCAACCAAAGCGACAACGTCGGCTCCGCTTCAAATCCCACCTCAGCAAAAAAAGCGATAACAGCGCAAGAAAAAATAATACCTCGGTCGACTCTGAAGGAAACAACGACCCCATGGACCCAGCGATGGAGCAGGATGAGCCAGGGGACGACGAACATAGTCCGGAGCCGATGTCCGATCACGGTGATGTCGAGGGTAAAACTCATCAACCTGTCTCCGGAGAGGAGAACAGTCCGGACGACTATGCACACATCATCCCGCAAAGGCACTAGGAACAAGAGAACCTCCATAGAAGGCTTATCGCCACCGCAAGGAGCTTGAAGAAGCAGAAGCAAAGGCTTAAGGCTGCGCAGGATACGCTCAACCGCAGATGGAACAAAGTGCTTGACACTGAAGAAAAATACGGTGGTGATCGCCACACAAAGAGCTATCCAAAGCGCAAGGTGCTGCCTGAATTCGATGACGAGGCTATAGAGCTCATTCAGCCGAAAAATAAAACGGCCGATCATCCGGACCGACCACCTCGTGGCCGCGATAGAGCGGCTAATGACGCCGCACATAAGTCAGCACACGATTTACGTGAGCACATGGACAAAAAAGGCGGTATGGCCAGGTCCATTTATGGATCTAGGAAGCGCGCTCCAGCACAGGATCAGGGCCACCCAAAGGACTATACTAACCGAATAACAGCCCGGAATCAAGACCGGACACTACAACTGTCAGAAGGATGCCATGACACATCCAAATATAGGGGTGCCGCACACCCCCTGTGCTTCACCGATGAGGTGCTGGATCATGAATTTCTAGAGGGATTCAAACCCGTGAACATAGAGGCATACGATGAAATGAAAGACCCTGGGGTCTGGATTGAGGACTTTATCCTTCACATCCACATGGCACGCAGAGATGATCTCCACGCCATCAAATACCTACCCCTCAAGTTGAAAGGACCAGCTCGGCACTGGTTGAAAAGCCTCCCCGAAAACTCAGTTGGAAGTTGGGAAGAGCTTGAGGATGCTTTTATGGCGAATTTTCAAGGGACCTATGTCCGACATCCGGATGCAGACGATTTAAGTCACATAATTTAACAGCCCGGAGATTCAGCCTGAAAGCTTTGGAACAGATTTCTCACTAAGAAGAATCAAATCATCGACTGCCCGGATGCTGAAGCCTTAGCGGCTTTCAAGCACAGTTTGCGGGACGAATGGCTTTCCAGACACCTCGGCCAGGAAAAGCCGAGGACAATGGCAGCCCTAACGAGCCTTATGACCCGCTTTTGCACGGGCGAGGATAGTTGGCTGGCCCGTAGCGGCACCAACGACCCAGGCACATGCAAAGTCAGGGATGGCACCGGGAAGCCACGACGAAATAAAAACAAGCGTCGAAACAATGAAGACAACCCAGATAACACGGTGGTCAACACCGGATTTAGGGGCTCTCGACCCGGTCAACGGAAAAAGCCATTCAAAGGTAGCAGAGATGGACCGTCTAGCCTAAACAAGATTCTAGACAGACTATGTCAGATTAATGGAACCCCCGAGAAACCTGCAAATCACACCAACAGAGAATGCTGGGTTTTCAAGCAGGCCGGCAGGCTAAACGCCGAACACAAAGGGAGGGAGACGCCATGGGAAGACAAGGATGAGCCTCGCCAGCCGAACACTGGGGGACAGAAAAAATTCAACCCAGAAGTCAAAACAGTGAATATGATTTACGCAACTCACATACCAAAGAGAAGGTGCAAACGCGCACTCCGAGACGTATACGATGTAGAGCCCGTCGCCCCAAGTTCAATCCTTGGTCGGCCTGCCCGATCACTTTTGATTGCAGGGATCATCCGACTAGTATCCGGCACAGAGGATCGGCTGCCTTGGTGCTCGACCCAATAATTGACGGATACCATCTCACCCGAGTCCTTATGGACGGCGGTAGTAGTCTTAATCTGATATATCAGGACACTGTCCGCAAAATGGGGATAGACCCATCAAGAATCAGCCAAAGCAATACTACCTTTAAAGGAGTAATACCAGGCGTCGAGGCCCGCTGCACGGGCTCTCTAGTACAAGAGGTTGTATTTGGTTCTCCCGACCACTTCATAAGCGAAGAGTTAACCTTCAACATCGCTCCATTTCGAAGCGGCTATCACACACTACTCGGAAGAACGACCTTCGCTCGTTTTAATGCAGTACCGCACTACGCTTATCTTAAACTTAAGATGCCCAGTCCACGTGGTGTCATCACAGTTAGTGAAAATACAGAGCGTTCCTTACGTGCGGAAGAATATGTGGCGGCTCTAGCAGCCGAACACTGAACGACCTCTCCGACCAGAATAAATGATCGGTCGTCAAGACCACGAACACGGTTAGACGAGCCCGGCGCACCACCAGTTGTAATAGCCCAGATGAACCTGAGCTTGGGTCGATGGATATACCCCCATAGCTGGTGCTAGGGGCTGCCCGCATGTAAAAAAGCCCATAGTTCGGCTTGACCCTATTAATACAAAAACAGATTGCATTTTCATGGTTCGTTCAGAATAACCAACTTTTCGCACGAAGTCGTTCACCTGGGTTTTTCCTTTTTACATATGATCATCGTGCTACACCCTTCTAGGATACGGCACAACGGAGACAAAGGCGCAGACGTGCATCATGGCCCCGCTCAAAGGTTTATTTTTAGATTAAGACCCCGCGTAAACCTTTTTTTAATGTCTCTTGTTGCTTCATACCCTCCGGACACTTAACACAACCGGGAGGGATACTGGCGTTATTGGCATTTCGTCATGCCAGACTAATGCATGTACCTGGAAGCTCAGGGCTCATTATCGAGGGCGTTACTCAGCCCAGTATATGTTGTAAAGTCCGAATGCCTTAGGGAGTGTTCGGCGTCACGAGTTTGGCCTTATATGCATTAGCTCCGAATCATGTCTTTGGTCAAATGTTAGGTTTGCCTAGCTCCCGTGTTTGGCTACCTTACGTTCCACTCTATCGGCTAAGGTGGCACCGGGAGAACTATTGCGATTGTGCCCAGGTTCATCTGGATGAGCACCTCAGTAGAAAAAGCCGAAAACTACGTCATGAAATATCGCGAGACTGGTCAAACACTCGATGACTCAGCGGAATCTTCGCGATTCCTCCACATTAACGAAGGACCGGTTTCCCGGTCATGTACGTATGCGCACCGTATTCGGATGAACGCGGAAGTACCAGGGGCAATATAGTAGGCCCACCGTCAAACTCCTATGGCTAAATGAAAGTGTTAAAGCTATATAGTCCGATTGCCTTGTTCGCCGCGCTATCACCTCCTTAATGGACCAAGACGTTGGATCAAGTGTGAGTACACGCTTTTCCGAACACCCCCGCATTACATGCGTAATGGGTTTATTTAACGCAAACTTTCTCGGTTATATATATATATATATATATATATATATATATATATATATATATATATATATAAACACTATTCTGATCACGGGATCAGAATAATATTCTGATCACAACCTGAACTGCCTGAGTAACACGCCTGAACTTCCCGCTGTACTGGGTTGAACTTCAGCTAAAAAGTTTCCAAATGAGGCTTGCGATATACCGTTGGAAAGCTATGGACACCAATATCATGATCCAAGTTCGTATTTTCGAGATAATTTTTTAACCGTACGGCCGAATGCAACAAATAATATGGCGTTGGAAAGCTTGAGAAAATGCGAAACTTTTTCGTATATATTGTTTCTCCTAAGTCCTTACAGTTTTAAGTAAAATTGGAAAATGGCTAAAAACATATTTTTGGCATAATTTCTACATACTCTATCGAAATGGGGCATATAATATACCGACGAAAAGCTATGGAAAATAAGAAACTTTTTATTGTTGATGGTTTTCTCTGATTCCTAGCCGTTTTCAAGTAATTCCGAAAATGGCGAGATCATTCGTTCTGCTCTATCGTGAAACAGATTCTTCGAAAATGCACCGCGTGAAGAACCTGAACTTCTCGGCGTGTGTACCTGAACTTCACTCTGTTTTTCATGTGATTTTTTTGCTCGTAGGTCTCCATCCACCGCCAGTAACTCTCCATCCACTCACCGGAATTGAGCAAGTGATATACCGTGGAAAGTCATAAGCACATAACTTTCCCGTGTTGATCATTTTTTCATACTCGCAACAATTTTAAAAGTTTTTCATCTGAAATTCATTCAGCATAGTAGTTGAACTTCATGCTGTTTTCACATTGAACTTCTATGAAGTATTTTTGTTTGTACGCGCGCCTGAACTTCTCTCTGTACGAACCTGACCTTCGGGCTATCTTCGCAACTGTGCTTTCTACCGCGAGTTTTTCTGCTTAGTCGTGTTCCATGTGATGTAAGTCTAATCTTCACATGATTTTTAGCAACTAAATAATCGTTTTAGATAGGAATCTCACTCATAGGCGGATTTTTGCACTAGGGTCATGAAGAACTCGCGTTTTTTTGCGATTTTACTGCCTGAGTTGTTCGACCTGAACTTCCCCCTGTGCTAGGTTGAACTTCCCGCAACATTTGCCCAAATAGGGCTTGCTATATACCGTTGGAAAGCTATGGACACGAGTATCATGAACCAAATTAAATTTTTCACAAAATGTAAGCGGTTTAAGAGCAGTTTTGAAAACCGTTTTTTCTTCACACAAAAAACATGAATCGTAATTTCGACCGCATTTCTAAACCGTTTATCGGAATGAGCCAAGTAATATGGCTTTGGAAAGCTGCTGCAAAACCGCTCCTTCCACATGTTGAAAGTATTTTCTAATTCCCTACGGTTAAAGAGTAATTTAGAAAATCATAAAATTTCACAAATCGAACAGCCGAGTTCGTATTTTCGATGTCATTTCTAAACGGCTAAACCATTTGAGGCACATGATATGACGTTGGAAAGCTTATGAAAATGCACTACTTTTTCATGTAGAAAGTGTTTTCTAATTTTGAATATTTTAAAAGTGATTTAGAAAACGGTACAAGTTTCACCGAGTTCGTATTTTGGATCTAATTTTTTAACCCTATGTCCGAATGCAACAAATTGTATGGCGTTGGAAATCTTGAGGAAATGCGAAACTTTTTGTTATATATTATTTGTCCAAATTCCTTACTGTTTTATGTCAGTTTTCAAAATGGCTAAAAATGTATTTTTGCTATAATTTCCACAAACTTTATCCGAATGGGGCAAATAATATACCGTTGAAAAGCTAAGGAAAATGCGAAACTTTTTCATGTTCATGGTTTTCTGTGATTCCCTGCCGTTTTCAAGTAATTTGGAAAATGGAGAGATCATTCGTTCTGCCTTTATCGCGAAACAAATTCATGAAAAATGCATCGCGTGAAGTACATGAACTTCTCGGTATGAAACCTTGAACTTCACTCTGTTTTTCACGTGCTTTTTTTGCCCGTGGCAATCCATCCACTGCTCGTAGCTCTCCATCCACTCACCGGAATTGAGCAAGTGATATATCGGTGGAAAGCTGTTGTAAACACGCAACTTTCCCGTGTTGATCTTTTTTCATACTCGCGACAGTTTTAAAAGTTTTTAATCTCAAATTCATTCACTGTAGTAGTTGAACTTCATGTTGTTTTCAGTTGAACTTCTGTGACGTATTTTCGTTTGTAATTTTCTCATCTATTCGTTAGTGTTACACAAATGATATTCCTTTTGTACAAACCATTCTCAAAATAATTTTTTTAACTTTCTCCGACGGGGGACTTGAACATATAACAACAACAAAATTAGTCTTTGCTTTTTCTTTTCTTTTTTTAATACAAATGCACACCGTGTCGTATGTGAACTTTTGGCAGTTATCAATCTGAACTTCTCTTGGTTACGTGAAAATATCTGAGTTTTTCTATGAATTTTTAATCTGATTTTCTTAATCCTTTTTTATAAATTTTGAAGAGCTCTATTTTAAGGTTGAACTTCTTGTTTTTTTTAACTTCTTCTTTCCATTCTTTAATAACGAGGAAAATCTGAGTTTTCTATAATCATCGAACTTCTCCATCTTTTTAATATGGACTTCCTGGTTTCTTAATATTTTTATGAAATTTGAAGCGCTCTATTATTAAAAGTTGAAATTGTTACATAATTTTTGAACTTCTTGTTTTCATTCTTTAATAACGAGCACTTGAACTTCCAGGAACAAAACTTTGGCATTTGCTTTTTCATTCTTTTTTTTCGTACAAATGCACACCGGGTAGTACGCGAACTTCTGGCAGTTATCAAACTGTACTTCTCTTGGTTACGTGAAAATATCTTAGTTTTTTATAGACATTGAACCGCTCTGCTTTTTTATTTGAAATTCATTTGTGTATTTTTAGAAATGTGAAAATTGGAGGGTTTTTTAGAAACATCGAACTTCTTCGTTGTTTGAAATTGAACTTATTGGTTTTATTTTTTAGTGACTAGACAAATCCGACACTTCAAATAAATATCAAACTGCTCCGCTTTTTCCAATTGAACTTCTTGGTTTTATTCTCTAGTAACGTGAAAACTTGGGTTTTTTTATATACATTGAACAACTCCATTTTTTGAAATTGAACTTCTTGGTTTTAATCTTTTGCATTGGGGAAAATCTGAGTTTCTATAAACATCAAACAACTTCATATTTTTTTTATTTTGGCCTTCTTGGTGTCATTAATTAGCAACGGGAAAAGTGCTAGTTATGTAATATATATCGAGCGGCTCAATTATTTAAAGTTGAACTTCTAGGTCTTTTTTTAGAAGAGGGAAAGTCTATTTTTTATTAACTTTTGAACAGCTCGGTTCTTTCAATTTGCCCTTCTTTGGTATTGTAATAAACATTGACCTTCCCATTATTTAAATTTGAACCTCTAGGTATTTTGTAGAAACTGGGAAATTCCATTTTTAGAAACATTGACCTTCTCTATAAATTTTGAGTTGCTATATTTTTTAATTTGGCCTTCTTGAGTTATTCTTTAGTGATGAGAAAAATCCTAATGTACTAATAAACATTGGACCGCTCCGTTACTTGTATTTGAACTTCTAGGGTTTTTTAGAAACAAGGAAAGTCTGTTTTCTAACTAAACATTTTCGTACTATTTTTGTTATTTTAGTTTGACCTTCATTTTGTGGGATATTTTAATGGTGTGTTCTCTTTTATTCGAAATGTTTGCAATGAACAAACTTTTCAGGGAATTTGATTAAATTCATTTTCTCGATTTCATTTACTTCACATTTTTTTCCTTGTGAGCTTCCCATCTTCAATGCGGACCTACTAAATTGGTTCATCAACACATTAGCCATCAACATTTTACCAACTATTTTTTTCATTGCACAAAATTGGTCAATGAACATATTGGCCTGCTGAAAAATCAAACATTGGACTGCAGTATATTACACTTTAAATGATACATAACCAGTTAAGTTGTTGAAGCATAGACCAACATGTTTGAGAGCACATCTTTTACACTGCAATTTTTCAAAATTGACCGAAAAATGGTTCTTTTTTTAAACAGCAAGCAACAAAAACCAACACAGGATGAATTCTTGACGGGGTAATAAGACACTGAAGATTTGCTGCAGATTCTTTTGTTGAACTGCATCCAGAAGAAAAGGTTGTTTTTGTGGATGTGGGTAGTGACCCGTGGAGGAGGGAGATGGAGCCGAAGGGCCGACAGGATGTTGGCGGCGCTTGCTGTCGGGTGGTGGCGTGTGGCAGAACGGCGGAGTCGCTCGTGGCTGGAGCAGAGAAGGAAGGAGGAGCTCGTGGCCGGAGCAGAGAAGGAAGGAGGAGCTCATGGGGATGGACGTGGTCGCGAGGGATGAGCTGGGCGTAGCCAGGCGCAACACCCATCGTCGGGAGCAGCAGCTGGTGGTGGGGGCAACCATGGAGGGCGACGGTGGAGGGCGGGGAACGATGGCACGCTTTGGGGGCTGACAGGTGAGATGCCGACGCCCCGAGTTGGGGGTGGGGGTTGACGGCAGCCGGACTTGCACGGCCCGAGCCGGGCCAGATCCAGCGAGGGGCGGCGCCGGGCCGGATCCAGGGGTGGGGGTGCTCCAGACGGACGGAAGGCCACCGGCCATGGCGTAGGGGCAGAGTGGGAGGTCGTGGCGGCGCCGATCGCCGATCCGGTGGGCGGCGGAGGTCAGGAGGGGTTCCGTCTTGGCGGCGACGTGGTTGGTGGTAGGGGTTGTGGCGGCGCGGATCGGGGAGGCGGCAGTGGAGGAGAGGTCGATCGGGAGAGGTTTGGGAGGCGGTCGTGGGTAGCGGGTGGGTTTTTTTTCTTGTACCCGGTCGGTCGGGTGGGCTTGTCAGATCTCGTGAAGAGCTCATCGGGCCTATATAGGGCTTGACGTGATTCAAATAACTATTCTAATCTCAGGATTAGAATAATGTTGTCCTATATATATATATATATATATATATATATATATATATATATATATATATATATATATATATATATGAGCGAGCGCGCATTTTGCTTAGCCTACGCGTCGGCCGCTCCGAATCAGCCGCGCGGTCCGTGGAGTAGGCTGCGCTCCACCGCTATTTTGGTTGAGGGTAACTATGTTTGTAAAAAATAACGCAATTAATTTTATTACTATGGGTCGCCCCGTGTATTCCGTCTCTTACGATGACTATTTATTGCAGTAACAGGGATAGTAGGGATGGTAATGGACAACAATTGTTTACGAGGCAGCGAGTAATCGTTGGTTGGAGACCTAAGCATAGTAACGGGGATAGTAGGGGATGGTAACGAATTACTACGCTGTTATGGAGTCTGATGGTAAAACCTAGTAACACCAGGATAGTAATTCATTACTACATGTGTACTCTCTTAAACACTTGAATGATTTAAGCCATGTAGTAACGAATTACTACGCTATGATAGACTAGATGGTAAACCTAGTCAAACCTGGATAGTTATGCATTATTACATGTGATGTCTTAAACATTTAAATGATTTAATCCATGTAGTAACGAATTACTACTCTATGATGGAGTCGATGGTAAACCTAGATGGTGAATTGTAAATATGGTAATTCGTTACGATTTCCAGCAGGTCCAATTACTAGATGGTAACATCATTACTACTTTTGCAGCCCTAATTTATTGACGGTAGCGGTTAACGGCTGGGCGGGGCATCGAATTACGTTGGACAGGGTGTAGGCATGTGAGGGATTGGGCATGTTAACTTCCGCGAGGATGGTAACTCGTTACTATTGATCTTTTTTCAGAGGAGTCGTAAGTTCTTTACGGTAGATCGAGCCCGCGCGTCGGCTAATTAGCACGTACAGCCGGTGGGTCGACGGGCGGTCGGAGCGCAGGCTATGTTATAATGCGCGCATGCTGACTTTAGCAGGTGTGTGTGTGTGTATATATATATATATATATATATATATATATATATATATAAACGGCCGCACAAGAGGCACTATAATACTTTCGGGCAAAAGAATAAACGTAGCCTTTATAATCAAAATAGCATTGTTTTTACAATTCAGATACATGTCACTCGAACATGGTACTCTTCGAGCACTGAGCCTCTATTAAACGGGCGCCTTCTAGGACTTCTTCAAAATAGTGCTCGGCCGGGTCCTGGCCTCCCGCCGGACCCCGGGTTGCAATAGCGGTGGCCTCCATCCCTGCCCAATATGTTTTAACACGGGCAAGAGCCATCCACGCACCCTCTATGCACGCCGATCTCTTCACAGCGTCGATATGCGACACAACACCAAGGAATCACTGCACTAAACCAAAATAACTGTCCGGCCTTGGTCCCTTCGGTCAAAGATGATCCACGACAGACCTCACAGCAAGCCCGGACAACCTATGGAGCTCGGCCCACTCGGCCATTAGTTCATTCGACGGCAGCGGACGCGTCGTAGCACTGAACTGCGACCAGAACAACCTTTCCACCTCATGATATTTCTGCTCTTTGAAAAACTCAGTCGCATCAGCAGCACACTTTGCCAAGTTCGAATACGCGTCTGCAACACTCCATAATTGATCCAGAGGGGCATACTTCGGATCTCCGAACTTCATCCGCAACAAAAAGGGCCTCCCAGCCGCGGTATCTCCGGCTTCACGAAGCTCCTCCCTTATGGCTCTAATTTCAGAGCGAGTTTCCTTGGCTGCTTCCAAGGCCTTCTTCAGGCCAGCCGCTTTCACTCGGCTTTCCTTTTCAAGGAGCTCATATCGGCCGGCGGCATCTTTCAGCTCAACAACCATCTTGGCTATTTTATCTTCGCTTTGGCGATGAGCAGCCTGTTCGGATCTTAACTCTTCGGCCGCCTTTAGGGCGACCACATCACTTATCCTGGCTTGTTCCTTGGCTCGGGCAAGTTCCGTCCGAAGGGTCTCCGCGGCAGCAGCTCCATCTGCAGTCACAGCTTATTATAGATACTAACATCATGCTCCTCTTAATATTTGCTGACCACCCGAAAATACATACCATGTGCCTCGTCAGCGATGTCGGCATCCGCCACGTCAAGCTGCCGCCTAAGTTCGGCAATATCAGCAGTTCGGCCAGCCACCGGACCCTCAGCCGCCTGCACATAAAAGCAACGCGATCATTACCTGGGACTATGATCCTCTATTTGCCGCCTCTGGACGGCAACCAGAGTTTCAGGGGCTACTATCTATATAGAGCACACCTAACGTGTGCGGTACCGTCAAAAATATATATATTACTTTGCGTACCTCAAAGCCTCTTAGCAGGCTCATAAAAGCTTCATTCAACCCGCTTTTGGCGGATGAAATCCTCTCGACCACCGTACCCATTAAGGTACGAGACGCCTCTGAGATAGCCGCTTGCTCCAGAAGACCCATCAGTGTGCCCGGTTGTGCACCGGACAGTCCCGAACTCTTTTTATAGCTCTCCTTTGGAGCCGAATACTCAGGACTTCGGGCAGCCGAAGAGTTAACTTCTGGCCTCTGCGGATCAGGAGAAATCCTCCGTGACGACACCTCAGGGTCGTCCGCCCCATGAGGCGGGGAGGCAGGAGGAGGTGTTTCGCTCTCCATCATCTCTGGAAGAAGATCCCCCGAAGACGAACTCTGTCGAGAAGGGCTGCGAGCCGGACTGCAAGATATATGTCTCGGTTATTGTTCTCAGAGATAAAAACAGGATATATTTACCAAAGTACTTTTGTTCATTCACAGCTCGGTTGAGGGCTGCCCCCCTTGCGGGTGCTGTACAGTAAGGACGCCCTCCGGGGCAGGGCCCCCTGGCGAAGGTTTCTTCCCTCGTTGGGAAACCTCTGTTTCCAAGTCTTCAGAGGCGGCCCTTTTCTTTCCTTGGGGAGAGGGGATTCTGGATTCACCTCCCCGATTATCCTCCTTCACGGAGACACTAATTCCCCCGGTTTGGATGTGTAATGTGTGAAGCCCACTTTCGGCTTCTTTATTCCTCCCTTCATCTTCTCCCGATGGCACTTGATAAGGTGCGTGCTTAAGCATCCTGGTTAGTACAGGATCCGGTGAGCCTTCGGGAAGGGGGGCCGAACACCTGATCCTCTCCGACTTTCTTATCCAGTCCTGGCAGAGAGCAATTTTTCAGAATGATGTTGTTAAAAAGACAGCATGTCCAGTCACGGAATTACTTACTTGAGTATATCGACGGTTGCAGTTGAGACCCGCATCCTCGGTGGTTTCCGGACACTTTATTCATGATCCGAAGAATAATCCATACATCTCTTTGAGTGTCATGCCGAAGGATTGTTGAATAGTTCGTGGTCCTTCTGGGTTGAACTACCACATACGGAGAGATCGACGCAGGCATGGCAGGATCCAACGAACTAGCATAACTTGCATTACCTTGACAAGACTGACATCCCTCTTGAGGAGATCTCGAATGCGGCTTTGCAATGTCAGCACGTCATTAACTGGCCCCCAGTCCAGCCCCTTGTTGACCCACGACGCCAATTGGGGTGGAGGGCCTGAGCGGAAGGCGGGGGCGGCCGCCCGCTTTGTACCTCGGGGAGCTGTGATGTAAAACCACTCTCGTTGCCATAAATCGGACACCTCCGGGAAGGAACCCTTTGGCCATGGGGCGTCGGTGCCTTTGCCTATTGTACCACCTCCGCACTCTACATGTCGCCCATCGATCATCGTCGGCTTCACATTGAAGGTCTTGAGCCATAAGCGGCCTCACACACGACGATAAACGACGAGATGTGAAGGTTGGAATCTGGAGCTAGATCATGGAAATCGAGCCTGTAATAGAACATGAGCCCTCTCACAAAGGGATCAAGACTAAAACCGAGCCCTCGGAGGAAGTGGGAAACAAATACGACACTCCCGTTGGGTTCGTGAGTGGCGATGACCTGCCCTTGAGCAGGTAGCCTGTGCCGAATTTCGGCGGTGAGATACCCTGGCGTCCCTAAGCTTCTTCATGTCCTCCTCTGTGACAGAGGAGGCCATCCACCGGCCATGAAGGTTGGATTCGGACATGGTTGAAGGTTCGAAGCACTTAGCCTGAGCCTTGGGTGTTGGAACTCGAGGTGGGGGAAGGGAACGATCGAGCATGGCGAGAAAAGGACATGCCTTGGCCCTTTATAAAGAGGGTGAATATCAAGCGTCCTCCGCGTGGCTGTTTGGAACTTGCCTAAAATCGAGGAGTCATACTAACAAGCACGGTTGGGTTACCCACACCTGTATTGATGAGAATCCCGTGATAAGGGGAACACGATCTCTGCTTCGACAAGATGTGACAATAAAACCGCCTCGCAACACGTGCAGTGGTAGGCTGGGAAAAATAGTTCGTAATAACTGGGCCGCGGCATGATGTCACGCTATTAAAAGTGGTCAGCAGATTAGATTTGTGGAATATTGTGCTCTCTACGGTGGTATGTGGAAATTATTTTGCAGAGCCGGACACAATCCTTGTGTTCAAAATCTTCTATGGAGTATTCGGAGAAGGAACCCGCCTTGCAATGCCGAAGACAATCTGCGCGCCGGACTCATTGTCATTGAAGCCTGGTTCGGGGGCTACTGAGGGAGTCCTGGATTAGGGGGTCCTCGGACAGCCGGACTATATACTTTGGGCGGACTGTTGGACTATGAAGATACAAGATTGGAGACTTCGTCCCGTCTCCGGGTGGGACTCTCCTTTGCATGGAAGGCAAGCTTGGCAATTCAGATATGTTGATTTCCTTCTCTGTAACTGACTCTGTGTAGCCCTAGCCCCCTCCGGTGTCTATATAAACCAGAGGGTTTAGTCCGTAGGACAACAACAATGATAATCATAGGCTAGCTTTTAGGGTTTAGCCTCTACGATCTCGTGGTAGATCAACTATTGTAAAACTCATATCATCAAGATAAATCAAGCAGGAAGTAGGGTATTACCTCCATCGAGAGGGCCCGAACCTGGGTAAACATCGTGTCCCCCGCCTCCTGTTACCATTAGCCTTAGACGCACAGTTCGGGACCACCTACCCGAGATCCGCCGGTTTTGACACCGACAATGATCTCCATCGTCACCGTCTTGACATCTTGATCTCCATCGTAGCGTCGTGGTCGTCTCGCTAACTATTGCTTCTACAACTATCGCTAACGCATAGTGATAAAGTAAAGCAATTACATGGCTATTGCATTTCATACAATAAAGAAACAACCATAAGTCTCCTACCAGTTGCCGATAACTTTTACAAAACATGATCATCTCATACAACAACGTATATCACATTATTTCTTGTCCATATCACATCACAACATGCCCTGCAAAAACAAGTTAGACGTCCTCTATTTTGTTGTTGCAAGTTTTACGTGGCTGCTACGGGCTTCTAGCAAGAACCGTTCTTACCTATGCATCAAAAGCACAATGGTGTTTCGTCAAGTTTTTTGTTTTAACCTTCAACAAGGACCGGCCATAGTCAAATTCGATACAACTAAAGTTGGGGAAAAGACACCCGCCAGCCACTTTTATGCAAAACTAGTCACATGTCTGTCGGTGGAACCGGTCTCATGAATGTGGTCATGTAAAGTTGGTCCGGGCCGCTTCATCCAACAATACCGCCGAATCAAAATAAGATGTTGGTGGTAAGCAGTATGACTATCACCGCCCACAAGTCTTTGTGTTCTACTTGTGCATATCATCTACGCATAGACCTGGCTCGGATGCCACTACTGGGTAACGTAGCATGCAATTTGAAAAAAATCCTACGTCCATGCAAGTTCAATCTAGGAGATGCATAGCAATGAGAGGGGGAGAGTGTGTCCACGTACCCTCGTCGACCAAAAGCGGAAGCGGTTGACAATGCGGTTGATGTAGTCGAACATCTTCTCGTTCCAACCGATCAAGCACCAAACGTACGGCACCTCAGAGCTCTGCACACGTTTAGTTCGATGACGTCCCTTGAATTCTTGATCCAGAAAAGTGTCGAGGGAGAGTTCCGTCGGCACGACGGCGTGGTGACGGTGATGGTGAAGTGATCCGCGCAGGGCTTCTCCTAAGCACTACGAAGATATGACCGGAGGCGTAAACTGTGAAGGGGGGCGCCGCACACGGCTAACAATTGTTGGTGTGTGTTCTATCGGTGCCCCCCTCATATATATAGGTTGGAGGGGAGGAGAGGCAGCCAAGGGGGCGGCCCAAGTAGGATAAATCCTACTTGGGCACCTCGCAATTCGGCCTCCCCCCTTTCCTATTCCTATTCGGAGTAGGAAGGTAAGAGGGGGAACGGGGAATCCTATTCCCTTTTTCCTTTTCTCCTTACCCTTTCCTTCTCCAATTTGGCCATCCCATATGGGGGGGGGGGCGCACCAGCCCCTTTGTGGCTGGTGTGTTTCCCCTCTTGGCCCATAACGCCCATATATTTTGCCGGGGGGTGCCCGGAACCCCTTCCGGTGACCCGATAAGTACCCGGTGTTTCCCGGAAAACTTCTGATGTCTGAACACCATCGTCCTATATATCAATCTTTACCTCTCAACCATTTCATGACTACTTCTAATGTCAGTGATCTCATCCGAGACTCCGAACAACATTCGGTCACCAAATCAGATAACTCATATATTAACAAATCATCATCGAACGTTAAGCGTGCGGACCCTACAGGTTCGAGAACTATGTAGACATGACCGAGACACCTCTCCGGTAAATAAATAATAGCGGAACCTGGATGCTCATATTGGCTCCAACATATTCTACGAAGATCTTTATCGGTCATACCGTAATGACAACATACGTTATTCCCTTTGTCATCGGTATATTACTTGCCCGAGATTCGATCATCGATATCTTCATACCTAGTTCAATCTCGTTACCGGCAATTCTCTTTAATCGTTCCATAATGCATCGTCCCGCAACTAACTCATTAGTCACATTGCTTGCAAGGCTTATTATGATGTGCATTACCGAGAGGGCCTAGAGATACCTCTCCGATACTCGGAGTGACAAATCCTCATCTCGATCTATGCCAACCCAACAAACACCTTCGGAGATACCTATAGAGCATCTTTATAATCACCCAGTTACATTGTGTTGTTTGATAGCACACAAGGTATTCCTATGGTATCCGGGAGTTGCATAATCTCACAGTCAAAGTAATATGTATATGACATGAAGAAAGCAATAGCAATAAAACTGAACGATCAATATGCTAAGCTAAGGAATGGGTCATTTCCATCAAATCATTTTCCTAATGATGTGATCCCATTCATCAAATGACAACACATGTCTATGGTTAGGAAACTTAACCATCTTTTATTAACGAGCTAGTCTAGTAGAGTCCTACTAGCGACACTGTGTTTTGTCTATGTATCCACACATGTATCAAGTTCACTACAAGAAATATGTCAACTTGTGCCCCTCACTATTGGCCACTGAAAGGTCATAGTTTTTCATTTGCGACCTTTTTGTGACCAAAAACAGAAGGTCAAAAGCTGGCGGTCGTAAACTGAAATTAACGACCTTCTCTGTGATATGTAAAAGGTCGTTGGTTCTTTGACCAAATTTTTGGTCACTAGCAGCCTCCCCAGGCCACGTAGGATCCAGCGTAGTAAGCTGACGTGGATAAGAATCAGCCCGGTCCAATTCGGTGTTTATATGGGCCGAGCCCATTAATTCAGCCCGTTTATAATTTTTTTCGCTGGTAATTTTTGTGAACTACACGGGCCAAGCCTTACAATTCGGCCTTTTTATTTTCTGGGCCATGGCCTTTTAGTCTATTGATTTTCTATTTTCAACCATTATATATTCAAGATGGTCCTACTAGTCAGATGGGTCCAACTTGTCATGTTCATTTCTCAAATTGGTCCCACATGTCAGAAATGTACAAATTTGACAGATTATTTTCATAAGTGGCCCCACTGGACAGGTTTCCAGTTCACAAGTTTTCAAATCACATACATAATCAATAGTTCAAATAGAACAAAGAACACATAAAATACCACTAAATAAATCTATTACAATCTTTACAACATAGATATGCTACAATGAGTTGGACTTCACGGCTTCACGGCTTCACACTTGCTTCACACTTCACGACTTCACACTTGAGCTTCTGTAAAGGAGGGACCACCACAATTTTAAGTCTACAATACAACAATTGATACTAATCAAGGATAAAAACAAAAAGACTCAAATGTGAATGCAGCATGGAACTAGTGATACGACAACATGCAGAAAACACTACAATGTAATACTGTTGTAAGTTTGTATCAGTGCTGCAAAATCAGCACTGCACAATGAAGCACATAACAATTGGTGCCAAGCAAGCCCTCACAGAATAAACAAAGTTCAGTCATCCATACAGCCATCTTGCAATAGACCATCGGACTAACACCACACAGAATAAACAAAAAGAGAAAACTCAAATCTCCATAGAGAAATGGACACCAACTCTGCATTATCACAATAGTATCATGTGGTATACAGGATTCAACTCTACTCTGAACAAGTTGACCATTAATGTAAGAATAATGTGGCCTCCAGGAAAAATGGAGCTGCAGACTTCAGATCTACTTCAAATTTTCACACACACCATAGAAGTAATTCACCATAGAGATCATATAAATGGGCATGAGGATCTTAGACTCAAAGATGAAAGCAAACTAAAATCTCGGCCTAGTAATTAATGCTAGAGCCAATCGGACAAGCAGAATTTGTGGCAAGTAGGCTGAGATTGCCCCTAGAAAATTCAATTTTTTGCAGGATTCCATAATCCAGGAAGAACCCGTCAATTCTGCGCCGGAGCGGGAGATGTGCAGGCAGATCAAATAGTAGATTCGAGCAAGAAGGATGTACTACCTGAAATAGGAAACGAGGAGGCCGATCCGACGAGTCCCACCCAAACTGTGGAAGGAACAGCGGCAGCAGCTGCAGAAGGACTCGACGGCCCAGACGCCATCGTGGAACTGGTAGATGACGATGATGTGGTAGTGGTGGAAGCCGTCGCTAAGGCCGACAGCGCCTGCCGTGTCCTCATTGTCCTCGAAGGCGATGGCGACGGATGGGTCAACGTCAAAGCAAGTGCGCTGCAGGCCACATCATCATATTTGAGCATTAATATTTCTGTATTACTACACAGCAACAACAACAGTAGGAGTACACAGCAACTAGTAGCAGAACTAGAAGAAATAACCAGATTGAGTGTACACCAATATCATCACGAACATGAGTATAACAAGCATCTTGCTTTACTGGGATACAGTGACACAGCAGAATTACTAGGATCGCTACAAAAAAATACAGTTCCGTGATGATACGTGTTTGTCACAATAGGTCGCGTTTTCTTTCATGCATGTACATCCATGATGATTTTATGACAGCATCAAGATAGTCATACCTGTGCTGTCGTATAAGTGTTCCATGACATTACCAAAATTATCATCACGGAAGTGTCCACTTCCATGACGATAAATCGCGCGTGACAGAAGTGCTTTCGTCAAGGGTGACCGACACGTGGCATCCACCGTAACCGAACGCTGTTAAGCTATTGGGTCGGGTTTTGGATCCGATAACCCGTCAACAGCCCCAACCAATGGGGATTTTCCACGTATAAAATCATCATTGGCTGGAGGAAACATGTGTCGGCTCATCATTGGGACAGATGTCATCCACTCACTGGACAGAAGGCGCCTATGATACGTCGACACGTGGCACGCCCAACAAAGGGCCCATTCATGTGAAAAGGTCGGCCCGTTTGACTTGGTCAAAGTCGACGGGCTGGCCCATGGAAAGCTCGTTAACGGCCTGTTAGCATATAGCCCACTTACATTTCGCTAACCCAAGGCCCGTTCGCCCTATCTGAATTAGGCCCAAGAGCGTCATCCGGCCATCCAATATGATTCCAGCCCATTTTCACTTCTCGCCCATGTAATGCCCATGACGCCTTTCGCCCATATGAGGCCCTTTGTAACTCTTGGCCCATTAGCGGCCCGTGCTGAAACTGGCCCGTAATGAACAGTGTTTTACTTTACACCCATTAACTGCCCGCGGTGAAACTGGCCCGTAATGAATAGTGTAACACTTTATACCCATTAAAGGGCCGTTATTCCGTTGGGCGGTTTCCATCCCAAGTTAACTTTCGGCCTTCTGAGGGCCCATTTATTCTTGGGCTCATTTGCAGCATTCGGTTACTTATGACCCATTACTGTGATTTTCTGCTTGTGGGCCAAATTCAGCCCGTCGTTACAGTCGGCCCGTTTGTGGTCCGTTAGTCTGTTGGGCCATTTTCATAGCATCACCAGATACGGCCTATTAACAGCCTGTTATGGTCAGCCCATAAAACGTACGTTTTCCATTATAGGCCCGTCTACGGCCCATTAAAGGGTCGTACAAGACCCATAAATGAGTCGGCGGCCCATGGATCCTACGTGACCTAGAAGGCCCATGGATCCTATGAGACATAGAAGGCCTGAGGGAGTCCTGGATTAGGGGGTGTCCGGATAGCCGGACTATAGCCTTTGGCCGGACTCCTGGACTATGAAGATACAAGATTGAAGACTTCGTCCCGTGTCCGGGTGGGACATTCCTTGGCGTGGAAGGCAAGCTTGGCGATACGGATATGTAGATTTCCTACCATTGTAACCGACTGTGTAACCCTAACCATCTTCGGTGCCTATATAAACCGGAGGGTTTTAGTCCGTGGGACGAACAACAATCATACCATAGGCTAGCTTCTAGGGTTTAGCCTCTCTGATCTCGTGGTAGATCTACTCTTGTACTACCCATATCATCAATATTAATCAAGCAGGAGTAGAGTTTTACCTCCATCGAGAGGGCCCGAACCTGGGTAAAAACATCGTGTCCCATGTCTCCTTTTACCATCCGCCGAGACGCACAGTTCGGGACCCCCTACCCGAGATCCGCCGGTTTTGACACCGACATTGGTGCTTTCATTGAGAGTTCCTCTGTGTCGTCATCTTTAGGCCCGATGGCTCCTCCGATCATCAACGACGATGCGCTCCGGGGTGAGACTTTTCTCCCCGGACAGATCTTCGTATTCGGCTTCTTAGCACTGAGGGCCAATTCGCTTGGCCATCTGGAGCAGATTGAAAGCTACGCCCCTGGCCACCAGGTCAGATTTGGAAGTTTGAACTACACGGCTGACGTCCGCGAAGACTTGATCTTCGACGGGTTCGAGCCACAGCCAAGCACGCCCGCCGCCACGAAGCGGCATGATCTAGCTCTGCCGCCCGAGCAGTGTCACGGAGGCCGCACCACTGTCCGCTCCGACCTTTGGCTCAAGGTCGATTGCGCCCGATCGAGGACGGGTGGCTGGATACCGCCTCGAGGCTGCGATCTCACGGCGATTGAGCCGTACACCTACCCCGCCCTTTGCGGCTCAGAACTCCAAGGTGCCGGACTCCTCTCCGGGCTCCAAGCCTTCGCGCCGCCAATCGAATCCGATTGGGCGCCGATCATGGAATTCACCGCCATGACATCTTTCAAAGACTCGCCCTTTGGCGACATCCTGAATTCACTAAAGTCTCTCTCTTTATTAGGAGAGCCCTGGCCGGATTATGGTCAGGAAGGTTGGGATGCAGATGACAAAGAAATTCAAAGCCCACCCACCACCCACTTCGTAGCCACTGTCGATGATTTAACCGACATGCTCGACTTCGACTCCGAAGACATCGACGGTATGGACGGATTTATGCAGGAGATGACCAAGAACCAGCGCCCACAGGGCATTGGAAGGCCACCTCGTCATACGTCATATACATGGTGGACATCCCAAAAGATGGAAATGGCGATGGAACAGCGGAGGATGACCCCTCCAAGAAACAGCCTAAGTGTCGGCGTCAGCGGTGCCGCTCTAAATCCTGGCACACAAAGAAAAGCGGTGATTCCGCACGGAGACAATAACACCCTGCATAAAGGTCGAAGATAACCCCTCCAAAGAAGATTCAAGCGGGAGGATGGAGAAGCCAGCCCTCACGAGAGAGCGACAGAAAGGGAGGTAGAGGACGATAATTACATGCCTCCCTCCGAAGATGAGGCAAGCCTCGACGGCGACGAATTCGTCGTGCCCGAGGATCCTGTCGAACAAGAGCGTTTCAAACGCAGGCTCATGGCCATGGCAAGCAGCCTCAAGAAAAAGCAGCAACAGCTTAGAGCTGACCAAGACTTGCTAGCTGACAGATGGACTGAAGTCCTTGCGGCCGAAGAGTATGAACTCGAGCGCCCCTCCAAGAGCTACCCAAAAAGCAGGCTGCAGCCCGGTTAGAGGAGGAAGCACCCAAACCTACATCACCAACGCATGATACGGCTGACCGGCCACCTCGTGGCCGCGACAGAGAGGCCTCTCGGCCCTCAACTCAAGCCGCACCCCGGCGCCGCTCAAAAAATACCAAGGCGCGGGGAAATGCGCCAGACCTGCGAGATATATTGGAGGACAAGGCAAGGAAAACAAGATCGATCTACGGATCGCGTGGGCGCCCCACGACACGAGACGATAACCGTCACGCCGGATATGGCAACTCCGGCCAGGTCGAACACAGTAGACAAAGCTCATTTGAGCTGCGTCGTGATATAGCCAATACAGAGGCGCCGCACACCCACTATGCTTCATAGATGAAGTGATGGATCATCAACAGATCCTGCGGTTTGGATCGAGGACTATCTCCTTCACATCCACATGGCCCGCGGTGATGATCTACACGCCATCAAATACCTCCCACTCAAGCTTAAAGGACCAGCCCGGCATTGGCTTAACAGCTTGCCAACAGAGTCAATCGGTTGTTGGGAAGACACGAAGCCGCATTCCTCGACAATTTCCAGGCACATATGTGCAACCACGCACGCCGATGACCTAAGCCACATAATTCAGCAGCCAGAGGAATCGGCGGAACAATTACGGACACGGTTCCTAACCAAGAAAAATCAAATCGTCGATTATGCGGATGCAGAGGCCCCGCAGCCTTCAAACACAACATCCGCGACGAGTGGCTTGCCCGACACCTAGGACAGAAAAGCCGAAATCCATGGCAGCCCTCACAACACTCATGACCCGCTTTTGCGCGGGAGAGGACAGCTGGCTAGCTCGTAGTAACAACATGACCAAGAGCCCCGTAATTCGGATACCAAGGACAGCAATGGCGTGTCGGCGTCGCAACAAGCACAAGCGCCCGCGTTAACGGCGATAATGCCGAGGATACGGCAGCCAATGCCGGATTCGAGGCTCTAAACCCGGTCACGGAAAAAGCCATTTAAAAGAAATACTCCGGCCCGGCCCAATTTGGACCGAATACTCGATCGCTCGTGCGGATACACGGCACTTCGAAAAACCAGCCAATCACACCAACAGGATTGTTGGGTGTTCAAGCAGCGAGCAAGTTAAATGCCGAAAACAATGACAAGGGGCTGCATAGCGATGACGAGGATGAGCCCCGGCCACCGAACAATAGAGGACAGAAGGGCTTCCCCCAGCAAGTGCGGACGGTGAACATGATATACGCAACCCACATACCCAAAAGGGAGAGGAAGCGTGCACTAAGGGATGTATATGCGATGAAGCCAGTCGCCCCAAAGTTCAACCTGTGGTCTTCCTGCTCGATCACTTTCGATCGAAGGGACCACCCCACTAGCATCCGCCATGGAGGATTCGCCGCATTGGTTCTAGACCCAATCATTGACGGATTTCATCTCACTAGAGTCCTAATGGACGTCTGCAGCAGCCTGAACCTGCTTTATCAGGACACAGTGCGCAAAATGGGCATAGACCCATCAAGGATTAAACCCACGAAGACGATCTTTAAAGGCGTCATACCAGGTGTAGAGGCCAATCAGACAGGCTCGATTACACTTGAAGTGGTCTTCGGATCCCCAGATAACTTCCGGGTGAGGAGTTAATCTTCGACATAGTCCCGTTCGCAGCGGCTATCACGCGATCGCTTTCGGACGAACCGTGACGGTAAAGTTCAATGCGGTGCCGCACTACGCATATCTCAAGCTCAAGATGCCAGGTCCTCGAGGAGTCATTACGGTCAATGGAAACACCGAACGCTCTCTCCAAACGGAGGAGCATACAGCGGCCCTCGCGGCGGAAGTACAAAGCAGCCTCTTAAGGCAATTCTCGAGTCCGGCTATTAAACGTCCGGACACGGTCAAGCGCGCCCGGATTAACCTACAACAAGACCACCTGGCACGTTCCGAGCACGCATAGCAATGCGGCCCAAAGCCCCAGCCCTCGTGAAATTGCGAAACCAGTACTACGTGTACATAATTCCGCTCTGGAAATACCATGGGCATAGGGAAGGCACGACCACGGCATGCCCGTAATGCGGCTCAACCGCACTGTGGGCTCCGATCGTGTCATTCTTTTCTTTTCTTCTTCTTTTTTTTACTTTCAGGACTCCGTTCTCACGAAGCCATGTCCAGCAGTAGAATCACCGAACACACGATGCAACAGCCAGGGAAGCAGAAAGCTATGTCGAGTGTCCAGGTGGTCTCTATTACGAGCAGTATACCTGTTTTACACACCATCCTGCAGCTTACCCCTGGAGGGGGACATGTCAAAAAGTCCCGTCCCTTTCTTATCGCACTATTTGTATCGTTCTGCTCTTACTGCAGCCCTTTTGAACAAACAATACATAGCTTCTGCCTACTATTGAATTCCCTTTTTTCTATATAGATATGTTCATTTATGACATTGTGCAACCGTACACTTTGGTACGGGCAATACACCAGGGGCTTAAGTCCCCCACAATATGGTGTGATAAGTCCGAACACTTTCACAAGTGCGGCACCCCGAACTTATATCATTATATGCATTGGCTCCGAATCATGTCTTGGGTCAATAGTTGGGTTTGCCATTCTCCCATGTTTTGGTACCTTATGTTCCGTTACATCGGCTAAGGTACCGCTGGGAGAACCACTGTGGTTGTGCCCCGGTTGAGCTGGGTTAAACACCTCAGTGGAGAAAGCTAAAACTGACCATCATGATAGGGCGAGAGCCGGTCGCTGTTCGAGAGGTTTTCGAGTCCCTAAAGACTTATGCCGCTTAGAGCGAGGAGTCGGCATTGTCCGGCCTAGGCGTGGATAGCGCCTCGAACTCGGTCTTCCGAATACCAGGGGCTTCGCTGAAATTTAAAATTATAGAATTCTATGGCTAAGTGAGAGTGTTCAAGCATTATAGTCTGGTTGCCTTGTTAGCTATGCGTTGAGCGCCTCCCTTGAAGGACCCAAGAACGGGAACAAGAGCGCTCAAGTTTATCCTAACACCCCAAAGACTTTCGTGGCGGGGTCAAGCCGACGACTCGCCATCTCTCAAATTTAATACACGGCCGCACAGAAGGTAATATTTTAAATTCAAAAGTGTTGCTTAGCTCATATGAACAAGTTTTCAGCGTACATGATAACAAATGCGAGTCTACTCAAAAATTACATCTTTGGAGCATTCATCCGCTATAAGGCGGGCACCCTTCAGGACGCTCTCATAATACATTTCAGGCTTGCGATGCTCCTTGCGCAATGGTGGTCCGTCCGTCACAAGCTTCTCAGCGTCCATCTTGCCCCAGTGCACCTTAGCACGGGCAAGGGCCCTACGGGCACCTTCGATGCAGACGGAGCGCTTGATGACTTCAACCCATGGACAGGCGTCCACCACCGCTGACCAGCCCAAGTAGCTCCTGTGCATGGCTTCCTTAGGCCACAACCGAACTATGAGGCCCTTCATGGCCTGTTCGCCACCTTATGGAGCTCGACCACCGCTTCAACTGGTCGCTTAAGGGCACTGTTGTCCGCCTCGCCAGATCGAGACCGTAACACCTTCTCCGTCGAGCTTCCCTCCTCGGCTCGGTAGAAAGAGCAGCATCAGACACACTGCGGGGCAGATCTGCGAATGCTCCTGGAGAGCTCCGGATTCGGGTAAGTAACAGATAATTCACTTTCACATGCTCGCTTTGCATAGAGAATACCTTACCCGCCGCTATCTTCTTCATCGCCTCAATTTCCTGGAGGGCTTTTTGGGCTTCGGCCTTAGCGTCTTTGGCGCTCTCAAGAGCCGAGGCGAGCTCGGACTCTCGAGTCTTTGAGTCACGCTCTAAACTCTCGTGTTTTCCACGAGAGCCTGGAGCTCTTGCCGCACCTCCGCCACCCGCGCCTCGCTTCTTCTCGCTGCAGCCCGCTGCCACATTGCTTTCGGCCTTGGACACCGCTTCCTTGTGGTTGCCACCTCGTTCGTGGGCCCCTGCAGATTCATGTTATTCCTGTCATCTTTTGCAACCACATCTTTTAAATACTCCCATAAGGTATTACTTACCTTCCTTGTCCTCGAGCTGCTTTTTGGCAAGTCCGAGCTCGTTCTCGGACCGCCGAGGCTCGCTTCAATGCATCAACCTCCATGATCGGTGTGGCAGAGGTTAGCAGCGCAGCTGCATTCCTATATTGACATACTTATGTTAGACTCTCACAGATATCTTTTAGATCCTCAGTTCGGCCTTTTCTTTCCGAACACCAAACTGAGCATCAGGGGCTACTGTCTATGCGGTAATATTTTTATATATCTTAAATACATACCTCAAAGCCTGTTAGAAGGCTGGCACGGGCTTCGGTCAGCCCGCTCTTGGTGGACTGAACTTTCTGGATCACCACACTCATAATAGTGCGGTGCTCGTCGTTGATGGAAGCGCCGTTAAGGACCTCCATCAAATCATCCGGTGCCTCCGGTTGGACGGAGGTCATCGGCGTCGCAGTCTTGCCCTTCTTACGAAGGGGTCGCCTGTTGGACTCCGGAACCACTGAAGGTTCCGGTACGGAGTCCGGCATAGGGCCGGACTTGAAGCCCTTCGGGGTTTTATCCCCTTTGCGCCCGGAGTCCGGGAGGTCGCCGCTGGGCCACCTCCTCCTGGCTGGGCCCCTTTTGGGACTCCACTCCGGCGTCATCCGCGGTGGGAGGAGACGAGGCGGTCGGAAGTGAGGTGCTATTCACATCCGACGAATCTGACGGAGCCGCCGACGGTTGCCGAGCCCGCCTTTTGGGCGGATCATGGTTATACTCGACGAAGCGTCGAGCCATGAGTTATTCTGGTGTCCGGACAATTACGATTTCGCCAGGGGCTTGGTCCTTGGTGGCCACTCCTCTCCGCTGTCGTCGACGTTGGTGGTGTAGTCCGGAGGGAGGGTCCTTCCCTTCTTGGACCCTCCGGCCTCCCCAGTTGGGGCGGCCTTCCTTTTCTTCTCTCCCCCCGCTGGGGGAGAGGCCTCTTTTTCCTCCTCCTCGTCTTCACGGGAGGAGTCCGCCTCAGAGTCATCGTACGATGAGTCCGACAACACCTGGTGTCGGGAACTCCTTCGGGTCCCCGTGGCCTTCTTCTTGGCCTTCTTCTCTGGCACCACATAAGGTGCCGGAACCAGCATCCCCGTTAATCGGGCGTCCGCTGGGTCTTCTGGCAAGGGAGCCGGACAGTCAACATGTCCGGACGTCTTCTGCCAGTCCTGTCAAAGGTGAGGGAATTTTAGATCCCGCATAGAGTCAAACTATGAAAAAATAGTCCCGTAAAGGGTAAAATAGCTTACCTCGTTGGCTTGATGTCATGAAATGAATCCGCGATCTTGATGGCGGATGCGGAGCCTCGGCGCCTTTGAACAAGACCTTCCGGGCATCTTCGTGCGTAGTGTCAAGAGCCGCCTGGTTCGTGTCAGGCCGGATCAAACTCCCACAAGTTGAAGGCCCGTTCTTTGGCATGGGAGGATCCGCGGATGAGCATAACTCGACTACATTGACAAGCTTGAGCTTCTTGTCCACCAGGTTTTGGACGCAGGTTTGGAGTCGGTCGGCTCTTCCGAATTACCCACGTCGAGCTCGTCTCTTTCCATGAGGTGAGCCGTGCAGGAAGCCAGATCTAAATTCGGGGGCCGCCGCCCATTTGGAGTCGCGCGGCTCGGTGATGTAGAACCACCCCGATTGCCACCCCTTTATGGTCTCCACGAAGGAGCCCTCGAGCCATAGGACGTTGGCCATCTTGCCCACCATGGCACCTCCGCACTCCGCTTGGCGGCCGCCCTACCTTCGGCTTGACATTGAAGGTCTTCAGCCATAAGCCGGGCGGCTGGATGCAGAGGAAGGCCTCGCATTACCATGACGATGAACACCGAGATGTTGAGGATGAAATTCGGGGCCAGATCATGGAAATCTAGGCCGTAGTAGAACATGAGCCCCCGGAAAAATGGGTGAAGTGGAAACCCTAGTCCGTGGAGGAAGTGGGGGAGGAACACCACCCACTACAAGGATTCCGGTCTATTGCAACAAAATTTATTGCTACAACAATCTTTTGTTGCAATAGAACACAATATTACAATAAATTCCATGGTTGTGGTAATACAATGCACGTACTGCGACAACTGAGTTTGGTGGCGATAAATAGTCATTTTTGTTGAAATAGAGGCCCCGTATTGCAACAAACTACATCGTCGTTGCAACATGGTAGTGATATTGCAACAACCAAATTACGTTGCGCGAGACAGTCATTTTGTTGCAATAGAGACTAGGTATTTCAACAGAATATCTATTCGTGGTAATATTTGGAAAGATATTGCGACATCTATGAGACGTTGCCTTAGTCACAAATATTGTTGCAAAACGCTGGCTACCTATTGCAACAAAATATCTATTGGTCGCAATAGCGTATATTTTGAAAATTGAAAATCGTTTTATGTAGGATGAACAATTTTTAAATATACATTGATTTTTTTTGTAATATACACCAAACAATTTTTTTAAACAGAACATTTTGTGATATAGGCTGAACAGTATTTTAAAATACACAATGAATATTTTGTAGTATATGTTGAACAATTTCTTAAAATATGATGAACAAGTTTCAAATACAAGGTGAACAATTTTTTAATATACGATGAACATTTCTGTAATACAATATGGATATCTTTATAATGCATGGCGAACTTTTCATAATATCAGGTGAATATTTTCTTAATATACAATGAACATATTTTTAATACACGATGGACTTTTATATACTAAAAAAGGAAAACAAAGAAAAGAAATAGTAAAAAGAAAACAGATAAAAGAAACTGCAAAAATAAAAAATGAATAGAAAGAAATAAGCAGAAAAAAAAGAATAAGAAAACATGCAAGAAAATAGTATAACCCGGTTAAAAAAGAAAAAAACAGGTTCATGGAACCTTCTAGAAGGTCCCTAAAACCGGCCAGGAACCGGCCCAGTTTACTTTTTTCTCCCTTCTGAAAACTCCAAAAAAATACGGCACCAAGAATTAAACCGCTACCTAATGGTTCGATACAAGGTGTAGTAACCAAACCCTACCTCTTCATCAATTTTTTTTTCTATTCGTGTCCTTCAATCGTCATCAGAATCTGTTTTTTTCCTATTTCTTTCCTTTTTTTCCTTTCCCTTTTCTTTTTTTATCTTTTCTCAATTTATTTTTATAGTTCCTTTTTGTTTTTCGTTTTTATTTACGATTCTTATTTTCATATTTTTTTCCATTTTTCAAATTTGTGAACTTTTTAAAAATTTGTTGATTTTTTTAAAATTCAGTGAACTATTTTGAAAATTGATGAACTTTTCAAATTAAATGAACGTTTTCTTGAAAATTGATGAACAATTTTTAAATTTGTGAACTTTTTGCCGAATTCGATGAACTTATTTTCAAAATCGATGAACTTTTTCCGAAATCGGTGAACTTTTTTTTAAATCGATGAACATTTTTTCCAAAATTGATGAACTTTTTTCAAATTTGTTAACTATTTTTGGGTTTAATGATTTTTTTAAATTCGATGCACTTTTTTTCAAAATCGGTGAACCTTTTTTCATTTTTTCTGAACTTTCTTAAAATCTTGTGATTTGAAGTCAATTATTTGTTTTCAATTTTTTGAACTCTTTTCAGAATTTTGATGAACTTTTCGTAATATGTGATTTTTTAAATTTGAATTCTTTATTTTTCTGAATAATTGATTTTTACCTAAAAAAGTTAATGCTCAATTGTTGACCCCTCAAGGGTTGACCGGTCAACCACAAATGATCGTTCAGGGAAGCTGGGAAAGCGCTCGTCGGGAGCGATCTCTTCGGCTTGTTCTGGGGCCGGACCACGTACGCAAGCGAGTGGGCGCTAGTTTGGTCTACTGGCGCATAAGGCGCCAGTGAGGACGTCTCTCTGCGACCTCCTATATGACGCAGAGTCCACCGACGCGTGACTGGGCAGGCCCACCGACGCGCCCGTTTGTTGTTTCCTATCACGCGATAGCAAAAAATACCTGGAAAACTGCCGAGTACGACAGATTTCTTAATGCGAGCCTTTAGCCACTACGCCATACAATGGCTGCTGAAAAAATAAAGGAACAAGACACTATAACAATACACACCAAAATTGAAACCCGAATTTTTTCCTGAAATTGTGAACAAATTTCGAAAACAAGGACATTTTTGGAAACATGAATATTTTCTGAATTGTGAACATATTTGGAAAACTAGAACAATTTTTGCAATTCTGATTTTTTTCTGAAAATGAGAAAAAAATTAATTTACTGCAAATTTATTGATATTTTGAACTAATATAGGAAATATGATGTTTGAAATTTACTGCAAATTTACTGAAAAACAAGAACTAATATAGGACATATTTTCAAAACGTGAACAAATTTAGGAAGTGAGAATTTTTTTTGCAATTTCGAACAAATATTTGAAATTTTCGAACAAAATAAACAGGGAAAAAAAGAAACAGAGAGAAAAAGAAACTGGAATGAAAAAAAATGGAAACTGAAAATAAAAACCGAAATAAAAAACGAACAATTTTTAATAAGAACGAAATATTGTTGGAAATGCAAAAGAATTATGAATATTAAGAATTTGTGAAGAAAATTTCATAACTAGAACAAATTATTGAAAGAAAGAAATTTATTTAGCACGAACTTTTCTTAAAATTGAAGAACAAATTTAAAAATGGAGAACCTTTTCAAACTCTAAAAAAATTGAAAATGCGGACATTTTTTGAATAAATGGACAATTTTTTTGAAAAATGGAATTTTTTTAGAAACTTTAAACTTATATTTCCGAGTGCAAACAATTTTTAAAAGTTTGAACATTTTTGTGAAAAATGAATATTTTTAAAATGCAGACAAAATTTTAATATTTTGAATATTTTCAAAATTATGAAAAATGGAAAAGTGAAGATGAGTAAAAATAAAGAATGGAAAAAGAAAGAACAAAAAAAGATTAAAAATAATACTTGAAAAAACAGAAAATGAAAAAAAAGGAAAAGATAGAGAGGAAAAAATAAACAGGAAAAATGAATACGAAAAACCGGATAAGAAACAGAGAAAAAAGTGTGCGTCGATTTAATCAAAACCGGATCCTTTTTTTTAGTCTAAACACACTTTATTTAATCAAAAAAAGTTCATAGGAATACAATGAAGATTTGGTGGGTTTATAAGCCACAAGTGGCGCCCATAATTTTGGCCGAAACCGTGCTTAGCGAGGCTGTGTGCCTCGAGATTGGTAGATCTACCCTCGAAGATGGTATAGTGATCAAAGTCCCTTGCCGTCTCTTTATTCTCCTTGATTGTATTGGCAAACGTACCTACTGTTCCGTCGTTTATGTCATAGATCACTCTTTGACAAATCGGAAGCAATAACTGCACGGGAAATATACAAGTCAGATGCTAGTGCAAGCGCCTCCCGACACGCCAAAGCTTCGAGTGTAGCAGGATCCACAATTCCTTGGATCTTGATCACCGAGGCACCTAAGAAAATACCGAAAGAATCTCTGCAAACGGCGCTAAAAGATCCATCCAAGTGGAAACGTTTCATGGGCCGGCCCATGCCTGAACGCTCGTTCGATCTCCTTGTCGGGTCTTCCTTGGATTGGATTATGTTGGGTCGGCATCATCCTCCCACTACAAACCCCGGTCAGTTGGTAGCCTAGGAGCACCGGTTACGGTTAGCTAGGGTTTGCTAGCTGGAAAATGTCAAATATACGTGGTCGCATTTTTTTGGTTGTATGACTAACATGATTATCCCCTATATATGTATGTATGTATGTATAAAGTACTTGTTGATCCGCGGCAGAGATGATGACGAGCTAGATGAGCTATGGCTCTATTCCCCCATATGTGCAGAAACCACAAGACCTTACATGGAGATGTTCTATATATGTTACTGGTGTAGGTATTTCCATGTGTGGCCATCGGGCCTTCTTTGGATTCGATTCTATTGGATCGGCGCACCGGCCGGCAAGAAGAAAGCGGTTTTCCATCGTGTCCTTCATGTTATTCGCCATCTCCCGTCTTATCACCCCATCTCAATATCGAACCGTGAGATCGAGACTGACATCGATAGACCGTCTCATCACCCCATATCTACTTTATGTTTCAAGGCAAGAGTATAGCATAATAGTTTCCGTCAATGAGTATAGCGCACACCACCTCCATTACCCTCACCGGCTCGGTGCCGCAGTTGTTGTTCTTATGTCGACTATGTACTCTCCCCGCCATCACAGCGGTCATGTACGATTGCCAACGACGAGGACATCTATCTCGGTCAGTCAGTGAAATAACCTTTTACGAACAAATTTAGTAATATTATTTTCAGGAGCAGATATATTCCATATTGATTCAAAATATTATTTCCAATTTATTTCATTATTCTAAACGTTCCCTTAAAAATTACTTTCTAAACAAATAATAAAGCGTGTACTCTGCTCTAGCGAAGTAATGTTTAACCTTCCCTTAAGCCCTCAGTCTCCCTCCAATTTGTTTGTAATTTCTCACCAAATAATTTGGTCGTGTCTTGCGTAAAAAGTTCTTAACCTCCCTGCTAAACACCCCTCATAAGTACTCTCGACTATTTCTCTTCACCATATCTTCAAGATTGGATCTGAGCTCTCTCGTTCTCCCTCCTCACGGCGTCATCACGACGGCGACATTGCGGACCACAACGGAGTCCATCCAACATACACTCTATCAGGTTATTCCTTTCTCCCAAGTCTCCTCCTCATTAACTGCCACGCCGGCGGCCGCCGTGCAGCACTCCTCAGTCTCGCCTCTCGCATGGTCGCCAGGATGCAATATCCCGCCTCGCCTTCATACTACAACAATGCCCGGGATGCAACATGCCCCCTCGTCGGCGGTGCCGGCGGCGCTCACGCCGAGCTGGGAGACGGACGACCTGCTGTCGTCCATGGCCTCGGCCACGGCGACCACAGCCATGGCCGGCGGCCGCGACCACGACCATGCCTAGTCTGATGGTGCCTAGTCTGATGGTGGATGTGTGTGTGCTAGTACTGTTCCAGAATGTGCCTGTGTTGTTCTTACCAATTTTTCTGAAGCATACCACATTCAGGCTAGACTTAAGAATACTGCCACATTCAGCTTATTTGACCTTGGTAGTAGACTACTAGTAGTTTGCTTACCACATTCAGGCTAGATTACTGCATGTGTATGTATTGGGAATAGCCCTGTCAGGATGGGCTCTAAAATTGGTGTGTCATGCGTATGCTTCACAGCCTCAGCATAGACTTGATTATATATGCTCTGCTTTGATCTTTAAAGCCTAGCATTTAATTCTAAATCAAAATTATAGACATATGCAATGCTAAAAGACTTATGTTCTGCATACTCCTGTTCTGCATAGTATAACACAATTTGATTTCATTTAATCTTTTAAGCGTAGTTTCTTTTTTCTTACAACAGCTCCAGTATAGACTTGAATATATATTCTTCTGAAATTGACTGAAATTATGATATTACCTACAGAAGGGCACAATGATGAATTCAATGCAAGATCCTGCTTGTAGGAGACTGGGTACAACACAACGACTACTTGGTAATAATATTTATGTTCACTTCGATTTATGCCGTAGCAGCGAAGGTAATTAACATTTGGGATTAACATGAAGTTAGGGATGCGTCAGGTAATGTGCACCCTTGAGAGGAAAATGATGATGCACATTACTCCTTTCGGCAAGGTACACAACAACCTTAAATCTTAGTCACTTGTCTGAATGGTGCACATTGATAATGCTAACTCCCTTAATTGTTTTTGTGTTCAGTAAAGAAAGGATATGTTCTCGTAACAAGGATGGAAAGTATAACAGCTTACAAAAACCAACAAGGACAACGCATATCTGGTAAAAAGTTTATGACAATTAAGCTACCTCTAACATTTGCTATAATGCAGAAAATCCTGGATCGCTTAATCTTCAAAACTGTTAATTCTTATACAGGAACTCAAGAACAACCTGACACTCATGTGTCTGCTAATGACGTGTGTGCACTGGATGGATGGCCATCCCATGCTGGCCGCAACCGTGCACAACTACAGAATGGTACTTTTCTTGTTTATATTTGTATCCTCGTTTCTTACAATGTAATACTGATTACTACAATAATTCTTGTATGGTTTGGGTTGTAAAATGTGATGGACAGAAGAACAAAGGGCGAGGTGTTCTAAAAGGTTCTAAAGCAACTAAGAAGCGTTTGCCAATGGATCTGCAAAGCTAAATATTGCATTCTCTGAAAACTTGGGTGGTACAGTAGGAATGAACTATCGTTCATTCAAGGATGACGTGGCAGTCATAATGAAAAGAAAGTTATCACTCATTTGAGTGAGGAGGTAGTCGGACATTCACCCTACCATCCCTCGACTCATTGTTGCAAATATGATGGTGTGTACAACCTTTCACATGTGTTATCTTATTTTTCCGTTGACATTGAAGTACTAATACAGTACTGGGAAAGAAATTAGTAATCCAAACTTGCAAAATACTCTTTTACAGACCGCTAGTACTGCTAGGACTCTAGGTACAAGGCACAATGTAATTGCTCCAAATACGCTCATACAAGCCGCAACAATGAATTCTCGAATGTTTCGAGCAATGGTAAGTCACAAGCTTGGTTTGTCTTCATGTTAACCTTTATTTGATACGCAAATGACATTCATAATGTGCAATTGTCTACTTGCTTGCACTGCTATACTTTTTTGTTGTTGAAGCACATACTTACAGTAGGGAAGCCAGAAATAAAACAGTTTTCTCACCATTAGAAATGTGAACTTGCACCAACATGTAGTTGTTTTAAAGAATTTTAGATGTTTGATTAATTTAGTTAATTATTCTTGTGTTTAAACTACAAATTTATTTCTGAAATTATCCAAGTCTTTTTGCATAGCACCTAATTGTTGATGGAGTAGTACAGCAGACACAAGCATTTGCTTGCTAGCTGTTGTGGTTATAATAATTGGGCAGAAAGGTACTATGCATGCATGAATATAGTAATTATACAATTTTCATGAATGTGGTTATATATTTATGCTAATTAGTCATTGTGTTGTTTCTTTCTTTTCCTGACTAAATATTTTCTATTTTCATTTAACTTGAGCTAAATAAATTTTTGATTTCTTCATTGCAGGATCCAAAGATCTAACTGAATGGACTCTAGACCACGGACAATCTACTCTTTGCTCTTAATTAGGATGGCACATTCAGTATGTTGAATGTGTGCTAAATTATATTTCAGTTTATTTGATGCATATTGGCGATGCAAACATTGATATTTTATGGATCAACATGATATATGTATTATTTGAATCATTTAATTGAATTCCTGTATATTTTATTTTTCCGGTTGCAATATGCTATTGCCACAACCTAATTTTGGTTGCAACATGTTGGCACCATGAAGAATGTATCATTGCATCAAATCTTAGTCACCATGCTGACCTGTTTGTTGCACTGAGCTGTTGCGACGGTACACTTTATATTGTTACAATAACCTCTCACCGCAAATAGGAAGTCTATTGAGATAACTACTTGTCGCCACCAATTCAGTTTTGTTGGAATAGTCCTTTCACCACGAAATGGTTGTATTGTCGCAACAGCCTCTCACCACAAACATCTTGTCCGTTGTGACAACTATTTGTGACCACCAAAATGAGTATGTTGCAATTTTAGTATCACCACGCCCGGAGAGTCGTTGCCATACATTATTGCCACAAACATAGGGCTCCTGGCGAAAGGACTATGCCCACAAAACAAGAGTTGTTGCCATAGGGTATTGCCACAATTGACTATTACCACGGAAGACCATGCGCCACGAGGAAAGACTTGTTGCCATAGGTTATTGCCACAAATGCCGACACGATTCACCACCTGTTGCATTAAGCTATCGCCACAAACCAAATTGTGGCATCAAGTGCGAGCTGCCATGACGAATAATGTGGCAACTTGTCCCATGGTTGTTGTGATAGCATGCTTTCTTGCCACATTTATTTTTTGTGTGGCAATAACCTATTACCATGTGTCCTGTCGCAACGGCTGGCAATGAATGCCTTGTCGTGGCATTAGGTACCTATTGCCACAATTGGGCACTTATTGCGACGAAAGATTTTGTTGCAATAGACCCGGATCCTTGTAGTGACCCTCTCATGGGGCCTGGGGGTGGGGATGAGCTGCCCCTTGTCGGGGAGCTGATGCGCGATGTCGTCGGACAAGTATCCGGCCTTCCGCAACTTTTTGATGTGCCCCTCCGTGACGGAGGAGGCCATCCACTTGCCTCCCGCTCCGGACATAGTTGGAGAAGGTTGAGGTGGGATGTGCAGACTTGGGCGCTAGAGCCCGGTCTTGTGAAATGGATAAGCAAAGGAGGAAGAAGGCGTGTGTGAAAAAGTGGATCCTTATCCCCTTATATGGATGGACAAAGCTATGCGTCCCCACCGGCCTGATAAAACTCGCTTATCTCCCAAGCATCGTAATCAATGGCGCGGTTGGGTTACCCACGCCCGTATTGATGAGAATCCCGGAATAAGGGGACACGATCTCTGCTTTGACAAGGCGTGCCAAGGAAACCGCCTCGCTAAACGCTACCGAGGTGGGACAAGAAAACGATTCGAATAAAGGCTTGGCGTGGTGTGATGTCGCTACTGCGGAATACATCAAGATTGAACTTGTGTAAATATTATTCTCTCTACGGTGGTATGTGGAACTTATTTTGCGAGCCGGACACTATCCTTGTGTTCAAAATTTTATATGAATTATTCTGAGGAGGAACCCGCCTTGCATTGCAGTTGACGATCTGCGCGCCGGACTCATCGTCATTGAAGGCTGGTTCAGGGGCTACTGAGGGAGTCCTGGATTAGGGGGTGTCCGGATAGCCGGACTATAGCCTTTGGCCGGACTCCTGGACTATGAAGATACAAGATTGAAGACTTCGTCCCGTGTCCGGGTGGGACATTCCTTGGCGTGGAAGGCAAGCTTGGCGATACGGATATGTAGATTTCCTACCATTGTAACCGACTCTGTGTAACCCTAACCATCTTCGGTGCCTATATAAACCGGAGGGTTTTAGTCCGTAGGACGAACAACAATCATACCATAGGCTAGCTTCTAGGGTTTAGCCTCTCCGATCTCGTGGTAGATCTACTCTTGTACTACCCATATCATCCATATTAATCAAGCAGAGTAGGGTTTTACCTCCATCGAGAGGGCCCAACTCAGGTAAAACATCGTGTCCCTTGTCTCCTGTTACCATCCGCCTAGACGCACAGTTCGGGACCCCCTACCCGAGATCTGCCGGTTTTGACACCGACAAGGCCCATGGATCCTACGAGACGTAGAAGGCCCATGGATCCCATGAGACGTAGAAGGCCCATGGATCCTACGAGACGTAGAAGGCCCATGGATCCTACGAGACGTAGAAGGCCCATGGATCCGGCGGCCCGTGAAGGGCCATGGTCGGGCGAGTTGGCCCCTGTTTGAACGATATAGCATATTCAAAGAATTATCCTACTCAATACTGTCACCTCTAAAAAGCATACACTATAAAACAAAGAGATCAAGGCATAGAAAGGTAGAATAATCTTACACTATACAATAAAGAAATTACAACCAATTGTACCCACTGGGCATTATGGTTCGACACAGGTGATAATAAAGCATACACAAACAGCAAATTACATACACTGGGCAAATACAGCTCATACATCATGGACGCGCATCAACTTAACTCCATTTGAACTATAATCTCGTCAGAAAATAGGATTGGCTGTTTTTAGATAGCACAAATTTCAGTCTGCAAATCTCCAATTCCTTCATGGTTACCTCAGTGTCTTGTTTCATTTTTTTGACTCCTGCATCTAATACCTGCATGTCCAGTCTCAACTTGTTGATTATACGGTGACAATCATGTACACGTTGTCTTGCCACCTCTAGTTGATGCTCGAGAACATCAGCACATTCCAATTCCAATCAATAATCATTCGGTAATGGCCATGCCGCACTGCTCGCAGATTTTTGTGTTGATGTCATTTCATCCTGAAATGTTTCTGTAAGTACACATGACTAGGGCAAAAATATAGTTACAACAGTGAAGCGAACAAGACACTATTTTGTACTACATGGAAAAACAGGACTAACAGTAATGTTACACGTCACTTTCACACAAAAAATGTTACAAGTCATGAAGCATAAGCAGGTGATATTTTAAAAATTATAAAAAAGATAGTCTGTACAGCCTGCATACAGAAATCCCTCTTAGCTCACCAAAGGAGCATGATGTTGGGGCCCAATCGAAAACACAGACAAGTTACAAATTTACACAACACGTTGCATATAAGTAAGCAAGCAGTTGGCCATTCTGTACCTCAATTAAAGTCTTAGGGAGCATAATGAACAGCAGAGAGGGTTTCATACAAACATACTACAGCAGGCAAAACTATGCAATCATTAGCGTAGTATAAACTAGATTGTGAGCCTCATGCAATAATAGTTGGTTAATAGACTTCAAAGTTTCAGGCACACTTCGGCAGAGTAATTAAATGGTAAGGACTTTAATTACGTCAACTAATAGTGATACAAGTACCGAACATCAAGCATGATTATTTGGGCATCTCATTAAGTCAGGACAAATAAAGCAATTGAAAAGAGAAAATTAACTATGCCTGAAACAAACAAGGAATTGAACTGTTGAGTTGCACACAGTGACTTACCTTAGCAGGTTGAAGAGGCTCAGCGCAGCTCCTACTTCTCTTGCAAGGCTCCTTCCTAACATCTTGTACTTGGAAATCCTCAATCTTATCTTCATTGCACCCCTCGCAAGGTGACACAAACTAGTTACTCGTCTCCTTGGAAGATAAATATGCATAAATTCTAGAATGTGAACACAAAAGGATGATATTATAACAAAACAACACCACATAATGAAACATGCCGCATCTATTGCACTTGCACACAATTAAATGAGCATTTACTATGTCTGCACTATGTAAAAACTAGGAATACCTTGGAACTGGATCTCCAGGTACTCTTGGAGAGCCTCAGTAATGTACTGACCAAACCTTTATGTCACCTATGAGTTAGACAAGGCCCCACTACAACAGCCCTTAGTGTTTAAATCGTTGACAAGCTCATAGAGTGTTAGGTCAAGAACAACAAGTAATCAAAGCAAACAGTCCTAGTATGGCTGGCTGATGCAAACAAGCAATTGAGCAGATGTGTGAGCAAATCTTACATATCAAGAAAAGAAGCAAAGAAGGAGGCTTAAAGACCATCACTTGACCGACCAGATTTAAGGGCATTTAAACATCATGTGCAACGATGAACTAACATAAACATTGCATATTCCAGATTCTACAATGGAATGCACATGTATTAGGTTATGCCATGTATGATGATGCCTAAATGTACAGATAGCAGGCATGAGTGATTCATCATTGCACGGACAATTGAATTGCAGGTTAAGGGCTAGTTCGATTCCGCCTTTTCAGGGCATATTGTCAAAATAATCCATAAAAGATGTAAATAAGTCATTTTTGAGTTATGGGCTTGGGCTTAACTAATTTCGCTTTCGAGGGGGTGTTTTGGGTAGAACCTCACTAAAAATTGAAGGGAAGGGGAATAGTGAAATGACTCTGTTGTCTGCCTATATTACACTCAAAATGCAATCACCGACGCGTGTCAAACCTCGACCCTCAAGTAAAACTAACACACAAGCATTCATTGCCCTGCCCGCTTGCATCTCCTCTCCCTTTCCCTCTACCTTGATCCCCGACCGCAACACTAGGGTTCCTCCAAAGAAGCCGTCGCCTCTGGTCCCATCCGCCTGGTCCTCGATGATGCTATGTCCAGCTAGGCTACATGGCCCGGTGGTAGGGCAAATCTCCTGGCTTCTCCTCCTCTGGCGCCGCCCCTAATTCTCATGGTCTCCAAAGAATGCTCCACTGTGGTTCGTCCAACGCACTACTCCGTGGCGCCAGACAACTACGGGTGATGCCACACTACGGCTAAGGCACCTTATTCCCCTCCCTCCTCCCGTGCCATGGCCTTGAGGTGCTATTGAAGGATGAGCTCATCCAACAAGGTGAGGATCTCCTCTGATTTTTTGCCAAATTTTCATTCTGATCCACTATACGATGAATTGCTATGAGCTGCTTATGCTGCTGCTATAAGATGCATTGCTATGAGCTGCTCCTGCTGCTGCTATATGATGAATTGCTATGAGCTGCTGATGCTGTATGATGAGTTGCTATGAGCTGCTGCTGCTGCTATATGATGAATTGCTATGAGCTGCTGCTGCTGCTATATGATGAGTTGCTACAAGCTGCTCCTGCTGCTGCTATATGATGAATTGGTATGAGCTGCTCCTGCTGCTGCTATATGGTGAATTGCTATGAGCTGCTCTTGCTGCTTCTATATGATGAATTGCTATGAGCTGCTGCTGGTATATGATGAATTGCAGATTGCTGCTATATGATGCTTTTAGGTGGTGTTGCTATATGATAATAACCAGCCACTTGGACCATTGAATTTCAATAAATAATTGTTCTTCATTTAAATGTGGGTCATGCGTTCTTCGTTTAAATTAGGCAATGGGATCTCTATGGAAAACATTGACCAAAGTAGATTGTGCCAAGTAGATGGTATCTTTGTATTTGCATTTTGAGCAAATAGTGATGGTCTGTTTTCCTATCATATTAATTACTGCACTGGGTTCAATTTGTGATGTTTGCAAGTCAAATTAATTTCCATATGGGCAGTAAAATGAAAAATATATAATGCAATCTAGACTTTCCATTGATCATACCAAAGATAAGCTAAAAATGCAATGAAAAGAACTGGTTGGCTTATTACATCGAGCTTATATTCACAGGTGCTTATTTTCTTAGGATAACTCGTAATAAATGTCCCTAAAAACTTGGCTAATATAACTGGCATACAAATAACATGTCACGATGATTGCAATGGAGGAGTGACGTACCATAGCACACTGTATAGGCTCACCACTGCCTCTCCTTTTTTTGCGATGTTCCATGACATTGCCACATACATCTTGTACTTTTTCATTGTGTAACCCTATCTGCAAGTTGAGACGGCTAATTTCATACATCTCTACATGATACTACATTACATATCCCTTGTGCATATTTAAACCACCAATTAACGATTGTGTGCGTTCCATAAACTAGCCATGACTCTGTATGCTTGACTAGCAGGCACTCTAAGGGAGCCTAATGTAGTGCACTAGAATTCCTACATGCCACCTATGATTTTGTGTAATGTACTGCCCCTGTTCCTATATGTCTTTGTAGAGATTCCAGTATGGACCACATACAAATGTATATAGATGCATTTTCGAGTGTAGAATCACTCATTTTGCTCCGTATGTAGCCTATAGTGGAATCTCTAGAAAGACTTATATTTAGGAACGGAGGTACAAGGTAGTATCATGTATGACATCTACATATCTAATTTAGCAGGCAGTAGTAGAAATCATTGTCTGCACAAAGGGATTACGGTCGAAAATCCTAGCAAAGCACGTGGCGAGCATGTAACAATACAAGAGAGAGAGAGAGACGCGCTTACAAGATCATAGCAATGCCTCAGTCCAGGATCTTGGTTGGCCAAGCTGTTAGATCCATAAGAAACATCGTCCTTGTAGTTTTTTCCAGCTGCATAACAGGTAAGCGACCAGTTAGTATATTTGAAGTACATCGGACAGGTGATGCTGGACGGGTTTAAAGGTGACAAGTACCTAGGCCGTGGCGGGTGCTTGGCATCTCTCCAGACGGTGGGAATCAGGTTAGAAACGTCGAGGGTGATGACGCTTCGTTGGTTGTCGGGGTCCGGTAAGGAGATCTAGAACCGTCGAGTAGGGTGTTTGTGGAGCGGCTCCGGTAGGGTGGACTACAGTGTGGGTGAAGCGGATCTGTGGCTGTGGACGAGGGCGTATGTGAATGTGCTCCGGTGGTTGGGTTAAGGATGGTGTCGACGACGCGGATCTGCGGCCGTGGACGGGGCGTCAGAAGCTGCTCCGGTGGTTGGGTTAAGGATGGTGTGGACGATGCGGATCTGCGGCCGTGGACAGGGTGATAGAAGCTGCTCCAGTGGTTGGGTTAAGGGTGGTGTCGACCATGCGGATCTGCGGCCGTGGACGGGGCGTCAAAAGCTTCTCTAGTAGGTTGGATGAGGGTGCGAGGAAGCGGATCTGAGGCCGTGGACTTGTGAGTTGGCAAAGCGGCCCCGGTAGGGTTGAGCATGGTATCTGTGGCTACTCCGGTAGGGTTGACGCTGGTGTCGGCGAAGCGGCTCCGGTAGGGTTGAGGAAGGTGTCGGCGAAGCGGCTCCGGTAGGGTTGAGGAAGGTGTCGGCAAAGAGGATCAGAGGCCGTCGACGGGGGTGTCGGTAGGGCGGCTGCGGGGGGTGTTGATGAAGCGTCTCCGGTGGGGAGTACAAATGAGCCGCTGCAGATGCGCGGCGGTTGACGAGAGTACCGGTGAAGAAGATCCGGCGCCGTGGACAAGGCCGGCACTGAATGGGTTGTGGTACAGTGGTGGATGAGCAGTCTACTTGTTTCTAGGGGAGGTGGGAGGGGTAGATGCGGCCGCAGAAGCAGATCCGGCGAGGTGGACGCCGCTGGCAGTGAATGGGCTATGGTACGACGGTGGATGAGCAGTCTAGGGTTTCGAGAGAGGCGGGGAGAAAGAGCGATGAAGTACGGACGGCGTGATGTAAGATGCTCTGGTGCTGTGGAGTTAGTCATTTTTGCGGGAGGGGGAGAGGAAATGGGGGTGCCGTGTAGTGGGGGGGACCGGAAGTTACCAAAGCAGCCCCGACCTATCATGTAGATGTGGGCGGTATTGTAACTGTTGGTCTCCGTGCACCAAGGACAAAAGGGGGATTTCGCATGTTAAAGACTAAGGTGGAGGAAATTTTAGAAGGAGGCGGGAGATTTTGCCGCCCGCGGGATCGTTCGTATCCAGTTTCAACTAATTTTGGACCGTGCTAGCGGGAAGCTCATGCTAGTGTCACAGCCCCAGATCAGCCCTTGCTTGACTTTGCTTGCTCATCATGTCATCATGTTTAAATTTCTAAGAAACTTGAAATGGGGATTGCCTAAACCCTAGCATTAAAGCAATTCAAATAGGTTCAACCAAAATATTTTCAATGACCTCAAAATATCCTTTTAAAATGTCCATGATTTATGGAAAAAGGTGAAAGCCTCTACCGGAGATAATGCATATTTTTCCGTGACATTTTGGTCATTGAATTAAATCATTATGGTATTTGAGTTGGAGTTTAAAAGTTACCATTAAATATTGGTTCCTCCAAATATTCTGAAATTTATTGTGTGGTTTGAAAATAATTCAAATATTCCTCACAAAAATTTACAGAATTAACCAAAGTGTTTTGGTTGGGTTTTTATGTGCAAACATAAAGCAGATAATAGAAAACTGAAATAATTAGAAAGAGACAGAGAGAGAGAGAGATAGTACCTGGGCCACTTACCTGTGCGGCCCAGGAGCCGGCCCAGCCCACCTGGCCTGGTGCCAGTCATCCCCAACCTCTCGCCAAGAGGGCGAGGAGGGATAACGCACGGCTGCTGCTGGCGCCACGCCACCAGGCTGCCTCCCTGTGTCGCCTGGCCACCGCGACGCCTCGCGTCTTCCCTCGGCGCCGCCCCGGCCCCCTGGACCCCTTGCTCTCCCTCTCCCTCGTTCCCCTCCTCCTGTCTCGTTCTCTCACGCACACCGAATGCGTCGCCGCCATTGCTCGCCACCACCACCGCAGCCACTGCCTCCCCCTCGACCTTCTGAGCCGACCACAAGCTTCGTCACTCCGTCCTCGACCTCCTCACCAAGCCAAGCATCGCCGGACGCCCTGCATCACCGGCATCTTCCTCGTCTTCAAGCTTCGGCAACGCCGACCATCGCCGTCGATCCGCAGCAACTGGAGCGTCCCCGAGCCCCTGAGCTACCCTGCCGCCTCCCTGTGAGCGCCCGCTTCGACTTCCCATCTTCCCCGGCCTCTCCGCATCCTTTAGGCCGTAGTTGCACGGACACCGAAACTCCGGCCGCCGCCGTTTTGGTCGCCGCCATTGGTCCTAGCCACTGCAGCTCCGGCCACCACCACTGGTCGACGCAGCTCGCTCCCAGGAACACGTAGGAGCAAACCCCGCCTCAAACGGTGCAGCACAGCGGTTTTCCGAAGCGCCTGCCGCCGCGGCACCTCGCCGGCGGCCTAACTCCGGCGAGAACGCCATTAGGCACTAATCTAATGACCCTCTGGGTCACTTACATGTGGGCCCATGCCTCACTGACACTTTTTAGTTAGGACAAAATTAGCACTAACAGCCTCTGTTAATTAACTAGGACACTGACATGTGGGGCCCACCCTCAGGTTTGACCTAGACCCGGTCTGTTGACTGCTGACATCACCATGACGCGATGCTGATGCAATAAATCAATTACTGGAATTATTCTAAATATAGGAAATTCCAGAAAATTGTATAAACTTCTAAAATTCATAGGAATTCAACCGTAACTCCAAATGAAATAATTTATATATGAAAAATGATCAGAAAAATCCAATCTATCCATCTGTACCATTTTCATGCATGTTAGAACAACTTATGGCTGCTGTTTAGGATAAATCATATACTGACATTTAAACCTTCACATATGGAGTTTGAATTTGAACCTAAGGTTTAAACCAACTTCATTTAACCTGCTGCTAGTTGCATTAGCCCAACACACTCATTTTGCCATGTCATGATCATGCATCATATTATGCATTGCATTGATTATGTTTTCTTCTGTGTTGCCAGAACTTGCCCCCTCTCGATAGGCGTATCCCGACGATGAGTTCGATGACACGGATGAAGAACTATATTATCTTCAGAAGTGCCAGGCAAGCAAAACCCCCTTGTTCATTCCGATACAATCCCACTCTCTTGCTCCTGCTCTCTTTTACTGCATTAGGACAACAACGATTTATCTGTTACTTGCTGCGGTAGCTGAACCCCTTTATCCTCTGCATGACCTGTCATTCCACAGTAATTAGATGAAACCCACTAGCATGAGTAGGAGTTGCTTGAGCCATGTTGTGCCTACTCATTCATGCTTGTTTTTCATGCCTGCTACTGCTTAGAGTTGAGTCAGGTCTGATTCGTCGGGGATGAATCGGAGGTGTGTGAACATGTCCTACTGTGGGTGAGCTAAGTGTGTGAACACGATTTGGTAAAAGGTAGCGGTGAGAGGCCATGTAGGAGTACATGGTGGGTTGTCTCATTGCAGCCGTCCTCAGGAACTGAGTTCTGTGTTTGTGATCCATGAAACAGTTACTACCACGCATTGGGCCCGAAACCAATGGACCCTCTCGGCTTCTTAACCACTCTTGTCCTCATTCCGGGAGTTGCAAGTAGTTTACGGTGTTTGTAGCATCTTTGGGGCCGCCGCAACGCTGACCTTAGGGGTGGGTTGTGTTGCGGTAGGCACGTGGCCCGGTGTACCGATTCGCCTGTTTGGTGTCTCGGGAACCCTGCACACATCGTTTGGGGCCGTTAGTGGAAACCTCGGCCGGACTCCCTGCGGATGGAACCCGAATAGGCGATAAACCTGGACTCGGGACTCGTGTGTTTAGGTAGGCTGTGGCCGACACCCACGTTGGGCTTCCGCTTCAAGGTTGCCGAGTACATGTCGTGTAAACGACGGTAAGTGGTGAGAGCGTGTGTGAAGAAGTACACCCCTGCAGGGTTAATATGATCTATTCGAATAGCCGTGTCCGCGGAAAAGGACTTCTGGGTTGCCTATATCAGTTCATAGACAAGTGAAAGTGGATACTCTAAAATGTGCAAGATAAGCGTGAGTGCTATGGATGGCGTTCTCGTGAGGGAGACGGAGCGGATCCATAGTGGTGTATTGATATGGTGAATATGTGGACTGCAGCGCCACCTCAAAAGAGTTACTTGCGATGTAGTTCAGATAGCCACCGAGTCAAAGCTGGCTTGCTGCAGTCAAACTCCACCACCCCTTTTTGATAATCATGCATATGTAGTTAGTTACTGATGTAAGTCTTGCTGAGTACATTTGTACTCACGTTTGCTTATTTTATATTTTGCGAGAGAGGCGTCGGTCTCGCTAGTAGTTCCGCGTGGACTTGACGTTTAGCTTGTTACCTCAGCTACGATCTTGTGCCCTCGGCAGATCTCGGTAGATAGTCGCTTCTCAGCCTTTTTCATTTGTAGATGTCTGTACTCAGACATGTTAATTTTCTGCTTGTGCTTTGACTTGTATGCTCTGAGTGTTGGGTCATGAGACCCATGTTTGTAATATCTCGCTCCTCGGAGCCTAATGAATAAATATTTGAGTCATAGAGTTATGTTGTGATGCCATGTTGTATTTACACATATTGAGCATATTGTGTGTATGTTTGAAATGCTTTGTATGTGTGGGATCCGACAAACTAGGTGTTTATCCTTGGCAGCCTCTCATATGGGGAAATGTAGTCTCGTGCTTCTGAGCGATAGTAGTCCGCTTCTGACCGGTTCACCGGAGTCCTGCTAGCCCAAAGACTACTACTTGGACACTTGACTGGCGGCATGTGTTTCACTGCCGTTCCTATGTCTGTCCCTTTGGGGAAATGTCACGCGGTGATATACGGAGTCCTGCCTAGCCTGCTACAGCCCGGGATACCGGAGTCCTGTTAGCCCAGTGCTACAGCCCGAATTCATACGTTGATGAACGACATGCTCGATGTGATTCATGTATGCCTGTCCCCATGGGTTACCGCCGCTTTGGGTTCACGACTAGCCATGTCGGCCCGGGTTCTCTGTCATATGGATGCTAGCGAAACTATCATATACGTGAGCCAAAAGACGCAAACGGTCCCGGGCCATGGTAAGGCGACACCCGTGGGAATACCGTGCGTGAGGCCGCAAAGTGATATGAGGTTTTAGCGGCTAGATCGATTTGACTTGGAATCGGGGTCCTGACAGCTAGACTGTGTACACGGGGCACGTGTCAGCAGTTAATAACTGGTGTGAAGTCCACCCCAGAAAAAAAGACAATAACTCGGGATGATGCGCTGATAACTTGGACGTTCACACGCGCCAATCGTCTGACGGGTGTAGTGGCGCGTTCACAAAAAAGGGATCAAACGCTCAACCTATGTATTTCTCGTGTAAATAGATAATTTAGTGCCATTGGTTATTTACTTTAAACATAATGCATTGACGTGTTAGTGTAGAGGCGCACAAAAAGAAATGGATATTGTAGTTAGCTTCTTAAAAGTGTCACCTCATATGATTACATAGCCTCCATTTCATAAATTGCGTACCCGTTGAATTCATATATGAATATTACATATATTACTTCAAAATAGAAACTTAAATCATCCAAGACTAATGAATTTGAATGCAAGAGTAACAATGGTGCATGTACATGATAGCTACATTGGTTGTTTGAAGAAACATCACTGTAACTTTGGCATGCACAACTGAAAAGGTTTATTTAAATAGAAAAAAATGTGATTGAGTGTCCAATCTTTATAGCGTTGAATCAATATTGTACCTTTGGCCACGATACAAAGTAGATATTGACTTATGTTCAAGCGATTCACGTCCACGATCGCTAGATAGTGATACGTGAATGAATTGTGCAATCTCTCTCACACGCATACATATCTCATTTCCCTGTGGGCATCGGAACCACACACGCGCACTTCATGTATTTCTCTCCCTCCGTCAGGGTTAAATTCGTCTTTCTACCCCGTCCTACAAGTCTCTCACACAAAAACACACATGCTCTCTATGTCTAACACGCCCACCCCTTTAATTCCGCCCACCCACAACCACTAATGTCTCAAAGTATAATAATGTCTCTCACACATATGTTATCTACCTATCCCTTAATATAGCTAGATATGTGTCACACAAACTCCTTCTCCCTACTAGCAAGATGCCCATGCGTTGCACGGAACATCAAGATGCATTTGTATGAGAAGTTTATCTTGTGGGAGAAAAGGATGAACGAGGGAATGCCTTATTTGCAAATGCGGAGAAGGGTGTGGGTATCTTTTTGCAAAATTGCCATATTTTCCTTCCTGTCCATCGGATATAAATCGGTGGCCTATATTGCAGGATGGCAGGAACACCATCATCACCAACTCTGTTTTTTTTATAAGAGTAGAGATATGTGTGTGTCGCTGCCCCCCCCCCCCCCACACACACACAGCCACACTTCCCAACACCGAAGGAGTAGGGTGACACCTTGATCTTGATACTAATCTATCGACTCGCTTCTCTCCCAAACATACACACACACACACTACCCGACACCAAAGGAGTAGGGTGACACCTCGATCTTGATACTAATCTATCGACTGGATTCTCTCTTAAACATACAGACACACACACACTACCCGACACTGAAGGAGTAGGGTGGCACATCGATCTTGATAATAATCTATCTTGTCCTCTTTCAAACACACACACACACACACGCACACACACTCGCTAGTTGTGCCTCTGTGCCTACCGCGCACACTCTCGATACGTCTTTCTCTCCCTCCCCCCCAACAATGATAGCAGAAGGGTGACAACTCGATCTGATCATAATCTGTCAATTGGTTTCTCTCTCAAACATTGTGTCTTGGTGCCTCTCTCGGTAGCCCCATCGATATGTAGACTTCTCGCGCGCGCACAGCTGTAGTGACGATGACGCTGAACCTAGTGTGCCTTGTTTTTACCGGCCTCATGTGATAGTTTTCACCCTGTTTTCTGTTAATTAACAAGGCAAACTTTTCTTTGTTACTACTAGTGAATCGGAAATCATTCGGGGCAGACACAAAATATATCACTCAACCCAATTATCGCAACAACTATTTTAAAAGAAATTAGCTAGCTGCCCGCGCGTTGCACGGAACATCAAGATGCATTTGTATGAGTAGTTTATCTTGTGAGAGAAAAGGCTGGACGAGGGAAGGCCTTATTGGCGAACGTGGAGAGACGTGTGGGTATATTTTTGCAAAATCGCCATAGTTTCTTTCCTATCCATTAGATATAAATCCGACAGTCTATATTGCAGGATGGCACGCACACCATCATCACCAACTCTGTTTTCTACTCCCTCCGTCCGAAAATAGTTGTCATCAAAATGGATAAAAATAGATGTATCTAAAACTAAAATACATCTAGATACATTTCCTTTTATCCATTTTGATGACAAGTATTTCCTACGGAGGGAGTATTTGTCTTTTTAGAGATTTCAACAAGTGACTATGACCGGACCTTACCAACATACTCAAAAAAGTAGTCCATAATTTTCATGTTAACCTCTTTTCTTGGCAGTGCAGTGCCATCTGGATACCTCATAAATAAATCAAGGACAAATCTGACCCCTTCCTGAAAGGACATACATAGCAAAATGAGTGAATCTACACTCTAAAATATGTCTAGATACACATCCGTATGTTGTAGTCCATTTGACATGGTCTACAACAAAAATGTGTTGGGCTGGTTAGCGCCGGATGCTCGCAACGCGATGACATGAGTTCGAATTCTTTCTTTTAACTTTAGATTTTTATATTATATATTAGTCTACTTATTTAATATATACTTCTTTCGCTACTGTACTGACAGTGGAACCCATAGAGTACTTAGAATATTAAGGATGGACTTGTTTCTTTTTAACTTTACATGTGAAGTCAGTAGCCACCACCAAGTCACGTGTACACTGTACATGCAATTAACTTTTTATAGAGGGACAATCATACAGGCAATTAACTCAAATGGATTGGATGTCACTCTATTATTTCCAACATAAAGAGCATCTCCAACGGCAGCCGGCAAATTTCCTCCCGCTTCCTTCCGCGGGGCGACATCAAACGCCAGCCGGTATACATTTTTACAACTCTAACCAACCAAATGAAATTCGTGCAAACACGGACTGATTTCATATAAGCATGAAGGATTTCGTATAAAAAGCCGGATCTTCATATAAACATGATGGATTTCATTACATTTACATGAACTAAGAGATGCTAATCCGGCTCTCTTGTATAATTAATACTCCCTCCGTCCGGAAATACTTGTCCTAGAAATGGATATATCTAGACTTATTTTAGTTCTAAATGGTCACCATGATCCCTTTGTCTTCCTCATGTCCGTCAGACACTTGCGAGGTCGACGGAGGTCCTCGGAAGAGACGAAGCAGCAAAGAAACCACCTGAATCCACGGTCGTCGCCTCGGCGGTGGCCTTCATGGGTCCCAAGTGGCGGCAGCCTCCCGTGTTCTACTTCTCCTTGAAGATGGCGGCGGACACGGAGAAGCTGGCCACCGACTCGTCGCTCTCCACGCACCCGGCTTCTGTCTCTGCTTGCATGACGCTGCCGCAGGCACGGGAGGCGCGCCCACAGACACGGGAGGCGCGGCCACCGCATACACTGGTGGCGTGGTACGACGCGACAGCGACGGTGCCCGTACCGGCGTGCTCGCCGCCGTGCCGGCGTGGAGAACCTCGCCACTCCTCATCGAGCTGAACTGGAGCGGCGGGTTGCTGAACCACGCGCCTGCTTGGGGCGGCAACTGGCTCCGTCGGGCCAAGCGAGGTTGGTGAAGCACCGAGCGGCCTCGCCCATATCCGGAGGGCTCGGTGGGCCACCCAGCCGGGTAATATGTAGAAGAACGGCTCATTGGAAGCCATCGGAAGAGTGGAGAAAATGGTGAAGGAGGAGATGGGGGAGCCGCGGAGGGGTGCGGTTCTTGCCCGCTGTCTGTCTGGCCTCGTGTAAATAGAGGGCGGGCCGTAGGAGCTTGGCCAGTGTCCGGCCTCGTTTAAACTGAGGGCGGACAGGAGGAGCTCGGACGGTGTTGCGTTTAATTCCGGCCCGCTCATGAACGGACGTGTGGCCGGAGTAGGATTCTCGGTTTGCATTCGGGTTTAACGAAGGGGTTTAATGGAGGCGTCGGGCGTGTAGCGGGCAGCGCAGTACTATTCGATTTGACAGCATTAATGAGTCGTCAAATCACAAAGGCCCTCGCCTCTCGTGAAACCGACCGAGCTAGACTGCCCCGCCCTCTAGCCTTTTTAAAAATGTATATACTCCACTTTTGTACAATAGTAGTATTGATGGATTGCGCCATGGAGAAAAACTTGAAATTAAAGAAAAAGGTGGTACATATAGAGAGCGCTCGTGAACTATGTGCCATACATGGCAATAAATAAAGAACTACTCCCTCCGTCCCATAATGTAAGACGTTTTTCCATACCATATTAGTGTGGAAAAACGTCTTACATTATGGGACGGAGGGAGTACATGATACTAATATATGATACATGGCGCATGAGTACTAAGTATTATTAATATAGTTTTGCTAGAACTCATCTAGATGAGATATAATTTGGTCTCATTCATCTTTTATAGCCATTGGATGTGATGCTATAAGATGCGTGTGTGTTGACGTGGGTCGTATTTGTTCTTGTGCAGCAGGCCGACCCTTTGCATGTCATGTTTTATATTCTCAAGACATTAAAAGCATACAAGCCCCACATCTCTTCTTGGTTGATTCCTCTATTTATGTCAAAAATAAGAAACAATGTGAGAGTTAATGCACCACGCCTATGTGTTTACTATTTGGTTTTCAGAAGATGACTTAATACTCACCTAGACGGAGGGAGTATTCGATTTGGACAGGTAGCGCGCAGTTCACAATCTGGCTTTAATGCGCACGAGGGAGGAGTAGCGGTTCCCGATATGTTGAACGGCCAATGCATCCTCCTTCAATTAATGCATGAGGAAGTAATGGGAGGAGGTCCGGGAAAAGAGGCTGCACGATGTGAATGCAACGCAGTTTGCCCTCATTGCCCTCATATAAAGGCGCCCCTGCATTCCAATGCATCTACCACATAGTACGCACCTAAGCATTTGCCTAAGCACCTACACTAAGCGCAAAAGAGCTTGCTCCAGACCCATGGCGGCGATGCGCGTGAGCGGCCAGCGGCTGCGCCAGATGGTCCACGATGCTGGCCTGCGGCATGGCGCCGAGGATCGTCTCCAGACGGTGTTGGAGACCGGCTGGTGGATGGCCACCGTCGAGGCCAACTATGACAATCGGTTGGACCAGATGATCGTTTCCACCAGCAACAAGTTCACCGTCCTCAAGAAGCTCGTGGACGACATCGCCGTACTCCTCCAGCCCGCGCGCCCGGTCTCCTCATTGCCTGCCACCCTAATCGGCCTCCATGGCCGGAACCTCTTTCAAGCACTGGTGGCCCTGCGACTGCCCGCCGACGCCATGAAGAATGTCCACCTAGAGGTCACGCTCGCCGCGAGGCGCCTCGCCCTGTAAGAATTCGTCGACCTACACATCCACGTGTACGAGAAAATCGTGTACATAGGTATCTACAAGGCCAGTGAGGACGCTACGACGTTGGCCTTCCTCAACCGGCTGGAAGCCTTGGATGCCTTTGCTGAGAAGCACCTCGACCTCGCCACAAAAGCCGCCACTCCTTAGCCGCTGGTCGGTGGCCCGGCGAACTAAGTTGAGGAGGAGGAGGTCGTACGTTCGTGTATCCATCTTTCTTCCTGCCTTCTGTAACCACCATTGTGATTGCATCATCGTGGCCTTAATTCTTATTGTGCTGTTGCATTCTCGTTCCAGTCAATACTGACATGTGCGATCCCTTTGCTTAATTACATGCATCACTGTAACTAGTACTCCATCCATAAATTTATAAGTTGTGCTTACCTTTTCCATCTACTTCGTGCAACGCGCGAGCATCTTGCTAGAACACTAGAATATGTCTATATAATCCGTATGTGATAGTCCATTTGAAATCTCAAAAAAGACAAATATTTAGGTACGGAGGGAGTAATATATTAGGAGTATATCAAAACAATAGTGATTTCTTTCAAGTTTGTGAAAAATACTACTATTCTACTACTTTGGATCCGTCGCAACGCACGGGCACATTGCTAGTAAAAGGAAAAGGCCTGCCGCGTTCGCGTCGCACCCCCACACGCCCGGGAATAGGGAGTACAACACGGCCCGTCCGGCACGACACATAGCTTAGGGAAGGCATGTTGTCTATCATTTTCACTTTCATGTGGGACCGCCGTGAGCAAAACGACACCCCGCCCGCCGCCGTGTTGGAAAACAGAAACAACGGGAAGATCTAGCTATAGCACGGAAGCCAAGAAATTTTGTGTCAGACGGAGCTCATTGATAGAGTAGGAGCATTCCGTACTAGTACTACTCCTACTAGTACCAAGTTTGTACTCCTAATACTATATTACTAGTACTACCACTATACAACTAGTAGATACGTGCACGGCACAACATCGTAGGAACAAAAAAATGGGAAGATATTGTTTTGGGTGATTTATCTTTTGTTTAATCAACGTAGTATGAATGATATGATGTGGGGGCACCCATGAATCTTATGTGGCTTGGTTGCATGGCTACGGAAGGTTAGAGAAAAATAAATAGATAATGTATTTAGAGTGCACCCCCTATATAGTGTGTGAAAAACTTTGAAAGTTGGTCATTGGATGAAGCCAATCAGACGGTACAAAGATGGAAAATCCGAGCACTACTGGCTGTTGGATATCATCCACCAGATTCTGCCACATGTATAATCTAGAAGACTCCAAGATTGAACTTAATTCATGACTAACTTTGCCACAACTAACACTCACCTAAGTTAATCAAACTTTCCTAACCTTACATTCCACCAGATTTTGCCACATGTTAGAATCCAGAAAACTCCACATGTAGAAGCATAATGCACAAACCACCAGAATCTCATGCGTGCAATGCACGTGTACCTTACTAGTACTAGTTGGTAGTAGTAAGAAACAAATTCCATTTTTGGCACGAGCTCGTACTGTGGGAGCACCACAAGGCCTGCCGCAGGTGTTACATTTCCCTCTCGGGGCCCACGGGACCGAACTTCAGTGGCTTAGTGCCCAGCCTATGAGTCAATGACATGCGGACCTTAAATGTGGCTAGCCCACATGTCATTCTCATGGTGGTGGCGTCTTTCGCGACTCACTCGTTTGAGATGAACTGGCCGGTGGTGGCGTGGCCGTGGCGAGGGTGCCACAGCTGGGCGTCGGGGCGTTACGAGGCGTAGATGGTCACACCGGTGGGTACTACCTGTAGTACATAAGTGCTCCAGCTGAGGATTGATGCCCGGGACGAAATGTGTCACAGCCGCTGGATGAAAATTCAATGGTGTGGGAGTACGGACCGGAGCACAGCAGCGGAGTAGGCAAACCACGTCCAATAGCGTGTGTCTATGGTAGAGAGTTGATGGTCGCCGCAGTTCAGCTGGCCCGCATGTCATGCACACAAAGGCAGAGGAGCGGTGGGGCCGAGAGGGATGAGGGGTGGCGGTGTCCTGGACTAGGGGGTACTCACCACGTCATCTCCCGATCTGTAAGATTGGGCCGAGGACCCCCATGGCCGTATACTCATGAGCCAGTCCGGACAGCTGCCGCATACAAGGAAGATTCCACAAGACTTGGTGATCAAGACAAGGACTCCTCCCCCACCGGCGTATTCGGCTAGCACTCTTGTTATCCTAGGCCTCTGGTGCATTATATAAACCAGGGCCAGGCTAGTCGATAGATCAGATCCAACAATCATACCATAGGCTAGCTTCTAGGGTTTAGCCTCTACGATCTCGTGGTAGATCAACTCTTGTAATACTCATATTCATCAAGATCAATCCAGCAGGAAGTAGGGTATTACCTCCATCGAGAGGACCTGAACCTGGGTAAACTTCGTGTCCCCTGTCTCCTGTTACCATCCGCCTTAGACGCACAGTTCGGGACCCCCTACCCGAGATCCGCCGGTTTTGACACCGACATTGGTGCTTTCATTGAGGGTTTCGCTGTGTGTTCGGCAAAAGGTCGATGGCTCGCCATCATAATCAACACAAGTCACAAATCATGATCCATGTTCTGCTTTAGCAGTTTCTCCTCCGAAGACCGACACTAAGACCGACACTTGACCTGACCCAGACTGTAGTCCTTAACCATGGGCACGACTATTCGAATAGGTTTAATATCTCTGCAGAGGGTGTACTATTTACCCACGAGTAACGGATTTCTTTAGTCCATCGGGACTAATTCCGTCTACGGTCTTTTAGTCAAAAACACGCCTGACTTGCACACACCGTTAACTCACCGGTGTCCTAATCACCCACGACACTGTCAAGAAAACTCTAAGTGGGGAGGCTACAACCTCGACGTAGCATGGGATCACAAAATTTATATCTTGGCATAAACTAGGGGAGCTACCCCTTCGGCTACAACCGAAACACCCATGCCCCCGGGTCAGATGGCATGCCTACCGGATGCCTCCGTTATCTTCCATCATGGCCTCTCTGTACGTTGTGTGCTAGGAAAGGGGTTGACAACTTCATCGAACTGCACCCACGTATGGCAGGGACAAGTGGTAGTACGAAACAAGTATGGGGGTTACTGGAACAAGACTCGATCTATGGTCGACTCAGGAGGTTTAACCGTACTCCATGATTAGCATAACAAATATATTTCAATCAACAGGATCACCGCTCATTATACCTTACTCTGCCATACCGGACATAACAGTCCCAACGGAGACCGGCGACAAGCTCACGCCTACCCAAGGCAGAGGCCTTCCCGGATTCCTTTCGGGCATGCATGTAAGGCACATGAGGATGATTACCATCACAAGTATATTCATTTCCAACAGCAAGGAAAAATCACTAATATGCATTCATGCAAAAGATCACATCACCACATAAAATAACGAGCTTTTCCGATGCAAGGTGGTGTTATAACCGCGTCAACTAACACACCAAAAATATTATGCCATGGTTCAGGATGCTTGCCTTCAAGGTGTGGAGAGGTGGGGTGCTCTCCAAAACTTTTGAAAGTTTTCTCCTCTCTCCAAAAATCCTATTTTGAAAATATTGGAATTAACACATAATTTCAAAACAGCACAAAAAAGTTGTTTGAAATTTTTTCCAATAAATCTTAAAATAAACTAGACAGAATTTGAGAGATGTAGGAAAAAGAATCAACTCATTTGGAGTTTTATTTAAAAAGATACAACCAGTCAAAGTTTAGTCAATACTCTGTTATTTAAAATAAAAATAGAAAAAGAAAACGGTTCGAATATGAACACGTCGAAGACGTACTCGGAGATATGCTTCCACTTAACCCACGTGGACAGGGGCAGGGTCACTGACAGTGGGTCCAGGGGGCCCACTGGTCAGGTTTGACCAGTCCATCTCTCCCTCCTCTTCCTCTGCCCGAACGGCGGCGAGGCGACGGCGATCAACGCCGGCGAATGGCTGCTCCCCGCGGGCTCCAGAGAGTCGGGATGGATTCGCAAGACCGGGGCGGTCCTCCCGGTGGTCGTTGGGTCGGCGGGGGTGGAGGGAGTCGCCGACGGTGAGCTTCGCGGCGGAGGAGACCTCGGGAGCAAAGTGGTTTTGGGGCTGCGGTGGTTCCCGATCAAAATCGATCAGGGGGAAAGGTTCACGGGAGGAAGAGAGAGCTTCTGGTGGAGAGATTGGAGAGGGGGAGGTCCTGGTGGTGCCAGAATGGCCGGGGCGGTGGCGGCGGCTGCAGTTGCCGGAGACGGGGAAGAAGGCCTCCCTCCAATGATTGCAGGCTGTGGGGGTGCCATGAAGGTGGCCTGAGGTTGCCTCCGTGCTCGAATGGGTTCGGGGGCCTCCTTATATACCGCAACGAGGTCGGTTCGCGGCGGCCGGATAAGCTCGTCGGCGAACCGCCTCCCTGTAGCGTCAGGGTGTCGTGGCGACGACGAGAGCTAGAGGACACCCGAGGGGATGAGGATGAGCTGTTCCAGGGGCAGGTGGCGAGCGGGAGAGGCTTGGGCGGCGCCGACCGTGGCAGAGGCACACTGCGGACGCCGGCGTGCCGCCAAGAGTGCCCTGACAGCAATGGCCAGAGGGTGCCAGGCGGCTTGGAGGTTTCTGGTGAGAGGGAGTGCGTGACGGCTTTGTAGTGTGGGGCCAAACCAGGCGCGACAGCGGCTCGGGTCTTGTGACTGCGATTGGCGCTCTGCTGTGCGCCAGTGCACGCCCACCATCTGCTCGACGAAATGCCATGGCCTGCTAGGCGGCTTGGTTGGAGCTGGGGATTTGAAGGTCTAGTCTAGGGGTAGCTGGGACGCTAGTGGACATGCCTGTTGGGTCAGAGGATCAGGTCCACAATGCAAACCATTTTTCAAGAAAATAAAGATTATGGAGATTATTATATAATTAATTCCTCTGATGAAAAGAAAAGATTTTTCTTGAGAGGATAAACAAGTCCAATAAGATATTTGAAAAGTTTTTTTTCTTGGGGTGAAAACTCCACAACTTAGGGGAAAGGAGAGGCTCTGAAATCAAGAATAAATCCAGAAAAAATAAAAATTTAATTTCCTGGCAAAATTTTAATTAATAAAACAAGGTTAAAATTTTGGGGTGTCACACGGTCAAAGGCGGACCATGCTGTCTACGGCCGATTTGTTGCCGTACGAGTAGGAAGACGCTGTGCTTCTTTCTAACCGCATCTTCGCGGTGACAAACCAGGGGACTTATTTTGTATGGGCCACATCATACAATATACTCCCTCTCTCCCAGTTTATTTGTTTTGAATCTTTTCGTTTTATAAGTTCCGAATTCAAATTTAGAGCTCCCCATCACATGTTCAGATTACAATGTCCATTAAATCGTTGCGTGCATGTATAGTAAAGAAACAAATCTTGAGTTTGGCACGAGTTCATGCTGAGGGAGCACCACAAGCCTGGCGCAGAGTTACATGGCCCTCTCCGGGCCGTTGGGACTGAGCTTCAGTGCCTTACTACACCTACCTTTGAGTCAATAACATGTGGACCCGATAGGTGACTGGTCCACATGTAATGCTCCCGAAGGCAGAGGGGCAGTGGGGCCAAGAAGGGTGAGCCGCAGGTCGGGGGACATGTGGTTTCATGGGTTCGAGCGGCGTCGTACGAATCGCGGGTGGCTGTGGTAGAAACGTGATGCTCGCCGCATTTTAGGTGGCCCACATGTCATGCACACAAAGGCAGAGGGGCGGTGCGGCCGAGAAGGGTGAGGCGCACGTCGGGGGGCGTGGTGCCGTGGGTTGGAGAGGCGTCGTGGGAATCCCGAGATGAAACATGATGATAGCCGTAGTTGAACTTCCATGGACAAGCTGTCATGTCTACGGACACATGCACTGCATACCGATCACTGGAAGGAGTAGCAGAGAAAGCTATATATGCGGATAAATAGTTCCTTATAGTCAAGCGGACCCATGCTACTACTCTGTTCCAAAGACATGCACACCATCGAAATAGTCCATCTATATCAGTATACACCGAGCGGGAATAAATTTTTTTATAAGAGAGGAAATAGTTCATCCATCCATAATGCCCTCCTGCTGGTGCAGCGTTTTCTTCTTCTTCTTCTTCTTCTTCTTCTTGTTGTTGTTCTCATTCTCTGTGGGAGACGGCTTCGCAACAAGCTCTCTGGACCTTGCAGCTATCTCGAAACTCACACGGGCATCGAGGGCAGCATATTTTATCCGCTCGTACGTCAAGGGATAATTCTCCCATCCATACGACCTTAATGCCACCGTCTCGTCACCCTTCTGAAGATTTGTACTGAGCACAATATTTGCTATGTCGAATAGGGATGGTGTCTGTTTAGCACAATCTTCTACAAGAATTTTGATTCTAGTTTGTAGGTCAGCGATGCTTTTCAAATCAAGGTTGTACGGCTCCAGCTTTTGTTTGTCCCCATCGATGGCTGCCCCACAGAATTATACGTCCTCCCGAGAGAAGAAATCGTGAAGCTCACCTGGTATGGAGGGTGATTGTATGATGTGGTACACCAAAACATCATCTTCCGAGCACAAGAAGGACGGCGGCGCTACCGGATCTTCCTGTGGCACGCCCGTGTACTCAAGGCCGAGACCGATGACCCTTGTGTCTACCTTTTCGAGGGAGTTGGATACATTGTTGATCCACTGCCGAACAACCCTTGGGTGGATGGTGACGGTGGCAAATATGCGCATCGAGCCTTCGACGAGGACATGTTGGACGCTAAAAACCTGCATCTCGATCTCTTTCGCCATTTGGAACCGCTGGAACGGAGGGCTATGGTTTGGAGAATTAGGATTAGATGGCTAGTCTAACTGAAGTAGTAGATGATTATTTAAAGAGGTTAAAACAATGTGAACGCAGTGGGGTTTGGATGCAAATGAAGACGAAGTGGAGGTGAAGAAGCCGAGGCGAATCGGTTCCCGATGGAGAAGTAAATGGGAGAAGTGGCGTGCAGGCAGTTTATTAGACGGCTAGCTAGACTAAACGAAAAGGTAATGCGGGTAGACTGAGGAGTCGTACCTGTTCGTGTACGTGCCCATCCTTCCTGATAGGTGGGACCTATGCAAACAGATACAAAAATGTGTCGTAGCTTTTTTTTGAGCGCGTGAGTGGGAGACATAACATTCTCTGGTTAAGGAATACTCCCTCCGTTTAGGTGAGTATGAGTCACCTTATGAAAATCAGGTTTTCCCAAAACCTTTAGGCGTGGTGCATTAACTTCCTGCTCGATCCCCTCCCAGCCTCGTTAGCCAGCGTTCTCTTCCTCTGCTGCCGCATTCTACCTTTCCATTTTTCCTCTTCTCAAGTGTGGAACGATCTGCATGCCATCATTGATGCACCACAACAACCACTGCATGCATCGCGGCAGGGCGTTGATTGGGCATGCACGATAATTTGGTTCTGCTCGCAATATGGATGATACCTGAACGATGAAGTGAACAGACATGCTAGCACGGGAGACCTATTTCCGCTATACAATACTGGAGTACTCATGTTCCTACTACTAGTAGTAGTAGTAGGCCATGTTCAAGAATTCATCCGATTAACCAGTTAACTTGCCGATTAATCCCTACTCGTAGGGTCACCGCGTAGCTTATAAACCGATAAATCGTCCAATTAATTGATTAAATGGCCGATTAACTTGCCGATTAGCCGATTAATCCCCTACTCACCAGCCAACCGAGCAGCTACCAGTTAACGATTTCCTCAACAATGGTAGTAGGAGTAGTAGTAGTACAACTATGGTACACTTGATGGTCAAAATACTATTCATTCGGTCCTCACAGTGAAGTGACAACACCCTGCGCCTGACACCAGTCCAGGCGAGGCGGCGTGTTTGGGTTACCAAAGTAAGCCTCACCCTGCGCACTGTGCAGTCTGTCACCACCACTGTACAACACATTGGCGCCTCGCCTCGTCTCCCTCTCCGCTCCCATAGCACCACTCCATATCTATCTCCTTCTCCGTCTCTGTCTCCGTCTCCATCTCACTGTGCCCCCGTGTACCGTCGCCTCACTCGCCTCCCCCAGTACCACTATTCCCTCGCTAGCCACTCCAGCACCGACATCCTTCTCCCCCGTAAATGTAGCCCCCTTCCAAACTCCACCATGCCCAAACGCGAACCGTGCAACATCCATATGAGCCGCGATTGGAGCAATCTCCCCAGTGACATCCTCGACCTCTGTTGTTCGTGTATGGATATATTGACCGCCCTGCGGCTGGCTGCATGCTCGAGGGACATGCACACGGCCATCGTCGAAGCGAGGCCTAAGCTTTTCAAGACACCCTGCTTCCTGCTATCTGGTCTTGCGAGATTGGCTCACCATGATACGGAGGCGTGCATGATGCCCCTCGACTTCAATACGATCTCCATTAGCCGAAACTTCTTTGCAGGTATGTAGTGTGTCGCCGTACATCATTTCCCTCGACATCGATCCGATCACCATCGCCCGAAACTTCTTGGCAGGTATGTACTGGGTCGACATGAACTCCCACTGGATGGCTGCCTTCAGAGAAGATGGTAAAAAGTTGGTGCTCATGAACTTCCAGACCTCCCATGAGATTATCCTTCCTCCGTTGGACTATATAGAGTATTACCATCGCGGTCCAAGTCATCTAGATTACTACGTCAGTTGGACGGACCTTGTTTTGCAGAAGATTGTAATCTGCCAAGTGCCCACACGACATGCGAATTACGCAGACTTCAAGCTAATTGCCTTGTTCGACTGCGGACTCGCCTATCTTTACGCCGGTTCCTTCTTTAGCTGGAGACAACTCGGCTCGCAGTGGATCATCGTCAAAGCTGATACACACTAATGTGATGCTATTGAACACAATGGCATCATCTACGTGATCGACAAAGCAGATGGCACCACGTATTGTTGGGACAGCGTGTGTAAGTTATTCCGTCTCATGTTAATGATGACGCCATGACACTGTTTGAACTTTTTGTGATGATTGGCATATCCCTGTTTGAGCAGAATTTGAGTAGAACTATGGCAATATATTAGAGACGCCGTAAATCAGCTATATTTGGAATGAGTTAATTCATGCGATTGTGACCATGTCATTATAGCCAATTTGTACCCTAAATAATCAAACGGTTAGGAATATATGGATATTATCCTTATTTTACAGTAATCTATATACTACTACTAAATATGAGTGTGTATCAATGGCCATGTTAGTTTCCTCATTTTCATGATGTAGAAACATGCACCACACTATTGGTTTCATCTAACCATACATTAGGGAAGTAAATGTGCATATGGAGAACTCTATATTTGGAAGTAGTGAAATCCTGCAATGCTTACCATGTGTACATACCTATATTCGCCCTTCAGCAATCAATGGCTAGAATAAAATCCTCACAAAAAATTTGCCCACAGAACACGAGTATATAACAATGCATGGTTTGTTAGTTACCTTGAAGAATTTGTTTGTGAGGACATAACATGAGTACGTAACATGCATGACATGGTAGTTTCCTGTGAAGAATCGATTGCGAGATACATGAGTATAACCATGCATGGCACTTCTATATTTTCGAACCCAGTACACATTTCCCTGTATTTTCCTCCCAGTTCCAACAGGGACATATCAATGCAGTTTCTTGCATTATCCTACTCATACTCTGAACAATGCTGATCTTACATTAACAATGCATGTCCTTTTTGATATGATGGAGTGTCCCTACAGTTACTACCCTTTGTAATGACACCACCTTTTCCAAAAACAGGGAAGCACAACTGGTTCCTTACTCGATCAGACGACGACAAAAGACTGATGATCATTCGGACACATGAGCCGGAAAAGTTATATTGCAAAAACCCCACTGTATACAAGCACCATGTAATACATGAGTATCCGGACAGTGGCTGTTACGTCTATGAGCAGGATACCAACTTGTTGGGGCCTTTAGGATTTTTTAGTTGGAGGCGGGCAAACAGGCTTGGTTCACACTCTCTGTTTCTCGGACTTAATTATCCGATTAACCTGGAGATCACTGTTGGCAAGGACCTTGATGGCAGAGAGGCTCTGTTTGCTATGGAAAACTGTGTCTACACGGAGAGCCCTAGGAGTTCGGGAGCAAACTCCCCTGATTGTCAACGATACAGCCTGCAGCCAAAAGAAGGTGAGAATGACAAAGGCATCCGGATTAACTTTGATCCTTGGATGTCTCGATTCTGACGAGCAGTGATGTGGTTCAAGCCTTCAGGTTGATAGGTAATCGGGCTGTTGCATCGAAAGGGTGGAGTCTTGGTGTCTCCGGATCACTTTCATTGAAGCGGGGCTACAAATTATGATGGTGTTGGATCATCTCTTCGAATGACTTTGTTGTCTTTGCTGCTAGTTCTGGATGGGTAGTTCTTTCTTCTGTTATGCATATTCCTTGTCATTTGGTCATTGAGGGAGTCCTGGACTAGGGGGTGTCCGGATAGCCGAACTATCATCACGGCCGGACTCCAAGACTATGAAGATACAAGATTGAAGACTTCGTCCCGTGTCCGGATGGGACTTTCCTTGGCGTGGAAGGCAAGCTTGGCGATACGGATATGTAGATCTCCTACCATTATAACCGACTCTGTGTAACCCTAACCTATCCGGTGTCTATATAAACCGGAGGGTTTTAGTCCGTAGGACAAATGACAATCATACCATAGGCTAGCTTCTAGGGTTTAGCCTCCTTGATCTCGTGGTAGATCTACTCTCGTACTACCCATATCATCAATATTAATCAAGCAGGAGTAGGGTATTACCTCCATCGAGAGGGCCCGAACCAGGGTAAAAACATCACGTCACTTGTCTCCTGTTACCATCCGCCTAGACGCACAGTTCGGGACCCCCTACCCGAGATCCGCCGGTTTTGACACCGACATTGGTGCTTTCATTGAGAGTTCCTACGTCGTCACCGATAGGCCCGATGGCTCCTTCGATCATCAACAATGACGCGGTCCAAGGTGAGACTTTTCTCCCGGACAGATCTTCGTGATTCGGGCGGCTTTGCACTGCGGGCCAATTCGCAGCCATCTGGAGCAGATCGAAGCTACGCCCCTGGCCATCGTGTCAGATTTGGAAGTTTGAACTATACGGCCGATATCCGCGGAGACTTGATCTTCGACGGATTCAAGCCGCGCTGCGTGCCGCCTTTGTCTCGATGGGCATGATCTAGCTCTGCAGCCGAGCGATTGCCCAGGAGGCCGCACCAGCATCCGCTCCGACCCTTAATCCGGAGCCGGATTCCCCGATCGAGGACGAGTGGTTGGACACCGCCTTGGGGGCTACAATCTCTACGGCAATTGAGCCGAACTCCATCCCTGTCCTTTGCGAAGACCTCGACTCCAGGGTGCTGGACTCCTCTCCGGACTCTGAACCCTCCGCGCCCCTGCCAATCGAATCCGATTGGGCGCCGGTCATGGAGTTCACCGCTGCGGACATCTTTCAGCACTCGCCCTTTGGCGACATCCTGAATTCACTAAAGTCTCTCTCTTTATCCGGAGAGCCCTACCCGGACTACGGACAGGAAGGTTGGGATACAGACGACGAAGAAATTCAACGCCCACCCACCACCCACTTTCTAGCCTCTATCGATGATTTAACCGACATGCTCGACTTTGACTCCGAAGACATCGACGGTATGGACGCCGATAGCGGAGACGACCAAGACCCTGCGCCTACTGGGCACTGGAAGGCCACCTCGTCATACGACATATACATGGTGGATATCCCAAAAGATGGGAACGGCGGTGGAACAACGGAGGATGACCCCTCCAGAAAGCAACCGAAGCGCCGACGTCAGCGGCGCCGCTCTAAATCCCGCCACAGCAAAATCGGTGATTCCGGCATGGGAGATAATAACAACCCGGACAGTACCGAAGACAACCCCCTCCAGCAGGACTTAGCGCAGGAGGAGGGAGAAGCAAGTCCGCACAACAGCGCGGCAGAAAGAGAGGTCGAGGACGATAATTATGCGCCTCCCTCCGAAGATGAGGCGAGCCTCGACGACGACGAATTTGTCGTGCCTGAGTATCCCGCCGAACAGGATCGTTTCAAACGCAGGCTTATAGCCACGGCAAGCAGCCTTAAGAAAAAGCAGCAACAACTTAGAGCTGACCAAGACCTGCTAGCTGACAGATGGACTGAAGTCCTTGCAGCCGAAGAGTATGAACTCGAACGCCCCTCCAAAAGCTACCCCAAACGCAGGCCGTTGCCTCGATCGGAGGAGGAAGCACCCAAGTCACCAGCGCACGACATGGCAGACCGGCCACCCCGTGGCCGCGACAGAGAAGCCTCTCGGCCCTCCGCTCAAGCCACACCCCGACGCCGCTCAAAAAGTACCAAGGCACGGGAAAACACGCCGGACTTGCGAGATATATTGGAGGACAAAGCAAAATATACAAGATTGATCTACGGATCGCGTGGGCGCCCAACGACAAGGGATGATTACCATCGCGCCGGATACAGCAAACCCGACCGGGCCGAACACAGTAGACAAATCTCATATGAGCTACGTCGTGATATAGCCCAATACAGAGGCGCCGCACACCCACTATGCTGCACGGATGAAGTAATGGATCATCAAATCCCTGAGGGTTTCAAACCCGTAAACATCGAATCATACGATGGTACCACAGATCCTGCGGTCTGGATCGAGGACTATCTCCTCCATATCCACATGGCCCGCGGTGATGATCTACACGCCATCAAATACCTCCCACTCAAGCTTAAAGGACCAGCTCGGCATTGGCTCAACAGCTTGCCAGCAGAATCAATTGGTTGTTGGGAGGACACGGAAGCCGCATTCCTTGATAACTTCCAGGGCACATATGTGCGACCACCAAACGCCGATGACCTTAGCCACATAATCCAGCAGCCAGAAGAATCGGCCAGACAATTCTGGACACGGTTCCTAACAAAGAAAAATCAAATCGTTGACTGTTCGGATGCAGAGGCCCTTGCAGCCTTCAAACATAACATCCGCGACGAGTGGCTTACCCGGCACCTAGGACAGGAAAATCCAAAATCCATGGCAGCCCTCACAACACTCATGGCCCGCTTTTGTGCGGGAGAGGACAGCTGGCTAGCTCGAAGCAACAACTTGGCCAAACATCCTGATAGTTCGGATACCAAGGACAGCAATGGCAGGTCGCGTCGC